>CM067850.1:0-1438109 GCA_034638295.1 Phortica okadai | reverse complement strand
CACCCTCTTTTGCTTCCGGCATCACTACCGTTTGCTTACTGACCTTTTTACACTTGTGCGCTCTGATTTTGTGGCTTTTTTCATTGTTGTACGAAAATAGTTTATTAAAATGCATTAACATTTTCGTTCATCACTCTTGAAAATCATTTGTTACAATATTTAAATACGATTTTTACATTTTTATTTTAATTTTTAATATATTTATTGCTGTTGGGCATTTGCGAATTAATTAAAATTGAAATGTGATTTATTGAAGCGCTTCAGTGCTGTAATTTGTTAATAATATTTTTCAAATTAATTGAAATACTTTTTGCATTTCATTATACTCTTGTTGGCTTTGCTTTTTTTTTTCTCACAATTGACAAATTTAAATTAATTTTTTTTTGTTTTTCTGGTTTTCATTATATCCCGTTTGCAGCTTATAATTGTATGTATGCCCTTTGGGTTTGCTTCTGTCTTCACTTTGCACACACGGTGACGCTTTCGTATGATGGCGGCAATACGGAAGGCTGCGGCACGTAATTCTGGGCGGCGGTCACCTGCACTGGTGCGGGAGCGGGTGTGTTAACCACAATCACCTGTGGATTGCGTCGACAGCGCCAGCAAGGACGTCCCCACACCCACGGTCGGGCGATGTAGAGCAGCCCACGGCGGTGGTAACATTCGGTGTGTACTTGTACTTGATAATCGGCCATTTAAAAAAATTTTTTTTCGTTTCCTTTCGTTCGAAGTAACTTGTGTACTGATTGAACTTTTCGCGCAGCTCTTATTTATAATAATATTTCGTCTGCGCATTCCATACTTACTTTCATATCACACACATATGTAGATACATCACAGTCGTATCTTATCGGTTATCAAAGCGTCAGCTTAAGTGAAGGATAGCTTGGTTTATGACTCATGTTATGAACTGTATGAGTAAGCGGCCAAACTCACACGCGAACATTTAACTGATAATCAAATCAACAATCAAAATTGTACTTAAAGGATTTATCATTGAAGGCAATCTTAGTCAGAACAACACTACTTTACAATCCGAATTTTAAATCTGTCGCTCTTCATACATATTACCGAGAACGATTGTAAGTGTGGTTATTTTCTGACGCGCTGGTTATTCCTGTATGTACATTGTACATATATATTTTTTGGATCGTCTTGTACTTGATTTTTGTAAAAAATAAATTTTGCACTTTGAGTAATATTTAATTGAAACTAAAAGGACCAGTAATCTAACAACTGTTCCAACAGTACAGGGAATATATGGGAAACTATGGGAATAGTATTCATATTTGGCAAAGATAACATGTTTTTGAGCTGCTTAAAAATAATGCCAATGTATTAGAGCTTGTTAGGTATCCTAAAAATCAATATGCGGTGATTAGAACGATTTTTAAGTCAACACAATAGTGTTTGAGTGCATGTTGGTTGGAAGAGTGTGGAAAATTGGCAACACATAACCTCAGTCGAGCCTTAAGACTCTCAATTTTGGATCAGTTCAGATCCAACAACTTAATTCGGCGCACAACTGTTGCAAACTCATTCCCATCATCGATCTGAATAAACAAGCATATGGATATTTAAAAAATATATTTGAATAATATAAGAATTGTATTGTAAGTACATAAAAAAGAGAAAGCCAATTTGATTTATTTTTTATATTTTTAATTTAATTTAGTAAAAATAAACTCAATCTTCTTCGTTACATTTCAGACACTCGGTAAAAAATTTTAAATTACAATACACAGAAAAAAATCATGAAAAATGCGTTTAAGAGCGGCACTACCATCTGGGTTGGTTGTAGACGATCACTTCCTCTACTGGCGGCTGGCGACGACCGATGTCCACCTCAATGATTTCACGTCTGGGTGACAAAACGTCAACTTCCACGACAGGACGCGGCGGAGGCTGATAGTAATCGACCTCGACTACTCCAGGGCGTGGGCCACCATAGCCAACTTCAACAAAGGGTTGCGGAGCGGGTTGAACGACGTCAACCTCGACCAAAGGACGATTGTGATGATGATGGTGGTGACGTCCTTCTTCGAATACTTCAATGAATGGTGGCGGCATTTTTCACACTTTTTACTTTAGTTATTGGTTTACAAATAAAATATCCACAAAATGGTGTTGCTTGATTGAATTCCAAGTGAAAACTGACTGCTTCTTCATAAAAAATCAGTTTTTTAAACAAAACAAAGACGCAATTCGTGATTGAAATTCCACTTGATCAATGAGCTTTATTCCAACTATTTTATCATGTTAATATAACTTAATACCCAAAAATAGATAAAAAATTGCAATTAGTGTGCAAAAGTGATTCACAATTCGGTGGGAAAAACATTTGATTTATCGAAATTACAATACGATATAACATACATATAATTCTTATTGCAAAAATTTTTAAATTTAAATAATTATTATTGTTTATTTAATGAGGTAATTGACATCTGCAATTCTTTTTAACAGATCACAAATCGTATATTACTAAGTGTTATAAGTAGCGAGGTGATGGTTGAGGCACATATCTTTATAAATCGACATTTTCAAATTGTTGTCAACAAAGACAACAAATGTGATAGTAAACTGATAACCATTGACATTGTTGAGAGGCCTGTTTGCAGTCAATACTCGTAATTAGATATTGGGCTTTGGGGTTGCTACCGTTTTTACTTGGTGGTTCAGTTGGCGCTTTGGTATGATGGTGGCAAGCTGGAAGATGGAGGTATGTAATTCTCAGCAGGCGTCGCCTGGACTGGAACCGGCGGTGCTGTTGCTGGCGTATTAACCACAATCACCTGCGGATTGCGACGACAACGTTTGCAAGGTCGTCCCCAGACCCATGGCCGGGCGACGTAAAGTATTCCACGGTGGTGATGGCATTCGCAACGCACTTGCACTTGACAGTCGGCCATGTTCAAATTGTATGTTTCACTTTGTTGGAAGAAGTATGTGTACTGTTAAAAAGTTGTCGCAGAGCTCGAATTTATATCGATAAGTGGCCTTTACACTTGCTTTGACTATCAAATGTGTGAGCTTAAATGAAGGCCAGCTCGGTTGGTGATTCATGTTATTAATTGAATGAGTAAGCAAAAAACATAAAATTATATCCAAAAATTAACTGCGTACTTTGGAAAAAATATATGAATAGTGCTATATTTACATTTTACTCAATATATTAAAATTAATTTCATAACTAAAACGTGAATAATGTAAAACGAAGGTCAAGTTTGTTTTTGTGGTTTAATTTCGAAGGCATTAAGGCTTCAAGATAACGAAACTTGCACAAACAGACCCCTAAATCTTGTAGGGGAGGCATGACTACGCCCACTTATAGCAAACAATGAAAAATTGTATATAGGCTATTAAGATAAAGTGAAAAAAGATTTAATCAAAATAAGTGGGCGTGGCACTAAAAAAGGATGTGAAGAGTATACAATCTTCAGTAAGCCTTGCTGAAGATAGTGTCCTTGCTGGTTTATTTGTCATTCTTGATGAGGTTAAAAATAGATATATTTCATTTATATGTAGTTATGTATATGTGGTCAAACACATTAACCTTTATGTGACTCCGACATTTTTCAGATTTCTGGTTGAAGATTGAACTGATTATGGGATTGGTGCTCTGAAAATTTTGACAAATTGGCAGAATGAAACTACTGTCGAGTGTAAATGATCGTCAACTTAAAGTCAATTTAAAATTGAATTTACAAAAGGCATTTGGCTTAACTTTTTTTATTTTAATTTAATTTATTTAAAAAAATAGTTACACAAATTACATAATTTCATTTTAAATACTTAGTAAAAATATATAAATTTCAAACACATAGAAAAAAAAATCATCACACATCAGCATTTAGGGCGGCACTACCATCTTGGTGGATTGTTATAGTGTTGCGGTGGAGGTGGTGGCGGCTGCTGTACAACGACCACTTGCTGCACCGGCGGTCGGCGGCCACCAATGTCCACTTCAATGATTGGCCGCCTGGGCGGTGCAACCACCTCGATAATGGGCCGCGGTGGTGGTGGAGGTGGGTAGTAATCGACCTCGACTACTGGTCGACGTGGTCTACCAAAGCCAACTTCAATAAAGGGACGCGGCGGCACGATGCCAACCTCGACCAAAGGACGATTGTGATGGTGATGATGGTGATGGTGACGTCCATCCTCGTAATATGGCGGCGGCGGCATTTTTGTCACGTTTGTCTCTAATTATAAGATTGTAATAAAGTATCCACAAAAAGGTGTTGCTTAATTGAATTCGAATCGAAAACTGATTTCATGTTTGTCGAAATTGTGTTATTTAAGCAAAGTCCACCATTGAAATGCGATATCATTTGATGGACGAGTTTTGTGTTTTTTTTTTTTAACTTGCTTTTTTATCATGTTAACTTAATACCTAAAAACAGATAACATTTGCCATTAGTGTGCAAAAGTGATTTACAAAACGATTTGAGAAATATTTTTGATTTTTTATGCATATAAGATATAAATAATAAATTTCGAATTGTACTTATAAACACTTAAATTTAACTAAATTATAATGACGTCTTAATTTCATTCATATTCTTTTCATTCACAAATATTTCTAATGAGCTATGAAATGTTACTTGAAGAGTTTTCAAGGAATGAAAAAATATCAATAAATTACCACTTCACAAATGTTGTCAACAAAGACAATAAAAATGATGATAGCAACATGATAAGCTTAATTTTGATCATTAGCACTGATTTGGTGCAATGACTCATTTGCCAATGACTCACATGGTTTGGGGACTACCTGATGACCTCCCTTACGTCTTAGGCAATTTAAAAATGCATTTTTATTATGTTTGTGAAATAGCTGATTTTTTTATTGTTTTTTTTTAATAAGTTCAATTAAAGTTTTAAGAAAAAAGTAGAAACAAAAAATTGAGATAACATTTTAAGACACTAAATACTGTAAATCGAGAAACTTGAAAATACGTGAGTCTGATATTGATATTCTTAGTCAGTTGTTTCACGCTACCAGCGTGGATATGGTGGATTGTTGTATTGGTACTGATATTGATACTGCGGCTGCTGTGGATAGTAGGCGCCATTGCCATAGTACTGGGCTTGCACGCCTGGCGTATATGTGGCCGCTGGAGTCATGACGACGACTTCGGGCCTAACAACCGGCGCTTGATAATATGAGCCACCCCAGCCGGGGACAATATCAATCTCGACACCTGGACGAAAATGGTGATGGCGATGAGGACGGCAACATGGATCTTCATAGAATGGCGGTGGCATTGCGAACGCTCGACACGAAACAAATCCACTCCGACTTGCCCCAACTCTTCTTACTCAAACGCTTATTGGGGATTCACAAATCAACTGTTGACTGCCTTCTAGCAGTTCTATACCTGACGAGCAATTTTTTTCTACTGCGCCATAAATATTTGCTTTGTTGTTTTGACAGTCCACTCCGCCCACTTAGTTGAGCGCGACCATGCATTCCAGGCTGTATTGGTGGAAGATACTTCCAGCGTTCCAAGCGTTTTTGGCAAATCGATTAGATAAGACAATATTATCTGTTTGTCGCACACAGGAAAAAATTCGGTAAGTATTGGAATCAACTGATAATGTCAGTAACAAGCTTAAACGCTTATCAATATTTTATCAATAACATTTGTGAAAGAAAAATAACAAAGAAAATAAAGCAAACTAAATCGGTCGATAGTTTTTGTTTACTTGTAGTTTATTAAGACAATTCAAATATTTTGCAATTTGCATAATCGCCGATAAGTGAACCATCGAAATATGCTTCAAGAAGCTTTATTAACTTATATCTCAATGGAATTTTATGAATTAATAATATTGTATTTATACAATTTGGCACTTTAGTACTGAGTTTTTGAAAATGCTCGCCATACTGAACATTAAATTCGGCGAGCACACCAAAAACTACAATTGCAATTGGCTTCTCAGTTAATCCAAGGGCAATCTTTAACGTGATAAGTTAAAAGTAATCAATATCAGATTCATAGAAGTGAAACAGCTTTTTATAATTCATACCGGAAACAAATTGAATTTTATTGAAAAATTTAGACTGATATGTTTGACATGTTGTTGTTATTGTTTAAAAATATATATTGTATGGTCTCAACTAAAACTACTTTAGTAGGGATTGTGATAGTGTCCTGGTGGCGGTGGTGGTGGTTGTGCCGGATAGTAGACAGCAGCCGGTTGGGGCTGTGGTGGTGGTGGCGCTTGTACGACCACAACCTGTGGCGGTGGTGGCGGCGGATGATGGTGACGCCTGCGCCATGGGGGCACGATTTCGACCTTTATTGTTGGGCCACGGTGATGTGGTGGCGGTGGTGATCCATATGGTGGCGGTGGTGGCATTTTGAACCGTATGAGTCACTAAGTTAATACTTCGACGTCCGAATTAGTTGACTTGGGTCGCAATACTGAGCTTTTTGCGAAGCGAATGGTGTGACTAACCATTTCAGCAATTGAACTATCAATTGGCTTATCAGATAACTCATACGCACAGGTGTTCACAGTTGGTAGAATTACTTATTTTTGAGCAGACACTCACATTTTTATTACTCACAATGCGATTAAGTGAGGCGTGGTTTTTGATAATCATCAATAGACAAAGTAAACTATATTTTCATTTAAGCTTTTTTTTTTTTGGTTTTTTTTTCATTTTCGATAGAGCTTTCAAAACGTCGAATCCAATCTTTAGTTCAAAGTTGTCGCTGTGTGTAACATAAAAAATGCAGAGATGTCAATGTTTAAATATGTCTATGAATATGTATTGCAGTGTCGAAAAATATACTTCCACTTGACGGCATATGTATATCAAACATTTCCTTTTAAGAATTCGCAAAAATGTAAGCAGTGATGTTGTAAGTAAAATGAGGTTTAGGCAAGGGTGAGGCATGGCAAGACGTTGAGCGGCTGCTGCTTGTTTCACATTTGAATCGATAACTGTCAAATAAGAAACACTGCGAAATTTAAATATTTATGGAATGGCAAAAAATATATCGCGATATTTCACTTGCTTGCTGAACCACCGAACCGAACTGATGCGCCAAAGTAAAGGAGCGAGCAAGGAAGCGCTTTGCGGTAACGCTGAAGCTGTAAACCGAAACGAACCGCACCAGAAACGCATTTCCGGAACATGTCATATGACGTGCAATTTCAAACGAGTCAAAGTAATTTCGCAGCGTCGAAAGAGTTACAACACAACCGCCTGACTGCCTGTCTGCCAGATTGCCTGACTGGCTGAGATAAGCATCAAATGGCTGGAAGGCGGAAGGATGTCAGGCGGGTGGCAAAAGTATACGCCGACATTGCGCGACAAGTTAGCTTCACTTTGACAATTTCCACAACTGGTTATGGCAGAAGGCTGCGCTGCCACCAACTTAAGTTAACTCAACAACGTTAGACTCACACCCTCCAGCCACCGGTGCGACCTCAGCCCCAGGCATGGGTTCAGTTTCCAATTTATATTAAGGCGTTCGCATGTGACATACTTACACTTTGTGTCACAAGACGCCTCCAACCGACGACCAGCCTCAGCGATGAGCGCAATAATGGCGCTTTCATTTGTTCGCAGCGCATAAAATACCAAAAGAACCTCATAATTTCATTCACAGGCACACATATTCTATGCCGACTACAGTTGATCTACAAGTCGAGGCCTTAGACTCAGCCTTGGCTTCAGTCACGGTGCGTTGGCATGAACGACGGCGTAACCCTTTTTTTATTATTATTAAATATATATATATATGTATATATATAGCATTTTTTATTTTGTTCTGTTGTTTTATCCACGGCATTTCAATTTAAAATTTCACTTTGCTAGCAAAAATTTGCAAGAAGCTGTATTGGGACAGAAGTCGGTCCTCACTAACGGAAAGCTGTTAAAAACTTCGTAATTTGTGTTTTCCTTTACAAAGTTTGCCTCCTTAGAGTTTTCGCTTACAATTTTTGTTCATCAAAAGCTGACGCACGGCAGCATAATTTATTTTCATGGCTCAGCCAAGTCAAGCCGAGGCCGAATTGTGTTCACTACTGGGAACGATTGTTATCCTCTCCTAATCGTTGAGCGCAAATTTCCTATTTATGTTGCGCCGTCGATAGCAAATATTCTAATTGGTTGGTTTAAACTTTTTTAAGTTTCTCGAATTTGCTTGACGAGAATATATTCCATACAAGAGGAAAACAATTCTGTCTCAGCTTTCATTTGTTTCTAATTTGCTTTAATGATTTAATCAAAATTGTTCAACAGAATTTCTTTCCCATTGCTGAAACACTTGAAAAAAATGTCTATGAATTCGCTGAAATAGCTAACAATTGACGGTCCTGAAACACAACGAGGAAGTCAATAATATTTACGACTCGTTGACCAAAAATGGTTCAAATATTTGATTGCATAAGTGTTCCTCTGTGTGTGTGTGTGTGTTAATGTGTGTATGTGCCAGTGCTTTAGTGTGCAATTAGGCGAAAATAAGTGGTTAAACAAATGCCTTAAATATGCAATCATTCGAAGTTCAGTTCATTTGTCCTTTTCATTGCTCAGCAATACTTGCCTCGACACCTAACCAGCCATTTCTGGCACATTCCCCCTTCAAAACAACCAACGTTTTGCCGCAACTGAAGTGGCACGCCCACACTCAAACAGCAAATTAGAGACTAAACAAAATTATTTTGATTTATATTCAAACGGAATTTGTCAGCGAATTACGAGACCACCCTCGTGCGCCACACTCCCCTCTCAATCAACGAACACACATAGCATACCAACATCAAGGCAAAGCACCCCCAAAGTGTCTTGCGGTGACTTTCGTCTTTCTCACTTGATGTCTTTTTTTTCTGCCTAACAGCGACAAAATTTTGTCAATAGATTTGTACAAACTAAACGTTCTGATTCAAAACACTTGGATCTAGGGCGGGGTGTGCAGCGAGTGGTGGCAGTCAGCATGGCGGCCTAGTTGTGTGCCGGACTCGTGGATTGTGTTCGAGGTGTCAACAAATGAATTTGACGAATTTGAAATGCAAATTTAATTTGAGGCGCGTTTTGTTCGAATTTAGTTGCCGCAGTTTTCAGTTGAGTTGTTGTAGCCGCTAACGTTGTTGTTGTTGTTGGTATCGCCCCTGTTGCATGAGTTGAAATAAGTTTCTATGAATTACATGACAACAGTATGAGTGTATGTGTGCGCGTGTCTGTGTTAATTTCGAATGAGCTCGTTTTCGTCTTTCAAGAATTTGTTTGCTGATTTTGCAAACTAAGCTTCTTCTAATCACTTAACACGAAATCATAGAGATAAGAATATGACGTCACTCTTAAATGTAAACATGTTTAATGATAAGGTTATTAAATGAAAATATCTGCAGCTGTTTGCTATTAATTTGTTATATTTTTGTCAACTGCACATTGAAATTACACATTTTCTTTCCACTTATTTTGTCACCGGACGAACCATCATTTCGACAATTTTGAGTGAGTAATAATGTTCGTGCCATGAGTGCCAAACAACGCCCTGCGCATACAGTTCTTTGGCATAGGCGCCTCTCAAATACAAGCCATTTAAATTGCTGTGATAAGAAAAAAGTAATAATTTGAATTATCCCAAATTTCAATAATTTTGAGTTCAAGTACCTTGAGTGACAGCCTGTATACCACCAAGCACCTCTGTATTGTTGAGCACAATTGCCACTATACTCATCGTTGTCGCGATCGTATGTGCTGAATTTCTTTGACTTATGACCAGTCAGAGAATCACCAGCATCGCCCGAATAAGCGCCAAGGTCTTGAAGTGCGTAAAAATCATTTTCGTTGCCAATCAGAAACAACTTGTATTGAGCATGTTTCCGCTGCTGTTCAAAGTCTTCCATTAGAATGAGTAACTCTTGTGGCTCATATGTGGTAAGGAGATGCATGTTCTCCAAACCAATAAAGAATTCGCCTTTCAATTGACCAAACCCTTGTTTGTAGTCGATCCAAGGTCGGTAGAAGTCAACACTGCCGTCCAGGCGACGCTGAATGACAGTCCAGTTGCCACCTTGAGTTGTCGCATCGCAGTAAACTTGATAAGGCGGCGTCTTGATTTTGTATACGCCAGATACTTTGACATGGGCACAGTTTTTTGGAAGTGCAGCTAAAATGAAAAGAATTTCATTAGATATTTGTAAATGATTTGATATCCTTGAATGCCAACCTCTCTTCGCGTCAAAAAAATCTGCTTCCAACGACCTGCTTTGGTCAATGTTCTCTTTATTAAATTTTATTAATATTATTTTCGATTAATATCACCTTTCAATTATGCCGGCATCGCCAACGTTCGGACCTCTGAGACCAACTTCCATTTGGTTTCTTATGAAAAAATTCATCTAGATTAAGTCTTGTTAGCTATTTGTCAAATACCTTAATTTTGATGTATCCAATGACAAACGAGTGACTTCCATTTGCAAACGTAAATTTTCATATTGCAATCGTGAGTTCTCGTCCTGCAGCTCTATGATTCGATGCGTCTGGTTACTATCACAGACGGAGTATGTGTCGGCACAAAGAAACTCTGCAAAACCAACGATTATGAACAAAAAAATAATTGTATTCATTTTCATCTCATCTGCTTGAGGCACAGCACAAGACTGAGCTCGGATCAGCAATTTTACAAACGGTTTGAGCTTTGAAGTCGTTATCAGTAATTACTGAGAATATTTTCAGCTATAACGACTGTTTGGTCATTTGACATGTACAAAAAGAGAGTTCATTTACTCATATATTTCCACTTATACACAATAAATTCTAAAAATCGGCGCTATCTTGACTTTGTAAGAAATAAGTACAAATAATTTTTTGCAGCATGAACGTATTTTATTTTATACTTGATTTGTTTACATTAATATAAAAAAATGAAGTATATTTATTTTGCTAGTGGACGAATCATCATTTCCACAAATTTTAGCGAATAATAAAATTCGCGCCATGTAGACCAGACAACGCCCTGTCCATAGAGTCCTTGTCCTTGGCCATAGGCGCCTCCCAAATATAAGCCATTCAAATTGCTGTGATATTAAAAGAGTATAAAATTTAAATATAAAAAATCACACTTCAAAATAACTTCAATACCTTCTGTGACAATGTCCATACCACCAAGCACCTTGGAATTCATGAGCACAATAGCCGTTATTCTCATCGTTACTGCGATCATAAGTACTAAACATCTTTCCCTTGTGATAACTCAAAGAATCACCAGCATCGCCCGAATAATTGCCAAGTTTTTGAAGCGAATACATCTCATTTTCATTGCCAATAGCAAATAAATTGTATTGAGCATATTTTTGCTGGTTTTCAAAGTCTTCCATTACAATCAACAATTCCTGTGGTTCATACGTTGTCATTAAATGCAAGTTTTCCAAACCTATAAAGAATTCGCCTCTCAAACTACCAAAGCCCTTTGTATAATTGACCCAGGGCAAATAGAAGTCAACACTGCCATCCATACGGCGCTGAACGACAGTCCAGTTGCCACCTTGAGTTTTCGCATCGCAGTAAACTTGATAAGGCGGCGTCTTGATTTTGTGTACGCCAGATACTTTGACATGGGCACAGTTTTTTGGAATTGATCCTTTTTAGGAAAGTATTGTAGTAACATCACTTGGAAATGATTTGATTTGAAGCATGCTTACCATTCTCATTTTCATTGCCAATTGCCACTAGCTTTGAGCTGTTCACCATCTTCAACTTGGAATTTTGTAATTGCAATCGGGAGGTCTCTTCCGGCAGCTCTACAAAGAGGTTTGTCTGGTTGTCATCATAAGAGGAGGATGAGACAGCGCAGTGACTCAGTGCGAGACCACCGATTAGGAACAAAAAAGTTACTATGATCCTTTTCATCTCGTCAGGTTGAAGTAAACCACAAAACTAAATACGGTTGACTAAAGCAAGTTAATATGGTATTTATATATGTTTGAATTTGCCCTTATCAGTGATCAACTCAGACTATTTATACCCTGTACACACTGTGTACCAGGGTATATTGTTTTATTATACTTATATTTTCTGATTATCATTTTTGATAAATTTGAATTTTGTTTAGTAACACTTTTAACTACAACAAATATTGTCCTCTAGCCTGCTATTCTAATCTGAATTTTTGATAAACTTTTATAATCCTTTTAGAATTCCCAGAAATTATACATAATCAGGGGTGTGCTGGAAACCTCCTAGCTCTGAAAACAACACAGTTTGAAATGTAGGTGTGCCAGAAAATGTCTTTCTTCTCTTTTGGGATTTGGTTGATTTTAGCCTAACCCAAAGTTGTTATAGCTAAATATGAGTCAATCATTAAAGTTTTTTGTGCGCCAAAGCAATGTGCATTTAAAGAATTTAACAATTTTAATGTTTTCATTAATAAATTTGCATTTAAAGTAAAATCACACATCCAGGCAAAACAATGATTGTTTTCCCATGCCAGCTATGCCAACCTGTTTGCATATATTTTCGAAGATTAAAAAGTAGGTTTGGATTTTATAAGTTGAATTGCCAAAACAATCTAAAAATGCATATTAATATGCAGTAGTATTTGAAATGATTGGAAAGTCAATAGAAATATTTTATTTTAATGAAAATGTCTACCAACAGTTTTATTAGTGCAAGTTGGCATGTGAACATTTTGTAATGTTCGTTGTGAATACATATATGTGAATAAGAAGAGTCAACTGTCAAAAAAACTTAAGTTCAAATTCACAATTTGTTTTGAACTTGGATTGGATTATGTAATAGTATGGCAGCCGAAGGAGGGATTATCGTTGTTACTACTGTTTGGCAAATTAATATATGCGGGTAGCGAATACCTTGTTGAGTAGATTACCCAGATACAAGATTTCTATATAGTGCCCCGCATGTAGGGCAGACCATTGATTTTGTTAAAGTTGGTCATTTACTCCTGCGTGGTAGATTATGATGAAATGGATTCATTACTCTTTTGTTAGCTATTTTGAGCGAGACGTAAGAGAATGGGAGGGTCTCAAATATGTAATCAAAAACATTCAAATTTAGTTTCTCCTGCGCACCAGATTTTTAGACAATTGATTCAGCATGATGTCCTAATCACGGTTTTTCATAATCTAATAATTATATGGAGGGAATCATTGGGAAGGACACAAGTAACAACACAAGTAAATGTAATGAATACTCTTGCATTGATTGTGACAGAGAACACGATATACATCTAAGGCGCCTACGCGCAGGCTTTTCTAAGGACAATAGCCGTTTCCTTTCGATATGCAAGACAATTAACGATGCAAGCGGCATGTTTTTGATTCGAAAGATTTCATTCTGTTTTCTTTGCTCTTTTCCAATTTCCGATTCGGTAGTAAATTATTTGTTGACAATTGTCATATATTTGCCAATCACACATCATAGGAAAGAGTGTGGTTGTCATAACATTTGTATAATTTGGCGCGCTTCACAATTTAAAAATATTTGTGTCTAAATTTAAAATGAATACCTTAATGACATTCAAGTTATCCATATTTGTAAGTGTAGGTGCATTATTGTTTTATATTTTGAGAAGAATAATCAAATTCGCTTAGTTATCTAAATACTCAAAGTTTTTTTTTGGGTATACAACTCTGCTTTTTTCGAAGAATAATGTTCGAAATCACAAAATCTGACCGTTTTCTGGCACTCCAACGATTGATTTGAAAACAATTCACTTCGAAAACAATAGTTGTTTTCCAGCACACCCCTGATATATTGTTTCGACATATACTTGAGTATGTTTTAAATTAATCGACCTTTGAAACACTCGAAATCGGGATGCCATGGCATGACAACATGGCGTGATCGGCTTAAACGACAGATATATATTCTCTGCTCATTTGTTAACCCACGTTGTGAAAATGACTTCATAAAATTTGGTGTCAGTTGAAATGCAGTTGGTGGAAGATCTATTCCGTATGTTTTTATTGGAAATGATGCATTTCAACGGACACCAAATTTTATGAAGTCATTTTCACAACATGGGCTAAAAAATGAGCAGAGAGAATATAACTATATATAACAAAACCGATCACGCCATGTTGTCGAAAATGCTTTTGACATTTTGGCATCCCGATTTCGAGTGTTTCAAAGGTCGATTAATTTAAAACATACTCAACTATGTGTCCAAACAATATATATTTTTTCTGGGAATTCTAAAAGGATTATAAAAGTTTATCAAAAATTCTGATTAGAATAGCAGGCTAGAGGACAATATTTGTTGTAGTTAAGACTGTTACTATACAAAATTCAAATTTATCAAAAATGATAATCAGAAAATATAAGTATAATAAAACAATATACCCTGGTACACAGTGTGTATAGGGTATAAATAGTCTGAGTTGATCACTGATAAGGGCAAATTCAAACATATATAAATACCATATTAACCTGCTTTGGTCAACCATATTTAGTTTTGAGGTTTACTTCAACCTGACGAGATGAAAAGGATCATAGTAACTTTTTTGTTCCTAATCGGTGGTCTCGCACTGAGTCACTGCGCTGTCACATCCTCCCCTTATGATGACAACCAGACAAACCTCTTTGCAGAGCTCCCGGAAGAGACCTCCCGATTCCGATTGCAAAATTTCAAGTTGAAGATGGTGAACAGCTCAAAGCTAGTGGCAATTGGCAATGAAAATGAGAATGGTAAGCATTTTTTTTTTTTTTTTTTTTACTAACTACAGGCGCAAGACGTTGTGGTAGCGCACTACCCTCAAGTGGACTTGCGACACCAGGTCAGCCTGTTCCGCGACTACAGACAAGTCAACAGTCGCTTTACTACTTACACTACACACAATAAAAAATACTAATAAACTAATTTTTAAACAATTCCTTAAAACTACTACGTTGATTAATTAACATAAACTTCATAAACAAAATTTTTACTTATTTAAATACGTTAGAATACTACGTTTTATTAGGTTAGTAGAGGAGCAGTTCTCAATTAAACTAAAATATCTGTTATAATACCTACATAAAACACGAAACGAGTCATGCTCCAAATATGTCGATCTGCAGGTACTAAGACAGATCGGACTAAAATTTCTAGTTACTCTAGCGGGGACACTGAACTGTATATACGCCAACAATGTAGGAGAGAATATCATGCCATTTATTAGGTTATGCAAAAACAAAGTACCAAGCATTTTTCTACGACTAGACAATGATGGTAAATTAATAAGCTTCAACCGACTACTATAGGGAGGAAGGTGAACACAGGGGTCCCAGTGTAGATTCCTAAGTGCAAACAGAAGGAACTGTTTCTGAACAGACTCAATTTGGTCCTTATACTTTTCACACTGAGGATCCCAAACACACGATGCATATTCCAGAATGGGCCGTACTAAAGAAGTGTAAAGCAATTTAGTTGTGTACGGGTCATTAAATTCTTTGGACCATCTTTTGATGAAACCAAGTACGCCTTTAGCCTTATTGACAGACAGCGAAATATGTGAAGCGAAGTGAAGTTTTGGGTCCATCAAAACACCAAGGTCATTGAACTGAGAGATACGTTCAAGGTACAAATTATTTAACTTGTACGAGCAAACAATTAGTTTTTTTCTACAAAATGACATTAGCTTACATTTATCACTGTTTAACAATAAATTGTTTACAGCACACCATTGTGAGAGAGAGTCAAGATCAGACTGAAGCAGATTCTGCTGATCTATAGAATTAACGGTTAGACATAATTTCACGTCATCAGCATACATTAAAACATGGCAGTGTTTGATCACAGTAGGCAAGTCATTTATAAATATATTAAACAATAAGGGGCCAAGGTGACTACCTTGAGGAACCCCTGAAGTAACAAAAATTCGTCTCGAAACCGATGTCTTAAAAAGAACACATTGTGTTCGAGATTCAAGATACGACGACAGCCAACGGACTAAAGATGGTGGAAAACCATAGGTTTCGAGTTTTATTAAAAGCAGAGAGTGACAAACACAATCAAATGCTTTACTGAAATCAGTGTACACAACATCGGTTTGGCAGCCGGACGAGAAATTTCGATTGACAATTGAAGTGAATTCTAATAAGTTAGTTACCGTTGACCGTTTCTTGAGAAAGCCATGCTGAGACAAATTTAGAAGTGATGGCACAAAGTGCTGTAGCTGTTCCGTAATGATCTGTTCAAACAGTTTTGGAATAGCACATAGCTTTGCAATGCCTCTGTAATTCGAGATGTCTACCTTACTGCCTTTTTTATAAAGGGGAATAATGTAAGACTCTTTCCAAATTTTGGGTACAATAGAAGAGTTTAACGACATGTTAAAAAGCTTACATAATGGAATAAACAACATCTCGGCACAGTGCTTCAAAACGCAACTAGGAACACTATCTGGACCAGCCGTAAAAGATGGTTTAATTAATTTTAAGTGTCTAAGAACAGTGTCATTTTCAATTACCGGCAAATTTATATTATTTCGATCATTGATTAAGTATGGGTATGTACCATTTTGGTATGAATAGTCATTATAGGTGCTTTGGAAAAATTCAGCAAAGAGGTCGGATATCGTTGCATCATCACTTCCTTCCACACCATTGAGTTTCATACATGAAGGAAATGAGGTGGAATTAGACTTGTATTTGATGATATTAAAAAAAATTTTTGGATCACGGTATATATTGGATTTTAATTTAACTAAATATAAATCATAATTTCTTTTGTTACATAAAGTGAATCTATAGCGAACTGTGGTATAGTTTGAATAATCAACAAGAGAGCCGGTTCTCTTATATTTTTTAAATAATCTATTTTTTAAGTTCTTTAGACGAGATAATTCTTTTGAAAACCACGGCGGTTTATTTTGTTGTGTAACAGTCTTAACTCTTGGTACACACAATTTAAGCAGTTTATACATAGTCGCGTTAAAAAACTCTACTGCCCTTTCAATGTTGGACGTGTTATGAATGTATGACCAATCAGTGTTAGAAAGCAAATGACCAAGACGTTCAAAATCGGTTTTTCTGAAGCAAAATACACGATTAGGTTTGGAACCAGTAGGATTTTGACGAGGATGTGTTAGTAAGTTTGGTGTAATTGTAAGCTCCAACGTTGGGTGGTAAGAGTCTTCAGGTTGTGAAATTGGAGGGGATCTGCAAAGTGATGCACCCTCAATGTTATTTATGAAAACAAGATCTAGAATACGATTCTTAGAATTTTGTATGCTGTTTATTTGGTTAAACGATGATTCAAGTAAAGAATCAATAAATTCGTTACTAGACAAGGGAGTTACTATATTTGAATTGTCAGATGCAATCCAAGAAATATGAGGGAGGTTGAAGTCTCCACAGACCAGCATCATATCTGAGTCCTTAACCAAGTCTCGAATAGATTGAATAGCGTTTATATGCGCTGAATATACTGATGCTTCTGATTGTGGTGGAATGTAGGAGCATGTAATGAAAACGCGAGTCTTTGCAAGAGTTATTTTAACGCATATCAGCTCAATATCGTCAGTACCTATCACACAAATTTGTTCCGATGTGTGTTGAACAGCGACAGAGATTAAGACTCCACCACCAATTTTGCCAAGACGATCTTTACGAAAGGTAATAAAGCTGTCAGAAAGTAGTTCCGAATTTAAAACATCAGGGCGAAGCCAAGTTTCGACAAAGACAATGATATCAGAAGATAATGAAAAACTATTTAAATAAAGCGAAGTTAGTTTTGAGTTTAACCCTCTGACATTTTGAAAATTTACCGTCAAAACTGAAGGGGTACTAGAAGAATTAATTAGTTTTTTGACCCCGAAGGCTTGACCGTGTTTACCGAATTAGAACGGTCTTTAAATTTGAACTCGTGCACAACGCAACCATCAGGCCAGAAATTTGAGTCAACTAAAACGTTGAAGAAGGATTCTGGCACTGAAATTTTAAAAGATGAAATTGATCGCGTTGTGTTAAATTTAAATTTGGAGATTGTTAAATTTGTGACAGATTTCATCTTGGAGCTGATAAAGTGGTTTACATCACTTTCCGAAGTATCAGCTGCTAAGCGTGAAAGAAAAATGAATTTCTTATGGGGCGCATGTGGTACAACAACAAGTTTTTTTGGCTCTTGATCCCCACGAGGGAGATTACTTCCAGAAGCGGTATGAATAACTTCGGAAGGAACGGCGTTGTTGTTATTGGCAACGGAACCATATGAACCTTCTGACGCTGTGACAACAATCGGAACATTAGGTGACGGAAGAGGCGAAAAGAAATTCGTGGTCTCATCCGGAAGACTTAAAGTTGTCGGAATGGAAATCTTGAGCGGCGGATGGGGCCTTTTTCGCTTAGGGGAAGGTTCAACTGACTTAAAGCTGGAGAGAGACTTATCAAACGACTTAAATTTTTCGTTAAGTCGCTCGAAATCTTTCGAAATATCTTTATATGCGTTTTGCATAAGATTGAGCCACTTGCGTAACTCAATCTCTGATGAACGACATTTTGGACAGCACCAGTGAAGGCCGATGTTCTTCTCCAAAATGTCAGCAATGCGGCCATTTAATTCGGCACATTTTACATGAGCAGTGGACTCGCAGATCCAACATGCCACCAATGCTTCCTTGTCACCCTTTATTGGGCATTTAGGCAAACAGCAAGGCATTGTGATTTTTTTTTTTTTTTTTTTTTATAAAAGAAACAATAAAAAAAAAAAAAAAAGAAGTTATAAAAAACGAAAAAGAAATCACTTAAAAATTTTTGTTTTCAAAGGAACCCGTTTGTCACTAAAGGGTTAAAGTACGAAACTCTCTTTTAAATAAATGAAATAATCAAAGCTCTTGAAAGAGTAAAATTATTGAGCGCCAAGCGAAATGAGAGAGACGATGTAATGGAACACACGCAAGAAAAACTCTCACCAGATGTTTTGCCAGCAACAAATTACACGTGGCAAGTAAACAACAAATGTTAAATTACAATAACAAAATTACATGTAATTATTTAAAACTTGCAAAACTTACTTATTTTTGTTTGAAAAATAATACAAATTGTTAGTAAACACAGGCAGAACAATATTAATACGTTAGTACACTTTTTTTCTTAGTTTCAAACAAAAACCACTGAGGAATTAATTTAATAGCACGGGACAAATTTACATGCGACCGACCACACCGAACACTTGACAAACTTCGAATGCTTCAAATCAAATCATTTCCAAGTGATGTTACTACAATACTTTCCTAAAAAGGATCAATTCCAAAAAACTGTGCCCATGTCAAAGTATCTGGCGTACACAAAATCAAGACGCCGCCTTATCAAGTTTACTGCGATGCGAAAACTCAAGGTGGCAACTGGACTGTCGTTCAGCGCCGTATGGATGGCAGTGTTGACTTCTATTTGCCCTGGGTCAATTATACAAAGGGCTTTGGTAGTTTGAGAGGCGAATTCTTTATAGGTTTGGAAAACTTGCATTTAATGACAACGTATGAACCACAGGAATTGTTGATTGTAATGGAAGACTTTGAAAACCAGCAAAAATATGCTCTATACAATTTATTTGCTATTGGCAATGAAAATGAGATGTATTCGCTTCAAAAACTTGGCAATTATTCGGGCGATGCTGGTGATTCTTTGAGTTATCACAAGGGAAAGATGTTTAGTACTTATGATCGCAGTAACGATGAGAATAACGGCTATTGTGCTCATGAATTCCAAGGTGCTTGGTGGTATGGACATTGTCACAGAAGGTATTGAAGTTATTTTGAAGTGTGATTTTTTATATTTAAATTTTATACTCTTTTAATATCACAGCAATTTGAATGGATTATATTTGGGAGGCGCCTATGCCAAAGAACTGTATGGACAGGGCGTTGTCTGGTACGCATGGCACAAATATTATTATTCTCTAAAATTTGTGGAAATGATGATTCGTCCACTAGCAAAATAAATATACTTCATTTTTTTATATTAATGTAAACAAATCAAGTATAAAATAAAATACGTTCATGCAGCAAAGAATTACTTGTACTTATTTCTTACGATAGCGCCGATTTTTCGAAATTATTGTGTATAAGTGGAAATATATGAGTGAATGAACTCTCTTTTTGTACATGTCAAATGACCAAACAGCCGTTATAGCTGATCTGTTTCCGAAAATATTCTCAGCAATTACTGATAACGACTTCAAAGCTCAAGCCGTTTGAAAAATTGCTGATCTGAGCTCAGTCTTGTGCTGTACTTCAAGCAGATGAGATGAAAATGAATACAATTGTTTTTTTTGTTCATAATCGTTGGTTTTGCAGAGTTTCTTTGCGCCGACACATATTCCGTCTGTGATAGTAACCAGACGCATCGAATCATAGAGCTGCAGGACGAGAACTCACGATTGCAAATGGAAGTCACTCGTTTGTCAATTAAGGTATTTGATAAATAGCTAACAAGACTTAATCTAGATTATTTTCATTAGAAACCAAATGGAAGTTGGTTTCAAAGGTCGGAACGTTGGCGATGCCGGCATAATTGAAAGTGATATTCAACGAAAGTAAAATCAATTAATGACGATTCTCTCAGGTCCTTCAATAAATTTTGTTGAGCGAATTTGTTCCTTTTTTTTGTACCACCTTTTCATCCACATTTTTTGTCTTTTTTTTATTTTCATTTTCTTTAATTTTTAAGCAAAAAGCTGCTAAGATGACACTTTCGTCCGATATCCATATTAACATCCGCTTCGTTCAAAATCAAAAAAGAAATGAATGGCATGGAGTACCGAGTGTACGCTCGCCTTCATGTACACGTATACAAATGTTTGACGGTTGAAAAATTCAATCGAAACCCATCTGTTTAAGTTTCTGTCTCACTCACACTTCAATCACTTAATTATACCAAAAATACTCTAAAAGTTATGGTATTTTTCGGTGTGTTAATAACACTGTTAATCAAAAATTGCACTGTTTTTTTAATCAAGAGATGAGACAGAGTAAGTTGAGTAATTTTTATCCGAGTAGTTTGTTGTTGTTTTTCTTACACAATAATGAAATTACATTTGGTCCTCATATCGTGAACATCTCAATACTAAACACAAAAAATTTAGTAATATTTATAATTTATGCATAAACTCTTAGTTCTTCGAAAAAAACGGTCAGAACAAAAATAATAAGAAGTCAATAATGGCTGAAATGCACTTAATTTAATACCTTGTAAAGGACTCCCTGTTCCACCCGGTTCAAAGGCTGGGAATAGCTCGTCGACAGAGTCCGTTTTTACATAAATTTAGTTGATTTATATAAAAGTCCCTGCGTGAATTGGTAACGTTCTTCTTTCTCCCTGTATTGAAAAGATTCTGTTCAAAGATGTAAATGAAAGAGAATATGATTTTGGTTAATGCAATGCGAAATATAATTTGTGGAAAAGAAAACCATATCTTACAGCTAGTAATGAAAGTCCCTGACTCCTACACTCGTCACCTTAACATACTTTATAATTTACGTTACAAGACAGAACTTAACAATTAGACTTAGCTTCATCCTGGTGGTGGCTGCTGGGTGATGTACATTTGCTGTCGCGACGACTGCTGCTGGTTACATACCTTGCAAGAGTCTGTTGTCGGGTTAGTTGAGGAGCTGAAGATATGTTATATTTTCGTTGTGTCATAGCACAATTGTTGTTTGTGATGCTATGCTTCTTGGGGTTTTATGTGTTGTTTCGCACGGCGACCGTTTTGCTTATGTTACGGTTTTTCTTGCTGCTTGGCGATCACTTTGCCAACCGGCTGACGAACACTTTTCTCACATTTTTTGCCGCTAACGTTCACACGTCTTTCAGTTTCAAAACTTATCATCAATTTCGGTTCGAGATCACCAGTACTTTACACAAACTTTTAAATCGCCTTTGCTGTGACCCGAAACCAAGTGCCATGTAACTTGTTGTCCAAGTTTTCTTCAACTTTTGGCTGCCAGCCGCCAACGGTATCCTTCCTTTAGTCGTCCGTTATTCCGCAACAATTACCAAAAACCTTGAAGCCGGTCATTCATCCCAACGGTGCAATTTTGTTCGCTTCCAATGCACTTTGTCATGTAGGCATAGACTTAACCGCACATGTTCGGCTGTCAGCTGATAACGAAATGTTGCGGCGTCTGCTAATATCTAGTCTGTTACACTGCTGTTAACTAACAGCGACATTTGGAGCAGAAAAGTTACTACGTTCATTTCCATCTTATCAGGTTGAAGTAAACTACAAGACTGAACATAATTTGTCAAAGCATGTGAATTTTTTACACCGTTTACACTTCGCCCACAGTCTATTTGTTATTGTACTTATGTATATTAATAGATTAACATTTTTGATAAACGTTGATTTTACATGTTATAAACTAAAAATAAAAAAAGTAAAACTTTGAAAGCTGATAAAATTTAATTTTTTCCCAGAATTGTCTGACTATTTACAATCTTTTCATAATTCAAAACTATTACATATTTAAACATAATCACAAATTTCTGCGAATAATATTGTTTATGCCACGAGATTTGATAAATGTTAATTCTTCTTAGAATATTGTGAATAAAAATTACAACTTCAAAGGTGATAAGACTAAATTGTTTCTGAGAATAATTTGACTATTTACAATCTTTTCATAATTTAAAACTGAAATTAGTTGAGTAGGCCTCCAACTTTTCATATGGTCAATAAGTGCCGTTATTAAGTAAATCTTCTTCAACTTTTGGAAGATCAACACCCCCTGCCCACACTTTTCTAACCACCATAATTTGATTACAGTTAGATTACTTCTCAAGTGTTTGCCATGATCGAAATGTACTAAATTATTATAAAACTTTATTGGCAGATTGATGAGTTGAGTTTTCCAAGCGAACTAAACTTAACTTAACTCAACTGTGTATCTGTGTGGCTGCGTGTATGTGGGAAAGTCAATTCTCTGCAGACGATTCTTTCCAACAGAGTTGCAAGTGTTGCTCATATGTGGCATCGCATGCCATGAATGTGCATAGCGCGCGCATATAAAACAATTACTTGTGCGGCACTTTAGCTAACAGCATTGACTACCGTGCGCCATCGATTGCACTCTTTTCCCCCCCAACACACTCTTTCTTTGTTATGTTTTGTTTTGATTCGGGCTGCACATGAATTTCACATCGCATGACGCCTGCAATTTGGCACATTCGCTGATATGTAAATTAAGTTGTTGCACTAAACGACGTCAACGTCAACGTCAGCGTCATCGTCATCGTCATCGCATAAGCGTATGCACGTCAGGCACTGACACTTGCACGCACACACACACACACACACACACATGCACGTACCTGTTCCTGCCGCATCGCTACCATCGATAAACACTCTCCGGCCACATCCTGTGCGATTCGTCACTCATAGCCTGCAACAACTATTTATGATGTGCTGTGCAACTCAAAAGTTGCTCCTTTTCCTGCGCCTCGTTACTGTGCTGTCACGCCAGCGCACCTCACTGCCTTCGCGCACAAGCAACGACGATTCAACCACTTGTCAAGCCGCGCCGTGTGAAATGTGTCAGAATTGCTTTGCCGTCTTTGCAGCGAAAGAACAAAAACAAAAAAAAAAAGAACAAGTACACAAAACTGTATTAAAACAATCTTTTGCGTATAAATTTCATTTGCCATTCATGCGCTCATGCGGGCGGTTGCGTTAAATGGCGTGGATTGTTGTTGCATGTTGCACATACATTTTTTTTTTTTTTGTTGGTTTTTAGATTTATGATAGCTTCAGGAAAAGTGCATAAATTGCAACAAATCGACAAGGCAAGAACTTCATTAGTTGCATATCGTTCGCAACTGAAAATGTAAAAATTAAAATATATGAATGAAATGCGTTGTGCGGAAAAGACAAAAATTGCTAATAAATTATGCACAAAAAAGCAAAAAAAAAAAAAAAAATGATGTGCAATTAAAATGCATAACAATTATGCAAATGAGTAATTGTGCAATTTTTCGAAATTTCACTCGATTGTCGTTTGCAATGCAATTGCATTATTGAGACTTGGCTGTACTTGCGGCATGATGCATTCTGCATGCTGCATGCTGATTGCCAGACAACATGTCATTTACAAGCAACATGATGATGCATAACTAAATAATGCCAAACAATATCCGTACATTGATAATCATTTATAAATGCAAAAGCAACAACAACAACAACAACAACAACAACAACAACTCAACCGAAGGCCACAGAACCGCACAAATATATTTTGGCCACAAAAGGATTTGAATTGTGATTGAGTTTATTTTACGATTTGATAGATTTCGCAAATTTCTATAAACGAAACCAGCGCCGCAAGTGTTCCACTCCCTCACCCACTCACACACACATACACACACGCACATTCGTTTGGTCAGCGCGACAAACTGTCAGTCAATCAATCTGCCAGTGCAACTAAACATTCGACAAATGCGTTGCAAAACGTTCTCAAACGTGGCTGAACGTTAGAAATACGAATGCTTTGCTTTGCGTTACGTTGCGTTACGTTGCGGAAACGGAAATGTGTGTTTCATCATATTTGTATGCATACAAGCGCAGCCTTTTGCATACTTGTCGATATGCGTGTGTGTTGTCGTTGTTTTTGATACAAATTTTATTACGCATGAGCATGATGAGGATGTTGTTGTTGCTGTTGTTGCTGATGATGTTGATGATGTTGATGTGCCAAGCAAATTGGCTGAAATTTTATTAAGAGAGCGTCGCATTACAAATTCATAAATAACCAAATGGCGAGTAATCGCTCATGTGCAAGAATAAAATGTGTATGTGTATGTGTGTGTGTGTGTATTATAGTGTATTTTAATTAATATTTATTGATTTCCAGTTGAATAAATACGTTTTAAACACTCGCTTGATTCTCGCTTATATTTTCAATTCGCCTTTCAGTTGTCTTCGACAATAAACCAAAACAAATCAGAAACAAGTGCACATTTTGAACAATTTTCCGCAATTCAATAAAAGTTGATGTTTTCGTTGTCATTCGCCGAATTGCGAAATACGCGAAGTTTGTTCGATTGATTTGTGGTGAACTTTTTCGTTTTGTAAAATGTAATTAAAAATTTTTGTCAATAATTACAGCTGTCGTGTGCAGAGAGTACCGTACAAAAGCATATTAGTTTTTGTGCGCTTCAGCAGAACCTACAAAGCATTTTAGCACACATGATCAGCATCGAAAGCGAAATTGATTAAGCCACGTCTGTTTGTCCATCCGTCCGTCCGTCTGGAAACGACTTCGACGACATTAAAAGACGATTATGATGACTATATAATTTTAAATATGAAAAAATCATTCATAATTGAAGATACAGGGTATTTCCAAGTCAATCGACTATACCAACCCTATCGGTTTTTCTTTTAGTTTAGTTGCATTTCGACACATTGCGCTTCATTTGTGGCTAACGAATGCTGTGCTTAGTTACAAATGCCAACCAACAAAAACAAATTAAACGAATTTTGCTTCACTATTTTTTATTCGGTTTAACTCACATTTACCACTATAACAAACACGTCAATCAGTTTAGTAAGCATGTCTTCTTGCAATTTGGTCGTTCTATCTGGCAAGCGCTCTTGAAGCCAGGCTCACAAACTCCTTGCAATAATACCAATATGATGAGATTAAAGAAACTCATTTTTCAACACTCGAAAGTAAAGTGGGATATGATCTAACAAGAACATATTAAAAAAAAAACAAAATCGTAACAACATTTAATAAGCGTAAAGAACAAAAAAAAAAAAGTTATGCCAGACTTACAAAGTCTCAGTTCATTTAATCAACTTTGTAAGATTGAGGAGTTAACGTGATTCAATTAGAAACGTCAATGCTGTAATTAAATTTATACATATGTGTTTGTTTAGCATGAAAAAAGTCAATTAGGTGATTGACTTACACTTTTAAGTAACAAATGTGAAAAACTTGAATTCGATTCAATACAAAACTATTGCTGAGTGTAATACAATGTAAATAATCACACATCCCATTGACGTATCTTTTCGTTGTCAACTATTCTATCTCACTAAGTGCAACTCAAAGTCAAAGTCATTGCAGATGGCTTCGTAGACGATTTAATACTCTTCACGATCATTTTATAATGCAATTCTCATCATTTTTTCGATTGAATCTCACTCTTCACCATATTTATCACACATTGTTTTACCTCATTTCGTTGAATTTCTGATTTCGATATTCTCAAATACAGTTTACATAGGCGATTTCTCCGCTGGTGTGTTGCAAACTTCATGACAAAGTGTTAATGCTAATAAATGCGTGAAGTGTACAAAATTATATTCTTTACTTCTTGCTTCCACTTATTGTTTCTGCTGCCTGTCACATTCGTATAAAATAACCGATATTTCACTTTAATTACAAATCAGAAAAAGTGAAAAAGAATTAATATTTCCACACACATTCCACGACACATACGCGTCGATAATTTCAAAGCATTAAAGTACTTTAAATCGTGTTTAAGTTCGACAACAGCTGCCGAAGACTTTAAAGTCTTTTTAATTGGCAGCTGTCAACAAAAAGTGATTGCGCGCGCAAGAAGAAGAAGAATCTTATGGGAGAAACATTGCCTTAATTACAATAAAATATTTAGAGGCAAGCATGTGTGGCAAAGTGTTAAGTAGCTGGCTGACTTACTGGCTGACTAACTGACTAGCTGGCTGCAGGGTTGCGGCTCATTATCATGTGTAAGGGTAGGAGAGAAAGGGTAGGTTGGTGTGTGTGTGTGTGTGTGTAAAATTGTAGTGTGCACAGGTGTTTATTGCTCAGTTGTGTATATAAAATGAAAATTGACTTGAGTGTTATAACATTTGATGTGGTTTTTTATTATGCCTTTGTACGCATTTCATATCAAGTATACGCATAGTTGTGTGCACGTCACAACAAACGAACGTACGAACATTTGTGACGACCGCAGAAATTTCGTAAAGGTATTTTAATCTGTTTTGCGTAGCGTGAGAAAGAGAAGGAGAGAGGTGTTTTTCTTTTAGTATACAATTTAGGCTCTGAGTTTAGCTTAGTTAAGTGCGCAATAAAAAACATTTTTATGTACAGTTTTAGATAAATATTATTTGATTTTAGTTGCGCAACAACTTTGCTTAGTCAGAACACAGAATGTGTGTGTGTGTGTGTGGGTGTTTTGTATCTGATTAAATTTAACATAAAATTAAATGAAAAATGAAGCAAGTTTCAAATTAACAAATCTTTGTGCAAGTTTTCACTGTTAAAATATGCACAAATTTGCTTATTAGAAGTTTACGCGTGCATAAATAAAGGCGACGACGGCAAAACGATAAAAGTAAATGTCAAATGAACTTACATACCAACAAAACTTACGGCATGAATATTTAACAACAATAACAACAACAAAATTTTTCGCATATTTATTTTAATTTGTACAACAACAGCAAAGTACAAACAAAAGAAATGCTAATTTTATTGACACCTTCCAAATGTAAAATGCAACAAAAACATGTAACAGAAACACAAAACAAAAACAAAGTCAACAACAAACAACAAACAACAACAACAAGAACACAATGCTTATACACAGCGAACTCATTAACACATTAAACAAGCAAAGCAACAACGACAACAATAGCAACAACAGTACGTATTCGCAAAGGAGTAGCTGACGTAAGCAACAAAAAACAACAACAACAACAACAAAGACATAAGGTATTGACAGGAGCAGCAAAATTATGCGCTCAATACGCACAGCACCATCCATAAGGCATGGCAAGGGAAGGGAAGTGCGATGCAGGTGAGGCAACGACGACGATAACTTCACACACACAAAGCACAAAGCAAATCTGTCAAAGCTTCTGCCACTGCCTCTGCCGCTGCCGCTGCGTTGCCACGCCTACGCGACATAGTATTTCGCTAATTAACACGTCTTGAATGTTGAATGTTTTTGTTACGAAGAAAGCGACGAAGAAGAAGGAGGAGAATTAAAATGGCAACGCGAAAGTACAAATTCGTGTACGAAAATAAAGAAATTTTATGCAAAAGGATTTTCACTTTTTACCCCCTTATACATCCTCACACCCTCGCCCCCTCAAACTCATCACCATCATGATTATGAAGAACACCAACGCTGTCAAAGAATTTAAGCATCGCCCTCAACACGCTTCAGCACGCCGCTCCCTCACTTTCACATTTTTACCCCTCTCTCTCTCTCTCAGTCACCCTCACTCACTTACTCATCGACTGAAGTGTGAAGGGCGAACTTGACGCGCAGCAATCAAAAGCATTTATGGGCGCAACCTTGAAGGTGTCAAAATAACATATTTCGAGTTGCCTTTGCCTTTGCTTTGCCTTTGCTTTGCTTTACCATTTTACCATTGTGGCATTAAACTTTTTGTGTATTTTTTTTTTCTTCTCTTTTTGTGCCCTGCAACGCCCACAGCCGACCTCAGCCACCCGGCCGCCAACCGACCGTCATCTTCATGAACCTCAGGTCGCTTCGAATGTTGTCGACGTTGCCTTCGCCTTCGCCTTCACCTTCGCCATCGGTGTTTGGTGCTCGTAACGAGGCTTGGTGTCACTAACCGTTCACTGTCACATTGCGGGCGTATGAGGGCGGCCACCAAGCCTATAAGTGCTTAATTTTTGAGCAACATACACCCTGAGTGGCGGCGGCTCTGCTCTGCTTTGTATATACAATTATTTAGCAAACTGACGAAATTAAAACGCGCATAAATTATTGCCGAGGATTCGCAGAATAAATTAAGACGTTCTCATAATTTTCGGCAGTTGTTCTTGATGTTTGTACTTGTACTCTAACACACACACACACACACACGCACACTGAGACACTCATAGCATAAAATTATTGAGCATTTGGTTTATTAAGACTGAAGCTGTCACTGTGATTTATGTAGGAGCAAGCGGGACGAGAAGAGTCCTTGGTCCTTCTACCTTTAGCATGCTGCATTGTTTTGCAATGCGTCGAAAGAACATGCGACATTAACAACATGTTTTTATTACATATTAACTTTTAATTTTTCACTTAACATGTTGCACTAAATCTTTCCTCCTTCTTCTTCAGCTTTGCTCAGTGGCAAATCATCAACATTGTTGCCGCCGCCCTCCGTTCTCTCTTCTTCAGTACATGCACTGTGCCAAAGCATTCTCTGCTTGCTTGTTTTGCACTTCAATTACTTGGCAAAGCCAACAAACGCGTAATGGAATTGCGGAAAAGGCGTAAAAGCAAAAAAAATGCTTACAAGATTTTTACTTCATTAAACGAACTTAATTTGCCTGCACGATCATCGTTCGGCGTACGTGCCACGCATGTTGATGAATATGAACAAAAATTCAACAGTCCATTGCTCAGCCACCCTACCACCGTCCGTCTGTCCATCCATGACGTCTGACGTTTGCATATTCGAATTCTCAGCGCATTTCTTTGCGTTCAAAAGTTTATTTCTTTGAAAATTTCGCATGTCTCTCAATTTTTGCTCTTTTTTTTTGCGGCGTTTTTTGGTCGCCGCAGTTGGGAATTTATTTAATTAAATTTTATAATATTTTCTCCGTTTTTTTTTTTTTGTTTCTCAAACTGATGATTGGCGCTTTTGTATGAATTATGCACAAATGTTATTAAATATTATATAAAATCTGTAAATATTTTCAATGCAAATGAAGTGATTCTTCAGATAAAATAAAGCAAACAAATGTCAGAATATTTTATTGCTTATTTAAAGCGTTTTTAATATTTACCTCTTTTATTCAAGCAAATTTTCACTTGTTCAAAGAACATTTAGCAATAAAATGAACACATTTTCATCACACACACACACACACGCACACAAGTGCAAGATCAATATTTGCCAACAACCAACAAGTCATCAAAACGAGCCAAAAAATTAATTTTTACAACAACCGAAGTGAAAAACACAAAATACATCTGCAAAAGACGAGATTACGCATACGCCCGGTGCGCACGCAAAGCACTTGAGTATGCCAAAGTGTCAAAAAAAAAAAAATACAGAAACAGAAAAAAAAATTATATTTTACAAGCTAAAAGTCAATCGGCAACAACAACGAAAAAATGTTTATTTAATCTACATGCCACACACTCAGTTCACCTTTCGTGTCCTTACATATATTTTATTTTTACATGTGTCCTGCTCGCTGCATACACCATAACTCATAAGCCTTATTTGCGGCCATGTGTGTGTGAGCATGTCTGTGTGTGTGTGTGTAAGTCGTAAATGCAGTTGGCAAAAGTTTAAACTGTCTAAAGTGTTGTCATTTTTTAACACATGCTTCTCACTTTGAATAAAATGAAAAAACTCTGCGTATGAAAAGCGTCAGCCAAAGCATTTGTGTGTGCGTGTGTGTGTGTGTGTGTGTGTGTGCAAATATAAAAGTACAAGCATGACAGGACTATGCTTTTATGACAACTCAATTTCGAAATTCACTTTAGTTACTTGGTTTAGTTTTTGGTTTGTTTCGTTTCATTTCGATTTGGTTTTGCTTTCGTATTTCAATGCGTTCTTAACTTAAGCCGCAAAAAAGCAAAAGTAAAATAACAAAAAAAAAAAAAAAAGAGAAAAAAAAATGAGTAAAAGAAGAACATAAAACGCATAAATTTATGTCAAACACTCGAGAGCACCTTGTACGACAAACAAATTTATTTGGACTTGTTAACAACTTTTCCACAGCTTCGACCTCCGAACCGACACTTAAGCCCCCTCCCCATCACCCCCGCCCCATCAATGCTACAAACTGCTTTGCTTGCTTATTTGTTTGCATGTTGTTCACCTACTTGTTGGCGTTGTTGTTGTTGTTTCTTGTTGTTTCTTGTTGTTTCTGTTGTTCACCCACCGTCTGCCCCTCTTCATATTTTGCGATATTTTGCAAAAATGTGTACAAACTTGACATATGTTCGTTTGGCGTAAAGTTGAAAACCGTTTGGGAATGTTATTTGCTTCACCTCAACTCATCTTGCTACAACAATAACAACAACAACAACTTGTACAACATTTTCATATAGTGAAAGTTCATGCTTTAACAGTTGTCATACATCTCCTTTACTCTTCGCCCAGCAAGGCTTACGTTTTGTTTCACTTTTAACAACAACAACAACAACAACACCAACCACCACCATAAGTGCCAATAGGTTACGGTTTTCTGAGCTAGCTGCTGCTGCTTTTCGACTCAACAACAACAACAAAAAAAGGAACTGTTAAGTGGCACTTTCGGAATATTGCGAATTGCGGCTTGTCGAGTTGTCGAGTTGAGTCAACTTCAGCCAAACTGAGTTGGACAGCGCTTAGAAAAAGTTACTTCATGTTTATATAATATATTGCCATATTTTGAGTGCGTTGACAACAAATTTCAAGTGTCCTCTTTGCTGCAATCTAAACACATAAGGCAACCCTTCATGCCCGCAATTGAATTGTCAAAAAAAAAAAAACATATTAACATATTTCATGCCAAAAGAACAGTAAACCAACATCGATGACCATCTGACGGCTGTGTTCATAAGCACGAAGTGCTAAGCTTCAATTTTGTATAAGAATCATCAATGGAATTTGTCATCGGTCCGTATTCAGCAGCATCATATTACAAGCTCAAGTCTCGCTGATGGAATCGCACGCTTTGCTAACGCTTGCATCCTTATAAAAACGCTTAGCACGTAAAGCATGTTGCTCAACAACATGACGCCAGTTGGGATGCTTCCTTTGGGTTCTGATTTAAGAGCACGCACACTAGCAACATGTTTCCGAGCGGCAAATGGAACGGCGTGGAATTGAAGTGAAAAATGCTCTTATGTTGCACAACATATGCTAATTGGACTCTTTAGCAACATTTGATTAGCAATATTTGACAGCAACCACAATAATAACAATATTAAATAGAATGCAATAAAACAAAGTATGAATTAATAATAAAAAAAAAATGTTAGTAATAAAAACATGTTTTTCAGACAATTCTTGCATAATAATCTATTTTATGAAAGACATGTGTTGCCGCCTGATATGGAATCGGAATGTCAACAAACTAAAACGCTTAACAAATCACGATTGGCGTTCATTAAACCATGCAACATAATTGGAGCGAAGAGCGTGAACTATTTTCTGATACCAATTCGGCTTTGTTGCTCTTCACTTCATACAAAACCTAAAAAATTTCGGCAACATCTAAAAATTCGTAAGACACACAAGCCATGCCGAAGGTGCTAATACTAACCTATGCCAACATTTGTTGCATTGCTTTGCTGGCAAAGGCGAACGGGCAACGAACAACAAACGGCAACATGTTGTCGTGCACACGAGCCGATGCAAAATGGAATGAAACGACGACACGACTAACCTCAATACAAGCGCATGTTCTCTTTTCGACGCACGACGCATGCGTCAACATAGCGTTGGTTTGCTCACCGGCTTCCTACTTTGATTTAACCGAGCATGCCGTCGCCGTCGCTGTCGTTCGTCTCTGTTGCTCGACTCGTACTCGTTTCTGGCACAACGCGCGACGCTTTGTGTTCGGCAAATCGTGCAAAACGCGCGAATTGCAGCTTCGTGCACGGCGTCGTGACTTCGTGCGACCTCAGCGGCGCGCTTCTTAAAGTGTAACAAAACTCAAACGCCGTTAGTTGGTAAGAAGAATCCTGCGGCAACGGACGAACAATTCGGTGTAGGAACGCAACAAGCAAACTAAGCAAAAGCGCTCGTTCAGTGTTTCAACGTATGTGAACATGATTGTACATGCAATGCTCGCAGTCGTCTTCAGTTAAGCGTCGGCATTGCGTCGTTTTCGATTTTTGCGTGGCTGAAATGTTAAATTGCCGTTTACGTTTGTACAAGTGGCGCGCAAATTAAGTGAAACATATAAAAAAAGTGAATGTATGGAAAAATGTTTGATTAAAGAAACCAAAAACAAAAAGCACTTGACTTGTGTGTGAAATTTGGCGCATGTTTGAACGCAGAACATTAAAGCGCAATGCGTGAACTTGTTGTCCCAAGTGGTTAACAGTTATGCAAATTATTTCATCTCTTTTGAGCATTTTGCGTTGAATTGCATGTGTGTGTGTGTGAGTGCGCGTTTGTGTGCGTTTGTGGCTTATAATTGCAACAACAATAACTGTCAATTGCACAAGCGACAACTGCAAGGCAAACAATAATGTAACTAAAACAACAACAACAACAAAAAATAAGTGCAACTGGTGCGCCTTTGTATCAAACATTTAAAACTCAATCGTCGTCGTTGTCATCGCTGCCACTGCGGTTGGTCTGACGCGCCACATGATCGCGCTTGAGTATGTCAACGACTGCGGAGGCATCTTCATCATGGCATAATTATGTTGAAGCGCGTTTGCATACAAAATGCGCAAAAGTTTAATTTAGCGTGAAAGCGAAAATTATAATAAAATTTATCGAAAACAAAGACGAAGAAGAAGAAGAAGAAGATATTTTTGAGTGCATTAACTTGAAGCGAACTCAGCAAGTGGAAAATTTTGTGAAGCGAATTGAAATTTGAACTAAAACCGAAACGGAAACGGAAATGCAGTAAGTGTTTTATTATTACAACAAACATTTATTTGTTGCAATTCACAAAGGAGGCTTAGAAAAAATTTGTCCATTTTGTGATTTGTTTTTGTTTTTGCTTTGTTTGGTCATGTTGTCATTTGCCAACTGCTCAGCGCAACAGTGAGCCACAAAAGTAATCGTCAGTCGGTCAAAGCACATCAAGCACTGTCGAATCAAATGGCTTGAACTCACAGCGATATGAGCCATGAAAGCCAACAACAACAACAACAACAACACAGCTGCCAAAAGTCGCTGCCAAAGCCTTTTTTTTTTGTACTTCAGCTTTTTTTGTTGCTATTTTGCTTGCACGGCTTAGAATTTGTCTTGTGTGAGTGTGTGTGTGTGTGTGTTTTGCTCATTGTTGCTGTTGGCTGCGCAAGAAATAAAATGCAAATAAATTATTTTTATTATTCCTTAGTGACAGCTGATTTTTGTCTTCCTGTGTTGTTGTTGTTGTTTTTTTTTTTTGCTACGTATTTGGCAGACACACTTTTGTCTGTCAGCTTCTGTTGCCTCAACTTGTGTTAAATTTTTTTTTTCTCATTTAATTTTTTTTTTTTTTTTTTTTTGCAAAGTTGTTTGTTGATTTCCTCAGCGAAAAAAGCGCACAAATAATACATTTTCATTGCTGTGTCGCTCGTTTTGGCCTTCTTTCTACACTCCAGACAGACAAACAGACAACAACATATCTCAAAAATAGCTGCTTTTGTTGATTTTAATGAAATTTGCATCCTTTTTCGCTCGACTTTGTTCACAATTCTTTTTTTTTTGGCGCAAAGAAAACTGTTTCCGTGCTCGGTTAAACTCCGTGCGGAACTTCTAAGCCATGAGCTGTTTTTTTTCTTGCTTTGCCTTTACTTTCTACTTATTTTTATGCTTTTCTTCACGCTCTGTGAGATAAACTTGTTTGTTTTTGTTGTTTTTGTGCTTGCAAAGGCGTTTCATGCCGATCTTTTTGTAGATTTATTTATTTGCGCTTAAGTTAAGAGCTTTAAAAGTTTTCATGCGCCAAAAGAAACAACGAAAGTTACTCAAAAGGGATTTGCTTAAACGTAAAATTAAAATTTTCGTACAACAATTTTGTATAACTTTCAAAATATATTTGATATCCTTATAGTTGTTGTTTTTGTTGTTTCCATTGAGCTGAGCTTGAAGTATATTTTAATTTATTGCTCATACTTATTTGACTTAATGCAACTTATTTAACAAAATTATTATTTGTTAAACGTTTCAATGTCGAATTTTGTCAAAACATGTCATTTAACAACAAAATTAACAAAAGTGGTTTGCAAATCTTTGACAAAACTCAAAAACAAATCAATTACAAACAAATATGTTATTTACACAAAATTGTGGCATAAATTAATTCATTTGACTGGAAAACTGTAAACGATTTATATGCTTGATAGACAAGTAAATCAAACCAAACCAAACGAAATGAAATGAAATGAAACCAAAAACTTACTTTAATTATAACAAACTATGAGCGACGACCACGATAACAATGTCGGACCAAGTGACACGCAACAATTAGACAGACTAACAGACAGACAGACAGACTGAAAGAGTGAGTGAGTGACGAGCGACTAAGAGACTAACAAACTGATTGTCTACCTAACTAACTAACTAACTGACTGACTGACTAAGTGACTTACAAACAAACAGAGAGACAGACAGACAGACAGACAGACACACAGTGGCACAACAAATACACATGAGCCTACAAAAGGCGCAGTCACTTATACAAGTACACAACCAAATATACCACAGAGAGTGTGGGATGTAGATAGAGAGAGAGAGAGAGACAGCAACATGAATAAGACATTAGAGGCGACATTTGAGACTGAAATTATTATATTATTATTTTGTAAATATGTTAATTTAATAATAAAGCACTTCCAGCATAACTGGGCGAGGTGGCGTTTTGGTATTTGGGTTAGTGTGCTCAACTTGAAGCAGAAGAGTATACATTTTTTGGCATGAAATGATTTCAAAATTGAAATCATACAAAGACACGACATAATAAAATATTCAAATGTTCTTTGGCGTTGCGGGGGTGTGGCGGGGTGAGGTGAGGTGAGGAAAAGCGTCTGTTTGGCATTTATTTCGCATATTTGTGGCTATGACTGTGAACATGTTAATCGTGGTTTGCTTTAATACGAAGCACTCAAAATGCATTGCATACTTTCAGGGTACTTTTTTGTCTTTCGTTTTATTTTCGATAAATATTATAATTGATTACACAACGAAATGCAAAATAAACTGAATTATATGATAAATTGAATAATTGTAATTTCTTTTTGACATTCCAGTTGAACAAATTAACAAAGTTGAAGTGCAACTTGTATGCACCGCAAAGTCGTAAAGCTTCATCAATGACAATGGCAAGCGCTACAACAATTGATTAAAGCACAACGCATATTTCAATGACAAAAGACAAAACGTGCATTCAAATGAAATCAGAGTAAAGCATTCAATGCCAATGATGATAATATTGTCAAAAAAAAAAAACAGAAACAATTTTTTATTTTAATTGTGTAAAGTTAATAAAATAAAAGAAATGACAAACATATCAATACGTATGTATAATGAAAAAACACAAAAAGCGCGTAATGAAACAACAACAATTATAACGAAAAATAAAATTGTGCAACGTAAATCAACACATTAAAGATAGTTTAAAACGGACATTTTTAACTGATTGCATTTTAACATTAAAACGCCTACAAACCAACAACAACAACAACAACAAGAACAACGAACGATAAAAATAAAAACGAAAAAGAAAACAAAAATTGAAAAAAAGAATAAATAAATGCAAAAATAATTGAAAACTGTGCATAAACCGCGACTTTGCGAGTGTAAACTGTGCAACAACAACAACAACGATAATAATAAGTACGACAACAACAACAAGTACAAAAAAAAAACATTACTTCAGCTACAAAAAAGTGTATCGCAACACTTTTTGCTTCCATTCATCGTTGCCGTCGCTGCTTTTGCAGCCAACACTAACGACTGCCATCGACAGCATCAGCAACAACAGCAACAAACACAACGGCATTGTCACCATTTCAACGCTGCACTAAAGTACGATTTGTCACTGTAAACATGTTGACCGTAAAGCTTCTCATTATCGGTAAGTTTCATCTCACAATTAAAAACAGTAACTCTTGTTTTTGTTGTCTTTTATACAACCAACAACACACCCGCGATCCCTCTTGTTTTTATGTTATTTGCTGAAAAATGTATTACATTTTATGCATATCCTGGGAAATACGCAAACACTAAAAATGAGTATCTGTGTTATGTATGAAATGCTACGTCTGTATGATGGTATAGATGTAAGTGTAGGCAGGCAGGCAGGCAGAGACATAAAATGAGTTTGTGATGGACAGAAAATCAGTTGATATATATACGTATATATGTTAAGCCGACGGTAACGAGAAAAAACATACAGACGACTACGAATGAGGGTCACTCGTATAGAACGAAACCTTTGGTCATAAAAAGGAAAACAAAAAAACTAATAAAAACAAAAAAAGTACCTTAAGCATATGAAAAGCAAAGCAAACTGATTATAATGAAGGCATCAAACAAATGTTGAAATAGATTTTCATAAAAATAACATGGAGAGAAAAAAATAATATTAAGTATACGCACGGTGTGCTTTGCAAGTTATTAAAGCGAGATTTTTTTTGGCATGGCTGGCATTAAGCTTGCTTCTACTTATTGGTTTGAAAATCTTAACTTGGCTATAATATATTTTTGCTTTTATAACTTGAGTTAAGCAAAGTTTGAAGTCAGTTGAGTGGCAGTTGGCGACATGTCTTTGCGTCTATTAAACGCTTCATGCATTTAATGATTTTTACACAAACGAAGTCGCAGTCGAAGTTGCTCTTGTTGTTGCTGTTGTTCTTATGGCTGTCTAAAAGCCCGAAACATTAATAACTTTTACATATATTTCGGTAATAAAGTGAAATTTTTTATAACCAAAAACCAAGAACCGAGAAAAACTTTGTGCATAACAAAATTTATGTTTTAACTTTTTTTTTTTTGGGCTTTTTCCTTTTTGTTTATATTTTTTTTTTTTTTTTTAAGTGAGACAATAAAAATGTTGAAATGCGTGTCGCCCAAAGGCAAATTTGGCCGAGCAGTGAAATTGAAAACACCAAAAAAAATTGAGGTAAACAGCATGAGGGTGGCAGCCATGTGCCGGGGGGGAGGTGGCAGGAGTCACTGAGAATTTAAGGCGAGTATATTGAGTGACAACTTGGCAAGCGAGCGTGTGAATTTTTTGGTTAGTTGTTTGTTGCTGTTGTTGTGGCGATGGCGATGGCGGCAGTGCTGACAGTAATGTTAGCAGGGCCAATAAAAAAATAATAAGAAATAACAGAGGTTGACCTCAACAAACAACACACACACACACATACACAGTGGGTGACAGAGAGGGAGAGAAAGAGACGAACACGCACACACACAACACACATCAATGTAACGAAGCTATGCTGTGCTGTAATATGCGCGTTTATGTGTATGAGTGAATGCATGAAATGTCAAGTTGTTGACAGGCACGCAGGCAATAAAATTCAATATTTCATTAAAACGCACGTTTGCCGTTGCCATTTGCCTCATGACGGCGACGACGTCGAAGCTCATATCAAACACATACCAACAACAATAACAACAACTACGACACCTTATCATACTCGCGCACATACAGATGAATGGTCAGACGGTCAGACAGAGGCACGGTCAGAGGGCAGCGGGTCGTCAGGACACACACACGTACACACATCAGTGACTTTGGCTTGATTACGCTTTATATATTCGACACTTCGGCACGACCACGTTGCCATTACTGACCAGCGAGTCACACCGATTTTGGCTACTACTCCCTCTCTTCCTCTTCTACTGCTCGCAATGCTACGACTCACGTTATTACCGTTGCCGTTGACTGAAATTGAAACCGCAACTGCGTGTTTATCACAACCCAGACATATTGAAGTTTATATGGATTGCTCTGTGGCTGCAATGCACATGTGTATGTGTATGTGTATGTGTGTGTGTGTGTGTGTGTAAATCCGATTTTGGCATTAGCGTGCAAGCAAGCGAGAAAGAAAAAGTAACGTTGCTTTCTACATTTCTCATTCACTCCAACTTTAACGCTTCGACGCTCATCAATGTAACACACACACACACACACACACACGCATGCGACTTGAAACGTTTCACAATACAACAATAAAACAAAACAGAACAATACCTCACATGCTGCGACATTTGGAATGGTACATGCCACCGTCGAACATTTGCGGAAAGGTGACTTTCGACGCAACAAGAGCAACAGCAACAGCAACAACAACAAAAACAACTAACGTGGCTTACAATTTCTTTGCACATTCGTTTATGCTCGACCGCCGTTTGCTGCCTCAACCGTCTAGCCCACCTCACCCGCCTCGTCTACACCGCATGACCGCCATTGCCTTTGCTTTGGCTTGGCCTGTTTCATTTGGCGTACACTGACAGATTATTTGTTTTATTATTCATAAACTCGTTGTTCGGCATTTGGCGTCGAATGCTTTTCCGTTACGTTTCATTCTTTGCTCTGCCATTGGACTCATGTCGTTGCTGCCTCTGCCTCTGCCTCTGCCACTGCCACTGCCTGTGCGTGTGTGTGTGAATGTGTGTTTACATTTAGATTTATTAATTGCCTGCAGTACTCGTAGGAAGTAAATTAATTAGCAAATACTTACTTTAATAATCATTTTAATGGAATTTGTAATTTAATGCGCCTAACGAGAGTTTTATGTGTGCGATTATTGTGGTTGACGTTCGCGTTGTTCTTTCATTCGTTCATTTGTTCACTTGCTCATTCACTCATTCATTTATTCACTTATTCATTCCTTCTGTTGTTAATTTACTTAACGCTTTACTTTTTGCACACAGACACACAAGTTTCTTTTTGTTTTCTATTGATTTTGTTGTATTTGTTGTTGTTGTTGTGTCCATTGACTTTGTTCGTGTATAAAAAAACCACAATTTATTTAAGAGGATTTAAATATTTTAACATGCAAACTTAATTGCATTGAGTTCAGTCATTTGCCTATCGAACACTCACACACCCTCACACGCACGCATACACACACATGCATGCATACACATGGCGTCCAATGACATCTTCCATAGACGAAATGAAAGAAAATACAACTCAGTTCAATAAACTTTAAATACTTAAAAGCGCTAAAGTCGTTCAACGCTCAAACATTTTATTGCTCATCATTAATTGCCCACAATTGTTTTTCTTTCCTACTTGTTTCACTTTTGTTGTTGTTCGCCACCGCCGCCGTCAATAACAAATAATAATAAATAAAATAATTACAATGTTCATTTTGCCAGTTTGCTGTTTTGGCCTCATTTTGTTCAAGTCACGGCTCAACTCAACGCCAATCGAAATCGCAGTGAAGCGTTTAAGTGCACATTTGGCATTTTGAACGTTTTGTAAATCAAATTCCCCGAAAATTATTATGCATTACTCGGCTTATTGGCGCTTTCACTTAAATGTCAATAAAAAAACTCAAAAAAAATTGTTATAAATACGAAAATGTTTAGCAGACCTGTTTTTTTTATTATAACATTTAATTAATTGAATTATTTATAAAACTCTAATTATATTATTGGCCCTCTATCGGCGCGAAAATATAACTGAAGATCGAATTTTTCCAAAAATGCAAATAAATTTTAAAAACAAAAGATAAATATAAACAACTGTTCATAATATGTTCTCCATTTTGTATATATAGAAACCTCATAGCATAAATGAATTTTCGTTTTTAAAAAATTTGCCGATTTTGTTTGTTGTTTTGTTATGTTTTTAGGGGAATGTGAGTCAATTTTTAGTTGATTAACTTTTTCCGGGCATTCACTTTATGGCACTCCACTTTTGCGAGGTTTACTTTAGCACATTCGACATTGCTTCATTAAATGCAAAGACAAAACGAATTTCTCAACCACATGTCTTTAAATTGTTTTTAACAACAATACGAAGCACACTTCATTGATTGCCACTTAAGAAATTAAATAATTTTGCAACACTTTGACGCATGCATAACATTTTCCACTTAATTCCATGCAAAGCTTAGCATAACTGAAGACCATTAAAAAAAGTAGATAAATACTGTCATTAAGAGAGAAGCTGCAAAAAACTTGTCAGAGACAAAGCACTTGATTAAAACAAACAAAAAGCAGCTTACGCAAAATGCAAGACAAACTTTTCCATAAATAATTAAAGAAGCTTTGCTCGAATATGAATTACCTTAAAAATAAATCAGTTTAGTTTTGTTTAAAGACACGCAACACTTGTGTTAATACGGATTTGTTGTTGTTGATGTTGTTTTTGTTATCTTTTAATAAAACATGTGCCAAGACGAAAACTTAAACCGAATGAAAACTCAACAAATAAATAAATATTAGCAAAGAGTGGGAAGAAAAATCGATTAAAGCAAACCAAGATTTATGCAACAAACACTTAGACTTATGCATATGTCACTCATAAGGAGTGTATGACGCCTTAGATAAAGCCAGAGATAGAGTGCGGCAGAGCATAGTGGATTTGCGTTTATGAGAATTGTGGTTTGAGAACAGAGAACTTGTGCAAAAACAGACATAATAGTTTGCAAACAAAATTTTTATTTAAAAAATATTTAAATTTGCCACAAATTTTATAAGCTTGGCAAGGAAACAGTTAAGCAAACAAACGAAGCAAAGCAACCAACAACCAACAAGGAGCAACCAGCAGGCAAACCAAGCCAAGCCGAGCACGTCTGCACACCTGAAATGATATGAAAGAAAAGCAAATATTCGTGCAGCTGAGCAGAGTTAAGCTCAAGTTGTTGTTGTGTGCGTGTGTACGTGTGTGTTGGTAGAAAGCAAACAAAATAAGTACGCACATGTGTAATTGAAATGGCAGCAACATAAACGATAACAACAACAGCATGTCTGAGCGAGATAGAGAGAGAGAGATAACAACAGAGGATATATATATTGTACACAACTCTACACATCATATTCTATACGATATGTTTTTGCGTGTTGAAAAATGTGATTGTAGCTTGTATAGATACACTTACATGTGCTTAGCCGCAGACACACACACACACACACACATAAGCAGAGACAAACACATCTGTGGAAAAATGCTGAGAAAACAAATCAAAGTACATGAAATGAAATAAAAATAAGTGTTGCAAGACAAAGCAAATCCAATGAGGCTGCCGGCGCTGTGGAAAGAGTCGAGTGAGGGACATGCCAACAAATGACGACGAACGATAACGGAACAAAAACGCAGAAAAAAAAATAAACACAAAAAAATGAAAACGAGAGAAAGAAAGCGAGGAAGAGAACACAACCGCAAACACACAGAAAATGTCCTTTGGGTGCAAAATCGATTAAGGCATTTGGCATATCGGAAACGGAAGTCAATCAGTGTTACACAGAAGCAGACAGCGTCGTTTAAGAACGTGTGATGTCGAGCGTGTGTGTGTGTGTGCATTGAGGTGCGGTAGGCGGCACACACACATACACATACACCTGCCTTTGGCAGAGTTTTTTTTTGGATCATATCAATAGTGATGCTGCGACTGAAATGAATCGAAATGTGTCGCTGACTAATAAGTTGCGTACAAATGACTTTCATTTTTCGTTTTCACATGTGTTTTTTTTTTCTATTTGATTTTTTAGTCAATTTGCGTCACTGTGCACAGTTGACTTTGACTAATTTGTCGCTCTGTGTGAGTGTGTGTGTGCAAGGATGTGCTACGCATTAATAAATTTCTGTTGATTCAAGCATTTTCTTGAGTGTAATTGAGAGTGTTTTGCCTTGATTGTATAATTTTCTGTTGATACAAGTGAATGGTACAAACATAACAAGCGAGTAAACGAACGAACGACCCAACTTGATGAGTAGACAAACAGAAATAAATTAAAGCATACTTTGCGGGCGCAAAAATTAAAATAAATAATGCAACAACATTTCTTTCCGCATTGAAATTTGCTTCCGCAAACGCGCAATCAGGCAACATAGCTCACTCTGTTAGCTTGTGATTACGTCAACAATTGATTGATTTGCCTGCCTGTCTCCCTCTCTCTCTCTCTCTCTTGAACGTTGTATTTGGTTATCGCTTTATGTAACGCGTGTTTACGATCGCCTCAAGGTGTTAAATCATTTACTACCAAAATGTACGCTTGAAAAGAAAAAATCAGTACAGACAGACAGACAGACTCACACACAAACACACATACACACTTACGGTGAGTTAGACACGCAAATAATAACCATAACAATAATGATGATGATGATGAAAATTTTGACAGCTCGTATGTTGTTACAGCTGCGTTGGGAATCTACACGTGTCATCGCCCACAACATTATGCAATGCACACACACACACACACACATATATAAACACTTCGAGAATCACTCACGCACAATGTCAACTCAGGCAGGAAAATCAATTAGCCGCTTCTGGCACTTCAAATTCAATGCTTGAGCTAAACAAACACTAAAAGGCGCAAAAGCATGTTGAGTATAAATTGAAATGAAAACAACAAATAAACAATTAAGCAAAATATGCCCGAAACGATTTTGGTTTTCAGATTTAAGACAATGCACAGATACTTTAAACAAGACAACGCCGCCGCCGCCGCCGCCTTCCATCCACTCATGTATGTATGTATTTTTGCGGTAATTGAAAATACTCAAGTCAACTGTGCTCTTTGCTTTTGTCTAAAAGTCACTTGGGCAGAAGAAGAAGAAGAAAAACAAAATAAAAGAAAATCATAAACTTCAACTGCGCAAACAAAAACAACAATAAAGCACAACAAAAGTGGAGTAACAAAGCAAAGCCCAAAGCACTTGAGCGCGTCCTTTTTCTTTTTCCGCCGGCTAACTTGTCTTTTGCGCCATTTGCAATGCACATGCATAGCTTTGTTTTTGTTTTTGTTTTTTTTTTTGTTGTCTGACAAGTGTCTGTCGGTTGCATCATCGTCATCATCATCATCAGTGTGTGTGCCAGCGACTTGTACACAACGAAAGGCTGCCTTTGCATGACTTCTTCAATTGCAGTTTGCCTACAAGTTCTCACAAGTGCCTTCAACTCAAATTCTTTGCTTGCTTTTTGCACCGTTTTTTTAGGGCATCTTTAAGTTCAGCTATATTACTTTCAGGCTTTAAAACATTTTGAGATACAAGACTTTTCATCCAACAAATCATGGCCAATTTGAGAACTTTCAACGTGTTTTGCCTAATTGAATATTTTGTACAAATGCAATTAGTCGAAGAAAAAAGCCTTCGCACAATTGGTTCAAGTGTTTTTTCAACAATTTGAAATTTTACAAGTCTAACAAAGAAAGGCAATAAACTTTCTGCTATGCAAATGGCAGACAAACAGACGGACAGAGAGACAAGACGACTGACCGCGCTACCTTGACGCATAATCGGCCACTGTGGTAGAGCTTCATTCATGGCACTTCTTTGGCACTTTTCTTTTCATGCGCTTAGCTTAGCACGTTGGCTATGTGTCTAACACACTCACGCACGCACGCACTCAGTCACGTCAGCGTCAGCATGTTATGCATTTTAAGGCACGCATTCATTGCACGTCGTATTTGACCTCAATGTTGTTAACGATGGTGGCAATGGTGATGATGAAGATGATCACGATGACGATGTTCACGATGATGCTGTGCAGCGAACTAAAATGCGCATCGTGGTTTTAATTAGCATTTTTCTTGCTGCAATATTTCGCATGCAATGCTTCGTGGCCAGCAGCTCACTCATTGCCCCCACCCCCTTCTAGCTGCGGTGCCTTTTTGCAACAGCATGAGGGCAGACATTTTGCATACGCATTCGTTTGTTAAAATTACAGCTTTTCCGGTATTTTACTCGGTCGGTGTTGGCGCAGCATGGCAAGTGGCAAGTGGCAAGTGGTGAGTGGTGAGTGGTAAGTGGCAAGTGAGGCGTCAGACATGAGTGGTACGTGCAACAGACACGCGCTGTCACTTATTATGCTTTATGAATTTTTCATTTTTCGTCAGCTCTGTGTGAATGAACGTACAACTGAATGAATGAATGAATGAATGGCTGAATGAGTGAATGGCTGAATGAGTTAGTCGGTGTCCTTTTTGTCTGGCTTGTTTAAGCAGTTGTCATTCCTTTTTTTTTGGTTGACTGACTCAAATTAGGCGCATTTATCATATACATATATATTTTTCACAATTTTATCGTGTGCGTGCTTTGCAATCAAATGTGTTCAACGTGTTGCTGTTGCTGTTGTTCATGTTCTTAGTTTTCATTTTCTTAGAAGTTGCCCAGCATATTCAGATAAATCCAAAGCCATGCTTAGCCGCTCTACGCACCGACGTCAATGGCAATAAAGCTCAGTTGCAGGTAGAAAGTAAAAAAAGTCTTAGGCTGCCTTGGCAACATTTCTGCACAGATTCAGCTCGCTCAGCTTGACTTTTCAGCAGGTGTTGTGCGCTTTTTCGCAAATTAAAAATTTCATTTCCTACGCTTCGTCTTCTGCGAAACTCCTCACCGTCGCAAAATGGCGTTTCACTTCTTGTTTTCAATTAGACAACAGCAACAGCAACAGCAGCGACTTCTCATACTACTACTTATTTCACTCATTTCGATAGCATTTTTGTTTTCCTCTTTAATCGCAACAGTTGCGCCTCATTCACACCTTCACCGCCCTTACCCCTGCCCCTGGCAAGCACTCATTTAGCAGTTCGCTAAATCTTGTGCTTGTTTCTTTTTGTGATTTTTTTCTTCGCACTTTCAACTCGCTGCATTTTCATTTTCATCTTCATCTTGTTTTTAACTTTTTTGCTTTGAATTTTTTTTTTGCTTTCTATTTCAGCAGTTGCACTTTGTTTCGAGTCGGTGAACCGTGCCTGAAAATTTGCATTGTGCAGCGGCTTAGCTCATCCTGGGGGCGGGGTGGGGCGGTGTGTGTGCGTCGGGCATTCATTGCTTTACACTTTGCATATTCTTGGGCATTGCTTGGATTAAGCTGAGAAGCTCATTGCAGCTGAGCAGAAGCCCTAAGAATTCTGCCAGCATTTGTGGCTGTGTATAAGAGGTGGGAGGGGGCTGCGGGTTGTGTGCTGCTTGGCTTCTCTTGTCTAACGTCGTCGACATTTGTCTTGTTGTATCTTTGACTTTTGCATTATGCTGGCAGCTGTTGCAACAGTTGTTGCTCGAGTGCCACTTTGGCAGCACAATGCATGCCATGCAGCCTGACGCCTCGCAGTTTCACTTGCTCGCTCGCCTCCCTATCGCACTTGCTCTTTGCTCTTGCTCACTTGCGCGCTTGTCTCATTACTTTTGTTGTTGCTGTTGCTATTGTTATTGTTGTTACGATTTGTTCTTTTTTTTTTTTGTTTTGTAATTTTGTCATTGTCCTTTTTGCCGACAGAAGTTTCACAACTCAAAGCATGTCGTCAGGCGGGCTACCCGCTCACTCCCCCCCGGCTTGCTGTGTTTTCGTTTCGTGCAAAAGTTTAATTACAAAAGACAAAATGCACACTTGCTGGGTCGAGTCAACTCAGTTCAGCTCAGCTCGGCTCGGCTTTCGAAAAACTCTTGCAATTCATTCTTGCATTTTGTAATTCTTCGCTTCTTTTTTTTCTGTTTCTGTGTTACAATTGTTCTTATTGTTGTTGTTGTTGTTAGCATTCTTATTGCAGTTTTAATTTCTTGGTGACACTTTGGCTTGAAGTGTTTCTTTCTTGCGTTCTTACGTTCTGCACAGCTTAATTGTTTCCTTCTTCAAGGCAATTCCAATTGAATATCAACGCGGCCGAATGTCTTTTTAATAAGGCACAATTTCGCTTGTGTACGATTTTTTGTATTGTTTTTGCATTTGTTTTTGTTTTAAAAGAAAAGATTCCTTTAGCGCTCATAATTAAAACATGAATTTAGTCTTTTGTTTCTTCTATTTTATGCTTGACTTCAATGATATACATACGTGAGCCGTAGGCGTGCGTGCGTGATTTCTGCGTGTGTAAGCAACAGCAGCAATTCGAACTCATCAATTGTTCGTTAACGCATTTGTGGCTTTCATTTTTTCAGCTGTCATTTTTCAATTTGTCTCGCCAGCTGCAACCGTCAGGACCTTTGCTCCTGTATGATTGGCTCATGTATCAATGTCAATATATCAATTGATAATTTACGGCGCGCACATTTGCTTATGCCGTATGCAAATTAATTATTTAAATATCATGTTCAACGACAATACAATTTACAAGCAATAAAAATAACAGAACACAACAAAACAAAACAAAACATGATATCGCTCTCAGCCACAGCCAATTGTCGGCGGCGGGGGGCTTGGGGCGGCACGCACACCTTTGTACTTTGTTGATAAATTGCAAATAATATTTTTTTATTGTAATCGTTCATTGTTTATATTGCTGTTTGTTTTATTTTTTCAGTTTTTTTTATAAATTTTAAATAAATAACATGACATTGTAGGCTCGACTACGACGGACGTTTGGCAGCTGACAAATATTTGCATTAGATATGCGCACAGATACTTTTCAGTTACATAGATACAATAAAATGGCAGCTACCAATCAGTGAAACACACACATTGCGTTACAATGAACTCAACTAAATGAAGGCAAGCGCAACTCGCGTTACTCAAGCGAACTGAAATAAAGCGTGAAGCAAATCGTTTATGTTGACATTTTTCATTTGCCAATTGTTTGTTTTATAAATTATTGACACTTTATTGACAGCAATAACAACGATAGCAAAAACAACAACAACAATGCAAAACAATGTCCTCGAGTTAATAACATTGCCGACTGACGTTGACAACTTCAGTCGTGAGAGCGTGAAAAATGATCGCTTGTGGGCATGAAATGCTTACAATGAGCATTCTATAGAACGATGAAAATGTCAAGAATTTATAAAAACAAAAAGTATAAATAAGAAAATATAAGAAAACCCACAAAAAAATTAAGTTTTGTTTGCTTTGCTTGAAATTCTTCAAACTTTTAACGCTAGACTGCTGCATGTGACATGTTGCCTTATATGACATATGACTATGTATTGTTTAATTAGTTAACTTAGCCAACTTTTAAATATTCAAGTATACAATCGGTTCTTGCGATGTGATGAATCGTGATGCCACAAACAGTTACACACATTAAACCTCAAACACCCCTCATTTTTGTGTGAGGTATGGTTTAATAAGCTTTATTTCATATGTATAAAAAGTTAATTCAGTCATGTTTTTTTAAAACCTTTTTATTTTACATATACATAAAGCTTTCAGCTCATCTGTGTGTCTACCACACTGACACTCGATATATGTACATGTGTGTAAGTCTGTTCACACGTCAGTTAATACATAAAAAACCATTAACAGCGGAGTAGTCGTGTTTACTCGACAAAAGAATACCCTGCACATCCCAAATCGTTGTTAAAACAGGGCTTGCACAATATAAGAAAAGAGGACCTGTGCTGCAGTCATAACAATTATGATAAAGCAGTGCCAATATGAGAATTCATGAACAATTTGATACACTGTATTTGCAGGGTATAAAAATAAAAGAAAGTTGTGTTCTCTGATATACTTAATTGACACAATAGCCTCGTCTCTCACATTGAGTACAGCAAAATCATTTGGGAAATTTGGTCTGATTTTCATTTTGAAAACATTTCTTTTTTCGACATTGATTTATAACAATTTCCGAACAATTTGAATGCACATTTTTAATACATTTAATAAGCCTCTACTTCTTTTAATTGAACAAAAGCTGAGCCAATCGCAAATGTTATTTAATATTTTTAAAATTTTCCATAAATAATTGAATGAAACACGCGTGCGTCATGATTAAAGTGTCATTTACTACATGGATATAAAAATATATACGCAACAACAGCTGTGCCTTGGCTCATTCTTGCAGTCAGTTTGCTAATGAAATCAATAATGATGAGAAAGCAAAGATCAAAACGACAGAACACGAAATGAAAACGCAATAATGCGTAAAGCAAATACAATTTGTCTCAATAAATTCTCAATTAACGAGCGTATTTTTTTTTGTTAGTCAGTGAAACACAAATCAAACTTGCCAACGATCGATTGATCGCTCCGAATCGTGTTATTTTTTTTTTTCATAAAAATGTAATAAAAGCAACAAGAATTTTTTTTACTAGGAAAAAAAATCTGCATTCTATTTTTCAAAAATATGAGAGAATACGATTGAGTTTACTTCGGTTTTGTCAACAATAAATATATGTTTGCTGCCAAAAAAGACAGTAGGAAAACAAAAAAAAGTTTTGGTCGCCAAAGGAAATGCTCAGCAAATGAAAACAAAAGTGATGCATCAACAAACATTGGAAAAGCTCAATGGAAAATAACTGAAAAAACAATAAGAACAAAAAAATTTAACTTTAACTGCAAAAAAGAGGGGGAAAATATTTCTAAAAATGCTGCCAATTTTTTGCAGTTTTCATACAAAACTTCAGCAATCATTCAATCAATCGTTTGAGAAAGACATTTTTCAGTTATGTGTATTGTTTTGTCCACAATAAAATTATGTATTTTAAGGCAAAATTTTACAACAAAGAAAACATCAACAACAGACATAAAATGCAATGAGGAAACAATTAAACGTGAACATGGAACATGGCATTTGTGAAAAAAGTGTGGTTCGAGTGAAGGGAAAATGAGTTGTTTGAGGAAATTAGTACAATGGGAAAAACGTTGCAGTGATTTGATGACATAAATGATGACTGAAATGTACACATTTTGTGCATTTTACAAATCATTACACGATAGTCATTGACATCAGGACAATGCGTCATTATGTTGTATATGCTTGCAAATCAGGATAATCAAGTTGACAACGACAGCGACAGCGACAACGACAATGATAATGACGCGGCATAACAAGTGCAATGACGAGCATTGCAACAATGGCGGCGGGATGAGCGATGGGCGTTGGTGGGGGACAAAAGTGCAATCAAAATACAAACGAGATGCTGCAAGCGGCATAACATTTATCGCATGTTTTGCGCCATGAACAAAAACATGAAAAACAACAGCAACAATAACAACAATAACAACAATAACAACAACTAGTGGCGGCAGACAACATACAGAATGTTACAAACTGTTGGCCGGACGTAAGTAAAAGCAGACAACTGCCAGACAGATGGACAGACAAAGAGACAGACGGAAAGTCAGTAATGCACACACACACACACACTAATATACAAGAAATGTATTGTAAAAACAATGCTTGGCACAACAGTCAAAGAGCGTCAACAACACACGTCGTCAACGCTGACAATCATTGTCCAAACTGAAGCTGTGACAGACGTGAGGGGAAAGTCATCATTGTGCGCCCGCATAATGTTGTACGACACTTTTTCATTGTTGTTGTTGTTGGTACTGCCGCTGCTGGCGCTGCTGCTTTTGCTATTGTATTTTGTCGCAACAATTGTTGTTGTTGTTATTATTTGAAAGCAGCAATGCTGCAATCATTTTGCACATGCCAACAAAAATGCAAAAACAAAAAAAGGGAGTAAAATTTAAACGGCACAACATGATTGTCCTTGCAGGAGACGCCGATGCTCTCGCTGCCACGGTCGCAGCCGCAGTCGACGTTCATTTGCACTTTGTTTGTGTAAAATGTATTTGTTATTTTGTTATTTTCACATTGTTTTTGTTGTTGTCTTTCATTGTTTCTTTTGTGTGTGTTTGTTGTTGTTGTTATTGTTATTATTGTTTGCGGTATTTATTTTGTGTGTGTGCACAATTGGCAAAATAAAAAAACAATTTCATTTAAACAGCACAGCTGCGCGCCAACCAACTTGTCAGCCACGCCCATCACCAACCCCACATATCGCTCCTCCATCATCATGCACCTCCTCATTTGTTGCCACCAACATTTTGCCAAAGTACAAACAACAACCGTGCCTCCTCCCCACAGATTGGAGAAGAACCGTTGGTCGCCAGTTCCGTGGCTGATAACCGAATGCCACACAATGACAACTTCTCAGTCGTTTGTTGTTTTCTGTTTGACTGATGGCAGAGCAACAAAGTTGGTAGCAAGTTGATTTCATTCACTCACCTGCCGTTGCAGGAAGGGCCTTGGCTGAGGGGTTGTGGGGGAAGGCACAACGTTAAGTGGCTGTCTTCATTACGTTACGGATGAGTTTTTAATAAAAACTTTTTGTTGTTCTATTATATTGTTGCCTCTTTTCATTTGTCTAACAACTCTTTTGATAAACCAAAAAAACAAAATAAAATCTCAGTTGTTGTTCTGAAAAATATCAACATTTACCGTTTATAAGTACTTTTTTAGTTGATTAAAATAATATTTATTTTCTCTGATTGATGTTTGCGACGGTCATTGCAGATAAAGCGATCCGGGAACGCTAGACTGACGTATGTTAGATGTAGTCTTGTGTAACATATGCCTACCTAATATTAAAGTTTTGTTCTTGAAACGCAATTCAGAACACTAATCGAAAGAATGTTAAAATTGAGACCGGTGATGATGTTTAACTTGAAACAACCCTCCTTTTGCATGGGTGATTAAAATATAAAAATACATTTATAATCTCACAGACCCTCAGCAGTCACAAGTCTGCTTCTTCCTCCTTACGAGCGACAGAATTAAATGTAAAATATACTTAAAATCATTATCCCAAAAATAATTTCTCAAGTAATAATTTCGTGAAGTTAATTAAACTGAAGTCATTTTACAATTTACGCGTTGCAGACATAAAAATCACGCCCGGAAAACAAAAAAAAAAGAAAGCAAAGCAAAAATAAAAAATTAAAAATAATACACAAAAAATAAAATAACACAGAAAAAAAAAATAAGCTAAGAAGAGGTCAAAAACTTTGGAAACGCGACGACATTCATTTTAAAGTTAATTAAAAGAAAATGCGCTCAACTGCAAAAAAAAAAAAAACGAAACAAAAAAAAAAAAATGAAAAAACTGCACAATTAAAGTTTATTAGTCGCGGAGTTCATGAGTCAGCATTCGGCGATGACGAGGGCGAGGACGATGCGGCAACAAACCGGCGGAAGTCCAAATGAGACATGGCCAATGGCTGTTGCGCACTTTGGCAGCAACGCAGTGTCGATTGTCGATGTCGAATGCGTTGTCCTGACAAAGGATCACAGACGCGACAGTCGCCATCGTCATTGCCACCGCCACCGCCGATGCCGCCAATGAGCATGACAATGCAGACATGCGAGTACATTTCCGCCCAGGATGCTGTTAAGTAACTGCTTTGGCATAACTTTTTTTTTGCAATTGACAGGAAAACACTTACAATGACTTCAGTCAGAGAGAGAGAGAGAGAGAGAGATTGAGGGCTGTTTGTGCTGGCGGAAGTCGCGACGGCGCGTCATTTGCCTTTGCAAAATTATTGCAAAAGGCCAACAATGCTGACTGCCTGCAGGACTAACCAACCGACAGACCAACCGACTGGCCTCATGCGTATAACATTATTATGATTCAATTTGCAGTTGAACATAAATTCAGTGAACGTCGACGGCGGCCAACGACTCATCGCATCTCATCGCATCTCCTCGAGACTTCGACGTCGTCGCCACTTAGTCTTTTGTAGGCGTTTACTGTCTCAGTGCTGTTTTGCTTAAATTTCCGGCGCATCAAACACAAACAACAACAACACATTACACATTCGCATGTAATTTATTTTCAGTCAACAAGACATTCGCCGTCCGACTCGTTGATTTTGCTTAACATTTCTTTATGTGCGCGTGTCTGTGTGTGTGTGCGTTTATGTGTGCGTGAAAGTAACTCGTATTTTGTACAAATGCACACTGGGGACGATTTCAGACATTAAGTGCGTATTAATGTTTCTCTTACGCATTAAATTGAACAAAACAAATTATTTTCAACAGAATGCCAGGATGCGAACCAACCCACCCCGCCCCGCCCCACCGGCACTGTTTGTCTTTGTCATGATATATTCACATTTCGATGTTGGAATACCCAAATGATTTAAATGCATCATGTATCATCAACATCATCATCATCAGGCGTGCCGCGCCGTTGTAGGAATTATATACGATATATTGTAAGCCTACGTTGTGCCGTGGGCGTGACAGCATACGTTTATAACCGACTCTCACACACACACACATACAGAGTCTCAGTGTTATGTTTATCCTTTATTGTAAAAGTACTTTGGTTGCCGCCGAAATCGCGAAAATCCCGCGTGTTTTGTCATTTTACGCACATGTTTAATTTTTGTGCAATTTTCTGTTCTCCTTTTTTCATTTCTTGGTATTTTTTTATTGTTTTTTTCTTATTTTTTTTTTTTTTGCTCGCTTTTTGTAATTACACCGTGCTTTATTGCTCAGTCCACTGCTTGCCCACATGTCTTCTCCGCCTAAAATTCTGCCAAAAATTTATTTGCGCACATGTCTCGATTTGTTTGCTTTCAATTTTCTTTGCTTTGAATTATATATATTTTTTATTATTTTTTTTTTATGTCTCGTTTATTAAAACAAAACGTTTAACAAAATTTTTGCATTAACGCTTTTCGAGTTTGAGTTCAAGTGATTCTCTTTTGTATTTTGTTGTTGCTTTTGTTTATTTTGTTACGCATACGCATTTTATGTATATAATCGTTTATTAAAAAAAACAGACGATTTGATTAAATTTGACTAAGCTTTTTGTGCCAAAAAAAAAGAGACAATGTTTGACTCATTTGTGTATAATATAGCCTGCCTCGAATTTCATACAAATAAAGTTGTTCTTATTTAACTTAAGCTTTAAATTAAATTCGCTGCAAATATGCAAAAGTTTTTCCTATTAAAATTGCTGCCACAAATATTTACGAAACACACAAAAAATACAGAATAAGTCTCTAAGATAAAAATAATGATGACAAACAGACTAAATCAGAAAATATTTTATTGAAATTTTTTCATGTTTGTTTTTTTTTTTTTCTGTTGAAAATGTGTGCCTTTGCAAATATTTGTGGGAAATGAATGTATGTGCCAACGCATGGAATAATTAAATCAACACCTACACACACAGACACACTTTAATGTACTCAAGCACACGCCCACATGACAGCAAAATCTTAATCCAAAACCAAAGCGCAGCATGTCAAAGGCAAGAAGCGTGCAGAGTTCATGGCGCATAGCTTAGCATCAAAAGGCGCTGCCGGCGCTGTTCGGACCAAGCAGCAGCTAAAGGACTGACTGACTAACTGTCGGACAGACAAACAGACACGCAGAGTGACTCAAGGAAGCTGTCAACGCACTGAGCATTCAACACTGATTCAAGAATGAGTTCAAAAAGAAAACGACTTTGCTTCCTTGCTTGCTGTGTGTCGGTCTTTCCATCTATGTATCTGACTGTCTGTCCGACTGTCTGCCTGTCGAGTGCTTTACTAACCTTTGTGCGCCATGTGTGTGCCTGACAGTCTCTAATAGCAATGAGCACGTTTGTATAGCATAAGTGATGACACCTATAAGACAACGTATGAAAAATACAATTTTCACCTCAACAAAATATCTGCACTTGAACCCTCCCACATCCCCAACACTCTTTGGCCAAACTTGAGCTTACTTGGTCGTACTTTGGCGTAATTTCAATGCTTTTCACTACCGTCGCATTATTTTGATATTCTAATTTGAATTTTCAGTTTCAGTTTTGCAGCGCAAATTCAATTGAATTCATCAGTTTCCGTGCCTGACATTGCCGGAACGTGTCCACGACCTTTATTGTGCTCAACTCTACGTGTGTGTGTGTGTGTGTATGTGTGTGTATTCCTGGCTGCATTATGTTTTATGCATGTTCTGGCGCTTGTTCCCTCGCTTTGCGCTTGCTCAGCTAACAAACAAACTTTCAGCATATTTATGCAACAATTGGCAGCAAAATACAAAACAAAAAAAAAATGTTATATTAAAAAATAAAAATGTCTATACAGGAGCAGCAGCAGGACATGGCAGCAGCAGGAGCTGCCAGTTGCAACCGTGAGCATTGAATGCTGAGCGTGTGCTCGGTCGGTCGGTCGGTCGGTTGTCATACAATAGAATACAAACTTAAACTTTTGTGCATTTTTCCAGCGGAAGCAAACATTTTTTTTGCCGCTACTTTTATTTGTATTATTCTGGATTCATTTTTTCTCCATGTTTCTATGCTAGTTCAGCTTCTCCCAATGCAAAAATATACAAATTTTTTTTTCTTATTTTATTTGTTGGAAATTATTTTTGTACAAACGAATGCCTTTGGAGCTTTAACCCGCGACTGCGAATGCATCATTCACCTACACTCTCTCTGTCTGTCTGTCTTTCTGTCAGTCAGCTTCGTACTCCCAATGCTCAGTCCATCAGTCCATCTGTTCATCTGTCATTCATTCTCTCACTCATTCATTCACTCATTCTTTCTTGCTTGCTTGCTTGCTTTCATTCATTCGTTCGTTTAGTCATTCTTCCGCCTGTTCGCTTCTGAGTCGGCAACGTGTGATTCAGCGCTTCTGCTCATTGCAGTTGTAAGTCGTGTTGAAAATGCGATTTTCTTGTTTTTGAACATTTTCAGCTTTTCTTCTTTTCTTCTTTTGTTTTTAGCATACAAATACACACACACACACAAACACACAAACAACTTAAATGCAGATTTTTAATCCTTCAGCATTTAACATTCGTTTCATTCTGCTTGCCTCGCCTCGCCTCGTCTCATCTCTTTTGCTTGCCTGCCTGCGGTTTTCTGTTATTTTTTCGTTTCTGCCTCTGCCGTTTTTTTTTCTTTTTGCTTTCATTCTTCAGCTTATTTTAGCAGTTTCTTGTTTGCTTGCATTCTGCCCAATTATGCTTTTCTTTTTTTTCGCTTTGTTCGCTGATTGACGTATGACGTTTAAATGCTAAATTAACTTTTGCCCAAATGTCTATGGTTTTGGTTTTTATTTCCTTTTTCCTTTCAACTTGTTTTCTTGCAAACCTCACACTTTTGCGCAAAGTACATCGCTTTTGTAATGCAATTTGTGCCAACCAATGCAACATAAAAAGTAACAAATTGATTGAGGCAAGATTTGAATTTCGTTTCATATATGTGATAAAGATTTCCAATTTCAGGATATTTAATAAAGAAATATAGACATATGCTCCTATGTTACCCATTAATACAGTGTACATAAAGCAGTCTAGCATTAATATTGGTTTTTTTAAATTACACTATGTAAGAGAGACAGACATATTCCTCGCTCGTTGTGTTGGATCATTAATGAGTGTACTTGTTTAATCATATTCATTTCTCGTCAATTCTTTTCTTTCTGATCTCATTTGTTTTAAGCTTTCTGAAGAGTATGAAAACTTCGTTAAAACTGAAAGTTCAGCCTTATCTAAATTTTTTATTATACATTCTCCACTCTTTTCTTTGTATTTTCGACCATTTAAATGGTTAAAATGTCGAGTTGTTGTACGCCCACGCCGGAATGCTTAAACTTTCGTCACTCTGCACTTGTGCGAAGCACATCGAAAAACATTAAGTATACGCAATGTGGCGCTGAATATTTTTAATGAGCGGCAGTTACTTGAAACTTTTGTTTTCAATAAACTTTAACTTGGCTATTGAAAAGTTTTGCGCAAAAACGGAAGTTTTGCAATGACAATATGGTTTTACGGCCGTAGCGTCACTGTGGCCGTACAGCGTGGGCAGTACGGCGAGGGAGCTACGGACTACATGCCTCAGCACAGTTGTCGACTTAATAAACTAAAATTTTCAGCTTCGTTTCAAGACTGCGTGTATAAATAGTCTTTAAACTGTGAGAAATGTACGAAACATTCCGGCTAAGAAATTAATTTAAAATGACCGCTTAAGTGGCATGAATTATATTGCCACAGTGGAAAATAAATACGAAGCAAAGTAAACATGAGTCGGCAACAATGAACAACACTCAAATATCAATAAAAAAAACTTTGGAAACGCGTGTTCCATTTTGGGATGGCGTTGTATTTGTGGCTAACAGAAACCAAATATGAAGAAAGTTCAACGAGATAAACAAGTCACGTGTGCAAAATGCACAAAGCGCAAAAACGGCGAACCTGCGAAATTGCAGCACAAAACAGATGCAAAAACCAAAGGACAACAAAAAAATTGAGTTAAAAAAAATACTACGGACAGTTGATGAAAAAGTGTTGAACGCGCTGCCGAGTAATGCAACGTGGCAACAACACAAAACAGAGCACAAAGCAAACGCAAAGTGAATTGTTTCACGTCGGAGCGTGTTTGCCGGCAGGTGTGCAATACGCGAAGTAACAACAACAACAACAACAGCAGCAATAGCAGCAGCAGCAACGACAAGAGCGCAACAACATCAAGAACAACATATTTCACACCATGTGGCAATGCTCAAAGAATACAACAACAAGAACAACAATAGCGTACAAAGTTTGCCATTAAAGAATACCGCAATAAAAAAAGCAAAATAAAAAAGACGAAAAAGACGAGAAAAAAAGAGAGTAAACCAAAGAAAAGAATACAAAAGATTTACTACTTTTCTCTTGTACAATCGCGTGGAAAAGGCAAAGGCAGCAAGCAACAACAACAACAACAATAAAAACATTTTAAAATAGTAACTGACGGCATGCAAATTTGCTTGCATTGTAACTCCAACAACAACAACAACAACAGCAACGACAATAAGTGCAACAACAATAGCGTAGTAGCGTCAACAACAGAACATTCTTCGCTACACTCAACACTGATTGTGGCAACAACAACTACAACAATAACAATGTTGCAACTGTGCTTTTATTATTATTGCTTCCAGAACGATTCAAACAACTTTGCTACTTCTGCTTTCTTTGGCTAACTACTTCACCAGCCCTTCCCCGCGACCATCACCCCCACTAACAAGTCTAACGAATACAAGTGCAAATATTGTAAGCACATATAAATTTGTGGCTTCTTAAGTCGCATGCAATAAAATAATATTAGCTAACTTTGAGTTAACTATCAGCGAAAGCAGCAAAGCCAAGTTTGCCGCAACGGCACAGCGCAGCAAAGGAGTTCGGGTTGCCACTGTCGCTGCTGGTGTTCCTGCTGCTGCTGCTGCTGCTGCAGTTGGTTTTGCGGCTCCTAACCTGGCCTAGTCGCATCGAGTGGCACGTTCCATGTAATTTATGGCTTTGCACTGACATTGTTGCAGTCACTTTGCTTGCACTGTGTGTCTGTGTCTGTGTCCGTGTGTGTGTTGTGGCGGCGTACATTACCTTGGCGGCTTGCAAACAGTTAAAACTGTCAAAAATTTTTATGACAGTCGTTGGTAGCAAATTTGTTATTGTTACGAGTATTTTTTGGTGTAAATGTTACGGCTAACGAACAATATTTAACGTGGGTGGCAATCAAAATGTCAAAAGAGACTTGTAAGTGGCCGACATCAGCCAAAACATCGGTCTAAAGATTAGTACAAAATTCTGGGCGTGTCGTCTAGTGGGCTAGGCAACAACTTTAAAGAGGTTAGATTACGCTTTAGCTCTATAAATGATGTTGCATTGAAATTGGCCACAGTCATGGCATCTCTTTCATTGCAACAACACAAAGTCATTTATTTGCAGAACTTACATGGCATGGCTTTAAACTTAAACGCTTTCGATTTGACGAGCATAGTTTCCTTGTTGTTGTTTTCTTTTTTTTTTACAAGTAAATCACTTTGTCACTTTTGCGTTAAATTTTACGTTGTCGTAGATAAACGACTCCATGGATTGCTTATGTGTTGCATTGCAAAAGGCGTTAACTATTAAAAGTTTTCGCTATTAGCGCGAGAATAGTTATAACTTTTCGACAGCTGAAAACTTTTGCCAAACTGCTGACTGTTGACACTGACGCCACGCTGGAAGCTGTTGGCGCGAACGCCTTTGATGTCGACACGGCTTTTCTAACAAAGGATTACATAGGAGCATAAAAAGTAGAATAGTAAGAGAAAATTCACTTTTGCGGCGCATCGATTGACATTTAAGACTGCGCAGGTTTTGCTTGTTAGCTATAAAATATCATGTCATCGTTCTTAACGCAAAGCACAACTCCTGTAGCAGAGAACGCGAGCAAGAGAGATCGCTAAGAAAAACGAGTTTTGTTCAAAAGTTTGCTTGCTTAAAAATGAGCAAACAGCAAAGTGACAACAACTTTTGTTTACTACGCTGTCATCATCATTATCAGCACCAGCGTCAGCGGCAACAGCAGCAGCAGGAGCAGCGACAGCGGCGCTTAATGACACTGTCATTTTTCATGGCAAATATTGCGCCCTTTCAATGTGTTAGCACGGTTGCCCTCAAATCGGCGCACATATTGCACTTTGTAACCTTTTTTAAGTCAAAATGTTAAACGACCAAAGTAGAATCAAAAAAACAAAAAAAAAAATATCAAACCTGAGTAGAAAGAGTTCACACTCGTTGACTAACATTATATAATATTGAAGATAAATGACCAACGCTTCAAAGTATGCAACGGCAAACGTACAAACGCTTACTCGGTCGCCTGCACACGACTCTTGCAACTGCAATATGTATGTGTGTGTGTGAGTGAGAAATCAGTAAAATGAAATAGTACGCCAAACGTTTGCCGTGCAATCTAACACAAATCGCATGTGGTGAACGCCAATTTCGCTTAATTTTTCCTCAATTATCAGCCAGCAGCAGAACGTAGCAGGCCTCCATGCCGCACACAATTTTCACACATGAAACTCAAATCGAAAATTACGTTTTTACTGCTCTAACTGCCTTTCACATTGGCGAAGGCGTTTCCATTTCCTGGCATAGTTTCCCCAACTGATAGAACAGCTTTTCTGTCTTTCTTTCGTTTTTTTTTTTCATTTGTTTGCTTTTTATTTTATTTTGTGCCCTGTTCTTTTTGTAATTTCGGCTCAAGGCCAACAAAGCTCGGCGCTAACGTAAGTGAAACTTGGCCAATTAATGGCATCATTGAATTCCACACTGACTTTTGAACCAATTTTCTTTATTTCACTTTTTATTTTTATATTTTTTTTTTTTATCTCTATTTTTAGTTGCGATAAATTTCTGTTGAACTTTTTACAACAGTGAGGAATTTTTATAGATACTTTCTTTTTTTTTAACATTTTTCTTTTTTTTCGTATTTTTTGTGCAAAGTTTGTTAGTGAAAAATGGTCGCGCATAGATATTTCATACGCTGCTCTGATTGTATTTTGGCTTGATTTGAGTTCGTGGTATAAAAGTGATAAATGAATTTTTTCAAAAGTAATTAAAAGTAGAGTAGCAGCACAAGTTTCGTAACTGAAGCGCAGCCAGTGAAAAAATAAAGCGAAAATCAAGTCATGCGAAGTGAAGTGAAGTGAAGAGCGCTGAAGGCCGAAAAAGTTGCAAAACAAAAAAAGAAAAATGAAAAACAAAATAATGTAATAAGACTTTTTAATACTTTGCGCGAACTTCATTTAAAGTAATGTCTTAACAAAAAAAAAAACGAAAAACATAAATTCATTATAATCTCCTATGTTACACAGCGCCTCAGCGCGCATAGGACAGGCTAACACTCGAATTTTGTTCTTGAGAATAATTTTTAGTAGCACAGCCGCTTATTGCTACGAGAATTTTAACGCACAATTCTATTTTCGAATTAAAAATATACACTTGTCTATAATTAAGACAATAGCAACAAACAAACATAAATGTAAGCCTCAAACCGAATTCGATGCAATTTGATTAATGATGTTTTGGTTTTTATATACACTTCCACGACGCCCCCCACCCCTTCTCACGCACGCTTACACAAATACATTGAGTGCAAAAAAGTAAACAATTCAAATAGACGGCAACAGCAACCGGCGTATGGTTGAGTTGAAGGGTTAAGCTGAACGCGGCACTCGAGCGTGAAAGAGTTGTTGAGCATTTTCGAATGATGAATGTTGCCTGTCGCGCATTTGTGCACAAGTAAACTGAAATTGTTTTCTTATTAAATCCTTTCGACAAACATTAATTTAGCCTCAATAAATAAACTAACAAAAACAAGTTAAAGCGAACAAACAAAACCAAATGAATGAATGAGTGAATGAAACACAAGTTACCACTTTGTGTTTCTTTCTTTTTTCTTCTGTCTTATCTATTTTACACTTTGAAAGCAGGATGGCGTTGCGTCTCGTTGTAACCGCACCTGAAGTAAGGTTCGTCCTCGGGTTTTGTGGCTCAGTCAATGTTGAAAATGATTTACGAACGATGCGTAAATTTTCGTTATAAATGAAAGGGCAAAATGTGCGACGAGATGCGACTCAACGCGACATGATGATGCGACGACGTCAAACCGGAAATCAAAGTGTCAAAAATTGAATTTTCGAACAGAACTTTAACATGTTCGCAAAAATGTTTATGCTTTTTGGCAATGGCTTTGATAAAGATACAAACAACAACAACAACAACAAAAAACGAAAACAACAACGTGACTATATGGTTAAGTGGGCGGAGAAAAGGCGTTGCGATTTCGTTGTTCGACAGAATTTTTTATGATTTTATTTCTTTTTTCTTTATAATTTTGCTTTGACTTCTGTGCAGGACACGTGTGTGTGTGTTTGTGTGTAGGTGTGAGTGTATGTGGTCAAAGTGTTAGCAAAAGGTGTCAAATGTCAATGACATGCACACAAGCACACACAAACACACACATGCATAAATATTTTCAACTTTGACATGAAAAGTTTTGCTTTTACCTTTGTCAGTATGACTGTCTGAAGGACGGACCGACGGACTGTTTGTTTACCTGACAGTCATTGCTTTTTCTTTGCCCTTTTCTAAAATATTGTATTACATAGAAGTATTTTTTGTATGTCAAACGAAGTGTTGTTGTTGTTTTTGTTATTTTATACAAATATTTTATGAAAACAACTGAATGAATGAAATCTTTTGCCAAATGTTCAAATGTCGCGTTTCCTGAACTATTTTAGCACAAATACAATTGACTTTTCAACATAGAATTTTTTTTCAATTATTTTTTTTATTTTTTTTTATTTTGATAAAAAAAAAAAAAATAAAACCATTGTTGTTGCTGTCAAAAGCCGCCGAAAAAAAATCACAAGTTTTTGCTGCGTCACTATTGTTGCGAAAATTACGGACCACGCCGCTTAACGTAAGCCGTGTCCGTCATTATGGGCGTGAACGCCATTGAAATGCCACCGAATTTAACAATTCAACTTCATTTGCATTTGAATACAAACTCACAAAAAATGTTCGCACGCAATATTTTTTCAAATAATTTCAACAGTTCGACTTTTCGACATTTATTTATTATTTTATTTAAACTAAAATGTATATATATATATTTTTTTTTCAATACAGTTTTGCATAACTTTTGTGTTTCGTATTCTGATTCATGCAATCGGTATTGAGTTATACTGAAAAGGTAATTTTTTTTATTTATTTTCTTTTGTTAATCTTTTATAATTTCTCACATTTTTCCCGCTGTTTTTGTTAAATAAAAAAAATTTAATTCAATTGTTTCAACATCGTTACATAATTTTTTAATAGCATTACGTATACGGGACGTGTACATATGTATGTAAAAATAGACTACCGTGTGAATATTAATTAACATTAATTCATTAAAAATAAAAAGAAAAAAAACAGAAACAGAGTAAAAAACGATGTATGAAAAATGACTTTCACAAGCAAAAAAAAAAAAAAAAAAATATTACAAACGACAAAAGCCACGAACTCATCAAAAACTTCCGCCGGGCGTTATAAATAATTAAACTAAATTTGTATAATCCGCAAGCAGCAGTAGCAGTGCCACCAACAACAACAACAACAATGACGACGAGCACGTTAAACAAACCCTTTGCCATTTAAGTACCTCAAGCCTTTTCGTTTGTAAACCGTACACAGTTTCAATTATTCAAAGCAAAGGGAAAAGCAGTCACAACAACAATAACACCAACAACAACTACCATAATAACAACAATAACAACTTAAACAAAAATAACAACAAATGAAGCGTATGAAAATCAGGCGTGAAGCCGAAAACCTCATTTGCAACTTTGCTAAGCAAACAAACAACGACACAGCAACAACAGCAACAACAACAACATCAACACCGAACAAAAACAATAACAACAATAATCAAACTTTAAGTTAACATTAAATGAGGGCCGAATAAAAACAACAACAACATCAACAATCACACATAATACATACTCAAGTATCTTTCAAGCCTCATCTGCTCGTATCGCACTCCTCACCCTTTCTCCTACTGTTCTTTACAAAGCTTACAAGTGCTCAACTCATTTATGAATTTCATTTTCATTTCAATTCTGTTTCTGTTTCAGTTTTGGCATTATTATTATTTTTGTTGTTGTTGTTGTTGTTTTGCTACTCATTTTCTCTGATTTACTTCACAACATTTTCTTGTTTGAGTTTCCGCTTCTGCAACGAAGAAAACTTTTTCAATGTTTTTATGATATTTGTTGCTATTTGTTGTACTTGTTTAGCTTTTGTTGTCGTTGTTGTTTTTTTTTTTTTTTTTGGTGTTGTTGTAACAATTAACAACTAGAACATTAAGAGGACAGACTGACATGATAGCATAAGACACAAGCGTGCTGAGAAGGATGCAGAAGCGAATGTAATAAAAGAGACGTTGGCGGCAACTTTATGAAGCGTGTAATTACGCAAATTAGCATAAATGAGTGTGCAAAAATATTTTCAAGCGAACGAAATATTAAAATGTTTCAGTGAAAAAGGCGTAGCGAAAAAAAAAATCCCTCAACATTTTTTATATTGCAAAATTGAAATAAGTGAAATTTGCTGCTGTAAGTCAGAAGAAAGCGACAAAAAAACAAACAAAAGAGGCAAGAAAAAAGTGTAAAAAAATGCGGAAAAAAAGTATTTGAAATGTTAATGAGCTGCTCGACGAATAGCAACAAACAAGTCAAGCCAAGCCAAGTGAAAGAGACAGACTGCACGAGAGCCTTGAACAGGCCTTTGCCTGTGAAAAAAAAAATGAAAACAGAAAATAATTCAAAACAATCAAGCAAATTTTTGTAAGTTCGCAGACAAAGATTCTTAACCAAAAATAAAAAAAATAAATAAAATAGAAACAACTTTATTGTGCATAAAATTAAAAATTCACCACAAAAATATGCTCGGCACACTTGAGCTTCAGTTGCGTTGCGTTGCGTTGAGTTGTTTATGCCTTTGCGTCGTTGCTTTCGTACTAAAGGCGCAAATGTAAAGGCTTTCGGACTGAATTCACTTGCATAATTCAAAGTCTGCGCAACCAACGACATACACACTTAAAGTTGATTTAACAAGAATTCAAGACAGACAGCAAAAAGTCGAAAAAAAAACCAAAATGAAAGCAAAAGAAACTTTATCGAGCCATAAATCATTAAGCCAGCGATAATTGTTTACATAACGCCCACATAGACCAATCGAGACCACCTGAAAAACCGACCGCCAAACTGACATGACATGTGAAGTCAAGTTAACCACATGAAAGCACAACTTGTATGCTTGTTGTTATTGTCGTTGTTGCTTTTCAACATTCACTGCAGACATTAAATTGACAGGCAAATGATTTAAGTCTTGATCATACACGTTAGTCGTTGCCTTTGACAATTGCAACGCCTTAAGCGTTAACTATCGAAGTCCACGACCTCATTTTCGAATTGTGCTTTGCCATTGGCTTTTCCTTGTTTTACATCTAGAACACGCGCACAATTAGTCACATTATGCGACATGTGTCTGTCGAACTGGAAGTATAAATAAAAATCATGTATGATTGCATAAAATTCATTAGGAAATTAGTTGAAGCGAATTGCGCTGATTTGACATTTACTTCGTACGGTCGCTGTGGAAATAATCGAACACACATATACACACACACAAACAGAAGTAAATGAAGTTGCCAAAATAAATGATTGCTAACCATTTTTGCTGACTGTAAATATTTGACAAATGTACGTACGTACATAGTAATGTTGACTGAAACAGCAAACGGGAAAAAGCAAAAAGCATAAAGCAGCGCACACGTGTACAGTTTTAGTTACATAAATACATACTACATTCATAGATACATTTGCAGATACATGAGCTTATGTAACGAGCGTAAATGTTACAATATCAAACAAGCTTCAAGTGTGGCAATAGCAACACCGTCTGCAACAACAATTATAATAAGAACACCAACACCAACAACAACAACATTGACAAGAGCGCGATGTTACAACGACTAATAATTCAATTTAGTGTCATTTGAGGTGGTTCTTGTCTAATTAAATTGACACATTGACAAGTTCGTGCTCATTAGCTGAGCGCATTTTGGCTCTAATGTTCTAAAAGTCATTTGTATATACTCATGTGTGTATGTGGAGTATGTGTGTTTGCGTGTTTGGTTGTATTCTGTGTCATTCTGTTATATTATGTTGTGTCATGTCAGTAAGATACTTGTATGCGTGTATTTATGTGTTTATCTCCACGTGTGTGTGTGTGTGTGTGTGTGTGATGTGAGGCAAAAGTTAAATATCACAGTTATAAATAACATATGTATTTAGTTTGTTTATTCAATAGATTTATGCTTATTTATGATACTCGTCGACACACTTGGGATTAGTTGCGCTTCAATGCACGTCCACTGTCATACAAACCGCAAAAGTTGCGGCAGCAACAACACATAAACAAATATAAATAAGAATAGCAACAACAAGAACAACAACAACAATATTCAACAATGTCAACTAACAAAAAAATTAGGTGACACATAATAAATCATGTACAACTACAATAAACACATATATAACTTACATATATACACATGTATTTTTGTATATATACATAGCCACACACACAGATACACATAGATACACTCACTCATTCCTTAGCTTATCGCTTAACTAGTTTCTAACGTCTATAAAAAAGTCCCACTTTACTGTAACTGTAACGGCATCTGTCTCTCTCACACTTGCTCTCTTGCACCCACTATAAATCGGCGAAAGTTCTGGAAATCGTGATTTATTCAGCAAACGTGTTTGGATTATTAAAAAAATAGAATATGTTGTAGAAATTACATTCGCCGCTTCTTGTTTTATGTGTCTCTCTGTGTTTGTGTGTGTGTGATCTGATTTTCAGTTTATTTCTTTTACGCTTTGCTCTTTCCCACACTCATAAATAAATTTCGAACTAAGCCACTCACAGCCGCAGTCGCTGTTGACTTCGACGTCGACGTCTGTGCCGTTCCGACATCACTCATACGCCGTGGTAATCGCTGTCGCACCTTAATCAACTCGACATAACGCAAACATAAAAAATATTATTTATTTTCTATAAAGAGAGACGTGTAGAAGAGACATGAAATATATATAAAGAAAAGGGCAAACATTATCCACCATTTTGCCATCAAAAATGCTTTCGTAAGACTCTGAATTCTTTTTCTGTTTTTTTTTTATGTTTGCCCCTTGTTGGCCCCTTTTTGTTTCTTAACACATTTCAGAGCCTAAAAAATATTTCTCAGCGCCATTAACTTTGCTAAACCACTGAGCTTTCTTTGAGACTTTAACTGCTATCGGTTCACACAATTTCGTTCGCACGTTTAATTTCTTCGTCTAGGCAAGAGCTCAGATACAAAAGTATCAGCATGCAAACGTGCACACGGCGCACAACCCTTTTCACTTTTTTTATTGCATTGTATCTTCTTTTTTTTCACAGGCGTCTGGGCGCGTAGCTTTATACCGTCGTCCCAAGCACATGCTTCACTGCCTCGCTGCTTGTCTCTCTTTCTAACACGCGCTAAATATGCTGCTGCTGTCTACGTTCGCCGTACGCCTCACTAGCATTCTAATTATGCGCGCTGAACTCGACAGGATTTGATAATATAACCAATTTCTATAAATAACGATTTTCAAATTTAGACTTTTGTAAATCCAATTAAAATATATTTCGCGTCTCCTTGTGCCGTTTGCCATTCAACTTGTTTTCGTTTATCTTTTTTAACATTTCTATTTGATATTCGTTGCTATCTCCATCGTTCTCTCTCTTTTATTCTCTCTATTTGCTTTGCCTTTGTTTGTTCATTTGGCATTCGCAATTTTTGTCTCGTGGCGTATTAATTTTTTGGCCTAAATTTTTTATGTCATTCGACCATTTGTTTTAGACAACATTTCCTTGTTGTTCGTTGGTCTGCTTCCCTCTCTCACTCTTCTGTCAAACGCGACACGTAGAAGGACTCGCATTAACTCAGTGGCAGTTTTTTGTGGCCTGACGTTGTGTTCTTGCCCAACGGCCCAAAAAAAGAGAGTGCACTCAGTCAGAAACAAGTTGCACAATGCACGAAAAAGTGAAGCCATACAAAAAACTATAGTCGAGTTGGTCAACAATTTCCGCCGACCAGTACAGTAAAAACACGAACAATTGATCAATCGCAATATTACGTTGTCGATGGTTTTCTTAGAAGATTTTCATACTAAGCATTTTTGATGCATGCTTTATGTCAGACTGTCGTATGACTGATCTAATTTATATTCCGTAATCCGACACACCCTCTTCGTAACCCTCTTTATCAGCCAGATGATGAGCCAAAGCCACAAACCACCCAACCCCAATTGAAACTAAAGGAAAAGTTTCAGATGGAAATGAGCCTGTTTGAAAATGGATGAATTTCTGGATATCACTTAGAAATAATACCTGACGCATATGAACCCAATTAGAAGCCACATAATTTAATTCCGGGATAGTCTCGGGATTACGATAAGATCTTCAAGTGTACAATATTAGATCGCTTTTATCGAAGATCACTGTGCCAAAATCTTCTTCAAAAAAGTCGCTATAAATTCTATTGCCTTACAGTGCGCTTGGTCGTTCAATGTTTGAACGAAGGCCGTCAGCAAACATGTTCAACATGCGCTGAAGCTTCAGGAGAATTTGTTTTGTTGCTGTACTTGTTTTGTCGTGCTCAACGTCGACGTTGTCATCATCATCATCATCATCATCGTTGACGTCGTTGTTGCTGTTGTTTTTATTTTGTTTCGGCTTTTGTTGCACATGCCACAACAAAATGCTGTCGTTGCTCACTGATTTTTTTCACTGAACGCGCGGCAGAATTGTCGCATTCACATTTTTTTCTCTATTTTTTTTTTCCGCTGAATCCTCTTCAGAGTATTTCTGTTTTTGTTTCTATTATTTATTTTTCTGCCTTTTTGTATGCACGGTTCAAACGCTCAGCGATCATTTGTACGTTTGCGTTGTTACTTTTTTATTCTTTACTTTTTTTTTTTTTTGTTTACTTGCTCAGCATTGTTCATGTCCCTTTAGTTTTTCGCTTCTTTTTCTGCCTTTTTCAGCATTTTTTTCCAGTTTGTTTTAGTTTTGTTGTACTTTCGGTTTAACTTTAAATGAATTTCTATTATTTTGTATTTACTTCTGTTACTGTTCTATTTTTGTACTCGAAGCTGTGCTTGCTTGCTTCATTGTTAGTTGTTGTTGATGGCGTTGTTAGCTGCTAAATTGGTATATCCGTTTTTATTAAGCAACATTTCCGGTTTCATTGCACACACACACACACACAATCACTTACACATACATGCATGGCAGGCATTGCTCGTACAAAAAAAGAATAAAAAGCGACAATAATTCATTCTGCTGACAGCTTTTGGCATTTTGTTGCGACAGCTTCGTTAGTCGTTAGTCCTTATTCCAGCGTCCTCAACTGCCTTGGGCCGGTCCGGTCCGCGCTGAGCTCTACTCTACTCTACTGACTTTAAGCGTTTGCGAGTGTCGGCTTTAAGTTCGTGTAGCAAATAACTCGAAGCGCTCATTAAGTAGACGCATCGCACGTAATTTACGCGCGAATGAAGCCATCAAATTGATTTGCTAAGAGCGCGCGTCGCTTCATTGACACTGCCAACGCTGCCAACGTCTCTGACACCGCCACGGCCAATGCCAGTAACAAGTCAATCTAATAAATGGCAAAGCAACCGTCAAGCAAAATAATTCAAATAGTTTCAAGGCAACCTCAAGCGTCTGTATGCGCCTGATTGATCGAACGACAGCAAGGCACACACGCATCGCAATCGACACGCCAACAGACATCAACAAATAGTCAGTCAATCAGCTCGAAAGACAGCCGGATAGACGGTCAACGAATTTAATATGCGCTTTGAAGCAAGGCACTCACACACACACACATACACACATACACACAGTCTTGAGTTAAGTTCTACCGAATTTGCACTTTTTTCTCATAGCCTCTAAGGCATTCCTTCAGACACTTCAAATTAAATTTGTTCGCAATAAAAATGTTAAACTCAAAACAACATTTATAAAAATAAACAAAACGGTTTATACACTTTAATTTGTATACAGATGCATCTATAGCAGATACAAATATGCAATACTTTTTTATTCTTTTTCATCTGCTAAATGCTAACGCTTATCTCATTGAAATCCACAAGGAGCTCATAAATATGTATGCTGTATGACCAAAGACCGTAGTGGTAGCCAAACATGAGGAGTACAATAACGGTATTTGTGTGAGTCGATGACCTAACCAACAAAAGAGAGAAGCACACACAAGTCAAGCGAAGCGTCGAAGCCGTAGGCGACAACGCATAGTTTCAAAAGTGATTTGGGTTCACTTTGGGATTCTTGTGGGCATTTTGAGCTCGCATTGGTCAGCATATTAAATTAAAGAGTAAAGCAAACATTCCGAGACACGCTCAAACACGCCGCCGACAAGTGTCACTTGCAAGTGTCAAAGGTGCTATTTTAAATTATATTTTGTAAAATGCAAAAAAAAAATAAAATAAAAAAGCAACACTGAAAAATGTTTTAGCCCGAAAAAAGCCGATAAACATGCAAGGCCGTGCGATCAAGGGACAAAAAGACCCTTTAACATTTAACAAAACGACAAAATAAAATGTTTTCAAAGCATTTGACCCTTTCACTTTGTTCGACACATTTTAATTTTATTTAATTTACGAGACAATTGCGTATTTTTCTTTTCACTTTTGTTGTTTTTGTTGTTGGTTTTTTTGTTTTTTTTTTTTCTTTTTTGGGGTTAAAGCATTTATTTTGACTTTGTGGTTTGATTGTGCTCAGATAACTGTGTAAGCAATATTAGATGACCAACAAAAAATCGTAATAAAATAGATACAAATTTATATTCATGTATATAAAAACATAGTAAATCAAATAACGAAAAACATTTATTAATTTAATTGTAGATAAATAAAAAGCGAATGTACCAAAAAAGGCTAATTTAACTAAATAAAACTCATAATAATTCAATTAAACTTGATATTTGTTCAATTACGCTTCATTTATTTACATGTCGTTGTACGTGTCGTATATGTGTGTGTATGTGTGTGTATGTGTATGTGTGTGTGTGTGTGTGTGTGCGTGTGCATGTATGTGCATGACAACATGTAACATATGCAACAAAATAGTTCACTGCACGCAGGACAGTAACACGCTGTGCGCTGTTCAGTTGCATGTGCGAACGACCTTGTTGTTGTTGCAATAAATTTTGTGGCATGTGTTCAACAGACTGGAGCACTTGTTGTTCCGTTCGCTCTTTTGTTCCCGCTCTTTCACCACGCTTTCTTTTGGCTTTCTATTACACCATTCTAAGCACATTATTTTCAAATATTTATTGTTGTTGGGCCATGAAAAAAAGTTATTTATTATATTAACAAAATAATTTACACCAAAGTTATTTAATTGACGCAAATTAAGTAGATGGTTTTTGAATAAGTGTTTTTTGTTAAAAATTAATAATTTAAAATAAAAATAGACACTAAAACCAAATTAAACGTTAGACTGACGCATATATCATGGCGCCCTATGCAACTTGTGCCCACTGAACAGATTTCTTGCGAAGAAAGCTAAGCTCACTAATCAATATGCATACTTTCAAGACCTTTGGCAGTTACAATGCCACAAACGGAACAAAGAACTGATCTCTCAAACCTTCGGTCAGGTTCTCCAAATTCCAGCAGCTTCAAATTTGGAGTTTGCCCATCTAGCAGGACGAGAACATTCAATGGTGGACGACATACCAGAATTGCACAAGACGCAAAGCCCAGATGGCTAACACAGATCGGTCCCTTTTCTATATTTTCGTTAAATGCCATGGAAAGTTCCATAAATACATACACGCATTAAATTTATAGCACCCCTTTTTTGGATCGGTGGCTAAAATACAAACAATGCAAAAGTGACTTGTGGCCATCATTAGTAAAATAGGACTTGCAATATGTCTAAACGATTTTGTGTCTAATTGAGAAGTACTCAAATGACTGAAAAATTCAAAAATTTTCAATTTCAAAACACATGCAACGGCATGAAAGTAACAACAATTTTGAGCGAGCATGTTAGGCAAGCAAAATAATCAAATGAAAACATTGCTCAAATTAACTGCAAACGATGAAATTTGCCAACGAAACAGAGCACACACACACATACACACACACACACAAGCAGAAGTATTAAAACCATTCGTACATTTTGCCAATTCATTTACCGGCTTAACGACCGACATTATGCCACACGCGCTGCCGCCATCACACGCCCTTGCCCCACGCACCGTGCCTGACATGATTTCATTAACATTTGTGAAAAGAATGGCAAATATTTTGCCTTTTCAAAACTTCCTAATACACCAATTAAAAAGGCAGAAAAATTAAAAATGAAAAAGCTAAAGAAAAATTATCCATGCTCTGACACACACACTCACACATGAGTATGGTATGTGAGTAACAGTTGGCAACAATGACATAAAGGCGGCATAAAGGCGGTGGCGGCAATTACGAAGCAAAAATACAAAATAGCAAAGGCAAAGGCAATGGCAATGGCGATGGCGATGGCAAAAGGCAACAGTGAGAACTCAGTTTCACTTTAATTAAAACATTGACAGACACACTTACAGAACCCACACACACACACACACACACACACACACGGACACATGCTGAGGTAGTGTATAGACAAAGCATAGGAAGAGTTACATTTTGCGCAGTTTTCCAGCCAGTCAGTCACTCAGTCAGTCAGGCAAACAAGCTCGGAAGCAAGCAAGCTGCCAGGCAGGCCCATATTACATAATACGCCATTAATAAAAGTGTTTAAAGTTCACTTAAGTGCCGTATGGAGCTTTAGACAAACGTAAGCATTTGAACAGGATCACTAGCTGTCAAATATGTGTGTGTGTGTGTGTGTGTGTGTGTGTAAGTGTGCGCTTGTGTTTGTATAAGATAGAGGAAGTAGTTAGACTAGTTGTAGTTACTATGGCAATCATAGCCGGACTTAAACACAGCACAACCACAAAGTAAACATTAAATAGAGGAAACAAAAACTCAACTCAAACTCAAGCCAAACACACTCGTTTGTTGTTGTTGTTGTTGAAGTTGGCTATGGCTATGGCTATGAGCACACGAACATATGAAGTATAAACTAAGTAGTAAAAAAAAAAAAGAATAGTAGAAGAAAAATAAAAAGCAAAATAAAGCAGCAGACATCGAACAGCTGCATAGATATAAGTTACTGCACACACACATTACACACACACAGAGGACGTGAAGAGCCGCACATTTGTGGAGAACAAATGTTGAATGTTGAAGTGCTGCTATGGCCAATGAAAGCTGCGACATTGCTTGAAAAACATGAATGTCGCTGCTGCGCAACTCATTTGCAGTCGATGGAAAAGGACAACTTTGAAATGAGAAATCGTCACTGTAACAATCAAGCAAACACACAGACACACGTACAGAGAGTGAGAGAGAGGGATTAAGAGTTGGCATAGCAAAGCAAAGCAAGCAGTATAAAGACCAAGAACGAGTCTCTTATGCGGAAAGTCATTTCCTTTTCCTTGCCTGACTTTGCCACACACGCTGCCAAGTCAATTGAGTTTGATTGCGTCTCTGAGTGTCGGTTTCGCCTACGTCATTTCTATGAATTAATTCTACTTCTGAGTGTGTACATACATACATATATGTATATGTGTGTGTGTGTCTGTGTCGATGGGTTTATAGTGATTGCATTTTGTGTCCTATATTCACATTCATGGCCAAAAGTAACTTCGTATCTACATATCTGCCTTCGGGCCAGCACAGCAAAGCAGCAGCAATGGAAAATGGACAACCGACAACGGACAACGGACAACGTTGAACAGATCGTTTGCATAATGCGCTTTCATCTTGCTAGCACGAACAATTGTTCGAATTTGTGTGTTTAATTGGGTTTGTCAACAGGGAAAATCAGTTTGGATTTTCTTCTGCTTGCTATCTCTTGCTAGCAATCAATTGCAAAGGCACAACAGACACGTCAAATTGGCTGCCATGCCATCGATGCAAATGTTTGTCCTTGCCTTACCGTTTCTGTAAGCAACGTGCTTAGCTCGTCTTATGCGAGTTTTGTCATTTTCAAATAATGCCGACACACACACATACGCACATCTGCAAATATGAGTGAACAAAGCTTTCAGTTCTTAGTTCGAGTGCCTCTTTGCCAGCATGTCGGATTGTTTGACTTGATATTAATAACAAAATTTTCTGACGATCGCCTAAGCTTCTGTTATCCACAACTTGTTGTTGTCACATCAATAGCTCATATTACATTGTTTGTTAGAAGGCAACGAAGTCTGTATCTGTATCTGTATCTGCAAATGCATCTGTGTGTTCGTGTTAGTTAAAAATGACGCTGACATGTTGTTGTATGCAACGCTTGCAGCATTTCTTGAACAAAGCACTTTGAATTGTAATGTTAGAGTAACGTCATTAATGGATACAACTTACCACACTGCACTACACAACTCATAATAACAATAAGACAAAGCTCATGAGCTTTTATGTGTAAAAGAAAAATACATATACATATACATATGAAGAAATAATAATAACAATAACAAATAATGCAGATATTACATGGCAGAAACACAGTCGGTGCATGTCAAATGCAAAAAAGATATATATATTTTTTTTTTATAAAGAATGAAGCCAGAAGTAACAACTTAAACAGCAACAGCAAGTAATATATTCTTGCAACGACAACAACAACAACACCAACAGCAAAATATTTATTATATGCTATATGAGCTGCATAAGAGAATAAGAAGAAGCACAGAAGTGCATGCATTGCAAAGAAGATGAAGCTTAAACTAACAAAAACAACAACATACAATTTTATCCTTAATGTTCAAGCAAATATAAAAAAAATAAAAAACAAAAAAATAAGTAAGTAAGTAAGAAACCGAAATGAAAAAAAATAAAAAACGAAATAAAAAACAATCACGTCTCATACAAAGCAGCAAACGAAACAAAAGCTTCTCAACCACAAAAACTTATTACACAGAATTTTAACTAAAGTTTTTTACCCTTTTGCCACATGTATGCTTGTCTGTATATGAGTGTGTGTGTGTGTGTGTGTGTGTGTGTGTGTGGGGTAGTGCAGCATCCTGTTTGTGTATCCTGGCAACAATATCTTATAGAAAATGCAATAATTCTTTTGTACACACTGCAAAGTCTTGCAAGTCAAGCAGCGCAATATGCGTCACACTCTTGGATAATAAGCGTGCAGAGCAACCAAGCAACCAACATCAGCAGCAGCAGCAACCACACACACACACACACGCACGCACATGCACAAATAGCAGCGTCTATAAAATAAATAATTACAGCGTGAGCGTGTCTGCATGTTAAAATGCATTAAACTTGCAGCAGTCAACTTGTAAGCAACCTCAGAGCAAACATAAACAAAGCAAAAACAAAAAAAAAAAAATAACCTCAACTGGTTACTACTTCATTCAACTCTTCTTCGTTGCGCGCTCAGTGCAGTAAAGCATACACAGACAGACATACAAATAAAGAAACAAACAAGCAAACAAACAAACAAATATATACACATCAACAACTTGCCACAAATACCGACGACCTCAGCAGTGGTGGCGACTGTGGTGATTGTGGTGGCTTGAAGGTTCGTTGCTTGGTTGTAGGGTGAGTGGCTGAAAGGGTGCAGCAACAACAACAATAACAACAACACCAACGACGATGACGATTATTTTGAACTGAAATTAAAACCAACGCAAGACGTGGCAACTCTTCTTCTACTTCATCTTCTTGTTTTCTTTTTTCTATTTAAATTTTTTTTTTTTTAAATGCAAACTAAATGACTTTTTAGGCGAGTTCGCTTCAAGGCGTTTCCTTTGGCAGTCTGTCTGTCTGGCTGTCTGTCCGTCGACAGTGTCTATTTGTCGTCTAGCATTCTTGCACCCTAATTTTTTACTACACCAACTCTTCAAAATGGCAGCACTCAAAGACTTAACAAGTGCTTTCTGCAGACTTTATGTATATGTATGTGTGTGTGTGTTTTCAGCAATTGTTTCATTTATGAATTTTTAAGACATTTTTAAGGCAATCTGCTGAAGTTTCTCAAAGTTTTCGCTTAAAGTATGCAAGTGAGAAATAAAAAAAAAAAAAACAAAAAAATAAAAAATACTTTAATAATCGAGAAAGTTAACAAGAGCATAATTGAAAAATTCATTACTCATAAAGTTATTAAGCTTCGCTCGTTTCGTTTCGGCAAATATCTTATAAACTAGTGCAAAGCTTAAGTCAGACTATTGTATGTAGCCATCGAGCGCCATATAAAAAATGCCCTTTCATTATTGACAAAATGTTCTTGAAGCATAAAGCTTAAAACAGTTGCGGTTAATGCACTTTTCAAGATTTCTTAATTAAGACTGATGCACTGTGTAAGCTTATTGCAGCCCTCTTTTGGGAAGGGTAGTTAATAATATAAGAAATAAAATATGCTGATTGCCTCAAGTTAATAAATATGCTGTAACATTTCTTTGATGCTTTCAATAACTCTTTGCAAATAACTTTTCAATTTTAATGAAGCAAATACATAACACAATGTTTTGGTCTTCTTTTTTTTTACATAAAGATTTGCGAACGTGCAAAAGCAAATGAAATATTCACAGTCAACGCAAAACAGAAGAAAAATTATAAAAAAAAAAATAAAAAATATTAAATAAACAATAAAAAAAGAGTGTTTTACAAATTGCAGTTGTATGAAGAGCACAAATATTTGCATTTAAATAGTTTACGCGGCCAACTACACAAAACAACGCAAGTGGGCGTGGCAGGCAACAAACATGGCATATCCAGCAACCAACTCATGCCAACACTTTACTGCCGTTGGCCGAATTATTTTCCGCTTGTAAATTTCACAAGTCCAAAAAAAAAAAAATGGAGAAAATATCAACAAAAATCACAAAAATGCCGTCAAAAAAGGACACAACTTTATTTGTTAAATATGCGCAAGCGGCACAAGCATTGCACAATTGTTTTTTGAAAAAAGAAAATATTTATATATACATATATATGTAAATCGCCTCATGGTTATTTCACCATCGTCCATTTCCCATATTTTTGTTCTGCCCTTCCGCACCTCCCCCACTTCCGATCACTTCTCTTTTTGGCAAATTTCACAATTCGCAAAAACGCATTTGCACAACAAACAACAACGAGTGTTGCAACAAGCAACAACAAATACTCGTACAACAACATAAAAAGAACTAAATAAATAATAGTAATAAAAAAAATGTTTATGTAAATAATTTCTTTTTTGATGTTGCAGAAAACCATAAACAACCACAAACATAAAATGTTAATTACTCAAACAAACGACTGCGATTTTTGCATTCTAGTACAAATTTAAGTGATTTTATGCAAAAGCAAAAAAAATTCACATTTGTTATATAAAAAGAAAGTTTTGTCATTGTTTGCTGCTTATGAATTTACCTACCTTTGCATGACAATTTGATTCGCTTTGAGAATAAAGGACATGTTAAACACAATTTCTTTCGCAATCTCATCGTTATCTCAACAATTGGTTTAGACTATATAAGCTTTGTCATGAAGATTGCTGTGGCAAGAAAAGGTCTATGACTATATTAGGTAAATAGATCAGCTCGAGACGAGATAAGGTCTTATAGATATTCATCGCTTTAATTGGCTCAAGTCTGTAAAACTCACATTTAACTGTTTTGAATAAATGAGACTTTTTTTTTAACTTGCATGAAAATCTTCCCTGAGGTCCTTAATGAAATAGCTATCTATCATTTAAGACATTGAAATTGATGTCAATACATCAAATATATGTTTCTATGTATGAAACTGCTCTGCACGATGGAAGCAAATTGGAATATTAAATCTAATAAAAAATTCCAGTACTGTAATTTCGTTTGTTGTCTGTAGCAATGTGTGACATACGAGAAGATTTGTGTTATGTAGATTGAGTTTTTTTATTTTATTTTGAAAAAATCAAAAAGATTCGGAATTCTAATATTTCGTGTCTTGTTGGCCATTCTAATAACATGCTCTTTGTAAAAAGTGATTAGAATTGAAATGCTCGAAGAGTTTAATTAAGAAATGTGGCATGAATAAACCAAAATCGAAATATGCTTGCAAAGTGTATGTTTCTTTCATATTTATGATTAATTTGGCATTGTTTTGTTTGCCTAAGAACACAATAAACTACAAATTAAAAAAAATAAAAATGCTGAACTGCTGCCATTTTGCGAACTCGTAAAAACTAAATAAAAATCCAATTCAAAGAGTCTATTAAAAAGAATACATAACATTTTTATTGTTAGTTAAAAATTTGTGAATATCAAAAATTCGCATTCGTGTATTTTTTGTTGCTTTCATTTTTGATGTTTTCATTTTATGCGAAAACAAAACAAAGCACGATTGGAAAAATATTAAAGTGAAAATCAAAAAAAAAAAAAAAATAAAATAAACAAATACAAGTGAACCGCGCAATCCAATAAATTGTGAAAAGTACGAGATAAATTCGCAACGAACTGCAAAGCGTTTTGTGTAGTTTAGTGAAGTTTTTTGCGCCATTTGAGGGCAGCGGTGACGGCGTCGGCAAACACACAAACACACACACACACACACAATGCATAAATTCTTATTGTATGTGTATGTGTACTTTGGTTTTAATTTATATGTTGTATGCATTAAAATATTTCACATTTTGTTATTTATTTTGCGGTATAGATTTACAATACATGTTTGTTTAATGTGTGCATGTGTAAGTGTGCGTGTGTGTGTGTATGTGTGTGTATGTGTGCGTGCGTTACTGTTATTTTAGCTTTACAAGCGCCAATTGGTTTTCTATATTATTTCATTTTATTCTTATTTCTTTTTCACATTCTCTCTTGCAAAATGAATAAAAAATTCGTCTAAAAAAAATATTTGAATATATTCAGAAAATGGTCGTTTTTTACGCTTGTTTTTCATTCTTAGTCGTTTGCGGCATGTTTTGATTACGGATTTTTGATTTTATTTTCATTAAAGCGCTTACAAAGCACCGTTCAACCATCGCACGACCAAAGCGCATAGTGATTTACAAGTATGAGTGCGAGTATATATTGTTTTTTTTTACTATTGTCGGTACGCTGGTTTCCGCTTGTGTTGTTTAATTAAATGAACCAAGTATTTGCGCAATGAAAATGCATTCAAACGCAGAATTGCAAAATTTCACACAAATGAACCGAAGATATTTGTTGGTGTTGTTGTTATTGCTATCACTGTTGTCGAAGGGTCCGGTCGGTCCGAGTTAGTCAAAGCGTAAAGAAATTTTTAATCAAATTCATGCTAAGCAAAGATTGTAAAAGCAAACTGAGTCACTTTGATTGTTGTTGTTCTATGTTATTATTGTTGTTATGGCAACGCTGACGTTGACAGCGACAAATTAAATTACTTTCATATTCTTTGCTTAAACTTGTTTTCTTTTGACACCCGCTCCAAGGTCCACAATCATGAACAAATCAACGTTGATTTTTCATTTGAATGTCAAACAGCGCGTATACGTAATGAAATATTCTCACTTCATCATTTCAATCACTGACATTTTTTCAACATTTTTTTTTTTTTCTTTCTTCTGCTTCTTCTTCTTCTACTTACACCTTTTCCTTGATGTCATTGCAGGTCTGCTGTACATCGTAGTCATCATTGGCGGCGACTTGGCGCGCACAGTCCATGCCGATGAGTCACGGGATACGCGCGAGGGCGTCGATCTGGTGTTGAAATGTCGCTTCACAGAGCACTATGACTCCAGTGACTTTACATTCTATTGGGCACGCTGGACTTGTTGTCCGACACTCTTCGAGAATGTTGCCATCGGTGATGTGCAGCTCAATTCGAATTATCGGTAAGTATACGAAATGTATGTCTGTCGAAGGGAATGTATGAATGAATGAATGAATAAATCAATGAGCGAACGAATGAATGAATGGGCGACTGTCGCCAATAACGCCAATGTGCATGTGTGATAAATCACGTGTTTTAAGTAACGCATTGGCAAACGGAATTGGCATGCAATAACGACATGAATCGTTGCATTTAAAATTATTGCACACGTTACATTACAAGGCATTGGCTAAGGGCTTACAACTTTCAGCTTTATTAACATTATCGAAAATTAAAAAAAAGAAAAGAAATTCTTGCGTTAAATTTATTAATGTTCATATCGAAATTGTTATTCACAAGCAATCTGGCAAGCCTCAGTCGACATTAACTGTTAATCTTTACCTTATCGAAGTGAGACGGAGACCAGAGCGAGAGAGTGAGTGAGTGAGTGAGGCGGAGAGCATGAAAATATCGGCTTTGTCTGACATAAATTATGGCTGCTGTTGCTGCTGCTGCTGCTCCTGCAACCGTTGCGTCGTTTATACGCAAATGAGCTACAACATAATGACAACAGCCGCAACAGCAACAACAGCAACAACAACAATAAGTACAGCTAAAATGATGTAGTACACAAACAAAAAAAGCAAACAAAAAAAAAAAAAAACAACGGTTAAAAAAACAGAAAACCGTTGCAAGCCATAAGCAACATCTGTTGAAACAAGGCCAACGAGCCAAGAATGAGCGTGACGCGATATTAACAACAGCAGAAATTATTATTATTGTTTCCGTATAGAAGGCAACAAACAAACAACAACCAACAACTACAGCAACAACAGGGAACAGTATGTTGCCCAACTTTGTTTGAGAAAGCCACCAATAACAACAAATACAACAACAACAGCAACAATAACCGCAACAGCGTAAAATTGCTAATAGAGCAACAGTGCGTATACGTAATATCATTAATGTGGCCCGTTTGCGCTAAAAAAAAAAAAGAAGAAGACATAGAAAAATGTAACGAAGCGCTTCGGCAAAATGGCGACGGCGCCGCTGCTCAACTCTGCTCTGCTCAGCTCAGCTCTGCCACGCACAATTGCCAATTGATGTACAACCGCTGTCTCTGTGTGTGTGCTTAACATACGTTGTTGTTTTTTTTTTTTTTTTGTTTATAAAGAATGCCTGCCACTCACTCACATATACTCACTCATACACACACACACACATAGTAGCATACAAACAGCACAAGTCCTTATTTATTTATCATAATAATCATTTTCCACATTGTGGCGCATTTTAGCGTGAAACCTTCAATAAAAACGCCGCAAATCGTTTGGAAAATTTTCACACACAATAAATAAATAAATGGTGCATATTTTTTAACAAACATAAAAATGAGACAGCAACAACAACAGCAACAGCAACAATAACCATAACGGCATAAAGAAGCGAAACAAAACAATGGCAAAATCATAAGGCAAAAAGAAACAAAAGCAATATGTTGTTGTTGTTGTTAATCGCGCGTTAAACAATTTGATTTATTTATGCACATTTATTAAATGTTTAATATACATAATTCTTGCGCGTTTTTCTTTTTTTTTGTTTTATTATTTAAATATTTTTCATTTCTTTCTACGAACATTGAAGTAGTGCGCGAGCTTTGTAGGCGGCTGTAGCAGATTTTTCTCAACATTGCAAAAATAAACTCTTTTTTTTTATTGAAAAATTTTCAAAAAAAAATAATAAATTTAAATGCACTAAAAAAAAAATAATATTGAATTTAATATTTATGATTTCAAAGTCCTTGAACTTGCCAGTAAAAAAAAATAAAAAGAAACATAAAATCAGCAAAGGATGAAGAAGCTAAGAACAAAATACAAAACTGCACGGCTGAGCAAAGCAAAATGTTCATATGCAAAAACAACAACAAATAAAAAGATAAATTGTTTTTTAAATGAATTCAATAAAGCGAAGTCAGTAAAGACCAAACGACAAGATGAAAACAAGATCAGCAACAACAACAACACATGACTATAATGTATAAAACAATAACAACTATGAGCAAAAGAAACGCACATGCAAAATAGCGCGTCCTTTTATGTATACATGAGTGTGTGTGTGTGCATGCTTATTTGCATTTAAATTTGCATAAGTGTAGGTGTGGCACTGAAGTATCGTTTTTCAATGTTAACGTGCCCAAGTAAAGCGTAAAGCAACACAGGATAAAAGGAGACGTATGTATGTAAAGGAAAGCAGGAACGAACGACTGAAAGGCAGCAGCACGTGTGCGTAATGTAACGGATTTGACGTATTTGTGTGCAAGGTAAAGCTTAAGCGTTGCCACAACAAAAAAAAAAAAGCCAAAGAGGCACTGAAAAACAAACGCACACGAAAGCAAAGCCGTTGAAACGAACAACGAACAAACGAACGACAAGAAAAGCTGAAAACAGAATTTGCAAAATCAAAAGAAGAAACAAACAAACAAACTAAAGAAACAAAATGCTAAGCGCTTTTGGCACAAATAAATGCCCGTATAAGAGCATAGGTGTATGTGTGTGTTAGTATGTATTAAAATGATAAAGAAGCATGCCTGCATAAATAGCAAAAATTATTGTGCACATCCATCACAAATGTCATGGTCTGCTGCTCTTGCCATGACTTACTCCAACCCACCCAGCCTCGCCTGACGCACACACACACCAAGAAAAACGCACGCCCTTCGACAAACGAGAAACGAGAAACGACAAACAAAAAAGTTTTTCGCTTTCAACATGGCGTACATTATGAAAAAGTCATTTTTTTTTGCGCTTTTGTTTCCTTTCACAATTTTCAAAGTCATCTTGTCAGAAGCGATGAAAAAAAAGCACAAAACCGCAAAATGCGCGCGCTCAAAGCATTCAAGGCCAATAAAATTTAAATGATAATAAGCGAAGGCGCAAACAAAAAATGCCAAAAAGCAAGGAAAGAATGAAAAAAACAAGAAGGTGATGGTCGGTTGTCAGCCAAGCTTGGTTACTTCTAAACAAGCAAAATCACGTCATGTCACGGCACGTCACTCACGCCACCAACGTTTGTCACGCGTCACCACAACAAAGCAAAAGCAAAACCAAAACTGCGCTCACATTCCTCAGCAAAGCAAAGCAAAGCAAGGCAAAAAAATTGCCGAAAGAATGAAAATAATAAAGAAATCACAACAAAATTAAAAAGCAATGACAATACGAATCAAGTTTTCGATATTAAATTCCTGCACTTCATCATAGACCAAGCGAACGAATGGCCAAACTGTGCGAGTGAGAGAGAAGGGCAGAGGCACATAAGTTCATGGCATTGGCATCGAGTAGCAAAACAAGAGACTGAAAAGTAATTTTATTGTTTTTCGTTTCGAATTTTATATTTCGTTCTTTTGGCAACAAAATGTCACTTGAAAATGCCATTTGCTGCACAACAGTAATAACAACAACACAAACAACAACAACAACTTAATAAATTTTTCAGAAATTTGATTTTCAATGTTCAACATTTGATTGTTTGAAGTAAGAAGTGAGCAATTCGCTTCGATTCTATTAGATTAGTTTTGAAATGCCAACAATATTGAAGAATTATTGAAGCATTTTTGGTCACAGCGTTGAGTCTTAAAGCTTACTGCACTGACTGTTGTAGTGCTTAAAGCGTCTTTAATTTTGGCTTAAAGTTGAAATTTTGAACTTTTCGTTGATTGCATGCGAATTGTGGCTTAGGAGAGTTACACAAACGTAACCAATATGCCAAACCAAACACCTCAAAAACGCCCGACAACTTTCTACATGCGCAAATACGAAAAAAAAAACGCAATCAAATGAAGCCTCATAGCGAATGTTTTACTATGTCTGTTTTGTTTTTGTTTTAGTTGAACACTCAGGTCAGTTTGTCGTTAGTTGTTGTAGCTGATGAAGAACATCAACAGCAGCAACAACATCAACAACAACAATCAAAATAAGAGCAGCGCCAACATTGAACCTTCAACCGACGACCGCAAAAACACAAAATGGCGCTGAGCAAAGCAACACGGAAAACGGAAGTCATACACCGAAATGTGGACGCGAAGTGCGACTTGTCAACGTCAACTTCCGCCCGCCATTATTCGCATGCCTGGCTCGTTACTGACTTCTGCATGTATGTGTGTAGACAAAGTCGACAATAGACATCGAAGGCAGAGTGGTTTTGGCGACGAGTCGTAGTCGAGTTCAAATGCCAACAAACGCAGCAACAAAACTTTATGAATAATTCACATCAATAAGAATTTTGAAACTTACTTTTTGTGCGCCTTTGTTGGCATTTTGGCATTTTTAACCAAGTTCTTACAACACACAGCCAATGTGAATGTACGAAGCCACCTTGTTGACTCTTGTTTTGTCATACAATTTGAATGCGTTCTGCAATGCTACGAGAAACTACTAAAGAGCGTTGGATCAAAAATTCAGTTTTCTTTTTCTTTACTGATCGTTTTACTCGACAAATATGCAAAAAAGGAAGAAAATTCATCTTTCGTTATTTCAGCTTCTTAATTTGTAAACCATGTTCTGTGTATGTTGTGTTGTTGTTGTCGAGTTTGGTTGTTCGTGTTATCATTTTTTCACATATTTCATGCAACCAACACTCCTCTCACTCACTCGCTCACTCTGTGGCTTTGTGTTCATGTTACTCATGTTACTGTTGCTTGTTAGTGTTGTTGTTGTTGTTGTTGTTGTTGTTGTTGTTGTTGTTGTTGTTGTTGTTGTTGTTGTTGTTGTTGTTGTTGTCCTTAAGTGATTTTGAAACACCTGCTTAACATGTACGCGTCCCGAAACGCCAAACGGCTATGAAACAAGCAAGCAAGCGAAAAGACTCTCGGTCGAACGAACAGACAGCAACGAAGGAGCAGCCTCCTTGGCTGTAAAAGGCGTGCAGCCCTTTGTCTACATTTATTTACGTTGTCGTTGCTGTCGTCGACGACTTTGCCTCTGTGGTTATGTAACTAAGTTTCGTGTAATACATTTTGTTGTAACTGAACTTCAACATTGTCGCAACATTATGCCTGTGCTTGTTCTACTTGTTGTTCATGTTGTTGCTGTTGCTGTTGTTGCTATTACTGTTTTTTATGTTCTTGTCAGTGGTTGTTATTGTTGTTGTTGTCGCTCTTTTCACCTTACTTGTCACCATAATTTTAAAAGCATGTCCTGCCCACAGTTCACCAAACATAAATTACATAAAATAATTTTCTAATCATAAAATTAAATTTCACAAAGAATTTCTTCTTGGTTTCACATTCTTTTCCATCTCCGGTTTTTTTTCTCTCCTCTTCTTTTTTTTTGTTGTGTTCCTGAATATTTATTTTTCGTTTTAGCATTTTGGCTTGTTTTCTGTTTCATATATATTTTTTTTTTGTTTTTGTCATTTGCTTTTGAAATCAATTTACGACAAAGCAAACATTCAACGCTGTTTGTTTGTTGCCTCCATCGTCTTTTTGCTCGCCCGTCTTAAGCATCAACAGTTTGTGCCACATAATCTCACATATAGGTGGCGCTATGCGCGCCACGCCTCGCCCCAAATTGAAAGTGTCACCGGTAATGTTCGTAAAACGTTCGCTGACATGTCGCTGGCGCAGAACGTGAGACACATGCCGTTGTACTTTCTCCAAAACAAAAAAATTGTTCACATGTAAAACGCCTCAACGCATACTCTGATATTTTCGGGGCTCGTATTATTGTTGTCTTGTTGTTGGTTTTATTCATATTCGCATGCTTGTGCCAAACGCGTTATCTAAATTGGCTCAAGGCTGTCTGCCAAAGTGGCAGAGGCTGACGAAGCGACAGCCTCTTGCCCTCCCTTCACCATCTATAGATGTATGTTTGTGAGTGTGTGTACCGTCGATAGAACAGTTTTTGTTTGATGTGGCACGATTTCCATGCCATACTTCAGCGCTCAGCGAATTTGCGACTGAACGATGCAGACAGGTGCGCCATCAGGTTGGCTTCCCGTCTTTAATGTCTTCCTGCAACGAGTGAAAAAAAAAAACATGAAGAGGGCCAACTTTTATGGCTTCCTTTACAGTTACATAACGACAAACAGCCTTAAAATTTTTATAACTATTATACAATAGTTTATGCCATAAAAATGTTAAGCACAGCAAAAAATTTCAATGTGTTTTACTTTTTAAATTTTTTAAACAAAAAAAAACAATCTTTACAAGTTTGTCTTCATAGACTGATTGTTGGATCAATTGATTTTTCAGACCCTTCAGACAAATTAATGAGATGCAAAACCAATTACGCCCTTAATGATTCGTTTCGCGTTTAATGAATGTCTTCTAATAATCTTTATCACGTTCTGTCACCTGAAATCTCTCTTATAGCACTTTACTCCAGTCTACACAAGGCTCAATTGGGTCATAGGATTAGAGACTTCGTTGATTTATTAGGCAAAAATATATATTTCGATATTCATTTCGATATTTCGACAATTATCAAAAAATATTTAATTAGACACTCTTCTAGTTTTGGAGTCATTGGCAGTTGAAATGTATTTTGCAATATTTCAATGACAGTTTCAAATGTATGGTCAACCATTGACCATGTTCGAAATCGTCGCTCATTAAAGCTTCTGTAATTAACAACTATTCGAAAAGTAATTAAAATTGAATGTTGTTACAACGCAAATACACTTCTCCAAAAAAAAAAAGGTTTGCGCCATTTAACCCACAACCCACGGCAGAGTGAAATTTCAGAACGTGTTCAATGCGAGCCACGCCGAAAAGCAATCATGTTTATGGGGTGCGGTACGTGGGGGAATTGGAGGTATAGCGCTGGGTGTGCGCTACGATTGTGCCCTGGAGCATTGTGCAAGCAAATAGCTGTGCGTCAGTACAACAACAACAGCAAACACAATACATAGCCAATGGTTGTAAAAGCGTGAATATGAAGAAAGCGCGTTGTGATCAGTAAGCGTTGAAGTATTGAAAACATGATACAAATTCAAATGCATTTTGTGAAAGCTTCAAGAATAAAAATTCTTGAAACTCAAGCAAAATTTCTCACTTGATGCTCTGCGTCATGGTGAGCGTTATAATTGTTTGCTTGTAACAGCTTACCACCTCATATAACGATCATTATTCTTATCGAGAAATAGATGACACTGCCACTTATACTAACACAGTTGCTGACACAGACAGACAGACAACAGACGGACTTTTCTGTGATTCAACGCACTCGCACTCATGTGATTTAGCACAGTGCGTCGAGGCGGGCCTTCGCCTTCACTCCGTGGGAATACTTGGCGCATAAAGTGTCCGGCGCAGTCTTAATTATGTGCAGATAAGAAACACAAATATAAACACGACTATATGCCTTCCCAATGGCACGAAGGACATAATTTTCTATTTGTAACAAGGTTGGAAGGTACGCGAAGACAAGAAGCCAACAGAAGCTGTGCAAAAAAGTCTCAGCGCAACAGCTGCAACGTGCGGCAGTCAAGCCGTCAGGCAAACAGCAAGTCGGTCGAGCATGGAGTCACGCAGACGAATCGTCATTTGTTGGCGCACTAAACGTTGCGCATAAACATAAAAAGTCTATGAAAGTGTCATAAAGCAGGCAATAGAATTGAACGACCGAAGGGAAATAGATTGCCTGACATTGCTGCAAATTTGTGAGGGGTGTGGCGGCAGGGTGGTGGGCGAGTTGAACATGAAACGCTCAAAAGCAAAACTCATTTAGGGCAACAGAGTTGCTGCTGACGCTTTGTAAATTTTTAGATTTTTTTTTTTTTACTTATTTTCTTTACTTTTGCTTCTTTTGCAATCGTCCAATACATAAATATGTGCTAGCACAAAGCATAAACGAGCGCTATAAAAATTGCCAAAGAAATTAGGCGCATTTTTGTTGGGGCAGAGAGTCATTAGTTGCCTGAATCTGTTTCCTGTAACATTTCGCTACGTCGTGTCGCTTCACATCGCATCTCATCTCATTACGTTGCGTCACGTCACGTTACGTCACGTTAGGCTTTGCCTTTGCCTTTGTCTATGGCTATGCCTATGATTTTGCTCAACAGTGTTCAATGTTTGTAAATTGCGCCTAAATGCGCGCTACTAAAAATTCCTTAAGTGGCGCGTGGCTGTTTCAAAACAGCACAACAACAAAAACAACAACACAATAATGTATTGTATCTGCCTACCTATGCGCCAAAGGAAAACAAAAAAAAAAAAAAAACCAAAGCAGTTTAAAGCAAAATATGCGCAGGGGAACTTCTCTATCGTGCTAATTCTACACAACCATTCTAACAACACCAACAACCCCGCCTCACTCACTCATCCACAGCACGGCCATTGTGCACGGCCGACGCGGCAACGTTCGGTTTCGGCCATTATTCCTAAGCGAAATTATCTTTGCCAAAAATTTCACTTTTGGGCATTAAAGTTTCTTATTTCATTCTTGTGTAAAAAGATTATGCGCTTATTATGTCGGTAGGTCCTCCATTCGTACAGTTCGTTGGTTTGTTGTTCGTTGCCCTCCCGCCTTCGTTCGCTACGTTCGATTCCCTTTGGTTCGGTAGACACTTTAGAACGATTTGTTTCGTTTATGGCCATGAGTCAAGCCGTTGGTTACGCTATTGTTAGTTAGGCTTACTTTACTGCTGCTTAATATTACAGCATTGCATAAGCTCTGTAACTATGCGGAAATATTGAAAAAATTTTTATACTATTCGTAAAATTCATGAGCCTCAAAAGCCAAGCCAATTACCTATCCACTTGTAATTTCATCGATGGAACTCAACGTTTCACTTCATAAGTTTGGATATCTGGTTGCTTGCACATGCCACTGTGTAAAATAAACTAACAAACAACAACAATAAGCTAACATAAGCTAAGCCGCTCTGGCAAATCTCTGCGAAATTGGCTTCTGAGCACATAAAATAGACGTGAAATGAAAAATATTTGCAAATAAAATATCTAAAATACATGCCACAATACTAGCAACAACAGAAACAACTACAAGAGCCACCAATTACGAGCTACTCATACGCCATGTTGCACACACTCAAACTCGAACGTTTTGTTCGAAATAAAAGTAGAAGGAAGTGAAGAAAAGCAAAACACTCGGAAAATATATATTAAACACATGCTTAGCAGCAGTTAAAATATTAAAACAATACTGCAAACAATTTTTTGCATAATAAACAAAAAGCAATAAATTAGAAAATGAAGAGCCAAGCAAGCCAAACTGCAAGCATGCCAAACTGATTCACTCACACACACATTTATGTATGAGGCGCGCACTTTGCGCTCCCGTATGAGTCGTAAAGCAAGCATAATGAAACATTATAAAAATCATAAAAATCAACATCATATTTATGCAGGAAACGCATGAAAAATATGCTTAAACAGCTAAAATTTGCAAGCTCACAAGCTCCACCGACTGCCTCACTGACTGACTGACTGACTGACTGCCTGACTCACTGCGTATATACAAGTACATAAGATTGCTTATGTGTATGTGTATGTGAGTAAGAGTCAACACAAGTCCACAACATAAAAAACCCGCAACATGTCCTTTAGTTTTACGCTCGTAAATATTCCAGCAAACAATATTGAAACAAGCTACAATTTTAACTTCGGCTTTGCTTCAACTTCAACTTGGCTTGGCTTGGCCTGCCTTGGTTCGCTATGCCATAAGCAATGTTAGCGCCAACGGCAGCGGCAGCGGCGCCAAGCGTATTGCCGCAGCGCATGTAAGCCAGCAACATGTCGTAAATTCTTTGTACGACTGCAATTTCTTACGCTGCACAGATTATAACTTATGACATGCGGAATTATGTGGGGGATTTGTAAAGCGCTGAAGCGCTGACGTTGTCAACGTCGCTGTCGCTGTCGCCGGCATCGTCGTCGTCGTCGTTGCCGGTCGTCGTCACCGGAATGCCATCATGCCAGTAGCCAACATCATTGTTCAATGCTGAGAAAGCTGCCGATGCCGATGCCGATGCTCATGTTGTGGCTGATGTTGTTGCACAAAAATGCTCAGCTTTGTTGCTGATCCAGCTTGCTAACGAAGTTCATGTTGTTGTTATTGTTATTGTGCTTTTTGTTACTCCTTGATTGTGGTTATTGTTGTTGCTGTTGTTTGTTATTATTACCAACATGGTTGACTTGGACCTATGCGTTGCCTTGGCGTCTGTCGCAGCGACTGAGCTTCTTAACCGCTACTTTGTCTTGTTACAACATGATTATTATATTATGCCAACTCCGTCGACTGTATGCGCATAATGTTTTATGTGTGTTTTTGCTTGTGTATGTCTATATGTGTGTGTTTGTGCTAACGAATAAAGAGTTTCCCATGTTTTGTGTACTCTTGCAAAAAAAGTATATTAATTTTGACATGCAGTTTGCAACGCAGAGAAGAAGACTTCACCGATTGTATAAAAATATTATATAGCCTTGTCAGTCTGTCACTCCGTCTGTCAGTCCAAACTCTTTCTAGAGTTTTAAAACCAAAAAAAAATTTTAACTCAGAAATTCTTGTGTATATGTTCAATAATTATATATCTCATAATCGTCTTGAACGGACCACTATATCATAAAGCTGCTATAAGAATGATCGTTAGGAAATGAGGTTTTTCCTTGAAAAATATTATGTTTTCGGAGATATTGACTCCATATTTTGTATAGAAACTTCTTGAAGGTTCCTTCTTTTAGTTTTGCCAATACAAATAATTGACAAAATATTCACAAGAGCGTATAAGTTTCGGCATAGCCGAAATTTGCTCCCATTCTGGTCTTTTCTTCTCCTCGTTTGTTTGGAAACGGTTTGTTCTGTCGTTTGCCGCCGCTTGTTATGTACAAATACATAAACATATGTATGTATATTTTTACGGTGCGTTATGCGGTTGCTTTTTGCTCGCTTGTCAACAGATAAACACGCACATGGACACACACACACACATGCACATACACAATGACAAACTGCCAACGCGTATTAACATTTATTTTTTCACAGTCATTTCGCTATTCTTTTATTTATATTTATTTTTCTTTTCCATTCTTACGCTGACTTCTTTATCGTGCCCAAAATAAGAACATTTTTACTTGCGTGCACACTTACACACACATATGTACTTATAAACAGACTAGCTCAGCACTTTGGCCAACTACGACATTTGAGCAGTAAAAAAAAAGAAACTTTATATGCAAATATAAAGTGACAGACAAAATATGCAATGTTGATGACAACTAATCCAAGTCTGTGCTGCTGCCATACAGCCAAGCACCCACTGTTGCTTCGGCCACTTGGAAAACGCTTACCAAGTTCAAACTTATCAAAGTGAATATGCATAAATATGCATGTGCACAGACAGACATGTTCGGTTAGTTGGTTGGTATAAATTTTGTGCCAACATGAGTTATGTATTCATGTTTAAGAGATAAAAGAATTGAATTTATTAGTTTCGGCTTACGTTTTCTCAACTTGCAATTTTATAAGTGACTTTCGGTTATCGTTGCATGTCTGCTTTAATATGATCAACAACAACTCGATTATCTCAACTCAAATTCAGCTGTGTTATTGTAATTTTTCAAGTGACATAATTCATGCTACCCATAACATAAAGGCGTGTTGAGTGAGGCATGCCAGGCATGGCGCTTTAGTCTGATATATGCAACTTTATTTGTGCAAGCGCACATTTGTCTTGGCGCATTTTGAAGTGTAACAGTGTAACTTGTTTATGTAATCGTCCATAACAAATGAGTCGTACAAATGTGCGGCGACCGCAGTGTGGCAACTATTAATTTGCAGCTTGACGTTAGCAAAACACTGCAAAACCGTTAGCAACCAACAAGCGTGAATGACTGACTGAGTGAGTGAGAGAGAAGGGCATAATGCAAACGAGCAAGCGGGCAAACATGCATGAAAACACATTATAAACAGAGATAGCGATGGAAAATCATCAACGTTGCCGCCAAACGCCATCTCATATATGTATGTGTGTGTGCCTGTGTGTGTGTTTGTGAATGCCGAAGCCATGCTCATTATGGAAACATGTTAGCAACATTTGTTACGCTAAGCGACACTCGTTTGCACCAACAGCAACAACAACAACTACAACAACAACAAAATTCTCGCATTTATTTATTTGTTTGTTTGTTAGTTTTGTTTATTTTGTTCATTCAGAAATGTAAAAACTGACAAAAAAGAAACACGATCAAACCACACAAACTATTCGTCTGTCCGTATGTCCGACCACTGCTGTCTATTGCCAATTTGATGCTGTTGACTTTATCTCTTCGTCATTGCTACGCTGCTGCTGCTGCTGGTGTTGTTGTTGGTGTTGCTATTGCGACGAAGTCAACACTGACGTCACATCCTTTGCCACAATGTCGTCAGTCGTCTTTGTGCTTTTGAATGTATTTAATGTTTCGAGTTGAGTTTGTCTTTGTGCTCTTGTTGTTGTTGTTGTTGTTGTTGTTGTTGCCAGTTGCCTGTTACATATTGGCCTTGCTGCCTATTTATGCTTACTGCAAGCGACCAAAAAGTGACGGCAACTAACTTTATCTGCTACGATGCCAACTCGTCCGACCGACCGACTTGCCATCATGTTCACCTTGCTCATTGACTTGTGTTGGCTTCTTACGTACGCCCCTTGGCATTTTTGCCATTTAACGGTAAATGTGTGCAAATGACAGCGATATGACAGGCAAAGAGACGACACGTTATCCTTGGCTGCAAGGTTTAGTGTCACTGTCATGGAAACAGGTGTTGATAAAAAATAAAAATAAACAAAATAAAAAAGAAGTTACGATAACCAAAAAGAAAATACAAAATGATGTCAGAGCAGACAGGGGAGGATGAAGATGTTGACATGCCGGAATATACAATATGAAAATGTTGCCCGACTTGCAATTTTGAGTGACATTTTTGCTTATTTATGAAATTTAAAATAATTTTGCCATCTTTTTTTTTTTACCTTTTATTGAAAACGTTTTTAAGTTTTCTCTTTCAATTTTTATGTTTTATTAAATTATTTATTGTATGCACAAAATTATTGTTTATGTGTTGGAAATTGTTTTTTGCATAAACATATTTTGTTTTCTTTTGGTCAATTAAAGTGTTTTGACTAAACAGAATTTAAGACTTAATATTGTCTAACACTTGCCGTAAAGTATGCTACACATACTCATGTTTGCGCTTTAAAATGTCGAATATACGAGCTCATACACACGCTTGCTTAACTTGCCCTTTGAAAGGCTCCTTCAGACCAGCGTCAAATTTTACGCGTATTTAAACTTCTGCTTCAAAAATATAAGGACGAATGTAAGTAAAAAACGCCACAGCGCTCAATATACAATGTGGGAGGTAGAGAGTGAGAAAAGGAACGAAAAAAGTTGATGATTTTATGGCAAAATGAAATTCTGAACACGCCAAAAGAAAAAGGTTCACACACATCGACAACAAAAGCGCCTGAAGAGGGTACACAACACAACATGGCATATGCAAAAAGGAGCTTCTTAAGCAAACTCAGAAGAACAAGCGCAAAATGAAGAAGAAGAAACAACGAGCGAAAATATATATATAAATAAATGTGAAGCATCAAACAAGGGAGCTGTATTAAGTTAAACGCATAAGATGAAAAAAAAATTGAATTAGATTTGTTGGCAGTACAATATAATATGATATAATATAATATAAAAGCAGTGAGGAGCTAATGAAGCACTAAACGGTTAATAAGCTAATCAGATGAACGTTGAAATTTTATAATGCGCACACAACATAAACATTAGAAACAGATGAAAGTCGAAATTCAAGCTGCACAAGTGAAGCACATGAGACACCGAGTGATGCCCATGACAGAGACGAGTATAATTGTTCGATAAACGAATTCGGTTGCTTTCATAAAGAGTAGCAAGTAAACAAGGAAAAAACGAAGAAAAAAAAAATGAAAGCTTATGTAATTGGCAACAATTTGCATAACAATTTCGAAACTGTTTTACATAATTCTTTGAGTAGTACGCGTTTTTTTTTTTGCATGTGCGTCTGAGTGTGACTGAGCTTAAAAGAAACATCAGTACATCAAAATCGCAGCAAATTTTCAACTTTGGTTGGCAGCTGAAGCACTTATTTTCACATTAGAAATTCTTTTTCTTACAACAACTTATGTATGTAGGTATGTATCTGCCAAGCCCAAGCAATGTGTGCGAAGGCGTATTATAAAACGCACGACAAGGACATACGTGTTTTGCATACATTGGGTGTGAATAGCAAGGATAAGTTGAGAAGGACAAAGTATGGCATGGCTGCGCTGCAATACAGCCAAGCGAGGCAATTATGTGCTTCGCTTAAAATGAAGACGACGCTGCTGCTGCCGCTGCCGCTGCCGCTGCCGCCGCCATCATGCCTGTTGCGATGCTGAATTGATGAGACGAGAATGGCAAGAAAATCTCACACACTGCACTCAACTCAACTTGAGTTGAATAGCATAGAGTATAGTAGAGTAGACGAGCACGGCTCAATAACATTACAAGCAGCAAACGAGCGAATGAATGAATGAATGAATGAATGAAAGGATGAGCTAACAAATGTACGAACGAATGCTGCGCAAAATGTCCAACAACGACATTGACGACGTTCAAAAGACTTTTTCACAAAAAAATAAAAAAAAATATTAAAGAAAGTTCCGGAAATGCAGCGCACTTGGCACTACTCAACGCTCAAGGAAAACGAAACGTAAAATAAATCTTAGCAACGAAAAATGCTTTCAATTCGAATTCAACACACACACACACTCACACACACATAAGCACCTTTAGTGACACATGCATTTTCTAGCTTTGCTGCTGCTCCGGAAGTACGCCTCACACACACACACATGTGTGCTACTCATTCGGCGCATCTTTGCCTCTTAAAAGACGTAGACAGCTTCATTCTTGCTACTGTAATTCACATACTCACATGAATATGTATTAAGTTGATTCCTTAATGCAAAAGTAGCAGCACACCAAAGACTACGCAAAGAAAAGCGTCGCCATCGTCAAAGTCGGAGTCGTAGTCGTCGTCAAAGTGGTGCGGGCCGAAGCAACTGAAGTGACTCTGCCATAAAAGTTATCAAAATTGAAATTTTATTTAAAAACTTTTCCTCTTCTGCATACTCAAGAAGTTTATAAGATCTACTTTAATAATGTCGAGTGCACGACTTGTTCATATTTTTTTATTTTATTTTCTTTCACGGATTTCTTTTTTGGCTCTGCACTCGTCGTCTACTCTACTCTATCGAACAATTTCGGTACAAATTCGAAACGTATTTTGGCTTTATAAGTAAATCGTAATAAACAAATTAAAATTTGTTGGAAAATAAAAAAGAAAAACTGAAAAAAAATAAAAGAAAAAGAAAATTTTGTTATGAAACAAACTGATGAACGCACAAATGCAACGATTGAGCCATGAAGTATGCAATGAATATGTATAGATTTCTTCTGATGTTTAAGTTCTATTTAATCTGCCTTTCATACAAACAATAATACGCAACAAGGCTTAAATCCTATTTAAATTTGCTTGCGCTTTTCCTTTACCAACTAAAGAAAATCATTGTGTGTATTTTTTTATTGGCAATCATTAAAATATTAAACCAAAAATAATTGTTTTACAAGCAAAAAAAAATATAAAAATGATTTTACATATAAAAATAAATAAAAATAATAAAAAGTGTGCACAAATGCGAAATCGAAACAACTTCAAATTGAGCCAATAATGCAAATGAATTCGCTGTTTAATTCGTTACGAATGCGACGGTTGAACGTCAGCTTGCAACCGCAAAAATCCATGAAGCGCGGCAACGTGAAGCGGCAACAAGCATGTAAAATAAAATGGGTAACAAAATGCACAACTTTCCTTGCCACAGGCGCACAACAACAATAAAACAAAAAGCGAATGTGGACGCGAAAAAAAACCAGTCTTTTCGCAGACACAAAAGCAATGGAAAATGTATGAGTGAAGCGCAAAAGTAACGCTCAGCAAATATGGCGACTTCCGCTGTAAATTAAAAGTCGCCAACGCAAAGAGCGTTGAATGCCATTTGGCGGCGTATTTTGTTATCCCTTGCAGTCAACTTGCGACATGTCCTTTTTGTATTCATTTTCAACAAAACAAATAAAAAAAAAAAACAATAACAACTTTTACCGCCCACAAGCATACAAGCACATATAGTATATTGAAAGCTCACTTTAATTTCATGTTGTTCAATTTGTTCTTTTTTGCTTTCAGCGTGGAATTTCATCCGGAGCGCGGCATCTACGATCTACAAATAAAGAACACATCGTACAATCGGGACAACGGACGCTTTGAGTGTCGCATCAAGGCGAAGGGCACCGGCGCTGATGTCCATCAGGAATTTTACAATTTGACAGTGTTGACAGCACCGCATCCGCCGATGGTAACGCCCGGCAACATTGCCGTCGCCACCGAGGACAAGCCGCTCGAGCTCACATGCAGCAGCATTGGTGGCTCACCAGATCCCATGATAACGTAAGTCACATGCCACATGCCTTCACACGCCTACACACGCCCTCACACTACAAGCAGTCAACAGCATATGTAGAGGTTCGTCCGACTATGCTGCAGAGACAGCACCATTTGTGCGACATTTTGTCATCTTTCTTTGGTGGGCGTTGAACGCTGAGTCAGAAAAAAAGCGTTGAAATCAATTTAGTCACTTGCATAGCACAAAAACAAAAACAGCAAAAAAAGAAGTGATAAGAAAATCCACCGCCGACGACAAAATGTGTCCGAGCGCAAAGTCCTGGCGACAGAAATTAAAATTGATGATAAACTTTTTTCATGTTTTCCGCCACACACACATACACACACACACACACACGCTCACAATCAAACAGATTTGTTGCACGGACGGCAGACGAAAGAAAAAACTTCGCTTGATAGGGTTTTGCGAGTGCAAAGTTTAAGTACTTCCTGTGTTGGAACATGTTATTTTTCTGCTCTATTTTTTTTAAATTTTTTCTTTATATTTTGCGGCCGTAAATCACTTGGCTTCCATTTTTTGTTTTTTCTATGTCGGCCACACTCAGTGCACATACAAAACGCCTTCATTAATAACACCGCAGACCACAGCCGTTCTTAGAATATGCTTTTCCGCTTTTCGCAGCAGCACTCAGTGCTGCTAATTCATCTTCTTCTCTGACCATTTTGCCATCTTTTATACAATTGCAGTTGGTTCCGCGAGGGCAGCACAGTACCCCTGCAGTCCTACATACTGAAGGGTGGCTCGAAGAACCATTATACGAATGCTACGCTACAGATACTGCCAAGGCGTGCCGACGATGGCGTCAAATACAAATGCGTCGTTTGGAATCGTGCCATGCCCGAGGGTCATACACTGGAAACAACTGTCGCACTCAATGTGAATTGTAAGTATGCGAATTCCGAATTAATTTAAGCTGCAATTGGCAACAAGCAACAATCAACCAAATTGATTTAACTTCATTAAAAAATTTCAAAATTTTCTTAGCACAAAAATTCGTCTTAATTAGCACAGCGATGTTGCTTGAATGTCGATGATAATGATGATGATTAGGTTGCTGCTGACGAAGCAAGTCAACTCAATTCAACTCATGTTGCTCTAACAACACATAACGCATACGTCATGTGGCACGGCCAAGTGTCGCCTAACGCACAGCGTGTCGCCATCGTCTTTTAGTCATCAGCCACAGCTTGAAATTTACGTAATATTCGTGCCGTTGGTGCTGCGCTGCTGCTGCGTTTTTAGCAAACGTGCAGCGTTACTAATATCTCGCTACTTGCAACATGCCATTGCCTTTGGTAGTTCGTTAGTATGTGTCACCTGTCACCGAGGCACGCCTGTCCTGTCCTGCCAGTTCTGCCTTGGCTCGCACGGTAGTCGACGTTGGCTATCATCGGCTTCATTTTCACAGCAAATATGCATGCTTGCGCACACTACAAGCCTCGTGCTACACATATCACAACACACACGCACACACGCACACACACTGACATCATTGTGCGTGTACTGCGTGTCCTGCGTACATCCTTTTGCACAACATCAACAGCAACAGCAACAGCAATCACAAGAACAGCAACCATTCATATTGTCCCCCGGTTGTGCCATAATTCTACTGCCGCAAGCTCATAATGTTGCTTTCATGTTGTTACTTCATGTTACTCATACGCCCATATTAACTCGACTTGATTGTTAGTTATTAGACGCCAGGCCAGGCCAGGCGAGGCGAGGCTATGGCAGTAAGGCAGACATTCAGACGTTCGTACAGAGTCGTACGAACCATAAAGTAACGCAGCGCAACGCCTCACAGATTGTGGCATGTGCGCTATTTATTTAGATTTTTGCATTTGTTAAATATGAAGAAATCCAACTAGAATATATATATGTATATGCGGCTGTTGATCTAGATAGTGTAATATGTGTGTGTGTGTGTGAGTATTGTACTGATTGCCAACCCACAGTGGGTGTGCGGCAGCTGCAACAGCCAAGCTCAACTGTCACGTTAGTTGACAACAAAGCACAACCAACAGAAGGAACACCTCTTTCGGCTCGAGCGCTCTCGTTGCCTTTGAAACTGGCAAAACTTTTAATAGCAAATATGTTGGACACTCACTTGACATATATGAATTCGCTGTCGCGTCTTTCATATGATTTAGTTAAACATAATAGCGTTGTGCTTCAGCATATTAGATTTGTAGCTTCAGTCATATTTTAACCAACTTGCCTTGGCCTAAATGGAATGAAGCAATAAAATTTATGATTATTTTATTACGCACAAATCAAAATATAAATCAAATTATTAGCAAATTAATACATAAATTTTATGAGTTGTCTCAAAAGACAAGAAAAATAATAATAAATAAATTAAGAGTATTTTTTTTTTTTTTTTAAGTTATTTTATGAAGCATAAATGTACAAATTTCATATTTTCATGGCCATCATTTTATTAGTTGACACACCTTTAAGCGCAAGGATCATACGCTCACACAATTTCATGTATCACTTCAATGCCGGTTATAAAAGCATTTTCACGGAATTTTATTTTAAAATTGCATAAAATATAAGCGAGCGACACTTCAGCTTCCCTCACCTCACCTCACTTCACGTCAATAAACTTTACTACATACATATAACATGCTTGCTGCGTTATGCGTAATAAACTTGTCACGTGAGTTTATTTTCTCAAACGAAATCACTAAAAGTGACACAAATACGAAAAACATGAACACAAATCTTAATAAAATTTATGCAATCAAATAAACTTTTGCCTTGCAAAAGGAAAATAGTACAACAAGCCAAATTTTGCACAATAAAAAAAAGTGTGCAACAATAAAAATGAGCACAACAAATATAACAAACTACAAAAATCTCGAAACGCACGAAGCAAAAAATTGCAAAAAAAAAAAAGAATAAAAAAGAAATAAATAAAAAATGAAACAGAAAACATAAAACGCTTATTCATAGGAGAAAACATAAATTGCAGTCACTTTTATACGAGCATACGCCGGATTTGTTGGCGTACAAATGCATATGTTGTACTGCTCCTGCTCCGACTCCGGCTTTGACTTCGACTGCGGCTTGGCAACGTCGCTGTCTCATTGTACGACTCATGTTTGTCTCTGTATGACTGAATGCCTGACTGTCTGTCTGTCTGTCTGCCTGCTTGTATGTGTGGCGTTGTCTAAATGTCGTCAGCGAAACAAATATTTATAGCTCTTTCTATTTGGTATACAAAAATGTGCGAACGCAACAAAGAAACACATGAAAAATAACCCAAGTACGCAGAAATGAGCAAAACTCTATGAAAATGGCATATAAACAGCAAATAAAGTGCAACAAACAAACGCATAAGTGTAAAAGCAAAACAACAAATGACACAAACTAAGTGGAAATATGAAGAAATGCACAGAAGACAACAACAAATGCAACAAGAGAACAAATGCGGTTATCATTGCAAAGTCAAATAGGCAAAAGTTGAGCGGAGCAATGTGTTGCAATGCGATGCGAAAGTGAACGAAAAATAAGTGTTAGAAGAGTACTATGAGAGACGCGTTGGCAATTTTAGTTTAGTATTTATGATGCTCATTTAAAATCCATTAGCAGACCATACAAAGTGAGGCCAACATCAAGCCAGCAAACAGACAACCGACATAACCGACAAAGCATTGCTGCAGCAACGGCAAAAGAATCTCAGGATTCCTTCGGCACAAAGGGCAACTGAGCCGAGCCGAGCGTAATGTGCGCCGCCAAGGCATATTTAAATGAAAAGCCAAGTAATATAACCTTAAAATGCGGTCGCTCTTATGGCTCATATGAAGGTATTCTCCTGAGGTTAGTTGCTATTTAATTTGTTTTTAAATGTTGTCAAGGGTTGAGCGCGCGCCCTGCCCAGGTGAAGCCTTTGCCGCAGGCGGCTTTAAACGAACTGTTATTATTTAATATGGCCAAGAGTTGTCTTGTTTTTGGCTAAGTAAATTACAATGAAAAAAGTAAATTATTAAAATTTATCAAAACGCAACTTGAACTTAGACAAGTCAAATGGTGAAAAAAAAAAATTAGAAAGAGCAATAAAAACAAAAACGCTATTGACGTCAGCAGAACTTGAAGCTCGTCTGACATTTCAGTATTCAATTTGAGGCACGTGCAGTCGAATTCAATTCAACGCCATGCTGCAAATTGTTTTTTGATGGATTTCTTCATACAGAAGCCGCCGTCAAGAGCGCGCGTCGCATATTGCGTCCCAAAGCAGAGAAAAAAAGAGCGAAAAAAGAAAGGCCGATTGGTTCGCCTCGCCTCTGATTGATATACAATTGAAGCGCGCCTGTGCAGAGCCAACAAGATGTTTTAATTAAAATAGTAGCCTGCCGAGGCGGAAGTGAGTTTGATTGATTCATTTCAGTGTATCTAAGCGCCAGCATGATATTTCAACATTCAATTTGCAAAAGAATAAACAAAAGCCGAAAACGCATATGAATTTTAATAAACGCGAATCCTCAAATATCTTCATTTTTTTTTTTTACTTTTTGACAGTCAAATTGACACGAACGTAACCGTTATCATAGGATTTGGCAAAACAGATGAACACTGTGAACGTATTATTGTGAAAATATAACGACAAAATAAATAAAAAAAAAATAAGCATGACAGATAAATTTTCAATTGAAGTGCATAAGTCAGAAAATGGAAACCACAAAAGTGTAAAATCTTATTTGGAAAACTGAAGTTTCAAATTGGTGTTGCACGTGTATGTGTTGCATTTGCATCAGGTGCAAAGATATGATAAAATATGAGGCACTCAAATAACAAATGGCGAAAAAAATGAAATAAAATCATATCAAGTATACGCAGCGTTGTACAAACGCGAAAATACGGACTTACCCCAATCGTTGTTGCTTGTCATCTTAGCTTGCTTTTTAGGCGAACAAGCGCGCACACACACACGCACACGGACATAAATTCGCGATTTTATGTTGTCAGCACTTCATGGTGCCGTGCTACTTTTGAAATACAAGAAAGCCAAAGTAAACAAAACCACCAGACAATTGCATCAGCGACAACAACCAACACACATACGCACGCACATAGATACATCTATACGACAGTGGGTGTGTGTACGTACATGTGTATATCTGAATTGCGCAGCATTGTCGCATATTCGTTTTATATGTCGCCGGCAAAGTTTCGCCTTCGCTTGCGCATTTGTGCCACGTTTTGCTCGTGCAGGTGCATCACAGATTCTTTTCGCAATATTATTTTTTTCGTTTTCTCTTTTTTTTTTCAAACGCACGTGACTTTTTCACAGTTTCTTATGCATATAATAAAACTTTTTACTCAACTGCCAACAACAACAACCACAACAACAAACACAACAGCAATAACACATAACACGCCTTCTTCTTCAATGACAAATAACACTTGAGTTGCGCACCGCCAAAAAAGATATTTCAATTTATGTGCACATCTTTTTTTAAAGCAAAAAAGGCTTTAAGTGTGCAATTCGCAAAATGCTTTTGTAAGAAATTTAAAAGAGAAGCGAAATAAATCACAAAATCACATTGAATTGCACTCGCTGGCTCAAATGCATCAAAGTGTCAACGCAATTGCGTCATGTTATTGAACGACTCTGGCGGACAGGACAGCCCACGCTGGGGCATGCCTATGATAAATGAGTGACATAATAAATTTGTGGTATTTCTTTCGTGTCTCCAGACGCATTGCGCGATTGGATGGACTTGGGGTCAAAACCAATGAGAAAGACATTCGATTGCAATTGTCGAACTGTTCATTCTTTGGTTGCTGTCGATGCAGATAAGCAAAAAACGTCAATCAACTGCAAGGAGCGTACGACTTGCATAACTGGCTCACACTCATTTTTCACTTTCATGTCGCACACTCAATTGATACCAAAGAAGACGAGAAAGAAAAAATGGTCCAAATTGGCATTGTCACGGCAGTTGCAACGAGCCACCAACCATCCACCCAAGCAAGCGGAAATGTGACGTCTTGCCTGACGCAAATGCACACGTCACGTGCTAATGCACTTCAAATCGCATTTACACAACGTCTGCAGTCTAACTCACCTTGTTATATGCTTTTATTTTTCATTCATTTTATTTTTTTTTTCAGATTTATTTATTGCAAAAACATCAGCATTCAATTTGATGTGTGCGATGTGTGATAAAAATCAAAGCATACATAAGCGCTCAACAAAAGTGAAAATCGATTTCACAATTTCAAACAATAATATCAATACAAGTAACAAACCCACAAATATACAAGCGATACCAAAAAAATTGCACACAAAAAAAAAAAATAAACGGCAAAAGTTCGTAATTTGCTCTTGCAACTTAACGAAGTTTAACTAACTTTTGGTAAAAACATTTGCATAGCCACAAAAACGCAACAAGAACCAAAAAAAAAAAACAAAAAAAACAATTCCAAAAGTAACAAAAACCTCTCAGCCGTCAAAGTCGTTTTGGCATTTTGCAAAACTTTCGAAGAAATACGCACTTGCATCCTTTCATGCAACACACGCCACTCACCCCCGCTTGCCACCAACCACTGCCGAGGCACTCACTTTGGTTGTGTTGTGTTCTGTCTTCTGTGTTGAGTTCGGTTTGATTTTTCTTTGCCAACATTGTCGACGACGACATCAACGACGACTTTAAAAGATTCACTTTTTTCACTTGCCAAGTTTTTTTAAGCTGATTTTAAGTTTTTGTCGCCTGCGGCCGCACTCCAATGCTGCCATAACATTGTCAGTTATGTTACTTTAGTTAGTTGTACGTCGCATACTGTGTGCATTGGACATGTGTTGGCGTGGCAGTTCAACTGCCTTTGAATCAATTTGCTGCCTAAGGCACTTTGGCATTACTGCATTCATGCACACATGCCAATAGTCACAGTTACAAAGATACACAAATTCATTTACAGTCAGCGCCGACTGTTGTCGGTGTTGCGGTTTTGACTGTGATGTGCCTTGTCGCAGTTTCGTTTACTGTCTGTCCGCTGGCAATCTTCATATTTTTAATCACAACGAATGTAAGTGAAGCTGACATATTATTTTTTTCTGTGTATGAGCCATGCAAGTGCAAAGTTGTCTGCTGCAATAACACCTTCGCACAATTCCATAGGCCTGAAGCTTTCTGCAACATTTTACTTTGCTATTCATAAATATTTCGTTACATAATAATTTGTACTTCGTTAACCGCAAATGTGACATATTGAAAATTTAACATTAAACATTTGCCTTCACTCAACTAATGGCCAACTTCAAGTGCTTGTACTTCATTCAGTCATTGTATACAAGTTAAGCTCAAGTGAATGGACAACTGACAAAATAATTGAAGTATGAACATGGAAATTATACAATGTTCTTATAATACAAAAACAAAAAGCTTAACTTTATGTAAACGCAAACAACAACAAAAAAATGAAATTCCAATAATCCTTTCAATGAAGCGCACTTAAGGGATTTTCAAGTGACAAAGCAAATTAATTATAGTTATTTGGGCATAGGTGACAATGAGATGAATACATACAACTAACCACCCAACCGCACGTCGACTATCTCTTCCTCTTTCTCTCCCGCTCTCTCCATCACACTCACACACACACTCATTGACAATTGTCATTTGTCAATTAATTGCATGCTATGCGATTAAAATCACACGCTCTTTCAATGCAACAAAAATATTGCATCTTACTTGTTGCCAACCACAAAGCACACAATAAGAAATCCTTGAAGTTAGCGTCACCACACTACTGAAACCGTCGACCACGAATGTTCGCGCAACTGCTTGATTGCAATAAGCCAATTCAATTAATTTAAACTTTATTTTTGCTGATTTCATTTTATTTTATTTCATTTAATTTAAATATATTTTCTTTATTCAGACATGGTACACGCATCAATTGGCGTACAAAGCGACACCTTCCGTGCGATCTTTTCGTACATGAGACAAACAGACAGACAGACAGACACACACACAAGCATTGAAATAACTGCAAATTATTTCATTTTTTATGATGTTTTCCTTCTGCCTTTTGCTCTTTAAATACTTTTGAATAAAAATAAATTGAATTTCAATATTTACCTTTTTTTTTTTTCGTAAGCGAGCTTGCCATACCCCACCTTATATTGCAAATGTTTCTGCTCCCGCCTCCGCCCCCGACGACCGCTGGCCAACCAAGCCAAACATTGTTTTCCTATTTGTGCGACATTTTTCGCTATGTTTGTGCAACGCCCTCCGCGCTTCTCCTCCTTTCTACAATCATGTCATGATCACAAGCGGAAGGTGTCGCATACACGCGCAACGGAAGTCATGTGTACATATGGCGTTGTACAAAGGAACATACATACATACATATAACACGCACATACACGTACGAGTCACAAGTTTTCAATTTTATGCCAACCGACGCCAGATGTCGCAGCTGAAATACACACACACACACACTCATACATGTATATATAAACATGAGTATTTTCAATTTGAATGCACGAAACGAAATAACCGAAATCGTGCACAAATAGCGAAAATTGTGCGAAAAGTATTTTGTTTCGATTAAATAAGGCATTTTTTCACTTCAACTTCTATAGTGAAAGGCAAAAAAATATGTTGATATCAGTGTAAATTGATATCCTAAAAGAGAATATATTCTAACGAGCAGATCATGCATTCAGCATTCTAGCTTGAAGCCTTAAAATCAGGATCATATATGTAACGGCCATATGTACTCTGTGGTCTTATATAACATTCACATATTTAAAACTTTTTAAAGTCTTTTATTCACAGCTAACACATTTCATTGTTGGTACATTTTTCCATAGAGATTTCTCTACTGCAGAAAAATTATATACAAAAAAAGAAGTATTTAATAATACGTAATTGTTTTTTTTATGGTCTACATAAACAATATACATATAATTTCGAATGAATAGAGTTTTATAATGAGTAAACTTTAACTGAAATTAAAAACCAAAAAAAAGGGAAATGAAACCATAAATCGGCTTTATGCCGATTCACATGCTAAAAACGTAACAAACGCAAAACCGTGGGCACATTGCATGCAACAGATGTGATACTTCCTACATGCAACACACATACACACACCCGCCCACTTTCTAAGGGCTGTGAGTCGTTGGCAGGGCTGAAAATGGAAATGGGTTAAATAATTTAATTTTACCGCGCATAATAACGCTTGAGGCAGTAGTAAGTCAGCGCCACAGACGCACACACACACACACACAGTCAAGCGCAGCATATGTGTGTATACATGTGTGCATAGAATATATGTATGTATGTGCGCTTACATATATGTATGCCATTTTTTATAATGAACTCACACGACGACTCAAGCGCTTATGAGAAAGAGAAGCGATCCCAAACGGAAGCGAGTCAGGTGCTGTGCATATTTTATAAAACTAGTGGAGTCAGTCATAAAATCGTAATACACAAGCACACACACACTCATACAGAGCGAACGGACCTGTCCAGGCGTTGTTTTTGCGCTCATATATGGAAAGTTCCACCAAAGCTCAACAAAACTTATTAAAATTGAAAAAAAAAAACGCTAAAAAAATGTTGGCAAACATTTAAAACTGCAGGTCAGCGCCATCTAGCGTACGCAGCAGGCATTGCTGGGAATTCGAGCAATATGCGTGTCAGTCTTAGAATGCCGAACAAACTACATTGCCATAAATGTGATTTTCTGAACTGCAAATTACTTAAGTATAATATAACGCCGCCACCCTTGCCCCAGGGGCGTCATGGCACATGTTGAAAATCAAAATTGTTAACGCTCGCACTCATTAAATTTTATGTCTTTTTATTTTTATTTTTTTTTATAATTACAACACTAAAAGGCTTTAAAAAAAAGAGAAGTCCGCGTTAATGTTGTCAGCAGTAACAAGCGCTGTGATGCATGGCAGGCATGAGTAGAATTCCTGTATAGGACATGCACTATTGGCGACACATTTAGACTTTTAACTTAATGGGACGCGGTCCGCTGATGTCATGGCTTGTTTTTACTTTTGATCCGTGACGTCGAACATTTCCTGCTCAATGACTATGCCAGATTAGAGTGAAATCCGAACGCCGTGAACCCCATCATTGATGGCAACGGCAACGACAACGACAACTAAACATACAACAACAACACCAAGAATAACAAAAACAACTGACGCCACAACAAAACTGACGCTTAAAATAAAGTGTTCGGAAGTTAATTGGCACAACAACTATTATGGTTCATGGTTCACTTATTGGCCGTACAAGTGGGTCGTCGTCGTCATCGTCGATAGTGGAAGGGAGCCGGACAACAAGTGCGAACCGAGCACGTGAATAAGCGCTTGAATGCGTTCACTGTAATATTTAAACTCGGTCATAATTGTTTACAAGCACTGGGCACAATTTTTGTACTCATTGTTCGCATTTATTGTTGTTGTTGCTGTTGCGTCTACCATTACTGTTGGCCATATCGTTGCCATTTGACCAAATAGTTATGGTTGGCAACTTAATGGCTGAATGACGTGTAATTGGTTGATTTCATTCGTGCATACGATTTTTTAATCAAAACTTTATATCCTTTGCAGACTATCCACGCGTTGAGGTCGGCCCCCAGAATCCGATGCGTATACAACGCGATCACATCGCAAAGTTGGACTGCCGTGTCGATGCCAAGCCAATGGTTGCAAATGTACGTTGGTCTCGCAACGGCCAGTATGTAAGTGCCACGCCCAGTCATACGATCTATCGCGTGAGTAGACATCATGCTGGCAAGTATACATGCAGCGCAGACAACGGCCTGGGCAAAACGGGCGAGAAGGATATCGTATTGGATGTACTCTATCCGCCAATTGTTGTCATCGAGTCGAAGACACATGAGGCCGAGGAGGGCGAAACAGTGATTGTGCGTTGTAATGTGACTGCAAATCCGCCACCCATAAATGTCGAGTGGTTGAAGGAAGGTGCACCAGATTTTCGCTACACCGGTGAACTTCTCAGTTTGGTTTCGGTGCGCGCTGAGCATGCCGGAAATTATATTTGTCGTGCCGTCAACATCATGCAGCCGTATAACTCGAAGCGGATTGAGGGTGTGGGCAACTCAACGGTTGCATTGCTGGTGCGGCATCGACCTGGTCAAGCGTACATAACACCTAACAAGCCCATTGTGCATGTGGGCAATGGCGTAACGCTGAGCTGCTCGGCGAATCCACCCGGCTGGCCGGTGCCACAGTATCGCTGGTTCCGTGACATGGACAGCGAGTTCAGTAACACGCAAAAGATACTCGCTCAAGGACCACAATACTCCATACCCAAAGCGCATCTAGGCAGCGAGGGCAAGTATCACTGCCATGCTGTAAACGAGCTCGGCATTGGCAAAATGGCCACCATTGTGCTGGAGGTGCACCAGCCGCCACAGTTTCTGGCCAAACTGCAGCAGCACATGACACGTCGCGTCGGCGATGTCGACTATGCGGTAACGTGCAGCGCCAAAGGCAAGCCGACACCAATCATACGCTGGATAAAGGATGGCACGGAGATATTGCCCGGCCGCAAGATGTACGACATACGTACCACGCCCACAGACAGCGGCGCTGGCGTCGTCACTGTACAAAGCATACTGAGATTCCGTGGCAAGGGACGACCCAATGGCAATCAACTGGTACCCGGCGATCGCGGTCTCTACACGTGTCTGTACGAGAACGAGGTGAACTCGGCCAACTCGAGCATGCATCTGCGCATCGAGCATGAACCCATTGTGTTGCATCAATACAACAAGGTTGCCTACGATATGCGCGAGTCGGCGGAAGTCAGCTGCAAGGTACAAGCTTATCCGAAACCTGAATTCCAATGGCAATTCGGCAACAATCCCTCTCCATTGACCATGTCCTCAGATGGTCATTACGAAATCAGTACGCGCGTTGACAACAACGACATTTACACCTCCGTGCTGCGCATTAATCATCTCTCGCACTCGGACTATGGCGAGTACACGTGCCGCGCTGTAAATCCCTTGGACACGATACGCACACAGATACGACTGCAGCCAAAGGGTCCGCCAGAGCGGCCGACGTCACTCAAGTTGATTGAAGTTGCGCACAACTATGCCGTCCTAAGTTGGATACCAGGCTTCAACGGTGGCCTACTGAGCACCAAATATCTCGTCGCCTATCGACGTGTGCCAACGCCGCGCGAACAATTGCTCTCAGACTGTAGCGGTACAACAAGTTATACGCTGAGCAGCGTGACCAGCAACCTGGCCAGCGTAGGCGGCGGTGGAGCGCATGAGTGGCTTGAGTTTAACTGCTTTAGGGAGAATCCGTGCAAAGTGGCACCGCTTGACCAGCATCAAAGCTATATGTTCAAAATCTATGCATTGAACGCCAAAGGCACTTCGGGCTACTCAAACGAAATGCTTGCCACCACAAAAGTGAGCAAAATTCCGCCACCATTGCATGTCACATACGATCCGAGCTCACATGTGTTGGGCATCAATGTGGCGGCCACTTGCCTGTCACTAATTGCAATTGTCGAGTCGCTGGTCAACCGCGAAACGCCCGTCGCCTCATGGGAAATTGTCGACACTGTAACGCTGTTGCCATCGGGCACAGAGTCCACGCTCAAAGAGACCGTAATTAATCACATCGCACGCACCACACACTACACAACATCGGGCCGAACAATGGGCAGCAGTGGAAACGTCGCTGCCGCTGGCCCCGGCATCGGCATCGGCGAAGACATCACAATGGCGCTCGCAGAGACCGCACACGGACCGACTGTACGCGTCAAACTGTGTCTACGCGCAAATCACGACCATTGTGGCGAATACGCAAACGCTGAGAGTAAGTATTGTACTTAGAACTGGCGGTCGGTCACCAGAGGCGACAAAAGCACTTAACATGTATTTGAATACCCAAAATAACAAAAAAAAAAAATCTTTTTTACAGTTGGCAAATCATACATGGCCGACACTTCTTCCATGACAACGTCGGCCGTCGTGGCCATCATCATAGCGGCACTATGCTTCCTACTCTTTGTTGTGCTCCTGTACATGTTCTGTCGCTGTCGCCGCACGAGTGAAGCCAAAAAAAATGCTGCCGCAACGACCGATGCTGCTGGCACGACCAAAGAGTATGACCTCGACTCAACAGGCAGACCGTCAATAGTCACGCCAGTGGTGGGTCAACCGGGTCAGCAGACGCATGAGCAACCGCCGCCGCCACCCTACTATCCAACAGGCAGCCTCGACAGCAAGACACACGATGCACATGGCATGGAACTGACACTCACGGCTTTGCACGACCCGGACGAGCAGCTAAACATGCAACAACAACAACTTCAGCAACAGCAACAGCAACAACAGAGCCAAGCTCAGATCCAGGCCCAACACCATCAGAAATCAACGCACGCCCTCTATGGTTCAGCTCAGAACGGATACGGTTATCATGTGACAAGTGCCATTGGCATTGGCATCGTTGATGGCGAGAGCTATCAAGTGTTGCCGTCCTCTGGACATGGCGCCGGGAACGGTGGCGAGTGTAAGTAAAATCCCTTGCATGCTCTCACACATCCAACAAGCCTTTTGTGTAACTCGTTCTGTTCTGTTCTGTCGAGTCCTTAACGTCGTATTAATGTCGCTCGCTATGAATGCGTGGCATATTGGTTGTTGTTCATCAAATTTTTTTTAACGTTCGTATCTTCTCTTGAGTTATATTTATGGCGGTTAAATTCAGTTGATTCACAATAGCCAAGCGACACTTTCGAAACCAAATGCATGTGCCAGCTCGAATTCAGAAAATATGCGCTCAAAGTATTTCGGAAATTGGTCAACACAGATGTTTTATCAAGAGGAAGCTGTACACTATAATTACACGAATCAAACCAAAAACAAATTTATCGACATTAATTACGAAAAAATAGATATGAGAAGTAGAGATGCCACAGAGATATAAATGGAATCTTCTTCTGCCTTCTGTCAACATCAAAAAATAATTAAAAATGTTCACAACTAACATTTGTGGTGTTTCCGCTTGAAATGTCCATGTATTAATGGTGTCACCAATTGACCAGTTAATCTGGTCGGCTTTCATCTATCTTCTCTTTTAAAACTTGACCACTTTGTTAATTAGAATTTTCAACCCTAAACGACAAGCTAACCATACAATACCCCCGACGTTTCAACTCTCTTTCTTTCGCTCTCACTGTATCACTATATATGTTACACTCACTATTCCTTTCATTCGCGCTCTCATCAACAAAACCACAACCAACTAAAGCAGGACCACTTGAGGCAAATGTACGCGCAAAGCCAACGAAGAAACCCACCCAAAACTCAATGAGCAGCAACACTTTCAAACGCAACGACAGCCGTGCCAACAAGAACAACAACAACAACAAAGACTACAACATTAATGCGGATGGTCAGTTGTTGACCGCAAACTCGACGGCAATTTTAGCAGAAGCAGCAGCAACAACAACAATGACGGCTGCTGCGACAACAGCGTTGGCAACAACAATTACAACAACATCACGAAATGCTAAAACCGCAACAACAACAACACTTGCTATTACAGGTAAAGGATTGGACTCAACTCAATTCAACTCAACTCAACTCGACTCGACTCGAACTTGTTTTGACTTGTTCTTAGTTCGAATCTTCTTCATTCTGCACGAATCAACAATACGCTACGCACGTCTGCACCGAGTTAATAGGAAACTGCACATTCCCCTCTCTCTTTCTTTCTCTGTCACACACACACACACACACTCACATTTGTTTTCTCACTGTATCGCTCTGTCTCTTAGTGTTGTTACATTGTATTTCTTTGTTTTCGATCAATGTTCTTACTATTTCTCGCACGAATGGCACATGTACAAACAAGCACAGTCATGCACACCTGCACCTGAACACAGTTGCGCCATATACTCAACACTTTTCCTTTTAGTTTTCTAATTTGAATAAGCATTTTTTGGCCATACTTCACAGAATTAGCATCGAAAGGCCAATGCAAAATGCATGTACAGAACGTATACGTGTTCCTCTGGCATAGCCTATGGGCAACAAGAAGTTTTCAATTCGATTGCGAGCCAACTTCATTTATTTAGAGTCTTTTTAGCTTGTCCTGTCGCCGCAAAGTTACTTAACTAAGTAGAAGCGACATCAAATTGCATTCGAGTTTTTCGTCAGCCATACATAGTATATTTTTTACGATACTACAAAATTTGGCATCTCAAAGTTTACAATCAATAAATCTTTGTACGTTTTTTCATTGAAAACAAATAAAAATATATATATATCAAAATTTTTTATTAATTGACTAAGATCGAAATGCTTTTGAATACATTCTGTCGTTCCGTGTTCGGTCGGCAAAGTTGCACTGTGCGCAAATACAAGTGCATGGGCTCGATGATGCAGCACAGCACCTCAGTGCTCAAGTTTGCATTTAAACCACTGACAACTGACACGAAAAAGGTACAAAGTGTCAAGCGTCTACCCACCGCGGATCTTAACAGAGCGTTGCGTTGTCCCGGCGTAAATGCAACGTCCCCCCAATTGAATATGTCACGGCCAGCCGGCAATCAAATGAAGCCAAGTAGACAACAACAACAACAACAGCAAAAAGTAGAAGCTGCACCCAAGACTACACAGACCAAGTCTCAGAACAAAATCAAAAACTCATTCGCAGCTTCAAAACCCGATACGAAATCAAGCACAACAGTGCAAAGCAGAACCCCCAATAGCAGATTCGATTATAAAAATGGCGATCCTAATGCGCAGCCAAAGAAGACAACGGATATCGAGCAGCAACGTCAACCGATACAGAGTGAAAGCGATCTGCGTACCAAATGGATGGCCCGTGTGGCGCCAGAATCTCAACGAAAGTCAAACACAAAAGCGATAAATACAACGCGAGGCAAAGACTCTGACAACACCAACGATTTTCGACGTCAGGCAATGCCTTCAGCTAACAGCTACAGAAACAACGAAGACAGCAGCGGCGGCATCAAGTCTAGAGCGACAAGTGCACCGAATACAAACGCGAAATCGGGAACGAATAAATCTTGGATGTCGCAGATGCGCAATGAAAGCCAAAGAAAACAAAATGCTTTGCTTAATGATTTGAAAAATAAACAAGTTACCAGCACCCAAGCACCAAATGTGCCCAAGCCGAAGACCGTGATTGGCATGCAACAACAACCGAATGCATCGCAATGGCCAAAGCCAAATAAAATTCAAAAAGAAGCCGGCAATAAAACGGAAGGAAACGCCGAAGCGCAAGAGGACAACGCAAAAGAAGAAAGTGCTCAGCAAGCGGCGCCACCGAAACCAAACAATGAAGTGAAGGATGCATACATAAAAGCAATCAAGGAGTTGCACACCTTGAATCAGCATGAAGAGCGCATACAACCGTCCAAAAGCAAAGATAAGGACACCAATATAAAGGACACGATCGAATATCTTGAGCGTTCGGGACTGACGTTGGAAGAGCTCGAACAGATACCCATGATACAGGTGACGGGCACAAAGGGACGTGGCTCGACGTGTGCGATTATTGAGTCCATATTACAAGCGAATGGTGTGCGCACTGGCATGTACTCAGCGCCACACATCTTTGTAACCACAGAGCGTATACGTATCAACGGCAAGCCGATTCATCAGAAACAGTTCACGGAACTCTTCTGGGAGATTTACAATAAAATGCGTGGCAACGCTAGTGGCGATGGCAAAGCACAGAGTCAATTGGCAATGCCCTCCTACTACAAATTCCTCACGATTATGGCCTATCATGTGTTCGTGCGTGAAAAAGTTGACGTGGCCATCCTGGAAGTTGGTGCCAATGGCGCAAGTGATTGCACGAACATTATTAGGAATCCACAGACAATTGGCATCTCCTCGTTGGGCATGGAGCAGCCAACAGGCTTGGGTAACTCAATGCGTGACATTGCATGGAACAAAGCGGCGATCATGAAGTCGGACGCAAATGTCTTCACAAATGCAACACAGCCCGAGTGCCTCGAAGTGATGAAGCAACGCGCCAAGGATCTCAACGTCAATTTCCATAAGGTGCCATTGCTGCACGATTACATCGATGATGACTTGGCCAACAAGCGTATATTGAACAATGCGCACTACATGGTGCGCCTGAATGGCTCGCTGGGTGTACAGCTGGCCTACGACTGGATGCGTAAACACAGGCCGCAACTTGCCAACGCAATCGAACCAAACACGACCCATCTGACCAAGCAAGTAGCACAGGGCTTGTCCAATGTGAATTGGCCCGGCCACTTCGATGTGATCAAGCATGGCATGTTCAATGTGCACCTCGACTGTGCCGACTCAATGGAAAGCATGCTCGCCTGCCGTGACTGGTTCTACAAACAGACGCGCAGCAGTCGCACACCCAAAGTGCTGCTCTTCAACAAAGTCAATGAGTTCAATTCAAAGGATATGCTTTACATCTTGCGCAGTAAGTTGCGCTTTGAGGAGGCATGCTTTGTGCCGAATCCAACGCTGATCGAGGGTGAGCCCATAGACGATGAAGAGGAGTGCAAGTCAATGGTCTGGCATGGCATGGAAGAGCTACAGCGTGCCAAGCAAAATGCCAGCAATTGGCGTCTGCTGTGCGAAGAATCGGGTCGCAAGGACAACTCTCAGTTAGCCATATCGATCAGCAGCTTCTTCGAGTATCTGCAAAACAAATACGGCACACAAAAGTACGGCATGCGGCCACAGCTCGACGTGCTGGTAACGGGCTCTCATCAGCTTGTGGGCGCCACAATCAATGCTCTGCAGAAGCTTAAGGATGCCGGCAACTTACGAAATTAGCCCAACGCAATGCTAATCATATTTTATGTATATTTTATTTACAGTTGAATGTGTAAATTTTTTGTTGAAACGAAATAGTAATACTTTGTTTGTCTTTTAGAAAATCACTTTATGGCAATAACAAACTGCAAGCGAGTGAGAGAGAGAGAGAGTCACAATTTACATTGGAGACGAGCAAAGCCCGTAAGGCAACTCGTTTCCAGTTCAGCACTTTGAAGGGAAATATTTGATTTGCTTTATATATTAAATATAAATTCATCTTAACTCGAGTCACTTGTGGGTATTTAAATGCCAGACGAACAGCTCTGAGACCAAATCAAATCAAAGTGTGAATTTGAATGTGTGAGTCTGTGTCTGAGTCTGAGTGTGTGTATGGACGCCTCAATGTGGCAATACAAGTGCAAATTCCAACATATTCATACGCTTATGCAAAAGTATTTATCAAGTGTCGGTGTCTGCGCTTGCATCTATGACTGTATGTGTGTGTGTGCTTAATTAATTTTGTATTTTAATTAAGTTGTGTGACTCTCGAGTTTTGCTACAGTTTCCGCAATGCCACCAGCTTCTTCGACCTCCTATTACATTTGTGAACAACGGCTTCGCACTTCACAAACACTTGTGCACAAAATTTATTATTAAACAAATCACTTAAAGCTGTTGCCATATACTCTCACACACACACACACACACACACACATTAAATTCAGCACAAAATCGAAAGTTAAGCGCACGCAAATCTTTTGCCAGCCTCATCAAGTTAAACGTCACTCATATGTCTCTCACTCCGAAAATTTCAGGGTCCACGAATTTACCCTATGCCGGTTCAGCTACTGAGAACAACTACACGAATTCGGGCAGTCTATGCTCAAGTTTAGGGGGTCAGGATACATTGTGGCGCATGAAGATGTCTGCGGCACAGCAGCAGCAGCAACAACAACAGCAGCAACAACAACATCCGGCCGCCGCACAAATTTATATTGAACGTCCACCGTCAGCGTTTAGTGGCAGCGAGGCGTTACCGCCGTGCGTCATGGACTATGCCGGATATCCGGTGCCGCCACCACCGCACATAACCACCGTCGCCACATCCGTCAGCCAACAGAGCTTTCAGCCAAATGCTATTAATGCGAGCGTTGAACAGCTTCAAGCAGCAGCGTCGGCAGCAGCGCAGGCAGCGCAGCGCTATGGCACATTAAAAAAATCAAAACAGCAACAACAACAACAGCGCATGGAACAGCAGCTGGGTAAGTAAATTGTTCAATCTTATTCAAACGCACACACGCACACACGCACACACACACACAGACAAGCATTTATGCACATCACATAAAACTTTAAAGTAAATAAAATACTTTTTTTCGAATTTATGAAATTTTAATTGAAATCAATGCAAAAACCAAAGAATGCAATTCACGACAATTAATTCAACAATTTTTATCACACAAACTTGTTCACATTCGATTTTTCGATTTTTTTGATTAAATAAATGTGCATTTATTGTAATATATATTTTTTTTTCCTCATATTTATTCAATTCTTCACAAATTGAAGCCATAAATAAAAAACAAAAAAAAAAAAAAATCAAGGAATGCAAATAATTTCAATGTATTGAAGTATAAACGGCATTTCAAAATGATTGATTATGCACTTAACAATCTTTACGTTGTGCATGACAACAAAAGCAACGGAACAACAATGACAACAATAAGAGCAATACAACAATGACAGCTATTGAAGACTTGTATCTGGCAACAAAATACATTTTACATATAAAATCACAGAAAACACACAAACAACAACAAGACAAACAAGACAAACAAGAGACACCCATACACGTTTTGAAAAGACTAAATCGGCAATGTATACAATGTGAATTTGTATCTTTTTTAAGCATAAAAAACACATGGCAACCTACACCCGACTCACTGACTGACTGACGCACGCATTGAGTAGATGCATTCTATTGCACACATGCCGAACGTTTGACTCCATCAGTGTTTGTCACCCCACAGCCACCGTTCTTGCTACTGCGTTCAACATTTTTAATCAAAATGAAAAAAAATAAGTGTAATACATATAGAAAATATAAATGGAATTGCAGACAAAGCAAATCGCTCAAAGCGGCGTCTAACATGGAACCAACGAACGTAAGCAAAATGCAAATTTAAACAACAACGAAGCAAAACCAACAATGAAAAAAACGAAATGCAAAAAAAAATGTAAATAAAAAACGGAAAACGAAAAGATATTTTCAAATATTGTAAATAAAATGAAGTTGTATAGAGAAACAAAATCAAAATCAAACAACCCTCACAGCTATAAGCGTGCATAAATCGGACTCACGTCATGGATCTGTCTATGCATCCGGCTTGGTGTCGTTGCCACTACCGCCCCTAAGCCACCTACGCCATCTAGCTCGTCAGTAGAGTTGATTTCCCGGCTTGTATCAACATGGCATCAGACAAAAAGAAGCTTAAAAACAAAAAACAAAAGAAAAACGTTCATCAAAAATATTCGATTTTTGGTAGCGTATTTTTAGTTTTGAAATTCTATCACATTTTTAAAGACATCTTCTTTTTCTTAATTTATATAAGAATGTAAAATTTTGTAGAGCTTAAAAAAATAATTGCAGAGTAATGAACAAAATATTAGGAACATTTTATGCCATAAGCATTCAAAATGAAAACAAAAGGTAGCAAAGATTTGAAAAAGGTTTCAGCTTACAAAATTGTACGCCAATTAAATGACAACCAAGGCAACAGACAGACACATATACTACACAATTGTAGAATTTTGTACCTCAAGCTGTCAGTAATGACTGCAACAACAACAACAAACTGCAAAATTCAAGTGACATTAAAATTATCTGAAGTAAAAATTAAGAAGAAGAAAACATCGCAACTGAAGTGAAAAGCTTGAAAAAGTACTTTTTTTCTGCAACAATAAACTTCAACTTAGACAACAACAACGACAGCAACAACAACAACAATGGCAACCAACCAGCAAACTCAAATAAAAACTTGTAAAACTTCTTCACACAAACACACACACACACACTCCAACAAACATTCAGAGATACAAGGACGTTGACAAACGATTTTTAAAATAGTTGAATTTCTTCTATTTTTTTTTCTAAAAATTTCTTGTTTTTTTGGCACAACAACAACTTTGGCGATTGCAATTCAAACGCTGCACTTCCGTTTTCCGCTTTTACACATTTCCGCCCGCCAAACGTCCCCCTTGTCATAACAATTTCGCATCATCGACTCACCGCTTCAAAGCTTTCCCTTTTGAACGCTCGCTGCTCAAGTGTCTTTTCTATCTTCTATCTTGTTTCTTCATAACATTTCACAGTTTTTTTTTTTTGTTTATATTCTTTATTTTTCATTTTTTCATTTTCTTTACAAATATCGTTTGTGTTAAAATGTTTTTTGGCAAAGCAAAAGCAAAGCGTTGCCAAAGCAACAACAGAAACTCATATTTAGAGAAACTTCTTTTCAAGTATCTACAAGTTTTTGACTTCTTTGTCTTCAGCTTACTGGGCTGTCAAAGCCAAATTTAAATTCCAGATTTGTGTCCAAAACAATTTTATTGAAAAAAATAAAATCTCCGAAAACAACTCCAAGTAGAAGACCAACAACAACGATGATTGTTTTTTGATGGTTCAAAGTTAAAGCGGCAAACGTTGCATGACTGCATTGTTGTGTTGTCATTGTTGTTGTCGTACATTGCTAACGTCAAAATGTTGCCAACAACAATGCAAAAAAAAAAAATATATAGTTGGCTTCAACTTTAGATATTCAAAACACACTTTGTTGGTTTTATAATGTTTTGCATAATTATTTTGATTTCATTTTAATTTGTTTTTCGTTGCATTTTTGCGTAAATTTAAGCGAAATTAACAATTACGATTATTAACCACATCAATTTCCGTTGTGCGCCAACACACACACACACACGAGCATATTTTCTCGTACACATGTCTCGCTGTATATATGTATATACATACTAGTATATGCATATATGTATACAACAACGAAAATCGTTGCATAGACTGGACACGGATGTGGCAATGACTGCCGATCATTTACAGACCAACACATTCAATCGAGCTAACACACACACATTATTATTAATAGAAGCTTTTTATATGCATTTCCGGTGTATGCGCCCGACTCACTAACCAACTTGGTAATTTTATTAATAATGCATTTGTGTTGCTGGCCAATCCAAATACTTCAGTTTTTGTTGTTTTTGTTGTTTCATCTAGAAAAAAAAAAACAATAAATATTTATACTGAGTTTGTAATAAAAACACCTCTTTACATTAACCATTCATTAAGGCTTTCAACCTGTTGGTCGCCAACTTTCAAATAAGCAATAGCAAAAGCAAAAACAACAAAAGGAAATAAGGAAATGAACGTTTGCTAGGAAATACATTATTATGTTGTTGTGGTTGTTGTAATAATTGAGGTTGGAAAAAAGATAGCCATAGATGGGAATGTAGTACCGTTAATTATCGTGCTTGGTCGCAAGCATTGCAAAAAATAACCTGACCAGTCATGAGAAGGCAAACGAACGACTGAGTAAAAGGACTCTGATGCTGTTGCTGTTGCTGCTGCTGACGATGACGATGATGAAGATGAAGAGTCGCCTTTAGTGCTGCCGATGATGTCGCTCGTAATGCATCTTTCAAACAATTTAACAATTTGGCCAAAAGGCGGAAAATGCCATTAATGATGGCAACGTTCATCTAGTTGTTGTTGCTGTTTGAGCAATGCTACACTACAACAAGAACAACAAGAACAACACAACAGCAATAAAGGCACAATGGCATGCGTTGCCACTTACTTGTGCCATTGTTGAAATGTTTAATGGGCCAACGTTGCCGACTGCTGTCGCGGCTGCCTTTTGTTCTATATTGAACGTCGTTGGCGTTGGCCAGCGCTATTATTATAGCCGACAGCGTCGTTTCCATGTCGCGCTCACTGCGCTGCAGCTGCAGCAGCTGGCAAACTTTGCTACGTAAAATGTTTATTATGCGAACCATTTCGCGCAACAATAAAGTTTAATGTGTTTAACGCACAAAGAGGCTGGCACTGAGGCTGCCTGACGGTCTGGCAATCTGACAGTCAGCCTGGCGTACCTGAATTTTCGGCATACGGAAACAAAGAGCACAATTCTCGCATTTAATATATGCATATGTGTATGTGTGTGTACTTGAGTTGGTATGTGTACTTAACACTCAAAAGTGTTGGCAATTTTGAAATTTTAATTGAGTTTGTTTAATTGAGCCTGTGTGTGTGTATGCCAGAGAACGGTTAAAATATGTTTTTCTGTTAATGCAATAATAATTGAAACTTATGAAAAGCGCTAAAACGTTGAAATATGATTGAAAAGTATGTCAGTGAAATAACGCAATGAAACTTATCGTTACGCGCTATTTACAAAAACCTTACAAAGCTAAAATGTAGAAGAGAGAATAAGAAAAGAAAGAGATTGAAGAAAAAAATGATTGAATAAATTCAGCATTGAGTCAGCAACGCTTACTTCATCAGTTCAATTCAATTCAATAGAGTAGCATAGAAAAATATCCCGCAAAAAAATCAGTTCGTATATTTTTACACCACTAACAACAACAACAGCAACATATACAATACAGCTGATAAACGCATTCCAACGAAAGCCAAATAAAATATATATATGCAAACCAATGATTTATAGAATTGCGACGCTTCAATGCAGTGCTCAAGCATTGAGTTACATTTCTGCACATCACTCATACGCCATGTGTGCCGTTGGCTTCTCTTACGTTGCCTAACGCTTCGTCATCATCACATCAACATTACAGTGAAGTGATTTTGAAGCATTGCAAATGCTCATGTATTTATGCAAAGTTGCAATTGTTAAGCCAGTGTATCTGAATGTGAAGAAGTGTGAACCGTGCGAACGAAACGAAATGTAACGCAAATCGTTATTTTCACTTTTGCTTGCGCTTCTTTTATGTTTCCTTCTATAGCATTTTGTAAAACGTCGTTGTCATTATTATCATCATCATCATCATGATGCTCATCTTCATCGTCGTCGTCGCTCACGTTGTCGACGTTGTCATCGTGAATGACTTCCGAGCTACAAACGATGATGATAGTCTGATAAATGCATGTGTATGTGTGTGTGTGTGTGTTTGCATGAGCTTTGGCATTTGCCTCGATATATAGAGAGACGTACATACATGGCATGACTGCGGCTGCTGCAGGCATTGAAAAATGTTTTGAATACTGCAGTATTCTGCATAAAAGAAAATTCTATTTCGATATTTCGATTGCATTTTGTATTTAAAAAAACGAAAAGTATGCCAACGCATGACTTCATCATCATCATATTGAATGCTTTCATTGATAAACCTTTGACTTCGACTATTGTGAAAGAAGACGATGATTTGTATACGAAACATTTACCAGACTCATTAATAGCAAAAAACTGTAATCATTTTAAATACTTGGCACACATACAATATGTAGTGTAAGCTTTAGACGCGGAGGGCGCCCTCTGGTGGACGAATTTTAGACCATCAAGTCCAGTGCTCTATTCCTTTCAACTTTTATTCAGAATAACAAATACACTAGAGAATGCCTGTCCCACGCACCATTCACCGTACTATTATTCTATCAATATATATTTTTTTCCAAAATTAAAACTTGCAAATTAAAAGTATCAAAGCACAGATTCAAATTTGCGCTTAATTAATTTAAACTATAAAAATTAATAAAGCGTTTTGTTATAAAAACAAATTTAATTTACCAATACACACACACACACACACACACATGTATAAACACATAATTATGTATTTATTTTTTGAATTAGAGAAACATGGAATTAACCACAAAATGTTTGTATTTTCCGACCATTTCAGATATAATACAGGATTTAGCGAATTAAACTAATTGCCAGTCAGCAAATCTGCGCTTCACAAAAAAAGAGATATTCATAAAATAATTTTAAATAATTATGCATTATCGTAAGTCAACAAAGCTAAATGAAAAACACAGATACATATACATACATTTAGCATATATATACCTATATGTATAAGCATATAAATATATGCATTATATAATCATAAGCTATTTATTTGTTTAAATACAACTTAAGCATATTAAAAGCGAACAAAAACCAAAAAATACAACAAAATAAAAACCTTTTGAAATTGTTTAACAACAAAATTACACAGAGTTTTTGTGTGTGCTCCTCGAAGCAACAAAAATAAAGCAAAAAAAAAAAACACACCATTGAAAAACTAAAAATAAAAATTAAGTCCTTTGAACAAACTGTAAGAGTAACAAAAATAAACCAAACACGAAATCGAATTGCATTTAAAACGTTCAAATTTAAATATGAAAGCGAACATTGTAAATTGTTTTATTTATATTTTTTTTTTTTTCGAATTTCTGGTGTTTTTTGGCGCAATGTTGCTATGCGAATTATTTTCGTTTATTATTTTTCACGCAGCAATAAACGGAAAAATTACACGGCGTATGCGTAATATTACCCAAATCGCTTTTACACCATGCATTTGCATTAAAATATTATTAATTTGCCGCCTGTGGTGAAATTGTAAATGCATATTTTACAAACACACACACTCAACCACACACACACACACAGAGACACCACCAAAAATACCTAATACAAAGCCACACATGAAACTCATTTTCACGCAAAGCGCATTTGAATTCGTTTAAAAAGCAACAAAAAATAGCATAAGTTACCAAAATTATTACGACATGAAAACCATAACCAAAAACCGAATCAAAAGCAAACAAAGCCAAAAAATAGGATATTCTAAAAATCATTTGCTACAAAATATTTAATAATTGGTTTATTTGTGGCAAACGAGTTCAATGTCAACCTACAAAGCCAAAATATGAGCAACTTGTTTTCAACTGAAATTTCACAACAACTGTCAACGCAGCACTCGATTATCCTTTGGTCAAACGTTTAACTTCGAGTTTATGTAACTTTATGCGCTATATTAACAACGACAGCAACAACAAAACAACACTAATGATTACAACAATAATAATAATATTATTATTGTAAAATAAAGTAATTTCGTTGCTAATTTCAATTGTTCAATTATTTTTATTTTAAAATGATTTTTGTTGCTGGTTTTGTTGTTGTTGTGGCACAATTAAAATAACAACATCATGCAATCTAGGCATTATTATGTGTTTTTGAAATGCATTGTACAAATTTTAATTACAAATTAACAATGACTCGGAATGTGTGAAATTGGCAATTAACTTGCAAACGCATTGATTGCATTCGACTATTTTTAGGTCATCAAAATAATTGTCAGCCTATTAGATGCTTAGTTGTAAATACATATATTACATATATTTGCCATTTTTGCATTTTCGCAAAAAAAAAAATTTTTAAATGAAATATTTGAAACTTTGATTGAAACGAAATTTTGTTAATTGGCCAAATATTATTTACTGGCCAAATTAACGTACCCTAAGTGTGACCCCTACAATGGCAATGAGTATTATCTATTTATACTTACATGTAGTTTTATTTATTTATAATAGATTCTAAAATAGAATTGAATAATAAATTGCCAACAAAGTTTTAGTATGCTTAACTATTCATCACAAGTTCTATTCGGATTATTTTTGTGGTTGACTGATCAGCTTACATGGTACACCTATCTCGATTTAACGAAGAATTACAATGAATTTTGGCATTTTTAATTTAAGAGCTTATTTTGTACTGTAAATAAAAAATACTCATTGCTGAAATTGCTTGATGTCTGAGCCTCAGACTCGTCTAACAAGTTGGCAAAACCAAATGACAGTTAATTTTAATCAAAATAATCTTTCAACAATCGAAAGCTGCCGGAAACCAAAAATAGAAAAAGATGAAGAAAAATAACAAATAAAAAAAGTCCAAAGAATGTTTTAGGCAACATTTGAAATATTTTGGGCTCATTAGACTCAAAAGTTGATCTATAAGCTTTGTCTGCATGCGAGGCAACAGATAAAACCAAATGTAGAAGCATAGAAGCGAAACAAGCTTAAATAAAGCAAATAACTAGTCGAATTTCTAGTGCAAATACGCAAATATTAGAATGTTAAAGAATACAAAAAAAGAAGAAACAAAAATGTCCGTGTTTGAATTGAAAGCGAATGTTGCGCAATAAATTTGCATAGCATTTCTTTAATGCAAATGCAGCAAGTCCAATATTTTGATAGTTAGTGAAATGCGTTGTACTAAAGCAAGTGTGCATGCATGTCTGTCTGTGTGTGTGTGTGTGTGTGTGTGTGTAAATGTATGTATGTGCTCACTTGATTGAGACTGTGTGTGTGTGAGTGTGTGAGTATTTTTTATCTTTTCTAAGTGGGTTGTATAAATATTTTTTTGCACCAGTGATAAATTCAAACAAAATACAATATTCAACAATTTACGATTTTTCTGCACATAATTAAAATATTCATTTATAAAATATAAAGCAAAAAATATAGAAAGAAAAAAACCAAAACAAAAAAAAATTCGAAACTATTTAACTTTTAAAAATAGCATATACATGAACATAAAATATAAATATTGGAATTTCCTGCAGTATTTTAGGAATTTATTATGCATTATGTTAGTTATGTGCACTTTAATTATTAGGGAAACTGTAAATAAGCGAACAAAGCATGTATTTCCAGCATGTTTTTTTTTCTCTCTCTACGTATACTGGCAAAAAAAAAAACAACAACAACAAAAACAAAATGAAAGAACAATTATACAAAGTAGAACCAAAACACACAATTTAGCATTTAAAATATTTACAAATCCATTTGACTATTGAATAAAAAAAAAGGATAAAGACAACAAAAATAAAAGAGAGAATTACAAAAAAACATATACATATATGTAACACTAAAAGAAAAACACAAAACAGAATTTGTAGCATTGTAAGTGCAAATTTTATTCATGATTGAAGCGATGACGTAAAAAAACCTAATATTTAAACAAAATCAAAATAGTTATTATTATATAAATAATGAAATTAAAAATAAAAACATTAAGAGGAAAAAAAATACAAACATGTTTATTAAATTTTAATTTTGTCTTTGTTTTCAACGACACCTTTTCTAAAACTTACGACATTTTCTCAACTCGATTGCTGTAATTTTAAAATGCTAAGATCTTAATTTCACATAAATTGAATAAATGACTTGATTTATTGAAAATAAATGTAAACTAGAATTAAAGCGAATTACTTAAATATTATACAAAACAAAAAAACAAACCAACAACCAACACAAAATAATTGAAAAATAAAACAAAAAAATATTATTAAACAAATGAACGTGTTAATTTATTTTATTGGTCTACACTAATATGGTCTGAACGTTAATTTTCCTTCAATTGAGGATATTTAAATTTCAACATTTTCAACGATGAAACAACATAAGAAGAAGGCTACTTAAATATATTGGGAAACAGATTATTGGGTCCAAATTCAAACCATATAGAACAAACTGAAGGATTTGATTCTGATCTGATTCTGGTGTTTTTTTATGTTGAGCGTTCCAAGTACACTATATTTGATATTTGAGTACTGGACAGATGATGATGGTAATGAAATGACTGTAGTATGTGATTTCCTTTGCCTAAAGAAAACTAAAAAACGAATTATGCTTTTGAGAAAGTCAAGTGAGAAGTATTGCCGAGACATAATAAATCCTATAAAGAAGGCTGTGATATTATATTTATATTTTTCAATTTTAAAAGAAATAAAATATGTTCGAGGCACTAAGTAGAATAATTAGCACAATACCACCATGGTTTATCAAAATTTGGATATTCAATGTAATTATAACAAAATTTAAAGTGCATACAATCAAAGAAGATGAAAATGATGCAATGGAAATAAAACGGACCATCAGTTGTGTCGACTTACAGGTGAGTGAGTGAGTGAGTGAGTGAGAAAGTGAATGAGTGAGTGAAACTGGCGACGTGCATTTTAAAAATGCATGCAAAACCGTGTTGCATTGTAATTGTTGTTGTTGTAGTTGGTCAATTTAATTAATTGAACAAACTGCAATCAATTTAAAAAATCAATGCAATGCTGTCAAATGAAATTAAGACAATTTCCATTAACGAGAAACGAGATTTAAGTATTAAACGAATTGGAAAAGGAAAATTCGTATTTGTTGAGAATGAAGAGTTATGTGTGCAATTGCAGTTATTGTAAATGTTTCTATTCTAAAATAAAGCTTCATCTTTACTCATTGCTTTTTAAATAGATTTTAAAATCATGCATCATTAGAGACAAACGACGCTTGTGAATTCATTGGCAGCAAAACCGCAAATGTTGATGTCAGTTTGTGGAAATAAAAAACAATTTGCGATAAATATCAAATTTCCACAAATTACCTTATATTTTACGTGAGATGTGAAACAGATTGTAATGCATACACACGCACACACACACGCACATACAAAAAGAATTTGACACCAACACACACACACACGAAGACTTCTTTTCATAGAAAATGCGCGACAAATAAAATAAAAAGAAAATTAAACATTTTGCCAGAAAAATGGCACTGATTTTACAGTTGAAGTGCGACGTCTGGCGGCCATTATAAGCCCTCTACCTCTCTCACACATACACACGCACGCACATTGTGCTGCTAAAGCGAATTTCACGCCTACACTTAAATTTCGAACGCAATTATTTTTATTGCCTGTTTTGTTGGCACATTTTTATTTTCATAAATTTCACTTGCACAAAAAAGCAAAAAAAAAAAAAAATGCTCGTCGAAAGAAGAACAAGAGTCGTCAAAAGCAGTAAAGAAGCCAAGCAAGAATGTGCAAAAAAAAATACACTAAAACACTCACACACACACACACTCAATTGCCTGTTAACGCTACAGCGCGCTTGTATGTATAGGTATGTGTATGTCCATTTGTGTGTGTATGTGTGTGAGTGTGCACGAAATTGCAAATACGCAATAAAAATAAAGTATGCATTACATAAGCCGCCGCCGCTGCCGCCGCCATTGCTATCGCTTACCACGACGAGGTGAGCCGCCTGCCCCCAACCCCACTCCCATCATCACCCTTCTCCTCTTTCTTCTTCACTCAACATCGACCGCAACAACAAAAACGAAAAACAAGAACAACAATAACAATAATGTCGACAACGCCGACCAGGCCAAGTTGACATTTTTCGGTCAACGTAAGTGGTCTCATTGCGAGTTGCTCGAGGGCTGAAAGTGCTTGCTTGCTTGCTTGCTCTTGTTGTTGTTGTCACTGTTGTTGTTAAAACACATACACACACATGTACGTATGTATTGTAAGCAACGTGTATCCTTATTTATGTGTCGCCGACAATGCTGCTGCTGCCATCATGTGCTTAATTTATTTCCACCTATGCGGTTTAAGTCGCCTTCCGGCCTTATTCTATATAAAATAAATAAACCAACGCTCAGCATGTGTGTGAGTACAAGTACCTTGATAACAGTACAACAAGCAAACAGACAGACAGACAGACAGACCGACAGATGGACAGTCAAGAAACAAATTTAAGCGAACGCTTCTTTGGACTACTAAAATATTTAGTTTAATGAGTCATTCATTATGAGATGACCTGCCGGCCAGACTCTGAAACTCTAAGCGAAAAAACAAACAAAAAATAAAAATAAGTTCTAAAAAGAAATTGTAAGAAAAAAGTAAGTCTTTGCAAGAACAATTAAGTGAACTAACCGAGTACTAAGACGACTCCGACTGCAAGATTATAAAGTATAAGACTGTGTGATTTAACCCAAAATCGTATTATTCAACAGTAATGAGTAAACTTGAGCTCACTGGACAACCGTAATCATCTTTAGAAGTGCGATTTATAGCTTTAGTAATTATATAAAAAAAAGTAGCAAGAGGACGTACGAAGGACGAAGGCCAGACTCAAACTGTCGCTAATTGCGCAAGTTTCAGTTGCAATAAAATTATAAAAAATGATGAGCAAAATGGCAATGAAACGAAATGAGTTGTTTGAGCGGTCGGCGGGCGGTGCGGGTTGAGCATAAGTTAGAGAGAAGTTGGCAAAAATCTAAACCGCAATCATGAAATGTTGACTCACAGCGTCAACATAATTAGAGAGAATTAAGCTTATATCCTGGGGACTAGGCAGTGGCGAGAGGGCGTGCGGGTAAGCGCGGCATGGTGGGCAGAGCAACCAAAAAGGCCAACTTTCCAACAGTAGGCAGACAAACAAGCCGCAAGCAATAACCGCACACAAGACCAGACACAATCACTCACAAATACAAAGCACAGACAGTAAGGATACCGCACAGACGCACCAAGAGGCAGGCAGACAGACAGAGAGACAAACAGAACGACAGACAGATATACTTATATAAGAGCCGTTGAGCATTATTGTTCGCTTTATAAAACTTTTATACATTTCGACGTAAGCGCAAATAAATCAATTTCATTGCCGTGTCGAGCCAGCGACGTCGACAGCGACAGCGACAGCGACAAAGCAGAGTCGTTGTGTAGTGTTTTGTCCTGCCCAACAAAATCGAGTCGAATTGAGCCGAGCCGAGCCCAGTCGACCCGCCGGGTTTAACCAACAGCAAGGTAAATATTTTAAAATATTGTATATTTTATTGCCGTCATGGCGACGCACACAAATTCATCGGCCATGCGGCGACCTCGTCGCCTATTTTGACTATGCGGCACAAGCCAATGACTCCCGCCCGCCGCCAGGTGGCCGTCAGTACTTATGCTTGCGCGTGGGCTTTATAATCATGTTGGGCATTAGCGGGCATAACTTTTGTGCTCGGACAGTTGAACATGCCCGCCAAGCCGTCACAGCGAGACGCGAAGTCGACAATTTTCAAATGCGACGATAATGTCGCAAATCGAAAGTTTTTATTTATTGTCAGATGGCAATCTTGAAAACCTCATCCGCCCCGCCTAGAACGAACGTGCTAGAAAAGACGCAAGGACATAAATTGCATTAAGTGACAGAGTTATTTTCATCAAAGCATTGCAGCAAATCATGCGAAACTGAGCGTCCGTTTGAGGTGTCCTTACAGCCCTTATTACAGCTCTTGTGAAGTGAAGTTCGCACCTTTTTGCTGATTGCAGCAGAAAACCGCAAAATCTAATTTCGCACAAACCACAAAAGCAATTAAACTTTCAGCGCTTCCTTTGCGAGTGTGAAGCATCTATCTGTATCTATCTGTCTGTGTATCTGTGTGTGTCTATTTGGGGGAGTGTGTCAGTCGTGTGTGTGTGTGTGTGTGTGAGTGTGTGTGTTGTTGGCGATAGAAAACTGTAGCTGTGAGTTACATTCATTTCATCTGTCAACCGTATTGGATAATTTTTTTTATTTTTTTACCTTTTTAATGCCGAATATATATTTTGATTTATTTTAAGTTTTCCGTTGAAAAGTGCCTGCGGTCATTTTAATTAATTTTTTCAAAACAAAAAGGCAAATTTACAAATTTCGCTAAAATGCAAAATTTTTCATAAAATATGTTCAACACTCAAAATGTAAACAAACTTCAGCCAACAACAACATCAACAACAGCGCTTCCTAAAAGGTCTATCAATTATCAATTTTAAATAATTTTTAGTTAAATGCGGCGAAAAATTCATAACCCAAAAAAAAAAAAAGCTGAGAGCATACAAACAAATATTTGAAACATATTTCAAAGCGGTCATAAAATGTAACCAAATAATTTTATTGTTTGGTTTGACATTGATTACATACACTGAACCAAATATGCGTTGCGTTCTCATTGGTCATTGGTCAGCGAGGGCGGTGTGGGTCACTGTGCTGTGAGATAGAGTCGCGTAATATTTATATGTAAAACCGTAAATTCAGATACGCAGATTCAAATAGATTCGTGTGGCGGTTGACGCTATGAAATGTGCATCCAGATGCTTACAACTTGTTGTTGGTCTCTGTATCGCTCTTACTCTGTCTCTCATCACGCGTGTGGTGCTAATGGCATTTGAATAATTTTCATTAATTTCATTTGGTTTGCGAATAGAGAATTGTTGTGGTCATTGAAATTATGCATTAAAATGGCGGCATGAGCAACTGCAAAGAATACTGAACTAAACACAAATAATACTTTGTTCCAAGAATTTCATTTGTATTTCAATTCGTACTAAAATAAAAAATAATGCACCTTAATAAGATACTTTACTAACTAATAAAGGTTCACAGCTGTTATAAAGCATTGCGTTAAAGCGAATTGTTCTGTTTTTATACTCTTGAAAAATGAGTACATTAACTTTGTCATGAATTACGCAACTCACAGAAGGAGACATCCCTGACTATATATATTCTTCATCAGCACAACAAGACGAGTTTCATTGTGAACTACTCCCACAGTTTTGCGTATCAGTTTTAAACGCAGACGTTTTTTGTATACTTGCAGGAAGTTTGTATGTAAAAAATTAGCTTAATCGGATCACTATTGCATATAAGTCCCAATAGGTCAAAATTGATGTATGTTTTTGTTTGAAAAATATTTTGTTCCTGAATATAAACAGACAATATTTTAGAAATAAGTATTTTTATGACTGCTTAGCTGTATTGTATAAAAATCAGGCGTGGAACCGGCCATATAAAGTAAAATCTAAAAATGGGATTTCTCTGTAAGCAGATCAGATGAAAGATGAAGTGGAGTATTTCAACAATAGTACTTGCAAGAGTATAAAAACTTCGGCAGAGCTGAAAATAGTACCTTTTCTGGTTTTTATTTTATGATGGTGATGATGATGATGATGACGACTTTGGCTGTTCGCATCGCCTTCATCTAAGGTTTTTCGCACGCTTGACAGCCTTTTTGCAAAAAAAAAAAAAAAACACAGATGAAACACAAAAAGAGGAAAACAAATAAAAGAAGCGAACGCTTGGAGCGCATTTTGTAACAGCGTGTAAAATTGTCAATTTTATTAGAGCTTTCATTTAAGTCTTTCAACGCTCGCAAAACGCATCTCTTCAGCAGATGGCAGCAGCCAATGGCGTTGCTTGCGCTATTGTTTGTTTTAACGATATTAACCGCACACACACATACACACAAACACACACACACATAGGCAAATAAACAATTGGACAAATGCAACTTCTGTTTTTGCGGTTGAAGCCGCGGGACATGCACAACAACAGCGCCGCCATCTGTTGGCATAAGCCGACGCTAAGCTGCTCTTTTACACGCTCCAGCTGCACATCAAAAAACCCGCCCACACCCACACTCACACCCACGCCCACGCCCACAAGACGTATGTATGTATGTATGTGGGACCGCCCTTTCGTGCATGTTGTTGCTTGCATTGTGCAACTGCTTTTTATTGACTAAAAGTGACTTTGTCATTGGCATCAACGACAGCTGCCATAGCTGCCACAACTGCAGCTCACCACCTGCTGTTGGCCCTTGAGTGCCGCAGGTTTGTTTTCTGTCAAAAGCAGCGTAAATTTAAACGCGTTTTCCCCAAACATTATTTGCTATGCTGTTGTTGTTGTTCTTCTTGTTCTTGTGCTTGTTGTCAATGCCTTTGCCATCGTTGTCGTTGTCGTTGTCGTCATTGTCATTATCATCATTGTTGCAAGTCTGTCGTGGCGCTGTGCGCTCCTTTTATACGATTCTTCGCATCCTCTGCGCAGCTTAGCCACTTTAGACTTTTGTTTGTATGGCAGTATTAAAGTTTATGAGCGGCGCCAATGTGAACGCCAACGCCAGCACTTCGTTGCACCATGTTGCACGTGAGTTGTGTCAAGTTTAGCTTTGACGATTTGCGCCTCGAGCCGCTGCCACGTTCGCAACTGACGCACGCCGTAACATTTCCCACACGTATTGCAATTTGTCAAACAATGTGTCAGCTGCATTCCTCCATCTTCTGGCCCCCCAGTCACTCGCCCTACTCTCGCACATGCTGCCAACAATATTTTGTCTCCCAGCGCCTTGTCTATTAATTAAATGACATTTCGCGTATGTCTTCGACAACTCGGGCAACGTTGAGCGCGCCTTGCCCCGTGCCCCGTGCGTCACACGGGCCACACGGTAAGTCAACTCAGTTGCGTTGCTGTGGCATTTCGTGCAACTAAATTGCAACAAGCTTTACCTTTGCCTTTATTCGCCCGCTTCCAAATATGGCTTGCTACAAGCAGCCGGCGCCCGCTCGCCCTCCCTCGCTGCTGTTTTTGCATTTGCAAGCAACTTGTAATGATTACGTGTGCAAAACAAACAAACGTTGCTCGTCGAACACTTCGCGAAGTTGTTCCCCTTTAGTAAATGATGACGTCAACATCACATTCTGCTTCAGCTCAACTACGTTTCTGTGGTTTTTGTTGTTGCTGTTGTTGTCGTCGTCGTCGTCGTCTTGCGTTTTGCTGCGGCGCGCTTACGCGTCTAATTCAAATTCATCAACATTTTATGCGATTTGGATGCATTAGTCGAATTAAAATTAATTTATGCTAAGCAAATTTTGCTTACTCAACGCTAATTATGACGTTTAGCTCCAGTTACACGTAGGCCTCACCACCTGGCACACCACCAGGCCACTCAGTCACCAGCCATAGCCCTTGATGCTATATGACATCCCTCAAGTCGACGTCATTCGCTTTTGGTTGTGTTTTTGGGCTCAAGCTTATTTACCTGGCGAGATTTTCATTTCTGCTTACGTTGGAAAAAAGGGCGGTAATTTTTTGTAGAGTTTTTTGTTTTTGTTTTTTGTTTAATAAACGCGCAGTTTTCACTTCTTTCGGGATTTGACTTTATGTTCTGCAAGTGCTGCTCGACTCCTCTGTGTGTGTGTGTATGTTTTTTAAGCTGAAGTGCAGCTTCTGAAAATTGTTACATCACGAGTGCTTCAGCGTGAGTATCTGTATCTGAGCATGCATGTTTGTGTGTGTGTGTTAATTCTGTGCTTCTTGGTTGATACTGGAAATGGGATTAAGTGCGTGCATTATTCAATTCTTTTATGCCAGGATTACCATTTTGCGAAAAAAAAGAAAGTTATAAATGAGCAAATACGCAAGCAAATCCGCCTAATTGACTTAGTTCCCGTGCTTGGCTTATTTGATCGTTTTGTTATTGTTCCTATTGCTTGCTTCTGGAAAAGCAAATAAAGTTTTTAAACATTAAAACGCAACAAAGTTTAAGACTCAAAAAGATTTTAGTTTACTCTCGGTCTGTTGTGAAACATTTATTGGAAATTCCAACATCAATTTGCTCTAATACTGCAAACCGATTAAATGCGCACTTTACTTGCTCAACAACAATGAAAGCCGTTCAACTTTTTTACTAATATTTGCTAATCTGTGCAAATGCAAACAAATAATGAAAATGACTTACATAATGTTTCTTTATTAGCAATTAAATCGCTTTTTCGTATCATTGACAACGCTGTGTGTTAGTAATAAAAATTTTGATATATACAAAAATATCTACGTGCTTATCAAAAGAAAGGCGAGTTATTGACACAGATATGAGCATATAAATAATATTCAAACTGCAAAAGAGTCAAAGTTTGAGACATAAAGCACAAATAAAGCGAAGCGGCAAATAACAAACAAGTTCTCTTCGGCGAGACCAACGTAGGAACGCGCTCCAGACAATCCTCATCACCAATTTAACAGTTTCGATAAATCGGACACTACATAAATCGGATAACGCAGTAATCCAAACGCCGAGTCATATTCAATTGTCGTCTCTGAAAGGACCGACCATAAATTAGGTGTCTTTTTTCTTGAAATTTAGACCACAACAAATGAAAATATTTCAGAAATTCGCCAAACAGTTCTTGCTCGGACTATCGAGTTTGCACTGTACATATATATGTTTATCAACTTATATGTCAGTGCTCTTCAAAGTACATATTTATTGTGAGGTCTTTCAATTTTACACACACACATACACACACACACCGCGCAGACCAAACTGACACTCGTGACCCACAAATATGCCGCAAAGTGTGAAATTTTTACAAAGCAAAAAAAAGTAATCAAAAGTACAAAGCAAATGCGAAAAAAAATGTTTATCAATTGTGTGTAAATAAAATGAAAACGTAAAAAATCCCATTGAGCTTGACTGTTCAACTCAGTCGACGACACACAAAGCGAGGCGCGCTAATCACTTTATCGTATTTTCCAAACAAACAAACAAAGCAAAAAAAAAAAGAAGAAGCACACACCTACACACACTCACTTATGTATGAATACATATGGAAGTAAACATAGTAAACGCTCGTAAATAAGCGCCCGTATTTGCATTTAAATTGATGCCGTTGGTGATTCCGGCGATTTGGCGACCGTACACTGATAACAAAAAGTAAAGCCCATAAAATGTCGTACATATGTATGTACATATATGTATGAATGAGTGTAGATATAATTTTGAGCATTGCGGCCAGCAAATTAGCTACACTTTGTAACCAATTGAAGCAATTAAAATATTACGTCATTGATTTCAAAAGTTTTCTGCAACTAAACTTACATTTAAATTGCTCTTAGAACGATCAAGGGCTTTTATATAAAAAAGCAACTACGATTTCGAGTGTAGGGTATCAAGTCGCACAAAATGCATGACTCAGTTCAGTTCATGTTAATAATCACGTTTTGAAGCGCTCTCACAATCAGTCGGCGGCGAACCCAACAATTGAGTTGTTCTCACAAAGTATGGTATTCAATGTTACACTGACGCATGTTGCGGGCAGCGGTATGGCCGAGCGAAAGCACTTCAACATTTCGGTCACTGTGTTAGTCGTGCGCTGTGTGTGTGCCGTGCGCCCGTCTTGCTTATTGATTTTTCCACAGTCAGTCGGTTAGTGCGAAGCACAATACGAGCAGCTGTGTCCTAGGCAGAACTTGCAGTCAAAAACAGCTGGTTTTAAACACACACACGCATACAAATGCGCACATGCATGCAAAAGACACAGTAAATTGTTGATGTTGCTGTTGCTGTGTTACTGCTGCAGCTGTTGTGTGATTATTATTATTGTTGTTGCTATTGCACTTTGACGTTTGGCAAAGTTTGACATTTCAACGATAGTTTTCTCCATTTGTTGGCAATAGTTTTGTGTAAAGTTGTAAAAACGTGTGTGACAAAGGGACAAAACTAAAATGCGAAAACGTAAAAAAACTAATAATTAAAGTGAATAAATTCTGTTTGTGTTAGTGTGTACATGTGTGCGTGCGCGCGTATTAAAATGTGAAAACGGAAGTATAATAATCGCAAAGCCGCCATTACCAACGCCATTTTTATGCACAATTATCGAGAAAAAACGAAAAGTGACCAGGACTTCTTCGTATCCTAACGGGAAATTGCCGCTGTCACGAACTTGGCGCATTAGCACAGAAAATCCAATAAGGAAAAACGCTCAAATCAAAATCAAAAGGAACATTTTCAACAAACGCTTTGTGCCCCGGCCGCGCCCAAAAGAGCAGCAAGCGCGCAAGAAAAGCACATGAGAAGCGCAGTTGACGTCGACATCGACGTCAGCGTGTGGAAGAATTTAAATAAATTGCACCGGAAGTGACTCAAATTTGTTGTTACTCTTGTTGTTGTTGTTGCATATACATATATATGTACATAGGTATGTGTGAGTAGTTGATTTCATCATCGTTGAGTAAATTGCACACAAAAATTGCGTTTTGACACAATTAAGAAAAATGTGTTAGATTGCCACGTGCGAGCGCGCCTTTGAGTAATTGAAAACTGATTTGCGTAAAAGCAGCAACAACAAAAACAACAGCAGCAACGTGAGCTTCTGCAGCATGGCGGACATACATAAGTCGCGTAATTTATTTTGTTGTTGTTGCCGTTGTTGTTGCTGTTGTCGTTGCCGTTGCCAATGTTTAACGTCATTGACACTGTTTCGTGCATGAGTCACGTGCGACGGCCGTCGTATCCAAGGGTGGTCGTTGGTCGTTGGCCGGCATAGAAGCACAAAAGCTTCAACATATTCCTTGTAAGCAAAATTCATTTGTTTAAAATGTTGTGCGCTTGAATTTATTGCCGCTAATTAATTGCGTGGCATCATCAAGTATTTCAATTAGCCATATTTTCCAACATTTTCATGTTGATGATGTTGATTTTCCCACAGGGCCATTTTCCAAATGCCTAAGCATGGGCAGCAGCACAGATGCTTTCACAAAACACGCGACACGCATTACAAAAATAAACACATTGTTGCATAGAAGTGTTTAAAATTTTTAATTTCTTTCTACATTCTGATTTATGGCGCACAAAAAGAAAAAAAAACATGTTTTAAATAATTAAATTAATGGTTCAATTAAATTGACACTTGTAAGTGGAATAAATAAGCGCTTGGGGGATGTAGCAATGCTCCAACATTCAACAAAATTAAGTTGAATTATACAAATTTTAAGAATTTAAGAAAAAATCGCCAAGTCTTCATACTCTTATGTTATAGAGCAACACAAGCTACATACAGCAGTCTTGCATTGGCAAAAGTCTCATTTTTCGAGCAAGCTTGCATGTTTGACTGCCGTATGTGTCGTATAGCACTGTGTGACATATGCCGGTTGTTTATTTTGCGCGTCATGCGTTAAAAATTACTCATACAACAAAACTTTTTCTTTCAAATGCATTCATACCTCTCATACCAATAACTCGCCACTGTCGTACATCAAACATTAATGCAAAATGTTTTACACAAAGCATCTTTTGTTTGGAGAAAAGAATTTTTAGGTAGAAACCTGTGCAATGATTTTCTTTGTCCCGACAAAAAGTTACTCGTAATTCTAATTAGAGTCTAGCGGCATTAAATCAAAGTTGATTCATTTCCGACAACTTCCCCGAAATAGAAAAACAGAAAATTCGTAAAAAAAAAAGAAGTTAAAACAAAAAGAAAATGTCATAAACGAAAGTAATTCATTTTGTTGCATTCTGAAAAGAAGGAAAACTTTCCGGGAGTAGGAAAAAGTAAAAAAGTAATGAAAAAAAAAACGGAGTTCGCAAAACTGATTGAAAACTTTTAATTGATTTTTGCTTTTATTACAGCAAAGCATGAAACTTTTTTTTACCATTTTGCGTTATTTTCATTCGTTCATTTCGCCGCAGCAGCAGCAGCAGCACTTCAATAGAAACGAACGGAAGGAGGAACAGCAGCAGTGGCAGCACAAAAACGTCAACCCAATGGGCAACACACAGACGAACGCAGCAGGTGCGTCGGCCGCAGCGACCGATGAGCGCAGCGCAGCTTTGACGCCGCCGCACGCCGGTCTAGGTAATCGACGTGGCAGTCGCCTGAAGGCATTCCGAAGCTTCGTCAGTCAGAAACGCATAAGAGACAATGCAGCAACGTCCGCCGCGGCAGCTTCATCAGCAACAACGACAACAAGCAATGCCAAAGAAGCAACAATTACAGAGGCTGCGGTATGCGCGCTGGGCTACAATTCGCTTGGCGACGGCTCGGATGCCGACTTAAGAACATCGGAACAATTCCATGCCGATTCAATGGATTTTCGTAAGTCAACTCCATACTTTTTTCTAACCCTCTTTTTGTTTGCCGTTATATTTTTTCAGCTTTTCAGTTTTGAAATTCGTAATTTTTCAATGCTTTTTCAAAAACTTTTTATTTTTTCCGTATTTATATCTTCTTTTTTTAGCATTTTATTTGTTGTTGCTAAAGTTACTATTGTTCTTGGCTACTGTTGTTGTTATTGTTACTGTTGTTGTTGTTTTCTTGCTTGTTCATGCGAATCTGAGCATTTATTGATTTAAATACTGAAAATTTAGCTTTGCGACGAAGTTTCACAATTGTTTTTATTATTTCTCTTTAAAGTTTGTGGCTTTGGCTAATGTTGTTGTTTACTCATAGCTTATTGAATATGTTGAGCTTTAATTCATTGTTGTTGTTGTTGTTGCAAATGCAACTGCTAATGCTTTTGTCTTAAGTGCAATTGAATTAACAAATTCGAACTTATTAATTCTCATGTGCCTAAATAAGTTGTCGTTGTTCTTGTTGTTATTGAATTATTAAGATTGACATCTTTTTGTTTATTTGGTTGGAAATTTATGCATCAGGGATTTATTTGATTTAATCAGAAAATCGATTTTAAATTCATTTCAAATTAAATACAAACTAACAAATTAATACATCATTGTTGGCTTTTCAACTAAACTGCAGAACAAAGCTTTAGACTCACGGTCCACTTGTTATTTGTATTTGTATTTATATGAATGCATATTGTCTATTGTTAGTAGACACACACAAATATATTTGAGGCTTAAAGTTTAGGCACGTGTACAAAGTGAATTTGTTATGGATTCAAAACCACTCAAAAGCAATTCTCTAACGAAAGAGTTCACAAATAAGTCGCCAAACAAAAATAGATACAAAACCAAAAGGATGAACACTCCAGAGCGGAAACGCGCACAGAATTAGCAAATCAAAGGCGCACAAACGTGCCACTTGGCCGAGTTGGCAGCACCAAAAACTTCACTACGCCCCCACACACACACACACACAAGCACCCACACAAACACCGATAAGCCTTTTGCAATGAATAAATTCATAACTCATGAATGAGAAGCATGTCAGAGTTTTGTCGAAATATGTTTGAAGATTGCTTGAGTTTTAGTTATCAGTTAGTCTCAGTTGAGGTTATGTGACTGCGGCTTGCAGCACGCCTCGAGTTGTGACTTTGCCACGTTGCAGTCTTGGTTAGTTGCATATGCCATCAACACCTTAAGAGAGCGACGTGTTCAATTTGTTTTTAACAGAAAAAAAAACATATTTTATTTTCGACAAATATAAACAAAAACAACATACACACACATTTGCAACACTACGCGACGTGGTGCGACCAAAATTGAAAAATTCTCAACTTATGTTACATGTTTTTGATAGATTGCCAAATAATTTATTGTCAATAATTACATCGTTTGATGTTCCGATAAGTTTGGATGCGTTTTTGCACATGAATTTACCGTTGCATGCCCAAATACATTAAGTTTTAACTGAAAACAAACAAAACTAACCTCAAACCAAACATTTATATTCTCTCAACGAAAGGAGATAAAGGAAAACCGCAACCGCCGAAAAGAAAACGTAAACGCAGCATTAAATTTTTCTGCCGCCGCAGCGACACAGAAGATGAGAAGGAGCCAGCAAGAGGCGGAGAGTACGCGGGCGAGCTAAGGCAGCCAACAGCGTTGCGTCAGAAGCGACATGCACCAAAACCGCCAACAACAAATGCTGCGACGAACCTTAGAAATGAGTGTGCGAAAACGCCAGCCAGCACGGCCAGCGATTCAGCCAAGACAACAACCAGCGCTAGCTCGGACAATGAACCCAAAGATCATCTTGCATTTATAGAGCAGTTATTTTCAGCCGGCATGGCAGAGAGCGCCGCCAGTGAGCATGATTCTGAGCCGGCGGCGTCTCTTTTCACAAAAGACACACGAAAACAAACAAAACAAAAACAACGAATAAGCGTAGAAACAACGAATGCCGAAGAAGCGGTCCAAACAGATGTTGTTCGGTCGCCGCCAACTGGAAGTGAGCGTGCAACGGCCGTGAGAGAGCGGCAACTGGCTGAGAGTAATGGTACGGTTTGTTGTCGAACTCTATTTGTGCGTATTAGTGCACATGTGCGTGTGTGTGTGTGCATGTGTATAAATCACATTGCAATTGTCAATTGTGCGCTCCAATCAGAGGAACTCTTATATGCAAAGTCTTATAAGACTTCAATCACGGCTTGAGCGTCGTTTTGGTTCTTTTCTTTTGCTGCCGCTACGATTTAATAGTATTTGTTATTCTTTTAAATAATGTATACAATTTATTTTTTTTTTTAATTTCGTTTTCTACACACACACACATATAAATGAACAACACATACACAAGCCGCTGCCACTGAACGCTTCACCGCGCACCCCTACCACAATGACAACAACAACACCAACAACAGCAACAACAATGCTCAAGCTCTCTACAAGCCTGGCCGAAGCACTTCCAATACGATTCCATGTCATAACCAGTTTTAGTAACTTTTCATACACGCTCCCAGTCGGATCGTTGTTGTCGCTCATCACGCTTTCTTACACACGCCCCGCGTCAACCCCGCGCGCAAACAATCTACTAAAAAAAACTAAAAACACATTAAACGAAGAAAACACAACGGGCGCGTCTTCAAAAAAGAAACAAAACAAAATAAAAACCAATTAGAAAAACGCAAATTAGCGACACAGAAGTGCAAAAACAACAACAAAAACAACAGTCATCAACACAGTTACAGGTGTGCGAAATTGATTCCAAAAAATGAGAACAAAACAAAAAATATATCATAAATCAATATAATTAATTTCTGCAAATATCCGTCATCGGCTTTAAGTTCTCTAGAATTTTTTTTTTTTTGGTTACATTTTCATTGTTATTCTTTTAATGATTTACTTTTGTTGTTGTTTAAAGAACGGATTTTAATTATTTTAAATTGTCTTAGCACAAATTAAATAATTTGTTGCTCATTTTGTTTGTGTACAAGTTCATAGACCCGCTCACTAGCCCTCTCTCTCTCTCTCTCTCACATACGGTTTCGCTCAATCTTCTTCGCTTCATATGATTTTCGTTCATTGCCGCTGTCCCAGCGCCCAAAACAAATCAGCAATTTTTTCTTGTTGTTGTTGTTGTTTTCGTTACACTTCGCTTGTTGTAGCATTTCCCCCTCTGACGACCTTTTATTAATTTTTTTGTATTTGTTTGTTGTGTTGTAAGAAAAAAGTATAATAACTAAGATGCAACAAAAATATTGTACTGATCCCTGCCCCACGCGTGTCTCATCTAGAGCATCATCATCTCGATCTACCTGCCTGTCGACCTTTGTTGCACTTCTCTTTGTGTCTTACACAAAACAAGTGTCTGAATGGAATCTCTGTTATCGCCTCACTCTACTCACGTTCTGTCTGTTTCTTGTAGCATTTTCCTATGATAAATATTTTTTCGATCTTTGAGATCACAACAAAACAACAAGTTAAACTTGACTGCTTTGAAAACTATTTCAAAATAAACATTGAATATATTTTTATAAGTACAAATACTGAAAAGAAAGCAAAAACAACTATTAAGGTAACGTGAAAATTTCTTCTTTTGGCCAAATACTTTAAGTCCGCTTAAAGGACTTTTATTCGGACCCGTCAATGTTATCGATAACATGCGTGTCGCTGACGTCAGCATGAATTCATCATTTTTTTCTGCCCCCACCCACGCACACTTGTGCAAATTATTGTTGTCATCGTCGCTATTGTTGTTGTTGATAATTTCACACGCAACCTTTTCGTTGTCACTTCTAAGTTTGACCGTTGTTTTTTGTTGTTGCTGGTTTTGTTATTGTTTTTCAAGCTGACCAAACATTTTCCACGGATACTCATAAATTTGCCTTTCTTTTTTTTGTTGTTGTTGCTGTGTTGTTGTGTTTCTTTTCTCAACAATTCCATTTGGAAGCGCGTCGCAGTGAGAGCCATCAAGAACTGAACGGAACGTGAGCTGCTCTCTGCATTCCAAAAACGTTTTGGAAATAATTTTACTTTTTTTCTGTTGTTGTTGTTGTTTTTCTTTCTTCACTTTTGTTTGTTTATTTGTGTTGTTTTAATTATATTAAAATAACCATGTGCACATTTCATGAATGAAGAAGAGAATGTTGTTGTCGACGCTTATAAATCATGTCCGCCGGGCTTCTTCTTCTTCTGCTTCGCTGTGTTATTTTTAAGCCAGACACAATTTTTCTGCTTTTGTAGTTTTATTATTTTTTAATAATTCTTTTTTTTTGACGGAATTTCAAACATTCCCAACAACACATCAAGGCCGCTTAAGCTTAAGCCAACAACAACAAGCTTTGCAACGCTTTAGAGTCAGCTTTATTTTGTATTTTTTTTTTTGGTTTTTTTATTTCTTCGCCAAAGATTTTCAATTTCGCTCATCAGCAGGAGAGTTGTACTAATCTTTGGGTATCGATTGTATCTCTTTCTATATATTTATATGTACTTATATGTAATGCCGGCAGACGATCTTGACAGTTTGGCCTCCTCCACTTCGAATGAATCGAATGAGGACGAAATGCTTCTATCGGGCAGCACATTAATGAAGACCTGTGACATTGTCATGCTTAAGGATCTGAGCTCAAGTTCTGATTCGTTATTTACAGACCCCTTGCACACGACATCAGCCGGCCTAGCAGCGTCCAGCAGCGGTGAATGCGCCACGGATCGACGTACACGTCAATTGCTCAACGGCGGCAGCGGCGGCGGTAATGGCGCCATACTCCACAGCGCCGGCGAGGAGGACTATCTGCCGCTGAAATTGCGTCAGCTGTCGACGGTACGACGGCCGCAGGGACTTGCTGCCGCAGTGGGCAAAGATCGACCGATAAGCGACATCAGCGTAACATCGGGCGACACATCGGGCATATTGTCGCCGATCACAGCGCGTGCCATAGCCGAGCTGCAGCGTCGACATCGAGCCGACAAGCTTGCCTGTCTGAGCATCGCTAAAACAAACCACTTGGACATTGTTGCCAACGGCACGGACACGGTGGGCAGCGTGACAACGAGTCCTGAACTTGAGACTGGTGGCAACGCCACTGAACCGGAAAGCGCTGACGAACAGATGGCGCTGCAATTGGGCAAAAAGCTTGCGCAGATGCTGGGCAATGGCGCAACAGCTTCAACAACAACCACAACAACAACAGCTGGAACAACAAATGCCGAATGTTTGACGCCGACTGCAACGTCCGCTGCCACAGCAACAACTACAACAACTTTAAGCACAAATGAATTGTTCAATATTGCCAAAACGAAGAAAATCGATCTACAGAATCTATCATCACGGTTGGCATCTGTGACACAAGCGACGCCGACGCCAACGTCGACGTCTGACTTGGCTTCGAACGCAGGTGAGTGCACAACAATCGCATGACCAACAACATGACCGGCCCCAAAATGTCCCAAACGTTCCACTTGCACTCGTCAATATATAAATTTACTCATTTTGTATTCAAGGCAACTTTTAACAATTTGTATTATCGTGTCTGAGTGCGTACGTCGCGTATGAGCAACTTTATTTCCCATTACAAACACATTAAGTATTTGAGTGTGCGTCGCTGCCATCACTTCACTTTACTTCTTCATTCTTTTTTTCATTCATTCTGTTATTCATTTGTTCGTTGCTTCATGCTTCATGTTCGTTCATGTTTCTTGCAAAGTTAAGGAATTATTTAAAATCCCACTTGACCAAGTGTACATGTGTATGTCCTTATTGTATGTGTATGTGTGCGTGTGTGTGTTAGTGTGCAATCAAAAGGCATTCAAGATTAGTTGAAACGAACATTTCGCTGTGGGTGTGCGTTTGGGGCCATTTTCAAGTCCAGTCCAGTTTCACTTTGTTGAGTGAAAAACAAACAAACTTTGTTTGAGCTCAACTGAAAGCAACAACAACAACAACGTTAAATGCTTTTTGTGTGTGCGTTTAAAAAAAAAAATAAAAAGAAATACAAAAATAATGCCCTTTTTGGCACATTTGCACATCAATTTCGAGTGTGAGAAGCAATTTAAAAGGCAAATACATGAAATAGAATAGAATGCGAGTAGCACACGCGTCCGGGCTCGTCGGGCAAACGAATCAACCAAAAGCACTCATTTGTATTTATTTGCTTGCATTTGTAAGTCTCCCTTCCTGTCGCCCTTTCTCCCCTTCTCTTCCTTTGTTGCGCTGTTTGTTTAATTGAGCAGATTGTGAAATAGTTAAACGAAATATTTCTAAACAATTTAGTGAAATTAAAGTGTTTTCACTTTAAGTAAAATGAGTGCACACTTTTTGCATTGTGTAATTATTGACAACTCAACTTTAAGCAGCAAAAGAAGGCATTTCGTGTTTTATATAATTGATCGCTAAACTAAAACTTTTGAATTTTCTTCATCATAACAATAATAATTAATTTTCAAAACGCAAAACTTTGGCGTATGCGATTTCTAACACATACAAACACACACATACAAGAACACGCGAAAATGGCAGCTGACGGCAGTGCCGCCTTAATTACAAACTGAACAAGCGGCAAAAGACGGTTTTTTGTTGGCCAATAAACATTATCGCGCTCAAGCCTTCTCACTCGAATGTGTTTACGCCCAAACAATAATAAAAACATTTGTAAAAACTTAAATATTTCGAACACGTTCGCCTTTGTTAACAAAACGTTCAGGCGTGGCGTGAATGGGGCTGGTGAGGTGAGGAGACGAGAGGCGGTGTTGTCCGATCCGTCTTGATGATGCCATAGAGAGGGATACATATCCGGAACCTTTTCAGTTCATTTTTCTTTCTTTACATTTAAAGATACTTTGTTTTTCATCTCCCCTTTGCCACATCCCTTTATGACACAATGTGCGTGTATGTATGTGTGTGTGTAAAAAAAAGTTTAATTTTAATTAAATCATGTTTTTGCTCTTGTTGTTGTTGCACTTGTTGTTTTTATTTAAAAATGCGCGCCAAACAGACAAACAATGATACACAAGGGGCCATGAACCCAAAAAAAAAAAAAATTAAATAAAAAAAAAACAGTATAAAAACCTGGACGCGCTTTGTGATCCCAAAAGGTTGCCGTTTTCTCAGTTAGGGACGATTTTGTTATTGTTTTTGTGCTTGTACTTGTACTTGTTGTTGTTGTTATTATTGCATGAATAAATAAATGCGCGAATGAGTAAATGAAATTAATGATGGCAACGATAAGAGTAAAATTTAAATGGTCTTTTGGGGGGAGGAGGAGGCGTGCTGGAAGGTTTAAAAAAAAGAAAGAGTAATTACTAACAAAAGACTTCTATTTTTATAGTATCAACGGATGCTGCTAAGCACTTATCAACGGACCAAGTCACTGGCGGAGGTAGCACACCAATACAGCTGCAAGCGGTGCAAAATCAAACACCAACAGAGACTCAATCAACCGTTATAATTTCATTTAAATCATCTCAAACACCTGCGCAATCTCAACAGTTGACCAGCAGCAGCAACAGCAACAACAACATCAATAATAATAATATTATATCAGAGCCACAATATGGCGCTGATAATGGCAATGACATTACAACAATAACAACAGCAACCAACAATATAACACAACACCATCATCATGCACAGCCAAGCGGCAGCGGCAGCGGCACACCAACATCAAATGTTTTGAAAAAAGTTGCTTCTTTTACGGTTGAGAAATCATCACCAGCGGCAGCGACACAAGCGAGCGGAAGCGGTGTCATTACCAGCGGCAATGTAGCTGCTGCTGCTGCTGCTGCTGCCTCAACCAACGTCGGCGATGCGAGTCACATGGAATATGTCAGCAGCGGCAGCGGCGTCGGCCTGCGTCGCGGCTCATCTTATGTACCGGAAAAGTTAAGCTTCGCTGCATATGAAAAGTTCGAAGGTAAGTTTATTTTAACAATTCTTCTCTACTTGACTTCAATCGACACACACACACACACACACTGAAAGAAGAAGATTCACATTGCCAAAGGTAGAGGCACATCAGTGTTGTCTTCTTCCTCTTGCTTCCTCTTCTTCTGTTCACATCTCCCACTTCCCATTCAATAGCGCAATTATTTTACGCCAATGTGAATCACATTCATCGCACGAAATTGTTACATTCTGCAAGTATTTACTTAAGCACACGAAAAATCAACTTTTGTGTTTAGTTAAGTCATCAAGTAAGCGTAACGCCAACAAAAAAAAGAAAAAAATAACCAAGAAATTTGTTTACATAAAGTTCAAAAATTAGTTTTCGTTTTATACACGAATGCACAAGCAAGTCAAGCTGAATGAAATATTGCCTATCGCTTATGAAAATAAGTCAATTCATCAATTTGTTCGTTCTCTCATTCGTTCATTTGTTTGTTCGACAAAAGCAAGCACAATTTTCAAAGCATACTTTATGGCGTCGCGCCGAATTGCGATTGGCGTCTTTAACTATAAACATTTAAACGATTTTTCGTAATTCTTAAATAACTCAAAGTTTTGTCATTGAAATTGTTAAATAGAAAATGGTATTTGCCTCAAAGATATGACAAAAGTTTTGCGCATGTAAGCAAGGACAGCCAAACACACGCACACATACACACAGGCAAACAGTTATAGACAAAGAAATAGTACACTCATAGCTGTAAGTACATCAAGTTATCAAAGATGTAAGCTTTTACTGCTGATGCAAATGTTTTTGTGATTGTCGATGTGAAGGCTTTTTCCATTAGGACATCATTTATTGGTTGAAAGAAAAACCAGGAAATCATTTTATGAAAAGTGTACTATCTCTTTGTATATAACTGTACTTGTGCTCATATAATGAGACATATTTGTGAAAATTCAAAGTATTAAATTCCATAAAATTAGTTTAGTTAAACCCGCAAAATAGTTTCATAATCCAAACAAGCCATTTGCGCTTGAATAATTTGGCAAAAATTTCAGCGCGGCATTCATTCACTTGAATTTCGGCCTCTTAGAGCTTATTTGCGGTTTGCAAAAATTTGGCATTGGCTTAAAAACGATCTTCAGGCACAAAAATTGTAAAAAAAAAACAAGCCAAGTGTGCGTCAATTTGTGGCTTTGGCTTTATTTTCTTCTACTTCTTCTTCTTCTGCTTGGGCTGTTGATTGAGACGCCAGACGTCCTCAAAGGCAGCTTAAAGTGCTAAAAAGCTGACGCAAGTGCCTCTCACAGCCATTAATACTGCAGCGCAACTACGATAGATACATCCAGGCCTAAACTAAGGCAACAAACACCAACACCCCTCTGGCCTAACTTCCAACAGCAGCTGCTGAATTTGTGTACCCTGAGCGCAGCATCATCAGCATAGCCTCTGTTCATGTTGAGCGGGCGTGCCAATGGCATTGTCCTCGTGAGCGTGAGAATTGTCGACACTTGTGCGCCGGCATAGCCGACCAACGTCTTTGTGCAAACAAAGTGCAACGAAACAACGCAAATTGACGGCATTTGTATCTTTTGGTCGACGTCGACGTCGTTGTCATTGGCATTGATGTTGCTGTTGCTATTGCTGTTATTGTTGTTGTTGCCAATTTTGGCTGTACAATTTCATCAACAATATGAACGTAGAAAATCACAACCGGCGACTTTTCATTACGAAAACGTTGCAGACAACAAAATCCGCTTTATTTTCCAGACAAGCGTTGGATTTTGGTGTTGGTGTTGGTGTTTGGGGCGGAGGCAAACACAGAGGCTTGCGCAGTATTGTGGCATGATTTGCATTATGGCGCGTCATCACCAACGTATCGCAAATTCAGCTGTCTCTGCGTTGCATGCCACAATTTTGACAATGTTTGGATAACGCGTAATAAAGTCTGGTTGTTTTTTACCGCACCCGTCCCGCTTTTTTGGATTTCACCGCTGTTTTGCTTTGTGGTTTTTCAGTACGGCTGCAATGGTTTACATTTCCTATTAATGACGTCATGACGCTCATCACAATCCCGTTGTTGTTGTTTGGCAGCTTCAATGCGCTGCAATCGCTTATGTTGTAGCACAATGTTGTTGCACGCAGGCAATGTGTTCCGCTTCAGGTTGCTGATATGTCAAGTGCTAAGCATTGGATCATTAAAGCGTCAGGCATATGTTGCATGTTCCACTATGTAACATTGGCCTAAGCAATATTCATATTTGCAGCTAAGCAAATGTACACTCAATTTAGAGGTCTGAATGAATATATTTATTTCAAATGTAGTGTACCTTTCTATCGCTGTACAGAGCACTCATACCAGCCAAAAAAATTTTAAATTACTCTAGATTATCCCAAAGTATAACAAAACAAGCATTCGTTTTCGGAGTGAATAATTCATTTTCCCTTTTGATGAATTCATGCACACCTCTAATAAGAGTATACTCGAACGCAGCTCTTGAAACTCGACGACGTCACAAGGCATGACTCCCTTCATTTATCACCATTTCGCCAAGAAAAAAAAAAACAAAGAGTGACTAAACCTCAAATGTCAAAGAATTGTTGTGGCAAAATGACTGAAAATCAAATTTAAACTTGTCGATAAATTTAATAACAAATGTCAATAAAAGTTGTGCCTTTGAAGCATTTATTGCATAAAATTGTTTAATATATTGTAGAATATTTGAAATTAACATTATTATCATTTTACTTGTAAGACGTGACTTACTTTTTATTATGCATTTAATTTGTTGAAAGTCACTTCAATTTCAAGTTATTAATAATATTACTTAAAGTACAAAATTAGTCGTATGACTCAAAAAACAACAAAAGAACACAAAAGAAATCGGAACACTCAATAAGTTTAGAACATGTTAGTTAATCAGTTGTGTGTGTGAAAATTGCATGTACCAAAGTTGATAAGATTGAAAACTAATAGCACATTCGACCTTCTCAAGTACGCGATACCCTACAGTGCAATGTGTGCAAGAATTATACATGTTTATAAGACTTTTATTGCATTGCTTGCGACACAAACAATAGAAAGAAAAAGCTCTGACGCATCGATTACAAAAAAAACAAGGCTTAAACAAATATATCACAATAAATTTAAATAAATTTCAATTGTGTAGGGTGTTTGTCGCGGTGGGAACGTGCCGTGTGCTTTGACGTTTTGCTTTTTTATTTCCAACTGATAAGCCAAAAGTTTTCATTAAGCAAAACCAAATGCGTTCGAACAAAGCAAAAGTGTTAGAACGTATTTTCAGTTTATTTGTGAGCAAGCAACGAAGCACAAGACATGAGTAGAGTAAAGTCTTTTTTTGACATAAAATAAGTTATAATCGTATTGAAAAAAAGTGTTGGTGCAAAAATTTGGACAACAAAAAATATGCCGACAACTTGTGCGGTTCTGCGGCGTACGAAAAGTAATATGGCAAACTCAATGTCATCGCCAATGACAACAACAATTGAGGCTAAGACAGCCACACTGCTGCTGTTGACAAATGCATGCAATGCTGCCACTGCTGCGACCAACAACCAGGAGCCGCAACAACAACAACGACAACAACTATCCGGTGTCTGGTGTCCGCTCTTGACCAAATATGCCAAGAACAATTTTCTGCCAAACAATGCGAAAAAGTGGCCCAACAAAGCCAAGGATAATCATTATGATCACAATGATAATGAAGAGCAGGAGAAGCAGAAAGTGCAGGCGAGGCTAACTGAGAATACTGACGAAAGTTCAATTAGATTAAAGAAGCCACAACAGACAATTACATGGCCGCACAGCAACAACAGCAAGAACAAGAAAAAGTTCGGCAGAACAATGTCAGATACACCAACAAGATGCAATGCTGAAATGGAAATGAATACGAACACTGAATTACAGCTCATGTCATTGGCAGCGCTGCGAGCGTGTCAAGTGAGACGAACAGAGAAAAACTTCACCAGGCAGACACCTGAAGCACTCATTACTGCTGCTGCTGCTGCTGCTGCTCCAACTGATGCTGCTCAAGTCACACATACACACAGAGCGTTGGCGACTGTGTCCTTGCCACGTCAATGCATTAAGCTGCACACAATGGAGGATTTCCTGTTGTGGCATCTAATACAATATGAATCTCAGCGTATGCTCGCTACTATTACAATCCTGCAGATTGACCAACACAAACTTTTGCGTACTCGACGTCGCATTATTTTACGCTTTGAAAATGTTGTTAATGCCCGCACGATGAGCCACAACGGTTGGGGGGCGGCGAGGCGGGCGCATGCCACAAACTTGATGATGACTACAACTGCTGACAGGAAGCGTAAGTTTGACTTCTTTAACTTTCCAACAACGGACAACCGACAACAACAACAACAATAATACTACCAACTACAAAAAAGAGCACATTTATTTATTGTTTATTTTACTAAATTTGTGTTGTTGCTATTGTTGAAGCCGACTCGTGCCTCGAAATAAATCATTTTGGCTGGCAAGTTTGTGGCACAGCTGCTGCTACCACCAAGCCATGCCACGTCACGCCATCACAGCACAACACATCACTCCCACCCCCAACCCCAACCCCAACCCGAACCCACATGCGCATATTTGACTCGTTAGGCAGCCACAACTGGTATTGGTCCTCGCCTCACCTCGCGTCCCTCTCCCCCTTGCTGCACTATGAAACTTTCGAAATATTCGCCTTTAGTTTTTTGCTCTAACATCTATAAAGTATCTTTTTATCTGTTGTGTATACTGTCTGTGTGTGTGTGCGTTGGGGGAATTGCCTTTGTTTTTTGTTCAATATAAAGCTGAACATCTGCTTAAAGTCTTTGCGCTTTTCTTTGTGCGCCAATCAAGTTGTTCTTGCAGCTTTATTGCCGAGCAGAGCATTCTTAAAAATCTATATAAGTATTTATCGATAGAGCTGAAAATGTGTAAATAATACGTATTTAAACCTTTCTTTGTTTACTTTACAGGTCAAATGCTTATCAAATGGCTCAGCTCAACGCTTCAATCAAATGGCGCTCTTGCGGGCAAACTCAACGAACAGGAGCTCAATGTGATGGCGCTGCAATTCTGCAATAATCTCAAATATGTTGGCGCTCTTAAGCAAATCGCCAGCAACAAACAAGAAGCATTCGATGCATTCAGTGTAAGTAAAAGTTGATTGAACTTTTTGTGCATTGACGTATTGAGAAATAACGCTAACTTCATCATGAAGGGCAAAGGGCCGAGCGGAAATTGTGCAATGACGACGCATGCGGAAATTGTCAACGGCCATTTTGTAGTTGCGACATTTGTAGGCAATTTGCTTGAAAATACACGAAATGTTTGATGCAAAACACTTTTGAGGTTGGGGAAGTTTACTACATAAAAAGGAATGACATAAATTCACTGTGTATAGTTTTTCCCCGCACTCCTCCCTTTGGCCCTTGCACTTTGCCATACTTCATTAATGTTACTGATTTTTTGGATTTCTTTTCGTTTTTTTTTTTTTTGTTTGTTTCTTTTTTTCAATTAAAGTTTTGACGCATTTCAACAATTTTCAGAATTCTCTTTGTGCATTACTCATACGCCTAGTAAAACTTCAATGCAATGCAAAAACCACAAAGTTTTGCCGGAAATTAGCAATTCCAATAAAGAGAAAAGCAAAAAGGGTTTCGCTTCGTTGTCATTTGGTGTGTGCGGCGTGCGGGGGGGCTTAGGTTTAAGCACTGAAAGGCACTGTTGAATAACTCAGTTCAGCTCAGCTCAACACAACTCAACTCAACTTGACTTGACTTTACTTGACTTGAGCCAAGTTGAGTTTTTCGTATTTTCGTATAGACGACAGTCTCATTTTAAACACGACACATACACACACACACACACACAATAATTTTTGCCATTTTCTTGAGCTCATGCACTCTATGACTGGCAAATCATCACCAAACGCCAACACAGCCCACCTTGCACACTTCCTTCTTATACATATCAACGAGTCAACGAGTACTGCAAGTGTCAGAACTTGTTAAAACTTTCTATGGCACGTCCTTTGCTCCACGCCCTTAGCGCTTTCATACACATACACATACACACATATACATACACAACAACAACAACTACAAGTGCAGCAGCAATAAGAACAACAACTGCAGTCTGTTGAAATTATGAAACTAAAAGTTAATTTGCCTTTGCCGACTGACCACAGCCGTAACGTTACTTTCAATGCCTCTCGCTAGTCATCTTGCTCTAGCCTGTCCACCCAACCGACCACCCGCCTGTCCGCCTAACATCTCTTAATCACTTTAGCACTTTGCCTCCTGTTCTAAGCTCTCATTCAGTCATCCAATGTACTTTTGTGCCTAATGGACTATGTAATGGCCGCTTTCGTACTGCTGTCTGCAGTAGCAGCTTCTTCCGCTGCCACCACTGCTCCTGCTGCTGCTGCTGCTGATTCAACTGCACCAAAAAAAATCTTTTAAAAGCCAAAAGCTAAATAAACAATTTAAAACGCACTTTTTTGGGATTCAATGGTTTTATATATATGTATGTGTGTATATATAGAGAGAAGTTTGTGTTTTTAATTGCTTTGCCACCTACCTTTCAACATTCTGTGTATTGCGGTGGCGGCAGTGGCAGTGGCAACGGCAGCGGCGTTAATGTTGATGTTGGTAGTGTCATTTTCGCTCTCGCATTTGTTTTCTTTCTTTCTGTAACTTTTGCATCTGAGGTCAAGCCAAATGCAATGTAACCTCAAAGTGTTGCTGCCTAACCACAAACTGCAACGCATGCTCGAACTTTGTAACCTTTAGGTGTCTCAGCAATTGTTTTCCTTTTTTCATTTTTTGTTTTTGCTCTTTTAGTTGTGTTTTCCTTTGCTCAGTCGACTGGCTTAATGCTATTAAGCTCAATCAGCCATACAACTACTTAAGTCGTTAAACAGGTCACTATTGGTCTTTCTGTCTGTCTGTCAGTCTCTCCTACTATATATGTATGTTTGTGTATCACTTCAATGGCAACCATATTGATTAACTTTGACAGGTCGCAAGCGTGTCTCTCGCTCTCAATGATTTGCAGTGCAAATGGTAAAATGTTGCTTGTTTGACTTATCGTTAACACTCTTTAAATGTGTTTGTGTATGTGTGTGTGTGTGTGTGTGTGTGTGTGCCTTGATGTCATCCATCGTTGTGGTAATTACTTTAGTCAAAGTTTTTGATCCTTTCAAGCTTGTATTTATGTAGTTTCACAAGCAAATGAACGAACGAAGAAGCGAGCGAACTTTTTCGTATGCGAATGACACGATAAGTGATTTTCTATGTGAGATACTTGAGTGCGAGTTGAGTTCTGAGTTTTGCTAATCTGAACTCAGCTGAGCTGAGTTGTGGAAAGATTATGATATCACAAATTTTTCATCATATCTGATGACGCCTGTTTTCCTTTGTGTTCATGTGTGTGTTCGTGTGTGTAGATGTATGTATATGTGTGAGTGCCTTTTGCTGTTTTAGCTCTTCTTGCGTTGTTGTTATTCTTGTTGATGCATTGGTTGTTGCTGTTGTTGTTGTTGTTATTGTTGAACGCTAAAACTTTCACTTTTATTACTTTTAGCAAAGTTTTAGTGGCTTGAAGAAAACTTTTCGTGTTATTACTAAGAGTCTGTTGGCCTCTTCGTTTTGGTTTTCGCCAAATAACTTTTGTGTTCTACATCTTTGATGGCATGTTCTGCCATACACACACTCCATATGTCATGTATTTTTCTTTTTTTTCTTATTTTTTCCTGCTTTTTTTCTTCATATTTGTTTGACATTCATTGCATACTTTTAATTGATATTAAAATTCAATTATAGCCAAACTAAAAATCACTTTGAGCTAATCCAATAGAGTGAATTAAATATGTCCGTGCGGATTAGTTGCAACTAACCAACATTACACATCGCATCACATCACAACCAAGTGTGAAGCAGCGACACCAAAGGACGCAGCGCAATACACACATACTTACATATGTGCATACGTGTGCACATTATATTTAACCGCTGAGTAGATGCTTTTGCACTCTTTGCCTCTTTGTCGCTTTGCCGCTTTGCCAATTCTCGTCTATCAAAGCTGTTTCACAACACTTTGCGCGAACTCCTTTTTATCGCATTTCACGCCATTCACTAAAGTGTTTACACACTTTGGTTGACAGCAATTTGCATGTCGTTTGCACTTTTATTCGTTTTATTCGTTTCACTCTTTGTTCTGTTCTGTTTTATTTGCATTCACATTTCTTCGCCTGCTCCTATTACTGTTGCTGTTCCTTTCTAATGCACTATGCACATGCAACACATGCATGAGAAACTTCAATACGAAAAATCCCAGCAGTACAATTCAACGCCAACAACAATGCACATTATGGAACCTCAGTTGATTTACGGATTGTGTGTTGTGTGCGTGTGAAAGTTCTCCACATTATAAGCGCACAATGCCGTAAGCGGTTTTAAGCCTTTTCAAGGATGTCTACCACGTTCCAGCTAATCGTGAATGACCTTTTCTTTGTGATTCTCGCTCAGTTTCAGTTTTTTCACATTTGCTTTGTGTTTTGCAGCCATATCAGATGTATCAATGGTCGCATACGGAACAACCGACGACCTCATTGCCACTGACGCCCGGCAAACTGGACAAAACATCAGCGTGGCCACATTGCAGCACACCGTCGGCTGCCAGGGCATCAACGGCTGCTGAACAGAGCACAACACCCGCAGGCACAGCCGAACACAACAAAGCGCTACAACAAATCCTGCGTCGTCGACTGTTGAACTGCACGACGCTGGCCGAGGTGCATGCATTGGTGAACGAGCTGCTGAGCAGCGTCGATGAACCGCCACGACGTCCATCGAGACGTTGTTTACCGCTAACAGATCTATTGAATACCAGTGAGACAACAATCTATGAGTTCAATCGCAAGTGTGCGGGCACGGAGAACGAAAGCTTGGCGTGTGTCGATGCTGCTGTGCAGACTGAAGACGGATGTGGTGATGAAGCGGTGATCATGGTATGTCGTAAATGTGATAAGTTTGTACAAACGGAAAATGCAACGGAAGAAGCACAAGTGACCACGAAGGATGTAAGCAACATTAGTGTATGTGCACCGCCTCCACCACCACCGCCAATGCCACCGCCTCTTATGGCAGCGTCATTGGCAACACAACCTACACCTCCACCACCACCGCCGCCACCAGCACCACCAAATGCTAATGGCAATTTTGCGCCACCACCACCTCCGCCGCCAGCACCGCCAAATGCTAATGGAGCCGTTGCGCCACCACCACCGCCGCCACCAGCACTTCATTTAAATACTGCCGCGCCACCGCCTCCACCACCACCGCTTGCTACATCAGGTGATGATCAGAAATCACCGACGTCAGTACCGTCGCCGGCACCACTGCCTAATCCCTCAGAGGGTAATTGGTTCCATCGCACAAATAGTGAGTAGTAATGTATTTATTTCATGCCTGAATTTCCATTCAACTGTTTCCCTTGTCAGCGCTAAGAAAAAACGCCGTCAACCCACCGAAGCCAATGAAACCGCTTTACTGGACACGCATTGTTACCACCCCACCCGCAATCAGGCCGCCCTCAATAGCCGCATCCACAGACAGTACAGACAACAGCATTAGTTCACCAGAAGAACAGCCAGTGGCGAGCACAGCAGCGCCCGCAGTGGCAGTCAATCCCCCTGCAGCCGTGCCTCCGTCAACAAAGCAAATCTGGCAGGAGATCGAGGAGACGACACTCGACAACATTGATGAATTCACGGAGCTTTTCTCACGCCAAGCGGTCGTTCCGGTTAGTAAGCCGAAACAGCCGAAGGTAGCACGCGCCCAGTTGACGAAAGTGTTGGATAGCAAACGCTCACAGAATGTGGGCATTTTTTCACGCAGTCTGCACGTTGCCTTCTATGAGATCGAACACGCTATTTACCACGTAGACACATCTATTGTAAGCCTCGAAACGCTCCAACAGATCTGCAACATTAAAGCCACACGCGAAGAACTCGAGCTAATCAAGGAGGCGGCCAACGGTGAAGTGGCACTCGATCATCCAGAGCAATTCCTGCTAAAAATCTCACAGATCTCCATGGCCGCCGAACGTATATCGTGTATTGTATTTCAGGCCGAATTCGAAGAGGAATCTACGTTGATTGCGCGCAAATTGGAAACTGTCACGCAACTGTCGCAATACATGATCGAGAGCGAAGAACTCAAGCTGGTCTTTTCGATTATACTGACTTTGGGCAATTACATGAATGGTGGCAACCGACAGCGTGGCCAAGCTGATGGTTTCAACCTCGATATATTGGGTAAGCTGAAGGACGTAAAGTCGAAGGAATCTCAAACGACGCTTTTGCACTTTATTGTGCGAACGTACATCGCCCAGCGCAGAAAGGAAGGTATTCAGCTTTTGGAAATTCCACTGCCCATACCAGAGCCCTCGGATGTAGAGCGCGCATCGCAGGTTGATTTTGACGAAGTCAAACAGCAAATAACTGAATTAAATAGGAAGTTGAAAGGTGAGTGGAAAATGGATAAGTTTGACAACAATAAAAAAATCGCAACATTTGGGAATCTTTGTATTTCAGTATGCAAGAAAACTACAGAACAAGTGGTGCGCTCTGCCAACGAGAAAACTCTGGAGCCCTTTAAATCAAAGATAACAGAGTTCATTGGCAATGCAGAAAAGTCGATAACTAAACTTGTATCTGAGCTGGGTGAATGCCGGGAACTGTTTCTGGAGACGATGCGTTTCTACCACTTTTCACCCAAGACGCGCACCCTGGAGCAATGCACGCCCGATCAATTCTACGAATGTTGGACGAATTTTACAAATGATTTCAAGGATATCTGGAAAAAAGAAATCGCTATGCTTTGGAATGAATTGTATGTTGGCAATGAACGAAAACATTCATTACATTTAACTAATTTAATGTTTTTATTTCAACAACTTGGCAGATTGAAGAAATCCAAGCAATCACAAGCAGAAACACGTAAACAAGTGAAGACAACGAAAATCAAACCCGGTGGACTGAAGGAACGCATCTTACGTCTGAGCAAGAAATAATCAAAATGGCACAAATAACTGCCTGTCTAGTTTTAAATGTGGGCGGACTATTATTAATAAAATAAGTGGTACGGAATTATTTAACATTGTTAAGAGCGAATTTATCGGATTTTATTGTAAAAGAATAAACAAGAGAAGTTATGATGAGAGTTATTCGCAGAGCTATAAATATTTTTGTTGCAGACTTGTTTTTAAATAATTTATCTAAATAAAAATACATCTATAAATCGACATCCTGGTCAATAATATTTTATTTGTTAGTCGTTTGCATAAAGTTGCATTTAAAAAACCGTTAGAATGAGCGCTATAGGAGTCGACAAAGTTTCAGTGGAAGAGGCACTTGCGTCAGCAAATTGACGCAGCTGCTGCAAAAAACGAAATGACACGATCGAGGGCCGTCTCAAAAAGTTGCGTTAGTACAGACCGACTCAATGTCGCCTACAGTTGTACCGGCGCTTGGATTAGATCAATATGGATGACTCCCCCAAATTCATGAGAAATTCATTTAGGTTAGGGAGAAGAATTTTTGAAAGTTGGTAACACTTAATGCACGGCTTGTCTATCTGTCTTCTTTATTTATTGCAGTTTTTCTAATTAATTTAATTTATCAAGTTTTTTAAGTTGTGCGATATTTTCGCGTGAAATTATACAGATTTGAGTCATCTTAAAATTCATTATGAACCACAAGTGCAGTATTGGCTTGGCATATGTTGCACTACTTTTCGTTGTGACATGTCTTGTTCCTCCATTCCACGGCAGTTTTCCGTCTATCTTCTTCTTCTGGCCGAGGACGCTTTTGCGCCAATGCGACACTTTTCAGCTATTTTTCACTCTTGACTTGGCTCTCTTTTGACAGGTGCCAACTAAATACACCTGCAATTGTATCTTTTTTTGGTCGCTGATGACGCAAATTTTGCAATTTTGTTGAAACAGAAATACCGACTGTTAGTAACATACTACTGTAGCCGCTCTTTTTATCTCTTTTTTTAAGTTTATTATTTATATTATTTATAAATAATAAACAAGTTATACAGTAGTTGCTTTTAATCCGTCTCTTGTGCCACGAGATCCGTAAAAAGAGGTTGGCAGAGGTGTTTACTTTTTGAATAAATGAATTTCAAGAATAAAAAGCGCATTATTCAAAGAAAAATCATTATTTTTGGCCTTTACACGTGATAAAGTCGATTGATTAAATATAAACAATATGTCACACACAACGCGCCGTAAACATGTCCTTAAAGAAATGATGGAAGACGAATTTGAGCTTCCCAAGGAACAACAGCAAATTGTGCGAGTTATCGGCAGTCGCGGCAACAATTTGCATGAGGTCGAAACCGGCGAGGAGGCCTCAAAGGTGGAACACTTTTTAGTGTCGATGCCCAACAAATTCAGAAAGAATGTGTGGGTAAAGCGTGGCGACTTCATTTTGATAGAGCCCATCGAGGAAGGCGATAAGGTTAAGGCCGAAATATGCAAAATTCTAACGCCGGAGCATGTGAAGGAGTATACAAAGGCTGGCATCTGGCCCAAACGCTTTGCAAAACGACCCTTAGAACAGCAGCAAAGTGACGGTGATGATTCGGATGACCTGACGCCAAACACAAATCGACCAATTGCAGATGAAGTAGATGACAGCGATGAAGATTCCAGTGAATCTGATGAAGATTAGAAACTGAGAAGTCTACTATTAGACTGTGTTATTTCCAATATGAGCCGCAGAATACAAAACTTGCGGCTTGTGTGCATACAAAAAAATTCGGCTCTGTATTTATTTAAATTGTTTTTCGTAGACTTAAAATATAACATAAAAATGTACAATAATGAGTAAATGAAGTTCGCTTGATTCGAGTGTCTACTGCGGAAAATTCATGTGTGAAAAATGTTATTATTTATATGTTCATGCAAAAGCTACGGAGAAGCTTAAAAATAGACGAGCGTATAATATGCCATTCTGAGATCCATTCTTTTGCAGTTCAATAGGTTATTTTTATCTACTACTAGTTAAAAGCGCTTCTTCACTGGTTTGACTTTCGAGTATCCATTTACTACTAAATCTACTGTTGCTGTTGCTCCTGAAAACATTCTGTTTCGTCTTCTTCCTTTTCGTCAGTGGTTTCCTGTTCGACTTTATAGCCAGACTCATCACTAAAATCCTCCAACTGTTCCTGTTCAATTTCGCCAACAGTCTCTTCTTCTTCGCACTGTTCTTCTTGCACGACGGAAGGCAAAGCATTTGATGCCACCTGCGTTTCGCCCAACGGCAGCGTCGATGGCCGCATTCGCGTAAAAGGAAAATTTCCCTGCCCTTCCATTTGCGGTGTATGCACTGCAACTATTTCGGTTTGTGTGGCCGCCGAATCGCGTTCCATCTGAGCTTGACTGGCGGCGATTGCTTGTAACTGCTCCTCGATATTACCGGACGTGTTAATTAACTTTTTGATTGCATCCTGCGGCAAATTGCATACCATTGTCAGACAATTGACTATATTGCCCATCGAGCTTTGCAGTTGTTGTACCTGAAAGTCGCAAAATTACTAATTACATCCACTTGCTAATGAAATTACACACCAACCTGATTTGTGAGTAAAGAACAGTTCTTAGCCAAATCTTGCACAACAGCGGCCGAGTCGTCATGGACATTCTGTTCGGACGTCTGCTGCTCTTTTTGAGTACCATTAGAGTCATTCTGCTGCATTGTCGACACTTTCTTCCACAAAGCATTAATCGCTTGCATTTGCAGCTGTTGTATCTTACGTTCGTTCTCCAACTGCGCTTTGGTAAGCTCCATGTCCTTGGTTAGTTTGCTAAATAAATAAATATATAAATATGGTAATAAAGTAAATAATCACCGCAGGCGGTTTTACTTACTCAATATACTCGTGTGTGCGCTGCTTTTGCAGTTTCTCGGCAATGTCCTTAGTTTTCTTGCGTGTGCGATAACCACGCCATATCTTCTGTATGACTACCGCCGACGATTCCGTGTCTTGTTCGCTTTGCGTTTGAGTGTAACGTCTGTTGTTTTGATGATGATGGTGGTGCTGTTGCTGCTGCTGGGTACGCTGAGCGGCTTTGTTACGTATTGTTTTCAATTTATCCATGTTGAACTGTTCGCTGTCGTCATCAGAACTAAAGCCAGCCGAATCGCCATCGTTCGCCATTACCAGCACTGAGTTGGTTACAAAGCCACTACGCGATCGCATTGGTTCGGCATTGATGCCAGACGACTCTGTTGCCTGCTGTGCCTGCGTGGGTGCGGCAGTTGGCCCTGGACGCTGCTGGCGATTCGATTGGTTCGATTGTGGCACGTTGCTGTTGCTGCTCTTCCGCGGACTAGTTGTTGGACTGTTCGTCCGCCGCAAATGTGGGCTACGTACACGTGGTGAACTCAGTTTGTTATCTTTAAATGAGTGAGACGGTGAGGACTTGTCGTTCAGAGAGCTGCGTCTTAGGCCTAGGCTACCTTTGTTTTTGACAATTTTTGTTGTGTTTTGAATTTGTGAGTTGAGCGCCGACACGGCTACGCGTTGTGCCACAGCGGCAGGGCAAACATCGGGACTCATAAGCGTTTCGGGAACAGGCACCATTTTCGAAGCGGCAGACAAGGGACCACCGGATTGCGTTTGATTTAAAAATGATTGATCTGATAAATAATAAAATAAATATTCGCAATGGTTGTGGCGTAACATGAAGGGTGGCTACTACTAACCATTGTATGGATTTGGTGTTATGTTGCGAGGCGTCGATTCTTGTGAGTTATAGGTTTTCGTTGTGATACTGCTTGACATGCCGCTGCTCGCAAGCGAAAAACTATCGGAGCTTTGCGATAGTATCGAATCATTTTTGATGTTCTCAATAAGCGAGGTGGTCATTTGAAGCGAAGAATGGTTTGAGTTGTTCGCTGCTAAAAATAAAGAGCACTTATTATTTTAATTTCGTTGAGCAATAATTAAGCTTACCATGATCACTTGAAGTGTTGCCGTGATAGCTACTGATCATCGATTCAGGCGAGCCTTGTCGTCCACTAAGCCGTGAAACTATGAATGCGAAAAAAATAAATATAATAAATAATGAATTAATCAATAATACTTACATCTCGGTGATTGTATGCGACTTGTGGGCTTCTTACGATTCGATGATGGTGAATTGCTTGCTGAGGAATTTGCGTTATCCATAATCTCCTCCTGCAGCTGACGCTGATGGTGCTGCGCCTTACTTAGTATCAATCTTAGTTTCCGCTCATTTTCATTCTCTAACGCTTTGCCGACCAGCGGACAAACGCTGCTCAAGTATTTTGCCAGCGCGGCTTGCTCACCGACGCGAAACTGACGACCACGGCCTTGACTGTACAGCCACTCGGCTTTTAAGCTCTCAATAGGGTCGACAACGTAGCCATCGATCACCGTGACGGTCATGCACCAGTTCAACACAAAAGGCCGATGATCAAACCCGCTGAAATGTCTTTGTCAAATTCATGTTTTATTTATCACTCATATAATTTACTCACTCCAGGCAATTGGGTCCAACAGTCATGGTGACGCAAGGGTTTTCCGCAATGGAGAAACCCTGAAGATTACACAAGTGCGACAAGGTACAGATCTCGTTTAGATCAGCTATGCTATTCTTTGCCAACGTCAACTGCTCCAGCGATGCTGGCAAGTATTTGTCACACTGGCGCAAGTGCGTCAATCGATTGCCATGCAGATATAGTTCCTACAACGAACGATTCACATATCACTAACATCAACAGACAACATGTTGAAAACAAACCTTTAAATTGCGCAGGTATGACATGTCCGAAATGTTTCCTATGCTATTCTCGGCCAGATTGAGGTACTCCAGATTAATGTTAGTGTTCAGGTGCTCGATAGTTTTGATGTTGTTGCCCTCCAAATTTAGATGACGCAAATGCACGCAATCCTTCAGGCCCTCAATTGACAAAATCTGATTGAAGGAAAGATTCAACTCGCGCAGGCAATGCAATCGACAGACGCCATACATGCGCAGCAGCTGATTTTTGCTCAATGAAAGCTGAAACACAAGAAAGTTATTATTTTTTATGCTTAACTCATGACGCTAATACATACCAACTCGATCTTGAGGTACGAATCAATATTATCTATTTTCTGCAATTCATTTTCGTCTAATATCAGCTTGCGTACGTTCTGTGCATCCTCCTGTTTTGGCACTTTTTTCAGCTGCTTGTTGGACAAGTCCAGTGTTTGTTTGACGCGTTGCTCCTCCTCCGTACCTGTAACAGAGAAAAAAAAATTGACATGGTGACGTCATGCAAAGGACTTGCACTCCATTGAAAGAGGTGTGGCGAATGTGGACGTCTGAATTCGCCCCTGCACTTGAATTGCCAGAACTTAAAATTGTATCAAACAGAAAAGGAATAATCAATACTCCTTTAAAAATTAATCCATTAACACATCCGCGTGAACACTATATCCCCCTGAAGTAGGCAATTGGTTAACGGTATCCCGAAAGTAGGCAACATTTTTCGGTTTGTTGATAATAGCTTTTACTTAAATTTATTTTATTTTTTAAGAGCACTCACTCATTTTTGCAGCATTCTTTTACAATCCCCCCGCTCTTAAAACTGACTTCTTTTTTTTTTTGGTTTAAACTGGTCTTTAGACCAATCGAGGGCTGGCGAATCAAAAAATGAAGTCATTTCGCCAGGGCTGCAGTGAAACGAAAGCATTTCACCAGATGACTTCGTCGAAGTTTGAGCCCTGGTGTGTTGCAACGAGTACCCACAACTGCCGCTAGCTGGCGGCTGAGGTTAGTTTCTTTGCCAAAAGAGGCGCTTTTTTAAAGTAGCGCCACCTATTAATCATTGGATGCGAATTCTGGTAAATTTGTTTGTTTAAGAGAGTCTGTAGTAGGCTAACATGATAGTATTTATCGTTATGTTGTATATTATTGCTATTAAGCTTTTAATGCTGACTTTTTGTTTCTTTAAATTAACTCCACTTAAATTGGCAGACTGTTGGCGAATGCAACACTGGGTCAAAAATGTAAGCAAACTGCTTTAATTGACTCCGTTATGACACTGTAACTCTACATTGGTTTGGACTATGTCACGGTGCACTGCATGGTACTTGTCCCTTGACCTAAAAAAAAAGGTAAACTCCTCGCAAATCGCGTAGACGCTTTTGCGCCAATTTGACACTGTTGATCCAATTTGGCTCTTTCTCGCTAAAAAGCCGACCAAAACCGAGTGAACCCGACGTCTGTCCACATATTATTGTCATTGTTTGGCGCCTTTTTTGGATAGTTTTCATATTTTTGCAATTTGCAATAAAGTATTCACTCTTTATCGAAGAATTTAAAAAACAATAAACATGGTTTCTGAATTTGAGCCGCGTAAAATTGTGAACGGTGCCATTCTGAAGCAGTTTGCGGGAGACATGGTGAGCATTATGGTACGTGTCGAAGACGTTGCCGGCAAGATATTGAACGCCACCACAACAGACAGCCAAAAAGTGCGCGTTAATCTGCCATTTGAGCTCACTGCCCGCAAGGGTGCCTGGGTTGAGGTCATCGGAATGCCAAACAATGGCGACGTGATTCGCGCAAAGGAAGTAAGTTAATATGCCACTCTAAGTTTGCCAGCTTCACTAATGCTTCTCAATTTGCGTTGCAGGTTATTGAATTTGGCAAAGAAGATGTAGACTTCGATACTGAAGGATACAATGGCATGGTCTTTATGTTGAACAATCTGAAAAATATCTATCAGTATGGTTAAGATTTAGTTAAGTGCATCCGTTTCTCTGTAAAATTTAATTAAACTTAAGTCAAACTAAAAATCCCCGTAATTTCACAATATTGCGTTTCATCACAATTGTTTTTGAACCTCATATACCACAAATCAAGGTTTAATGGGCTTTTTAATTGCTTGTAACATTTCAATGTTTCTATATGTCTACAAAATATATAATCATTCAGATGGCTATGAGATAAATATAAAGATTAAAGCAAATGTGAAAGAAATCCATCTGATCAAGTCTCAAGGCAATTTATTGGCCTTGTAAACTTCACTAACCATGTGTGGCAGCCGCTCGAGATCTTCCATAAGCGACATTTCCTCCTTGAGACTATTGAGATACATTCGCTGCAACTTGCGTATCATTGGATTGATAACTTTTGAATTTACCACATCGTCAATGGAGACGGAAAAAGGAGTATTGGAAGAACTGTCGTTGTTTTCTGCCCCGCAATCGTCAGCGGGGTTGGACATTGAACGCTTCTCAGACTGTTTCGCGGTAATAACTTGGATTGACTCTTCGGTTTTCTTTATTTTTACATGACAAACCGGACATTGATTTAGATCCGTTGAGAATGGTCGGCTCAGTTGAGACGGCGCCACCGCCGTGATTGTCTTTATCGGCTTTTCAAAGGCTGCGACTTCTTTTTCCTTGGATGCTTTTTCGCGGTTTAGCGCCGACAAAGACTCGTCAACCACAGTCTGCAGTGCGATCTGAGAACGTACCATTTCACGTAAGTCTTGCGCACTCTTTCGGCTTACCACTGTCTTGGATGTACGCAATGATCTATCACTGCAGTCGGACAGAGCGCTAAGACTACATAATTGTGATTCACTGCACATATCATAACTGGAATAATGATCATGCTGTGATGCAGAGCTCTGCCTATGTTGAGTTTTTTTAGTTTTATTCCTATAGGGAGTAACATCAATACTTAACAGGCTATGCGGATAACCGAATGATGAAGTTGCACCTTGATGCTTATCCACTTCTTTAGTGACGTTGGATAAGAGATGTCTGTTTTCGTTTGTTTCCTTGGTTTGCAGATGAATATCGTCGACGATAGCTGTTGATCTGCACGCACGGTGCTGGCAAGGAGTATTCATTCTGTATGTACTTTGTTCGTTTGTTGTTTGTTCTGGCTGTTGTTGACGCAAACCATGACGACCATGTTGATGACCATGTTGATATTCACGTTGACTTTGCTGCTGATGATGTTTACTCGGCTCTTGTCTATAATGACGATTATATTTCTGATCTTGATCTAAATTCGAGCTTTCTTGTGTCGGATGCTGTTGTTGCTGTGATGATGAATATTCTGCTTTCTGGTTTGGTTTTTGCATTCTATGTCTTTGTCTACTTTTTGGTCCTTTTCGCAGTTTATCTCCAGTATCTTCATCGTCATCCTCTCTTTGGCTACGTATAATATGCTTGTGAACCGAATCTTTCGTGCTCGCCTGCATAAGCGTTTATTATACTTCGTCCAGTTAAAATTTGATTTGTGCATACCTGTAATTTTGTTTTCTGCATTTGTCCCTGAAAATGATTCCGCAACTCATCGCGATACATTTTGCTGTCTGTGCTCATTACAATTATTTTTATTAAATAAATTATTTTGTGTTCAAAGAGCACTTGATTATGATGAATGTAAATATTGAAATTGAATAAAAGTCGTAGCCGACTTTGTGAAATAAGATGGTTTCGTATTTTATTTTAAACTACAACAGTTTCCATATAATGTTCGAACGCGCGAGCTATTTTGGCATGATCGGGCGCCAGTTGTGTGTCCGCCATGATGGCCAGGCGATATTTGTCACCAAAGCGATGCAGATTCAAAGAGAGACCTAAAAAAGGAATTTCCAAAATTTAGAGATAGTCTGGGGCTTGGTTCAATAACTTACATGTCTTGGATTGTGGTGGCCGGAAGAGTAATACATCTTCGACCTTTTGACCCCAAGCCGATTGAAATTCAGCGCTGGAGCCGTGTATCTCTGTTATGGTCACGGGGAAATTGTACGAGAAGAAATTAATGCAAATCTTTGTCAGAACTTGTGGCATTAGCGCCGTAAGCAAGCTGTACTTTGTCTGGCCCATGGAAGCCAAGTAGAGTATAATCTGCTGTTCTCTGATCTGCTCAACGATATTGTGCATCTGACGCACCTGTTCTCGACCGGGCGTCACTAAAGGCAGTTGTATGAATACAACGCCGCCAATGTGCTCTGATTTGCCAGCCAAGTGCTCTGTGAAGTAGCCTTTAGCCACTGTGCGGCAAGTAGTGTTCAGCATGCGTGGCACGGAGGCATCATTGGCAAACGACTCAATATAGTCGTGTACGGCGCCAGCCAAACATGTGAGTGCAAAATCAGACTCACGCAGTTCCTCGTTGAAGTTTATCCGTTCGCGCAATGCTTTGCCATCAATGGATTTGGTGAAAGAAATAACTTTGCGGCCGGAGTAGGATTTCTTGTGTAGAATGTTGACCTCGCGAGTTGGATGCACGAATAGGACTTCGTAAATGTTACGGGGTGCCTTGAATAGCTCAAGACAGATTTTGAGGAACTCGAGCTGTGCGTAAAGCAACAGTGGCACATATGTGTACAAGCTCGCACAGTACGTGTCTGTGTATTGGGTTTTGCCCCGAAAGACGACATCGCGCAGCGCAAATAGCTCTTTGTAGCAATGATACGGCAGCAGCATAAACTTGTTCACATGCAGCTGCCACAAGAAGACGGTCACGCACTTGGCCAGATGCGTTGGCTGCCAGGAGTTCCGTAATGCGCTGCATGTGACCTCCCAGTTGAGATGACGTTGATGCATCTCCTTGCGCACTAATGACTGCAGCGTTTTCCAACGGCCAGTGGGACTTCTGTAAGTGCTGTTGCGCCGACGCAGCTTTTCGCGTAACTGCATCGTGCGCCAATAACCAATGCAAACATTCACAACTACGACCGTCAGCAATGACATCAGCTGGGTGAGGTTCGTTACACGTACATAAGACTGCAAAATAAAACACAAGTAGAATGTGAAACATTTCGAATGATGCCTGTACATACGTGCGAACCGCCATCCGGCGTCTCGAGCGATTCGAATTCATAGATGAACTTCTGCCAACGCAAGACAATCTGCCGCCAGATGTGCTGCATCAGTTTTTGTATGTGCTCCGGCTTGCGCACAAAGTGTGACAGCTGATGGACGCGAGTTTCCGGCTTTAGTTCCTCAATATCCAGCATGATGCGTCGCTCCGGATCGCGCAGTAAGAGCATTTCGTTTATATGCAAGTCTTCCTCTTCGGCGATAATGAGGTGATGCACCTTGACCAATATATAGAAGTGTTCCTCTGAAGCTACTGACGTCTCAAATGGGCCACATATGCTGTTCGTTGGCTTTATGGGTATAACAATAACCTGCCACTGTGGTAAGTCAGAGGGTATGTACTTCTTTGCTAGCTCGCTGGTAAAATCCTCAATGTTGGCGTCGTTTATACTTCGACCACGATGTTTGTGCGTGCTTAGCAGAACATGATTGTTTATATTGAAGCCACTGGCATGAAGAAATAATGTTATTAGAAGTTATTGAGTAGAAATCATGATGTTCACCTGCTGTCGTTAACCCATGCATATTGGCCCCAACAGTTCACCAGTTGCTGACGCAGCTTGGGGAAGCGCAGTATACCGCTCTTGTCGCGCAGCTCCGTCAACTGTTGCTCATAGTGCTGCTTTATCATATCAAAGTCGCAAGTGCCCTGCACTTGCAGCAAGAAGTGAAAGATGCCCGCATTTTTCTGTGTGTCAATGAGCGAGCGTATCTTCTTGGACTTAGATATTGTCAGATTCGGATATTTAATGCTGAGCAAATAATTAGTCAGCTCGTTGCTTATGTGTGCACCTGTAATTGTAATGGAGATAGAAAGAAAGAGAAATTTTCAGTCTAAAGTGCGAGTGACCGGATCTTTTTTGTTTGACTTGACACAGTCTTGTATTAATTATCTCTTTTCTGTGAATTACGCAGCGCCCTCATCACTATCGCTTTCATTCATTTTGGTTTGTCTATTCCGTTGATCGTTGGCTTATCAACGCTTCGTCATAATTATTGTGAGTAAGTGTGCCTGGTCAAAGTTCAACGCGATGTCAGGTGGGCATTGTGACTGGCGAACACGTACACAGATATCAACCAGCGCGGACATGTCTAGCCTATGTGGCTTCACACGAAAAATTACAAATTATCAGCTTAACAAACTGTATGCATTTTCGCTATTATCAAAGGTCTTGTCAAAAGTTCAATTATTTTGCAAAGTTCCCGTTCAGCTCGGAAACTAATCTGTTGAACAACAACACAATTAAGAAAAACTCGCTCCCACTCCACCGCTAACAGTTGTCTTGTCAGTTCATCAGTTCAAGTAAACGTTCCTTTTGGTTGTGAAAATTGTTGCTGTTGCAACAGCGAGGCTGTGTCCAGTATGTTGTCTTTGACTGGTTTCGGAATCAACAAAGAGTGTGTCGACGTGATTTATTAATGTCTCCGTAAGTCTCAACCATATCGAACCCGGCTTGGTCGGCATTAAGATGTAAGCCGCCTAATCAGATTACTTACATATAAATGAGAGCACTATCACCGGCAGCAACAAAACGGCGATTAAAAAGCAGATTAGCGTTTTAAGAAATGATTTCATCTTTTTCTCTCTCGCACTTTTGTAATGCCAAAATAATAATTGCCGTTTTTTCAAACGTTCTTTTAAGTGAATCGTGTTTTACAAAAACGATTTGTATGAACTATTTCTAAAGAACATATTTCCTCGACTATATTCTCTGACTGACGGCGCACAACTGACAGAAACGCCTCTAATCTTCGCGAAAATGATTTCATTGCACATTATACCAGATAGGAAGGTAGAAGTCGATCCGATTCGATCGCTTGCTATTATTTTGATTTGTTGTAGTTGGTGTTGTTGTTAGCACTTCGCAATTTTGTTATCACTGAATATTGTTGCTGGTGTTGCTCACTCAAAACACAAAGCGTTGAGGCCATATTTCTGAGTGAATTTATGTTCTGTTGAGTTTTTTTTTGAGAAACGATTTTTCGCAAATCATTAAAAGACATACGTTATATTTAATACACGCCATGCCGTAATCTGTAAAAGCATTGTCATGTGGTTAGTTCCTTGCATTATTCAAAAGACAAAATAAATGTCAGTTATTTTTTTTGCCGTTTCAAAATAAATTCAAATTTTCACGCAGATTAAGTGTTGTGCAACACATAAATATAAAAAAAAAGAAATTTGTAGGCTTGGTAAAAATTAGCGACTTTTGTATTGAAATGTTGCTGCTGACTTTTTTTAGTGCGAAATTCAATCACACGAACAGGGTTGCCAACTTGGGGGTGCCGCATGTTCGCTTGAAATTTTAGGTAGCATGAGGTGGTACGCCTTCAATTGGTTGAGAAACGCAAACGGTCCATTTGACACAAAAGTGTCACCGACGTCGGCAGAGTGCCGGCAGAAGTGGAAGAACAAGAAAACCTCCCCGATTGGAGATGTGGCTAAAATCGCCAGCGGTGGAAGCGCAACATGCGCTTTGTCAATCGAGAAACATGGCAGAAATGTAACAGTGACACAACAGTAACACAAAACTGACTCGAATCCTCTGTCGCTCTCAATTGAGCGAACATCATCTCTTGCTCTCAATCAGATTTCCAACGCGTTGTTTGCCTTATGTTTTTATATAGAACCCCGTCACTTGAACCATGATACAATTAGTAAAGGTAGTTTTGTTCGTGTGCGTGTTCGTTTTTTGATGAAAAAGGTTGTCGTTTCGCTCGCACTTACTTATTTAGGGGCTTATCCTCCCTCTTACTCGCACTTATTGTTACGATTGTAGAGGTACCAAATTTTGCCGACGAGACTACTTGAACGATGATTATGAGAGTGAGTGAGTGTGTGAGTATCTGTGTGTGAACTACTGGAAAAGTAACTGACAAAAAATTTAAAAAGATTTTTAACCATTTTTTTATTTACCGTTGGTTTCACTGGTCGTGTGTCGTTCCGTGGCTCCCGCGGATAGTTTGTTTTTTACGTAAAAATCTCACGACGCAAAGCTGTCTAATCACCGTTCAGCGTAAATTTTTTTTTATTGTGGTTTTTAGGGGTTTTTGGTTTGTGTTTAGGGGGAAACAGTTTTGAAAGTTGGTAACACTGCGAAATTCAATCACACGAATCGTGAGCTTGAGGCGGAAGCACATTTTGTCGCGTGTGCTCGGCTCTCTGGTGTGTGTGTCTGCCTGCTGCTGCTGTGTTTTTGGTTTTTGTTTGTATGTGTGTGAGTGAGTGTTAATGTGTGCCTGTGAAAAAAAAAAAATAATGAAATGTTGAAAATCTTATTTCTCAAACTAAAATAAAAATGCGTATTGTGCAAAATAACGGCATTTGAAAGTTACTTAGGAAATAATGCACGTAAACAAAATGAAGTAAATTGAAATGAAGTGCACAACTGAATTAAAAAGCTGAGAAAAGTCCTTGTGCTCGTTCCATGCGTTTTCGTAGGCGTTAAAGGTGTGCAAAAATTAAATATAAAAAAAAAACAACAACAAAACGAAAACAAAATATATTATTCCGTAAAAATTATTATACGTGTTATATACATATATAAATTTAAATAAAGTGCCGTTGTGTGAAAAGAAAACTAGAGTGCCCCTTTTGGTATACTACAAATAATTTACAAAAAAACCATCAAGCATTCCGGATGGTGAAGAAAGCCTGCGTTCCCGCAGCATAAATCTGACATTGACACATGCCATGAATGAAAAGGCATAAAACTGCCGCGCCTCCTGCGTCGTCCTTCTCACCAACTCCGCCCACATACAACTCACGCGAGAAGGATTCGTTCGCTATCACGACCGCACCGACTGCCCGCACGTTCGTCGTCTACTGCCTGATTTGTTTGTTTGTTCGTTCGTTTGTGTGTGTGTGTTTGTGTGATTCCTTTTGTTTTATTTTCATTTAAAAGTATATAAAAAAGGCAATTTTGTTATAAAAACGAAAGAAGAAGAAGAAAAAAAGAAACGAGAGCAGTAAACGAACGAATAAGGAAAACGCGAAACTTGCTTATAATAACACACACTTAAAACACCAAAAAAAAAAAAGAACAAAATTATACATGTACAAAAACAAAAAATAATATAAAAGACGACAGAAAGAATAAAATAAACGTGCCGAGCATTGCAATTGCCACGGGCTAAAAAGGTGGGTCAAGTGTAAATTTATTTTACTAGTTTCCTACACTCACACTCACACAACCACAAACACGCACACAAGCCAAAGCGCAAACACACAAACACATACATACTTACGCATGTAACTGCTGTGCTCAGTATCTTCTAATGTGTATGCGTGTGAGTGTGTGTAAAAGCGTAGTGCAGGATTTTGTTGTTTCTTGTTGTTGTTCTTGTTGTTGCAAAGCTTCGCTTAGCGTGGCAGTCAGTAGTCCTTAGTGGCATGGCATGGTATGGCATGGCATGAGATGATGGCCGGGTTGGTCGAATGGTTGAATGAATGTATATATAAAAATAAATTTTCAACACGCCAAAAATAGCGCATGATGATGATTATAACACGACGCTTTAAGTTACTAACATTGCGACATGTGCGGCGTGCGCTCTCATTGACATACAGGGTGTGCGTTTTCGCATACATCATTCATTACACATTGGATAGTACTTTATACTCATTATGCCAGTTTAAACTTATGCTAATGCTGACGTAGAAAATTACAATAGAAAATATTTTTCATTTGGATTTATTTTTATTTTTTTTTTTAGTATTTTGCTGCATACATATATGTATGTGTATGTGTAGTACAAAGCATGTAAATAGTTTCCGCAAACAAAAAGATGATGTTTTTCATATACACACATACACACACACACACACACATACAGATGTTTGTACACAGGAAGTAACAGCCAGCAAAAAACATACGTAGCAAATTCCTGTCTGCGAACAATTGACTTCCTTGAAGCGCTAAAACTCGCGCAGTGAACTCATTGGCACGAGACGTGAACGTGAACGTGAGTAGCTCTCAGCTCGTTTCATTCGCCATCTGCGTCTCTGTGTGTATGTGTGTATGTGTGTATGTGTGTGTGTGTGTCTCAGTGGTGAAAAGCTTTCAGCAGCAATGTAGAAGAAGAGGCAACAAAAAATGTTGAGAGACAAGCTGCCAAGAATATAAGTTTTACGGATTGCGCATAATATGCGCTTTTATTTCCGTTCTTCTCTCACAGTCTTTTACTTTGCTCACTCCCACACACACACACACACACACACACGCTCTCTGTCTTACTGGCTTCACTTGACTTTTAACTGTTTCAAGATTTTGTAGCATTAATCTCCATTTTTTTGTTGTTGTTTGTTGTCCTGCTCCTGCTTTTTACTTTTCTTCGCCCTCTTGGCTGATTTGTTTATTTTTAATTCCCACTCCCAGATCGTTTAGCAATATTTTTGTATGGTCACCGAAACAAAACAACAACAATAAAAACGCAATCAAGTCAAATATTTGCAAAAGCAAAACATTATTTTTGTTGTTATTGTTATTGTTTTTGTAGCGTGTGCAGTGACTTGTTATTTGGCTTTTAGCCACAATTGTCGCTTGGTCGTCTGTACATAAATCAACACCTACGCATTTGTTTCACTGCTGACACTTTGCCCAGGGGATAATACAAATGACTTGCTTATGTTGGAACCGTCGACGGCGGAGACTTTAATCTCGCTTAAGAAAGTTGTCATGTGTGTGTGCGTGTGTGTGTGTGTATTCAAGTGCTTTAATCAAATACACACAAGTATTTTGAAATCAAACTAGTCCAAGGTCATTTGTACGTTCAAAGTGTTCACATTTGACGCTCCAAAGCAACGTCTGTCATTTGTTGTTGCTCATGCTGGTTTCGTGTTGCAATTACTGTTGCTGTTGTTGCTGTTAGTGCAAACGAGGTTGTTGCACCGCTCGGTTGGTGGTCGCACGCAAGCAAGCGAGCAAGCTTTGCCACTGTGCCACCAATGAAAGTTTAGCGTGCGGTCGTTCGGTCACTGCCTCGCCACAAATTTTGAGCACAGTAAGCGTTTATGCCAATGTCTGAATTATTTTCACGCTTTTCAAGTCATGCTTTCATGGCTTTGTAGGTGGTAACACTTGTTTTTTTTTTTTTTTTGTTGCTTCTGCTGACTTGGTCATGCCGTGTTTTGTTGAGTCAACTTGATTGCGTTTTTAGTATGAATTTACCGCGGTCATTTTTTTCAGTTTTCATAAATTGACTTTACTAATGCCTCAAGCGTCGCATTAGTCAACGCAATGCTTACGTAAGTCAACGTAAAGTACTCATTTGGCCAGCCAGAAACAGTTGGCTTAACTAGCCCCTAAAAGTATGCTGCAATAATGTGTTAAAAATCGCTTTCGCGCCATTTTTTTCAAGTCTTCTTTTTACAAAAACAAAAAATTGATTAATTTTGTTTAATTTCGGTGTTTAAGCACATGAAGTAGGCAAATATTGTGCCCGGAGTCCTACCGCCTGCAACTTCTGCTCCTGCTTTGCCATTGGCGCGCACATAGAAACATGCGCAATGCGACAGTTAATTACCGCTATGCCAAGCGGTCTGAGGGGCTTAAGGGGCGGCCAACGTTGAAATGTGCTCTGTAATTATGAGAAGCACACAAAATTTGTCGCGCTGAGGTACAAAATTCGGGCAAAGCAACCAAAAAAGCTTCTAAGCGCGCGACACTGCCAACATTTCACTTTAATTACCGACATGTGCAAATATTTAAATGCGCTGTGCTGCGCTGTGCGGTAATTGATGTCGGTGCAGAGCCACCGATACATGCCTGCCGGCTCCACTTTGCTTAATGAAACGACCAGCAAGAATTTGGCTTTCGGCATGACCTCAGGCGCGCTCATATAAAGTTTTTCGACATTAACGACTCATTTGGTTTTTTAAAACTGTGTCACATATGCCCAAAAACAAAAATAAAGACGAAATAAATTGCTCAAATCACGATCTATACGCGAGCGTGCATGAATGGAGCAGACAACAAGACGGCGAAGTGAGCAAAATAACCATAATTACTACTTTGGTGCGATGGCATTGCTTGACGCCACGGCCGTGTGTCGCATGCGTTCTAATGAAATATTCATTACAATCGATAATTCCGCAAAAGCGACAGACCAACACGGCCCGACACACGTACAACGAATGCCAAGAGGAGCAGCAGCGGCAGTCCACGTTGCCGCAACTGTCAGGACTCGTGCGCTGGTCGATTATGTTTGGGCCAACGAGCGAGTTGAAAGTAAAAAGGATGGCTGAAAAGTAGGAAGGATAACAAGAAAAAACGAGTGCAGGAAATAAAATGCCAATAATTCATCGAATTTTATGTGCTCGTTGTGCAGGACAAGTTTTTATTTCTTCTTCTTCTTTCTGTTCGTTCAACTTTTCATTCATTGAATCATTCATTCAACATGCTCTTTTTATGCTCTCTGCTGTTGAGGTCTACTTGGCGTATGATTAATTTCATGGAATGCACAAACACAGAAAATACAGCAATGTAAACTTATTGAAAGCTCAATGTTTGTCTTTCATTAAAAATTCTATTAAAAACTTATACACAACAACAACAACAACAAGAAGAACAACTTTGGTCCATTAAATGCGACACAAGTCATCATTTGCAATAACAAAAGCTCCATTTCGACCAACGACCATTGGCCATATTTGTTTGCCTGTCCCACCAGCTCGTCGGCTCGAACTCAAACAAAAGTTACAGCTCAGCGCTTCATGTTACTTTGCTACGCTATTGTGCAAATATTGGACGATCCAACAAGAGCAACAACAACAACGACTATGACTGGCATTTTCATAAATAAGAAATGCAACAAGATAATAGCGACCAAAGGCGGGGTTGGGGCTGGTGTGGCTTAGAAGTTGGTACTGTTCATGGTGGTTGGCGACGATGTCGAGACACTTTAACATTATAAACCAAAATGACAATAAATTTGCATATTGCACAAGCCTTGCAAGCGAAGCAAGTAGGGTGCATGTTTTTTTTTCTATTACCAACAAAGAGGCGGCAGAAGAAGAAGCATATAGCAGAGCACAACTTTTGTTTTATAAGGCACACGCTTCATTTGCCTCGACATGTGTGTGTGTGTGTGTGGTTGAGTTGAGTTGCTGTGTTATGGGGGAGGGGGGTAGAAGCATGAAGAGTGTCGTAGTCGTTGTCTACGTTGTTAAAGACAGGAAGCCAAAGTCAGTTTATATGCAGATGAGCATAATTGATTTCAAATTGAGTGCGCCGAGCAAAGAAGTCACTTTTTATATATGTAAGAACGAACGCTCGTTGGGCGACTGAAATCATTGGCGTCGATTGTGTCGTTGTTGTAACGGTAAATTGCTATTGTTCGGCTTACTGTTGTTGTTGTTGTTGCTGCTCGACAAGTATACGGAAGTATTAAACTACAAAAGGATTAAATAATAATGCGCTGATAGCGCACGTTGTCAGAGGCACTCGCTCCCCTCCCTCTCTATCGCTCCCACTCATTCTGTGCCAAGTAAATTACAAGGATTGGCTGCTGAAGTATGTAACATTGCTGCTTAGGCAGTTTCACTCAAGTAGATGCTTCAAACTTGCACATTAAGGGACAAGTATCTGTTCGCTATGTTGGTTGCTGTTGAGGACTTCGTGACTGAATTTGTTGCAAATAAACCGTGTTTATTTCAATGCTTATGCATGAGCAAAGATCCTTGAACAGGAACTCTTAGCATATACATATGTATAAGTGGATGATGCTTATTGTAATAATGTTATTTGCATAGATTAGCAGATATTCTTGATAATGCTTGAAACGCTTGTAATTTTTAAATGAAATAATTTGAAAATTTTTGTATTTTATTATGACTTAAGTTAGGTTACATTTGATTGCGCCAAGTGTCGCGTTGTTTGGTTTTTTTTTTGTTTGTTTTTTGGCTCGTTATAACCGCACAGGCGTCCTAAATTGAAAACGCAACCTAACCTCAAACTAGAGCAAGGACATTTAACTTCAAAACTGCAGTGAGAAAAGAACTCAGGCCTGGTTGAATACATACATACATATGTACATACATATAAGCAAACATACATGCATTGCACACTTTTACGACAACAACAACAACAACAGCAACAAAATACAAAATGAATTCTTTTTTTCTCGTTTTTTTTTTTTTTTTTAATTTCGCCCATGGCACAACTGCCAACACGATGCTCAGTCACATTTGTCTGCTGATGATCGACCCAGGGTGACTTCTCCACACAGAGAGCTCTGCGCTTTCATTTCCATTGCATGTCCTTGTGCACTCCGACAATGTCCGTCACCCTTAAGCTTTCCCTCCTGCCGCTCCTAAGGTACACAACACAACAGACATGTTGGACTATCGAACTCTGTCCATGTTCGCTCTGTTCTGTGCTGTTCTGTTCTGATTATGACAACTCAAGGAAAATCTCCAACATTGATGTGTTTGACAATTTCGGTGAAAGACACAAACACACACATGCACACACGTCGCATCAGTTGATTTGAGTTCAGCTCATTTCACACGACAGCAACAATCAATGCAGACTCATCTCAATGGCGACACACAACTTTACACACACAAGTGCATTAATTATCCAATACAACGAATCGGCTCGCTTGTAACACAGCATTGTCCTGGTCAGTTTTTATATGTGTGTATGTGTGTGTGTGTGTGTGTGTGTGATATATTGGAAGCAGCTTTGGTCAGTCAATTAGTTAATGTCGGCCGACATTCGAGATTATTTCATATGTGAAGCGTTGAAGTGAAATTCAATTTATTTTGATACGAAAACAGATTTCAGGCTCCGTTAATTTTATGGACCATCCAACAGATGGCGTGTACTTAATCGTCACGCCCTTCGGTGCAGATCGAGGTCTGACTCGTCTGTTGGAATGGCTGAGGGGCATTAAAGGGTGAAAGTTTTTTAGCACGAATGTTCGCTGACTTAGGGAATTTGCTTGACACATGATTGACATTTGTTTCTTGTCGTTGTTGTTTTTATTAGCGAGCATGCATTTTTATTACACTTAGTTTTGCATATTGACGCATCCCCGAGGAGAGGTCGCTGCGAGTTGTCATTTATATATGAGGCCATTGCATGCTAAAGTGCACAAACACACACCCACACGCACACCTACATATGCAGATATGCAAACACATGCATAAAACCTCATTAAATAAGTTAATATGTAACTTTGTTTTTTTTGTTGTTGTTGTTATTGTTGTTTATTTAACAGTTTCAGTTGAGTTCAATTCCGTTCAGTTGGCAAACAAGCGGCAAAAAGTCAACGCGCACAAATTACTCATCGTGTCCGGAAGGTTGGACAGAAGAAGCGATAAAACATTGCCGGTGACTTCGAACCGTTGGACGTCAAATTTTGTTATTTCAAATAAACAACGATAATTTTGTACAAGATTCGGTGATGTGGGACAACCCCCGTAGCGGGAAATGCAACAACCCCAACGTTATATACCGTCTGTATCTGATCTATATGGAACGGACGAGATAGAATTATTATTGGACGAAATACGCGAACTGGAGCTGGAACCGGTCTGCTGTCAGCTGGACGATGAACAGGACTTTGAAATAGCTGGCAGCAGAGCCGGTGAACTATCATTGTCGCTGGAATCGCCGCTGGGCACGTGCACGTCGTGGGACTCGCACGCGAACTATAAACAGCGCAGCGGACAAACGCCACTGCCATGGGGTGTCGCCCTACACTGTGATCCGCAACACTTGAAAACGCCTACAGGGATTGTGCGCATACTTTTGGTGGTAAGTGTCTGAGTCGTGTGTGTCTTTGAGTACATAACAAGATTATTGTTATTATTATTGTTGTAATATGATTAATTAATTACAGTTATCCTCTGCTGCTTGCCTGGCCTGCGAATGTTCCGCCGGCACGGTGCAAGTCGGCCTTTTTCTACTGCCACTCATCGGACGCCTGAGGCTGATGGTCTTCTGTGCGCTCTTCTCGTTACTCATCACATGTCTCATGTTGTTTCTCGATATATCGCACATAGCACTCATGTTTCCATTCAACTGGACTAAAGTTGTAAGTTGAAAATCTTCAAAGTTCAAATAAGACACTCATATACATATATCGTAGTAAATTAACAAAGTCTTAATAAGTTTGAGCACTAGTCTGCCATATGTGGCATATGTTGCTATGTAACATAGGCCCACATCGCTCTTTTTATGTCAAGAGTTAAAAAAATAAGTAAAATTAAACTATTGTTTTATTTTGCAGAATACGTGGATGTACCTGAGTATTGGTTTAATATTTATTTTGAGCTCGACACTGCTTGTGCACATGGTACTCTATGCAACGGAGTATACATTGGTATCGAAGCACAGCAAAGACACAATTTTCGCCTCAGCGGTGCGTAAAGGAGTTCCACAGCTACTTAAAATATTTATACTAATAAATATTTTGTTTTTCATTAGATTATCGGCTACATATGCGCAATAGAGTCATTTATATTGTCGGCCATCGCATCCTGGCCCTGGACACAGTATCGACATGTGCCCGATGATGCCAGTGAGCTGTTTATCGAGGATCGCGAAATGACGCCGATGAGTCCGATTGATAGCACGGAATTAGCGCGTACAAGTCATCATCCACACCAACAACAACAACAGCAGAATAACCATCATAGCATAGGCAACAACAGCACAGCGCTCAGCGAGACAAATAATCATTACAATAATCAATATATGCCAGCAACGTCGTCCTATAATCAAAAGCCTTATATACCTGGTATGTCCACCATCTGCCACACATACCAACGCTCTTAATATTGTATGCTCAAATGTTGCATAGCGCCATAGAACACATACGACAGTTTACCATTCAGACTCAATTTACAAGTGTGCGCACTTAACTTTCGCATGTGTTGAATGGCTCAATGCAACATAGGTGTATATAATATTAAAAACAATGGCAAATGAATAACATTTGAATTCTCTAATTAATTTTTTATCTTTTATTGCAGCCAAACGACCCAATGAAATAAATAACCAAAGGCCAACACTTGGCCATACACAAACCACGCGAAAACCAAATCAACGTTATCGCGAGGGATATCATTATCAACCAGTTGCGTCAACGTCCCGCCAGAGTCCCACATTCGTCTTAGGCGATGACACTGGGGCCGGTCCATCCACATCCCGATCCAATGATAATTCTAGTGCGTGATAGTTTTTAGTCCTCGAAAAAGAATAATTTAAAAATAAATAAATTACATATATGAAAAAAAAATCAATAATATTTTTATGCCCATGTTGTGCGAAGGGGGCGCGGGCCGAAACAAAAATTTATAATTAACAAAAAATTGATATTGAAAAAAATTGAAAAAAAAATATTAAAAAAACTATGAAATCGAAAATTAGAAGAAACAAAAATTGTGCAATAAAACAAATGCATTTGGTAAATGTAACAAATTGTTAAATAGTTGAAAACGCAAAAAGTTAAAATTGATTAAATAAAAAACAAAAAATTTAATAAAAAAACAACAACAATAATAATCGTATTAAAAAAGTATGTGTAAAAAAAAACTAAACAAACGAATTACCAGAAATTCAAGAATTTAAATTGCAACCAAAAGAAAAACAAACAAAACAAAAAATTAATATAAACAAATAAGTAAAAAACGAAATTAAACTATTAAACTAAAATGAGAACTTGAACAATTCGTGACTCACTTCACGGGGCAGTGAAGCGGAGGAGCGTCAAACATTTTAACATAATTTGTAATTTGTGCAGGAGGCGCAAACAAACAAAACAAAACAAAACAAAAACAATTTGAAAAGCAAAACACGAGCATCAATTTTTGGAAAACGAATCGAATTAAAACGATTCACATTATTTAGTTATAAAGTTGATATTAGTCAATGTATAACTAAAGCAAAAGTTATTAAATTGGTAGGACGAAGAAGGCACAAGCATTGCCATGGCAGGAGACACACCTTTTTGCATGAGATAATGTAAAAGCCGAAAATTTGTGACAATTAAAAAAGGAAAATAATTATTGTAAAACATTGAAAAGCATGAAGCAAAAAAAAATGAAAAATGAAAAAAAATCATCTTGTTATAAACGTAGTTTTGCTTATTTTTTAATAAAACAGTAATAAAAATTGTTGGTTGCCATATTTTTAATGTCATTTCGCTATTTTAAGCTTAAGTCCTTGGCAATTGTGTGCGAACAGAACGCCATCATTTGATTGCGAACGCGCTCGAAACTCTGCACTGCAATGGGCTTGGCTTCGGGCCATTGGGCCAAGTCTCGATAGATGGGTCGACAGAACTTCATGCGGAAATTAGAGTTGACAACTCAATAGCCTGACATTGGGAGAATAAGTACGGATCGTTCTTGCCCAATGTTTACTTTGACGTTAACCATTGCAAGGCGCTTGCTTTATCCGACGTTTCATATTCAATGCGTATAGACAATCTTAACGTTCAACACAAAATTATTTATATCGTATGGTTAATTTGAAGCATTTATTTTTGATAAGTATTTATTTGTTAGTTTATTAGTTGTCTTCGTATCTGTTAATTATACAAAATTTAATATTAATACAAATGCAGACTTATTTTAAGCCCAAGTCCTTGGCAATTGTGTGCGAGCAGACGGCCATCATTTGATCACGAATGCGCTCGAAATTTTGCACAGCAGCGGGTTTGGCTTCGGGCCATTGAGCTAAGTCACGATAGATTGGACGACAGAACTTCATGCGGAAGTTGGAGTTGGCAAACTCAATGATATCATCAATTCGTTTATTTAACTTTGCTCTGATAATCAAACGCATCAAGCGGAAACGCAATTCAGCATTCTTCGTGTTTTTCAGATTGTATGTTGTCTCCAACAACTCAATTTTTTCATTATTCATCTCTACAATATCCTTGGCCTCAATCAATTTGCCTAAGAAATCAATTAGTTGATGCGTCGATATAGTCTGTTGAATAGTCGGATCTGCCTTCAGTTCAGCGACGGTTTTCGTACTCCAAAGTTCGGCCAAATTCTTTGAGACGTTTGCGAGCGATTCATCAAACCTACAAAAATAAAATTTTCAATACATGTAATATAAAACAATAAGTTGATTATAGACAAAGTTTACTTACTTTGGAATAATTGGAGGCATGCCTTCGCAGCTAAGCCACAAATCCCAATCAACTTCGTTAAGCTTGTCTTTATGTTCAGTTTTGTTAAAATGCTCATATAAAGCGGTTTTGAAGTCATCTGTCATAACAGATTGATAAGCATACTTTTTCAAGTATTCGCGCAAGAACGGTTCAAATACACTTGGGCCGCCAAACAAGTCTTCAAGATACCGCAGGAATGTAGATCCTTTTATGTAAGGCACCGAAGAGAAGGCATCGTCTGGACCACAGTTTGACAAGTCAACAACTAATTTTGTGAGCTCCGGCGTCTTTGCCAATTGTGTGCGTAACTATTTGTCAGAAAAAAATTCGAAATTAATTATTTGCTTAAAGCTTTAATGCATCAACACTTACACACTCTTGAAGGTCGGTAAGATTTCGGAGCATGTGGAAGTCCCGCTCCTTTTGACCCTGCATTCGTCCAACAATCTTTGCTTCAACAAATACAGTGAAACCTTCATTCAGCCAGAAATGCTCAAAGTTTTTATTTGTGACAAGGTTGCCAGTCCAGCTGTGAGCAATTTCATGAGCGACCACATCGGCCAACGATTTGTCGCCTGCGAGCAACGTTGGGGTCACGAAAGTCAAGCATGGATTTTCCATGCCACCGTATGGAAATGACGGAGGCATTACCAACAGATCATACTGTTTCCACACATATGGACCACACAGATCTGAGGCGGTCTTAAGCATTTCAGAGGTTTGCGAGAATTCCTCAGCACAAGCATCTACGATTGCCTCTTCCGCCCACACATTCGAATTTGGACCAAGAGGACGGGATACCAATTTGCCAATGGCAATAGCTAGCAAGTATGCTGGGATCGGCACCTCCTGTTTGAAATTAGTCACGCCCGATTCTTGTTTACTGATAATGGCGCTCATTAAGGTGGTCAGCTCCTTTGGATGCTCTATACGCGCCTCATATGTGAACTTCACGGAAGGCGTGTCTTGGCATGGCATCACCGAGCGAGCATGTATAGCCTGACATTGGGAGAACATGTACGGATGATTTTTTCCCAATGTTTGCTCTGGCGTTAACCATTGCAAAGCGCTTGCTTTATCCGATGTCTCATATTCAATGCGCACAGTCAAACTGAAAACAAATATTATTATTTATATGCCTTGATAAATACTATATACATTGTCGTAAAGATTAGCAGAATGTATGTGCTTAGCAACACTTACTCGCCCTTTGCAGTGCCCGATGGCAGCTCGAGGGTAAGCTTTTGCCCAATGTCCGGTACGGAATCGCTAATAAAATGATTTATTGGTGTTAAGCTCTTGCCGGTGACTACATTGACATCCTTCACTTCAATGTCCCTCACGTCCAATAACTGTTTTCATATCAAAAATTATAGTGTTTACTATTAGTACATGCTTGTAGGGATTGGGTTTTACTTACAATTTCCTTCAAATCGTTCTGCAGCACGTTAAAGCGATGCTCAACATTGCCACGCAGCTTGGTGGCTGCAAAGTCAACCACCCAGTTTATCTTACTGTGTTTTGTTGTAATCAAATCTGGCTCGGAGTACGAGCTGGGATCAACTTTGCCTAGACGACCCATGTTGCGTTTTTGAAGAGTAAAAATCGGGAGCAAATGTTGTGTGCACAGCGACCGTTGGGAGACTAAAAACAAACAAGAAATAATCAGGTTTTATTTGTTACCTCAAGAACTCTTTATCAGGTATTATGACAAAGACTATCAACAAGTTGAGACCAGATAAGCCGATTGGCCGCAGTTCCGTATTAACATGTCGGTTAGCACCGTACTTACACACAATCTATACAATGAAACTGTGGCAAGATTGAGATATGATGACCGCACAGTTGGAATATGCGTAGGCGTCTCTTATACTATCACTGTGATAGTGTGAATGAAATGCACTAATCGCTCGCTATGACAGCTAGTATTATTGAGAGTTGTCAGCTCACTCGATTAAAACACATAGGGTTGTAGTTGATTGTTGCTTTTTAAATTTTATATAATATTTTAATATTCTTAACGTAAGACGTAATCCTTAGGATAATCCATAACAGAGGGGAAGTTTTCTAGCGTCTCTTTGTCGATGTGATCCAAGCGTTGTGGCACCTGACGCGGCGCACGGATTTGGTTTGTTACATTCGCCAGCAAATCTTCCGGAACACTATCATCAGCGAACAGGTGCAAACGTTGCATTGTATAACGACGCTGCAGGTTGCCATTCATTGAATTATAGACGGCCTTCTTCATGACCATCGTTGGATCCTTTTCGTGGAGTTGCCACGCCAACGTCCATGAAGCGCCTCCTGGATAACCGGTGTGGTGGAAATAAACGCGCTTTATCCATTCGTCACCAGGCAGGGCAATTTCTTTGGTGTTGATGAGCACAACATGATCGCCACAATCATCTGAAACGGTATAATTTTGACAATGTTGGTTTTAAACTTGACTTGCACAGATTGGGTGTCTGAGACTAAACGCAACCTGAAAATAAAGAGCCCATCACAATATTGAAACGGAAGATTACCAGCGCTGCATATTTACCTAGCTACTTCAGGTGACAGCGCCAACCAATTTTTTTTTCTTTTAAGTTTTGGAACGCAAAAACAAGACACTCGATTGTGACGTAATGAAGTAGCGGCACGCGTTGTGACTTATTTCATTAAAAAACTACCGGTTTATTATACAATGAACTGGAAAACTTACTCATTGGATGGTAGATAGGTTTGTGCAGGCCCATCAAGTGCGTTTTGATGAGTTTGGCCGAGTCGAATGGATTTTGCCAGGTGCAGTCATAAATGTGCCAGGTGCGCGCGAACGTAGCCCATTGCTGCAAAAAGTCATGAATTTGTTGTAAATTACTAAGAATAACTAAAGCATTTATCTCCCACATACCTGTACACGTTTAGCAACAGACATTATGTGGCGTAGTTAATAAAATTAAAATGTCTAAATGAATAACAAAAATATGAACATGCCGCAAATGAAAACAATCTACAGCGAGAAAGAGACGGCATTCGAAAAAAGAGAAAAGTGTCGCATTGGCGCAAAAGCGTCCTCGGCCAGAAGAAGAAGATAGACGGAAAACTGTCGTGAAATGGAGGAACAAGACATGTCACAAGGAAAAGTAGTGCGACATATTCTAAGCCAATACTGCACTTGTGGTTCACAATTTTAAACAATTTTGACGCGTGTTGGTGATAGACGACGCACTGTGTGTTGAAAAAATGAAAACAAAACACAAACTCACCATGGCAGAAGAAGAAAAGTCCACATCTGACGCAAACGAGCCCAAATTTGTTCAAAAGTGTCACATTGCCGCAAAAGCGTCCTCGGCCAGAAGAAGAAGATATGGAGGAACAAGACATGTCACAAGGAAAAGTAGTGCAACATATGCCAAGCCAATACTGCACTTGTGGTTCATAATGAATTTTAAAATGACTCAAATCTGTATAATTTCACGCGAAAATATCGCACAACTCACAAAACTTGATAAATTAAATAAATTAGGAAAACTGCAATGAATACTGAAGACAGGTATTTATTTTAGTGACAATTTCACGCAAAATAATTGAAAAAAGAAACTAAAAATTTTGAGTTGCAGCATGTTCACTTGAATATATTGGATATTGAGTCATTCAAGCATAAAAAAATATGAAAAACAACGTTTCGCATTTGCGAGAAACGAAAACGAGCCAGATTTGCTCAAAAGTGACAAAGTTGGCGCACAAGCGTCCGCGAAATTCTTCTTCTTTTTTTAAAAGGGGTGGTAGAAAAGTTGCCTTTTTTTCTGGCAACGGGACATGTGCCATAGAGTGCACATGGGACATAGGACAAACCACCTCCAAAATTACCGTTTCATTGACTCAATCGCGTAAGGAAGAGGAAGCAGTTTGTTTACAAAAAATTCTTGGAATTGCAGGTGTTGCCATTAGTTCTGTTCTCAAAGCTGTTAAGTTTTACAGTGGCAGTGTTGCCACTCAAGTTACATTTATTGCGTGAATTTATGTCAGTCAGATTGATTGATGATGTTATTCATTATGAATAACAAAAATATAAACATGCCGCACATGAAAACCATTCTCGATAGACTATCGATAGTGGCCAGTGCATAATTTAGAAAAAAAACATAAATTGGTAGTCGTGCCAACTGTTAACAATCGGTTATTCTCGTTTTCCACCAAACTCCACTCTGGTGGAGTCACCAACACTGACCTAGCCCAAGTCCCCCTGCAACTCGAAGCGACATTGAGTCGCCCTGTACATGCGTCAATTTGGTGACAATTCACGAAATTTTGCTTATTAGTATCCTTTTCTTAGTTTTTTTGTCTTTTTTTTTGTCACAGCCCATGGAAAATTAGCAATATAATCAAACATATATGGTGAAATTATTGGATTTGTTAAAAATTCGCAAAAAACGTTAAAATCTAACGGTAAACGTCAAACTACCCAAGAGCGTCACGTTGGCGCAAAAGCGTCACGATTTCTTTTTTGGTAAAATGGTCAGTTTTTCTGGTAATGGCACATAAACCATCGAATGCACCGCGGCATAGGCCACATCAATCTGGATTTGCGGTTTCATTGTTGTTGTTGTTTTTACAGTTTTGGAGTCATTGCTGTGTGTAATTTTATTGCCAAAAGAGGCGCTTTTTACAAATAACTGTGTTTTTTTCGGTTCGGTTTGCAATTCCATCGCACTCATGACCAGAAATTAAAAAAAAACCACTCGTTTGTTTCAAATGTTCTTTTTATTTTTGTTTTTTTCTTTTGTTTTTTTAATTTTTTAAACATTTTCTATAATTACTAAATTTACTTATTACGGTTCATATTCATTAGTTATAATTATTGAAAATACATTAGTTTTTTCGTGAAACTATAAACATTTCTTGGTACCGATTTAAGTATTTATTTCTTATATTCGTTTTTTTCTTTTCGAAATAATAACTAAGAGCTATGCGTATAAATAAGTCTAGTTTTTAGTTACAGTTTTAAATGTTCCTTCGTTAGCAATGTTTTAACTTAAAACACACACATTCGATGACCAAGTGCATTAGAGATTTAGTTTGACTTATTCAGCTAATGTTAATAATAACCTTTCTTTTGTTTTTCGTTTTTTTTTTCTGTTTCTATAATACACTCAAGGTTTTCGATCGGCGCTTGCCCATATTCGCAGACAGAACTGCGAATTTAGATACGCTTAAGTATCTCATATATTAATGTATGGCACATCCAGACTTCAGAGTCTGAACGACCGTACATTTATGTATATTTATATAAATTTTGTTTTTGTTTTATTTATTTTATTAATAAAATTAAAATCTATTTACAATTTTTAAATCAGTTATGTTATTTCCCTACCAATTTTATTAAAAGTTTGCATATACATTAAGTATTTTTTTCGTTTTGTTTTTTTTTTTTTTTTTTGTTAACAAAATTATCATTTATGAACTTTCTAAGTGAGTGAGCATTTCATTGTTTTTCGAATATGTATTTTTACAAACAAATAAATAAAGTGTAACAAAATCGCTTAAATGACAATGACAATGACAACAAACAAACAAACAAACATAAAAAAGGGCCAAAGTTTTGTTTGGCACTGAACAAAGATTATTTTGTGCCAAAATTGCACACGCCCAACTCCTCATATCTCCCAAAAGTGTCGGCTGCCGCGACTTGTCGTCTGGCTGCTAGAGCCAGAAGCGAATCAGAGCACCGCATGCGTTGGCGAGCCGGTTACTTTTTGCAGCATTTGCATAAGTTGTTCCGTTGCCGATGATTGGCTTTGGAGTGCGACACCGCCACCGCCGCCGACGCCAAGAACACTCGCAGCGCCACAGCTGCCAGCAGCGGCATTGACAGCAGCAAGAGCGGCTGCCGCAGCGGCGGCGGCCGCTGAGTGTGTGTGGTTGAGTGCGTGTGTATGGGTGTGGGTGTGTGTGTTGTGTGAGTTTGCGGCGGTCGATGATGGCGGCGAAGAGATTGACGTGGCAGCTGATGCCGATGACGAGGAGGAAGAGGATGGCGTCAACGCCAGCTTGGATTCTGTTTGTGAAGAAGAAGGAGCCAGAAAAGAAGCTTAAATTAGATTCGTTTGCATTCGACATTTCTACGGACTGCCTTGCATACTGTCATCGCTTTCCAAGTATGTGACATAGGAGTCGGTGCTGTCCGGATGATGATGCGACGTTATGCCCGAGTCCATGCTGCCCACCGGCGGGCCATTCATTTGTGGACCCGGTCCCGGTGGGTGTCCGCCCTGTGGCAGTATGCCTTGATGTGGCGGCAGCGGCGGCATGCCGTTCAAATCGTAGCCGTGCATCTATATGCGTGTAATGAGTAGTATGTAAGTCATGTTTATTAGGCGCTTGTGGGCGTGGCACATACCTGATTGACCAATTGCTGAAATGCCGGCGTGTGTGTGTTGATCGCGCCGTTGCTGTCGAGATCGGCGTGTAGCGCAAAGTCCGAAAGCGCCTTCCATGGCGGCTGATATGTCTGTACGTCGATGCCTTGCAGATTGAGCGGCGAGTCGTGGCGCACCGGTGAGCTGGCAATCATCGGTATGCCCTGCATGGCGCCGTAGCCCAGCTTGCGACCCTCCTGCAAGTGCAACAATTTGAAATTAGATCAAATTTATGATTGCTTTTTTTGTGAGTTTTACCTTTTCCTGTTGCATTTGTAGTTTCATTTGTATCGTCTTCTTCTTATCTTTGCAACGCTTATTCTGAAACCAGACGCGTATCACACGTGGCGACAGGCCAGTCATTTCGACAAGTTGCTCCTTCATGAGCGCATCAGGTCGCGGATTAGCATTGTAGCAGGTTCTGCAATTGGAGATCAGCACATTTGTTGTTGTTTCGTACATCCATAAGGTTTAATCGGCACTTACCTCAGTGTATGCAATTGTTTCTCATTCAGCACCGTGCGCACACGCGTGGGTTTGCCATCCGAGGGTCCTGAGGGCCGTTTTTCCCTAATACTTTTATGTGAGCCCGATTCGCTGCCAGAATCTGCAAGCGTAATGAATATTTATACAATTAATACATGAAAAACAAAGTTCTTTCTGTTTTGTTGTTGGGATGCCAATTGGATTCTTGTTGCATGCTGTTGAAAAATTAGCCAACCGCAACTATTTGATGTGAAGTTGAGCAATTGGCAGACACTTCAAAGGGCATACCAAGGAAATTGTTGAGATTTTTGTTTCTGTTTTGGCCAAAAATAGCAAACAGCACGAGATCAAAGAAGTCTCTGGCATTGTTTCAAGGCGACTGTGCGTGCTTATCGAACATGAAACAACAACAATGACGACAACGAGAACGCCGACAGAGAGGACCTAACACGGCACATACATAATTAAGTCTTGTTTCACAAGTCAATTACAAGTTGTTATCTAATTGCGGGCGTTGTTTCATCTTCGAACAGATCGAATCAGTATTGAAATCGAAACGGATCGGAAGACACGTCGTTGTTGGCGGACAGACGGAAACAATTGGTGCGGTCTTCTTTGACATTTCGTCAACTAAACGAAAACTACAGACAAGTTCAACTCTGATCTATATCAGTGACAATGATACAACAATCACTACAACAACAACAAACGAGCACAAAGAAAATATAGTCAACAAAATGTTGCCAAAATAGCAAAAACTTTTACTCAAATTAAACCTGTCGGCACACATACACACACACATATGTACATATGCATATTAAGTGGCAGTGCATTATGCATAGTCAATATTCGCACCCCGCCCCTCTCCTACTGCACAATTAACAACACTTTAAAGATACCGCCGCCATTGCCGACGGCCGTTTTTCAATAGTTAAACAAATGTCAGGCAATTTTTGAGTTGAAGTCAAATAACGCGCAAACAACAACTATGAATGGAAAGCTCAACACATCCTGCAAAGATGCTCGTAAAGACATCATCATCATCATCGTCATTATTATGTATTATTGATATCGTGCGTTGATCAGTTGACGTCAATCGTCGTCACGATCGCCTTTGCCGCCATCGCTGTGTGTCGTCTGATGACGTTTTATTCATTCATATTCATTCAATTCGATTCGACAAACAAATCTGTTTTCATAAATATTCTCAAGAAGTTGTCAATGTTTGCGCTTGAATGCTTCAATGCAACTTTGTTGTTGTTGTCGTTCATATTTGCTTGGCGGCATTTAACATTTTTTCTCTGATGATCACAATGATGAAACAGATGATGATGATCACGTAATGAAGTTAATAATGATGTTGCCATATGCGTTACCTTTCGCAAATAGGCAAAAAAAAATTCCGTCAAACCTAAGCACGAAAGTTTTTTAAAGTCAAGTGTGTCAACTCTGGTATTTGAAGTGTTTGCAACATGCCACGCTATGCAACGCAATGCCACACTATGCCTGCCAACTCCATTCAGTGTGGCTTAAGCTTTTCCTTGCGTCGTCACCGTCTCCTTGTCTGACTTTGGCTTTGACAACGCCGCTTTCATACACGATAGTTGATCAAACAATGCGATCATGTTGTTGTTGTTGCTGTTATGGTTTGACAATTGTTGTTCTGTACTGTTCTGTTTGTTGTTGTCATAGTTGTTGTCGTGTGGTTGTGCCTGTTGTTGTTGCTGTTGTTGTAAGACATTGTTTGATATTTGATTCGATTTCAACGATTCTATTCTATTGTTTATCAGCTTGAAAGTACGCATGAAAAACTGATTTTCTTAGAATTTTACATGTTGGCGGCTTTGATTCTTCTTACTTTTGAGGCAAACATAGCGGTAAATTTTTTTTCTTCTTCTAATTACAGAAACGTTTTAACCTTAATTAATGACAATTGCCATATGAGTTTGCGACAAGTGCAGCCAATTGCGAAATAATCAAAGTGTCACTTGGTTAACGATTTTGCAATCTCCCATTAACAAACAAAAAGGTGTTGTTTGCCAGAGACACACAGTAAATTTAATTGTTCCATACACTATTTACATACTCCTATGTTGCATAGGGTCACACAATACATGCAGCATTAGTGATAATTAAATTTGAGCAATTGATTGTTTCATGTGTTAGGCGACGCTTTGCAACTTAGGCGTGCATAATCAAATTAGGAACGATGAATGAAACGGTTTACTCACCTGACATTGAACCTAATTCGCTGGAATGATTATTATTGCTAAGATTTGTATTGTTGTTGTTACTACTGCTAATGTTGTTGTTGCTTTCGATGGAGGATGACGTTAGACTGCTCTGTGATGACTTTTCCATAACATCGTGATCTTCTTTGCAATACAAAATGCCGCCATCTCGTAACGCAAACTCGTCACCTGTTAATTGTGTTAAGCATGAAATTAATAAACAATAACAATTTGCGTTATTCGCACTCACCTGGCAGCAATTGTCGCGCACATGCCGAGCATCGAAAGCATTCGATGTGAAAGATTTTCGTTTTGGCTCTCATCACAAAATCATTTTTGCTGAATGAGTTTCCGCATTTATCACATTTTGTACCAAATAACCTGTGTGGAGAAGAAGACAACAATAAATTACTAACTGTTTATAATTGTAACTAACCTTGAATCGGTTCAAATACTTGTTAGATTAAAGTAAAAAAAAAAACAACATATTCTTTGCTTGTGTCTGTCCGCCACTGTATTGTATTGTATTGTTTTGTCTTGCTGTAAATGTATCTTGTATCGCTCTGTGTATATGTTTGTATCTGCACATCAATCATATCGACCAAGTGTTAATTTATAGCTTTGCACGTGTTAATCAATTATTTAAAGATTTGCATAACAAACAGTTTATTTGTATCTGTTAGATACAATCTTTGCTAGATTCATTTTGCCGCTGCTGCTGCTTTGTGTGTTTGAAGTTAATTTTTAAATGAGTTGCTAATAAAAAAATTTTATTAGACGTCATTTGATGACCAAAACATGATATAAGATACATCACGCCGTGTTTTGTTGATGTTTTTATTTTTTTTTTCTTCTCTTTTTTCAATTTATTATTATTATTTGTTGTTGTTGTTATTTTTTTGCACACAGCTGTGTGTTCGACAATAATTTGGCGTCGTCTTCAGTTGCCGAGCAAAATTGTATCGGAAGTTGTTGAAATAATTTGTTCACATAAATTAACTAATTTGCTATGCACACAGTGTAGAAAAAGAAGAAGAAGAGGACTTTTACTCACCTAACATAATCGCGCTTGCAGTATGTTTTGCCATCGCGGACGAAGCACGTGCAGCTCTCATCCAGAAACTGCCGGCACTCCTGGCACTTGAGGCAGGCGGCATGCCACTCCAAATCGGGCGCCACGCGTAGTATATACTGATCATGTATCTGACCGCCGCAGCCCACGCAAAGCGACAAACGCTGTTTTTCTGCAAAAGATACAAAAAATGTTTAGTAAATTTTATATTAAAATTGCGCACGACTCTCAAAACAAATACGATACATGTTTCCCAATGCTTGAACAACAACAACTCTATTAGCAAAACGATTAATTAATAGAAATATTCCTATTCCACATACTGCTGCCAGTTTCTAGTCCAAATTCCACCGTTCCTAACTGTCCTGATTACGACAAAAAGTGCCAGAATTAGGGGATTAATTAAGCTCAAAAGAAATTTAAATATTTTACGTTTGCATTTATTTATGAGTTAAAACAAAATTCGCATTCAAATCAACAAACATTTATAATACGATTCGCTTTATTTACGCCAAAAAAAATTCACTTCTGGCAAAAGTTTGGTGGCAAAAAGTTTCTTTTGCCGTATTTTTGATTCCCAGAAGTAAAACTCGCGCAAAAAACACTTGAAAAATTCATAAATTCTCAAAACGTCAGGCCAAAACGCCCATTTTCAAGCATTTAACAATCTTTTCTCTTCTGCTTCTTCTATTTTTTGCTTTACACAAAAATGTAACTTTTCAAAAAGTAAAAATAAAAAAAAAAAGAAAAGTTAAAAAATAAAAAACAAATTCAACAAAGAAAAACTCAAAGTAAGACATAAAATGAAACTTTGTCGTTGCGCACGTTGGAAAGAGACAGAGCGAGAGAGTGAGGGCGAGGGCGAGGGTGTGGAAAAGAGAAAAAAAAAAAATCAATGCAATTTTGCGCACATTATGTACACGCCGCGTGTGCTTAAATAAGAAACGTAAATAAATATGTGCGAACAAATAAATGTGCTCGAGAACTCCGAGAACGTCCGACAGGGAATTCATTTGTTGGTTGTAGTGGAGCGGGGCGGGGCGGGGCAGTGCTGCTGTGGGGGGAGGGGTGCTGGCTGATGTACGGAACTGCAAACTTGTGCAGAAAAACTTTTGCTTCAAGTACGCGCAAAAAATTGATGTGGAAAGTTGTTGCTTGAATAAGAAAAAAGAAAAGAAAAACAGCATAAAAAAGTAACACAGAAGAGGAAGCAAAATTAAGAAAAACTTTGACGCGTTTAGCACGTTTTAAATGTATCTGAAGCTTATTTTCTGTTGGCGCGTTGCTGTGCTCAAAGTTTTTCGCTTGTCTGTCCATCCATCTGTCCGTCCGTCCGTCTGTCTGTCTGTCTTGTCGCTTGTATCTTTACGTGTATCTCGGTATCTCGTAAGGTTCATTTTACTTTTTTTTCATCATCATCATCATCAACATCATCTTCTTCTTCTTCTTTTGCTTTTTTTGCTGCTGCGTTTACTTTATTTTTTGTGAGTCTTTTTGTTGTTGTTGTTGTTGTTGTTTTTTTTTGCGAGATACTACACATGAATTATTTATAAAGGCGGAGCAGACAAGTTCTTTTTGTTTTGTTGTTGTTGTTGTTGTAGTTGATTCGACTTGGTATCTTTATGCTGCCATGCTATGTTGTTGTTGTTGTTGTTGCTGCTGTTGGCTCCACCATGTTGTTCTTATTGTTGGTGCTGTTGATGTTGTTGTTGCTGTTGTCGTTATGTGGCAGCGGCATTTACTACTTCAATGTACAAGTTGCTTCGTTCGTTCGTTCGCTTGAATGAAGGCAGGCAGCATCCGACAGATACAATTTAGTATCTGTGCTTATTTGATTTTTTTCGCTCTTGTCTTTTGTATCTATATGTATGTATCTGTGTGTGTGTGTTTGTCTTAAGTTGCAGAGTTAAGGCATGTCTGTGTGTGTGTGTGTGTGTGTGTGTGTGTGTCGGCCACCATTTTTCTTAAGCTTGTTCATTTTTTCCACGTTTAAATCTTTGTTGTTGTTGTTGTTGTTGCCGTTTCGCTACTGCTGCCGCCTTTCAAGTCTTTTGGCGTTTGTATCTCAATATATTCATTTATTTATTTATTTATTTTTGTTTCGTTTCTTCCTCCTTCGTCTTTGTCTTCTTCTTCTGCAGCTTCATCTTTTTGCTTTGCCTTCAGACGTTCAATTCATTCACATTGCAATTGTTTTTGTTGCTGTTGTTGTAATTCTTTTGTTTGTTGCGCATCTTCATTGACTTTGTTGTTGTTGTTGCCATTCGAATTCGTATTTCATTTTTTTTTTCTTTTTTTTTTTTTTTTGTGAACACTTTTCAACGCTCGCTGACTGAAATGACGTACAATAACTCACAGATACATCTGACGTAGACATCGCAATGCGAATTGTCTTCTTCTACACACACATGACGTATACGCATTTTTTATTTGCTCGTTTTCCTCTGTGGGAGTTTTGTCAGCGATGAATGTCATTTTTGTGCTTCCTTCAGTTTGTTTTTGTTGTATTTTTTTCTTTTGCTATATTTTCTGTTTGCTTTCAGTTGTTGTTGTTGTTGTTGTTGCTGTTTTTGCATGTAAAAATAATGATCCTGCGCAGTCCCGCCTCAAAGGCAAAACGTTCGCTTTAACTTTACTTTCTCTTTGGCGCTTTTGTTGTTGTTGTTGTTGTTGTTGATAATAGAAGTGTGACAGAGGATGAAGCAGAAGTGCCGAACGCGTGGGGCACTTGGGGGGAAGGGGTGAGATGACAGGGATTGCGCAACATAAAGCGTCGGTTTGGCTCGAAAGCTTTGACGTTTACCGTTATGTCGCACTGCACTAAAAGCAGCGCAGCCATTATGGTCGTAATGGGAATTTGAGCACGCACACTCACACACCCACACACATACTCACACACCCACAGACAAACATACGGAAGCGTGCGCACACACAAAAGTATCTTGCTATCTAAATATCGTTGGCTGTGTAGCTGTATGTGGCTTTGTGCGTCTGTCTGTGTGTCTATGTGTGTCTGTGCGTGTGTGTGGGCTTCCTTTTTTGGGGGTTTTCCGTTTTTGTGGCGTATCTTTTGCATGTTGCCATTTTGCCGCTGCTGCTGTTGTTGTTGTTGTTGCCGCCGCCGTTATATTCCGGGGTTGCTGTTGCCGTTGAAGGTTCAACACAATACCCCCAACACGTACGCACGCACACACAAACACACACACACAGCACCCCTGTTTTGGGGGTTGCTTTCGCATTTGTTGGCTGCCTTTTTTCCCATTTTTTTCTGGTTTTTTTTTTTTTTTTTTGCAAACTCAAAACGAACACGAACGATTCGTTTTCGGTTTGAGTTCCTTTCGAAATAAATAAAATTTGCTCATGTCGTTCGTTGCGTCTGGGTGTGGGAGTATGTGTGTGTGTGTGTGAGTGTGTGTGTGTGAGTGTGTGTGTGTGCGTGCGTATCTGGGTCTATGAATTTTTCGTCATGTGGCATTTCTGTGGCTTTTTCACTTTTTCCATGTCGTGTCAGTTTTTTGGTTTTTATTCACAAATTTCTCGTTCTCTCATTTTTCACCATTTTTGTTTTTGTTTTGGCTTTTATTTTCACTGAGGATTTTCGCATTTTTCAGACGTTTCAAAAAAGCTGTTGGCTGAAATAGTTTTCATTCAAGTTGTTCGCATTTTTTTTCGCCAAAATTAATTTTCTTTTTTTTTTGCACACGCGTTTTTATAGTTTTTATTATTTATTTTTTTTATAATCATTTTTGTTGTGCTTGTTGTAGTTGTTGCTGTTGTTGTTGTTATGTGCGTGCGCCCAACGAGGCAATAAATTTTTCAATTAAGCAACAAAATGCGCTGCGCTGTACTTCAATTTGCTCCACACCGCCCCTCACAGCACCTCACCCCAACAACACTACACCACTTAACCCCTCTTTTGCTCATGTTCATTGCCTTGGCTTGCTCCTCTGCTTTGCGCTTTTGTTTTTCTTATTTCTTTTGAGCTTTCATAGTACTTTAACTTTTTGTTTTAATGGCAATATGGCCCCTCCCCCCACGTCGCACCTTTGCCCCATTCGACGCAGTCTCAGCCATAGTCTCAGTGCCTGTCATTCTATCTGTGCCTGCCTCATAGCTCAGCTACTTCTACATTTGCTCATTCACTCACTGAGCTGGTCGCCTGATCGCTGGCTCGCTCGCTGGCTTGCTTGTTGTCTTGTACTTTTATACATTTTTAGATAAAAAAAATGTTCAAAAAAATTACGTAGAAAATCGTATGAGCTTCACATTGACGACGATGGTCTGCGTCGGCCCCCATCCGAGCGTGCCCTCGCGCCGGGCCATGTGCTCGAATGTGGCCGGCGTATCGGCGCGTTTAAGCGTTTTTATCTAATTACATGCGTTTCGTTGTGTTGGCGCGTTTTTCATCTCGCTGTGTGCTTTAATATTTCGTTTGGCTGCGTTCGTCTTGACCCCTCAATGAGAGCCTCAGCATATCTCCTCATGCCTTGTCTTGCGCACGCTGCTGGCCAGTCTTTTCCATTTTCAGTCAAATTGTGGCCATTTTGTCTTACTTGACTTGTTTTCTCTTCTCTTCGCTGCCGCTCGTGTATTACTCGCATGTTTTGTAGATATTTTCTTCTCGGCCGCAAAACTAACAATGACAGATTGCTCTTGTCTTTGAAGTTACTGTTTTGCTTTTTGTTCTGTTTTTTTTGTTGCTTCTTTTCCCCCCCCCCCCTCACCGCTGTTTTGACAACATTTAAATTGGACAAAGCGTCGTCAGTCAAATGTGTTTTAGGTTTGTACAAAATAAGCTACAAAATCATGACAAGCTTCTTGGCTTCAAATTAATCTTCGAGATTTAAATACACATAAAAAAAAAAACAATTGTAATCACAACAAATATTCTGCAAATTTTCTTGTAATTTTTGTTGTTGTATTGTAGAGCGAATAATTTCTTAAATTTTTCGTTTTCTTTTTGGTTCGCTTATCAAGTCGGAAATCTAACAAAGCAGCGCAAAAACGCAAACCGAATTTACATAATCAAATATATACATATATAAAATTGTATATATGTTGCCTATGTGTGTGTGTGTGTGTGAGCAAAGTAGCAAGCAGAAAGAAAAACAGGAATCTGGAAAACACAAAACAGTCGCTGAGTCAAACCATTCATTGCTGCAACACCAACCCACTTCGACTGCCTTTGCGACAGACAGACAGACAGAAGGTGGCCAGAAGGGGCAGCAAAGGCAACGGCAGCAAAATGCAGGAAGAAGCTGCCAACGGACACAACAGGCAAACGATATTTCGAGTGGCGGCTTAAATGAGCGGAGAATTTGTTGCCGCCATTGAAGACAGCCGGACGGACAGACAGCCAACATGGGCTGCTCGGACATGCTGCTTGAAGGCAACGGCAAAGGCGATGGCGAAGGCGCTGCTGAAGTGACCATCAGCCAACAAACAAACGAACGAACGAACGACGTCAATGTGCTCGTATACTCGTCAACCTTCTGCTCGTGCGCCATCAGCAACGGCAAATGCCAACAAAAACAACAACAACAACCACAGCAACACCATCAACAACAGCATCGACAGCAACATCATCGTTGTTGCTGTTGTTGTTGTCGACATCTTCACATGTTGCAGCAACATGAACGCAAAGCATCGATAAGATACGCGATTGCAAGTAGCAAGAAGGCAATGATGCAACGACGACTCAAGCTTTGCTAGCTAACTGACTGACTGACTGGCTGGCTGTCCGTCTGTCTCTCTCTCTCTCTGTCAGAGGTGCACTGCAAGAAGAGTTTGGTTATTTTTTTTTGGGCAAAAGGCGCGAATGCAAATTATTATGGAAGCTGCAAAGATGCGCGATTCCAAACCGACTACTGTGCTGTGCCGAACAGTGAGCAAGAGAGAGGGCGAGAGAGATAGTTGTGTGTGTCAAGTTGGCTTTTGATTTATGGCCGGCAAATTGGCAAATTGAATTGAAGCGAATAACAACAAAAAAAAAGAAGATGAAAAAATATTGAAAACAGTTTGAAAAACAAATCAAATCATTAAATTTGAATAATCTACGTTGAGCGTTAAGCATGTTGCCGTGCGTGCATAAAATATCCACTCATATTTAGCCGAAAGAACAACAAAAATACATATTGGTCGCCCCCGGTTTGTATTTCTTGGAAAATTGCTTACTTTTCCAGTAAACGAAATCTTTTGTGTGACTTTTTCTTACCTGAGCGACGCAATAAAATTAATGGTTGACATGTGCGCGGGCGCAGCAACAACAACAGCGCAGGCGACGCCAACAACACGTGCCACAAGCCGTCGGCTGTCAGAACGGCGGCAATTTGGCTTTAAAAAATGTATGAGCGAAGCAAAGAGTGACAAAAAATTGGCTCAAAGCCGTTGCAATGCCGCGTTATCGCTTTGGGTCGTCGCTTGATTCATTTCGATTCGCCAGAAAATTCACTCATTTGACAGACTCATCAATTTTGTAGATATTGTTGGGGCAAGCCGGCTTCAGATATTTGAGTATTGTTGCTGGCCCAGCGAATGACAAAAGCTTGTCTTCTGCTGTTGTTGTTGTGGGTGACTTATGTGCCCTAGGACTCTGGGACGTTTGTTTTTGTTCTGTGGGCGTCTTAATTAAGCGTTGCGCCAAATAGTTGTGGAAACTGTCATGCGTTGCCGCCTGAGATCAAAAAAAGGCGAACGCAGCTCAAATATAAATTTGCTTAATTAATTACACAAAAGCAACGCCAATAACTGATCAATGGTCGTTGGCTGTGGTGTGGAGAGGTGCGCTGAGGAGAGGTTGGCGACCGCAATCAGCAGCAAAGGCACAAAGCGAACCCAAAGAAGCCGACAATGTTTGAACTTCAGATTTTTTTTATTGGTTTTTTCTTTTTTTTTTTTTGGGGTTTCTTTGCTTTGCCTTGTGTTGTTGTTATTTTATTTTGTTTTTATTATTATTGCAGCTAAATTTGAATGCGTGCTACAAGACGCAAACGGCGGCCAAGCGAAGCGAACGTCACCTGACTCGAAGGCAGCGCAGACTCTCACCTCAGCTCAGCTCAGCTCAGCTCATCACAGCTCACCGACGGCAACATCGAAGTGTGACTGCCCAATAACAAACTGCAGCGGCAACCGAAATGCGCGGAGCTGAGCCAAGCCAAGCGTTTGTATCTGTATCTCGATATGTATCTGAATTTGCCTTTCAGTGTAGAATTTTTATTTGGCATTCTTTTTTTTTTTTGTTGTTGTTTTTGAATATGGTTTTGGTTGTTGAAAAACCAAAATCAAGTTGCAGTTTGTTTTGCTGTCTTTGTTGCTGCCATTTTCTTTTTTTTTTTTTGGTTGGATCAGAAACGGAAATGACCTTTTTTTGTATACAACTTTTGTTGTTGCTGTTGTGTATTGTTGTTGTGTATTGCAAACAAAACGCCGCCAATGAAGAAATTGCAGTAGGGCCAAGTCATCATCATCATCAGCAGCAACAGCATCATGATCGTCTTAGCCAACTTGTTGTTGTTGTTATTGCTGTTTTTTTTCCTTTGGTGTCGTTGTCACGGCTTAGACAGATGACAACGCTTGATAGTGTTATTGTTGATGGTGCTGCCGCTGCCTCTGCCGACGTCGCTGCTGCTGCGCTCGTTGAGCTTGTGTGCCTTTTTTTGTACTTCATGCCGCTCTGCGTTGTTGTTGTTGTTGTTGGTGTTGGCGTTGCAGTGTAAGTGATGCTCATGATGGGTTATTAGGCCGATGCGTTGACAGCGCATTTGTTGTTGTACCCTTTTGGGTTTTTTTTTTTTTTTTTTTCGTTTTCAGCTTCTCATCTTTTGTTTGCTGTCCGTCCGAATTGACCACAAAACGCCGACGCATTTTCGAAAGGATCTCTCGCAGGTTCTTCTTCACTTTATATCTTTGCCTTTACTTCTTTTCTTTACTTTACTACTTTGGGTGTGTCTGCATTTTTGTTCTTGTTCTTGTTGTTGTTGTTTCTGCTGATAAGCCAAATAGTCATTGAGGCTTGTTTCAACGTTGACATTTATTTATTGTTGGCCAACGAAAAGCGACTCTGCGCTTGGCGCCGTAAACTCTTTTCTCCTACTACTCTTCCTCTTCTTCTTGTGTCACAAGGCAGCTGAGCGCAATTAAAATTGCTTAGTCAAAATGAACAAAGCAACGCACTATTCAAATGTATCTCAGACTTGCTGTATTGTTTTTTTGATGGCATTGATTGTCTTCGCACATTTGTGCCTTTTTTCACGTGCAGGCCATGCCAATCAACAGTCCAACAACAACAACAAAAACCCGTTCAATGTGTCAAATTAACGTCAAAAATTGTACAATGAGCGGCCGTCAGAAAGTCAGAGAAACGAAAGTGTTATTGTGTGTGTGCGCCTGAGAAAGCTTCGATTTTGTTTGCCATAAAATACGAAAATAATTTACAACGTAAAGTGTGTCTTGTTATCAAGCCCTGTTGTTGTTATTGTTGCTGAATGCAGTTTAGCCTTTTGTGACTTAAAGCAACTTCCACGTGCATTTGCATAAGGCAATGCTAAGCTGGGCTATCATAATTGTCTTGCCATGTGGCAAATTGTGGGCTTCGCAGCGTTCTAAGCAATTGCGCGCCTTAAAAGCAACTGAGCATTGTATCTGCTTATATACAAAGATACATTTGTTGTTGTTTTTGTTTGCTTATTTCACTTTTTGTGCGTCGTGTTTTGCCAGTTATTTTGCACATTTCATAACTGCACATGCTGTGTAAATATTTGACCTGTGCGTGTGAACTTTTGCAGTTTTTGTATTCTTTGCTTTATTTGTCGCAAATATTGCGCAAACATAAAAGTTTTCTGCGCTCGTTCGGCACATGTTGCGCGTCATGTTGCGGTCATGCTTTAGCAACATTTTTTTGTTGCTGCTTTTGGTGTTGCTTACGCATGATCGGCGCGCGTTGTTCTCTTTGCCAAACGTTCCCGCGACTCCGCTGTGTGTTATACTGAGCGAAATTTTTGGGTTTCTTTTATCAAAATGGTATTTTGTTTAGCCTCCTACCTACTAATCCCTATTCAGGCAATTCTATTAATCACTGTAAATAAGAATGGTTGTGAATAGGATTCTAATAGCTTTTCATATTCAGGACAGCTGTTGTTGCCTCTATTAGCAAATAGCTTTTCCATCGTTGCAAGTAAACGTTATTCCTTGCTAGGAACGATGGAACTAGAGTGAAAAGTGCTTGGAATAAGGTACCGATACTAATCTATTAATACTCTAAATATTCAATTCTATTAAATGCTTTTTAACATTTTTTTAAATATATAGATCATTTTATATAATAAAGGAATATTCTCAAATTTCTTAAAGAAGTTAAAATTTCTTCTTTTAATGATTTTTTTTTATAAGAAGTTTTTTTTTTTTAATTATTATGGTGAATTTATTTCAGTATTTCTAAAAATAAAATCGGATGCCGAAATCTCATTGTGCGCATTTTCTAAGTGTAAAGCTTACAACAACAAGAACAACAACAAAGTGCTTTTGCACGAAGTACAAACATTGCCGCAAAAACTGTTTAAACGTGTTTGTTGTTGCAGCGACGAGTAACAAAAACAACAACAGCAACGACAACGACAACAACAAAAAACTTGCTACAGAATTCCAACAAAAAAATAAATAATACAAAAAAAAAAAAAAACTCATGTAAAAGACGGCAAAAGCAAATATTGGCCAGATGTTGTTGTCGGAGTCCGGAGCTTGGGAACTTGGGAACATTCAAGCGAGCCAGAGGTTGTACCGAAGCGAGGGTGTTGCGAGGGGGGGACGGGGGTCATGTAGGCAAAGGTGTGTCGTTCTTATGAGTTTGGCATTTTATGCAGTTTAGCGCTGCTTCGGCGTATTGGCTCAAGTTGAGTTTTCCAAAGGCCGAAAAAGGGTTGTTGTATCGTACGCCTTTATGGCGCACGTAAAGCAGCTCATTAAAGCCTCTCCTTTACGATACGTCATCAACGCGTCATCATTACGAGACCAAAAGCACGATTACGCGCACGCAAACCGTTCAAAGATTCATTTGCTCCGACCGGCCAACTCACACACGCGCACACACACACACACACACATGCACACACATAGGCAAATAAGAGGCAGCCAGTTTTGAGTTTCGAGTTCGAGTTCAAGTCAAGTTGATGCCGCCAAAGTCAAAGTCAAAGGCTGCGAAGGCGGCGACATCGACTTCGAAATCGAAATCGTCATCGGCGTCCTTAACATGTCCCTCAACGTTCCTTCGTCGATTCGATTTTCATGCGAGTGATGAGGAGCTCAAATGCAAATTTTAACCTCATTTCGGTACGTTTTTCTTAATTAATTTATATTATTTTATTTGAATGTCGTATGCACACAGATACACTCACACACACACACTCACACACAGACAGGCATACTACAAGCCCATGCACATTACGTTTGTCTTTAATGTTTCCGAGCATCCCTAAATGTCCGTCTGTCTGTCTGTCTATCTATCTGTTTGTTCGCTCGTCAGATACTCTGTTGCTTTTCTACTTGCTCCCTCTCTGCATCTCTCTCTCTCTCTCTCTCATTCTGTCTGTCGCATTTTGTATGCATGTGTATGTGTGTGTGTGTGTCTGCGTAGTGTTGGTGTGCGTTGTTCGGCTTGTGTGCACGAATAAAATAAACGACAAATTTATATTTAATGAGCTTCATAAAATTTGAATTTCAAAGGAGCGCTGCACCGCTGCGGCATGTTCGCTTGATGCCTGACGATGCACTCACCTCGCCTCACCTCTTCTCACACCACCACACCACTGCACCACAGCACACCTCAACTCTTACATCTTAACATGTATCTTTTCCAGCACACATACAAACAAACACAAACACAGACACAGACACAGAGATACATTGAATGTGCTTGCGTTCACGCACGGGCGAGACGATGGTGATAGTTGCTGATTACGATGCTGGCTGGCTGGCTGACTGGTTGGCTGCTCTTGACTAACTTGACTCGTCGTCGCCTCGGTTAGATCTCTCATTCGGTAAGACTCGACGACTCGCTGGCTCAACGACTTCGCTGACGTTGCGAATGAGTGCGAGTCGAATAAAGGCATAAATTGTTTGTTTTATAGTGTTTTAAGTATGTCTGGTTTATTACTTGATACCGATATCAGTCTTGGTCTCTCTTACGAATTTCGACCAATGCTCTGTTTACCATTTGCCACGTCGCTTGGCTGGCCTCACCTCGTCTCTCTATCCTACGCCAACTATGACAAGGACCTTTCTTTTTTCGTATTTCTTATTTTGCTCTGCTTGTAATTCAGCTATGATTCATGATTTGCATTGCCACTTTATGTTTATGCATGTGTTTTTATATGCAAGTATCTCTCAGTGCGTGTGCGTGTGTGAGTGTGTGTGTGTGGCCTTTGCCGGTGGTCGGCATTAAACTTTTATCTCTCTCGCTCTCTGTTGCCGCTTGTCTGTTTTCTTAATTATTTTTTTTTTTTTGTATTATTTTTGGTATTTTTTTTTGGTTTTATTTTTATTTGTTTCTTAGCCAAAAAGCAAACCGATAAATGTAATTTTTGCAGCCCACATTGAAGCATTAAATTACGACAAAACGCTTTGCGCGACTTCCTCATAAACTATTTGCCTGAAACCCATCCAGTTTTGTCGAACGCGCTCACAACTCTTCTCGTCTCATCGCATCTCATTTGGCGTCCAGTTTTGTATTGGATTGCAAACGCCTTCTGGCAGCTTGTCGCGCCTATCTTGGCACATTTATTCGCGGCAACATTTCAATTTGACATAATGAGCAACATTTCCACTATTTTGCACGCTTACAAAATGCAAACACACACACACTCACACACACAGGCACACGCACATTCGCAAAGGCAGAAAGGCGAAGAGGCGTGGAGCTTCCTATTAATTACAAACAGAACAGAATCGCAATGTGACTTGAGTCGCGGCTCGGCTTCTTCACTGACTCAGCCCGTTGGTTGCAACATGTCTGCTGCAGCTGACCGACCGAACGACCGGCTGCCTTTTGATGCTTCTGCAACAACACTTCGCACATTGTTGTCTCATAAATTAGCGAACGCCGTGTTGGTCGCTAATTTCGCGACTAAATAAACTGTGCCGACTTGCTGTCATTGTTAAATGAGTCAAAATACGAGTTTGCCGCAAACGACAAAACAACTTAGCGACATTACAGCTACAGATACTTTTTTTCCAACTTTTTTTAGATGATTTTTGAAGTATCAAAAGCGAATTTGAACCTAAGGTGATCGCCGACTGCACAAAAGGTGACAATTGAAATCAAAAGCGGCATTTTCTATCACATGACAAAAGGTTAAGCCAAAAGGGTTAAAGCAAGCATTCTTATTAGCTCACTAGAGCACTAACAAGGCCATAAAAAACCAACAAAAAACACTTGAAAATGTCTTGCAATAACTTTTACTTGAAATGAAGCCGCGCTTCTTATAGAGAAGACGCTCGTTGACACTCTGTGACTGTGAGGTCATTGGAAATGTTTATTTTTGTGTTTGGATTTGGACAACTTGTGTCTGGCGACTTTGACGACGACGACGACGCTTGTCTAGCCAAGAAAGCAATCAATTGAAGTTGCACAAGTTAAGCGTTACATGACTTACCAACAACATCAAACAACATCCAACAACATCTTCAACATTCAACATGAAGACACTTTGAAGGCAACACTTGAAAATCACTACGACAAACTACATGTACTTATAAAACGGTCGCCGTACAGGACGATTGCACAGTGCTGCATAATTTATAGATCCTATTACAGGCGTCAGTCTAAGAGTGCGACACACAGACAGACATACATCATCAGATATTTATGTAAACCATTGTAATAAGAGCATGTTTGTTGTGCAGAAGGACTTCACTCACGAAATTGGACAACGACGTCGGCAAAAGATGACCGACGACTTTGAGGCAATAAGCACGAACTGATTTATGCTTCAAGACGTAAAGAAAGCAGATTCGAAGTTTGGATTTGCACTTGAGCAGTCACAAAGTACCACTGAACAGATGTGTGTCGGTCGGGAAGAGTCGACGAAATGCGACAAGTGAGTTATCAACAGGTTTGGGCTTGAAACATTTTGGTTGGGTATCTTTTATTTTCGGGGTTTCTTCACTCAATAAGAATGAGCATGAGAGTCAAGCCCGCCCGCTGTGGCACGGCTCATTGACAGCGACAGAGCATTGAGCGCGCCCAGCGGGGATCTTCATTCATGCGCGTACTCAACCGATTGATATCCTTTAAGTGAGCGCTACCTGAACTGAACTGAGGCTAAGTAACCTCAATGAGGAGGGTTTGTGTGTAATTAGTTGACGAGACGACATTTTACGACATGGTGACCGACAGCACGATGAACAGAGAGCCAAGTCGAGATAAGCCGAGTGAGAGAGAGAGAGAGACAGAGCGTTGAATCTGAATGATCAACGGTAGCCGGACCGTGAAATAAGCGTGCAGAGCGCATTAGTTGAAGATACAAGCGAGGAGTCGTCGTCGTCGCACAGAGGGGCCTTAGATACATTCAGCTTGCAAAAATCAAAAATTTCATGATCGCTTTCGATAAAACAAATATATGTGTCTGATAGAGAATTTTCCAGAGATTAAGGAAATATTAACCTTGAAGAAATCGGATTTATAGTTTGGGAGATATACGCACTCAAAGTTGACCTTTTTTTCAACTTTCAATAAAATGCTCAATTTTTTTAAAATTCGGCACCTTTGAGTTGGAATAGCAACGCAATTATAACAGGAATCATTATCGAATTGATTTATATTTTTAGGTAGCCATATTATAGTGTTATATTATAAATATCAAGTCATTTGCATGTGTAGTTTTCGAGATGGAGCTGTTTTTCGAACTATCTATTTTTAAGGTGTTTTTTAACTTTGGTGGACAAAAAAAAAAAATGCTAAAATATGCTACCCGCCAAATTTTGACTATCTCTTTATTACATATTCCTTTACCTATCTGTAAAATATTATGTTCCCCTCGCTTCCCTTTTGGCCGTTATAACGCAAAAACGATCGCAACCTCGCACAAAAATCTGCAAAAAAGGCGCTGCTGCAGGTATAAGAAGAAGAATGCATAGTGGGTAAATTCGCTGTGACAGCTTTAAAATGTTAATTAAGTGTACAAATGTTGTCATAGGAAGCAACCTGTTGTATTTTGCAATGCTGCTGGTGGGTAAAATTGATCGTAGACGGTGTAAAGGGGGTAAAATGTCTTAATTTCCTACATTTTGTATGGAAGGTGCCAGTTCCAGTGGTTCGATTACAATGATACTTATAGGCAATTGGCCTGAGTACGTAGGAAGACTAACTTTCAAATTTAAGCCCTCTATGTTGAAAATTAAAAAAGTTTTCCATACAACGATTTAAATCTGCTTCTCTTCCTCTTCTTCATATCGTATGGCAGGTACCAGTTCCAGTTGCCTTATCTCAATGAAACTTTTAGGCATTGTGTTGGTCTATATAAAAGTACTATGTTTGAAGTTCCAGCCCTCTATCTTCAAAAACAAGATAGTTTTCTATACAATTAATCAAGTTTTGTTCATTTTTCTTCTTCTTTTCGTATGGGGGCTACCAGTTCCAATAGTCCGAACATGCTGATTCCGACATATGAGTTGATCGCACAGAAAAGAAGACTCTGTACAAAATTTCAGGTCGATGACTTCAAAATTGTGGGAGATATTGTATAAATACTGATAGACATACACACGGGCGGACGGACATGGCTATATCAACTCGTCTTGTCATACTGATCAAGAATATATATAATGTGTACAATCGCAAATTTCTAAGTTTATAAAAAATGGAAAACTAGCCATTTTCTGACGCTAAAGCTGCACCGGAAACAAATTCTGACTTTGACAACCTACTATGCCGCTCCCAGATATCGTAGGTTATTGAACGATGGCTTGTTTTAAAGCTTAAGGAATTCACTTTTAAACAAAACTTATTTCATGCAATTATCTTTATTCGTTCAGAAGATATGATTTTTGCAATGCAAAAACTCAGAAGGCCCCACTGTGCGTCGTCTGTAAGTCAATAACGCATGGTCGTTTTAGGCGCGTAGGCGTATGAATCTCTAATTACGGTCGTCGGCGTCGTCGTCAGCCTTTACCTGTGCCACTGACGCCGACGTCGCGTCGCTGCTGACAAGACAAATGCAAATATTATGATTGTCTGGCAGTGATTATGACTGCCGTGCAATATGATTTATGAACCCGGCAGGAATGCGTTTGGAAAGCAAGTGAAATATAGATGGCGCCACATGTCTGATTGGTCAGTTGGGCGCACTTTAATTAGATTTGTTGCTACATTTGTATCTCCTCCGATAAGGTCTTGTTTATTTTGGAACTTTATTTTTATCTCTCGCGCATTTTGAATTTATGTTTCGCTCAACTCTTTGTTTGAATTCCTGTTTAACAAGAGGAGAGCTCTTAATGCAATAACAAACATCAAATGACTTATTTACAAGCGAAAATAAATAATAAAAAAAAGAGACAATCGTAAATATCTTCATCTTCTTCGTCTTCTTGTCGAAGGCGAGCGTTGTCATAAACAACAAAATTACTTACAAGTGAAATCTGTAAAGTTGACTTTAATCGCACTTTTGTTGCCATCAACCTCAACCTGACTCAGGCTGCTTAATTACTCATTAAAGTGGGGGTTTCTGTGTGTTTGTGTTTTTGTTGTTTTTGTTTTTTCACTGTTGGTGAAGGTTGTAAAAATGACACTAATAAAAAATGCATTTAGGCAACATTGCACAGACAAAAGGCAAACAAGACTGCGAGGGCCATGACTTCTCCATGAACGAATATGCGCTAAAGATTTATCAAGATCCTTGTGTCGCAATCTCGCTTGCCAGCAACTTCTTCCTTCATTAAGTTTTATATGTATGTGTATAGATACAGACACAGGTGTTGAAGCATTCTAATTTGTATGCCTTAAGATGATTTATTCAAAGAGAACGAACATGTCTCACGTTCCGTTTTGCAGCAAATCACTTTTGATTGCAATGCAAAGCTTTGTTCACACAAATGTTCTTCTGCAATGTCTGTCTGTCTGACTGAGTGTGTGTGTGTGTGTGTGTGCATGTGTGGGTGGTTGGCGTTAAAAGACAGTCTGATAAATTGCTTAGCTTTAAAATTGCCGCAAATGAGCGAAAATTTAACAGACGCCATTAAAATGACAGCCTTTGAATGAAGGAGTGAGTGAGTGAGTGAGTGAGCGAGCGAGTGAGCGTGTTGCATGCGACACGAAAGTCAAGTTGGCTGACAGGCGGGCGGCATGGCTAGCAGACGTTGGCTGATCACGTCATGCACCTGAGCAGAGCCAACACACACACAGACAGACAGTCAGACAGACGGGCAAGCTGTGCTGAATTGTGCGCGCCATGCGGCAAGGTGTCATAACGCGCAACGGCGTTGACGCTTGCTCCACACACACACCCCCAAACAAACACACACACTCACTCACACATCCTTTCAGTTCATCATCATCATCATCGTTGCTGAGACAATAAGCGGCAGCGTCTGTGGCAGCGGCTGTGGCAGCGACTGAGGCAGCGATCGCATGCGTCAAATCCCAGCGGGCAGCATGTTTTAATGGGCGCTTTGGTGCGACGATACAGTCGATGCCCAAAGCCGCCACCGACGCCGCCGTCGCCTCCGCTGCCGCTGCTGTGGCTGAACATGCGATAAACAGGCGTGGTCCGGCATGCCGTGCCGTGCCGTGTCCGTGGCGTTAAATTATAAGCTTCAACTAAATATGAATTTTTGAGGTCGCGTTCTCGCATTCGTTGTCCGTTTTGCCGTTCATTCGTTTGCTGCTCATTTCATATTTCGTTTCGTTATACTTACGTTCGTTATTTATCAGTTGATTTATGTCGGCATTGCAGTCAACATATGTATGTGTGTATCTGTGTGTCTGTTATGTGCATGTATGCGTGTGTGTGTGTGTGTGTGTGTCTGAGCGTTTAAAATTTTTGAAATTTAATATTTTTCTGTGGTTTGTTTTGCCTTTCAGTTTGGCTGTTGTTATTGTTGTTGTTACTGTTGGCTCATCTTCATTTCATTTCATATTTTTTTCAGTTCAGTTCAGTTCAGCTGAGCTCTGCTCAAACAGTAGCCAAATGGCTGACAGGCGCTGACACCTCGGCTGAACATCAAAGCAGTTCTGCTGCCGTGTTTGTGGGCATTTTTGGCCCTTTTTTCGTTCGTTTTTGGTTATTTTTCTCTTTTTTAATTGTGCACTTTAATTGGTCTTTAATGCAGCATTAATTAAAGCATTTGCGGCCGCGAATTAGCGTTGAGCGATAAGCGCTCAAAGCGAAACAAATCAGCTTAGACGCACGCGTCGTATGAGTAATGCTCGTTTTTGTCCAAAAGTGAGCAAAAATTTGGCAAATATTTGTGCAATTAATATTTCAAAGTTTGTATAAATTAAAAAAAAATAAAGAAATCCCAAAATCATCGAACAAATCAGTCCGGCAAAAAATGCCAAACTCTCAAATAACAACAGTCAAATAAAATCGAAAAGATACAACAAATTGCATTGCAATATTTATGAGATACATTTTGTCATATATGCAAACAACAGCGTAGATACTTCTAAACATACTAAAACGCGTATATAAATTTTATTTGCAACATTTGTGCGCGCATCCGGTGCCAGGATGTGCCATCAAATTGGACCTATGGACGGACGACGGGTATATGTCGTTCGGCCATCCGTTCCTGAGATACTTTAACGCCGTGTGATAAAGTTATTTAAGCGCAAATCATAAATTCCAACGCGCTTATCTGATTTGGCACTTTCATGCTGCCCGTGGCCGAAACCCAACTCACAGCACAGCTCAGCTCAGCTTGGCTCAGCACAGCTGCACAGGTACAACAACAGCAACTGCAACAACAACAAGAGCGCCTGAATTTTTTGAGTCTCAGACCGATCGATATATGTATGTTCATATATCGACGCTTGTCGAGGGTGCACAAACACAGATGTGCCACACACACACACAAACACACCAAATTAGAAAAGAATTTGACTTTTTATACGACATTTGAAATAGTTTTATTGTTGTTGTTGTTGCTGTTGTTGGCGCTGTCTCTCAGGTAAGCCATACAACAATTTAACAGATGAGTGTGAGATACTTTCCGCTTAGGCAAATGTTGTTTGCTCGGCCGCCCTTCTCTTCTCTTGTCTCGTCTCTTGTCTTTGGATTTCTTAATTTTTATTTTCATTAATTAGCAACGAACGTTTTAGCTTTTGTGCAAAATAATGTCTGGAATTTCCGTCCGCTATCAGTTTGTCTTTTTCTTGTTGCTGTTGTTGTTTATTTGCAATAAATGAAAGAAAGCTTGGTTTGCTTTTGACCTAAAACAAAACTATTGTGGATTTTGCATCGAAAACTAATAATAATAATAATGTTGATTAGGCTTCCTTTTGTTTTAATTTTAAGTTACATTTCAATATTGCTTGCATAATTTGTGCGTTTTTATTATTTTCGATTTCCGTCAATTGACATTAAATAGAGGTTTTTTTCTATCTTCCTTCCTTCGGCGCCCTTTTGAGCGACAAAAAACATTCACAAATCAAAGCAGAATTAAACTTTTTAGGCATTCAATTAGCATACGATTAATTTGGAATTGTTTTTTGTTGTTTTTGCGTAATTAATAATAATTAAAATATTACTAATTTGTTAAAGTTTCAGCTAATTGACATGAGACCACACACACGCACACACACATTTAAATATAAACAAAATAGTTGTTTTTTTTGAAAGGAGTCCAATTTTTTTTATATTCATTTCATTTTCAAGTATCTTTTTGTTTTATGCCATAAGAACTTTCAACACTTTATTGCATTTTTCACTTAAGCCAACAACAATAATAAATATTATTGACGTCCCTTCATACGCTGTCCTGCACGTTCCTTCATCATATCATTGACTATATTGACTTGCTGACAATCCTTTCATAAATCGCGGTATGCAAATTTTCCACTTAAAAGTCCACAAAAATAACAACAACAACAGCAGCAATAAATCGCGTGATTTGTTTGGTTTTCATTGCGTTTTCGTTTACGTTTCGCTTAATTTTTGGCTTTTGATGTCTTTTTTTTGTTTAATTTTATATATTTTGTTTCATTTTTTTCACTCCCTTTTTTTATTGCATTATATTTTTACTGCCGCGTCGCATATAATTGTCAATATATAATTTTATTATCATTAGCGCGTTGTATCTGCGCACACATAAACTTTAATGCATGCTTTATAACTCTTGTGGATGATTCGTGTGCTTTCTAACTATGAAACGTGTTAAATTTAATTGAGCCACGCGACGTTTTTATGCTAAAAATGCCCATAACCAAAAACCTCTTTTGCCAAACCAACGCATATTTTGTTCACTGTTTATATTTTATTATTTAATGTCCTTCGTGTAAGTGAAAAAAAACAAAATAAAAGACTGAAGTTTGTTCAAAATCTCAACAAAAAAATATTGTTTTTTTAACTTTTCGTCATATTTAATTAATTTAACGACTACTTGAGAAGTTAGCGTCGACATGAATGCCTCTTGAGGCGTATGAGCATTTTTTTATACTTCTTGCCCTTCTCATATGGACAAAGGGGCAAAGGGGCGGTGGGGTTGGGCCATCAGGTGCCAGAAACGGTGCGCACGGACATGAAAAACTCATTAAAATGTTTACACCGCAAAATGAGAGATCACCAAACAAACAAACAGGCAGACAGACAGACTGAGGGACAGCTAGACAAACAAACAACCCAAACCGAAACGCTTCGATATGATTTGAGCCAACAAATCAACAGAAATGATGATGATGACAGAAAGCGAGAAAAAAATCACAGCAAGTTTTTACTTTATTTTTAAATAATTTCAAATAAAATAAAATATTTGAAAATTTGTTTTGTCAAAAGTTCAATTTCGATTCGTTTGTTTGCCAAAAGAGCAAAAAAAAAAAACAAACGTCAAACGTTTTGTTATTATGACTAAACTAAAATAAAGTTTTGCAAAATGTGTTTTCAAATTACTTTAATAAAATATTCAAGCCAAACACGTTGAACTCTGTCCGTCCTTCTGTCTGTCTGTCGCACTAATTACGCTTTTTAATTGCCGCCGAAAATATAGGAATTTTTGCATTTGATTTTTGACTTTTTTCCTTGTTTTTTTTTGTTGTTTTTTCGCCACACTTGTTTCATTTATTATTCATGCTTTTCTAACATGGTTTTTGTCGCGCCTTCTCACTCGCGCGCACACATTTTCCTATGATTTTCAAAATGTAGTCTATTTTTTTGTGGGAAAGGGGTTTTTGTTGTTGTTGTTTTTTTGACTGTTTATGATTTGTCACAATTTAGCAAAAATAACACCAAAAAAATATTTGGCATTTTTTAATGACACTTCGGTTTTTGGTTTTGATTTTTCGTTTACAAATATTTTATTTATAAAAAGTGTATGTTTTTTTTTTGTTGTTTCTATCACATGCTCATCAAAAATACATGCAATGCGGCGGTTAAATTAGAAATTAATATTTAATGCGAAGCAAAAAAGAAACAAATTATGTTAAATTTTGTATTTACATGCAAGTTTTTTCTGTGTGATAATTTCAAATTGCATCATTGGATTTTTTCATATTTAAAACAATGCAAATAGAGTAAAGTTTATAAGCTACTAGAGAGCTGATCTTATGCATTGTCATGGGTAAGAATTCGCAGCAAACAAACTATAAGTTTCTCAACATTTTCTAAAAAAACTTTGTTGTCAACTGTAAGTATTTTTGCATGCGAAAATTGATCGATCTTGTTGTCTATAAGTTGGTCAAGCAATAAAAGCACTCATCAAACTTTCAGTGCAGCAAAAGTTATGTACGCACTGAGCTTGAGCCTGAGTCTGATCGTTGGTTCATGCGCTTTGAACCATGGCATGGAACGAGTGGAAATTGCTCGCTGGGCGCGTGAGTTGTTAGCCACATGGATAATGATGTATCATATGCGACGCATTTAAGCCATAATGCGCTTTTATTAGCTTTTAATGTCCAAATTTTATAATTATTTTGAGGTTTATATGCTTTTTTTTTTTGTTGCTGAGCATTTGCAGTTACAGTTCAGTGAATTTTGCGCCGACTGCGATGCTTTTGGAACGAGTTTAATAGCAGTTTAATTTGCAAAGTTTTTTGTTATTATTATTGTGGTTGTTGTTGTTGTTTTCGTTTGGTCGTAAATAAGTCATTAACTTTTAAATGGCTTTATTAGTGAAAGATACGTTGACACGGTTTTCTAAGTGAACATAATGTGGAACATTTCAAATGAAGGCACACAAAGCCAAAGCTAAAGAAAGATTGCATAGGACGGAGAGCAACATGGCTTGATCTATTGTTGGTATTGATCAAATGCTGGCTTAGAGTAAAAGTCATATAGATGTCATGTACTTACTTATCACATCATGCCCATGACAATCCAAATCCAGGTGATGGTTCATCACCAGCGATGGCTGTAATCCACTTTGGTTGTGATTGTGCAACGGTAGCTGGTGAGCCAAATGGCCACCAATCTCTGCCATTACCATATATTTGGCTTAAAAACGGACCGGCGCAAACAGTCAAATGATAAATGTTAAACAAAATCAAATGTGAAAAAACACTTCCTTTGCCCGCAAGGATACAACCAAGGATGCACAATTGTAATTGTTGTAATTGTTGAGCAAAAATTCGGCATTAATTATTTACTGCATTTGAACTCAATTATGTTGATAATGATGATGTTGTTGGATTTTGTCGAACTAAAGGCACTTGTTTATTTTTTCTTTTTCTTTTTTGTTTGGCTTTTTTTACTTTCGTTTTACTTTTTTTTTGTATTTGATTTATTTTTATTTTTTGTATTAATAAATAATAATAATTATTTGTTTTAGTTTATAAAGCTGAGCTTGTTAAAAAATCTTTAGATCTGCAGAATTGCTGCTGATTTTTTTGTCATTAAACACGCGCACGACCACCGGCGGCAGATGCCGTTGCGATTTTAACGAATGCTATGTTTGTTGCTGCGACTGCTGATGTACTCGTTGTTTTTGTGCCTTGGCATACACGTCGGCGGACGCGAATGCGAACGAGAAACGAAATGAAACGAAATTGTGTGTTTTTCGTTGTGAGTGTGTTTTGCGTACGAGCGAGCGAACGAACGCGGCTGAGACTCAAGAACGACTAAACCGGTCGTCAGCCAGCGTAGGCAACTCGCTCCGGTCGTCGTCGTCGTCATCGACATCGTCGTGCCTGTGTATATGTGTATGTGTGTGTATGTGCTGTTGAAAGCATCCACCCTTCAGCTGCGCAGTGACATTTTCGAACAACATGCTGTGTCGCTCACACACATGCTATCATTGGCATGCTTAAGAAGAGTACAGCATTAGGGTGTGAATTGTTGATCTTTTCATGCACAGCACAACATTACAGTTGTTGTTGTGGCTGCTACCGCTGACGTCTCCGGCAGCAGCTACATGCATATGAGTGGTGGTGCAACCGGTTTTGGGTCTCAATCTACACAACTTCGAAAAAGAAAACAAAAACAGGAACAGGTGTTCACGCGTCAGCATCTCGCCTGCTCACTCACTTGCTCGCTCGCACGCACGCACATTCACTTTGCTCACTCACTTGTTGTTGTTGTTTTCTATTTGTTTTTTGTTTGTTTTTTTTTTGATTTTTTGTTGTTTTTGTTTTCTAAATGGCGTCCAAGCGGGCCAATCGGTTTACTCAACTGCGCATGTACGCTGCCACAGCCGCCACTTCCGTTGCTGCTGTCGATGCCTTTGCCGGCTCCCCCTCCCCCCCACTGACGAACCAGATCTCTGCTCAATGGCATCATTATTAGCTCAGATGATTGCATGTTCGAAAATGTCGTCGTCGTCGTCGTTGTCGGCTTCGAAAGTGAGCACACTGTGCGCCTTCAATGGTTGAGTGCGGCTTCGAGCACAGTTCGCTTCGAGCAGTTGCTCTTTTAGCACAAATCGTATTTTTCGGCAAATATTTCGCATGTTGTATTTTTTTTTGTAATATTTGTTTTTATTTCTACTTCACTCTTGGCAATGGTGGCACTCAACATCTCTCACACACACACACACACACACACACACACATACGCACACATGTTTTCTGCTGTTCTGTTTGTCAATTTGCGCTTTTGGTTTTCGAAGTTTGTACGACAAAATGGTTGCACTTGTAAGCGCAGCCAAATTCAAAAAGTTTGTGGGCTGTTCTTGCCGCTGTCTGTCCTTCTGTCTGTCCCTCTGTCTGTCTGTCTGTCTGTCTGCCCGTCGTATCAACGTTGTCTCGTGCATTGTGTCGAACTGTGCTGTGGCATAAATTGCCGTGTTGCAAGTTGCCTTTGCTTTGAGTTGTTGCTGCTGCGTTGTTGTTGCTATTGTTGTTGGCCATGTAATGCTCATGTCATGCCGTTCATTCACTGCTTCCTAACAAATGCCTCATGTCGTAGGCGCCTTGGCTTCATAACAATTATTGATCTTGGTTTGGTTTTCATTTTGTCTGCAACAACTTTTAGTCCTCCAACATTTTCCAATTTCTCTCATTTGGCATTCTTGATTTCGCTTTTGCCGTTCATTGATGTTTCTTTGGTTTTTTATGTGTGTGTGTGTGTGTGTGTTTGTGTGTGTGCAATTTTAATGAAACTTTTGTTTTGCCTTACAACATGTCTGCTTTATATCAACAAGAACATTTTGGCAACCTCTGCTGCTGCTTCTTCTTCTTGTACATCGCCCCTCATGTTTGCGGTTTTGCTCGAACGTTTAGTTCATTGACTTTCTCGCATTTGTCGACGACGGCGGCGGCGGCGGCGGCGGCGTTGATGATGATTTGTTGCAAAATGCGCGACGTTCTCAGTTCCCAAGTCGACATTCTTTTGTAGTTGTTGTTGTTGTTGTTGTATTTTAGCTTTCCCTAAAGCGTCAGCCATGCAATGTAATCAAGGTCATCGCCGACATGCTCGTAATGGCAGCGACGTCGAGCTCGCTCGCTCACTCACTCGCTCACTCATTCATTCATACACAGTCTTTATACCGTTAGTCATGTTGGCAATCAGTCAGTCAGTCGGACAGACAGACATTACTACTATGCACGCTTGTTACATTCAAAAAGCTTTCGTCCTCTCGTCTTGCCTTATGCATCCAGCCAGCCATCCATCTCACTCGCTCTCTCTCGCTTGCACATCATCCTCATTCATGCTTCGTTCGTCTGTTCGTTTATTAGCTTTCTCGCTTCTACGCTTTTAATGGCGTCAAAAACAGCTGACTTCGCTTGCTTGCACGTGCTTGCCTGCCTGCCTGCTTGCTTGCTTGCGTATCATTTCAAAATTTAATTAGGTCCCGTCCATTAATTGGGTTAATTGAAATGCCGGTAAAAGTGTACGGCATAACGGCAATACGGCAAATGGCATTCACGGCAAAATTAGGACATGTCATTCAAAAATTTGTCTACTTCTGCTTGCATTTTGTTGTTGCTGTTATTGTTATTGTTGTTAGTTTGCACATATTTCTAGCCGGGCACACTGTATGTTTGTCTGTCCGACTGTCTGTCCGTGCGCCGGCCTTGCGTGGCCATTGTTGTCATTTAATCTCATGTTTGTGACATTTTGTCAAACAGTTTTGAAAGTTTTTAAGACTTTATGCCTCAAGGACATGTTGCGCATAAATAATTAACAATTATGAATTTTTTCAATAATTGGAATTAAATTTGAGGCAACAGAATGTTGGGCAATGCCAAAAATTGGCGCAAATGACCTCAAATGCGATGTGTGTGTGTGTGTGTGTGTGTATGAACACCAGGTGATCTTCACATTTTCGCACTACAAATCAGTCAAAAAATACACATGAACATTAAAGCAAATAAAAAATGGAAAGCAACAACATTTTTGTCGCCTTCAAGTAATGAAAAGTGCATGGTTGTTGCTTTGGTCTTCGTATCGAACCGCAAAATGACAAAAAAAAAAAAAGCAAAAACAAAACAGTCAACGTTGTTCGCGGCGAATCAAGTCAAGGCAGGTCTGGCACACCTCATTTTAGTGTGGGCGGGGGGCGGTGGGGGTGTGAGAGCACGCTCATGTCCAAACCAATGTCAAAGTTTAAGTTTTGGAAAATATTGAAGCAAAAAACCCAAAAATTCATGCTTTGCGGTTAAATGACAGAGACAGCAACACACACACACATAATGCAGAACATGAACACGCACATAGATACATTTACAGTTACACGAGAAGTTTGCATGCAGTCAGTAACCTAGGCCAAAGTTTGACAGCAACATACATGAGCAGCTCTGTATGTGTGTGTGTGTGTGTGTGTGTGTGTGGGTGTGTTTATATATGTGTAACGACTGTTCAGACTATCGAAAGGTGAAATCTTCATACAAAATGTCTAGCAGAAGGTTTTATTTTACCATATATTCTTTGCTGTTGTTGTTGTTGTTTTTTTTCTGCGTCCTTCTTATTAACAAAAAATACATGAGCTATCGGCCATTGTATCTGTATTTGTCTATGTTTATGTATTTGTGTGTCAGTCAGTCGCACTTGCAAGCTCATTCACACACACGCACACACACACACACGCACACACACACCTACTCAAACAGGCACAGAGAGACAAAAACAGTCGCAACGACGAGTTGACTTTTATAGAGTCGCATGCACAATAAAGGAGTCTATTATCCTTTATTTTTTTTCGTTGTTGTTGGTGTTGTTGTTGGTGTTGTGTCGGAAGGATCGATATCCATTAGGAAAATTAAAATTGTGGCAGAGGCAATGAACGTATAAACCGACCGGAAGTGTATGGCCGCCATTGTCGCATGTTGCGCGCTCACACACACACACACACACACACACACACACACTTGCCTGCTGCTGCTGCTGTTGCTGCCTTTTGTGGTCTACCGACTCATGCTCATTTCTTTGTGTGTGTGTGTGTGTGTGTGTGTGTGTGTGTCACTGTGAATGTCCTTTGGTTGCCGTATTTTGAATGGTTGTTGTTGTTGTTGTATGTCAATTGTCTCGTTGCGACGCGACTATTATCCTATTTCGTCCTTTAAAACCTTTTCGTCTTTCGAAAGCGTTTTGTTATTTTTCATCGACGCTTTCGTTGCTACAAATTTTTGTCACTTTTCGCGCAGCACAACAACAACACATGATGGCCATGTGACATTCTCATCTGTCATTCAAAGTCATGCGAACATTTTATTGATTTTTGTTGTTGTTGTTGTTGTTGCATTTTCGCGTCTTCTCTTTTTGTTTTTGGTTATTCATGCAAAATTTTTGATTTTTTTTTCGATTTTCAACAATTTCAACTTCAATTTGAATTGCATTTGCTTTTTGTGGCCAACAACAACAACAACGGCAACAATGATCCATCATGACATTACGGCGGAGCCATGTTGCAATTGCCGGATTGTCGAATTGCAATTGTTGCAATTTCGTTTCGTTTATAGAAATAAAGTTTTCGTTTCATTTCAATTTTCAGCTGACATGCAAGCCAATAAGTCATTTTGGTGGCGCCCTCTATTGCTCGAATTCAGCAAAAGTGTTTATTCGTCATTTGTATACAATTTTTGATGTTTGATAAATTGTGTGTAGTAGAATAAGAAGAAGCAGAAGAAGAAGAGTGCAATATATGTCTTTTAAACGACGAAGAAGAAGAGTTTCAATACATATGTCCTTTAAACGAAGCACAAAAATTTCTTCCGCTTTGACATTTAATAGGTGGTCATAACAAATGCACAAACATACATACATACATACATATATAAATAAGTATGTAAGAGAGTATGTTTGTTGTTGTTGCTGTTGAATTTTTATTATGACTCCCACATGAAACTCACTGGAGCATAATTTTTGCGGTTCCTTTTAAGTTTGCATATCAATCGAAAATTTATACGACTGCAAACACACACACACACACACACACACAAACACACACGCATACACATAAGCCGACACACTCCACAAAGCGCAAAACACGGATACTCATATACATATGTATCTATGAGTGTATGATTTGGCTTTGCACATGTGTGTGTGTGTATGTGTGCTGCAGAATATTTTGTATGCAAATCTGCGCTGAAGGCGGCAGCGGCCAAAGCAACAGTAGAAGCAGCAGCTGAAGAAGAAGAAGAACAAAATTATAATGCTCGCAACCATAAAAGCTAACAGCAACAAGAGCAACAACAACAACAACAAAAACAACCTAGAAGAAGAAGCAGCAGCGGCAGCAAAAAAATGGTTGGCGCATTGAAAGCCGCTGGAAAAGTAAAGGATTCCTATGTTTATCCTATTTTGCATATTTCGCTTTGCATTGAGTTTGCTGGCACACATACATACATGCATACATCTATATATATATCAGTGTTTGTGTGTGTGTGTGTGGTTGTGGGTGTGCCATATTAAACATGGCGGCGAGTTTGCGCCATTTTCGCCCAACTGCGTTGGCAACAACACTTATGGCCACAGAGACGACGACAACAACAACAACAATAGCAACAGCAATGAAAGCAAAAACAATACGTCGAAGCAAAGCAAAGCAAAGCGTTCAACCAACGCCGCGACCGAAGCATTTGCTATGCTCTGTTGTAGTTGTTGTTGATGTTGTTGTTGCTTGCTTATCCTTAAGGGGAAATTTATGCACTCGCTGCTCCGTCGGTTGTTGTCTGATTGTATTTATGTGTGTGTGTGTGTGTGTGTCTGTGTGTGTGCGTTTATGCAAAAGAGACAAGTGAACAGCAAAGGCAGAAATGAAAATGAAAGAACACAAACAACAACAACAACTATGCCAACAACAAGGACAACGACAACGACAACGGAAAAAATGAAAGCTCTGAGCGCACAAACACAATCACATACAAACAGAAAGGATAATTCCAAGGAACAGCAGTGAGAAAAAACCCTTTTTTTTTTTTTTTTTTTTTTCCTTTGCTGACTGAAAATAATAATAAAGATAAACCGTTGCTCTGGGTAAATAATTTTATTTCGCTGCCCTCGCCGCACCCCGCCCCCTGCTTAACCAACATGAATTTAACTTACTGAATTTTTTCTTCTTTTTTTTTTATTCTTGTTCTTGCGCCCGTTGGCAAATCCATTCACGTTGCCGGCTCCGGCACACAAATATAAGCGAAAAATAAGAAAAAATAAGAAAATAAATAAATAAAATAAGATGGAAGCCATGTTGGAAATTGAATTATTATATATACATATATACATACTTGTAGCTACAACAATATTGTTGGTTTCCTTTGTACAAGAGAACAGCAAAAGAAAAATAACAAAAAATTGTTTTCGTTTCATATTCAAAATTCTTGCAAAACTTTCTTTTGCTTTAAATATTCAATTAATTTTTCTTTTAGGAAAGTTTACAAAACGCAATCGAAAAACAAAAACAAAAAAAAAACAGCGGCCTCAAAGAAGCAAAAACAAAAATGAAGGCAAGAACTTTTGTCGCTCATTCAACTTTGTTTGGCCCTTTGGGCATTTGACAAAAACGAGAAAATTTCCGAAAGCAATTTTTACTTTGATCGTTTGAGTTGTTTTTCGCATCTTTTTATTTATTATTCCAATTAAATTTTAAGCTCTTGCGAGATTTGCACAACTATTGTCAACAACAATTAATGTACTGTGAAATCTCGAGAATTCGGACAACAAGTTGCTTTCAATTGTCATCTCTGTGATTTGATATTTCGGACATTGTATGAAGATGTTTTGGATATTGACCGAACACTAACGGTCCGGATTATTGAGATTATACTGTATATTTAATTTGAAGACAAAATTATTACTGCTAGACTGCCGTATGTACAGTGTGGCTCTGTGTAACATAGGAGGGATGTAATGTTGGTTTTCTTTACAGTAAATTTTAAAAACTCTTTTTCCATTTCCAAATCTTTACCACACATCTGATAATGTATTCAAATCTTTCATCTCTAGGTACACTCTTTCGAAGTACTGAAGTTTCCAATGGCAAATAGTTCCCATAATCAGACATTGTGATAGAATTTGATCCAATGCTCTATTTCTTCGATTTTTTTAGGTTGAAGGGATATCTCCCATGGTTGGATAAATTCACACACACACCGTGGGTGTTCGCCAACGGGAGATTTCATTTAATTTCGCATATTTTTTTTTAACAAAACTCTATTTGTGTTAATGAGAACATATGCCGGCGTGAAAGTCATGCTGAAATCACGGGACAATATTTTCATTGTGTCGCGACAAGGTTCATTAACTCCGAATAAAAAAACGGAGAAGAAAAAGAAGAAGAAGAGCGAACGGGACACAAATGTAACGATTCTGTGAAATTTACTGGAAATGAAAGGCAACTGAAGTCAACATCGAAGTCGTTGAAGTGGCAACGTGTGTCGTCGATTAAATCCTTTTCGGCGTCAAGTCGTGCAGGCGTCAATACAGACCGACAGACAGACAGACAGACAGAGAGTCAGTCAGCGCTCCTACATTAGAATGATTGCTGTCGTTGTAACGCCCCATATTCAGGGGTCGTACAACCAGCAGCACCATCATCACTACTACCAACCCAACTGATTGCGATCATTTTGCGAATTGGCGCCTAATCAAGTGGAAGATTTGAATGTGCGCACGCAGAGTCCTCTGCACTTCGACGCTCTCCGCACTTCGCACTTCAAGTGTTGTAATTTTGGGCAGCAATAAAAACATTTTTGACAACCGCATAGAAAAAAAATGACAAAGCATTTGTTGTTAATAACGAAGCGAAGAGAAAAGAGCGGGGCGTCGGAAGGACTTATGGCAAAGGAGGCGGGCAAGAGCACGTCTGTTGTGATTTGTGTGTAATCACTGGGTCAGTCGCTCTGCTCGGCTCGGCTCTGCTCTGCTCGGCACAGTGACATGTCATGTAACGGCAAACACAATAGGCAGCGAGGCAGCAAAGGGGGTTGGGGTATGTGTGTGTGCACTCAAGTGTGCAGCAGGCTGAAAAATGGGCAGTTCCGCGGCTCTTTCCACTTGGCTTAGTTCTAGCTTGTCCTAACGCTCTTCTCATTGTCATCATCAACAACAACATCAACATATCATTGCCTCTCACTCACTCTCCTTCAGTGACGTTGCTTAGTTCAAGTACAATAATAAATCACACATCACTTGGCAGCTTTTGTTCGCGAGCATTCAAGCTTAGTGCGCGTTTGGCGTTGCTCACCATGTACATAAGAAGCTGCAGAGGAGTCAGCGCAGAGGCAGCAGCAGAAGGTGTTGGCTCTGCAAGAGGAAGCTGATTTGTGCGTGCTTTTACTTTGTGCTTGTGTAAGTGATATATGTATATCAGTGTTTTCTTAGTCGTCATTTGATATAAGGAAGAATGTATTTGCGCACTTTTAATGTTAACGATTCCATCTTTATTTCGGTTGCCACTCATTAGCACATGGCAGGCAAGACACGTGCCTCGAAGGCATTCAATAGCCCTGGCTGACAGGCACCCGAAAAAGGATAATAGTCCTGCGTAGCTTTGTTGGCTTATTTGTTTATTTGTCACAGTGATACATGCTGAAAGTTTATACACTTTTAATTAGCGCGCTAACGATGAGCGACATTTACACCGCTGAGCTAAGAAGCCGCAAGCAAAACGCAAGCAGACGCATGCTGTGCAAGGGTTAAGCACGTCGAGTGACCCGAGGGAGTTTATGGGCGGTGGGGGGTTTGAGTGTTGGCTAGGATTACAGTTTACAAACACAAAACAAAGTTCACTTGCGTACTTAACAACGACACTGTTGTTGTTGTTGTTGCTGTTGGAGCTGCTTTATTCGGTTAGTCTTCAAAAAGGCCTTTGGTATTTCTTATTAATTAAATACAGTCAACTTTGACTGTGCAAAATAAGAAATAAAAAAACCAAATAAATAAAAAATAATCAAAGCAACAAGCATAAAAAAACAAAACAAAACAAAACAAAACAAAACAAAAGTCGAAGACCGAAAAAGCAATCATTAAAAATGCTGCACAAATTTATTGAAGGTAATAATCCTTAAAGTTTAAGTTACATTCTTTAGATAAGCTGCCAAAGCAAAGCAAAGCAAAGCAAAACAGACGGCCAGAAGAAGCACAAGTCGGTTGAGATAGACGGCGACGGCGACGGCGACGGCGCGTTGTGTTGAGGAAGACTGAGTCGGCGTTGACTACCGCGCAGAGAACACGAGTTCATCAATGCAACAACAAGCCGAAAAAAAAAGAAAATAAAAGCGACACAAGAAGACTTAAGTAGCGAAGTAAAGTGAAGTGAAGGCAACCCAAAAATACCATAAAAATTCAGAAAATGCTCACAAAAAGCAAAACAACAACAAAAAGCCGAAATGAGCTGCAGCGGCTTAATTGTCTTTTATATAGTGGCACGGTCATATAAGTCATTTGAGCGTCAATGAGCCGTCCGACCGGATCGACCATTCGAACGACCGTTCTAAAGGTGAGTCACTTCTGCGCACAAGCCCAGCACAGCTCAGCTCAGCTCGGCTCGGCTCAAGCGTTGTCAGAACGAGAGAACGCGCTCGAAGCGTCGTCGATCGTTCGTTCGTTCGTCTGTTGGCCGTTGTCCGCTGTTATCAGTGCAGGTTTAACCGAACCTATAAACAACCGCGCGGAATGTCATGCATAAATGTCCCCAAATTAGATAAACATGGCGCCAATGCAATCGTCTTATACGTGCACATTGAGACAAACACATATACTTTATTTCTACGCGAACGCGCCCATAAAATTGCCGACTTGTGGCTAAATTCACTTGGGTAGTTTGAAGAGCACAATTTGTCATCGAAATACATAGTTTGAATATCTTAGTTTTGATAGCACTTGTCATTTGGTCAACCTCACTTGAAGTCAATAAAAATAAATAAAGTTGATTGGATCTATGGAAGGCCAGCTGGCTTTCTTTCATTAAAATAAAAAAAAATTACCTTTGAATAATCATTTCATTTGTTTTGTGCCTTGAGAATGCTCAAGTCAAGCTACCTAGCTTCCTAATCCCCAATTGATACTAAAGGAAATGATTCAGATCAAAATTGATGAGAGCATGGAATCTCCAGATCCTGACGTCTAAAATGAAATGAGTATGGGACGTGAAATGAGCCAGTTTGAAAATGGAGGAGTTCATGTATATAGCTTAGAAATTCCTCAAACCAGTATAGAACCTGAGCGTGCGTTTCCTCATACTCATGTACTTGAATAAAACCTTTCAAGCCACCCATCAGTAGGCGTGTTACTGTCGCATTTGCTTCAGTTTACTTAAAGTTGCCTTCATTTATGCCGAGCGTCTCGTGCGCTTTGCCATGTATCTTCCATTTCTCGGCTTAACTGCGACGCTTCTCTACTCAGCTCAGCCCAGCACAACTTCAGCTCAGCTCACTCTATTTACATGCCCAAAGTTAAAGTTTGCTTGCCAGCCAAACCATTTATTTTCCCTCAGCCGGGCTGGCCTGGGCTGCGTTCATCACGTGTCGCCTCGTCTTGTCGCCAGTTTTATCTTAATACCCTACCTAATTTTTTCGCTGATAACATTACAGACGTAAGTTCGCTCATTTGAATATGTATCGCCACGGTAATTTCGTCGTTCTCGTCGTCGTCGACATTCGTCCGTTGGCCGCGTGTGTTTTCGATGCGTTTTACATATTTAGTATCAAATGCGGCAATGTTTAGCATAGAAATTTGTCGATGCTCTCTCGCGCCGTTGTAACTTTATCTTGAACAAATTTTCGGCTCTGATAAAAGTCGAATGAAATGTACAACATTAGGTGCGCAGTGTAATAGACGCCAAGACGGACGCGGCGGGCTCGACAGATGTCGCGCATTTGCTAAGCTGTGAGCCAACCAAACCGGACCGGACCAGACCAACAGACCAGTGAAGTTAAATTGATTTCGTGAATACAAATGTATCTGTATCTGTAAGTATCTCAGATCAGCTACACTCACACTCACGCACGTACAAGTACATTGTTTTTCGTGACATGTGTTTTACGCTGATAACAGTAAAGCAAAAACTCTGCGAAAAAAGCAACAACTCAATGAGCTCATGTGGGTGTGGGTGTGTGTGTGTAGTGAGTGAGGAGGGTGGCAGCATATTTGCTTAGCGCTTGTCTTTAGTAAGGCCGATGTGTTGGTTGGATTTCATGCCTGCCAAATGCTGCCACACCCCCTCACGGTCATAAATTTCCATGAGTGTATGAGGCGAACACATGAATTGCATTTTTCCGACGCTGCTGCGGCCTTCACCTCCTCCGCCCCCTCACTCTCAACAACACAGCGTAAGAAGGAATGCAGAAAATATCACGCGTTAAATTCAATTTTTGCCTCAACACAAAGCAACATGCAACCAACCCTCACCGCTTAAGCGTCGGGCGGGGAGGAAGCGCAACATGAGCCTTATTAGTTGATTACAGGACGCATTATCATGATTATCAAGTATGTTCGCCCTCTGCTGTATCGCTCACAATGATGAAAATCTTTGCGTAATAAATAAATTTCGAGTCCATTACATCGCTCCGGCTCAGACTCAGCATAAAATCAAATAGAAAACGCCAAAAGGGGTGCGACGACATCCTCATCAACCTCATCATCATGCTCATCGTCATCATCACCATCATCATCATTATCATCATCACTGAGTAACGCTTCTGTTGCAAAAGTTTACTGTTAATAGTTTGATTAATGTTCGCGTCAAGGCTGCAAGTGAGCAATGCGCGCGACCCAGGCGGGGAGGGGAGGGGGCGGCAATGGTTGGATTTTCCAGAGATTTTCACAAGAAGTCGTAACCTATAATCATCGGTTTTGATGTGATTTGTTATGTTTTACGCTGATGCCATGATTCAGATTAAAGTTGTTCTTATTTGGGGTGGGGGGAGAGGGAAAAATAAACTTTTCGGCTTTGGGCATAATTATTATCCTTGTTGTTGTTGTTCGCGTCATGCGTGTTGCACTTTACACTACGAATTTTGCGGATTTTGTGGCAAATGCCATGCTTGGACACAGCATGATGTTGCATTTTGCTTTGGCCTAATGAATATTTACACATGCTAAGCCTCAACTGAAGTATCGAAGCATATATGAGCCATGATTGCCGTGTAGTTGATTGATAAATGACTCTGACAGCAGCGGCGCAGGCGGAGGCTGAGGCAGAGCAGCTTCTTGCTGCTTATTAGTGTAGGTAAATGTGACAGCTTGAAATGATTTGCGTAAATAGATTATGAATAAATTACAAAGTGCGCGTTTGAAACAAATGTTGACATTTTTTTTGGTGATAAGTTTACTTGCTGTAGTTTTATTTTAAGTACACACACACACACAAGATACGCCCACATGCCAGCTAATAATATCTGAGAGATTACCATCTAATCGCAGCCAAATAATGCATTCGAATGTGCTTAATAATAATGAAAGGATAAAGGACTTTTGAGAGTAGCCATGATGTTAAAATGATAGGGCTTAAGGCAGCTAAAATGTATCTATGCATAGGCGTGGGTTGTGTCGGTGAGCGAGTAATGACAAAGGATACATCGAAGACAAAATGAATATAAAGAGTGACATTTTAAACCAATTGATTTTTCAATTGCCAATTTACTTAGAAGAAACACAACGACAGACAAAAGGCATCCAATAACAATAACAGAAATAGAAACAGAAGCAGAAACAAAGCGACAGTTGTGCTCAGAACTCTAAACGAAATTCAACGTTTGGCAAAGTAATTCGATGCCATTTGTTGACAAATTGTTGACAATGCGCCTCGCACAGAGTCCTTCGAGGACAACGTTGCTGCTGCTGCTGCTGTGGTCAGCTGAGGCTACTGAAATTTCAGTCGGTTAGGCATTCCTGTCTAGGCCAAACAACCCATTCAACTTGTGTTCGCTCAAGTGGCGTTCGGGGCAGCGAACACGCGCCTCAGCCTTTGGCATCCTCCGCAGCTGTTCGGCTTGTGCGTTGTAAGCGAAGAAATCGAAACATTATTTTATGTTTATCACACAGAAAATTTCCACACTTTTGATTCCATAAAGGATGCATTGAGCCGTGTGTGTGTGTGTGTGTGTGTGTCCTGAGTGTTGAGTGCGGATATGGAGTTGCAAGCAGACAGTCGGACGGATGGCGAGGCGGTTGGGCTGGCTGGCAGGATGGCTGGCAAGCGCGCATGTTATCCTTTAATGCAAACTGAGCAACAACTGAGTTGAGTGGCACGACAACACGAGTGCGTCAGCGACTTCAAACAAGCGGCTTTGTTGCATGCAACAGCAACAGCAACAGCAACAACAACAACACTTCACAGTTGCCGTTTTGTGACCAAAGTGGATCGGATCGGTATTGCTTTTATTGGTTTTTACAAATATTTAATGGATCTCAAGTGCTTCACTCACGCTCGTTCGCTCATATGAGTTGTGCACTTCAAAATACATATTTCGTTCTCATTTTTCGTGCCCATTAACGAGCATCGAACAGCGAACAGAGTGAAAGGGGTTGTGGCAAACTGAAAGCAGATGCCAATGTAGGGGAATTTCAACAAAGTTATTGTTTTTTCTTCCTTTTTTCGATTTCTATACATAAACACTATGACAGCTGCCAATGGCACGAGCCCAAATAGCAAAAGTGTTGGAAAAAGTTTGAAAATATCCTACCAAGGACTTTGTCTTTGATGGTTTTCAGTTTCAAAGCAATGCTAATAGAAAGTTTGCCGAGCGTGATATAATTAGGCCAATGAGTCGGACATGCTCTTCCGTTTCCTTGCGGTCATGCGGCGTAGGCGTCATGTGGCGCACAGGAAGCGCACAGACATCGCACTATCGAGCGCGATAGGCGTGCTCTGGCCTGTGATTTATGTCACTGTCTGTGCGTACAGGTAGCAAAGAAGGCAGAGGACTTGAAACACAACTCATCGATGACGCAATGCAAAAACAAGTGACGAATCCCCGACCGTCTAACTGACCTTTTCCACCAACCTGCCGCCGCGCCTTCATGCAACACAATCATAATCGTATTGAGCAAGCGTTGGTCTGCATTTGCGCTCATTGCGTTCGTCGCTTGTCTGGCTGAACCGACGTACGCCGTGGGCGATCATTAAACGCTCATTCAGCTGACGACGACGACGACGATGAGGAAGACGACGCCTCGCAAGCAACTGCGTGAGCGGGTTGGCAATCAATCGACCGATCGACTCGACTCAACTCGTCTTGAATTCCTTCATTCCTTCAGTCTGCATTGCCGGCCGTTTAAAGATGTCGTCGCGTTGCGTCTCGTCGCGCAGATTGTGGCCAATAAATGCGCAATTGATAGCCGGCTTCTGGTATTGCGTGTCCGCTCAGCTCTTTCGCCTTTAGCCAACATCGGCTGACGATGGCACGACGGCACTGCGTAGCTCAGGTAGTCATGTCGCTTGGTCAGTCGGTCAACAACGGCTTTGGGCGTCTTTCTTCTTTTTTTTTTTGCTTTTTTGTCTTTGCTTGCTTATCAGATTAAATGCCATGCGAATGCAAATTCTTGACTTGGGACAATTTAAGCGGACTTAAGTACATCAAACCGTCACAAGCGTGAGATCACTCGATTGAACGAACGATCGATCGTTGCGCCAAAAGAGCGAACATTTTTTGCGGCAAGAATTTCGACAGATTGACACACACACACACGCATTTACGCAGTTGACTTTATGATTTATAATGTTGGTGACAAAATATTTGGTCTTCATTCAAATTTCACTTTGCGTTGAATGCAAAGACAGCCTCGCAGATTTCTCAGTCGCTTGAGCTGATTAACTTAGTAACAAAGCTGATTAGTTCGCTGTGTCGTTTTAAAGCTTCTTCGTTGCCCTTTAATGTTCTTTGGCAAAGCCAATGCCGCAGGCAAGCCTCAGACTCAGACGAGCCTCAGTATTGTCTGAGACGCAAACGCACAAATCGAGATAGAAACCGAAAAAAAAAACATCTGAAGAGCCCTTCTGAATACGCCAAGCGGCCATAAATTGTCTGTGGTAACAACATTAGTGCTAGTAATCGCATATGAATAAATTATTGTCGCACACAAACGCACAAACTCGCACACACACACACACATAAGTAGCAAAAAATATGTAGAGAAGTCAAGGCTTTTTTCTTTCGTTGACTGCCAAAAGGGAAACGCACTTTCCCTTCTGTTTGGGCCCTTTGATGTATGCTTTTTTCTGCTTCTTCTTCTTCTACTGCTGCTGGTGCTGCCTTTCAAGCTTCTATGCATGACTATATTTTTTCACAATGTCATTTCATGCTCCTGTTTGCTATGCCTTTTGCTTGTGCCATATGGTGGCTATTTCGGTGATTAAGCAGATGACACTGACACACACACTCGCTCATACACATGCAGAAACACACCCAAAACACGGACCAACAATCAAATATGCATGGCGAGCATGCAAAGTCCAATAAGAAAGAAAAGAAAAAAAAAATTCATCGTCATTGCGTTTGATTCGTAAAAGAGTCCATAAATTTCGGAACCCACATGAGTTTTCGGATTGCAGAAGTTGAAGTTTTTGCAAAAGTGACTAAGGCAAATAATTTTAGTTAGTCTAGGCTAAAGTAAAGCGCCTAATGGACAACAATAAACTACGCAGGAACATTTACTATTCTACTCGAACTTTGTCTCCGAGCTTAATGTAAGTTTGTCGTATGTGCTATGTGGCACTATATAACATAGGTGTATATATTATTGTAAACACTTTTTGCGATTATTTGCAAGTAATGTTTTATTCTACGCAATTTCCCACGATTGCTGAATGAATGTTTATAAAAGAAATTATTAAACATTTAACATTTTCTTAAAAAAAAAAACAAAATTCTTATAAAAAGGGGAAATGGGCTGAACAAGTGCACCGCACGGGGTCCGGCGACATCTCATAATGACTAAATTTCAATTGAGCGAACGAACGAGCCAAGGAAGGCAGGAAATATTAGCCGCAGAATGACATCAACATGCACGCCCCTCGCAAATGCGCATAAAAAACGCAGCGCAATGCGAAGCACAAAGGACACACGACCCGGACCCGGAAGCGGAAATGAACAGCGTGAAAGAGTGAAAAACAATTTCCCAGCAATGTAATAAAAAATATACATATATATATATAAGTAAAAAATTAAAAAAACAGAAGGCCACGAAAGTGTTGAGTTGGCGGTTTGTTGCATTAAGAGTTTGAGTATGACTGAAAGTCAAAGGATCAACACTTTTGGAAAAGTGTGCGTCGCGACGCCAAACTGAAGAAGGACACGTGTGTGTGAGTCTGTCTGTCTGTCCACATGCCGAAGTGGCAATAATGAAAACATTGCAAGTCGCGCCGCTTGAAGAGTCGAGTCGAATTGAGTCGAGTCGAAGTCAACCCTCGCGTGTTGCGTATGAGTTGTCATCCCGGGGGGATACACGATGCGTTGCGACGGGACGACACGTGACCAAGGCCAATATGTGCCAACGGGACACGTGACCACGAACAATTGCAACAATTTGGCGGTCCAAAACGGGCAGTCAGCCAGCCAGTCAGGCAGTCAGTCAATCAATGAATGAATCCTTGAGCGAGCGAGGGTTGTGCCACCATAATGGATGCCTTCCTGCCTTCGTCATTGCTACTGTTGCAGCTGAGGCGACCAACGGAGGCTGTTGGCAAAGCACATGCGCCGTTGTCGTCGTCGTCGTCGCTGCCGTGTTGCCATGTTGCCATAACTAATAAACAACCCGTGGCCCGTATGAAAGAACGTGAAACTTTTGCCGTAACGCACGCGCGCACAAATTGTTAGTATAAACAACAATTGTGCCAACACGTGTCGGCCATGTAGGAGTTAAAAACAACAGCAGCAACAACAACGTTGGCACAACACGGCTGACGGATGAGTGGTCGATCGAACGCCGGCAAAGGTGAGGGATGGAGAGCGGCGCAGAGAGACCATGCCGAATGACAACCAATGCCGAATGACAAGTGTAATCAAGGCGCACAGCTCGGAGCGCGGAAGCTTCTAATCGCCTTTTCGCTCATCCGTTTCCTATGCAGAAAACAATAAGAATGAGAGCGTTCGACCGACCGAACGACCAACTGAGCGATGAAGTTCAAGTGCTCTGAGGGTTATCCAACAATTTGTGGGTGGATTTGTGGGTGTTACGCTTGGCGTGTGTGTGTGAGTATGTTGTGGCATCTATCATCTTTGTGCCCCGCGCCGCCCCGCACATATTAAAGTCACCCTAGACACATCTTTCCCACGCACTCAAATCATTTGACGATTTATTATTTGATGCTCGTTTCTCGTCTTTGTGCCCAAAGCAACTTCTTTTTTCGTCGGCTTTTCCGAAGCGTCGCAAAAGGAAATGAGCGTTTATTGTTTGTATATTTCGTATTTTCGCATCCACGCATCCTTGCATCCTCGGGGCGTTCGGGCACGTGTCCTTCATTGCACTTTTAATTGTTTCGACGATTATCGCTGACAAATAATAAGCTTCTGATAACATTTATGCTTTGATCGCATTAAAATTAATTTGTTTTCGCAAATTAAATGCGCATACGATTTCCATTTGAAGTGTTTATTTGTGTGCCGGCCAAGGCAAAGACACTCAATCACTTCTTCTCCGCTTTGAGCAATCAAAGACACTCTATCTGTGTCGCTTTGTTTGGTGGTACTTGGTGATTTTGTTTGGCGCTTTGACTTTGCCATTAGGCAGCTGACTAATTAAAACGCTTAGACATCTCAGAGCGACAAATGAGACGCTCCAAATACTGTAAAGCGGATTAGGCAACATTTAACGCGTCTTAGGTAAACACAAAGCGGCCACAACACACACACACGCACACATTGTCATTGCATTGCAGTTGTGGCCATGTCAGTGAGATAGGCGTTGTAGGCGTGAAGAGCGTGAAACGGCTAATAGCTTAGCTCGTTGCTGACGCCAACGTTGACGTCGAAGTCGACGCAGTTAATGCGCTTCACTGACTTGCAGCTCATGCGCTTTGCACCTTTACACGTTCACCTTTGCGCACCTCAGCTCGGACAGCTCTGCTCGGCTCAATTCAATTGAGTTCTGGCCTGTTCTGTTGTGTTCTGTGAGGAGCGCTCATGTTACAATGTGCGATCCGATTAGGCTAATACGCACCTTTGTTCGTCATTGTTGTTATTGTTGCTGCATCAGATGATGTTGCATTATGTCATCTTTCGTTGGTTGATTTCTGCGCCGCCACCTTTTCATGTTCACAAACAGACCAAAAGAATACACTTGAGCCGTGCTTATTCGCCCGTCTGTTGCTTATCGATAGCCCAGATCGCATCGAGCGTTCTTCGTTCGTTCGTTCTTTCCTTCTTTCTTTCTTTCAGCTGCTCCTTCAATGGCTCAATTGAAAATTCATGAGACCAACGCTTGCCATTTGCCGCTTGACGCTTTGCCGCTGCGGCTGAGGTGTCGGCAATGTCTCGTAGCCTATCCAGGCGGCCTGACATTCGAACCTTCTTTGCATGATTTGATGGATGTCCATTGTGTCATGGCTCTTTTTTTCGGTGCGTTCCTCTGCATTGTTTTGGAATTTGTTAAACGCCACATTATGTCAATTTGCTGTCGCTTTTCAATGCCTTTTGTTGCTTGTCTTTTTTTGGTTTTTTGTTTTCTCTCAATGTTTGTGTTTTTGTTTGTATTCATGTTTGCCTGGCAGCGGCGGCGGCGGCTCATCCAAGACCGTCCAGCCCAACTTAACTTAACCCGACCCGAAAGCGTAAGCGTACCAAACTAAACCGATCTGTAGCCAACCCTCCCTTAGCGTCTTCTTCTCATCGTTTGCATCTGACTGATCTGTGAGTCTCAGCGGCTTCTTGTGTACACAAACAGTCTATTTGATTTCGGTTGCGCATTCATCGGCTTGATCAACCACAAGATGAAGCACAATAATAATAATGCAAACATTTTTGTGGCATTTTGGGTAATTCGTTTGCTTTTTTTCTTTCCTTTACTGAATTGAATGTCTTTTTTTAGTCGGATTTCTCTAATATTGACGATTTTGACGTTTCAGTGAAGTGTCTTTGATTGAAGCCGCCGTTTTTTTTTTGTTTGTGCCTTCATGCGTTCATTTCTAATTCAATAAATATTTTTCTTTCTGTTTTAGCAAAGTTTCTTAACATTTTTTTTAATCTACTAGAAAATGCAGCAAATAGATAAACAAAGGTGTTATGGTTGACGAATTTTTTGGCATGAATCGTGTGATAGATATAAATACGTAAATAGATGGTAGGATAGATTGATTAACAGACAACCCGAAAACAAAGACAGAGTATTGAATTTAGTGCTGAGGAAGGTATTGATGTAATACTTATCGGTGTTCTAGGTAAATTTTGAGGGTATTTATATACAGATGGTTTGATAAATAGGTGGAAAGATATATGCATAGATATATTGAGACTTACAATTAGTCAGAAAAACGAGAGATTATGTTTTGTGAAACATAACATTGTTTTGGAGAGAAATCGGTCTTCGGAGATTTCTACCATACACCCGTTATATTCATTAATTGTTAGAAAAATATCCTAAGGACCAATTTGTTAGTGGCTTTCATCACTGATCTTTAGAACATTACCTAATGGGTAATAAGATAAGAGAAGCACGATGAAAAATACCAAAAGTCGAATGCATTTTTTTACATGATAGTCGTGTCATATCAATCATGCTTATATGCAGTTGAATACTAAAAACAAAAAACAAAAAAAATAAAAATGTGTTCCATAAACAAAATATGACAGATAAAAGATCGACAGCCGCCAGAAAACATGACTGAAACAAGAATCAAATGCAATGCGACTAATAAATCCAATTAGCTGCCACAGCGCGGCCTGACCCCTCCCCCGGCCCCCGCCACCAATGCAACGTCACCCGCATTGACGTGTGCCAAGCATCGAACAGATGAACCTTTTAACATTCCACACATTTTCACTTTTTCACATTTTCATTTCCATTTGCCGGCATTTTCCACCATTTCCTTGCCACTTTTCTACACACGACGACGACGACTTTCAATTATTGTTTATTTGTGTTTTCGAACAAGACGATTTTCACAACAACAACAACAATCGTGCGAAGGAAAATGAATGAGATGCTAACACACAAATCTGAAAAACATAAAAATCAGCACACACACACACACACACACACACACTCACACACACATTCATGCCAAATGCACTCAACTGCGAAGACAATAAATATGAATTTGAAGTCGAGTGCTCCTGTCGGCGTAGTCGCCAATGACGTCGCTGCCGCTGCCACTGCCGCTGTAAGTGACGACGTCGTAGCAGAAGTTGTTGCATCCATTAGCGGTCGCGTCTAAATTTAGTGCGTCACCTCGCCCCCGCGCTTAGTCTCGCTGTGCCACCGCTTGTGCCTCGGCCTCGGCCTAAGCGCGTAGGCTCCACGCGCTTGTTGCGCCATGTGATAAATGGCGCGCAGAGGTCGGCAACGGCTTTTAGCGCTGGAAATTGTGTGCGGCCTTCAGCCAACAGCTAACAGGCAAAAGCCGAGGCGGCTGCCTACCTCCAGATTAAAAATTTTCATACATTAAACACTTTCACAGTTTTCTTTCTGACTGTCCGTCTGTCTGTCTGTCCGTGTGTATGTTTGTCTGTCGGCAACGCATTTTAACACATCGTCGCTGTCATCTTTTTAATCATGCCATATGTTTCTTGCCTTGCTTTCGAAGCGTTTTTGCGCTTGATGAGCTGAAAAATGTTCACAGTCAATAAAAATTGTGCGCTTTTCCTTAATGTACAACGAAATGTTAATGGAAAAATCAAATGTAAAAAAAATAAGGAAAATTTTAATAATAATTGTTTATGTACGATTTGTAAGACAACAACATTAAGACAAGGGTGACGCAAAACGCATACAAAGGACAAAAGGCAATTAAGGGATCATGTTCAGTGTCAGACTGCCGTATGTGCTGCTTGGCTCAATGTAACATAGGCACTGAACTTAAGTGTTGTGCCTTTCGGAACACCCTTTATTTTGTGCTTTGATCATTGTTACTTTGCTTCGGCAAAGTTTTCAGTCAAGTCATCATTGAATGTAAATTGACTGCGACGGCGACTGCGAGACAAGATGCCATAAATTGATAGCGTAAATTAACCAGGATTAGCTGACCAAAATTACGCTTGTAACGAGTATGTCTAAGCGCTTGTCTTGTCTTGTCTCGCCACGTCTCAGGCGGCAACATGTCGATCAAATGTTTGACGCTGACAGACATCAAAGCAGAACAGAGAACAGAGCGACTTTGGCGTGCAATTACGATCGCTTTTGCTTAACTTTATTCTGTAAACATGTGTATGTGTGTGAGTGTGTGTGTTTGTGTGTGTGCTGAGTCACCTGCGTCGATCGCATTGAATGTAAAAACGCTTATCGGTAACCAAATCAGAGCAATCAAGTGAGCTAATCTGGCAAACTGAATCGCAGAGCGGCGTCGGTGTGTTGGGCGGGCGTGTGTGACTGACTGTCTTTGCGACTGACTGACGGGCGTGCCATGTGCCAACCATGACTTTCGACTTTTCACGCTCGTCGACAATGACGACGTCGACGATGATGATGACTCTTTTCACATTCGTCATTTCACTATTGCCAAAGGCTTTTAAGATGAAGTTATCAAGATCAGAATGCTTTGATATGCACCTGACTGACTGACTGACGGAAGGACTGACACTGTCTGAGCACCAAGTTGTATCTTCATTGAAGTCGACGCTTGAATTCAGCTAAGCGTGGCTAATTACCGACGCCTGCATTTGATTTGCACACACTCAACTTCGAATTTCAAGTCAAACTGTAGTAAAGCAAAAAAAAAAAAAAAAACAGAGCCAAAAAGAAGCAGAAAAACATTTTAATGATTTATTTTTGCTGGCAAAGTGCATTAATTACACTTGTGGCACATTAAAGTGTTGTTGACATTCGCCTGTTGACACTTGTGTAACCCGCAGCACGAAAAACAACAATAATAATAAAAACAACAATAACAATAGCAGCAACAACATGCAACAATTAAGTCAAAATATTCTCATTAAAATGTTCGTGTGCCGCGAAATGTTTTTTTATTTTTTTTATTTTGCACATAAAAGTGTTTAATTCGTTCTGTTTCTTTTTTTTCCAAATCAACGATAGGAATGAAACGACATGAAATGAAACAGAACAAACAGAGTTGCTGTCATTTAAATTGATTTATGCCCAACAAGCATCAAATGACAAGCTTTTAGTTAGTTTTTGTTCAATCTTTCAGTGAACAATGGACGGACAACGCACAAATATGCACTAAAATAGACGATGAAAAAAAAAAAACGCAAAAAAAAACCAAAAGTGGCCACAAGTCACAAATAATGCCATTTGAAATATTAATGCATTTGGCCAAAAGAAGTGGCAAACGGTCAACATTGTTTGTTGCTAACATGACTGTTGTTGTTGTTGTTTTTGTTGCACTCGGAATTCATTTACAAGCGTGGTACATCACTCAACAATTGCAACAAATCTAACGATAACAACAACAGCAACAACAACTAACAATATTGCAGTTCCGTTTGCATACAAAAAAAACAGATTAAAAAGAATTAAAATAAAATAAAAATGAAGCAAATGAAAACGCAAAAAGCCCACTTGACCGTGTTGTTATTGTTATTATTGTTGTTGTTGCTGGTGTTGTTGCTGGTTTGCCATCAGCTCAAGTGGCGCGGCACGGCACGGCGCTTTGCTCTTGTTCGCAATCCGCACACGTAAACCGGAAGCCTTGAAAAAAACAAAAAACAGTCATACATTTGTATATACAAAAATCCGATATAAATTCTAAAAACCTTAATGGATTTCCGTTGAAATACTCGAAAATGCAGTCAGTTGTTAAAATAGAAATATATTTTTTCATTGCAAAAATGCAAAAAAAAATGTTTAAATGCGCAAACTTTTGCTACAAAATTCTATAAATTGCAGACAAACACTTCATGCATGTGCTTTAAAAAATGTTTGCTTGCCATTAATTATACTTTAATCTGCATTGACAAGCCAACCGATGAAACACATCAAAGCAGAGCGAGCAAAAAGCAAAGTTACAAAGACATGCTCGTAGATACTTTCAGGCTTGAGTGCATCCTCAGCACAGACAGACAGACAGACATTGAAATACTTACAATAATATGAAACGACTTTGATTTCAGATTTCTTTTGTTTACACGCATTGAAATTTAAATTTTACAATTGTCAAATGTGCAAATGTTGAATATATTCACTTTTATTATTGCCAACGTTGTCGTTGTCGTCGTTGACGCCATTTTGTAAAGCTTTGTGAAATATTTATGCGTTGAATAAAACACGCAACACTTTACTTACACCAACACACACACACACTCAAAGCCTCAATCAACGTTGCCGTAACCGAAGTCAAACTCCAAACTCAAACCATTTGTCCTCGTGAAGGAGTTGTGTTGGTGGGGTGTGTGTGAGGGGCAATGGAGTCAAACAGCAACAACTCGTCGTTATTTGACGCCCACAATGGCGGCTGCCCGTGTTTTTTGTTCTTGTCGTTCTTGTCGTCGTTATTATTGTTATTGTTGTTGCTATTATCCTTTCGCTATAGCTTTGGCTCGTGCATTGTTGTTGTTGTTGCTTCGTAATTACAATGCAGTTTAGGGCTCTGAAAGCTTTTGTGAAAATATGCTTTATGAAATTATGATTATAGCTCAACAGCGCCAACAACAACAGCAACGATAACGACAACAAAACATAAAAAAATAAACACATTTACAACAACGAAATGGAATGGGAAACTACACACATACACTCAAACACACAACTTTCACAACAACAACAAACAGTGCAGAGCGCTATGACAAAAGTCAAAAGCAACAACAGCAACAATAGCAAAAAAGTCAAATATGCGACTGTGTGTGTATGTGTGTGTGTGCAAATTATTATTATAATAATAATAATGAAACAACACTTTTGCGCATTAAAAGCATTAAAACATTTTGCTGTACAATATGCATAAATGAATGCGTATACATAATACACGCCATCAAACACACATACACACACACACACACACACACTTACATACAATCGCACTTACATAAAGAAAATACACATAGACAAATTCAAACATTACGTTGTTGAAATAGTTGAAATAAAGCCAAACATTGAATAAGTAGAAGAAGAAGAAGCAGCAGCAGTAACAGAAGACTCTTGCCAAGAATTTTGAAAGGTTTCATCTTTGTGGTGGCAACACTGTTCAACGCAACGCAACGCAACTCAACGGAACTGAATGCGAGCTCAGCTCAGAGCTCAACAAATGCGGCCAAAGCCAACAATAACAAAATGCATAAATTGTGTTTTAACACTTTTCGCTTTTTGCCATCAGCGACAATTTCAAGAGAAGCAAAATATTTATGCACGATTGCTTGCTTGGGCGCCTGCATGAGCATGAGCGCCTCACGCCGCCCTGATTCTGACACATACACATGCATGCGAGAGTTGTGTTAGTGTGTGTGTGTGTTACCGAATTGCTCCCGCGTCGTTGCACTTAAAACGACGCTCTGAGGCAACAAACACACAGAGGCGACAGAGCAGAGCTCAGCTCGCTGCATAATGTAAAAAAAACATGATTAATGCAAATGTTGGCTCAGTGACGCCGCCGCTGCCGCTGCTGGTAGACAAAGTGGTTAACGGTTGATGGATGGAAAGGTGTGCTTTAAATGAAGGCTACGGCATCCACTTGTGCTTAAAGCGCCCTCATTTTCTATTACTGTCTCTTTCCCACATGCCGCAAGCACATGAAGAACTGTCAAAGAATTATGTTAGAAATATGTAAAAAGAAATCGCTTAAATTATACCAAATATTTCAATTGTAATCAAAACAAGGCACACACTGATTGCCGCTGATGACCAACTTGCTTGCACCAAAGTTAAACGCTCTTTGATAGCCCCAGTGGTGGGGCTGGGGGGCTGAACAATAACAGTATCGATTGGACTCTGAAAACTAATCGTTTGTTAGCGATTAATCGAAAAAAAAAACTAGAAGATTTCTACAAAACAGTCTGGATTGGACTTGGTGAGATTATGCTAAACTCTCCTTCCCTCATTTTAACTCACGTAATTTATGGACGTCCCCTAAGGAATGCGCCATCTCTCGCATGATCCCCTATTTGAGCAATACACACAGCGCCCTTGGTCTCCATCGCCCAATGACATGATGGTCGCTGCCAATCATTTCGGCCAACTTCATTCAATGCAAATGTTGGCTTAGATTGCTGGACACGAACACACGCTCGCTCCGATAGCTTATCGACATGATGACGACTCATGCGCGGGGGGTAAATGAAAAAGGCAAAAAAATTACGCTTATCATGGAACAAAATAAGTTTCTTGTTAATAACTCAGTTACTTTACGAGCTGTTCGCGCGGCAATAACGATAATAACGAGCGAGCCAACCAACGGATGAGTGCCTCAAATGGCTGACCACGGACTAGAAGACCATAACTGGTTGGCAGCCAACGTGCCTCAGCCAAGGGGTGAGAGAGGGGCAAGTGTGAGCGCTTTAACTTGTACAATAAATTAGCAAGTTTATGACAAATTATGAGCGAATTAAGTCAACGCGGATGAGATAAGAAAGTGAAAGGGTGCATTTGCTTATCGGAAGGCATGATGAAGTAAAACTTAGCTTGTCGGCCGCTTGGCTAAAAAGCAACTGGGCATTAAAAATTATGACAAATGTGCTTACATTGGAATTTACAGCATATAAGTTGTGCCACTTTATAGGCGAGCATATCAAGACCATTCATGTTGGAAGAGCCAACGAGAAAAATGCGCCAATTCGGTGGTGAATTGTTTGGCGCATGAGATGAGATAGGACAAACGTTCTCTGATCCGAACGGTCACCATTTTGTAAGATTCTTTTGAGGGCGCTTTACTTTCATAAATCCTTCAAGAATAATAATAATGCCGCCCACTTTACACCAACAACAGCAACAACAACGAGAGAGGGACCTTTGGGCATGCCTTAGCCACACTCTGAGACATCACACAGCCTTGATTGCTTGTGGTGGCGGAAGTTTGCTAAGCTCCAAAATGGCGGCCGCTTTGAGTTCATTGTTCACTCACGTGGAATCAGTTCAGTTCACAGCGTTCAGTTCAGTTCAGTTCAGTTCCGTTTCCTTCCTTTGCTTTTCTTTTCAACCTTCTCCTTTAAAACTTTCCTCATCTTCCTTGCAGACTTTGTGCGTGTTTCATGTTGTTAACTTTACGGATTTTGTTGCTTTTCTGCTTCTTTATTATTTGTGCTGCTTTGCTGCGCATTTTCATATCCTTTTTCAATGCTCGAATGATTTTGATTTCGTGATTTTCGTGACTTTTTAACATTCAACGCAATGAATCGCTGCCAGACATGTTATTGCAACAAAAGCATTCTATCCGTCCGTCCGTCTGTCTGTCGGTCGCTCTTTACAGCTTCATGCAATTATTAAAGACAATAATGTGAGAGCCTTGAAACTTCAAACAATTACAAATGTTTTAAAACATGCATCATTCTATGAAAGATCCCACAATGGCTTTGACTTTTGGTTATGTTTTTTATATCCGGCAATTTATCAACCAAAAAATGGAGAGAGGAAATGGCGGCATCTTTCACTTTGCTTTATCAATATGGAAAAACAGATGCGCCGCTATCAAAGTCGATTCATATACATACTTATTTCAATAAACGCAAACAACTTTCATATACCATTTTTCCTTTGCTTTGCTTTCTTTCTTCTGTCTTTCTTGCGAGTTGAGTGAAAATTAAATTGAGCGCCACTTAAGAAAAGAGCGCAAAATGCGTTCAAGTGCATAATTTATTGTAAAACATACATGAACAAACAGGCTCGGCAAGAAGAAAGTAAACTCTTCGGATGAAATTCAAATTTGAAAATTGTGGGAATTTTTTTGAAAATATTTTTCATATCTTTTTTTTATGTTGCTTAATTTAAAAACAAAATTACGCGCAACTTGAACTTGAAAAGCTAAAACGAAAAACTTATTAAAGAAACACAAGAAAAAAACAAAAAAAAAAAAATTAAAAATGTAAAAAAAAATTGTCTGCGTTGCTAAACATGACTTTCAATTTTATTGACATACATGTCAATGTTTAATGTACAACAGCTCATTTTATGTTTCATCAACGACAGCCGGACGGACGAACAGACGGACGTACGACTGCTGCTGAACACGCGCCAAAGCATTAAAGGTGAAGAGCGGCGAACAGCTTCCAAAGGGGCAGGGGAACGGGCACGGGCAGCAACAAATGAACAAATGAGCTAATGGATCGCGTCGTCTTTTAACAACAGCGGTTGTTTTTTCGGTAAGTGAGAGTTGAGCGTCAAGAAGAGGAGCGAAGGGGCATAGTAAAACCCCTCAGTTTGTTACATGTCATGAATGGCGTAGCGTCGATCACTTTAATGGATCGCTGCTCCAGCGTATGGCTAATAATTTATGCTTCAAGCATGGCGCTCCTGCGCTTTTTCATAGTTTAGCGAAATTCTGTGCAGGCGTCGTCGTCGCAGCATCATCGCATTGCCATTGCCATTGCCAACATCGTCATCATCATCATCATCAGCATCATCATCAACAACAACAACAACAACAACATCAAAATCCACCGTCGCCTTTAGCCTCTTTTGATGTCCCAGCCTCGATGCGCCTCGTATGTCATCCATAGTGCAAGTGTGTGTGTCTCTGTGTATGTGTGATGACGCCGGCGTTGCCTTTGTTGTTGTTGTAGTTGGGGAGCGCGCTAAAAGCAAAAACCGTCTGCGACATGTTAATTGTCCGGTTGGCTCATAAACAAACGAGTTAATTGCTGAGCGATTCGCGCTTCAAAGCGCCACCAAGTGCTCTATGCATGCATGTGTGTGTGTGTGTGTGTAACCCAAGACTCGAAATCGACATGTGAACGAACGACAATGAAACACTTGAAAAGGCGTCGTCTGAGTTTGAGGTTATGTATGAAAAAGGGAGTAAGCGTGACACGTTCCAATGTTCACATCAAAGTGCAATAAATAATTAATTTTTAATATTTTTCGTACCCAAACTGCCAAAAAATTTCGATGATGATGATCAGCTATGGTCAAGTGCTCATTTGTCAGCCAAATTAATACAAACCCTCATGCTGTCTCTTTTACACACGCACTCATGCCGCTTTGCCAATGTTATTAAAGCTTTCAAAAACGAAGGAGAAAAGGTGTGAAAATTAAACATTTCAGCAGAAGGATTACAAATTATGACACTCACTGATGTCCCATCTGTCTGTCTCTCCTTGTTTGTGTGTGTGTGTGTTGGATGTAATCGAATGTGTCAGGTGCGCGAACTTATCGCATCATCAATCGGCGGCGACGGCGACGTCATTGGTCAAGCGCCAAGTGTCAAAAAGGGATTATTTGCATGCAAAAGGCAAACAAGTAAGGACGAATCGAGCGTTATTAGAGAGACAAGCGTTAAGGTCAAACACACACACACACGCACACGGGATTTGGTAACTTGACAAGCTGAGCTGTGCAGGCGTTGACATGAACCACAACGGCAGCAGCAATGCGCAGTACTGCATGAGAAATGCTAAGCCAGCTTAAGGCCGAAATGCAGGATTAAAGTGTTTGCCCGTAAAAGCATCAAAGCGGCTCTCAACCCAAGGCTCCGCTAAATGCTTTGCCTGCACAATGGGCGCGGGCGTGGGTGTGAGCGTTGGCGTGGGCGTGGCTGCCCTTGTGTATGCGCTCAAACATTAAATAAATATTATTATCATATTATTCCTTTTGCCGTTGAATTATAATTGTATTTTATATGTGAAAAGTTCACGGCAGACGAGACTCGTAAAAAACCATTCTGCATTTTATTGTTGAAAAAAGAAATTGCAAAAAAAAAAAAGAAATAATAAAATACAAAAAAAAAAAATGATAGCAAAAAAATTACAAATGCAAGTGAAGCACATGAAATGCATTTTTAAATAAATATTCATTTTTATTTTATACTTTTATTTTATTTAGTTTTGTTTTTATTTTTGCTTATCGTTTTTTATTTTTTTGTGCACTTAACCAAGTTCTGCATGAATTATTCACATATGGCTACAATATCCTTTTATGCATTTTTAATAATATGCTTTCACACCAACACACACACACACACACAAACAACAACAACAACTACAAAATACGTAAATGTGCATGAGGACAACGACCAACAAACACAACAACAACAGCGAAATTTTATACACAACACAAAAGCAAGAAGCAGCACGAAAAAAATACGTTATAAAAATCACACAAGCGCACACACACACACACACACACACAGACAACATTAAATAAGGCAAAAGTAAAGTTAAAATCACTTTCGATAATTGTATGCATTGCAGCCGCAACAACAATAACAACAACAACAACAGTAAAGAGTTACACAAAAAAGGATATGATAAAAAAACAAATGCCACCACCATCAACAACAACAACATCACATACAATGTCATTAACTTACAACAATGTCCTTTCGACTTCCGCTGACCGCTTGAGCAAATAAAGCGCAAGGAAGCGCTTCAAGTCAAACAAAAACAACAACAACAAAGTCACTCAGCCAGAAATGCAAATAATATTCTTCTGATCGAATCACAAATAATTGTATGCTGCATGATAAGAGTTTCGATTGAGTTGCGTTAATATACAAAATTACTAACTGAAAAATCCCCAAAAAAAAGGAAAAATATCTCATTTAGCCTTCAAACAGCAATGCAGATACATAAAAGAGTCAATTGAAGACCTAAAAATAAGCACAACATGATTATGAGGTGAAAAGTGGCAGTGCGTTAGACTAGAGGAAGTTGCTGGTGTCAGTGTGAAGGTGAAGAGTGCGGTGGGGTGCATTGTAGCAGCGCGCCAACTGTCGTGATTTACATACGTGTATGTTTGCGTCAATCTAATAACAAAAGCTTATCACAGCCGAAATATTATCAACACTTTTGGTTCGCTTATCGATTCCAATGAAGCAAAAACAAAAAAAAAAAAGAAGAATTTACACAAAATTAAATCAAATCACAGTGACATGGAACAAGTATGCTTAGTGACATATTTCGGCGAATTAATTGTGTTAAGTAGACGAAGCCAAAGGCAGCGAGCCTGATAAGAGGGAAAGACAGAGTCAGAGCGACAGAAAGAGGACGCAAACAACAGTAAACAAACATGTGACGTAAAACAAATACAAATTGATAGAACAATTCAATTCAATTTTACACAACGTTGCCAATTTACATGCCACCAATGACGCCGACGTCGACGTCGACCGCGCTGCCGCCGTCACACATGCGCGTACTTACATGAGTATTTGCGGAATGTAATGAAATTGCATGCAATGCGCATTAAGCAAAGAAAGGAGCAAAGAAAGCAAACGAACGGAAGAAAAGGAAAAACCAAAAATGTGTGTTGTGCAAATAAAATAAAATGATATGATGACATGATGATAATAATGATGATGATGATGTTGATATGAAATGACTGTGAGTCAAATATGAGTAGCGAACTTCTTTCGATGATTAAATGCAAACACGCCAATATGCAAGAGAAGAAAGTGGGCGGAGGGGGCGGTGGCAATGGCAGAGGTTGTGCCCGAAAGGACATCGATGGCAGGGAACGAAGGACGGACGAATGAATGCATTGCGTTCATGTGTATAAATATACATTTGTATATACTTATTTGTTGTTGCTGTGTGTGCAAATAAAAACGTTATGAATTATTTGTGGAATATGTTTTTACACGAATTCAATATTAACACAAGGCATCCGAACTTATTTGATGTATTGTAAACGCTTTTCAACATATTTCTTCTTCTTCTTTTTATTTTGAACAGAAAATAAAGTTGTAACTTTGAAGTTTACTACTTGAATATTCAAATGCCAATTTGTACGCTCGATGGTTTTTGTATTATAGTTTAAGATGCACAGGAATGAGGGCCAATAGGCTCTTTAAAGGATTATTGACATACTGTATCCAATAACATAAATAAAGAAAAAACTCCAAAGACGCTGTAGACATCTCTCTTGGCCAGACGATTTTAATAATCTCAAGTTAGTTTTTTGGAACAAAATATATATAAGTATTATAACGAAGCTGCTCAGATAAGTTGTCTGTAGATCATTTCATATTAAAACAGGCATAGAGTGATTCGAAGAGCCAATCATGACTATAATAACTCATCCCAATGTAACTCACGAATATCCCAGCGTTTATTTCATTCAGGTCTTTGTATAAGAACAATATATTATGAAGTATAAAATAAAAAGTACTTATTTGACTAAATTTAATTTGATTCCACGATTGTGTGAAATCTCAAGTACATTTGCCATGTCCTTCACTTCGGTTGTCTTGTCACATTTGTTGGTTTTCATTAAATCACAGCTTAGTACGTAAATAATTGTTCAAGTATCTTATCAACGCATGATGATAAATATTATCGTGTGCGAACAAGCGCGTAAATACTCCTAAACATATGCTTCGATATTATTTCATTTTGACATTTGCCTAATTTTTGTTTTTCCGTATTTTTCGTGGCAATTTTCGCGATAATAAAACGTGTCGGTTGCAAAGCGCAACGCTGACAGTTGGAAAACGCGTTTAATTATCCACTTACATGGTTTCAATTTATCGCACGCCGCACGCAGCGCCGCCCAGCCGAGTGCACGCCCGGCCCGGCCCAACGATCGGCCGATCCAACCAACTGTGCCACCAACGATGGTGACGTCGACGGCGACGCTGACGCCGACTGCGGCCTTATCAGCGTTGTGTGTCTGCATTGGCACAACTGGCCGGCATACGGCATGACTCAAGGGGGTTGGGATGGACGGGCGGGTGGACAGACAGACGGAGGGGCAATGCAAACAGGCTACTGTGGAAATGCGAACATGGCTAAAATGTTGATAAATACGTTTAAGTATTTGTCAGGCTCGTTGAGTATTTTGGTTTTATCTTAAATACAGGCGATTGCTATCTACGCAAGCAACAACTCACACACACACAAATACATATTCATTTTATACAATTTTAGTATTTGATTAATTACCAAAATAAAATAAAGCATCAAACAGAGGCAAAAATCAAATTCAACAAATAGCAAAACAAAGTAGAAAAACAAAAACAAAAGCAAAATAAACTAATAACAAGAATTTCAAGTGGCCGAACGACCAATGATTTATACGCGACTGTGGCTGTGTAGTATGCCATGGGCGGCGTTGGGGGACGGAGGAGTGGCGGCGGCAACATGCTTTTGCACGCTCCAAGAACTCAACAAACAGTTTAACACTAATTTGTCGCTGTGGCGGATTTTATTTTATTTATGCATATTTAATTTGTGAAAAAACAAAGACTTTTTTTTCGCATTTTATTTTATTTTAATATAAAAATAAAATGGAAAATTTATTACCTTATAAAACAAAAGTTATTTTGTTATTTATTTTGTGCTATAAATACAAACCAAATGAATTTGCTATTATTTATTGCGTAATAAATTCAAATAACAAATAAATCAAATTGTGAGTTATTTTTGCTTTTTTTGACACGACTGTTGATACAGTGGCATGCTTAACATTGATACGGTGGCAAACGCAGTGATGCATTATTGAGACTTATGTCTGAACGGACGAACGACAACAAATGCAATCGGCTTAAGGTGTGCGTGTGTGTGAGTGTGTTTGAGCAAGTAAATGAGCAAGGATTAGAGCGTTAAGCGCATCGGCATTCTCAGTGCGCTTCGTTGATTTCACATCACCGAGAAATGCTTAACAACGCTCGACGCTTGTGACAACTAAAAGACGCAATTAGGCAACAAACATGAGTGCGGCGGGACATGACTGTAGGCAAGCAAATCCGCGCCCTACCACTGGAATATGGTAAGGATTTCTGTTACGGCCGCTGACACGCAAGCATGCTCTGTACAAAAAGAAGACGAAGAAGAAGAGAAAACAAAAAGAACAACACAAATATTTATATCAGTTGGGTGTCATCGTAAGGTCATCACTGCACGCGATCTCACGCAACCAAAGCAGAAAGTCATTCGGCGAGCGACCAATCTGACACACGGACAGACAATGGCACATCCACCCGCCGCCTGAACAACAACAGTGGCGTTCCTGACTAACTGACTTCCTGCCACTTTTGGTATACACGTGCAACACACTGCCCGTGGCACGATTGCATAAGCCACACCGATGATGATGACTTTTTTTGTTGGCCATCTGTTTATCGTCGGCGCTCATCTGACGCTCATTCGGTCGTTTGTTCGTCGCTTAATGTCCTCACGGCACGCATCGCACGTCGATGGCGTTGGCGCTGCCTCGTTGACCAAACGCAATACAGTAGGCACGACTGTCAGATGGACTATGGACAGATCGACAGACAGACGGACACCTACACTATTCATGCAAACAAATTAGTGTCGTATCCTGCTTTGCGCTCAGCGGAAATCAACAAAAGGCGCAGATACGATTTTTATTTTTTATTTCTATACTTTTTTGTTGTTGTTTGTCTTGTTGGCTGTCAAATTTTTGTTTAAACACGAGCACGGCAACCGGAAAAGGTGCGAAATGTTCAACGACAGGATAGGACACGCCTCAGCTATCACTACAAAAGCCACTCTAAAGTCATAAGACCGCGTGCAATATTTTTGAGACAACTGTGCTTGTTTATGCATAATTCTTGAAAGTATCTGTGCTCAAGAACATGCCACACAGTTGAGTCTTGACCATAAACCACAAAAGAAACAACCCATTAACCAAAAAAAAGCTGCTCGTTAAATCCTCCGACTGCCGGCGACAGCTCTGTTTCTCTCCCACACGTTCCTTCCACTTGGCGGCCAACATTAAACTATCTTTTGTCATAATTTTGATTGAGCACACATCAAATTGGTATTTTGTGATGTATTGACTTCGGCGTTGAACTGCTGCTTAGTCATTTAGTCGCCGCCGGCAATTAGCGCAAAGTGTTTTTTTTCTCATATTGTCTTCTCTGTTTGTAGTAAAGGGGTTGCTCTAATTATGAGCTATGCGTCGCTTAATGTGTGAGGGTTGCTCGGTTCGGTTTGGTATTGTTTTGTTTTATTTTCTAATTAACAGTTGTAATTTGTCGTTGTATTTTTTATGTGTGTTGAGCAGTAGACAACTTTTATTTTCGTTCTCCTTTCACAAGACACACACAATAAAAGTTAACTTGCATTAAAAGTCAACAAGAAAATGAATTTTGTATGAAAAATGGCCAAAGCTCATCATTTACAAAGTCTGTATTGCTGTCAGTGCCGTCAGTATCTTGCTTCATCTATTCAACCAACCATCAACCAACACCTTACTCATCTATGAAAGTTGTACCTTATATGAAGTCAATGTTGACATTGATTTCATCATTAATTTCTGTTACTGCGTTAACGCGACCACAGTTTGAATGAAATAATAAAAATAATAATAATAATAATATTGCGCTCAATGTCAATTTCGCTGATTACTTTGCGCTTGAAGGGTTCAATACAAAGCCAGAACACTTGGCTTTTGCTTGGCTAACACCAATTTTCTCATTTCTTGGCATCATCACCATCGTCATCATCATGAATAACGCGCTAAACGCATTGTTTGATTTATTGTGCAACAGTTCACTGCAAAACGCTCACACAAACAAGACGCAAACAAAGAAGAATCTGTAAATTCAGTTCGTACACACGGAAAATGTCGCTTTTTATTTCAAGTCGAGTGACTTCAATCTGTCACTCGAGGCTTTTATTTTTATACTCCAAGCAGACTCACACATTCAATCAGCCAGACGCGCGGCGCGGTGCAGAACGGACAGGACAGTCAGTCAGTCAGTCAGACTCCCCAAGCCAAGTAGCGACTGAATTAAAGTCCATATGGCTGAATTAAAACACAGAGAGTGAGTCGACCATGCCTTAAAAGCAAGCCGAGCCATGGCAAGGCAAGGCAAGTAGAAGGCAACAGGAACAACGACATCATTCATTCTTGCAATGAGAATGAGTGGACGACAATGCCCATGTTGTTGTTGTTGCTGTTGATGATGGGGTAGCAATCCATCCAATGCTATCAACAAACGCAGCGTGTGACATAATTCTTTTCAGCTTCTTTTACTTACTTCTTCACCTCTATTTTGCACTTGCGTCGTTCTCGTCATCGTCGTCATCATCATCATCCATCGAACGGCGACTCTAAGTGAAGACGCCGCTCGTCGCGCCCACTCATTGACAACAAAAGTCGACAAACGACAGACGGCGAGAGGACGAAAGACGACAGTCGACAATTTTTGTGTCGCATTCAATGCACTTTTTGTCATTGTTGTTGTTCCTGTTGTTGTGTGTTTGTGTGTGTGTGTGTGTGAGTGACAACACAATCAGCACAATGGCAACTCTGTCCAGCTATGAAAATTTGTCGTTTTTAATTTACGAATCCATCACACTCAGCCTCCCCCTCAATCCCTCTCACTCACACACGTCCAACGTTCAACAACGTGTTTTATGCTTCTGATTCTTCTTCTTCTGCCTTTATTTTCATTTCTTCTTCATTCTTTTGTGAAAATTACCAAGTTTCTTTGTTTCGAACACTTCAAACGTGAAATACGCCGAAGCGAAATGTGAGGTGAGCTAAAGTAAGTGAAGGCGTGGCGTGGGCGTCGCCGACCAAACAATGTCTCTTTGTGTACTTACGTAATAATTTAGACTTGGTTTCTTTACAATGACTTTTTTTTTTGTTTTTTTTTTGTAATTTTTTATTTTTAAGATACGAGTATATTTCAATAAAAGTAATCCATGCCTAAAGTATTAAAAAAAATATATATATATAAAGTATGGAACTTTCTGTATGAGTTATGCGATTGCTTCTTCTTCTGCTTCCTCTTCTTATTTGCAGTGCTGTGCTCTGCTATGTCGCTGCGCTGCTTTGCGTTGCGCTTATAAGAATGATTATGATTTATATATATATGTAAAAACATTGCAATTATTTGTAGTTAATGTGTTTTAAGAAACTTATTACAAAAACTATAAATTGAGAAATTCATCACAATGACAATAAATTAGTTCAATTTATGTGAACAACAATAATACAAAGAAAAAATAATCAAAAATATTCCACAATTGTTTAATACTTTTCGAAATTAATTATATAAAAAATATATTTTTTATATATGCGAGTTAATAATTATAATTATAATAATAATGACAATAAAATGTATCTTTGTGAGAGCTTTGAGTGTAATTTTTTTTAGGCATGTATGTGTGAGTTTGTGTGTGTGTGAGTGTGAATGAATGTTTCAAGTTTTTAGATTTTCTTCAAAATAATATCACTTTTTTTCGGGCATGTTTATGTGTTCTTGTTGTTGTCTTTTCTTGTAGCTGTTGTTGTTAGTCTCGACTACAGTTACTTGAAAATAATATTTATAAAGTTTTAATTTATCAGCTTTTTTTAATTGAGATTCAACAAATATTACGTTTCTTTTTTTTAATGCTTGCAAAAATGTTTTTTTGTTAAAAAAATGTTTTTTTTTTGTGGTTTTTAAATTGCTTGCAAAAAATAATTCGAAGACATTTTGGGGATTTTTTTTCTCTTTTGTTTTTGTTTTTCAGTTTTAAAGGCAGTCCATTCTGTTTCCTACTTCTGGCTTCTTTTACTTCCAAATGGAAATATGTATTATTTTATTTTTGTTGGCCTCATTGACTTCAAAACTCCAATTAGACATAGTCCTTGATTAGAGCAATCAAGTGATTCTTTTTGGCGATATCCGATTTCCTGTATTCGTCCAAAAACTGCGCACAAATAAGACAAGAAAAAAAAATCAAACAATATGTTTATTATTAATTAACCACCTATTTTGGCAGCCCTATTAGTTATTATTAATAGAAAAATTATACTAAATAGATTTTAACTGCAAATCGTGAATAGAACAGCTGTTTTTTATTTCTCTATTAGCTAACAGTGGCTTTTTTAACCATGTTAAACTGCTGCATTGCATTCCAATTTCCATCGTTGCTTGTAATTGTAATTTCTTATGTTCCGTTGAAATTCAACATAACATAAAAAATTACAATTGTTAGGAACGAATTATTTTCAAAACTCTTGAAATTTTTTAAATAGAGTTGCCAAAATAGGATCGTAAAAGTTGCTTTAATTCGCATACTAACTTCCAAATTAAAGTCTTGACTGATGACATTACGCGCATTTTGATTCTTATATGTCATTGTCACCAGACAGGGATAAACCACTGGATTATAATACTCCGGCAACTTGGCCAAGCACTTGATTATAATGCTGCACTGCTCGGAGGTCAGCAGATCCTGTGAAATGTGAATGACGGCAATTGTATGTCTGTGCACAATAACACTTAAACTCACCTGATGCTTCCGCCTGTTGACACAGAAGAAACTAATTGTCGCAATCAAATCAATCATCATTGTCTGTGTTTCACTGTTCTTCACCATTGCCGTCTTGTTGCCGCAATAGTTCATCAAAATGGTCATCACATCGAAGAGTTTCACGGAAACAGTTTCGCTTGCCACAATGTCCTGCAAACACATACATACACAGACAAACAAACACATATATACTTATGTCGATAGAAAAGTGGCGTAGAAATCAAAATCAAAATACAGAAATTTGTTTAATGCAAACACAATCAAATAAATAACGAGAATAACAACAACAACAATCAAGTGTTTGCATTTGTCATTGCGTACTTAATTGGCAACACAACAAAATCCTAAAGCGAACAAAAATCAAAACAGAAAACAAAAACAACAAAGATAAAAGCAAACTTTGTAAAAAATCATCAGCAAATGTTTTAATTAAGTCAAAGCAAATAAAGGGGGTAAACTCCACCGACCGACCGACCAAACGACAACTGCCAATGTTGTTGCTGTTGTTGTTGATGATAATGATGACGGTGGTGATGATGATGATGATGATGACGACAAGTGTGTTTATTCTGGTTCACAAATCACACGCAATAACAACAACAACAGCTGAAGCAATGCTGCACGGCATAAGCGTCGAACGTGCGGCGACCGTTTGGGCACTTGTTATTTGCAAGAGAGAAAATAGTCGAATTTATATTTGAATAACGGCTTAAATAAAAACGACAACAACAAGTACAAAAAAAAACGAGAAGTATCAAACAAAATAAAAGAAACGAGTCATGTTTGTGCCGTTTTAATTTGTTTGCTGTGCGCCGCTCGGGCGAAAAGGCGCGGTTGGTTTATTGAATAAACGAGCGCAAAGCAAACATTTGCAAAAGCAATTGATGAAGAAGGAGCAGTCAACAGGCGATGATATTAAAAAAGCAAAAAAACATAAAAAAGGTAAAGCACAAACTGCGTCGCAATAAGCTAAAGAAAAAATGTCTGACAAGAAGCCAAGCCAAGAAGGAACAGAGACAAAAAGAGTGACAACTGACAATAATGTCCCTGTCACAAAAAGTCATAATGCTAACAGAGTCATGATTACTCTGCTGCAACTGTAGCTCATCACAATCCAACGTTCTCCTATGTTACGTTAAGCCATACGCAACAAAAGTCATATGCATTGTGCAAGTGCTTTTGAACTTAGGAATATGTAATTGCAGGAACATTGGAACGTGTTAAGTGAAGAACAGTTGTGTCAAAAGTTCAGTTATGAAAATGTTAATATGTTAACAGTTTTTTTATAGTTGCGAGCATAAAGTTAAAAATTTTAAATTCACTAAAAAAACAAAAATAATAACTTAAATCAAGTTTAAGCAGCTTTGAATTGAAAACCAAAAAGCACTAAGCCTGCCAACTAAAGCAGATCTAATAGCTGTGATGCCACAACGAACACACGCACGCAAAAAACAATCATAATAAAAATAATATTGAAAACAAAAAAAAAAGTAAAATAATCAAACGCAACTTGAAAATTTCATTTCGTAAGTCAATATTTGCTCGGAAACTGAACTGAAAATTGAGTTGTTATATGTATGTGTGCTGCCGACGTCGCTTCATGATTAAAACCTAATAAAATTATTTGCAAACACGAATCATGATGAGTAAAGTTTCAGTTCAACAACAACAACAACACTCAGCACGGTAAAGCAGTGAAGCGGAGGAGTGCAGTTGAATGCTGAACAAATTTTCAAAATAATTTTCGAAAAAAACACGCAAAAGAGCAAACAAACGCCACGCAACTGGAACCATTATGGAAACGGGCACAGGGATGGCTAACAAGGACAACACAACGTCGTTGATAACAAGGATGATGATAATGATGATGAGGATGTTCGTACACCAGAAACGAGAGATTTTCAAGCGAAAACAACAACAAGAACAATGAAGCGGTAAAGGAGGTGGTAAAAACAAGGCTAACAGACGGACCGACGGACAGACATAATGGTTGGATGCGCACTTATCTATTTTTGTGGTAATTTAAAGCAAATAGAAAACTTTGTACACAAGTTTCTTACCCCACACGCAACACACACACACACACACACACACACACACACACACACACACACACACACACACACACACACACACACACACACACACACACACACACACACACACGCATACACACACACTGAATAAACCATCGAATGAACAAACGAACGAACGAACGGAACGGAACGAACGGCTTGTTTTGCTGCTATTGTAATTGCCTCAGCGCACACCCTTCCCCCCTCTGAACAACAAGTCTGGCGCAAAAGCCAACAAACAAAGCTTCCAACGAATTGCTTTTCGCGCTTCGCTTAGTCCTGCGCTCTGAGCTTATGCCAAGGACTGGAATGAGCAACCAACTGAACAGATAGACAGACGGACAGACTGATAGTACGCCCATGCACTCGACTCTGTGTGCGTACTAAATTAGTTTGCCCACTGGCCGTCAGTTAGCGGTGCGTAACATTCCTACTGCCAAACACACACAGATATGTACATAGAGAGTGTAAGCGAGACAGAGATAGACAATCATCAAGCACTGAGCCATAATAGGCAAATAGCAGGAATGCGTGTAAATATTGACACATGACAATCGAAGAAATGCTTGGTGTGCTTTGCCATTTGGTTGGTTGCATCACCAGTTGAGGGAGGGAGGAAGGGTGGGACAGGGGCGCAGGCAAAATAGATTGAAATGTTTGATATTTCAAATGCTTCAACATGAAAAATCAAAAACCGCCAAAGCATAAATCATTGAAACTTTTCAAAAGCTTAGCTTTGTAGCTTAGAGATGCTCCCTACCAAGAGCTCAGCGCATGTTGTTGTTTATGTGTCTGCCTCTGTGTGTGTGAGTCGTCGGCATAAACTCAATGAAATATTGTACATATTGACATTTGCACGCATAGCAAATCAGGCGATATCAACTCATCGCATAGCATCACATCTCAGTTCGGTTCGGTTCAGTTCAGCGCGACTGTTGCCACTTGTATTTGAATTAAATATTAACTCTCAAAGTCAAGCCGCAGCAAAGTGCTTGAGTCTGTTGCCAACTGTCTGTCTGTCTGTTTGTCAGTCGACTAGCACAGCACCTTACATAGTTGACAGCAAAGAAGATGTGTCTGTGTGTGAGTGTTGTTGTCTTGAAGTACTTACACGCGTCATGCAATCAAACGTCAAATCGACAAAACAAACTAAAATTCATTCGCGACATTCCTAAGCAAAGTGTCAAAATATTTGCACTTTGCCATCAGCAGAACGAGTGAGAGAGAGACATACACAGGAGGCGGAGGAACGCAGTGGGAAAGCACGCTATAGGGTGACGCGGGCCACCAAATGTCAACAACTCAAATCGGCAACACACAAGAACAAGAAATACAACATTATATCAAAAGCACTGCTCATTTCGCAAGAAATTTTATTCACGGTTCACGGTTTGGTTCACTGAAGTTTGATTGGCTGACAGACAAACCGATTGACTCACTCACTCACCGACTGACTGACTGACGCACTACAATATTTGCTCGCATTCGCATATATTTATATTTGTATAGAGTCGCTGCTGCTCACTGCAGCCAAAACCACATTTCAACCGACTTTATATAAGGTTCTAACACTGAGCTTAGATACTTTAACCATGCTGCATCAACACCCCACTGACACCTTTGAACACATTCGTTGTTCTGTTTGACATTTCGAAAATGCAAATTCAAACAAGTGACATATTTCAATTTTTAATTTGCCCATCACAACTCAAAGCACACACAAACACAACATTTGTAATATCTTGAATAAATACAATTTGAAAATCAAGTATCTTTTCTTCAAGATTTGCGTCTATTTCGCTGCAACAACTGGGCAAACGAAATGCTGAAAACGCTAACAAATTTAGCATTTATATTGAAAATCAAAGCAAAACCAAATCAAACATTGCAGGCAAACCAACAATTTTGCATTATCCGGAATCAGGGTCACTTGAAACTAGAAAGCGCACTGGAGCAGTACAGTCCGAAGAGGGGGGATGGACGGGGCTTAGGTTATACAAATCGAAAACCCTTCGAAATGAAAATCGCGACGACAACAACAACAACAACGACAACGTGAGAGATCAACTTTTAAATGCAGTTTTTTGTTTCGACAAGTCGAGCCGAGCCGAGCACAACTTTTGTGCGAGGCGAAAAAAAAAAACCAAAAATAAAACTCAGAAAAACAAGAGGACTTCTGTAAAATTGCGCAAAACTTTTTTGTTTAATTTCGTAGCGATTTCACGTTCGAAAAACTTCTCGAGAGCAAAGTAAAGATTGTGAATGAAATTTTTCGATGTACGCTTGGATTATCACAACAACAACAACAGCGACGACGACGACAATGACGGTGACGGTGAGGCTACGACGGAAGCTGATGAAGCTGATTGCAAGCCACACGGCCAAGTCAGATGAGCTGAAGTTGGGTTAAGGCAGCGCAGCAGTTGGAGTACTCCAAGGGGAGGGTGGCGGAGTGAAATGTTGGTGTAAGCAAACACGTTACATGCTTAAAAAGTTTACTCATTTGTTTAAACTTGTGTTGACGACCAGGAGCGTGCGCGCATTCAAGAGCGAGTCAGTTAATAAAAAGCATCTCTTAAACACACAAACACACACACACACACACACATGCATAAGCCGCGCTCAAGCGCATTGGTATGCGAGTTTGCATAAGGACTCTAGCAATGCCAATGAAACAACAACTTACCTGAAATGTATTGATATCCAAGGTGGCCAGCGATACGAAGAGATTAAAGGCGGACGCCGCCAATGATATTGTACGCTTAGGAATGCATTCACCTGGCAAAGTAAACAAGTAGAAGAGAGTTACGTTACAGTCACGGCAACGGATATTGGCCATCATAAATGAAATGTTATATAAATAAGCTAAGAAGAAGAACAGCAAAGAATTTAACTAATTTCCGCTTTCGAGAAAAACTCACGTCGCTTTGTAAATCAAGCGGGAGCGCGCGCGTGTAACTCATTGCCGCTTTACGCTCTCGCTCGATGCTTGCAATTAGCACCTGATTTTTTTTTTTTACGTTTTTCACTTTTATCACTTCACTCAAATGCGTCTAATAAAATTCTAATGCATGAGTCACCCTGCGGTGGCTACTGTGCGAGGGAGTGCATACTCACCAATGGGCACAACGCTCGCGTAAAGCATCGAGACAGTGCCAAAGAGATCCGTTGACTTGGCGGCGTTCAGCAGGCGTGTTGAGTCCGCAGGTCCTGGCAAAGGCAACGAAAGGAAGTAAAGGGAAAAAAATGAGTCATTAAGTAAATAAATAAATAAAAAACAAGTTGGTTTGGAACCGTTATTGATGCCGTGAGGTGTGAATTGCCGCATTAATGTACACTACGTTTTTTTTTCGATTTATTACAACATACACATATACAGTCATGGTCATAGAAATAGCTCACTTCTCTAAAATACGCTTGAGAAGGAGATAGCTCGAGCCGACAATAATCCGCGTGAGAAAGGCTAGGCTATGAAAAAGTGCTATAAGCAAGTAAGATAAATAATGTCGTTTGAAAGCATCCATGGATATATGTATGTATATACGTCAAATTCTCAAAGATAAAGGATACAAAAGTTTCTGTGATTGTTGATATGAAGTTTTTTCAACAGGACACCATGCAGAATGACCAGAAATCTGAATTTTCTCATTTTATGGAAAGTGTGCCATTTCTTTGTCCATAGCTGTATTGGTATAAATATTTTTTTCTGTCGTTTACATTCGCCAACAGAACACGTCAGGCTGTCTGTCTGACTGTTTGTTTGCTTGTTGGTAGTCGTGTTGTTGTCGTTGTTGTTGTTGTACTTACCAACTGGACAGACATCAATGAACCGCGAAAGGAAGCCAAGCGTGGTCAACAGCGACAGCATCACACTTTGGTTATTCTCAATGGATTCACGGATTTTCATGCAGCGACGCGATAGTATCTCAATAAGTCCTGTGATGACCGCGTAGCTGCAAATTACAACAAAAACAAACAAACAAAAATCAGCAAAAAATTCGTAATGAAAAAAGAAAAATATTATGTAAAAAAGAAAAGGACTCACGTGGCGCTCTTATTTGAAGAGGCGAGCACAACATTGAGTCTTAAGCAAATTATACGAATTTTATTTCTGCGCACACGTTTTCACTTTCGCATAATGCAATGAAATCAACAACAGCAACAACAACAACAAAGCAGTTGAATTGAAAGCTAGACTAACAACAGAGCCAAGGATAAAGCAAATGTTGATCGCTGCTGTGCATGCAAGCGCTTTCAATGTGTGCCCCCCCGCGTCCTTCAAGCCACCACCAAGTTGGAAGTAAAATGCAAATTGCTGGCACGCTTCTTGCATTAAACTTCTATTAGCACATTCAGCAACCGATTAACATGGTCCAGAGACTTATGATGACGAACCTTGTGTGTGTGTGTGTGTGTGTGTGTGACTGCGCAATTGTTCAGCGGCTAAGAATTGCCGAGGAGGAGGAGGTGAAGTGCTCATAAGAAAGAAAAACAAAAAACAAACGTTGAGCAGAACTTGAATTCATTTGCAGATTTGTTCACAGCAATTATGCATATTTAAATGCATGTTGTTGTTGTTGTTTTTCATTGTTACTATCATTATTGTTGTTTTTGGTATTGGCAATTGCATTTTCTATTGCTGTCTGTGCAAATATGCAATGTTATCCTTTCAATTAGTGATTGTTGATTACAAACACTAAAAATATCAAATCAAACAACACAACAACAACAAAAACATTTTGAGTTTTTGTGATTTATCATAATAAATGAACGACAAATCATCATCAATTATCACACACAAATACACACAAGCAAATACTATGCGAGCAAGAAAGGCAAGGCAGGCAGGCAGGACATTGGAGGACATTGCAGAAAGGCTGAAGTAAGGTTTGAAAAGCTCAAATAACACACAACCCAACAAACAATAAAAACCCCAAAAATAAATGAGTGCAAAGCAATTTTTATTGTATGACAAAGACGGAGAGGGGAGAAGAGAAATTCAAAGCCATTAATACGCAAGTTTAGTTGGCCACTATTGCCATGTGTTGTAGTTGTTGTTGTTGCTGTTGTTATTGTTGTATGATAAAATGAGTGATTGATACAGAATGACAACAACGAAATAATAATGAAACCACAAACATGAGCACGAACGAAGCGCCAAACAAATGTCCAACAATGCGCCCGGAAAAATCCATGCTGACCCCTTTTGACACATGAAAATGGTCAGAAAAGCGAGTGCGCTTAGCTTTGTACACATGTGTGTGAGTGTGTGTGTGCGCGTGTGTGTTGGTGTATACAAATAAAAGCCTTGTCCATTACTCAAACGAATAAAGGACAATAGTCAGTCAGTCAGCAGGATATGCTTTCAAGCGGTATGAGTAAGATGAAGCAGCAGAAAGTGTCAGCTGGTGGTGGGGGGAGGGGTGGAGTTCTGATGCTTGTGGACCATCAGCGTTGCTGGCGTGGTTGAAGCAGTTGTCAACTGTAAACACACTTGAGCTTCCTGTTTTGCTATTTGGTGATCCTACACTTAGTTGAAAAAGCAGCAAAAATTCCACACACACATACTTAAACAAATACACACACACACACACACACAGAGAGAGATAGTCATGCATCATCCTTACACTTGGCCATGTTGTGTTTGCTCACGACTTTCTACGCCTTGCTGGCACAGTCAGTCTTCGCCCATTGCCCAAAGCACTCTCATGCTGACCGAAAAAGTACTCTGCAAACTCATCAGCACCACAAAAATATCCTTAATAATTTTCTTAAACCAACATAGAACGACGACGCTGCTGCTGCCACTGAAAAGAGGACACACACACACACAGGACATGCCATTGTTGTTGGTGTTGTTGTTGTTGCTTGCTGTGGTATCCTTTTTCAAACCAACAACCAAACGAGCATGTTTGCATTTGTGCTCTTCACGCTGCCATTTGCCAAGCAGCCATTGTCGTAACAACGACAACAACAACAACAACAACTACAACAAATATAGCAAAGCAAGCTCAGCGTCATCGCCAGCATCAACAACGAGCATCACGTTGTCCTGTCATCGTTTGTCATGATGTCCTCTGCTTTGCTGTGCAAAGTATTTAGTTCATGGCATCAATCCAAACAAACGGACACAAAGTATCGGATGTGCCGAGGTTTCCTTTACGGTCGTCGGTCGTCGTTCGCACAGACTTTGCAACACTCCTCCTTGCATGTCCTTGCCATAGCAAACCCATGTGTTTAATCAACGTTGCCTGCCTGTACCCAAAAAATAAACACATCGCCCACTAAAAGTGTCAGCTAAATAAAAATAGTGACGCAAACGGGCATGAAAAAATAAAAATAAAATGAAGAAGAACAAAAAAAAAACGATGCAAAGCTCTAAATAAAGTAAAAATACAAGTGGAAAAAATAACAGCAAAAAAAAAAAAAATAATAAATAAATAAGAGAAAAGAAAAGCAAAAAAAATTAACATCCTTGTTAGTTGTAAAAACACGTTCGCTAAATATTCTTTCCGCCGTCAACATTTCGTCTTCGTCTTGTCGCATTTGCTTTGCTCTTTGCTTTTGGTTGTTCTTGTTGTTGCTGTTCTTGTTGTTGTCTGTCATCAGGACACGACACGTCGTTGTGCTTGACGTGCCGCTTCATTTCTATTTTTTCTTTTCAACATCCATTTAAGCGCTCGTTGGTTGAGCACAAAGAAAGCAAAACAAGCAACAAAAAAAAAAAAAAAAATACAAATAAAAACGAAGCGAAAAGGATAACAAGTCTGCTGCCTAAAGCGCAAATATTTTAACAAGTGTCAAATGCACACGCTACTTAAGGACACGACACACTCGACTCGACTCGACTCAACTGAACTCAACTCTGTATTGCTCAAATGCCCAACCGATAACTGCCGCTTGCCCCGCCCCCACCCAGCCCGCTCTGCGCTCTACTCATCTGTCAAGTTGCGCATTTGTTTGTCAACGCGCCTGCTGCACTTTTTCTCATTATGAAGTGACGGATTTTAGTTTACACTTCAGTCAAGTTGACAACACTGCAAGTGTAAAACTTCACAGAACAACCTTCTTGTTTTTGTATTTTTTGGGCTTTTACTTCACAGCTATGAAGCAGAACTTGAGTATTTTCTAACAATTTGTATTTTCAAGCTAAACTTTATGTTATTCAAACAATTGCGTGTTGCTAATAATGATTTGTACTTCTCATGTTTTTCCGAATACTTTTCACAAGCCAAGTTGTGTAAAATTACAATGGATGTCAGCTCAGTATCTTTTTAATACTTTATATCTCATATCAGATATCGAGTACTACTATTATTTTGATCGCAGCTGTGCAGGAAATTGTTGAAACAAGTCTATAAGATCGACTAGCCTTTAAGCCCCAAAAAAAATACACCAACATTCAAAACAATCACCGTCATATGACAAGAACAAGGTACGAGTTTAAACTGATTAAGCGCCGACACACTTCAAAACAAGGAAAACTACAACAAAAACAACAAAAAAAGTAAATCAAAAAGAAACGTCGTTGAGCTTGTGTGTAATTTAGCCATTTGTGTGCATTGATTTCGGCACTTAAGGACATAATCATCATCGGATTTGCAACTGAACGGAGACAGAAGCAAAAACGGAGAAGCAGCGACGTCAACGTCAACGTCAACGCCGACAGCATAACAACACAGCCAATAACAAACAATAACAGCAGCAACAGCAACAACAACAACAATACGTAAATGCCCCGCAGTTGCAGAAGCATTGACAATAATCATCATGATGATGATAATGTTGACGAACTTCATTTGAATTTCATTTTCGGCAGCATTCGTTGACTGCTGTCGGCATCAGCATCAAGCGAGCAGAGCAGAGCAGAGCCAGCGGCGGCGGCGTGCATTTGTAGAGTATGTGTGCAGTCGGTGAATAAGCAGGATTAAAATCAAAACAGATTTACGTTGACAATGACAGCAAACACAGGCAGCAGCAACAACAACAACAAGGACAAAGGTTAAACAGACTGAAGTAGCAATGTAGCGAAAGCATTGAGGAACGGAACGGGCGGCAGGACACGGGCGTGGTAGATAAAATAGTGACAGCGACATGTCCGCGCTGTGAAACTGTACACCTTCTCGCTCCTCGCACTGCCACGTCAATCTCTCCGCACATCGTCGCACAATGGACGAAGAACCAAGTGTCATTTTATGATAGCAACGATGCGAAATGCGAAGCATTGTCGGTGGTTGTTGTTGAGGAGCACAACAGGATCAGGATCAGTATAATTGTTTTGATAATGATGATTGTATACGGTTTTATTTTTTTTTCAACTACCAACAATTGATTGCCATGGGAGACAAGCAAGTGTCCAAACAACGAAAAGTTGACATATGCTATTCGAAAAACATTGAAATCTCTTTCTTTTTTCTGCCCCCTTTCTAACGTTCGGGCATTTGTTTTTGCATAAATCTTAAAAAAAAAAAAGAATCGACAACACATAAAACTATCAACGTTGTGTGTAAAAGTGAATGTGTGTATGTGTGTGTGAGTGATTGAGCACATGACCAATAAAATGCTTAAACCGTTCAATGCGAAAGCGCTTTCGACCACCAAAGTTGTCACCATCAATGTTGCCTTCTCACTCTCACTTTAGTGTTTTTTTTTTTTTTTTGGAACGTTTTTAACAATTCATGATATTGAAAATTGTTCGACACGTTGATTTCATGTCGTAAAAATTCAAATATTCAAATGACAAATACAAATACAAAACGCAGACCAAAACAGATTTTGGTCGACTTGCATAATAAATCCGTAAGCGAAAACAAAATCAAATCAGAACAAAATACAACGAAACCAAATTCGAATTTTCGTATGAAAATAAAAGCAAAGAAAAAAAAACAAATAAAAGGGCACAATTTGTGGCAACAAGGAAGAGGAAGAAGCGTGAATTGTGCAAAACAAAAAGTTTATAAGTTAAATGAAAATCAGCTTGAACAAAAGTCAACAAAAACTAAATTGAAACAAAACAACTTCACAGCTGAGATGAACGAAAATCCAGACAACGATGGTGATGGTGATGAGATGAGCAAAGGTTTCGAGAAGCCGTACGGCACGGAACGCGTTGACAAACCGTAAAACAGCTAAAATAACAAAAACAACAGTAGCAGCGTCAGCATCAGCATCATCAACAACAATAACAACAACAGCAGCAGCGTCAACAAAAACAAGAATGTTATAGAATAAGCAACTCAGCTCAGCTCATCGGCAACAAATAATCAAAAGGTGTTAATGAAAAACAAACCAGCAAATCTCTCTAACCAACCCCCGCTCTTTCACTCTTTCCCGCTCCCTTTCAAACACACATACACACACACACACGTACACGGAGGCTGTCAATGAAAATTGAAACATATTCCACGCTTTATTAAAATCAAACACGCTTTTCAACGTGCTGACATCGTCGAACTTCATTAAAATACAATTTCATATGTTGTCAACACTTGATTAAAAATACAAAAAATACAACAAAAAAAAAAAGGTAAAGGCAGAGACAAAGACAAAGAGGCGCGAGGCAACTGAAAAATGGCAACATTGTAACGGATCCGACATGCCGCAATCATTGACAGTAGCTGTCTGTCTGTCTGTCGGTCTGTCCGTGGGTCGGTATGAATGCCGCCCCTGTACAAGCGTGACAGAGCTGATGAGAAACATGCGCGCTTGCAGCGTATTGAGTAGGGTAGCCGCACAAACGCCCGGCAGCACAGCAGCCCAGCAAGGCAGACAGACAGACAGACGAACATTGTGCGCATGCGTACATTCTCTCTCTCTTTGCTCCTAGCCCTAACCCTAAACGCGGCACTAACCCTCATTCGCACACACACACTCACTCATGCTTCACTCTTTGCATGTCAAAACAAAGCCAGCTGTGTGTAGTAGGACACGCTGAAGGACGCTTGACATGGACACGTCGCACCGAGAAGAAAACCGAACTGAGCACCGCCCATTGTGCCCTGATTGCCCACAAGTGCTGCCTCTGCCTCACTGCCTCACTGCCTGCCTGTCTGTCTGTCTGTCCAACTACAAACCGAGCTGTGTCAAGTAGCTTACGATTTCAATATAAACTGAAATTCAAATTGAAATTGAATTATATGCAGATCAGCAAGGCAGGCAAGCAGGAGTGAAGCAGGCAGGGAGGCAGTCGGGAAAGCAGCAAGGCAAAGAGTAAATTGTTTGATGCTTTGCACCTGGTTTGGACTAAAGAGCTGCGCTGCTATAACTCAATGGCACAAAAAAAAAATATATAGCTAGGCGAAGGTTGTAAGATGTGGCCCGGGCTGGCCTTTCTATCTATTGCGCTAAGCCAACAAATTTTGTTTTGTTGTTGGTTTTTCCAAGCTTGGCATTTTCCCTTCTGCGTTATTTTGCTCATTTTAGCGCTCCAGCGTCACTTAATGGCCATAAAGCTGCGTCGACGACAACAAAATGAATTTTTATGCCTGAGTTTGTTGCATTTAAGCTCGCCGACAACACCTGATGACTACGATGATGATGGTGAGGTGATGATGATGCCATTTTTAATGGCACAAGCGCACACAGCCAAATGTGCACAGCCGTTAGAACGCGCTTGTCAGAAGGTCCTGCGCTACTTGGCTCCTGTTGTGGCGCGGTGTGGCCAAACTACGCGAATGGATACTTAAAATATACGCATAAGGGTAAACAAGTCAACAACAGCGCTAAGAACACTCGCCATCGTGCTATCATCACCATCATAACCATAATCATAATCAAAAACCAACAGCATCATTATCATTATTATCTTTATTGTTATCACAGTTATTCGCGTAGCTACGTGGATTGTTTGGTGGGTCTGTTGGCTTGTGCAGCTTAAAGATACAATGCTCAATTAAACAAGTCACACAAAAAAGGATTCACGCTTTCATTGAAGCGTTCAACACATAAGCTTTCGCCAAAGCCAAAGCAATGACAATTCGTCACAGTAAATCAGATCGCACACACGCATATAAATATATACTTACACACACACACACGCACAGTTAAAGAAGAAAACAATTCATTATAAGGCAGCAAGCACATTCAGGTCCACTGACATTCCAAATGGCCTCAATCCGACTAATGGACAACAATGCCAAATAGCAACAATGGTTGGCCAACCAACAACAACAACAACAACAATCATAAACGCCTGCTTATGAATTTCAATTGGTGTATTTCAACTTTCGTGTTTATGTGCATTAAAATGTCCTTTGGCTTGGAATGTCTGCTCATGTATCTGAGTGAGTGTTCAAACAGCAACAACTGTGCTTCGCCTACTACACTACATCGCCCCCCTTCCCACCATTGTGTTTGCTGCCATACCAAACTATTCTTTCGACAAGCTCTTCGAACATTGTTGGCTTTCGCCGTGCGTAACTAATTCTCATACATGCTTTGTGGCTTCGTGAATCGACACAAATAAGCTGCATGCATGCGCCTGGAATTATGTTATTACTGATGCTGGACAACAACAACAGCAACAGCAACAACAATGATTGACGAAAGGGCAGCTTCGTACACGTTGCCCAGCTTATACAATAAGAGCATCAAGCTGCGTTAATATGCTGTTTCCTATCCTACGAGCATAATACAATACATACATACATGTACACCAAACAGTCAGCAGACCATTGAAAGCTTTAAGGCGTTTGCCATAGTTGTTGTAACACACGATGAGTGAAAGGGCGAAAGAGAGAAGCCGACTTACAACATGAATTATTTGATTAACAATCGTAGCAAAATACTCAAACGTTGAGTTATATTGATTGCAGACTTGTGCATGTTTAAATGGAATGCAAAAATTACAATCTTCAATCTTTGGAAAACCCTAAAACAAGTCACACAGCTCAGAGTCCCTTAAAGCACCCAGCTGTCGATAACTCACACCCCAAGCCAACCCATAGCCCACATGGACTATTTCACTGACATAAATGATCGTTTGTTTTGTGTAAATATACATTATAAAATGGCAAAAAGAAAAGAAGGAAATATTGCAAAGCACAGTTGGAGATCTCCGGTGAAGAGCGATATGAAATCGACCGCAAACATAACTTTGCGCAGCACGGCGATTAATTATCGAAGCGCGGTCGTCAACATCATTACGGATTGCATTGTTTTGTGCAATACAACAAATCAATTTACGAGTGCAACAACACACAATAATAATAACAACAATGGACAATGAAAAATTTTAGAGTTATTAAAAATGCAGAGCGCAACGAATGACAGAAACAGGGGCAGCAAAATATACTTTTGATGGTCGTTGATGGTTGGGAAAAAATAAAAATTGCCATTTCAAATTGAGGCAAAACTATTTTATTCATTAGACTAACAGAAAAACACACACACTCACAGACATGGGTTGGCCGACAGGCAATCTCCTGCAGACGTTTGAAGCGTGCCCGCGCACAATAATGTGGGTTTTTGTTGTTGTTGTTGTTGTTTGAAAAGCGGTAAACGATTATTTGAAATTGTGCAATGCAATTATTTTAAAATGTGTGCAAAATGACCGAACACACACACACACAACAGATGTTGAAGTGGACGCGTGTCTGTGCGTTGCAAGTGTTAATTGCCAACAAAAACAACTTAAAATGCTCAAATCGCTAAAAATCTTTCAATTTCTTTTTATAGCGGCGTTGAAGTTGTAAAGCAGCAAAAGCAAAGCAAGAAGAAGAAGAGCATGCAGAAAAAAAAAAGTAAAATGTATCTGTTACAACTGTCAGTTACAAAAGTATCCATTTACGCAGGCACTCACTTCTGTTGCTGTCATCGATGCGAACAAAGTATTTGCCAAATACTCGAGAAAAACACAAACTCACACACACAGACATACAACACATGAAAACACAACAAATATGGAAAGCAAAGTTTGCACAGGACTTGCGCCAAGTATCACAAAAGATACAACAACACAAACGCTGAATGAGATGAGATACAAACGCTGACGTCGACGTTGGCATTAATCAAATGTTTATATGTTGAAAAAAAAAAAAACGAACGTATTGCATAATAATTAAATCTAAATGAAGTGTGTATGAGAAGCCGAAGGCAGGAAAAAAGATTTTAAAGCGCGACTAATTAAACAAAATGTTAAATTTACAAATAAATTTCATTTTTAAGCAAATTCAAAAAAACGTTGACAAAGAAGAAGCATTATAAAAAACAACAACAACAACCGCAATTCGAAAGGTGAAAAGAGACTTTTTTTTGTTTTTTTTTGCAGCTGTTCGCGACAAGTCTGCTGAGTCGCTTCAAAGCGTATCGAGTCTCAGAATTTCATGTTCGACGAAGTCTGATAAAAGTAATTAATTTCTGCTTTGACTGACTTGATGAATGCAAATTAATTTCACGTATTCGTAATTTTACAACGTCGCTTGTTTTTTATTTTTATTTTCCAACGAATCATACATGTATCTGCAGCATTTCTTAATTCACGACCTGATGATGATTCACAACGTGCAAACGAAATTGACGCAAATTGATTTTCGGTAGTAGACTTGACAGCGTGCAGCCGCAGCAGCCGTAGCAACAACAACAACAACATGCTGACCCAACTGGCAACCGCAGCCGCACTCGCATGCGCATCCATTACTGCCACGACAAACCGCTCCCCGCCTCAACACAACACACCACACCACACCACAGCAGAGCAGAGCAGAGCACACCATGCCACACCTCACTTCGCACCTTATCGAACCGCAGCGGAGCGTATCGAATCGAAAGGATTGCTCAACGCAACCAACACAACACAACGCAACATCATAAATTATGCGCTGAGCGTCGCGCGCGTTGTGTTGATTGCCGCAAAGTTTTTGGTATACTTATGTATATTCAAACGTACGCATTGCGTGTGTGATATATGGATTTCTGAAAAGCTCTCTTATCACAACACTTGAAGACGGACAGTCAGAGTCAGACAGAGCCTACAAAGGCTCAAGTGAAATGTTGCAAAGTTGGGTAGAAAAAGTTTCACAGCTCAGAACTTTTTATTAATGCCTGAATTTGAGGCAAGTTTTAAACACATTTCAAGTTGTATGTCTCCAGATGATAACTGTCACTGGGACACTTGTTAGATTGCGTAACAAAAAAAGTTAATCGGGAATGTGCTGGAGGAAAGCAATCGTAGGTTTTGAGTATGATTGCTTGCAAATCACCAGTGTGCCAGAAATTCGGGAGATTTCGTTTTATCGAACATTAGTCTTCGAATATTGTATGTGCTAAGGTTGAATTTCAAGAATTCAGGGATTCAATGAACTCGACAAGGATTTCACAACTGTGTAAAGTCGTCTAAAAGAGATTTGTGGCACCTGGAGAATTGAAATAGGGTCGTTTTTGGGGAGAAATCGCTTTAAAGAGATTTCCTGTACACCCATATAAAAAAATTAATTAACGACCAACAAAAAATATTGATTGTTCTGATACGAAGTGTGACAAACAACAAATTTAACTTATACAAAATATACAATAACAATTATGCAAAAGGACTTTATTAGCAACAAATTAAATCGTTTAAAATAATTTCGAAAAATCATTGAAATTTACGACTTTAATGCTTTGCGTCTCATTAACCTCAAACAGTTTCGACGGCAACGGCGAATGACAACAATTGTTGCGTGAAGCATAAACAATGATGGAAATCCTGTCTGCCACAGCGAAGAGCTCATCAAGGCAAATTAAGCGCAATTGTGGCATATGTCAGTGCGAAATTCAAATGGCCAAATGTGTGTCTGTCTGTCTGCCTGTCTGTGTGTGTGTGTGTATTAGGTACATGCGTACGTCACAGCGTATTAACATGCATAAATCACAAACGAAAATTGCTTAGCATAGCGGTAGGCGTTGTTGCGCGGATTTGGCTTCGCAGTTTTAAAAAAAAAATACTGTTTCAAAAAATTATTGAAGCGAAAATCTGACAAAAGGCGTACACGCAAATTTTTTTCTACATGCATTCTGCAAGGGATGTTGTTTTTGTTCACCCCGAAATTATTATTTAAATGCAAAAAAGGAACATAAAAATTAAGGCACATGTTCTTAAACAATGAAAACATCATACGGTAATTTCTCGTGACAAACTCTGACAACAAGTTACAAGTTAAATTATGAACGACGATCACCCCTTTTGCTGCCCCTTTGCACCCCTAATCGGTAATAGAATTATGCATGCGAGTTATGAATATATTTTAAAAGTAACGCTGCTCTTTTTTTGTATTTCTGCTTTGAGCTTTTGTGCGTCAATGCGTCTATTAAAATCATATTATATGAATCAAAATAGCTGCGGGGTGTTTGCCATAAAATACCCTCAAGCTGACATGTCAAACAGAGCAATGCACGCAGGGGGGAGGGCGGCGAGCAAAGCAATAAAGTGGCTTGGCTTAGTTTATTGAGACATCAAGTGAAATTGAAATGTAAAATGGAAAATGAAAAAAGTTGCCAAAAATTTATTGCAAATGACTTTTTGGAATTGCACAGAGCGATCGAGAGTGAGATATATTTCCGGAACTGTAATCTGAGAGCAGCAACAAAATGCAAACAAGCTCACAAAAGGCGTCGGCATTGCGTTGACGTTCATGTTGACGTAAAGATGCATACAGACGTGTTCGAAATAATAGGAACAGAAGACGTTTAAACTAAATTCGCCAAAATGACAAAATAAGGAAATTCAAAAATTCTGTCCTTGAGTATATTTGGTGCTTAATATATTTTTTATTAAATGAGTAAATCAATCCTTTATTAGAAGTGTTTTTCAATGAAATTTAAAGATGAATTAAATCTACACATCGGTAGTTCTTATTATTTCGAACACGTCTGTATGTTATGCACATGTGTGTGCGTGTGCGTGTGTGTGGTTTTGGGCTGTAAAATGCCAAACAGCCAAAGTGATGCCATGAAGAGTTCAGTGCTGAAATGCATTTTAGTTACGACAACATTTTGTTGACGATTTGACGAAAAAGAAAACACGGATGTGGCAATCAAAAATCCTGTCAAGGAGTAAATGAGATTTCGTCAGTGAAAGCCAAACGCAGACAAAAGGGTGACGAGATGCGATGAGTTGTTGCTGCTTTCGTAACTTCAACGCCAACTCTGACGCTGTCGCTGTATCTGTCTATCTATCTGACTGTCTGTCTGTCTCTCTGTCTGTCTGCTCGCTCGAGATCTGTCGTTGTTTTCTTAGGAACGCGCACGCACGCACGCACGTTTGCCACCCAAAGAGTTTTCCATTTAACCAAACGGCGAGCGCATTAAATGTTTGGCGTTTTATATTTTGACAGACGCGTCGCGTTGCGGCGTCTTGCCAACTTTGTGGCATGCTTGTCATGCTTATGCGTGCAAGGGGTAAGACGAGAGGCGGCGACAAAGCAAACGCTCATCGTCAGTCAGTCAGTCAGACAGTCAACGCGTCAAACGTATTTAATTTCGCTGCTCGAGTTGAAAATCATTTCAACAACGACATTTTTCATGTAATAAGCGCAAAATTGAGGCATAGACGGTGACAGAAGTGACGGCGGCAGCGGCGTGCCGAAAGGTGCACTTTGTCAGCCACTGGGCAACAACAACGGCCTACCGCAGCGTGCGCCATCATGAGATACTTGAAGGTAAACCAAACGAAAGCAAAGCATTATAACAGTCGAGCGTAAAACTCAAATAGATATCTTAGGCGAAGGTATTAAAAGCAGCTTAAAAAGGTTGCCATATATTTTATTTTATTTTAAATTTCAACAAAACAACGTAAATGATGAGCGAATAAAAAGCAAAATGAAACTTTTATGCCACCAAATTGCACCTTCTGTGTGCGCCGTCGCACACATCAACGCAATCCCAGTGGCAGGAGCAGCAACAACAGCAGCAGCAGTAAAGCTCAAACGAGTCGTTACGAAAAACATGGCGCCAAATAACCACAACCATAACGACAATGACGACAGTAGAGACGGCCACGGCGACAAAGACGCCATTGCCATAACGCACGGCGGCCATTTTGTAAAGAAAAGTGCATATAATAAAATAAAAGACGCACGAAGAACAACACCAACCAAGGCAAAGACCACAACAAACGCCAAAGCCAAAGCCAAGTGAAGCAGAGGAGCCAAAGCCGAGCCAACGAGCATTTCGGTTAGGAATCATGGCAGAAACATTATGACCGACGACAACGTCGACGACGACGACGACATTAAAGTAATGGCAGCCGTGTGGCGCGGCCAGGAGAGCACAGGAGAAGGCAGGCTTATAGCAAAAAGTGTAAAATGTTCATATGACGCCAAGATCGTAAAAAATTATGCCCCGATATAAATGCGAAAAACCAAAACCTAAAAACTTCAACTGAACATATTTACACTAAAAAAAAAAAATAATAATAAAGAGCGAGAAGAATATGTGGCAAAGCGGCGACAAAAAAGCACTAAAGGACTTCATGAGCGTCGCCGGGCAAGGCGAAGGAAATATAGAACAAGACAAATGTTAGAAAAAAACGACTATTGAAGCGCATGAGAGCAAGCGAGAGACAATGAACAAAAGCATGATACGTCCGTCCGTCTGCCGCTCACTCGCTCGGTATCGAAGTAAATTGAGTTCTTATGGCACTTTGGTGGAAAATCAAATTAGAATTTATTAGAGACACAATGGCGAAAATCATAACACATCAGTGTATGTGTGTGTGTGTGTGTGTGTGTGTGTGTGTGTGTGTGTTTGCCTATGCGTTTGCAACACTATAAACGACAAAACGACCAATAATTGAATCCACATGAATGTTCAAAGTTGAAATGGACAATTAAAGTCAAGGCGAACGACAAGTAAACTTCAAGAGGCAGAGGGGGGGTTGGTTGCAAGAAAGAGTAAACATAAAGCAAAGTAGCTACTAAAAAGTTACGATAAAAAAGGTTTTTAGTTTTTGGTTGTTAATATTTACAATGCTTTAAAAGCAAACATTTTTATAGGCATAGGCATATTATTGCATACTTCAGGGCGCCCGTAATGTCAACTGCTGCCCACTCACTAACACACACACACACACAAGACTGACTTTTGCCAACTATTTGGCTGAGACAAGCTACTCTAGTGGCAGGCAGCAACAACAATAACAACAACAAAAGCATAAGCAGCATTAAATACGCCACATTGGGCACACTCAAGTGCTTAACGTGTTAATTTACCAGACATGCTCAGAATATATATGTATGTATGTATGTAATGTATGAATGCTCGACAAAGCATTAAAAACAAACCAAACAACGCGAAAGAAGCGAAAAGGTTTGTATTCTCTTGAGGGTTGCACATTTGGCTTTTTATTTTCAATCAGTGTAACCGTGTATCTGTGTGTCTGTCTGTGTGTGTGAGTGCGTCAGTCAGCGAGCGTAACAAACAAACACCGCGGGCCATAAACCCGCTAAGCCCTCACAATTGCGATTTGATTGACTGCCGCTCAGCTCAGCTCAGCTCAGGATGCTACTTTGGGTCGTGCTCGCCTCGCCTCGAATCGCCTCGTCTCGCCTTAACCTCATTCGCTGTGAATCGCGCCGTTGCCACCGCCATATGATGACAATGATAATATACTTGGATGATGTCTGATAATGAAGATGAGCATTTGCACCCCATTGAAGGTTTGAAGTACTCAAAGTATGTCGAAAAATAGTTCACCTCTCGGTTGGTGGTGCTGTGCTGTGCTATGCTGAGCTGTGCTGTGCTGTCTAGTCTGGTTTGTTCTAATCAAGTCGTCTGTTGTTGCTTTTCTAATGCGACGCACTTTGACGATCATTAAATTAACTTGGAATGCACTTTACACATTTTACATATGTCGCGCAGAAAATTCAGTTTGCATTTGCCAACCCCGCTTTTGAGTGCTATCAACTTTTTTTGCTCGGCACTTTTTGATGCGATTTAAACAGAATGACAACAACAACAACGACCACCACAATAACAACCTGAAACAGAAACTAAACAACAACAACAACAGCAAAAAGAAGTAGAAGAACATTCATAGAAATATTCCCCATGGTCACAAAAACCAAACTAAAAATCACAAAGCGCACTCATCAACAACAACAACTTCTGCCTGCCTTGCCTGCCTGCCTGCCTGCCTGCTTCCAGCTAAGGTAATTCAATAGCCCAAAGCCGCATCGTCTCTAAATCACTTGACTGACTGACTGGCTGATGGACTGACGGATTGACTGACTAACTCACTGACTGACAAGAGTTATGGACAAAAAGGGAAGAGAAGTATTGTGTGTGTGTGTGTGGGGGCATAAACGAACAGAAGCAAAGATATGCTCATCAAACTTTTGACATGCAACAAACAGAAGCGGCGACAGTGGCAACGGCAGCGGCAGCGACGTCATCGACGCGCCTTTTTGCATGCAGCAAACAAACAGAGCCACAAAGCGCATATGGCAGCCTTTTTACAAACTGCAAAAACTATGAATCCAAGCACACAACTCACTTTGCCTCAGTCCCTGTCCCTGTCCTTGCCTCTGCCCAGCACAACGCTCCTGTAAAACGCTGTGAGTGTGTGTGTGTGTGTGGAAAAATGCATTTGATGCAAAACTTGCTCGAAGGTGTCCTTTTTCATGTTTTATTTTTCATTTTTTTCTGACGCTCTGACATTGCAAAGCAGTTAAAATATAAAAAAAAAGGCGAGACACATTTTCCACAGCTCAGTTGGATCTTTGAGTTTGTCTAACTGTAATTGATGCTGACTTTTTGACAGTTTGAATGTCCTCGCTTGGTCGCTTACTCGCTCACTGTCATACAGGGTGCGGGCGTGTTTTGTCAGTAAAATGACATTTCTGATTAGGTTTGTGACAGTTTCTGTTATTTTTTTTTTTTTTGATTTGAATTCAATTACAACATGCACAAAGACGACACTTGCACACAGTTGATTTGACATTGGTAAATGAAGGAAGGATGTAAACTACATGTCTTCAAATGCATAGAAAACAAGAGCAATTCATCTATATTTTAGGCTTACGAGAGTTCAAAATATATTTAGTTAAAACATTTAGAAAAACTACATTTTTTACAGTGTACAAAAGCATACATACACAGAGAAAGAGAGAGAGAGTGCGATAGAGCGAAAAGGCAACGCTTCCGTTTACTTTCTATTTTCGAAAAATCAACAAAATTGAAATTCGATATTAAATTCACAACAAATACAAACAAAACTAAAACAACAACAAAACAGACTACAATAGCTGAACAAAGAGCATAGAAAAAACCTCAGAAACTAATATTTTTGTATAGCAAGCAAAGAAAAGAATAGCAAAGGCACAAAGGACACATGCTCTGCTAAACTAAAGATAGAAGAACAAAGCCCAACAATCTACGAGCCATCGATCGACTGAGGAAGTTGCACCAATAAACATTTCTCTATCAAATGAAGGACGGACATTCGGTGACTTTTGCTGCTTTTGTCTTTGTGTGCGCCAAAAATAGTTGTAAGTTAATACTGAACAAACAGGACCTCAAAAGACGCACACTGAGCAAAGGTGCGCAGCAGCGACTGAGGCACAAATGAGTTGGCGACAAAAACGTTTTCGATATTGATTAATAGAACACACAAATCGTTTTGGCCGTTGAGCTGAAAGTCCTTTTTGCGCAAAAACGAAATGTTACAAAATGGCGCTTTTATGGCAAAAAAAAGTCTAAGTACGCAAAGCTTTTCTTGCCTTCTTTCATTGCTACTAGCATCGAAGTGCGTTGCGAGCATGAAAAGCGAAGCCAGACAGCGCAACGAGTGCGACAAATGTTATTCGATACGCTTACTTAAGGGGTAATTAAATTATGTTAGCTACAATATGGTACAACTATTAAAAGTCAGGCCGAATCGAAGCAAACAATTGGCAGTGCCGGCGCACGAAGCCAGCGGGAAGCCGCGACGAGCCAGCAAGGTCGATCAGACGGATAGATGGATGGTCGGACGGACGAACGGACGGATGAGTTGCACGTACCGACAGCAGCCTTCGTTCATTTCTTTTTTACTCTTTGGTGGTGCACATTAAAATAAATTTATGCATTTCGACAAGGTTAACAAAAAACTAACAACGTTGAATATGAAGGAAGTTTTTTGAAGAGTATTTTTTCTTTATTTTTGGGGTGCAAACCTTATCGCGTGTCAAATCATCGTTATCATCATTTTTATTATGATTATTATTTGTACAATGCAAAGGAAAACATTTGAATTAATGATAAAAGAATGATAAAAATTATTTTCCAAAAAAAAAAAACAAGTTTCATTGATAAAAAACGAAACTCGTAAGTTCAAAGTAATGACGTTGACGGCAACGATGATTAATTATGGGTCAATTACATTGCAACAACATTTATTATATTTCTAAAAAAAAAAAAAAACAAAAAAATAATCAAATAAAATTTGCTTACGCGAAAATTGAAAAGTGCTTAATACAAAAAAATTATAAAAAAACAAACTCATTTTGAATGAAAAACTTTTGCATTGCAAAAAAGTTTGCTGTGAGCACTTTTGGTATATTTTTGTTGTTTTTTGTTTTTTCTCTTTTTGTTTTCAATGAATTTTTGCAACTTTTACTCAGCAACAAATGAAAAACACAAAAGTTTGAGATAACAGCCGAAAAAAAAGAAACTTTAAAGGCCTCCGCAGAAAGTTTGACATATGTGCAGATGCAAAATGTTGCAAAAAGTGCTCGCATCTGTGTGTGTACTTGTGAGTGTGTGTGTGGCGAGAACAAAATGACGCAAACCACTCAGAACCAACGCAATTTTCTTCTTCTTCTTTTTTGAAATTAATTTGTTTCTCTACGAATATGAATACATAATTAAAATCAATTGGAATTCTCAAAAACTTCAGTCAAACAATCAATACGAAAATGCAATGAATGCAAATTCAAAAAAAGTCAATGCGAAAAACAAATTTAAAACTTTATTTACGTAGCAGCGTAAGAAGAAGAGTACATATTGTCAAAGAACTTCCCCTCGAAACCATTAAATACGAGCAAAATTTAATTAAAGCGCCACAAAAGATTCTCAATGCGCCAAGCGACACAAAAAGCTCAACTGAAATTGAATTACTCGAAAAGTGGCCAACGTTCCGAAGAACAGATTTTACTTATTTTACTTTCAAAAACTTCAATAGAAGTTCGCATTTTTGTTGTTCTTTTTCACCCCCCAAAACGGAGTCAGTTATCATTGGTGGTTAGTTATTGACCTTTAGGTCCTTATTCAGGCAACTCTATTCAAAAAATGTTAAGAGTTCTTTTAATAGTTTTGTTTCTTATGCCAGCCACTTTGTATTCCAATTCCTTCGTTCCTTGTTTTTAATAGCTGCATTTTTGGTCATGTTAAACTGCTGCTACTTTGCATTCCAATTTGCACCGTTGCTAATAATTGTAATTTCTTATTTTACGTTCCGGTTCAATATAACATAAGAAATTACAATTGCAATTAAAGAACTGTTTGCTAACAGAGATCTTGCTATTGCCATAGAATACAATGTTCCTTTCTATTAACAGTGACTAATAGAGGAGCGGGTTTAATCAATTCTCATCATTAAGTCTTCGTCACATTTCAACAAGTTTCACATATGTTAAACACAAGAGCTTCTAACAAATCAGCAAATCGAATACTTTGACTGCCCACCGCATTCAATATTCATTCACTTGATATAATCGTGTAGACGACAAGTCGATAAATCTTCAACTTAATGCTGACAAAAGCAAAATTCAGCAATTTACAGTTTCAAACGTTTTCAAAATTATATTATATTCAATAAGATACAAAGCAGCGGCGACATTTGTTAAGCATTTCATTTCATTGCCTTTAGCAACTTTTCGATGAGCCAAATGTAACCGAATTATGAACGCAAACCGAACAAATTCGATTTGACAAAGTTAAAATGGCGACTAATTCAATTTTGATTCAACGACAAAATACGAAAACAAAATAGCAACAACAGCAGTAGCAACAACAAGATCAAAATCAGCAATGAATTTAATAAACTTTAATGAAATTTAAACCGAAATGTTTTGCGAAATTTAATGTAAATTTAACATTAAAGCGAAGCGAATGTAAACATTTTGGTCATGTCGAATTTATGATACTCTTCAAGGACTAATATAAAACATTTGACATGCGCGCCACGCCCATTTTTCACTCTGATAACATCTTTATCTGTAAGTCCACAGGATATGAACTTTGTTGATGAAGTTGCAACAAAGTTGAAATAATATTCACAAAATTAAGAATATAAAAATAAAAAATAGATAGACATTAACGAATAAGCGAATCTACGACGAATCAACAACAAGACATTTCACATAAAAAACAGACACTCAAACAAACACACAAACATTCATGCATTCAAAATTGAGATGAGATGAAATGAGAAAGGAAGAAAATTGCTAATAAATGTACGAAAAAGCTTTTGTAAGCAAATTGAAAATATAAACAAACGAAATTGAACAAAGCCCTAAAAAAGGAACCAAAAAAAAGAAAACACAATGAAATAACAATAACAGGAATAAAGGATAAATAAAATGTTTTTCGGTGCAGCACATAAAAAATGAAAAGAAAATACAAAAACAAATGCACAACAACAAGAGCAACAGCAACAAAAAAAAGCTAAAAAGCCAACACAAAAGCAACGTATTTTTTATAACAATGGAAAATGTATAAAATTCAATTTGTACGAAAATAAACAAAATGGCGACCGAACAAGCAAAACTACAAAGTTTTGCGAGGCGGGTCGGGGCGCGGGGGTGTGGCATTGACGATGCACGCCAACATATTTAAAAAACCCAAAACAAAAGCCAAACCAAAAAAATACATAAAGAGAAATTCCAATTTAACAAAAAGAACGTTGCGAAATGTTTGAAAAACGACCAAAAAAAAAAAAAAACAACAATAAAAACAACAAAAAACAAGCTGAGCAGCAATTCGATTAAAACTTTTGCTGCCATTTAAGTGTAGAAAATTCAAACGAAATGAGTGAAAATTAAAGAAAAACAAGAAAAGCGTATGTCAAAGCAAAAACTAGTAATAATAAAAACGACAAGCGCGTTGAGTCTGCTGCCACAGTGGAAGAGGCAAGAAGCAAGCTGCCCTGGATAGGACGACGAGGAGATAGGAGATACAAAATGAATGGAGATGGGCTGGCAGAACAAAAATACATTTAAAGTTGAAATTAAAGTGTGGAAAATTCTTCAATAAAAGCTACAACAACAGCAACAAAAGAACAGGACAAAACAGAAAAGAACAGCGCAGCAATAACGGTGCAAAAAACACAAAAAAAGGAAAAACAAGTGCGTCATAAAAGCAACAACAACATCGACTACGCAACTGAACTTAACAAGATATTGGCGGCGGTGTTGAAAGGACACCAAATTTCTGCTACAAGGATATAAATGGCAGCAGCGGCAGCAGAGTCGACAGTGGCAGCAATGCCAGCAGTAGCAGTAGCATCGGTAACGGTAACGACAACCGTAAGCGCAGCAAAGAATGCCATAAAAACCGTAAGCATAACCAAACACCGAGCAAACGTTGTACAACGTTAAACAAGTGCGACGAGCGGTAAAACGGAATGCGGGAAGCGGTAATAACTGTGGTAAATATGATGCACATGCGTTACGTTTTGACGTAGCGATTAACGTTGTGGCTAACGTTGGCAGCGCTGCTGTCTTAGCAGCAGCAACTGAGATGCATGAATGTATATAGAGCCGCGCTCATATGTATGTGTAAGTGAGTTTATGTATGTACTGTCATGCGCATATAAAGTCATCCCTTTCTTACGTATAGCGCTCATACCCAACCGTTATAGACACGCCTCCGCGATAATATGCTATTTCATTCTTACACATGTTGTCACACACCATTGAAAAAAGGAAAATCAATTTACGCACTGTTTGTTGCCCTCACACTCACACACAAACTGACATTTTTCGAACATGTCTCGTTTTTCGAACATTTCCCCTCATTTAATACAATTCTTAGCACAGCGCATTACGAGCAAAGCTGCTACCTTTTTATCAAAGTTGAACTGACGTTTGTTTACTTGAAATAATATTGTACATGAGCCAGTTCAATGGTCAAAACTTGGTGCACATCGTTACGTATAAAAGCGCGAAGCGAAATGTTTTTGTCAATTTGGCGCTGGTCGGCTATGTGAGGTGTTGGGTTTAAAAGAGAGTTTCTTCAAAAGTATAAATATGCTCTTTTAAAAATCTAATCTAAATCTTTAATGAACATAATACCAAGACAACGAAACAGAAATAGTAAGATCTAAAAAAAATATTGACAAAAAAATTAAATAGCTTAATCATCATGATTAAACGCACGAAAGCAACGATCTTGTACTGAAAAATAAGTCGTCTAATATATTTTATGCTAGGAACGCATATGTTATACAGCCCACACACAGCACATAGGACACTCTATGGTGGAGGAATCTTTTCACATTGTAAAGAGGCTTTCAGATGATTTTGAGTTAACTACTACTAAGAGCCCCAGCCCCAGATGGTATAGTTACATCACTGAAATATGCTCTTTTAAAAATTTGACCTAATGCACGAAGATTATGGTAGGAACTTCATATTCTGACTTCGTTTTTTAAATGACGTATTCAATTAAATTGTAGAATGTGTTTATTTATCTAGTCTACTGTTCATTCAACTTACTTTATGACGTCCGGTAGGCGTTCCGGCACTTTGGGATGGGTGCTCTTCTTGACGTATTTGGACGAAAGCGCTTCGGTACATGCTAACATTAACTCGGTGGATAACTCGACAGGCTGTTGCGGTGATTTCTCTTCGGGTAACTGTAAAAGATAATACAAGAAAAGAAAGTGTAATAAAACACAAGCACAAAACAAAAATATTCTTGGCAATAAATACAATGGTGCTATCTTGTCATTCTCATTCTCATCATCGTCATATTATAGTCATTATCACCACCAACTGCCAACCAAGATAGCAGCAGTCAAGGCTGTAAAGTCAAGGCGCTATTACGTGATGTGTCCGCCTGGTCAGTCAGCCAGTTATTCAGACCGTTACCTTGACAACGGGTTGCACAATATGAACAGCTCTGCTATGGCAAATGAGCTTTGAAGGGCAACTGTTGCACTTCATCACTAAATGCATACAAGAGTTTTACACTTTCTAAAATCAGCATTGTTTCGCACTAAGGCATTCAAAACCTTCAACATAAAACAACCCCCAAACACCATAAAATAGGAAGCAACACAGAAAGGTCTCTTTAAGAAGTCGCAAAAAAAATATCTTAATTGTAAATAAACACAATGCTAAATAAACAAACATTCAGAATGGGCAAAAGAATTGAAATCAGCCGACAGTGTATATAATAAATTTTATCTGCATTCAAATGGGGCACAAGCTCAGAGAAGTTCGTGGCAGTTACATGGAAGTCAAGTCAGTGCTCAAGTCGTTTTAACGCCAAACTTTTAAGTGGCGAAGCTTTGGTAGGGAATTCCACACAATATCTTATTGTAGACGTCGACACTTCTTAAGAAAGGTCAATAAATTACAAATCCATGTGCATATCTCACTTACGGCCAGCGTCTATTTTCATAGGCCTAATGGATGTGACAATGGCGCCAGTGGCGCCACTCTTGTATCAGACGAAAGCACTCAAGTGGCCAAAGTGGTTCTCATATACATTTAAAAACAAATTCTATTAGCATTCAAATGTTAAACGACGCGACAATTGTAGCTTTGCCACACCCCACGATTAATGCAAATTGAGATGTGAGAGTTCCTCAAAGACACACACGGCGGGGCGGCAATAGAACAATATTGGTTGGCAATACATTTGAAAATAGCAATAAAAATTTAATAATAATGAAATGTTGACTCACCTGCATGCTTTTAATGATAGCATCGAAGAGCGTTGTAATAGAGTTACCCAAGAGCGCATGACGTGCAATCTGCGGGCAGAGAGAGCAAGCGTTGCGGTATAATTGCACAGCCAGTGTAATTGATCTAAGAAAGCAAAAGAGAAAGAGTGCCGAAGAGTTAGTTGTTGTCAATAATTAAATCATAATTAACGCACTTCCTAGATATTTCGGAGCTGTCATCCAAGCCCTTCAAGATTACATTCGTTGCTATGATGCCCAGGCCATCCATGTGCAGAAATGTTTGAAAATCACAGACCTGAGCCTTGGGTAGCAAACGCAACAGATTGCCCAGATCACGTTCCAGCCCTTGGGCGCCACCACCTTTTGTTATCAAGTGCAACAGCTTGGGCACTTGACTTTCACGTTTTATATGCGCCGACAATGGTTCCATCTCTTTAAAGTATTCAGCGGCACTGCGTACGAAAAGAATTAATATTAATATCGATGCATAGCAAAAAAATAAAAATGAGATGAAAAACATACGACTGTGTCATGCGTTGTTTAAGTTTCTTCATTTTCTTCTTGTAGCTACGTGAGTGTTCGCGTCCGCCCAGTTCCGAAATTGTCGACGAGTGATCACAGTCTTCGGAATGTGCCGGTGTGGTACCGGTATCAGTGTCAGCATCGCCCGCCTCGGTTTGTTCGTTATCCGGTCGTTGTTCGTCAACATTGCGTGTTGGTATTGTCAGTTCTACAGCACGCTGCCGTATGTGCTCAATGTTCTCCTCATGGCGACGAGCGGATTCCATTTGTTTTTGCAAGATTTTGCGTTGCAACTCCTCCGTCGTTTGTTGCTGTTGCACCTGCAGCGCCAACAGACGTTCCTCGCGATCACGAGCTTTTTCTCGTGCTAATTCCTGGCGCTGCCGTTCCTTTTCCTCTTGCATTTTACCTATGCGCTGTTCCTTCTCCAGTCGTGATTCATTTAATTTCTCTAACTTACGTTGACGCTCCTTCTCCAACTCCTGACGTCGCCTTTCAACGGCCGCTTCTTTGGCAGCCTTTTCTTCCATACGCTTCTGACGCTCCTGTTCGAGGTCCTGAAGCCTACCTTCAGTCTCTTTGGAGGATTCAAGTAAATCCAAACGTTTATTTTGTGCCTCAATGCTCTTGATAAAATTAATCTCCTTTAGTTTCTTTTCCTCATCATGTGCCTTTTCGACAATTTGTCGTAAAAACTGTTCACGATTTTCGGCCGCGCGCTGCAAACGTCCTTCCATCTTCAGGCGTTTGTCCTCAATTAGTTGTTTCTTCGCAGTTTTGACCGCTTCAACACGTGTCAACAATTGTTGTATCTTCACAGACTTCTCCTTCTGTTGAAATTCACGTTTTTCCTGAGCACGCGCATGCTTTGCTTGATACTTCTTTAATGTCTCCTGCAATGAACGGCGTCTGGATGGCGATGACAGTTTTTGATGCAACTCTTGTGCTCGCCCTGGATGCCGGGTAACGAACGCTTGAAGCGTTGCCAGTGTCTCCACCCTTTCATTCCATGTCATTTCAGATAATAAAGCTTGATAACGCAGCTCTAAACTAATATTTTCATCATCACTCATAGTGACAAAGACCACAGCGGAAGCATCTTCAATAGACTGGTCAGTGAAGTCATCATGATCCTCGAGCACAACCTCACAGTCGGTCTCATCGATTTCGGTGTCGATATCGATTTCCGTACTTTCTAGCTCACGTATTTGCCGCTCGAGCAACTCCTGTTCTTCTATGAGCATGCGCTCATTGCGCTCTTCTTCGCCGTCTTCGCCGCTCGCAAACGCGTTCTCATCAGTCTCATCACAACTGGATAGCATCGCAATTGAACTCTTTGCACAGCCATTAGTGAGCTTTTCGCCTTTGTTGGTACGTGCAATACTCTCATAGAGTTCACCAATCGTTTTCGAGAATTCGCGATTAGTTTGTATCTTGATATCAATCTTATTATGTTCACCGGCGGAGTCAGCATCCGTTGTTTGATTTGCAATTGGCGCTGTAATTACATATATCACTTTATTGAAAGAGGCAATTTTTAAAACCAATTTTTAACTTACCTTCTACGACAGTCTCTGCTGATGAACTGATATTTGAATTGTCTTTATCGTTGATAAGTTGCTGTTTACGCAAAGCGTTCTTTTCACTACGCATGAACTCCTTGTGTAGTGAAGTCATCTTGAGCCCTGTGAGATCCGACTTTTGACGCTTGATAATCGACTGACGACTTGCAATTGTGGCCTTTGCTACTAATGTCGATTTCTCTGGCTTTTTTACGTTGTTCGTCAAGTTTTTGCGTTGCACTGGCAATGAATTAACTTTTGCTTTGGCGTTCTTTATTTCTGGTCTGACTGGCACCGGCTTGGTTGCCTTCTCGGGCGCTTTTTGCAACCTTATCGGTTTTGCTGCCTTCTCATTCTTCTTATTTGCACTATTTTCCTGTTCACGCTGCTGCTCCTGTTGTTCATTAAGCAATGCCAGGGTGGGTAAACTTGCGTAGCCTGTAGGTTGATGGAAACGATTTGACCAGTGCATACTGGATCTTCTTCGCGTTTTCACTGTTAGCCAACCGTCATCGGCATCGGGTGACAACTGTTTCGATTGGGTGTGACTTTCTTCATCGACTTTAGCACAGTTAGTACGCGATGTGCCAATTTGTTCATTGCTGGCTTTTAGCGTTGAACTAGAGCTGCCGATATCCTCATGTGATGATTTGCGTGAATTATTCACCGAACTGCTTGTTTTCGTTAACCGTGGATTAGAAGCTGATGCATTAGTTGGCTGTAGTCGTCTTTGCAAGGGTTTCGCACTTGTGTTGTTGCCGTTCATGTCGATCATGGTACGTGATCTGGCTGAAAGACGCGAAGCCACGTTATTGGGCGGTCCGTGACACTCTGTTTTGCTCGAAGGACGCGCAGGTTGACTGACGACAGAGTTGCGAGTGGTACGCATTGTACTTGTGCGATTGTTGACACTTGGCACGGTACCAGTTCGCCGGAAACCATTTGTGCCCGGTGCAGGCCCTGTTACTGGTTTATTATTATTGCTTATTACTGGCTTTGTCGTTTTTCCAACGGTCGTTGCTAACGTTGTAGCTTTCTGTGTGGTAGTACGGACTGCCGCTGGACGATTTAAAACACTGGAATATTTTAAGGGACTATTCTGCACTGGATTTGTCACTGGGCCAGGCGGCACTGGTACCTTCTTCAATACTTCTGCTGCGGGTTTAATGGGGGCTGTTGATAAGACGGTTGGTTTGGCTTGCTCAGTTAGCAAAGCATTTTCCATTGCATCCATTTGTCGTACTGTAAGTTCAAGTGCCGTTTGTGGCTTAAGTTCAATCACAACCTCCTCTTGGCTTGTGATTTTATTTGTTTCCTCCGGACGTTGGCAATCCACAATAGTGTCTGGTATTACATCTGGCAGTTTTTCTTAAACAATATTAGTTAAATAATCGTCATAATAAAATATATAAATGAAAATACCTTCTACTGCCGGAACTTTCAGCTGATCGGATTGTAAACGCTCTGCTTCTGGTTGAACAATTTCTTTATCAATATCTTTTTGTTGCACTATATCGTTTGTTAATTGTATTTCCTCGACCAACTTTTTTTGACGCTCCTCTTCCGCAAGTTGTTCTTGACGTTCTTCCTCCGCACGTTGTGCCCGTTGTTCCTCTTCTAGACGTTGTGATTCAATTCTTTCCTGTTCCTCTTTTAGGTCTGCAAGTTTCTTGCGCAAATCCGCCAAAGTTAAGTGATCGTCTTCTAGATCTGTCTGTGAGTACTGATGGCTCATGCCTTCAATAATTATATGATCTGTCACCTCTATTTTAACCTCCTCCATCGGAGTCTGTGATAATTCTCGTTGTGTTGGCTGAACGTCAATTGGATCTTGGGTTGGCCTTTTATTTGCGGCAAACAATTCTCGCACATTTACACGCATCGCACCTTTTGGTAGCTGCTCATACGCACGAAACATCTTCTTGGGCGATAGTTGGCCATCTGAAGGCGAAGTCTTTCCGGAATTGCAAATGAAAAGCGCTGGGCTCGATTTGCCAGACGCTGTTGGACTCGATAAGCTTTTGGCTCGCACTCTTGGCACTGGGTTACTTTTACGCACCTCCCATGCCAAACTTTGTGGACGTTGCTGAAGTGGTCGAGATTCATAGTCCCAAGATACCTTAAACCATTCGCTGAGCGCTTTAAAGTCACGCACATAGTTTTCCAATACAAGAATGGCTTCTTGGCATGAAGATATGTTTTCATAACACTCAACGGTTTGATAGATCTCATTTACAGCGCGTTGCAAATTGCCGAACAACAACGCCCAATAGCGTGCCTGCAACTCCGACTTTTTATCTCGGCCCGTAGACGCGCTGCGAACTCGAGGTCCACTACATTGATTGCTACTGTTCATTTGACGTGCCGAATTTGTTGGTGAGCGGCATTTCTTCGGTGTATGTGGAGGTGCGTTCAACGAGTTTGGTGATCTTGGTGGTGCAACTGGCGGCTTACGGTAGTTAGGAAACATTTGTTGTGCTAAAAAAAAACTAAATGTATTACTCATATTGAAAACGTTAAGCCGTTAACACTTACCATCGCCATTTAAAACGCCTCCGCTTTGACTGTTTGATGTGGTATCGTCACAAAATTGATAGACCAACAGATTCTTCGCATCTCGACCCTCACGACTCAATACTTCCCTCATTTCCATAACCGACTGGTTTCTTACTTAAGTGTTACTCACTTCCACCTTTGACAGCTGTAACTCCTCCTCAAATTCAGCACCAACACCCACACAACAAACGCAGCTGTTCCTTCTCAACCTATTTTACCGGCTGTCCTTAATATTTGACAAGTATTATTTTCTTATTTGAGTCAAGTTGTTTCAGAACTATTATAAGCACCGAAAGTCAAGTTTTGTATTAAGATATAACTTGTAGATTTTCCTCATGAGCGGCCAACTGCGATGGATGACAGGCAGTCGGGCACCTCGTGTAACAATGTAGTTTTCTTTGTTGTTGTGGCTATAAGTTTCGCACTCCTAAAGGCAACATCTTTACACGCACATTTTCTGCACCCGTCATGCGTCTTACGTCACTCAGAATTGCTCATACAGCAAGTTTTCCAATTGTTTTACAACGACTTTTCACGCAAATTTCAAATTGTTTATTTCCATGGAAATTCGTCGAATTCGGTGTAATTGGTTACAGCAACAACCAAATTCCACTGAAAATACTCTAAAAAATACCATATCAGAATGATACCATCTGTTGTTATAAGCGGGCCTTAGACGCTCAATATTTCCGTCAAAACATGGGACATATGTACAGCGGTTCTCAGTCAAAATGAACCATTTCCATTTTTCAACTTTGAGTGACTATATCTTTTGAACGAAGAAATAAATCGACAAAGTACAAAGGGAAGACTTCTAGATTGAAGTTTCAGCTTTAAAATGATATACAATTTTATTTTAAAAAAGTAATTTTTAAAAATGTTGTGGCTATAAAACCAAAAAAAGTCACAAAAAAAGTCACAGCGAACTTGAACCAGTTTGGACTGATTAGGGTTGTATCTTAATTTCATGGCGATTTTTTTTTAATTGTATACTCCATGTGGACTTTCTTTTATTTATTAAATATTCCTACTTATGTTACCATTGATTCCGATCCAGATTTTTGTTGTTTGAAGGCGATTTTCGTAACAAAACCCCAAAATGCTTACTTCAATACATATTGTATGGAATTTTCTTTGGTTGTTATGAAAATCCTTCCCTGTGTCCAAATTTTGAGAATTTTACCATATATTTTGTGCTTTGTGTTGAGTTTGAATGTTATATTAAACATCTATTACAAAAAAACATCCGATCCAATACCGAATGCCGATGTTCAAGCCCAACCCAAAATGTGTTACTCCATACATGCGTGTTTTGTATGGAAAAGTGACATTTTTTATGAAAAAATTGTTGGTTTGGATTGATTAGGTGTGAAATTCTCCACTCGTTGTTGGAACGGATGTTTTTTTTTAATAGACGGTTACTATAAGATTAAACCTAAACACTAAAGACAAAAATGGCAATAAAATTACAAGAATTCGGACATAGGGTAAGAATTTTACTACACCATTGGCAAATTCCATACAAAATGTATGGAAGTGATTATTTTGGGGTTTTGGTACGAAAATCGCCTTCAAACAACAAAAATCTGGATCGGAATCAATGGTAACATAAGTAGGAATATTTAATAAATAAAAGAAAGTCCACATGGAGTATACAATTAAAAAAAAATCGCCATGAAATTAAGATACAGGCCTAATCAGTCCAAACTGGTTCAAGTTCGCTGTGACTTTTTTTGTGACTTTTTTTGGTTTTATAGCCACAACATTTTTAAAAATTACTTTTTTAAAATAAAATTGTATATCATTTTAAAGCTGAAACTTCAATCTAGAAGTCTTCCCTTTGTACTTTGTCGATTTATTTCTTCGTTCAAAAGATATAGTCACTCAAAGTTGAAAAATGGAAATGGTTCATTTTGACTGAGAACCGCTGTATATTCGCTCAATCTGTTCGCTTCGCCGAAATGTTCATCATTAGTGGCGGTGTTCGCGAACAAATTTAGTGTTCGTCGGCGAACAAATCCAAAAATAAAATCGTTCATTCATCCTGTATTCGCGCGAACATCTCGCACGAACATCATTTGAAAAAAATACTCAGATATTGTAGTAGCAATCAAGACTACTCGAAAAAGTCAAAGTATTTATTAGAAGAGCTAATTATTTGTTTCAATTCATAAATTAATACCCTGACAAAGAGAATAAGTAATACAATTCATTTAACTGCGAACGAGCCTTTTCGGAATATTCATCCCTGTACATGGTGTTTTTTAGTACTTTAATGATTGGCAAATTTTGATACTGAAGCAGTGTTACCAACTTTCAAAAATGTTTCCCCCTAAACACAAACCAAAGACCTCTAAAATCCCTAAAATTACTAGGAAATCCCCCTAAATAAATTTTACATTATTAATATAAATAATTAATTATAAAAACAAAAGTTACATAAACAGTTTTAAATATAATTATATTTTTTAATAAAAATACAATCAAATATCATAAAATTTATAATATATGAAAATTAATTAATTTATTTTCTTCTTTATTTTAATACCTAATACTTCAAGTGTTATTGTATCTCTCTTTAGTTTCCGATTAAGGGGTTTGTGTTTAGGGCGAAACATTTTTGAAAGTTGGTAGCACTGCTTTGATTTGCGCTCAAGGAATTCCGTCACAAAGTCGTTCAAGTGTCGGGGTTCTATATGATAACATAAGTCAAACAACGCGGTGAAAATCAGATTGAGAGCTTCTTCTTCCACTTCTGCCGACACTCTGCCGACACTTTTGTGTCAAATGGCCCGTTTGCGTTTCCCAACCTCGGAATTCCGTCACAAACTCGCAGCCGCAAAACATCGGAGGAATTTCTCCGCGGAAATCAAAATTTTGCATTTTTGGGGCTACAAATTATTTATTGTTATATACAGTAAAATTGCATTTAATTCCGTCTCTTGTGCAACGAAAATACGTAAAAAATAAGAAAGTAACATGACAAAATAGTTGAAAAGTGAGCGAGGTGAAAAGAAGAGAGTTAAAAGTGCAAAATAGAAATCGTGATGTCATATTTCACAAAATCTTTCATTAATTAATTAAAGTGTTTCCTACTTTCCAGCACTCGATTGATTTGTTAAACGGGCGCATTAAAGTGCAAAGCGCAAAATATTTAATTTAATTTAGAGAGATTTTTCAATTAAATTGCGACAATTTGCTGTGGAATTATATTTTTTTTTCGTATTGGACACAGAGAATGAAAATTGGTTGTGCATGCATGATTGTGTGTGTGTGTGTGAGTGTGCGATGAGTTTGATGTGTTTGTCGAAGAGGGAGTAAGAGGGCAAAAAAGCAACACTCGCATTCGTCGTCGCGCGGAGTCGAGTAGAACGAAAATTAACTAACGTCCGGTGCAAAAGAACAGAAAGTTTGACTGTTTCCCTCCAAACAAACTATAACGAACTTTACGAATCCGCCCACAACCGCCTGCCCGAAGCCAAAACACATACACTCTCGTTGCCTTGGCTCTGCCGTAAAGAACTCCAACAAACGGCGCTGGAAATTAAACCAATCCGCACACTCAAAATCACCCACACCTTCCGCAACCCGTCCATCAAAAGTAACCACATATCACCAACATCAAAATGACCACTGTTGACGATCTTCAGATGGAGGTGGAGCGCCTGAGTCGCGAATTAGATCAAGCGACCAGTGAGCGCGCTCAATCGGCGCAATATGGTCTCTCGCTGCTTGAGGAGAAGTCATCGCTGCAGCAAAAGTGCGAGGAGCTTGAAACGCTCTATGACAACACAAAGCACGAACTGGAAATTACACAAGAGGTGAGTAATAACAATCAACCGACTTGCTATTCGAATAATTAGCAGGTAACTATGCGCTCTCCATAATTGGAGCCATGCCGAGCGGTTGACCTTGGCGCGCAATATGTTGCCCACAAATCGGATCAATTGTGTGTTATCTACGCTAAGGTTTTTTATTTTTTTTTTTTACACACATGACAACACTGAGTCAAAGACAAAGAATTCATCTGGCACACGTTTGCTTGCTACCTTTATTTTGTTCTCACTCTAACAATTACTCTCTTTCGCATACGCACACAATTGAACTGAAAAAAATAAGAGTTTTGCAATCGACCGTGGCAAATTGTCTCGTTGGCAAATTAAACGCTCAAAGCACGTAACAACAACCACATTATGTGGAAACCCTTCTTTCGATCACCGAGCATTGGTAGGGTATGCTGGCCAATGACTGCACGATCACTTCAACGGTCACGTGGTATGCTTGGCGACACCTTATAATTAAAATGAAATTCATGGGTTTATTTTCTCTTCTTAACTTCCAAACTACGTCATTTAAACCTTTCCTTTTTGCCTACAATCTGGCCTTAAACATTTGTAGCCTAATTTTGCTGTCTTACCAGTTGGACAAGCGATTTTTTGTGGTTTTATTTTGCACAGAAATTAATGTTAATCAAAGCAACAAAATGAAACCAAAAAATTCCAGTTCAGTTCATACAAATATTCGTGTCTGTGAGCTTTTGCTCTCATTTAGGTAACATTCATTTCGCTTATCGGTTTGCTAACTAATTGGATTGCATAAAGGTAAACTAGCTGATAAGGTTGGCTTAGACAAATTGCGACTTTTGAACATTAACAAACAAATATTTTACTTTCGCCAGCAATGCAGATTAAACCGTATTTATTTTTATAGTTAATGAAACGCGCTTGGCACTCCCTTTTTTTCGCCCAGTCGTCTAATTGTTGTTGTTGTTGTTGTGCTTGTTGCCAGGATATGCAATTAAAATCAATAAGACAGAGTATCGCATAGCAAATTGGATTATTGAGTAATTATTTTGAAAAAGGTTGAATTTATTACAATCATGGCATTTTATTTTTCTACAACTTTGTTATTTTTCATAGTTTATTACTAATATAGAAGCGTGCACACAACGCCCAACAATATTTTGTTTAATTTTTCACTTTACTTCATTAGCATTTTATGGTTTTTGTACATGCAAACCATGAGATTTTCATAGCCGACCAACAGATACTTTAAATGATATAAAATTGAATTTTCGCGCATATTGAACGCGTCAGAGCAGAATGAGTGTGACTCTGCTTGTATGTGTATATTTATATAATGGCATAGACTGGCAGCCATGCCAACATGCAGGGGGGTTGGGGCACAACATTGTCGAATCAAGATATCAACACGGCTGCAACGCCACCGGAAAGCATGAAGGCACACACATTGCAAATTTTCCGCAGGCAAATTGCCGTGAAAAAGGCATAAAATACAGATGAGTGTTGGCATTATAGGGGTGGGGGGGACAGACGGACGTTGGTGTGGCGCACATTGCATTGCACGAAGACAGGCCGCAAGATGTGAAAATGGCGCCGATGTCATCCTTAATTTCTTTAACTCAGGCTGAGGCTGAGGGTAGTCATAGTCATAGTCATCGCCGTCGTTGGCTAATTTACGAAGTCTGCCATGAAATTAGCACTCTACATTTAAAGAGAATGTTTCTACGCCGTTGGCATTGCAAGAAGACGACGAAATTTGATTAACAAAATGGAAAAAGTAACTTGGCGAAATAAGTTTTTAATTGGTTGGAATATTAGTTGGCATAACTCAGGCGATGCTAATTTTGTAATATTTTCTTTGGCCTAAGTTTTGGCAACTGAGAAGGATGATAATAATATTTTAATAAGGAGGCAAAACAGCCATGACCAGCAAAGATTATAGGCTATAAAAGCTTTTGTGGTTGTAACTCTGTGAATGCTCAGAGTCAAATTAAATCGTTGATTATCTGCTACATAGTTTATACAGTTGACTTTTGCAAACACACATACACACAAGAGTTGTTAGGCGCTTTCAAATGTCACATTTAGAATGCATTTGAAACCATAAAACACGAAACAGAAACCACAACAACATCAACAGAGTCCATGCAGTGAGCCACAGTTGACCACAGCAGAGCACATTAAAATGCAACAAGGACATTTGGAATGTGCACGAAATGAGGGTGCAACACATGAGACTTAAAAGCAGTCAAGCATTTTAGGCTTTTGGAAACTAAAAAGCCTCTTTTGAGAACCATGCAAATAATGTCGTGATTAGTCTTAAAAAAAACAACCAACAACAAATTCAACTCGACGCTTTAAAGTAAAACAAACATGACAAGGATTCAAAACACAACTAAACAAACAACAAAATAGAATAAGAAGCAAACGAACTGCAATGTTGCGCCCTTGGCAGCATAAAAATTATAATGATTTGACGCTACTGATGTTTTTATTGTTGTTGCTGCTGCTGTTGTTGGTGATGTTGGCGCAAATTGCAATTTTGCAGCAATCAAAGCGACAACAAAAGACAACTGCAACATTGCAATGCTAACGAACATAAATGCCGCAATGTAAAAAGGTTAAAAACGACGCTTGAATTCTGACAGACAAAACATTCAAGTTCCGCTCAAGCGAAAACGGCAACGGTGAAGGCAACAAATCGCGTTGGGCGTGGCGCAACGGAAGTGTGTCGGTCTGTCTGTCTGTGTGCTTCTGCAGAAGGATGTGCTGTAAACTGCAATGAATGAATTGCAAGCTGTTTCATTTCACACACAAACATACACAAAGACAGAGAGACAGACAGACGAACACACAGAGCAACATATTTGAGTATGCTTTTCTAAGCTCTCCCCCAGCCGCACAAACTGTGGTGGCGCGGGCGGCCACGAAGGTGGTGGCGTTGACTCCTTCTAAATGGTCGCCATGGATGCTTGTTGAGCGTATTGGGAGACGAGGCCAATGCTCAAAGCAATGAAAACTTTTTTGCACAGTAAATTGTGCAAACTCTTGATGAGTTTTTCATTGCTTGTGCGGATGTGCGTCAGTTGGGCTGTGTGTGTCAGTGTGAGTGTGTTTGTGTGCGTCGGCAAGTGTGTGGAAAATCTCAGCACATAAAAAACAAACAACAATAGCAAATCAACAACAACAACACTGGAACAATTGGTCAACGTTGTCAACTCTGGTTTTGTTAGGTCGCAAAACATGCAACTAATGGAATGCAATTTATTTGCTTTAACTTTTTGCTAGCATTTTTTTTTTTTTTGCCTTTTCTTATTTTGATTAGTTTGTTCATTTCTGTTATTTATTTTACAACATTCTTTGCGCTCTTGGCCATTTTATAAACTAAATAAATGACCATACAAACGACCGACAAGCTTGCAGCATTGAGGCGGTGAAAAGGAAGACAAAAAAAAAGGCCTTACGAAATAATTTTGAATATTTATTTAAAAATTACTTGACAAATACAAAACGAAATGACAAAAGTAGCATTCTTTTTGTGTAAGGCACATCAATTTGTAACATAAATTGCTTTCCTCGACGCGACTCACTCTGTAGCTCTGGGCGCCTTTGGAAAGCTGCCAATATGAATAAGAATAATCGTGAGAAAAATAAAAAAGGACAACAATGCCAGAAACAGACTTTGGTGCACACTTGAAATCACTGGCTATGCAAACAAGAAGGAGAAGAAAACTCTGACTATACAGACTAAGGAGGTGGAAAATTCAAATCATTGAGTGCAAAGCATTCGATAAGATAGGAAAAAGGGGGCTGAGCAGGGGCAATAAAAAGTATGAAATGATGCTCTGTTGCCATTTGGATTGCAATTGACGCTTTCTTGGGTGCTCTCTATTCACACCATTCAAAAAGTCATTCAATTGCTTACTAATTTCTTAAGGAATAAAACGAAGAAGAACAAGATAAATTGGAAGTTGTTCAAATAGCGAAGCGGATAAATGCACAAAGCTTGTTTATAAATCAAACAGGATGTTGTCGCAGGATGACGCAATATTTAAATAATATGTATTGTTGTTTTATATTTCCGCTATTTGTATATTTGGAACAACAAAACAAAATAATCGAAGGAGAAGTGAAGGCAAAATAACTATTGCTTCACTTATTCTATAACTATTAAGATACTATCATATTTTAAGCGTGTTAGGGAATCTGGAGAAGTGCCTTAAATTTTAAACTTTAATTGCTATACATTTTAAGAAAATTCTTCCATAATTTCTTTAATTTTTTTATCATTATTAATGTTTGTATGCACATTTGTCTATAAACTCCATATGTCGCTTACTCCTTCTTCTTTCTGTGTGCTCATAAAGCATGATGAACAGTAAAATGACAACAATTTTAACTTGCGGCAGAATAACATGAGCGACGACGGACGGTGGGACAATGACATGAAAAGCTGGCAGCCAAGTGCCTTCTATGTGTGTGTGTGTTGGAGCCATTCAATTCACTCAGTCATTCATTGCAGCATATTGTCATGTAGCGATGCACCCCGCCGCGCCACCCCCTCACCTTTGTAAGACCACGTAGTTTGACACTCTGCCCTTAACAAAAACCCCACCCGCATGTGGAGTGCATGTCATTCATCTTGTGTTGTAGTTGTAGTTGTTGTTGTTATTGCTATTGTACATGTACGTTTTTGGCACACGTCATGACAAACTGCGTTGTTGTTATTGTTGCTGGAAATTGTTATTGTGCTTTGTTGTCGCAAAATCCTTACAAATTCATGTTATTGCTTTTGTTGTTGTTGTTGCTACCATCATTGTGTTGTTCTGTGATGATAATAATGAAGGTAATCCTCTATTTTTAAGTCCATCACACGCAACACCAGCTGCTCTGCCATCAGCTAAGAGTAGAACAAACCAAACTGTCGAGAAATGAGAGCACGACAAACACTTTTTCTGCCACAACGCACACTCTGCACTATGTGTGTGTGTGTGTGTGGGTGTGTGCATTGTTTATGCATGTATACGTGTGTCTACAATACGAGTACGGCATAATCTCGGACTGGCTATCTTCATGACTGTCATTTTATACCGAGTTAAACGAGCTTCCTCATTGTCGCTTCCTTCTTGGCAAATGCAGCACTTGTTCTATCATTTTCACCGGTTGTGTCCTGTTGAGTGTTGTTGCGGTGGCGGCGCCGTTGACTCTTATGTGGGTTAGCATTTATTTAAGTTAATTAAGAATTTTCTAATTTGCATAAAAGTTTCCTATTTGCTTAGGCGCCTGCCTGAGCGCTGCTATACCTGAGCTAATGGTTTAAGTACACAGTGCAGGAGCATGTTTAAGCCAAAGGATTAAATAACTTTGGAAAAAGGGAATTTTTAGTAGTTATTACCAAAAAGTTTAAATCAACGTTTTGGAGAAATCTAACTGAATAAGTTTACTGTGCGAAGTCAATCTTTTGTACACTTTTGGCAATGTGTGTGTGTGAGCCTTAAATGAGCACAATTTTTTTTGTTGTTTTTTATTTTTTGCCACAGATTTCGCTACTTAAAATAAAAGCGTCACTTTCGTTTAAAACAAAATGTGAAGCAAGCAAGCGCGTCTGCATTTCAATGGAAATGATTGAAATACTTGTGCGAGAAAATAAAATATTTTCGTCTTTTCGCATTGTTGTTGTTGTGGGCTGAAACATGGCTGAAAATTCGCGTACTTAATGGCATTCCATCCAAAAACGTACGACAGAATGTATAAATACCCTTTTCCGGCGCCAAACCATTCCATTTTACACTTTGCCCTATTTTGTTTTTCATTGTTGTTGTTGTTGCTGTTATTTTCGTTGTTGTACCCGTTTTTATACTAATTAACAAAATGCATTTTCCCATCGTGATTTTCAAATTAAGACAACGCGTTTTTGTTGTCTCAGCAACCGCAACAACAATGACAACACGGCTTGCTCGGCGCCAACAGCAGCAATCGTAAAAACAGAAGAAGAAGAATGAAAGCAGCAGTTGACAGTAATTACGACCACAAACGCAACACCCCCGTGTGTGTGTGTGTCGTTGTTGCTGAGGGAATAGTTGAGCACGATTGTGAATGCATAGTGTGGCACAAGCCGAGAGAGGGAGAGAGCAAATCTAGATTGAGACTTTTGCACGTGTGATGAGCGCCTCCACAAATTGACTTGATTGTTGTTGTCGCCTGCTCGTGTTTATTTTCGCAAAACGTTTTTTACACTTGTCGTCTTGTTTATGAGCGAGAAGGGGGCAATGAAGGTGTTGCTGCAAAGCTGACAAAGAAGCCATGACGAGATGGCTGAATGAAGGTGGTGTGTGTTTTACTTAAATTGTAATTTACAACATTGTTCCTACTAATTGCAAAACATTTAAGCATGTCCTTACACTAGCACACACCCACACACACACAGAGACATGTTCATTGTCACTGTTGTCGCTGTAAGATTTATCAGTGTAAGTGAAACGACAAAGCCAAGGATTTCCACACCAACTTGACTCAGTGACAAAACAAGTTGTTTTACTTTGTTGTTAATTCGGTCTATCTTTTTAATGAATTCCGACATTTATTTTACCATAGATATGTAAAAGTATTTTCACATTAAAATGTATTTATTTTTACTGCCATTACCTCTTTTACTTTTTACAACAAAATATTGTACTCTGAAGATACATTTTATTGTTTTGTCTGTCATCTTAACTATTACAATGTATCTGCACAGCCTTTAAATCAGCTTGTTGCACTAAAATCTGTAATGCTTATAGAAGGTGTTGGTCTCCACCTTCTTGTGCATTGCCGAACAAGGATATAGGATATTATACATATAGTTAGAAAGTTTGTTGTTTTATTTTGTGTTGCGTACAAAGGGTAACTTATATTGCTGTAAATATTTGACCGCTGCTGAATATATTACCATAAAAACGGACACACTCCCAGACAGACAGTAATATTGTTTGTAGTGTGTACTTGAAAATTCAATAAAACGCAAAGTTTGCGGCTTCTGTCCTGTCCGTCACGGCCAGGACTATTGCAGTGTGGCTTGTATGTTGTTGAGCATTGCACTATAGAAATTCGTTACGCAATGCCAGTTTTTTTTTTTTTTTTCATTTTTATGGGACTAAACTGATTTCAATTAAACTTTGGTTACTGACAAGTCTTAATGGAATTTCGTCTTGTTAGCCAAAGAAACAAAAACAAACAAACAAACGAACCAAGTCACCGATGTGTCGTTTAGCCGGGGCCGGATGTCTCGTAAAAATGTCCTTTGATGACTGATTTGGGTGTGTCGTCGAGCATATGTCGACTGCTGAAGCGTTTCAATACGTTGGCGCGCCCATAAACGTTAACGAAGAATTGAGCACACACCTCTCGCTCACACTCACTGTCGCTCTGTGGGCTAAGCGTATTTTGCACCTTCAACATTTCGCTGGCACAAAAGGGCAAAACGACTGAGCGCGCCCCAACTTCCAAATGCAATTAACAAAATCCAATAAACGCGAGTAGAGTAAAGGCACAGCAACAGCGAACAACGAAGTCAGGCAATGCCATGCCGAGCCGTGCCGTGCTTTGGTCTGGTCGGGTGTTGCTGAATTCGCGAAAAATTGCAGTAAAAAAGTATAATGAAAAAAGTTGTTTGTTAGCGGGTTGAGATACGCGGTCAGACTCCAATGCTTGGGCCATTTTTGTGGTGGTGTGGTGTGATGGCGGCGGGTGGGATGGGTTGGTGTGAGTTGTGTAAGTCCCATGAGTACGGCAAAGCACAGAATGCGAAATGAACGCACGGCAGCAAAAGCAGAGTCAGCAAAGAGTCTGTTATTGCCAGTATTGTAGCAGTTGTTGTTGTTGTTGTAACTGTACTGCCTTGTTATACATGCAAATGACTGCAATAAAAACCATCGCCAGCAGAGCACAACAAATGAATGCTCCATTGGATTTTCGTTGGAACATATTTTATAATATTCTTTTATTTTTGCTTGCAGGCACTCACCAAGTTCCAAACATCACAGAAAGTAACAACTAAAACCGGCATCGAGCAAGAGGAAACGTTGCTTAATGAGTCGGCTGCCCGAGAGACTTCGCTCAATCTGCAAATTTTCGATCTCGAAAATGAGACGAAACAACTGCGCCATGAGCTGGAACGTGTACGTAATGAGCGCGATCGCATGCTCCAAGAGAACTCCGATATTGGACGTGATAAATCCGATAACGAGGCAGAACGATTACGACTCAAGGCCGAGGTCAAGGATCTTAAGTTTAGAGAGACACGCATGCTCACCGAATACTCGGAACTGGAGGAGGAGAACATATCGCTGCAAAAACAAGTTTCCAATCTGAGAAGTTCACAGGTGAGGATAATTTGCATATCAATAATACTTTTGCGAAATAAATTCAACAATTGTATATATTTTAGGTGGAATTTGAAGGTGCCAAACATGAGATCAGACGCCTTACCGAAGAGGTTGAAGTGCTCAATCAACAAGTCGATGAGCTGGCAAATCTGAAGAAGATAGCCGAAAAGCAAATGGAGGAGGCTCTTGAAGCACTGCAGGTATGTAAGACCTTGCGGAATTATGCAATGGAAATAGCTAATAATATTTGTTTTTTTTTTTACTACAGGGTGAACGCGAAGCGAAGTATGCGCTCAAAAAGGAACTGGATGGTCATCTCAATCGCGAGTCGATGTATCACATCAGCAATTTGGCTTACAGCATACGTAGCAATATGGATGACAACACCAGCACAAATTCTGATGGTGAAGAAGAAAACTTGGCGTTGAAACGCTTGGAGGCTGACTTGTCAACAGAACTGAAGTCACCCGATGGCACTAAATGCGATCTCTTCTCCGAAATACATCTAAACGAGCTCAAGAAACTCGAGAAGCAATTGGAGTCCATGGAAAACGAGAAGACACATTTGACTGCTAACCTGCGCGAAGCACAAACCAACTTAGACAAGTCACAAAATGAGTTGCAAAACTTTATGTCACGCTTAGCCGTGCTGGCGGCACATGTTGACGCACTTGTACAGCTTAAGAAACAGATCGATGTCAAGTCGGACGACAAACAACAGAATGAGAACGATCAGGAGAAGCTGAAGCAACAATTGCGTGCCGCAATTTCACAATATGCCAGCTGGTTTACACTCTCCGCCAAGGAGATCGATGGGCTCAAGACTGACATTGCCGAACTGCAGAAGGGACTCAACTATACCGACGCAATGACCACGTTGCGCACTGAGATTACAAATCTGAAGAATAAACTGCTCGCCACCGAGCAGAAGTCACTTGATCTGCAGAGCGATGTACAAACGCTGACGCACATTTCACAGAATGCCGGTCAGAGTTTGGGCTCAGCGCGCAGCACTTTGGTCGCTCTGAGCGATGATCTCGCACAGTTGTATCATCTAGTCTGCACGGTCAATGGCGAGATGCCAACACGTGTGCTTCTGGATCACAAGAGCGACGATATGAGGTATGTTGTCATTGCCATAATTTGCTTCATTTCAGTCTTCTAAACACTTCGTCTCCTATCCTATATTAGCTTCGAAAATGACTCATTGACTGCCATACAATCGCAGTTCAAGTCAGATGTCTTCATCTCGAAGCCACAAGTCATTGAGGATCTACAGGGTTTGGCCGATTCGGTCGAAATCAAGAAATACGTCGATACGGTGAGTGATCAAATAAAACACCTGAAGACTGCTGTCGAGCACACGATCGAACTGAACAAGAATAAAGTACGCGGCGATTTACCGGAAGGAGGTAAGCCTTGAACGCAACAGCTCTTATATGCACGGCAATAATCATTGTTTTTTTTAAATTTCTACACAGGCGATAAATACAACCGCGAGGAGGTTGAAGAACTACAAGAACAGATTATCAAGCTTAAGAGCTTGTTGTCCACAAAACGCGAACAAATCGCAACGCTGCGCACGGTGCTCAAATCCAATAAGCAAACTGCTGAAGTCGCGCTCACAAATCTCAAATCCAAGTACGAGAACGAGAAGATGGTCGTAAGCGAGACTATGTCGAAGTTGCGCAACGAACTCAAAATACTCAAGGAAGATGCAGCAACTTTCTCAAGTGCGTTCAATATTGATTGTTTAGTGCAAGAATATAGTTAAAAGTTGTACTCGTATTGCAGGTCTACGTGCAATGTTCGCTGCACGTTGCGAGGAATACGTGACACAGGTCGATGACCTCAATCGTCAGCTGGAGGCGGCAGAGGAGGAAAAGAAGACACTAAACCAACTACTCCGACTGGCTGTGCAACAGAAGTTGGCGCTGACACAGCGACTCGAAGAAATGGAAATGGATCGGTGGGTGCATTTAGGGCGTTAGACGCGGGGTGCGTGGAGCAATCGAAACATATCAAAGCTACCCTATATTCCCTTCAAAAACCTTCTAATATCCCTTATAAAAAATCAAAATAAAGAAAAAAAAAAGATGCACCAAAGCAATGATAGCAATTCAAACCAAACTCATAAGTCCTGGTAAGCATTTCGTTCGAAAGACGCTTTCGCATACGATGTCGCTTACTAACTGTGACGTGCATGAAACTGAACTCAATACAAGTCGAAATCTAACCAAGCTGCCTGCTGTTTTGCTCCAAGAATAACTTAAAATATAAAATAGATTCTCTGTTGTCTTGCGTTCACTAACAAAATTCCCATTTTCTTTTGTTTACTGCAGCGAAATGCGTCACGTGCGACGCCCAATGGCGCCCCAGCGCGGCACCAGCGGCAAATCCTCATTCTCAACACGCACCTCAAGCAGAAATCCGGCGGGCAATAATCAGAATCCCTTCTAACATAAAATCAGCGTGCAGCGTAAACTTTTGGCTTTAGTTTATACTTTACTTAAGTTATAAATACACAAGTGCAACACAAGTTTTGCTTTTTTATACTGAGTTCGCGTTGATTGATTACGCGCCCATTCGGATGCATGATGATGTTGCAGACGGAACGAACGCGCCGTTTAAATTATTATTTAACAATTAACTGTATTTATTAATAGTTGATAAAAAGAAAAACAAAGGAATGAAATTTTGAAAAAAGTCGGTCGGTTACTTAAACGTCCAACGAATATTGCTAAATTGAAAACTAACAAAAGATCGAACGAGATCATCTATAGTTAAAGACTATGTTGTATTCTTTGAAGTATTTGTTATTGACGTATTTGCGTTTATTTTTGTTAATTGTTCAAACGAATCGTTTATTTTTTTTGGATTGATCTATTGAAATGTTATTAACGCTGTACGCAAATGAAAATTCGAATGTACGATTTGAAGATGAAAGAAAATGTATTATTTGATTTGAGTTTCGTATTTCGGTGTAAACGAAAAGAGTATTTTTCTACACTGCAAAATTAGATTGGCTTATGCCACGCCCTAAACAACTCATGAGGCGCTTTTAAAGAATATTCAATTTACTTTTAAAATTTTAAATGAAAGTAATGAGTATCTAAAGCTAATAAACAATTTTGTTGTCTAAGAGACAAAAAAAAAAAACAGAAGAAGAAGCGCAGATACTTCTGAGCAGTATTTGTAAGCAGCTTGAATGTTCTTTGGCCTATTGTAACCGAAGAATGTAGTAACAATTTAGAAATTTAGTGAATTATTTTTCAGGAAAGCGAAAAATATGGTTTTTCATACAGAAATAAATTTCAAAAAATGAAAAAGGCAAAGAGCACTTTACACACACATATGTATGTATATTTAAATTTAGTAAATATGTTTTTTGTAATGAGATAAGATTTAAGCAAAAGCAAATAACTATAAATCGTCCAATTGAATATTTCAAAAATATACGAAATCTATCAAAATATTATCATTGTTTTTTATTTATTATTTTGCTTATTATTTTAGTTTTCTGTTCTGTTTGTTTTCTTCTTTATGTTTGGCACAAGCAGAATTACATATTGTAAGTTATAAACATTTGGCATTTTAGCTAAAAATGCAATTAACAAAAAATAAATTTAATTAGAAATATGTAAATGCGTTAAAAATGTAGTGAACTTTATCGTAGAATGTTAAAAATACTAGCGAAAAAATAACTATGCCAAAAAAATATGAACTATCTTTTTGTTCCTTTCACTTAATTCTGCGTTTTTTGTATTTTGTTGAAGAAAAAAAAAAAACGAAAACAAATGAAGAAACAAATATTTGAAACAACAAAACGAGTTTGTCTAAAATACCGAGCCATTAAATTGAATTTAACTACAAACAAAAATCGAATACGCCCACAGAAACAAAACTCTGACACACACACAGTAAGCACACAGATACACACAACACTCTTATATGTTAATACATTAATAATATATTTACTAATTGTTTATCAATTCTTACATTAGAAACATACTTAACATTTTACAAAACTAAAAATTATGAAGAATGTCGAAAGACATAAATAAATTGTAAATATAAATTATATTTATAGATACAAAAATCTAAATGATATCACAGTGAGTAACATACAAATTATTGAAACTAACAATTAATTAAATATTAAACTTGTTGTTGTCAACAGAAAATAGTTAAACACTTAAAAACAAAAAATGGAAAAAAAAGTATTTCTAAATGATTTTATTGTAATTTTTACCGTCCCAATTTGCAACAAAAACAAAAAAAGAACAGTAAATGAATACAAAAACAAATTTTATGAATTCCATTCACATGCAACAACAACAACAATATAAAATATCCAATTTGTGTACTGTTTTTCATTTGACTCGCCATTTCTTCGTTCAAACACAAAACTTTTACTTCGCACTCACTCATACACGTAAATACACACAGATAAGAATCTAGAATTCCAATTAGTTTTAAAAGATAAAACAAGAAAATAACCAACAACAAGATTTAATAAGTGGAAAAAAAACAGCCAAACTAATTATTGTACAAGCGAAGTTATCAATTATGAACAAAGAAATAATTAATTATTAATAATAAAATGTCAACAAATATTTGGGCCAAACATTCAAAAATTGATCGTGAGGTGGTACAGTAAATTGAACACGCAGCATGCGAAGTGGACCAAAGTGGTCCCAATTCTGGTCCAGGATTTTATAATGAATGCAAGCAACACGATTATTGATACATAATTTAAATAACCATATTAAATAAGCAAAATAAAAATATTGAAATAAATTTACCAAGCAACAGATTTAAAAAATAAATTACAAATTATGTTTAGAATTTCTGTTTTTTCCTTTTTTTTTGTTTTGGTGGGGTCAAAACAACTCGAAGTAGAAGACGACGCATGTTCAAAGGAAATCGAAGAAGAAGAAAACTACTTAAAATTTTGCTCTCTGTCTATGTGTTCAAAACTGTATTTGAGAGAAAAAGAACTTTTCTTAATAACAGGTGCACAGCAAATAAGGCAAGCAACAAAGTGCCTAACATTGGCTAAAAGTGTACGAGTTTATTCTGGCAAATCGTTTCATGCGTTCATTCTTTAGGCGGCCAACAGCCTATTAAAAAATGAGCATCATAAATAAAAAGCTTTAGAGGCCAAGTTGCCATATTCATGTGCATGGCACGCAGAAAATTCAACAGCTCTTCTTCCACTTGTTGAAAAATACAAAGCGAATCCTTCTCAAACATGTACGCAAGCACGGACACACCGAGGCAAGCAAGCGAGCTCAACGTCCGCCAAGCAAAAACAAGTTTTGTTTGCATTGCAAGTGTTTTAGATACGGAACATCCAGTGATTAAGTCAATGAACTTTGTGGCAGCCTTGAAGCAAAACAGGAGGTATACGAAGGATACAGTAGCATCCAACCTCCGACTAACTCTAGCAACAAACTAACTCTAGCAACAATTCTTAATAAACGCCTACAAAAATAACAAACATCAACCATTCAGTCTTTGAGTTCAATGAACTCCACAAAAGTGAAAACCTTCACTTACTTTTTTCGGCAAAGTTCGTCGACCGCGATCACCGAAATTTCATAAAATCACCAAAAATCGCCAAGCATCGAGTGCGCGTGTTCCGGCCTGCCAACTAGCAAAAGAAAAGTGAAACAAATTTCTGATTCAAATGCCAGGCGCACATGAAAAACAAACGGCATATGTAGCTGGCAATTTTGTGGCAATCAGCGATTCGACAAAGAAGTGTTTGGTAGCGAAGCGCTTAAATGCGTTTGTGCATTGGCGAGAGCGAGACGACAGCATCTTCAACTGGTTTTAGTACTTTCAGACATGCATAAGTTCGGCGCATGTGTTTGTAAAGTCAATGCTCACTTGAGATAAATTCAATTTGAAATTCGATCAATATTTATGGCTGGCCCGGCCTGGCATATAATTCTTTTTGTGCTTGTTTTCATTTGTTTGTTTGCGGCACATTTTGTTGTATGTGTTTATGAATTTCATGCAGCCTTGCGACAAAGACTGTAAAAGCATAGAATTTCAATGCAACTGCAAAAAATAAGTAATAAACAAAACATGTCAATGAAATGTGCCACCAATCAAATTATCAACAATCCTTTTCGATTGTTTCTCTTGGCTTGTACCCTATTTGTCCTGTTTTATCAGTGAAAACGTCAACAACACTTCAGTGCGGTTGAGTGGTGTTTCGAAGTTTTTGATGTGAAGGCGCAAATAAGTGTCACGAACATAAAGCCTTCCAAATATGTATCCTTGAGATACATGGTTACCGCCTTGCTGTGTGTACAAAAAGAGGTCATAACCAAAAAGTTTTAAGGCCACGGTCAGGGACAAAACAAGGTTAAAACGTCAGAATCAGAGCAGGGCGATTATTGTCGATAATTTTAAGTTTACCAACTGGCAACCAGCGGCACAGCACCACCACCATCAGAGACGGACGACGACTACCACGTGACGAAAAATCGCGCGCATTAATCGACTAAATGACGTTCGCTGCACAGCGTTACCGATATTTCGAATAGGCGATCAGCAATGCCAGACGGCGACAAACAAATCGATACGTTTTCCGTTGTTTTGCGCCAAAAACACAAACGTAACACGAAAGCCGACATGGCGCTGCCAACGGCTTCTTTTGAAGAAAAACTCTGGTGTAGATAATTCCGTTTGCCTGTATTATTCAATGAACAAGGCGATTTTAAATCAAAAACAGGTACAACATAAAACTGCACGTTGCGTTAAAGACAAAGTGTACTTTTCTAAGACATAGCAAACCAGATTTTGTTGAGTTTATGAATTTGAACTTAATGCATTCAAAAACCAAGCAGGTGGGCAGCGCCGTGGCTGCTTAGCAAGTACCGCACCGCGCTGCCGCACTTTGCCTATCATTCACTCACTCTCTCATTCGTAATGCGTGCCATGCTGCTCGTTGATTGCTCACTCGCGTTTTTTGTGGTTGGTCCGCTTCGCGTCGTCGCCTGCATTTGCATTGAACATTGAAAATAGTAGCAGGTTTTTCCTTGCCAAATGCTGCTCTGCTACACTTTATTGGTCGTTTCTGCTACAATGCAAGAAGAAACGAATTTCGAAAAATTTGTGTTGGTCGAATCGTTTGAATCTCGGACCAGGCGCACAAAATGAATAGAAAGCGTTTGCTATGCTATAGTTGGCTGTTGGCTTATTGGCTGTCGACTCTCTGCGAGCGCGTGCATTCCCGTTTCTCACCGTATGTTGCGCGACCCCTCCCTTACCCATAACCGCTACACGTTCTGTTTCTTCGGCAGCTCAGGCCTTTTATTCTTGTTCCATTGTTGTTGTTGTTGCTTTTATTGTGTTGACTTTCGATTCCGATTCGTTTTGTGTATTGTTTTCTAAATGATATTGGCAAGCGTCCTCCTCATCGGTCGGTCGGCCGTTTGCGGCTGGTAAGCTCTGCTGGCCAACCAAAATGCTTTAAATTGAATCAAGGCACTCAATGACCAACTCATTTCTACAACCCAAACAAAAAACTATTCTACATCATTAAGCGAATAAGCGAGTGATTAAAGATAAAAACATGTGAAAACAATCTTCTTAGCCTATCAACTAATTGAAAAGGTATTTTCAACTGCACAATACAAAAATGAATTGAATTAAATGCTTACCTCAACCCTTCTACTGTCATGTTGCAAAGTGATGTCCCGTTAACTCTTTGAGTCTGCGGCAAGGACATTGTGTGGCCGGCAACAGCTCCCTGTGGGTGGAGTTCGAATTAATATCGGATTGGCTTGGCATCTAAACTTGCTTGCAGTGATTGGTAGATAATGTTATTGGCATTGTGTTGAAAACATATCAACGCGCCGCCGAAGACAGAGAAGTAGCGCCCAAAAGAGCATTTAATGAACCGTTTACAATCACAACGACCGAAGTTTTGCCAGCAGCGGCATTAAAAAAATCTTATCGCAATTTGCTCAAACTCTGCCACACTTAACTCACATACACGTACAAACAGTAAAGGTGGTGTTTATTTGTTTATAATTTTTCACTTGAATCATATCAAAATCATGTCATATCGCAACTACTTTTCAATTTCATTCATCCGCATTTCAGGCGCGTCAGGCAACGGCAAAAATTTTGTGGTGTTGTATCGCGCGTCATTTACCAGGCGTTCAGGAACGGCAGAAAGCAAAATCCGGAGCATTTATTACGTTTTGCCACGGCAATGTTTGTCGCCTTTCACTAATTTAGCTTGCTCTAAGTTACGAATGTTTGCATGACAACGTAAGCTGTTTCAACGTATTCTCAAAAATATCCGAACTAAATTAATTGAATACATTTTGGGAAAAGTACACCAAGTCAATTTTCGAGTTGTCGTGCATTTCAGTGTTCTTAGTTACAATAGTATGGAATCGGCACATAAAGCAATTTACTATTCTTGTTTCATTTTCCATACTAGTCCGAACAGTTCATCGACTGAATATAAGCATCTCTTTCGCACACCATTGATGCTTCCGTTGATAAATTTAAGGGGTCATTCTCATGTAAACGCATGAATTTTTCATGTTTTTAGAAAACATTTATTTTATAAGATAATAAAATTCAACCAAATTATTTTTTTATATGTCTTATTTTTCATTTCTTATATATTTTTTTTTATTAAACTAGACACCAAAACAAAAAAGTATGTTACTGGTCATGTTGATAGCGGCTATTCATGTTGCCCGATATGAAAAATCCGAATGGATTATTTTTCAGGATGTCTGTCGCTATCGTCCGTACCAAAGGCAATGAATTTCAAACCGTCGAATGTATGAAAGCTTGGTACGGATTGAAATTTATTATTTTTATCGGAAACTGTTGCAACATCCGACTTAACAAAGTCAGTCAGATTAAGAAGTTATGAAAGTTAACTTCATGAAGGACAATTATTGAATATTTTGCGAAAACAAGTTATGCAACAATTAAGTTAATTTGGCAAGGCCACTTTAACCATCCATTATAATTTACAACAGAACTTAAAACTGAGCAAAAAACCCGAGCAGCATTAAACTTGTTGCCTTCATTAATATAGGGGATTTACGGTAGTGTGTTTTATGAGATTAAGAAGCGGAAAGAAGTCAAACCACTAAAATTGATAAAGTCACCTTTAATGAGTCAGTCACGTCGGAAATATTCATTCTTGAAACATCTAAAGGTGAATGAGTTTTTTTTTTTGCGTGTAATTTTCGTACTGATCGAGATATCCCCTCAACCCTTGAAGATGGTCTGTGAAGGGTGCCATAAATAAATAAAAAAACAAGCCACTTTTGAATAATTTATGCCAATCAAGTCATCTAAATCACAATGCTTAAAAAAAACAAAAAAAAAATCGAAACCCTTTCGAAATGAACAATCTTCTATGGTAAAAGGCTTTGAAGTAAAATTAAATTCAAAAGCTTAATTTATTTAATAAATATGTATGTATAAATTTACACAAACGCGCGCGAAGCTCGTGCCTGGTTTGTGCAAAAAAAAAAAAAAAATAATAATGAAAAAATAGCAAACAAAAAAAAAGTGTCGTAGGTTTCACAAAAAAAAAAAAATTAAAACAAAAAACTGTTTTTTTTTCAATATTGTATTTGCTTCTAGAAGATGATACCAGTTTGCCTTAACCTTGAAACCAACAACAACAATAACAACAACAGCACTTTGGCAGCGTATCAACATGGGCGCGCATTCGCAATCATTTCTAAAGGGGGCTTACGATTCATTTTTACGCAATGAAGTTCAATTTCAAATACCAAAACCAAAAAATATTCTTTCCTTTCATTCTTATATTTTATTTTCTTGACTTTCAGATTACAGTAATCAAAGCTTAATAATCTTTAAGTACTTCAGCATTGCAATAAAAGCAACTCAATTATCCAAATAAAAGATGTGAATAAGTAAAATACATTACAATGAAGCTTTGCCAGCCCCCCTTCCACCACGCCTTTGTATAATTTATGCTGTGAAAAGGCAAAGCAAACTTTTTGAAATCGATTCAGATACACGCACGCACTGTCACACACACACACACACACACACACGCTTATTTGTTTTTTCTGCGCTTGGCAGCCGGTTGAAGAGCACTTCTATAAAAGCTTTAAGATTCAATATAATCCGGATGCGCAAACTATAAAAAGTGAACGTCAAGAAGGTAAAAAAAAGCAAACAAAACAAAAACTGCTCAACAATCGATTGAGACAAAAAGCAACAGCAGAAGAAGATCTTAAAAAAGAGAGCGCACGTGACATGATTCGAACGCTCTGAATTTTATATGCGTTTTGATGCTGACTGATATTAATTTTGTTTATTATAACAAGCCAAAAAGTACATTAAAATATTCGCCGACGTGTCCGTCGTCTGTCTGTCATCATTCAAAGGCAAAGTGCTTTCAGCTTCTCAAACACACAACGTTCCTTTGACTTGACTTTTGAAGCGGAATTTTGGTTTTACTTTGACTTTGTGGTCGATGCGTAGATGCTTGTGCGACTCATATCAGTTAAAGTGAATCTCAAACAGGTCCAATTTTCAATTTAAATTGTATGCGACATTACATTGTACATTAAGTACATCAAAATGGCTAAACAATTAAACAAACCAGATTTTTTTCTTATTTTTATTTTTAATTTATGAACAATTTTTAAAGTGCACTTGTTTGACCGCGACTACATCATTCGGCCACATCAACAACAACAACAACAACATTAAATGCAACAACAATGAACGCCACAACGACAACAACTCAAAATATATTCACTTAAATGTAATCATAACAATTTGCCATTTAAGATGAGACAAAAACAACAACAACAACAAAAACAAAAACAAAAAAGCAAAAGCAACAAACAACAAAAACAACTACAACTACAAAATGCAAGCTGAGATACACAAAACTCATGTGACCCAAAGCGAAGAGGACAGGCGCCATTTGGCTGGGCATGTGACTGACAAGACTTGAAGTCAAATGTACGTTTAAACGGCGGCATCAACCAAAACAACAACAACAGCGACATTACAACAAAACCACAGCACTGCCACTGCCACAGAGTTGAAGCCGCCAAAAAAACTTCGCCACAAAAATTTTATAGAAAATATTTCAAGTATTTCTAATACATTTGACAGATGAGGTCGAATTAGGCCTATGCATTCTGCTGCTGACGGACAGACAGCCAGACCGTACGACCGACAGATGGCCAGTCAGACAGACTGGCCGTACAAGGCTTATTATTCCGCAGAAGAAACGTTGACATGGATGCGCATTCGTTGATCATTCTTGACGATTGGCTGATGGCAATCGACAAGAAACCTGGCAACCCTGAAACTGTTTAACAGCCTAATGAACAACTATTTAGTTATTTTTGTATATATTTCTAGCTGCAAATATACACCAACGACCCGTGAACTTTATAAAAAACGCTTGCAAAGCCAAGCCAAGACAACTGAGAGACTTCTAAGCGTGCCGGCGGAGTAGGGGGACTGCAGTTGCCAGTCGCGGTCGATAAGTTAACGGCTTGCATTCTGATCATGCTGCTGCATCGGACAAGTCTTCGTTTTCGATTTAGTCTTGACCACATTTCCAGACATGTACATACATATGTGAACAAAATGAAGAAGAAGAAGCTGCAAACCAAAGAAGAAACATTTAACAACTTTTTTTTGAGACTCAGGCGGTAGATGATGACAATGATGATAGTGGGTTTTTTTTGTTGTTGTTTTTGTTGCTGTTGTTGTCGTTGAAAGACATAACCTGTTTATGCAGCAAGTTGCATTATTTAGGCGTCTCACATAAATGTTGATTGCATGTGCATGAGCGTTTTCGCAGGCCATCATTGCGCCAGCGACCTTTTGCAACGGCAATAACATGTAACAGGAAATTTACACTTGAACTACTTACTTTGTTCTCCAATTATTGCTTAATGCTATTCCTATTTGTCGCTTTATTATAATATTTAGTAATAATAATCATTAATACCTGAAAGTTGCTTAACAAGTTTGTCGCTTAAGTCTTTCGTTTTGCATGCAACTGACAAACATGCATACATGTTGTGCAGCAGCTCAGACTTAAATATTTAATTTGTGCAGACTGATTTATTATTCTCATTTGAATAAGTTGCATTTTAAATAATATTTAAATGCTATCTCACTCACACTTTCTCTCCCTCTCTCTTTCTGTCACTGTGATGAGGCACTTTGCTTAACTTCCTTGGAATTTCTGCTTCTTCATTTGCTTCTTTGTGTAATTTAATAACTGTTATGCTATCAATCAGCGATGATGATGTAAACACTTTAATAATCATGCAAAATTATTGCCGCTTCATCTTCATCAGACGGTCGTCGACGATCTTCGACCGCTTACGACATCCGCATAGATTTTCATACGATGATAAAGCAATCGCTTACTTACTTACTTACTTACTTACAACGTTCTGTACACACCTACTTTTATTGATTTTTATATAATTGTACGCTGATTTATTGACTTACTGACTAACTGAATGACTGAACGACTGCGCTGTGTGCATGTTTGTTGCTCATCGCAAAATCAACTCATCGCAATTGTATGCGAATTTATTAGAATTGTTTGATTCAAACATATTCAACAAATTATGAACTGTGAACCTTTTTTTTTTTTTTGTAGTTATTCTTACGAAATTGAACTTGACCGTTGCCCCACCCCCACCGCACAACAATGGCACCGTTAGCACAAAGAATACATTAAATACAAACGTCATGTGATCGTAAAATAAAATAAATAATAATAAAAAACGTTGGAAAAAAAGTTGCAAGCAAGAAAATATAAAAAAATCTTGTTTGTAAAAAATAAAATAATACTGCAAGTGAGCGTCGGTTTTAAGAAACAAAAATCTTTTTAGATAGTTTCATAAAGTGTTGCTCATGAGCAATACAGAGAGTGCTGTGTATGTGTGTGTGTGTGTGAGTCGTCGGCGTACGACAGTGTGTCAAATGTGTGTCAAATTCTCAGTTCGAAAAAATTAAGTTTCGCAATAATTAATTTTTGCATTATTTTCTAAGCATGTTCGTGTGTGTGTGTGTGTGTGTGTGTGTGTGTGAAAATGTTGTCACGTTTTCCGTGACGAATTTTACAAAAACAAAAAAAAACAAAAAACAAAACGTTTGTTAGCTAATTCTTCTAAAAACAGAACCAACAAAATCGAAATCTTCGTTCATCGTTTGAGCTTCATAGATACACCAAATTGCAGACATCAATCATTTGCAATTTTTTATTCATTTTTTTTTATCACTTTTATCTTTTTTATGTGTTTTTTTTTTCTTTGTTGTTGGCAGCACGAATTGCGTAATGGCAAGTTCGATTTTTGTTGGTTTTTTTTTATTGCGTTTAAAATAGCAAAATTTGAAAAGACAAAAATATACAAAATGTATAAAAATCGTTGTCGTTTTCGATGCGACTCCGTTTCACACTTGATTGTTACTTTGCACTACAAACAGAAGCAGCAACAACAACAACAACACCAACAAATAAAGCATAATAAGCGTCATGGCACCAACAGGCATCATCATCATCACTATCATGTTCATCATCACCATCATCATGATGATCATCTGCGAAGCGTTTATTGTTTGCATATGACAAGGTCTTGATTAATTTGTTGCCAATCACTTTTTGTTTGTTTCTTTGTTGTTGCTGTTGTTGTTATTGTTGTCTTAGATAGATTTCAGCTAATGTGCGGTATCAGCAAAAATATTTTTAAACAAATAAGAAAAAAAAACACAAAAATTTTAATGTTTTTTAATCGATGCCGAAGCTGTTTGGCTTATGTTGCTTTTTGCTGCTTTAGTAGCGCCCAAAAAATACAACAAAAATCGAAAAAAATAACAAAACAATGTTTGCGGTAAAACAAAGCCAACAATAACAACAACAACAATGGAACAAAAATGCAATTACGCATGTCCTTCACGCATTCTGAAGTGTTAAAACACACCGTCAATGTCAGCATGATCTTCTCAATGTTGTTGGCTCGGCTCGGCTCAGCTTGGCTTGGCTCGACTTGTCTGCAATTAAAATGATATGAACGCTTCTGATGAAATGATGCCAACAAACGAATTCACCAACACACAACAACAACAACGGTAACAATAACAATAACCATTTGAGACATGAGAACAAACAAAAAGGCCAAATGAGTCAATGAGTTCTTGCTGATGAATCGAAGATAAGAAGACATTCAATCAGAAGTCATATTGCTTCATTTGAATTTGACTCATTTTGTGGTAAAAACCAAAGAAAAAATAAAACAAATAAACATCACATAGTCAAACAATAAAGTTAGTGAACGTATCAATTACAATTATTGATGAAACATTCGAATTTGAGTTAATTGTCTCAGCGCAGCGTGATGGCTTAGCGTGGCTTGGCCAGACTCGACTTGACTTGACTTAGCTTGGCTTACAAACAAATAAAGCTCTTAAGGCCAGGAGGTTCTTTTTAAATGCCGCATGATGTTGCTGAATTAACGTTATCTATGCGTGTTCATTTTGAAATAAGGTATATATATATTGATTATTGTTTGTGTTTTTTAACAAATAAAAAAACAGAATCAAAATCAAAATCACAATGGTCTTTTGGTTGGCGGCTGCCTTCGTCTCTTCATTGGCTTTATGTTTTGCTTTGACGTTTGTTCGTTTGTGCCTTCTTCTTCTTATTAATCGATTCAAGATGAAAATAAAGTAAAAAAATAGAAGAAAAAATTTGCATGACTAAAAGAATCTTGATTGGCTTGAAGCGGAAGTGCAAAAGCGCAGCATGATTAACATGAGACATGAACAAATTGTTGCTGCGATCGATCGTTCGGTTGGTTGGATGGTTGGTAGATTAGCTTCCGCTTGCGTTGTTAGAAGACCGAAACTGAACTCATTTAAAATTTTAATTGTGTCAATTGACATGAAATTATTGATGAACGCTTAGCACACAAATTGGGCCGCAACTAATGAGGCAATAAATATTCTCAGAAAGCGTCATTTGTTTTGCTTGTCATAGCTTATCTGAGCATAGCTCAGCTGTTCAACAGTGCGAGGCTAATACGAGAATTCGACAGAAAGCAATGCGAAGGACATGTGTTTCATTAATGATTAAGTCTTCTGTCAAGAACGCACGCACACACACACACATTAGTCAGCGTGCCTATGAAATTGTCATGAAAATATTTGTTATGCTATGTTTTGTTAATAACATTAGCACACGGTCGTTTAATGAGACAACTGTGGGCACGGCACGGCACGGCGTATGAGTAATATTGACGTCACGCATCCGTCTGTCAAATTAACAAAAATAAGCATGCATAAAATTCATTTTTATTATTATTATTTTTACAACGCTCTATGAAAATGATGAGTGATGAGTTAATGTCTTTGTAAATTAAATTATTATTTCCAAAATGATAGCGAAACTTGCTAATTAATCAAGTTCAAATGCTGACCAAGGCTCAAGCATCAACATCATCATCAACACCATCATCATCAACAACAACATCACCTGCGCTGCGAGCATAAAGCATTCGTGTGCCGCCATCAAATGCAAAATATGCGACAACTTGTTACCCTACAGCGCTTTTTGGTGTGAAGCTACGAGGCCAAAGTGCTAAAGCAAAAAAAAAAAATCAGATACATTAACGAGCAATCGATACTTCAGGGCCAGACGGCGGTGGCGTGTCAACGAACTGGGCCTGCGCTCCCTGGGGAAATCAAGTGCACCGAAGGTTATTTTCCATAAAAAAAGCCGACTGCACAAGTGGCAAATTAAATGAAGAAAAATAAAGTTGAAAAAATTAAAAAAAAAGAAAAAAAATGAAAAAGTTGCATTCGACGGAAGTGCAATTATGCAAAATACAAAAGTTGGAAAACATTTTTGTATGCAAATATGCTTTTTTGTTGTTTTTTTCTACGTTTTTTGTATTTTGTTTTTTTTTTTAATTTTAGTACTTCTTAATTTATACCAAAGCATTTAATTAATCAAAAAACAAAAACAACAACAATAAAATGTTTGAAGAATTATCAGAAAACACAATGAGGCATGAGGCCTCAACACCGTTATTTAGGCAACATCAGCATTATTACTATTATTAATGAGATTATTAACGCAGGTCAAATTTTGTGTTATTCAATCGCTCATAAAATCAAACGAAACTAATTTTAATTTCAATTAAAACAAAAATTCGTTTTTCAAATATTTATTTGATTCGATTTCGTTTCGTTTCGACAGCCAAGAAGTCATGTGAGTCAAAAGCCGGTCGAATTTTTCTGTTTGCTGTCTGCATACAAATTATTATACATACATATGTATCTACAAAAGTATTTCAAAAGGTGCATGTTCATTGTCAAGCGACATAAAACAAACGCTGAAGAGCAACTCAAAAAATGTGACAAAAAGCAAATGAATTTATTAGGCAAACGAACAAAGTTCATTGAAAAGTTTAAAAGGATTTTATTGAACAAACAATGTCGAATCGGCGCAAAGTTCATTAACGCATCTAAAACGTGTTCAAAGGCTAAAAGTGTCGCGCGCATAACAAGCTCATTTTGTTAATAGTTTAACTGCTTTCAAAGACATAATAAAAGCAAATATTCCAGTTTACGATGAAATTATCGAAACAAGCTAATAAAAAAAGAAATAGATAAGAATTAAGAATAAACAGGAAAATAATACGAAACGAATTACATAAGAATTCATTTGCATAGCCTTTCTCTCTTGTTAAAGCACTAAAAATAAATAAATACGTACAAAAAAAAAAGCAGTGCCAGAATATTTTGCGTCATATTGACAAGCAATCGAATCGAATTGAGTCGAGTCGAGCAGCAGCGACAGGTCTGATCGCCGTTGGCCGAACTCTTCTCGCACAGATCCGGCTGGCACCGACAAGCACCGCAGCCACGACGATTGGTTGGCCCGTCCCGAGCAAGCTGAGCTATGAAGATGTTCTTGACGCGCAGCCAAGTGAAGTGTGCGTGGGTCGGACAGGTAGAAATTCGATAGCACGCTTACTAGTTGATCTATGTATGTGTATCGAAATTATAATAAAAAAACCTCTGCTGTTATTCAAGAAGTGTTGGCATTAAATTCCACAAAGTGGCAACGATTTATTGCTACAATAATGAAGCCCGCATCCTTTCGAGTTCATTCACATTTCAAAACATCGCATTAATTAATAAAACTTTGCTGCGATTTGGCACGAAATTCAAGCTAAGCGGAAGACAAATGACTTTTATTGTTTTTAATAATTTTTAATTAAATAGCAATAAAAAAAAAATGTATAATAATAATAATTATTTCAAACATTGCGCAAACGCCAAATTACATAAGAAGGCTTTCAAGATCAAGTTCAAAAAGCCATTAAACGAAATTGTAGCAAAGCCAAAAGACATCTGCGAGTCAAGTGTTTGCACAACATTTTATGTTAATATTTCAAGTGACTCTTTGGCCAACAATAAAAAAAAAATAACTATTTTATGCGTCAACAATTTTTTTTGTAGTTTATTTGAAAGCAATCAAGTTGAAGATGTTGTTTTTTTTCTTGTTTTTATTAAACTATAAATATTCATTGAAAATATTTCTGTTGAAAGAAAAAAAAGAAAAAAAAGAAAAAAAAAAGATGTAAAAAAAAAGGTTCTATTAAGAAATTGAAAAGAGAGAAAACAAAAAGCAAAGTAAACTCATTTAAATAAAACATAACGAAATGAAGAAAAAAAAAAAATAAATACATAAATAAATAAAACAATTTTAAATCAACTTCACGAAATGATCGACACAAGTTTTTGATTAGGCGAGCAACTTTAAATGAGTTTTAGCTTCTTCACACACACACACACACACACAAACGCTTTGCCGCTGTCTTAGCCAATGAAGCTTTCAATGATCATCAAGCAGATAACACTAACACAGGCACAGGCCGAAGATCGCGTGTACTCTGCCCGCCAACACCGAAGAAGTGCACGAAAGCGCTCTCTGTCGTGCGCGTTTCATTGTATTTGTATTTGTGTGTGTGCCGACTGCCTGTGTGTGTGCTGGTGTGTGCATGAGTGCGACTATAAAACACTTTGCGGCTGCCGATTGACTTTTGTTTTCGTTTGCGACTCAAAGCGTTTGGTTGCCAACAAAATCGGTTCTTCGATTGTTTGGCTTGAATATTACTTGCACTGAAGTGAAGATTTTCATCAAGGTAAGAGCGCGCTAGGATATACATACATATATATGTATTGTACATACACAAAAACAACGCAATACATTGGACTACAAACTGTGTTGTGTTTTATTCTGCTGTGGATTAAAGTGAAGGACTAAACAAGTGTCAAACAAAGTCAAAAGATTTTTCAAATTAAACATTTTTTATACACAAAAAGCCAAAACAACAAAGAATTTAAATATTAACAAAGTGCGTAATTGTGCTGTGTGTCAAAAAGGATCAAATTGTGCCTACGTGAAGGTCAAATAACTAAAAAAAAGAAACTGCATTCAAAAATTATTGTTTTAAACAAGTGTTTATTAGACATTTTTGAGTTTACTAATTAAAGTTCAACAAAAAACATACAAATGTTGTAAACTTTGTGCCCAAAAGTCTGTTGTTTAAAATGTGCAACATGTGGCAATTAAAATATCAATTTAATGAAAGCTAAACAACATTTTTTTAAGACGATACATCATTAATTTCGACTTTTCTTAAGCAAACAATTTACAACTTAACAATTTTTGAATAATAAAATAAACAAGTTTGTTGCTTAAGTCTTTTGTTTTGCATATGCCATTTAAACTTCAATTGATTGTTGTTGTTGCTGCTTTTGTTGATCGTTGAACAACTGCAAACCGCATATTTACCTTTGCCACTTAATTTGCGACGAAGTATTTGTAAATTTTTCCATGAAATCAAATAATAATAATTTGCGGTCACAAGTTATTAAAAAGCGTTATTACATTATGGCAGACGCTTCATTGATTGATTAACATGCAAAGTCACTCACAGAGTTACATTACGAAAACCCGAGACATAAAAATTCGAAAGAAAGAAAAAAAAACAACAAATGTAAAGAAAAGAAAAGATTTTTTTTTTATACAAACGCATACGTTGGCGTTTCCCAACTCGCTTGCCCAAAATTCAGACATACGCTTGAACTTTTCACTCCAAATGCGTACACAAAAATGCGGTTACATTACAAAGCCAATAAGCGAAGCCAACAAGCAAATATGAAATTCATTCAACAAACATTTTTGAGCATTCATTTGTCAAAAAAGGAAAAAAAATAAATATGTATGAAATTATAAATATTTCCAAATCAAATGAATCGCAGCAGCGACAATGGCAGCAGCAGCGACGGTGGCAAGCGACGCCTGTATGAGGCATCGAATTACCGCAAGACAAAAGCGCTACTGATAAGCGTCTCGGATCGTCTCGACTCATTTCGTCTCTATTGCACATAATGACAAATGAACTCAACGTGTTTGAACAGTCCGCAGGCGCTTTGCGCTGTGGCGCGCGCTCCAGCCAGCCAGCGGGGCAGACCGTCAGACAGACACACATAAAAACGTTGTGAGCCATTAAGCGTTTATTGCTATTGATTTATGTTGCCAAATCAAAGACAATAAGACACAAAACACGCAAACAAAAGAAAAGAAAAGCAACAAAGACAATCAAATAGAAAAAAAAAACTCTTTTAATTTAGTTTTCTTTAAAAAAGTCAAAGCAACAAACATCTGATGTCCGAAATTAAGATGCAAAAACGCCAAAGTGTCAATTTTCTTACTCTTTCTCGCACTCGTCTCGTCTCGCCTTGCTCTGGCACTCGTTTTACATACAGGTTTGATTGATGGCTTAATGATGTGAAACAACAAGAAAATTAGCATAACTTAGTCGTAATAGTTGAAGATACAGAAGAGGTAGAAGAAGAAGAAGATGCAGCAAACTCTTTAGCAACAGTAAAATTATACTAATAATAGAATAAAATGAACAAAAAATTGAGCAAAACTTAATAAAAAAAAATACACACAGACACAAACGCTCTTAGCATGTTCTAGACGCGGGCAAAGACAACTCTACAACAACAGCAATGAACGAATGGACGAACGATATTCAAAGCGACAAAAAGTCAATAAAACCAGTTAAGGTCAACCGCAGCCACAGCCACAGCCGCAGCCAAAGCAACGATGATGTCGTGTACCGTCACCGTCGTTTGATTGTCAGCGACAATCGACCACCAATAAACGGACATGACGCGATAGCTTTGCCGTTTGCTTTGCTTTGCTTTGCACGCTTGTGTAATCATTATTGTGTCGATAAACATGAAGTTCGTTGATGTTAACTGAATTATTTATAAATGTGGGTAATAATACAATAAGGCGCGCAACAATAACGCTTCAAGTATCGGCAAAACAGTCGAAGATACTCACACAGTCAGTCATTCAGTCAGTCTGTTAGTCTGTTAGTTAGCCAATCAGTCGGGCCGGTGGCAAAAGCAATCATCTGCCTTTTTGTTTGTATAAATTTACACAGGTTTTTTTTTACTTTTTTTGTTCATTTTGTGGGCAACCGGTTGTTGGTTGTACGAACATCCTTGACACAAAAACGTTGAGCACTAATACACAGACGCAGATACAGCACGCTCACACACGCTAAATGTATACCATATTGCGTATACGCATTGTTGACAAACGGTCACAGTAAACAAGCTTATTGTCATTAACGATAAATAATCTTCAGCAGCAAATTGCTTGTTATTATACACATATACATATGTATACAGATGTGTATCTGAATTTATGATTTATATTAATATTTATTGTAAGAAATTAATACAAAATTTTGCAAAGTTCATTGCCCAAACACAGAAATTTTTGAAACCTTTTAAAATTAAATCGAAAAATTAAATTATTCTCAAATATTCTCCTTTTTTTGCAGATGAAAGTCACTCTAGCGATAGCTACTTTCTGCTTGGTAGCTGCGTGCGCTGAAGCCGCCATTCACCAAGCCAGAACAACAACCACCACATCGACAAAGCCCGGTCGCTTCCTGTCGCTGCCCGTGCCCTCAAAGTGCGCAAACCGTAAGTACAAGCAAAAATCCATTCAAACGCCTTAATAGGCCAAAAGTAAAAGTGCCTTCAAGTGTACATGTTGAGTTTTACTTGACTGAATTGGCGTTGGATCAACTTTTTTTGCTTTTCTTGTTGTATTTTCAAAGCCAACGCACTTGACTTAGCGCGTTTTCACTCTCGTCGCGCACACATTGGGTGGGTGTGATTCATTTCATCAAGATTCATTTGAATTGTGTACAATTTATGTAAATATGCATGTACATACATCATATGCGTGCATAAGTTGTAGGCGGCACTGAAGGTCGTTGAAGTGTTTAACATTTCGCGGCACGAGTTGTTTTTTTATTTGTTTTTTTTTCGTTCAAGAAACATGTTTGTTTTTTGTAAAACAATTTTTTGCTTTAATAGCAAAGAAAATTACAAATTACTTGAAAAATGTCCATCAATTCACAACGTGTATATGAGTTTTATGACTATTTTAGGTTTTTTCTTGTATTCCTAATTTCGACACAAGGGTCGCTAAAAATTTAGTTCGAACAATGATCTATGCACGTAGAATTTGGCTTAGACTTTGATTTGGAAAACCAGTCAGGCAAGTCAGGCTGAAATATTAGCATCAAAAACAGCAACAATAACAACACTGTGTATTGCTTGTGCAATATTAACAATAATAAAGTATTAAGAAGACAATGACGATGTCAGTCGTTGTAATTATTACTGTCTCTGATGATGGCATTGCAGGGGGGCGCTTGTGCGGGCGGCAGTCGACAGTTGGCAGTGCAATTGCATGTGCTTCGCTTTGCTTTAGTCAGTGCTTACTTCACATCCGGTTCATTAGTGTTCGTTTGTGAAGATCTATGAACACTTTGAGTTACTAAACAAACACAAATGCGAATATTTTGATGCTGCGCTTGGGTAACAACAACGACAACAACGACTTAACTGCATAAACAAGTTTGTGCCTTAAGTCTTTCGTTTCGTTTTGTTTTTTCTTTTTGTATTCTTTTAGTAATTTAATTCTGTTTGTTGGTCTTTTTGTTTTTGTATGAAGAAAACTTAAACTAATTAAAAAAAGCATATAATTATCGGCTTTATTTATTTCAATACCACTGCGCCCCACCCCCCTGGCAATGTAAGATTGAACAAGCTTATATTGATGATGTGTTGCTCAAAAAACGAGCTTCGGTCTAAGTAGTTGTCGGGTTGAAATTACATTTGGGTTTATCCCACAACAAGTTTGCTTTGCGTTCGCTGTGTGAGCTCAGCATTTCATTAGTTTGACAGATCGGCACATTTTGGCGACGTTTGCGTTTGTTTGTTTCAGAGCGCAATGTGCAAACACACACACACACGTAGAGCGCATTATGCAATTGCATGCCGATACATGTCAGTGACCACAACTGATAAGTGGAAATATTAGTTGGTTTTTTTTTTAACATGTCACTTGACGACTTACTTGCAATACACTTTCACGTTTAGTAAGAAAATTCCCAATCAATTTTAATTAGTTAGAAATGCTATAAACTTTAACCCCTTTTAAATAGAGTTGATGTAACTAAAAAGCAAAAGGAAACAACAAATAACTAGCACAATGTACACACATATAGACAGACAGACAGGTGACAAATGTTGCGAAAAAGGAAAACTAAACAAAACAGTGGAAAATCAGGTCATAATTAGTACTGAGTTAGATTTGAAGAGAGACCAACTGACTGACTGGGCTTCGACCAATTTTGCAAAAAAGTGCATAACATAAACTACAATAGCAACAACGACAATAACAACAGCAACAACAATAACAAAAGACGACAACGCTTAAAGGTTAATGACGCGTGCTAGGCGCATTCCGCTAGCACAAATCTTCAACAGCATTTGCGTCAAATTTAGGGCGTGGCACAGGCGGACGTGCAAAAACACAACGTCACTTAGCCGCGACTCAAGTCGAGTTGAGTTGAGTTGAGTCTTTTTCGTTTTCAACTCAGACGTAATAAAGCTAATGAAATGGCAGCTGAGAGGAGCAGGCGGCAGTGCAGACTTCAAACTTCACGATTCGACTCGATACGATCCGAAGCGATCTCAATGCTGTGCCACTGCCACGGAGGTTGCAGACGCAACCAAGTGAAACAAGTTTTTTTCGTTGCGCTGTTGTGTAAACAATTTGCAACATTGCAGATTTTGTGCATCTTTTCCTAAAGTAGCCAAGTTTCTGTACTTTGTTTTTTGTTTGTTTTTCTTTTTCGACACGTTTTTTTAAAACGATTTTTGAAGCCAAAGCGACCCAAGAAAACCTTTTGACACATGCATACAACGACAATAGTTTCCATGGCTGAAAGCAGCAAACAAAAAATAATAATAATAATAATACACAGAAGCAGAAAAAAAGAATGATGCATAAATTTTGTCATATTGCGCAAGGGCTCAACATGACTCGACAATTAGTGATGGGAAGCGGGCAGAGGGAAAAGGGAAGGAAAGATGAATGGCAGCTGCTACAAATGCTGAAACAATTCACATCATTTGTGTAAAAGACAGGAAGCATGTTAGCTTGTACACACTCACAGATACCCACATAATATAGTGTGCGCCACATTAATGAGTACATATTAACTACTCTTATGTTGCTTGGGCTTACACAACGCATAAAGCAGTCTTTTATACAAGTCGAACTTAAATAATTAAATTTGAATTTTTTTTGTTTTGCAGGCCCCAAGGAATTCTCATACCGTGGCAGAAACATGTTCCTGAGCTCACACGTACCCGCTTTGGCTAACAAGAAGGTCGACTGGTTGGACGGTCGTAATCTGTGCCGTGAGTACTGCATGGACTTGGTCGCGCTTGAGACCCAAGAGAAAAACAATCTGATCTTCCGTGTCATTCAACAAAACGATGTACCCTACATTTGGACTGCCGGTCGCATTTGCGATTTCGCTGGTTGTGAAAACCGTCCCGATCTGGAGCCCAAGAACGTTTATGGTTGGTTCTGGTCTGCAACTCGCGAGAAGATCCAAGCCACCAACCGCATTCCACAAGGCTGGGGCTACAATCCATGGTCGCAGACCGGTCACAAGAAGCGTCCACAGCCAGATAACGCCGAGTACGACATCAACCAGACCAAGGAACAGTGTCTTTCCGTGCTCAACAATGTATACAACGATGGCATCGCATGGCACGACGTTGCCTGCTATCACGAGAAGCCAGTCATCTGCGAGGACAATGACGAGCTGCTGCGCTATGTGGCTGCCACAAACCCTGGCATTCGTCTATAAGCAAATTATGTGCGTGACTTTGTTTTTAATTTTTAAAATAACTATTTTATTCCTTGAAACCAATTTTGTAAAATTTGTTTTTTTTTACAAACAAAACAACCGAAAACAAACTATACAAATATTGACTTTAGAATTATGAATCTGCACATTGTGTACTCTTTCCTTTAGACTCTTCCACCCCATACACTTTTTAGGTAATCCTCGTACCAAAACGATTTCAAACAAAGTTTCTACCTTTCTGTTACTGACTCTCGAACTGCCAAATAACTACACTTATTGTTATTACACTCTTCTTTAGGGGCCACCTTCCTTTCCGTACTTAAGTGAAAGTGTATGCTAGTTTGTATTTGTTTTTGCACAAAATTATATTTTGTATTTGTTATAAAATATATTTATTTCTCAAAACTAATTGTAAAATATTTACAGGAATCATTTACTCGAAAAATCTTTTAGTATTTTTTTTTTTCTATTAAATAAAATCGTATCCATTTCTGTTATTCGAAGGAGATTTTGTAAAAATAAAAATAAAATAAAAAAAAAATATACAAAACATTAAATTCATTAAATTTTATTTACAAAACATTTATTAATAAGACTCTCTAAAAACGATCCAAGCTCAACTGCTGCGTCTGCGTTCTTTTTTATGCTTCCGATAAGAAGCCTCTCTGTCATCCTTCTTGCGTTTTGTCTTATGGTTTGACCTTTCTAAACGGCTCCGTTTTCCTTTCTTTTCGATTTCAACTTCAGCCTGAGATAACTTTCTCTTTTTCCTTTCACTGCTGCGATCGCCATGTCGACTGCGTTCGTTTCTTTTGTCGTGTTTTTCAGAACACTTTGTTTTCTCCTTTGTTGTTGCTCTACTATTTCTCTCTGTACGTGGACTTTCACTTATTCGTTTGCTATCCGGCTCAGGGCTCTCCGACCAACGCCAGTTGCGACCAGTAGTACCTCTGTTAGACAAATCTTCGTCATTCCAACTACAAAGTACAAAAAAGACGATGATTATTTTATTGAAAATGAAAATTGTTAAGGTAAGTTGTACCTTATTATATTATTTGTGGGCGTTACTTGTCTTAGACTTGTCTTCGGTGTACTCAAGTACTCCAAGGGAGTATTGTACTTATTATTTGGGTTTTTGAATAAGTGAAGGTAACCGCAACTGAAACCCTTTTCGCACTTACGTTTTAATGATAAGCCTTTAAAAGTATTGGAAATGGTTAAGGAAAGTTAAATTGTAAAATTTTGTAAAAATAATATAATTTGTTTATATTTGAAAAAGGATACGGTCTTGGCAACCGTGCAACAACTCTAGTCAGCTCACGTACCACAAACTGCCCCACGCCATGTTTGTATGTTGGAAAACTCTATATTTAAACGTTTAGACGCATAATGACGTCCTTGCAAATTAATGAATGCCGTCAAAGCGGACCTGCAATGATTTTAAATCAATCGATTAATATCTAACATAACGATTCTTACTCACCTTTCGTTTTCATATTCGATGAAGACATGACCGCGTAAATGAGGCAAAACATTGCGTACTGCCCGAAAATTTTTAATAATACCAAACTTCTCTAATTCAATTGTTACGTCTTTAAAAAATGCATCATAGTCATCTCGTAAATCAGTTTCAGACAATTCTAGCGATTCATCACCACCCAAATATTCTCTGTGATGCATTTGATCGAGTAATGGATGAACGAAAAAGTGTCGAATAAGCACAATTTTTGACAGCATCGGTCGCCTATGATTGCATGTACATGAAATGTCAAAGCGACAACAGTTCGTTCGCTCAAAAAACTCGCACAATTTTTGATCCGGTCGGGTTTCTAACACTCGACAAAGTTCTTTTGGTGGCATGATATGATTGGTTGTGTCGTCCAAAAAACGTTGCATAATTTGCATAGTTTTTTCGAAATCAGTTGCCACCTGCTCAGCAAGCCTTTGAGATTCGCGTTGTGACTCCATTTGTGCCTCGATTTCTTTAAGGCGTAAAGCTTCTTTGACTGCTTGCTCCTTTTGCCGTTTAGCCCTATCCAAACCAAACTGATGCTGAGCAATAGCCTCCCGACGTAGCCAAGCCTCTTCCTCAGCAGCTTGTCTACGCTCTTCATCCAAACGTATAAGTTCTTCTTGTTTGGCAATGTTCCTAAGAGATTCCTGATATGTTGGATCTGCTTCCTTTGCTGCTTCTTCTTTTTCGCGTTTCTGTGCTGCATTTTGCCGTCTCCTCTTCCTTTGCAGTTTTTTCGCCAGTTTGCGCCACGTCCTTAAAATAAATATTATCAGAATATGCACTGTTATCTAAAGTATTAAAATAAGCACCTCCTTTCCGACATCTCATTTAAAATTATTTAAAATAATTTTTTTAAATTTGTTTATTTTGTCAGGGTTGTCACATCATCATATTTATAAAATACATAAATTGCTGATAAATAAATATTCAAATCAATTTATTTTTGAAGATTTCATTTCTATGTTTTTAAGAACATAATGTAAGGGTAGTACGGAAACCTAATGAAATGGAAGTCCACCAGTAGTATTGTTTGTTTTAGTTCTCAAATTCGAAAAGTTCCTTCAGAACCCCAAGAGTTAAGTCATTTTTAAAGATGACCAAATAAAACCCAATAATAAAATGAAAGTTAAGAACTTTTTATTAGTCGGGGATTCTTAACAGCTAACTTAGGAAATAATATAAGTGACGACATTCACGGAGCCTCAATTTCATCTAAAAATGCACGGCACTTTTTCTTTAACACTTTTACTGCTTCAATGAAAATTACATCTGGCTTTAACGCTCCCACTGATTCCACCGAAAATATATAATGGTCTCGAATGCGCGCCATAGTCACAGCATCTGCAAGCTGAGGATATCGAAATACGTTGCGACTGCAGCTATCGTATCTCGCATCCTTCACATATGCACGATCATTTTCATCAATACCAATTACGCCAGGTGAAAAGCATTTTTGCAAAAGATAGGCATCCTTGCCAGAAACTTCTCGATTAAGTTTCACTTCGGGTAGCAGTCTATAATATGCAGTTGCAACTGGAGAGAACTTGGCATGATCCTTTCCAATTCCCTTTACAGCAATCAACCGCAAATCCAATTCGTGTCCAGGGCGCATTTGAGAAATAAGTATGTCGTCATGAATACTTGAAACATCACTATCGCTGTAAATTTGAGCTTGTTTTCCTTTTGGCAACCACTTCAACTGACCTGAATAAACTTTGTGATTCTTGTAGATGGCATCAAAATTGGATGAATCTCTAACGTCCTTGCGACGTGTGCATTTTACTTTCAATTCAAATTCAAGTGTATCTTGCTCGGTACCATTATCTCCACTTTCATCTGTGCGATATTCAAATAGTCTTGGATCCGCTTTCAAAGGTATCAATCCCAAACGGTGCGCAAGAACTTCATCTTGTATTATTGATGTGTTATTATAGATGTAGACTTTCTCAATAGCCATACTGGGCACTTCACTTAGCATTAGACGTCGGAAGGCATTGGCAATCGCCGGGTGAACGCCAATCATATCAAATTCCAAATCATTGTCTTCATATCTGTAAAAGAACGATTTAACAATTGCTTGAGGAAGGAAAAGTTCATCACATACCGCACAACAATTATTTTGAATTTACGCTTGAATGTCTCCAGGTCAAATTTTTCGTCTGCTAACCCGTAATCGTGTGGGTCTTGTTTTAATTTATATTCGTCCATATACAACTTGGGCCGCTCCATTTTCTATTTATTTATTTTTTTATAAATTAATTTAGCGCCAGGTGGACTCGCACGTGGTACTCACGAAATGTTCTTTCTTTTATGCGTTATGGCAACTCTAAACTCAGCTGTGACCAGCTGTTTTCGCAAAAAAGTGTCATAATTTGTCTAAATGTCTCAAATTGACGCAAAAGTGTCGGAAAAGCGGAAGAAGAAGACGAATAACACCAATACGGCAAAGTCGTTTCATAATGGAGTCATAACAGAGTCATGTTTTGCTCTGTGCATCCGCCACACACACCGCAACCGGCAATTTTTTCCAGCCAGCCTATTTACGTAAATTACCAATTGTATTTTATAAATAAATAAAGCAATGTCGCGCAATATTCTACAACGTTGTCGACAATTGGGATATGTGTCGCGAATGCAGAATGTAACGAGGAATCTCGAGTTACGTCGCTATGCTGTATCAGACCCAACAAAAGGAAAAGGCCCCATCACTTGGAAAAGTTTATCTGTTATTGGTGGTGTTGGTGCAATTGGATTGGGATTTATGCTTTATGTGAAACATGAGAAAGACGAGGCCCGTATGCGGGAGCGCAAGAGGCAGCTTGGAAAGGCTGCTATCGGTGGTAGCTGGGAACTGGTAGATTCAGAAGGCAAGGTTCGAAAATCTGAAGATTTTCTGGGCAAATGGCTTTTAATCTACTTTGGGTTCACACATTGTCCTGACATATGTCCGGATGAGTTGGAGAAGATGTCTGCTGTCGTGGATGAGATTGGTAAATTTTTCAATTAAATTAAATGAGAATTCCGTTACTGATAACATAATTTTTAGAAAAATCACCACAGACTCCAGCCGTTCAGCCTATATTTATTACAGTTGATCCTGAACGGGACTCAAAAGACATTGTTGGCAAATATGTTAAGGAGTTCTCTCCTAAGCTTTTAGGTTTGACCGGTACTGTGGATCAAATAAGCAAAGTATGCAAAGCTTTTCGCGTTTATTTCAGCGCTGGACCACGCGATGCTGACAACGACTACATTGTAGATCACACGATCATTATGTATCTTGTCAATCCAGACGGTGAATTTGTGGACTACTACGGTCAAAACCGAAACAAGGATCAGTGCGTCAGTTCAATATTAGTAAACATCGCCAAGTGGAATGCAGTCAACAAAAAAGCATGGTTTAGTTAAGCTCAAAAGCTGTAATTTATATTCGTCCTTTTGCAGGACAACAGTCATTCACTACGATCAATAATATATTATTTTTCATTTTTATTTTAAATTGTTAAAAGACTCAAACTGGATCAGCACATTTTGAACAAGAACTCAAAAGTTCCATCAACGCAATTGGAAATTAAATAGTTTATTTGTGAAATAAATAAATAATATGTAAGTTATTGCATTTTGTTAGAAATACATTTTGGCATGTTTTATTTACGAACTGGTGGCAACCCTCACTGACACGAAGCGCTCTTTTTTTCCACCAGCACTATAAACATCGATAGTGACCAAATTCGATATTTTCGATGTTTTTCACCTAAATATTCGATAATATCGATATTATCGACAAAATATTACATATAAAATAGTAAATATTGGCATAAAAATATAGTATTTAAAATGGAGTACTATATTTTGCGGGTGAAGTAACCGCTAAATACACGCCATGGCTGAGAACACTCTAGATGATATACGCCGTGTTGAACGCATTTGTCTACCACCCCAATGTGGTCTTTAAAACTGAAAATTTCAAACCTTAAAAGATCCATCCGGGAGCCCTTCATTACACACATTGCATTTAATTAAATTCGTCTGTGGGTCTCTCACAACCCAACCATGTTGTTTGGTATTGTGGGACATTTTGATGAAAATTAAGTTAATTGAATGAAAATTTAGCAATTCGAAATTCAGAATGGCGCGAAATGAGTCGGATTTTGGAAAAACGCAAACGAGCCCACATTTACTCAAAAGCGACAAATTGCATCAAAGGCGTCGACGACCACAAGAGGAAGAAATCGCGAAAAGGGTGATGTAAAACTCCCGTAAAATTGAGGGTAGGGAAATATCCCCATGGAGTGCACCGCGACATAGGCCAAACCAATGTATGTTATGCAGTTTCATAACAGAGTCATTTGGACCAGAAGAGGAAGCAGTTTGTTTACATTTTTTACGCAGTGTTGCATTCGAAAATTGTGCTTCCAACAACCCTAAAATTACATTTTTTTGTCATGAATTTACATTTAAAACATTAACCAACATTAAGCAACCATTTATAATAATAGCCTGTTGATTTTTAACATTATTCATAAAGTTATATTCCAAATTCGTATATTTAGTACATTTAAAAAAAACCAGTTGGCAAACACTTATAAAAGCGGGAACGATAGTGACAAAAGACTATCGATAGTGGCATCGATTTTCGATACCTCGATAGTGCCATCGATTGTTTCCCTGCTCTACAGCACCACGCATCGACTTTTGTATTCGCATTTTGCTGAATTTTGGCTATTTATTTAACAAAATGGTATGTAATCCAAGAAGGTTGCTGATAAATTGACTTTTTTTGGTTGTAAGCCAATAAATTTATTACAACCACGTCGAACTAACAGCTTTCAAGAAATGTTTGCTCGATTGAGTCAAAACATAACCTAGAATTCGCAGTTTTTGCAATTGCTAATATATGTATTTTGTTTTGATTATAGCGTCCGCTAATGCTACAAGGACACGAGCGTTCCATAACGCAAATCAAGTATAACCGCGAAGGAGATTTGCTGTTCTCATGTTCTAAGGATCAAAAGCCGAATGTTTGGTACTCGTTGAATGGTGAACGATTGGGAACGTATGATGGCCATCAAGGTGCTGTATGGTGTTTAGATGTAGACTGGACTACGTCGAAACTTATTACCGGTGCTGGTGACATGACCACCAAAATTTGGGATGTAGAAGAAGGCACGGTGATTGCATCCATACCCGCCAAGTCTTCAGTGCGTACGTGTAACTTCAGTTTCTCTGGTAACCAGGCCGCGTACTCAACTGACAAGGCTATGGGTCAGAACTCGGAGCTGTTCATTATCGATGTGCGTACAGCGGATGCTAGCCTCTCCGAACAAACACCTACATTGCGCATACCAATGTTGCAATCAAAAATCACTTCGATGTTGTGGGGGCCTTTGGATGAAACTATCATTACAGGTTTGTCATGATTCATATGTTAACTATTATCACTTAATAATGAAAATTAATCTCCAGGTCATGACAATGGTCAAATATCCATCTGGGATATACGCAAGGGTCGCGAAGTGCACACTGTTAATGATCATACAGCCGGTATCAACGACATGCAGTTGAATAAGGATGGCACGATGTTTGTTACTGCATCGAAGGATACTTCTGCCAAACTGTTTGACTCGGAGTCATTAATGTGTCTGAAGACCTACAAAACCGAACGTCCTGTCAACTCGGCCGCAGTCAGTCCAATTCTGGATCATGTAGTTTTGGGTGGTGGTCAAGATGCAATGGAGGTCACAACAACATCCACGAAGTCTGGAAAATTTGATTCACGCTTTTTCCACTTAATTTATGAAGAGGAATTTGCTCGTCTGAAGGGTCATTTCGGACCCATTAACAGTTTAGCTTTTCATCCAGACGGCAAAAGTTATGCTTCCGGTGGCGAAGACGGTTTCGTGCGTGTCCAGACATTTGATAGTACATATTTTGAAAACATTTTTGAGTAGATTCCCGTAAGTTTTTTTTATAGACCCGCCCTTATTCTTTAATTTCGTATTTATGAAAATCAGCCAAACGACAAGAAAAAATTAACGTTAATAAGATGTACGCAAGTAAAGTAAATTTTCAAATATATGCGAAAACGAGGAGAATATTTGTTTGTTTTTTTTTTATGCTAAACATACGGACATACATTTAATTAAAGGAAACAATCTATGATTAATTGAGATTCACGTCTAAAAGAATGTGCGCTTCTTCTGTTTGACCACAACAGGCTGACCTTGCATAGCCGCTAATTGTGCTGGTGTAGGTGAACAGCCAGGCGGAGGTGGAGGCACTATTACGGCGCCTGTGGCAGTTGTCCGCAACTCAGCCCTGGGATCAACGGAAAGAACATTTGGTTGTGTAACGGTGTGGACATTTGAATCATTTTGATTATAAACAGAATAGGTCGTGATTTGCTGTATTGGTTGCATTTGTGTGTTGTAGCCGTGCATATGAACTGCTGTTGGCAATTGTTGATGATGAGTCATGCCGTAAAACTGATTATTTGTTACGGGAGGATAAACAGGTGGTGCAACATGTCGGGAAACCTGTCCTGGCAATGCAACATTCTGAGGACGTTGGCTCTCCTCATATGTAGGCGGCGGAGCGCGCTATTGTAATTTTGAAAAAAAAAAATAATAATTATAATTATATTAAATTTTCCGAGCTTACCGCAGCAAAGTCATCCTGGCAAAAAGATCTTCCATCACCTAAACCAGGTGGAGCAGATGGAACGCAACTGCTAGACTGCATTTCTTTATCTATGGTATTAAAATGAACTCTTATTTCTTTTTAATAAACTTAATTTTTCTCACCTGTATTTCTGGACATTGTCTTGCGATTAGTGATTGGAGATGAATAATGTGCAAGAACGTTTTCAAATAATTTGGTTGATGTACAGTATCTTTTGTTTAATCTTATTACTTGTTAATACAATTTTTAAATGCGTTTTAAAGTCACTTTTAATCTAAATCTCTCAAAGATTCAATAAATCAATATTTTGTTTATGTTTTGTTTATCACGATATCACCGTGACACGTAAATTTGCAAATGCTCATCACAAATCTGTTACGTTTATTTAAGTGTTGCCTATTTTTCAAAAGGTATTTGCCTGTTGGCTTTTCTGTTGCTAACAGCTAACAGTTAACATTGGTGCTATGTCGGCAACAGAGTATTTAACGGAAAATAATACATATTTCTGGCTGATTCCAACTTTACGCATAACGGTTTTTTGAATGAAATTCAAAACCGCAATATCGGCTTGAGCTGTTGAATAATTTGACGCTTGAAGCAAGTTGATCTTAAATTCACCGAATACTATTGGTCAGGGTTGATGAAAACTTGGTTAACTTTGCCAATGTTTTCTGTGGCGGGATTTTCATTGATTAACACTTTTCCACGTTACCGAGTTGGCCGTGAAAACCCGCAATTTTGGCAATAATTCATAGTTTGACAAACTAGGATGTAGGATAATGTAAAAAGACAAATAATTCTTTTGTATATTTGTAATCTTTATTATTTTATATGTATGTTTTATCATTTTAGAACTAAATCTTTTAAATGAATGTTGTTTTGTTAATTTGTATGAAGTCGTAAATTGAATTTGAATCGTTACATCTTCTTCCACCATAAGTTTTCATTTTTTTATAAAATATCGATTTTTTTTTCATTAATAACTATCATTATGTATTTGGAGTATATTCATGTGCAGGATTTTTACGACCAACTCTACAACGAACTTGTGTTTATATTTATCTCAAAGTTTGCTCATAAAATCTAATGCATTTGTTATTTGTTTATTATATAACATTCAATTTGTAAAATGTTGCCTTTGTTTTTACCGTTTGCTATAAATTGTTGATAAAACAAGTATAATTTTGAATACAATAAAATTATGGCAGTGGAATAAGTGATGAGTGCTAACTGAAACGCAGAGTTATTATCGGCACAAAATTTCGTAGAACAAAAAACAAATAATCGTAATTAAAAATTTAAACAAGCCGCCAGCGGCCTTGACAACACAAAACCGAAAATAAAAAGATTGAATAAAAAAATAAACAGACACACTAGACAACAATGAATGAAATGTGCAATAATGTTTATGTAGGAGGCCAGCCTCGTCTACATTTCTTTTAAATAACAATTGTAGTTAAGGACAATAATGCATTGACAGAACTCATTAAAAATCTTTCTTTTCGCTGTTTGTTAGTAAATTAAAATCAAAAAGGTTATACTAAAGTTTTGCAGTTGTAAACAGAAATATTAAAACAAAGTACAGGAATGTGTTGTCATTATATTAAAAACTTTATTTCAAATAATAAAAAATAATGTACAATTTAAAATAAAATCAATATTTATTTGCAATGTCGGTGAGTGCATCACTTCAATAATCTCGGCATTTGAGGCTTCTGCTGAATTTAGCGTCATTTATCATGCCATAAATCGCTTGTATATATATGCATACACATACATATATACTTGTACATTTCTGCTTCTTTTTTTATTTACTTATTTTTTTTTTTTGTTATTTTTGTATATATGCCATTATAAACACAACTATATACTTTCAATAAAACTAAAGAATATTTGTTTTTCAATTAAAGAATATCAATTTTAGGCGTAGAATAACCTTTTCTGGCTATAATCTATTAACTTTATTTTATCTTGAGTTGTTCTTCTTAGCAGTTTTACTATTGATGATTCAATTATTATTCTCGATTTTATTTATATTTTTTTAAGTCGTTTTTTTGTTTGTTTTTTTTTTTTAATGAATCAGCTATGCTCTTATCTCGCACTAATAAGCAAATGTTCTACGTTTTATATGAAATCCATTTCGTGTTAATTTGATTTTATTATACTTATACAGATATTTATATATATATAAATAAAAATATATATATAAATGTATATATATGTACTTGTATATATATACACGCATATATAGTAATTTTTTGTTAATTTATAGAAATCGTTATTAAATAAATATCTTAAATAAATTTCAATTTTTTTCTTTTCTAATACAACAAATTGAAAAAGAAATAAAATTTTGTAACATTTTTAATCACAAAATCAAGCAGTTTTTGCAACAAAAAAAAATATGTAAAATCAAGCTTTAAACTTGACCACAAAATTTATTGCATAAGTCGCTTGTTTAAAATTGTTCATCTTGGGAAATTCACAGTCGGAAAATAGTTTTTCACTGCAAACACACGAGAGTTGTTCCCTAAAAACAATACTTTTTTGCTTAAGCTCAATATAGAGTTAACGGTTTTTTGTTTTTTTTTAAGCTGTGGAGGTTCAACGTCATGGTCAAGTCACCTTAACTAAACGTCTTATTAAGCCACGCCATGACTATAAATGTTAGCAAGTAAGCTTTGTTTCAAGTTATTGAATGATGATAATTAACAAATTTTTATTATCATTACTGTGCACAGGCGTGGATATTTGCTTTTGACTGATTTGATTTAATGTTTTTGACGGCAACTCAACTCAATATTCTCAAAACTTTATAGAATTGTAAAGTGCTATTATGATCGTGATCATTTGTTTATTTCAATGGTGATTCAATTACTTTGTGATTTGTGTTAAGTTAATTTGCACAGTTTGCCGTTTAGAGTATTGACACTATGAGCGATGAAATGTTTAAAAATAGCTTAATTTTAAACGCGTTCAACAAATTCCTGCCAAGAGTAGTTAGACAAAGTTATCGGCGTGAACTGTACAAATGTCGGACATTTCTTATAGTTTCTAATTATTTATCTCTGGGCTAAACTAAAGTCTAATAATATTATATATGTACGTCATTAACGAATAACATTCGAACTTGTCATAAAAATGCGCAAAAATCAAGTCACGAATGAACGCTCGCTCGCTCGTCGTCAAGAAGACTGTATCAATGTCAATATTGATGCGAACGGAACTTTGCGATTTCTACAACAAATTCAAATATTTCATTACTAATTCACGTTTTACTTATTAAATGTAGTATGTATGTATGCACGTATGTATTTATGTATGTATTATTTGTTTTATTTTGTTTTGCTGCTTTCGAAATGCTATATAATTTAATAATATTTTTTATGAATATACGCATATATTAATCATGTTTCTTATTATTTTGTTTTTTTTTTTTTTTTAATTTTTTTTTTTATATAATTAATACATGTTTTTACTTGCGCTGCTTGTGTTATATTACGTCTGAAATTTCCATACCACCACACGTTTTGGTTGGTCGGTCGGTCTGTCGATTGTTCACTACTTAACCGCCGCATGGCGCCTTCTTACCACTGCCGCCTAAACGAAGACCTTTGCTAAGCCATCTGCTCCCGCACTGGCAATATACGGTTTCGTGGCATGGAACGCTACATCGAATATACTTTCATCGAATTTCTTTCGATGCGCTGTTATTTCTTGCACGCACGTCTTATTGTCCAGATTCCAAAGGCGTATCGAGCAGTCGTGTGATCCCGAAAGCAAGTACAAGCCGTGCGCGTCAACGGCGAGCGATGTGACCGGCTCCAAATGTGCCACCATTGAGTGAACTAACGTGCCGGATGTGTTGTCCCAGAAGCGTATGTGTCGATCTTCGTGCGCTGTGATCGTTATCGGTAACGTGGGATGTGAGACAACTTTGTTTATGAATTTCCCCGTATTACCGGACATCTCTTGTGCAGCCTCCAGCTTAATGACTTGCTTGCCAGTTTCTGTGTCATATATCAAACAATGGGCACTGTTATATGCCACAACAATATGATCAACCTCATTACGCACGAAATCAACTGAAGACGGTACGCCTTCTGCCTCTGAAGCTGTATAAGTTCGCAACAATGGTTCTTTTGTGTATGGCGACCATAATTTCACAGTGCCATCGGCTGAGCACGAGACAATATTGTTTTGCATAGTTGCCAGCCCCCAAACGGCATCAATGTGTCCCTCAAGTGTACCAGAATGTACGTTCGGATCGTAACAATCATACGGATCGATATTCGGCGAAGGCAGCTGCCAACATTCAATGTTTCCGTCTAGACCACCGGAATAACATGTCTCACCGGTGGTCGACATGCCCAAACATAGCACAGGTCCCGTATGTGCTCGGAAAGTATATAGGGGCTCAACGTCGAGACTAGCTGACTTTTTGGCTTGCACCGTTTTTTGTAGATTCCACAGCTTGAGTGTGTGATCCTCAGAGGCCGTGATCAGTACCGGCTCCTCTGGATGAAAAATAAGTGAACGTACGCCATCAAAATGTGAACGCAACGTGTACTTAGCATTCCAGGTCTTGCGATAACCAGCACCGCCAGCACTGCCACCAGTACCGTCTTTTGCATTCGCATCATAGGCGCCCTCCGACTCATTGTTCACCGTCAGCTGAGCCAATTCGCCAAGTCCGAGTGAGCCGTCAACTTCTTCATCAGCGCCAGCTGTGGCAGCCGTTATCAGGTTGAGTTGCGCTCTTCTCCGATCAGCGGTATTTTTTGCTTGGTCAACGCCACCACTTGTATAACCTTTGAAGAGTTAAAGCAAATGAAAATAATTATTTTTAGATTTTGTACATTTGTCGCCACATTAACATTGAACATTTAGCGATCAAGTGCAGTTATTTGACAAGTTTGTAAAATGCGTTTTTGATATTTTTCATTTTTTGTCACTGTTTTTCTGGTCATTTAACGGCATTTGTTGCTTATTTTATGCATGTTAAAAGCGCAAAATGAAAATAATATATTTACAAATAAAAAAGCAGAAGTTATGTTTTTTTGTTTCTTTCTTTTCTAATATTAAGCACCTTCAGTAATAAGATTCATATCATTCAAAAGCTGCTCCCCAACCTCGGCCTCGAGATCTTTTATCAGAAAGTAGAAAAAAGAATACAAAACCAAATAATTCATTTCGAAACTTCAGCAAAATATATGTTGAAAATGAGTGTTCAATAATATTATTGGCGGTGTAGATTTTTTTTTAAAACAAAATGCGTGTTATGTTAAAACATACATACAAGTGTGTCGGATTCTTAGAGTTTCATAAAAATAAAAAAGCAAGTTGAAGGTGATGAGGCAGTTCAGCTTTTCAAACTTTTCTTTACGCAGCAATACATAGAATTTTTTATCTTAGACACCAAATTTTTACCCTTGCCAAATCACGTAATGAAAAGTTTGCAGGCAATTAAAAAACTTAATGAAAAACAAAAAAAAAAAAAAAAACCGCAATTAGCGTAAAAGTGTACTTGTGCAGTAATTGTAGTATTTTTTTTATGTAATCAACGCACGCAGCCCGTTTTTGCCTACCTTCAGTTATCATTTCCTTGCCCGATTTGGGACGCTTTGCCATTTTAACATCAGTGTCATCATTATCGGCCATTTCCAGATCATCAGATATTTCATCGTCATCAGACATCTCAGTGGGTCCGAGAAACTCAAAGTTAGCCATAACCGCTGCCTCTGTGTCCAATATTATGGCATCAGTTGTTTGTTGTGCTTTTTTTGCGGGAATATGACGGCCTAGTGTGAGCAAATTATTCAAATCTTTTGATAGGTTAATTTCACTTTTATAGTATACCTTCAGATTCCGAGGCGCGTTTATTGCTCTCATTGCCATTAATATTTGGACTGCAATTCTCGCCGCCGTCAATTGGCTGCTCACTGCCGCCATTATTATTCAGACCTAATATCGAACGGACTCGATTCGAGCGCACATCGATTATATTTTCTGTATAGCCGATTTCTGCGAGATATTGTCGCAGCATTTGTCGTCCTTGCCGCCATGTGGTGTTCGATACAGAACTGTATGGTACTTCAGAATCGGTGGCAACTTCACCACCCAAACCATCATCATTTGTTGGCTTATACTCATTTAACTGTGGTGGATCTGTGCCATACTTTAGCCGATACAATTTTGCGCGCTCCTGACGTAATGCATACTCGAGCATTTTTATACGACGTGTCAAATCCGATTTGAGACTCTCGAGGCATTTTCGTTCACCCAACAGCATTGCGATACGTGCCTAAAATATAAACAATTTCACCAATTACTCTTAGTTAATAAAGATTTCCGAGATATTTCATGCATATTTTTCTATTAGCTATGCCTAATATCAGCATACAGATACATCTCACATCTCATATGCGTACAATTTCTTTTTTGGTTTTCATATTTTGAAATTCGGTGGTGGTTGGATTGCCGTGATCGTTGCAAAACAACATGAAATTGTTGATAATGCAAGCCAGCCGAGCATAAGTCGGTTAAACGCACTGCAAACGCATGAAATAAACAATAAACAATTAAATTCAATTAATTGTTACTCATACAAATAAACTGTAACAGAAAATGTGGCAAGAACGAAAACAATAACAATTACAGTGTTGTTGTTGTTGTTGCGGCAGAAACTGTGCAGTTGTAAAAATTCGTTAAAATGGTGAGTGAGTGAAATCCGACTGACTGTCGACTGACGGAACGATTGCTGTAATTAGCAGCACTGAGAACACATAGTGGTCTAACAAGCATTTATAATAAAATAAACTATTTAGCTTTTTATTCACAAACTAGCACACACACAGAAACATACACTAACAAACACAATATAGTACATACATAAATGCACGTACTAAGGCGCGGCGTTGGTGACGACAACATATGGCTATTTGTGGTTGATTTTGTGCTCCTGTAAAATCGACTATTATGCAAACGGATGCTCGTCGTCCATGGTAACACAAAACAAACCTACCATCCATCCGGCACTTTCACCGGCAAACGGAATTTAACTTTACAAAAGACACAACCGACGTTGTTATCTCAAATGCATCAAAAGCACAAAGAAAAACAAAACAAAGCTAAAAAAAAAAGACAACATTGTGATGTGCATTGAAATTAATGCTCAATGACATTTTAATAGTACACTAATAGACAGAGAACTAAAACAACAAACACAACAACTAAAATAACAAGAGTCTATTCTTTTTTACCAGCGCGCCGCAGCGTTGGGTTGGACGTGCAGACTCATTGGAATAAGAACTAAGAAATGTTGGCAACCTGCAAACTTTGACATTAGCAACAACGACGCTAAATTAAGAAGAGTGCAGCATCGTGTAGTGAAGATGCGCTGAATTTTAACATTAATTTTAAAAATGAATTTTTAATATTAATATGTATTTAAGTAACTAACTATTACAAATTATTAAAGCACGCGATACATTTGTTTTGTAAAGTGAAAGTGCAACAATGAAGAAAATTAAAAAGCATTTTTAAAAATACTAAAGACGATAGATAATTGCATTATTAATTAAACACAACTCAGTTTGGTACTTCTACTTTGATCATGCTTTAGAGGGCCAACTTTATTACGCTTTTTCATTTGTATCATTGTTGATGTTGATGTACAATTAAAATACGCCAACTCCAACATTGCATGTCAAGTATCATTTAATGGTTATACATTTCATTACAACTCTTGTGAGATACACACATGAGTGTTAACAAGTTCTCTAATTCCTCTAATAATTCTACTTTTTGCACATAAAAAGACAAGTCATGGCACCCCACGTCAGATGCAACCATCCAACCAATTAGTATGTGATGCGAAATAAATTAAACTTATGTAAAGGTTGGCAACTATTAAAATTGACAGTTTTTTTTGTTATTTATTTAACTGATTTGCATTCTTTTAGTTTGAACAAAATTACAATGTATTTAAAAAAGAAGAAGAAAAGTTCCACAATATTGCAACAAAAATAGCAAATTTTAAAAGAAGAAGAAACAACAAACACCGTTCGTTCGCACAAGGACAAATGAGAAGCAGTGACAATGACATACGAAAGAGCAGAAGAAAATGTCAAAAATAGACAAGATTGAGCAACGTGAACACGCTGCGGTACAAGTTGTTACAGGGCGGGCGGTCGGGTGTAAGGGTGCTGTAACGCAAAAATATGCAAACGTGATGTTCAAGTCCACAAACAACAACTAGAGAAATCAAGTGAAAAGCATGTTGTTACTAGTTGGTGTATTAATATATTTTTATTTTTTATAATTTTTTTTTTTTTATAACTGCTTTTCGGGCGACTGTAAAAACGAGAAGGCGAACAGGTTCATTTTATATATATGTATATATAGAAACTGGACAAATAATGAGAGACTGATAAGCCATACAGAAAAAAGAGAGAGAGTGAGAGAGAAAAAGATCTGACAGCGCTTAACACCGGTAGCTTCAATGCCAATCAGTTGATAGACAAAATTCGGTCTAGGTAGTGGAGAGCAGAAGAGAAACCTTAAAAAAGATGTTTTAAAATATCTTTTGAATAACAAGAGTTAACGAAATAGCAATCGATCAGCCTGATCTTCTTAACGAAAATGCATTACCATATAAATATTCAATGTAATTAGTTAATGTAACTAATCACTCACTCTTAAACATTCCTGGGTACAAATACACCGGGGAATTCTCATTGTTCTCAGTGCAAATTTAATTTGTTAATCAACTTATATAGCGTACATTTGTACGAATGTATATAGTCACCATATACTAAACACTAACACAGTGAGGGTATGGCTTTTTAAGCCGACAAAAATTTTGTTTCTATGAGTCAATGACGATAAACAAATAAAGATGTAAGTCGATCAGATAGAAGACGTAAAATACATAAGAAAGTTGTCAGCTAATTCACTCACCTGCAATTCGGCCCTGTCGACATCCCACTGTGAACGTTCCAGTTCGAAACGCGACCATTCGTGCTGTATGAAATGCAATATACCCGGTATCGTGTACTGGGGCGTGGTGACCTGTTGGTTGTTTGGCCCACCAGGAACGGCGCCATTGCCGGCGTTCTCTTCGGTACCATTATTACTGGCGGCCATGCTAATGCCACCGCCAGCAGTGGAATTGTTTTGACCAGCTCCTACAAGGCCGCTCCGATATTCGGGCACTCCAGAACTAGCTCCGCCAATAACACCGCCACCAGCCCCGCCAACTGGTTTATTATTTATGCCTGCAGTGGCTCCTGAATTAGTGCCCATTTGTTTGTGTTTTTTGTGGGTGCTATTCTTCGTTTTTTTTTTTCTTTTTCTATGTCTCTCCGTTGCTGATGTCTTGACTTCTCCACAAGAAATACACGCGCGTTAAAGAGGTTCGTTGGTTAATCGTTTGCGTCAAATTTGGTGCTTTTTAAATTCATTCACTTAAAAAACTATTTAAATAAGTCTGTTTGGTTTTATTTGGTGTTTGAAGTTTATTGCTTTTGTGTTTCAGTTTTTTTTTTTTTTTTATAAGATTCGTTCGCTTTCTAAAGTTGACAGTACCGATGTTGTTCTTTCCGATTCTGTAGGTTGAAGAGATTTCCGAACATAACAAATGAGGTCATTGAATTTCCGCTTTTACGAGAATTTAAACACGGAAAACGAACAAGTGAACAAAAGGACGCAACGACAGATAGACGTCTCCGCCCGGTTTTGTTGAGGGTTTCGAGTGCCGTGCGTTTTGCCGTTTATTCACTTGCGTTCCCCTGCTATCTTTCGACTCCCTTGACAAAAAGCACTCACACGCACACTCACCCACCCAAAGGCACAGACAGATTCTAGTTGGCTGGCTCTACGACTAGAGTTTCAACCTCTATAACTCCCATTTAGTTTGTTTTTTTCCTTTATTATTTTTATTTACTTTTTTCTTGTTTTCTTCGTTTTTTGCGATTCACTACGTATTTTTCTTTTCAAATTTTTTTCTTGGCTTTCACTTTGTCAATTTGTCGATTTTGTAGCACTTTAAATTTGTTTTTGATACCACTTTGATTAAACAATTTTGTTTATTGCTTCCAAATAGAACCGATCAAATGGTTGCTACCTTTTTTGTTAAATTAATTTGGTTATGAAAAAATTTTACGCAAAAAAAAAATCTACATTATGAGTAGACGAAGAGCGTAAATGGCAGACGGCAAAGATACAAGCCGCGCAGCGCAATCGTTCGTGCGTATATGAAGTACAAGCCGCCGATGACGAATACTATCGAACGGCTGTTGCAACATTTGAATAAGTACCCGAATAGCATTCACTACTAAATTAAACGGTAGCTCCTTACCAATTAAAGACACTCGTTTAATTCAAATAAATTCAAGTATTATTCGTATAATAAAATAGCTATTTTGCTTTGAAAAAAATGTATTTTTAAACGTTCTCGACCTAAAAAAACGGCTTGAAACTTTAAACACAACAATTGTGCGCATCACCCTATTCATCTCGTTTTCACTTCCTCAAGTTGACCATATAGCGTTTCCACTCTAACAATCTATACACAAAGACGACACACACATACACACTTATTTTTTTGTGTCCAAAAATTTCGTAAAGTTTAATATACAATCTATGATGTCCACGCAAATAATTCTAGATTCACACAATTAGATAACTCTTTAATGCTTACTTAGCACGTTGTTATTCATATAATTGTTAATTCTTCTATATTTACTACTGCGCTTGAAAAATAATTTTTCCACCAGATATTTCGCGGTGCTGCCAACTGGACATATTTTTTCAAAAGTAGTGCTGCCAAACCATCGTGAAAAATTCAGACATCGTAGGACTCGTTTTGGCTGAAATGTGATTTCGAAGCTCTTTTATGCAAAACTATAACTAACGATTATTGAATATCCCTATTTTTTGTTTAATTATTAGTTGTTTTATCGATTTGAAAGCAATTTTGATGTTTTTCCCATATTATGAATTGGAAACTTTGTGGACAGGAGCCTAGATTTTGATCGACTATGCAATCTCGTTTCACCCCCAAATGAAAGGTCCAATTGTAAATAGGAATCTATTTCGCATGATTTGAAGTCCCGTTAAAGAAAAAATTACCAAATTTAGTCTTTACATTATTTATTAAATATTACACATATATATATTAGTTCGTTTGGTTTTGACATAAATCTTTACTAACAAACAACTAAACAAATGTGCACATTGAGAAACTTATTACTATTGGTTAGTCTTATTTTAAAATAAAAAAACATTGTGTCGCCGGTTGCAGTGCTGCTTACAAGAACTCCTCGCACCAATCGTTCAAGCAGTTATAGCAGTCAGACGCCTGTTTAGAGCTAGCATGACATACATCCTTCATCCATTCTTTAAAGAGTTCTTCGTCTTTTTTTAATATTAAATACTGTCCAAGCACAGCGTACGCCTGAAAAACAAAGACCGGAAATACTCAATAAGCATTTATTTAAATAAATACGTATGTATGTATGTATGTGCATATGTACATTTCGAACATTCATGAAACTTACTTTGTCAAATCCAGCCTCCACTAAACGACCGCCTAGCGTCTCACCAATTCCCGCCAATTCTGTTACGGCCTTGTCGCCCATGGGCTCCGCAACAAAATTACGATATTTCTGTGATGTGCCCGACATTTTATAGTTGGCTTTTTATAAATTAACTTTGGGGAATGCACAAGTATCTCAAACACAATTCTTAAAAATTAAACGCGGACTTCTCGATGACGCTATTTACAGTGATTACCAACTTCCTTGTGTGTTTCACAGTGCTGGAAAGGACGGAAACATTAGTTATTATTATCGATAGTCTTCATCTATCAGGAGTCTACACGAGCAATATTTCTGCTTATTTTATAGAGGTGGAGAAACATCGATTTACGCGGGCATCGAATTTTTTATATTTTTGAATATCAATCTCTCATAGAATTATTAGGGAAGCACGTATAATTTGTGGTATCCCTCAGATGGAGCAGTACTTTGAATGAATTTTTCAATTTCAAAAGCGGCCTTTCTTCGTAGAGAATAAAATAAATCTTTTCGTACATTCAAAAAATCGCCGAATAAAATTGGTAATTTAAAAACATCCGGAGTCCGCCTGATGATATTGAGCGAGAAATGTGCCAAATTGACGTAAATGTATCCGCAATAATAGAAGAAGCAATGGAGGAACAAGACAAATCCGGCACGAATGCAGCCCAACATACGCTAAACCAATTCTGCAGTGTCGTTTCATCATAGAGTCATGGGAGAGTAAGAACTGTCTTTTTGCTCTCACGAGATATTTTATTTATTTATTTTTCATTTCAACGTCGGGACAAAGTTAAAAAAACGCGAATTATTTAACTTTTCTAAATTGGACTCGTCTAAACAATTGAAAATTTACGCTGAACGGTAATTAGACAGATCTGCGTCGTGAGACTTTTACGTAAAAAACAATATTCCGCGGGAGCCACGGAACGACCCAAAATCTTTTTAAATTTTTTGTCAGTTATTTTGCCAGTTCTTCACACACATATACTCACACACTCACTCACTTTCTCTCATAATCGCATAATCGTTCAAGTGTCGGGGTTCTATATGATAACATAAGTCAAACAACGCGGTGAAAATCAGATTGAGAGCTTCTTCTTCCACTTCTGCCGACACTCTGCCGACACTTTTGTGTCAAATGGCCCGTTTGCGTTTCTCAACCAATTGAAGCTGCGAAAACATCTGTTAATCTGTTTTTGTTAACTTAAATTTTCTTCATTTCAACGTCGGGACAAAGTCACTTTAAGGCCGTTTTTAAAATATATTTCGAAGAATACTAGTCCAACTAGTCCAATTATGTTTTCTCGTAAAAAACCGGAACCAGCAAAGCGCCGACAGCATGACCTATCACAAGTAAAAAAATATATAAAATATAAAACATATTAATAAAATTCATAGTTGAAAAATGAGTCATCATCATTGATTTTTGTTCCTGTTTGTAGTTTGGCCTAACGGAAATTCCTGATGACTTTGACCCATCAGCAGGTCTAGGTGATGATGTTGGAGACAGTGACTTAGAGGCGGAACTCGCTGCGATCGCAGGCAGTGGTGATAGACCCAAACCGAAACCAAAACCCAAACAATTGGTGCCAGCAAGTCAATTAGATAAAATGATTGAAGATAGCTTACGTGATGTCAGCGATGACGATGATGATGCAGAACTTGAAAATGATACAGATCTATTGGGTGAGCTACAAACAATTTCCGGCCATGTAGATGAAGACATACCAGTGGAAAACGAGTCTGCGCCTGCAGACAATATAGCTGAAAATGAGCAACCAACCCTTTTTCTCCCTACAACAACTAATAGTACATTGGACATTATAAAACACCGTTTGGAAATGTACAAACAAGCAGAGGCAAACGCAAAAGCGGCTGGCGAATCAACCAAAGCAAGACGTTTCAGTCGAGGTATCAAGACTTTGCAAGATTTACAAAAGCAATCATTGGCAGGCAAAACAATAAATGTCGATGACATACCACCAGAAGTTGGTCAAAAATCCGCGGCTCCACCAGCAGTTCCTGTTAATGCAACTGATGAAGTAAATGTTCCAATAAGAAGCGCCCCAGCTCCACCTATGCCCACCGCAGCAGAAACGGAGTTACCAGGTACATCAAATTCCCCTACATCTACAACCGAAACCACCAATCCGCTAATTGCACAACTACGTAGCAGACAAAAAGAATACAAAGTGGCTGCATTGCAATCAAAGAAGGCCGATGACACATCAACAGCCCTTCAATTCATGAAAGTAGTCAAACAGTTTGATGTAGTCATAAAAATGTGTGAAGATGGACAGGAAGTCGATCTTAGTGACATGCCGCCGCCACCATCAGAATTCTTGGAATTTATGACAAAAATGCAACAGGCTGCAGATCCACCGGCACCATCAGAACCGTCACCAGAGCCTGTAAAACCAGCAGAGGCAGTGTCCCAACCAGAGCCTTTAGAAACGCAGCCCACAACAATCCTAGAAGCACTACAACAGCGTTTTGATAAATACAAATCTGTAGAAGCGGCTGCTAAAGCCGAAGGTAATGCAAGTAAAGCCAGACGTTTTGGACGTATTGTAAAACAATACGAAGATGCAATTCGTTTGCACAAATCCAATAAGCCAGTACCATATGATGAGTTGCCAGTACCACCTGGTTTTGGACCTCTGCCAACCGCAGGAGAGGTGGAAGATGCGTCAGCTCCAAAGCCAACCACGCCCACATCACCGTCCGATCAACCATCGACATCAACTGGTTCCTCAACTCCAACAGGCACACCAACACCGTCCGTACGTAAAGCTCCAGCACCACCACAAAAACAGGAGTTAACCACAAGAGTTTCAGGAAACCAACAAACAAATAATCTCGCAGAGCAGCAAATGAAACTGTTGCTTGAACGACAGAAAGAGTTTAAAATGGCTGCGATTGATGCAAAAAAAGCCGGTGAAATTGAACAAGCGAAGGAGTACCTAAAGATTTACAAAGGTTTCGACTCGTTGCTTAATGCTGCCAGTAGTGGACTACCCGTAGACTTAAACACAGTAAATTCTTCTAGTATACTTTCATTTAACTTAGATTATAAAAAAAAAATCTGCATGTTTAGCTGCCAGTGCCACCATCACAGCGGGAGAACTTAGAGGCTTCATTTGCAATTGTTACCACAGATGAGTGCGATCCTGACGATGATATTTCGGATATTGGTGTGCGTATGGAAGAACAACTAGCCAAACAATTGATGATGTGCAAAAACACCAGGTAAAATTCGCTGTAAAATAATGTATCACAGAGGAATGGTTCTGTATTTTCGTCCTATATGACATTTTAGAGACCATCACAAGGCAATGGGCGATGTGGCTGGCATGAATCGTTTTGAGAATCTTGCACTTACTGTACAAAAGGATTTGGATTTAGTGCGTTATTCAAAGCGTAAGAACTTTCCACTGCCCAAATTTCACTATGAGAAAAGAAGTTTCAACATTGTACACTGTAACACTGATTTAACCGACAATGAACTCGAAATAATGGTTGTGCGCGGACTAAACTTTAATGTAAACAATCCAAAAGACGTCGACACATATGTTAAAGTCGAATTTCCTTTACTAAATGTAAGATTTGATAGAAAATCAAAAAGTGTGTCAAATTGATCAACTAGATATCGATGGCACTCAGAGACATTGGTATTGAAAACACTTTTATTTTTAGGACGAAAGTTTCAAATCAAAAACAAACGTTATCAAAGATACTGACAGTCCTGATTATGATGAACGCTTCAAAGTAGAGATACAACGTGGCAATCGTCAGTTCCAACGCATTTTTAAACGCCATGGTGTCAAATTTGAGGTTTATTCTCGCGGGTAAGTTGGTTTCCTACATGTAAATAATCGTTTATAATTTAAGAAAATGTAAATGTTCAATTTCAAAACTAACCAAAACTGAAGCAGCCAGTAATTAGTTGTGTAAAGAACTCATACTAAACATGTAAAAAAGCATTGCATTTCTACTCAGATTACATTCTGTACAAAAGAAATCCCTTTTCGCTTCATTAATGTGTAATTATTGCTTTTGGGAAAAAAAAACAAAAATATTCGTGAAATCTGCAAAACTACAAAATAGGTGCAGTTTAGATATTTGTGGACTAAGTCGAATACTGCCCATATGTTGTTTCAGAGGATTTCTACGCTCGGACACGCTGATAGGTACCATTAATGTCAAATTGCAGCCCCTGGAGACGAAGTGTGATATTCACGATACATATGACGTAAGTTTTGCTTGTCTATTTACTATTTCAATTAACTATTTTTGATACATAGTTGATGGAGGGCCGCAAACAAGTGGGCGGAAAACTGGAGATCAAAGTTCGCGTGCGAAATCCAATTTTGACAAAGCAGATGGAACATATTAATGAAAAATGGCTGGTACTTGACCATGCTGCCTAGAATCTAAAAATGTCTCACATCACCTACATAATAATTTACACAAAAATAGACTATAAAGTATGTACATATATTTATACTCGTACAGTTTGACCAAATAAAAATGGTCTCTAAACTTTGTTTTTAGCTTAAAAATGGAAAAAATACAATAAACACTGCAAAACATTGTTTCGCCATTTGTATTATACTTCATAATATTCATAGACTTCAGAATATGGTCCAATCTTATTGAATAGATCAATGCCTCGTACTTTGTAGAAACCTAATGGAAAACATTAAATTTAAAGGTTATTTCATATTGATTTGTACACTTACCGCTGACAATTTGATCCGAGGGCGCAAATTGAAATGACGGAAATGGCAAATGCCACCCTCTGCTTATCAGCGACCAATCCTCCTCAACGCTATAGCGATACCATACCTCATAGGTTCGCAAACACTCCGTCGAGTTATTTTGTTCACGCCAGTCAAGTAATACTTCACCCTGTGTAACTGGCGTTGCCGACATATGTGTTGGAGCCTGTAATGCGGGCCATGTACTTGAACAAAAACGTACAAATAATACCCAAGGTGAGTGCATTTGACTAAAGTCCAAAATAAATTGTCGCCGCCTTTTAACTCTGCCATGGCGTACCAATTTTGGTGTTTGACTACGTCGCATGCTTTCTCTTAGCGTTGCATTGGGATAGGCTGGAGATTGATGTAACATCCAGACGTACGCCGGATCCGTAATTTCTGATTCAAGCGTTTCAAAAATATACGCCCACGGCGTATCAAGTGTCAAGTCCATTTTGTAGTTTTGCATATCTGAGTCACAAAAGTTATCCGACGATGATACCAAAAGAATAGCCCAGTAGATTTCATCGGTTTTGTCACCCCGTGTTGCAGTTTTAATCATTTTTATGCTAAGGTTTTGACTTAGTGGTAAAGGCGATGACTTCGTTGAGTAGGTGCCTAACTTTGAGAGCAACCCCAGCGAAGCGTATACCGGCTTTTGTATGAACTGAGAGTGTGGTGGCTGAGTGTTATTCATGCGAAAATGTGCCAAAAGTGTGCGCTGCGTAAATTCATGCGGGTGGTAACTAAGAAATGCATTATCATGGCTCAAAAGTTTAAGATTTTGCAACAATGAACCGTTGACTTTGGCATCCCAATGGTCGAGCACAATATTGAGCAAGATAATAGCATAGCGTACATCTGACTGAAATGGTCGGGGTTGAGACCAAATTGCTATTGGATCTGCTTCGCTGCAAAGTAACAGTCAGATATAATATGCATTACTCAATTTAATTAAAGCATTCACCTATTGACCAAAGGCAAACGCTTCAAAGCTGGAAAATGCTGATAAATTTGTTGAATTAATGTAAGCGTACCATCGATTACATCTTCGGATGAACCTTCTCCTTTACGGTGAAAGCTAAGCACATCAATCGGACATTTATCTAAATGTGTATTACAATAGTCAAGAATATGCCAGCAAAGTGGATGCTTTTTATCCATTTTAAAGAGCCCCGCAGGTCCAATCAACTTAGCTGGCTGTCTTGCCGCCTTCTGTAGGCCCGACCGTGTAGCTTGCATGTATTCCAAGTGATCCGTTGTCGTAAAATTTAAAAGATTATATTTTGATAAGTCTGGTTCATTCCAGGACTCAAAATACCACTGCGCAAATTTTGTAGTGCCCAATCTATCTAAAAACGAAAATTGTCTTTCGATTACATGTTTTTTTGTTGTTGGCTTGAAAGTCTTTTAACCTTGGTAACGCTTGACTACTTGTATTGCCAAGTTCTCCCAAATAAATGCATTACGTTGCGGATTTTGCAGAAAAATATTGCCGGGATTTGCCATAAATTCAAATATCGGTGCCACATCAATGTCATCGAGATAATCAATAAATTCATCCAATTGTGTGAAGTCGAAGATTGGCACACCAGCCTGAGTGTACTGTACAAACTGTAAGAGATCCAACAGCCAATGTATACGAATATGGGTTACGGCTCCATTGGGCAATGCCGCAATTTGACGCATATTCATTTTCACTGCTTCCGATAAGAGATTTTCCGAAATATCTTTGGTGCCAACTTCACCCGCCGGACAAAATCCGACACTCGTCCAAAAATGTGGAAATTTATAATACACAAGTTCATCTGCACTCGCTAACGATAGCGTCAACAAATATAAACATTTTAGAATCATTGCAATAAATTGTGTTATTTTTTTTTAATCCTTTTGAATGTTTACAGAATAAATGCGTTTAAGGTCTGAACTATTCGCTGATAACGCAAAAACTGTGAGGTTGAGTGTGAAAGTGTGCACATGGAGTGTTTGATTGTATTTGCACACAGCAAGTCTATTTTTGTATGTGTATTCATGTGATTCATTGAGCATGGCAAAACAACAAAGCATTTATGAGTTCACTGAATAAATTCGAAGCTACACATCAATTTAGATGGGTACCAATTATATTTAAAATGATAGCATAGCGTTCATCATTCCCGTTGTACATAAGATAAGACAATACTTATTTTACTTTTCTCGTCATTTATTAAAAAATTTTTTTAACATTTATATATTCACTTACAAATTAAATGTAAAATTTAGTTTATTATATCCCAAATATATTCTTCGTACATGAATTTACAGATTTGCTATACATTTTCTTTGTCTTTAATAAATACTCCCAAACCCATCCAAAGAATTTCTGCTGTACTGAACTTGGATATTAATACGAAGTTGGGCCTTCTGTGAATATTGTGATTACTTTCTTTAATGGAACGTAAAAATTTTTGTGTTTAGTTAATCGTCCTAACAGTTCAGTACTTTTGATTTTCTTCTTGTCTCGCCAAAGAGGAATGAACATATACGATCCAATGCAAATGCTCCAACAATATCAACTACCAACACTATGAGCAGTAATTTACGGAACTGTAATTCGAAAAAACAAAAAATAAATTTAAAACTTAGAATTATGTCATTTTAGAATACATACGTCTTGGGGAAATTCAATGATTTCAAAGAACTCCGTCAATTCTGGTGCTATGCCTGTAGCCAGCAGGATGACCAATGCAGCAGATGCACCAATTGCATAGAGCAGCATTCTATTCATGCGCAAACTTTCCATAAAAGGATGACCCTGAAAAACAATTGTCATATAAGTGTCGCAATGTTAGAAATTCGGAGGATATGTACCTTATAGTTTACAGCAATCGTAGATACTTGTAACGAAAGGCATATAATGTACACAGTACTACTGACAATATTTGGATCATATTTGGTTTTCTCCTCGGCGTCCATATCTATATAAAGTTTGACTTTTCCTTCTCTGTAAAAGCATAGACATATTAATAATAATTTTATGCGAGATTTACAATTCTATGCCTACCGGGCTGGTGACAGGGCTGTTGCCTCCTTTGTTAAGTAGTATAATGCGCCAAAATGTACAGCAAATTGACTTAGAATTGTTGAAATAGTATACAAATTGAAAATATTGGGCAGTGGCGCAACTTTGGACAGTACTTTCAAAGGCTATTTCAGAAAAGTATAGAACAATTTTAACTTAATCGAATATTTCTAATAATATAATCATATCAAACCTTTGAACGTGTTATAAAAAGAAAACAGGCTGCTATAAATATACCCTGCATGGTAGCCTGCGTATCGCTGAATTTGACACCGTCAATGTATAATACCGATTGGCAGTAGGCTTGAATAAGGGCATTCAAAGCAAGAATCTTGAACATTTGCAAAGTTGTGACCAAAGTGCAACGACCTTGCTTAATGATATGATTTACTGAAAAATTAACAACATGAGTGATGATGATTTAAACCAATTCTGTTTTAATGTAAGATTTGTTACCGCAAGTAATTGATGACGATTTGCTGGTGAAGGGTGCAGCAATTGATGCATCGCCCAGTTTAACAATTGTCTGTTGTTCTTCCTCAAGATCTTTGAGCGCTGATTGAATGCGCGCTCGTTGTGCATTAATTTGTTCTTCCCGTCGCCGTAAAGCACGCTCACGTGGCGATAGAGCTTCATTCCGCAATGCTTGCTGCTGCTGTTGTTGTTGTGCTACATTTTCATCGTCATTTCGTTTGCGAATAATTGGTATACTTGACAACAATGATACTCCGACGTTCGCATGCTTTAGAGCGCCGACGTCATTGGTACCATCACCGCACATGAGCGTACAAAAGCCAAGATGTTTCAGAGTAGTGATAACATACTCTTTTTGTTTAGGTGCGAAACGTGCGCACACTGTCACAAGTGGCAGTAACTTCAACATGAAATTGTGCTTTTCTCTCCGCAGATACTGCAAACCTTCGCCAGTAATGCATATATCGTATGTTTCCAAAAGTAGAGTCAATCTACGATGATTATCAAAATCAACATCGAAAATTTGAGTACCGTCCACAGTTTTCCATTTCCAATCAAGGCTATCGCCCTCAGGAGCGGTGAAAACAACAAGTTTTTTACGAGTGAAACGCAATTCACGCGCAACGTGGCATGCAGTTAGTGGATTATCGCCAGTAATTATGATTACTTTGTGTGACGATTCGATTAGTTCCTTGATTACTGATTTTGAGTCTGGTTTCATTGGACAGGATATGATAACAAAGCCGGCAAATGTCAAGTCGCATTCTACTTGATCTCGTTTAATATTGCGTATTTCCTGTGCGCTTAACGTTCCAAAATCCTTAATGCCCAAAGCAAGGACACGAGCACCACGTCTGGCATATTGCAGGTAAATCTGAAAATAAATTGTTTAATAATTGTGTTCTTTAAAAAGGCAATTTTACGTTTTACTTTTTCGTAGTTCTTTGGAACATCTTTCAACATTGTAATAATAACTTCCGGAGCTCCTTTAACTGTGGCAATGTAGTTTATATCATTCGAATATGGCTTAAGGTAGCCAGCCAACACTGACATGCGTTTTAATGTTGATGAGAAATGGAAGCGTTGAACAATGCGCAAAGGTTTGAGTTGACCATGTTTCGGAATTACACTTTCTGTTTTTGTTAAATTCCAGTCGACTGCAGCTAATGTTGCCTTCTCCATTGGATCACCAACCAGACCATCGTCTAATAGAGTCAATGAGTGACATGATGCTAAGACTTGTTTGGTTTCATCGCTTGCTGATTCAATAGATTCACACACGCCAGTATGTGTCATGCCAGCTATACCTTCGACCGTTAAATTGTCCGTTGTGAGTGTGCCAGTTTTATCGAAGCAACAAATTTGAACTTTTCCAGCAAATGGAATTCTAAAAGGTTCTGTGCAGTAGATGAACAACTTTGTTAACTGCATCAACGAAGTGTTGACGGCTAGAGTCAATTCGATTGGTAAATCTGGTGGAATGATTGCAGTAACAATGAGCGTGCACTCAAGGAAAAGCTTGTAGCGATTGCGTTCGGGATCTTCACTTCCCTTAATCCAAACGTAAACAGCAGCAGCAATGGCAAATATCATCAGGAAAATAATAAATGCAAATGTTTCTACGTTATTCTCTGTAGCTCGATTGGCACCGAATAGTATCGTACGTAAAAGTTTGCCTTGAGAAGTATTGAAGCTGTTTCGGATAACATAACCAATGCAACCGCCGTCAGGTGCACGCATCGCCTCTTTTGTGGGCTGTGTATGCTGTACGACTTTTGTGCCCCCGAAAAGTACAAATAATTTGCCATCTTCATCTACGTCCAATTCTTTGTCCAGTTCATCCAATGATTCAAGCGATTCCTTCATCTGGGGCACAGACTCACCAGTCAACATGCTCTCGTCTACTATGCAGCTGCCACGCAGAATTACTAGGTCACACGGTACTATATTATCATTTTGCGAACGTGTTATAGATACCAAATCGCCTGGTAAAAGCTCATCCGTGCCAATGTGACGCCATTTGTTTTGGCGTAGGACATAAATTAAGTACGGTTTGTTTCCCATTTTACGTATGTCGGACATGTTTCGTAACTGTTGTTTTACAATTGTGCATTCAAACGCGATAAGCATGAAGAGCGTAAAAAGTGAGTAATACCAGTAGTCATCTAGACACCAAAGGCCGACGGAAAATACTTGGAACACAAAAAACGGCGCGGTTGCACGCTCAATGAAAAGCTCGTGAAATTCGGGTACAATCATATCCATATCATTGCTTCCGTAAGTTTGTTTCATCAGCTTAATGGTACTTTCCGATTCAAGACCCCGGGATTGCGCATAAGTTCTTAATAGCTGATGTACAGGGAACTCGACACAACGGAACGTCTTTTTGTTTGCATCCCATACATATTTGGTTTTTTGAAATATTAAGTAATACTGATCACTACCATCATCAAACTTTTGGTATTGTATCAAAACGATTTTCGAATTGCCATTATTTGCTGTTGGCACCACTTTGGCCAATACACCAACCGCCGGTGTTTGAGTACGCCGGCAAGTTAAAAACGTCAACACATGTACGCTCCAGTAGCAAAAGAGTAATGTCAGAATGTGTAGAAAAGCAATAGCGACCACAGCAATGAAACCGATTTCATTCCACGCAGTTGAATCCTTATCTAATGTGTCACTGCCAGTGTCGTTCTCCGAGACTAGTGAATTTAAGTCTTTAACGCCGTAAACATAAAGCCACAAGTAAAACGCGGTCGCGTAGAGCGGAACAAAGGGCAGAATTACACCGCTGAGTGCGACCGGATTGCGGACGTGGAGTGTAATATATTGGACTAGGTCGTCTACCGGTTTATCCTTGCCGTCCATTCTTTTGTCGCCTTCGCCTACGTGGCCCCTGCTGCTACTCATTGTTGCCGTCGTAATTCGTAAATCGGTACTTTCTGACTTTAGACGTCAAACCGAAGCAGGAAAATTGAAAAACAACAAGAACGTTTAGTTATGAGTGGTGGCCCGATACACAAATGCAAATGCAACTTTAAGAAAAAAATTCAAATTTTCAATAATTTTTATTTCTGAAATATTAAACTATATACATTTAAATATACAATTGTACAGTTTAAAATTAAAGATTTTTTTTTTGTTTTAAATCAAGTGTTCGATTAATCGGCTGCCGATGTAGCGAAACTGCAGTGTACAGTGAATGTCATTGAATAAGTAGTGAACGCTAAATTGTGTTATGTGGTGTCTCTGTTTAATAAGGCATAGGAGAACTTAATATTCGGACCGATAAATTTAAGGGGGTCAACATATTTATCACTAAGTAGTACTAGGGGCATCGATGTTTTAGCGAAAAACATTGATCATACTCCACCTCTAATTAGCGCAAGTTTTTGAGGTTACGCACGTGTCGAGGTTTGTTCGGTTTTTGGAAAAATGGGGAGGTAATTTGAGTTTATTTTGATAAGTTTTGACATATTTATTTATAAATGATGAAATTTTTGATAGGGACATCTTAATTTGTCATGAATGATTTATCGTAATGTAAATTCTGATAAACCTTCAAAAAAACTTGTACGTTGTTGGAACCAACATGTCTCACACACGTTTTTTTCTTTTCTTTTTAGAAATTCAATGAATTTTAAATCACATTGTGATTTCATAATTTAAAAAATGGTTATTGACAAAGGATCTTGAAAAATTATAACCGTGAGTACAGTTTTGTAAAATATTATAAAAATTAGAAAGTTTCTATGATGATAACTTTGATAGGGACATCTGAAATTCATGATTGATTTATCGCAATTTACTTTCTGAGAAATTTTAGAAAATTTGCGTTTTTGTTTTATGAGGAAAGATTTCTCACATGTTCTATAACAATTTCAGACAATTTTTGGTAGACTACATGATGGTATGGTTGCTTGCGATGAAACAGCATCTATGGTTAAACCCGTAAGTGTTCTGCAAATTGAAAAAAATATTAGACTGATCATAAACTATTTAAATTCAGGTAATGGGTAGCACTGCCTCAAATTTGGCCAAATAGAGTGCAGCATGTGACAGAATTCTTGTGAAGGATAAATGCTTCCGTGTCCTCTATGCTCTTGTCGTTTGATATGAGTTGATGTGTGGCAGAACAGGTAAGATTAAAAGACATTAAGTAAACTAAATTATACTAATTTAAAATGATGAAAAACTTGATAGGGACATCTGATTTCTTTGACTGATTTATCATATTATGATTTTCTGATTTTAAATTCTCAAACAATTTTTCATTACATGATCTGGCTGTTACTAAAATCATAAAATTTTAATTTACAGGTGTCTTTGGATAAATGAAACATCATCCTGAAAACCACAAAAAAAAGGAAAAAACATTTTAAATGATTTATTTATTTTAATATAAAATCTACTGTTCAGTATAAAATTAAGGCAGTTTTATTATTAAACAATTTGTGACTTAAAACTTAGGTATGTCGTCCATGCTATAGCCTCTGCGTTTCAAGAAAACACATATCAGTATGAAGCCATAATATCCACCGGGTATGAACATTAAAACGCCCAATATAAGTAAACTCAAGGCTTTGTCTTGATCTTGGCTCATGTACCCTATGCTGACTAAAATACTCCAAATTAAGCAAATCTGTTGGGAAGATGATTGTGCGCGATTGATTTTTGTTTGTTTTTGGGGTTTTTATTCGAAGTAACTTACACCACCTGCAATCATCAGGAAAAATATGAATAGTATAGTTTTCCAAGGGTTTGGCTCCGGTATTTCAACAAAACGCTCATCCACGAATGCTTGCCCGTCAACATCATCTGTAACTTTTTCGTATTTGTTATTGTCAATGAAATTTCGACGCCGCGACATTTCTGGAGTGTTGTACGCCTTGAACACAAGATTTGTAACCAAACTTGAATTGACCTCAACGGTTTTAATACTATGGGTAGCACCCGTTCTCGCTTATCGACTCACAACGGAAGTAAATTCCGATATCGAAGTGCAGTTCGTTTTAAAAGCAGTTGTAATGATTTTATAAATAGCTATTTTCACTGTAACGTTTGGTTCATTGGATTATTATTTTAATACTAATTTTCGGCTTTATTGTCATTTTGTTTTTATTGTTTTTTTTTAAGCGCGTAATCAGCTGACAAGATAATTGTTGTGTTCACGACGTAAAGTAATGGTGTAGTTTTACTTTTGTGCAAAGAACACAACAACAAGATACTCGACCCCTACCCAGATTACAAAAAACGAGTGCAGTTTCGCACAAGCAGTGTTGTTAGCACACCGAAAAATATCATTAGGTGACCATTTCTTCTACAGTGTTTTTGGTATAATTGAAGTGTGGAGTGTGAGACAGAAGGTTAAAAATCGTCCTACGTAATTAATTATCTTCAAGAAAACACGTAGAATGTGTTGAATTGACTCTCTCCTTGCAGAAAAGAGGGGTGTTCACTAGTCATACATCTAGTCATCTTGACAAGCACTAAGAGCGATGAATATTTAAAGAAAAGCATCCATATATTCCTACTTCAGTATATTTTTGTTGTTTAAACAATTTAATTTATAGAAGACAAGCACAAAAAATAAAAAAATCTTCTAATAAAATATATAGTCATCTTAGACTTGGGGAATCCACTCAACAGGGTATAAGCTATCTACCATACACTAATCTGCCACGTAGGAGTAAGTGACTGGACAATTAACACAATATTCCATGTTTGCAATTAGTTGTAACAGGCATTTTGTGCTTATGATTTGAATTCGCTGAATTTCCTGCGAAATAAACAAAAAACCGTTACATTACTGATACCGCACTCTGCTAGTTCTTGAACACCTATTACAGACTGTCTTTTCTTTGTTTGATGAAAGTTCGCTACTTTTTAAGCGTTTTCATTATTTGGAAACATTTTTAGTGAGCTTTTTTTTCATCTATTTTCCTTTTTAAAACAGTCAATTTTACTTATGAATTGGCTGAATTAGAACTTAAAGTGCTGACTAGCTAAATTTCGCTCTGAATTGCACAGGCACTTGGGCTAGGTCAACATGGATGACTCCCCTAAATACGGTGGTGCGTTAAAATAACTGAGAAGGGCAACTCTGATGAACATATGTGCACATTCACTCTGAGTGGCAGTTTAGTGCAAGAAGCAGACCGCTTCGCATTTTTCGTATTCATTTGCTTTTTTTGTTATTTTTTTTGCAATTGAAACGTATAATTACACAGGAAAACATAAATAATGTATACGAAAACTATGTCAGAATGTGCCTAAATCCATAAAGTTATGAATTGAATAGCATTCGATAGTTTTGACGTGTTTTTCTATTTAAATTATTGTATTGTAAATTCTAAGATAATGCATTTTAAGTTGCATCTTGTGCATTTTACGTACTTAACGCTTGTTTTGAGGTAAGGGTGAAGTGTTGTCTGTTATATATTTATGTTATTTATCTATAAAAAACGTTTTGTTCTTGTAGCTGCATCAACCAGCCGTGGCAGTGTTTTGTTGCTTGTGAAAAACATGCAGAAAACGACGGCTTGGAGAAACCTCAGCCTCCTATTTCGTCCTCTACGGAGGGGGTGGCATCGCCAGTAAATGACGATGCTGATGCGCAAGTAGAAATTCTGCCAAATTATAAGAAAATTAGAAAATATGAAGACTATGAAAGTGTTGCGGAAAATGCGGAAACGAAACAAACGCCGCCGCGTACGCATTCTGATGAAATGCAAAATATTCGCGAAAAAGACACGTCAGTTTTAAATTTAACTGAAGATACTTTGGAATCAGTGCAATCGGAAAAAACGCAAACGATTCCAATTAAAATAAGTGTAGTGCCTGATGCTGGTAATCGTCCAGACGCAAATAATAACAACAACAACCTTAACAAAAATGTTGCTGATAGTAAAGTGAAATTAGTAAAAGAAAACACATTGCAAGAAGTGCCAAATGATATAGTGAATGAAAAAAACAATAACAAAAGATTTAGTGATAATTATTTAGATGATAACGTAACTACAAAATACACACCAAAGACGACCGCTGAAGGAAGGCGTCTTCTTAAAGAAACGCAGAATAATGATGGGTGAGTTTCTTTTGTCTTCATGTTGAATAGAAATTTCATAAAGTTATATTATTTCGATTAGCACTTATAATGTTGATTCAGTTTAATGTTTATTATTTATTTGTGCTACGTACATCCGCTGACCTTGAATAGAAGAAAATAAAACTATTTCAGTTCATTTTCTTATCAGCAAATTTGTCTTTGCGTTCAACATACGCATTACATTTTGGTATTTACAAATGCTTATCACACATGCATAGCATAGATTTTTTTCGTTTTGTGTCATTTGCATATTAACTTTGAAAGTTTCATTTTTTTTTTTTTTTTGTAAAGTTAGCCATCAATATCAATGGAAGACAACTGATTATGTTTGCACATTTATTTGAGACAATTAACGTTTGACGTGATTGTTATCAAATAACATGTCAATTAAGATAAGAGTATTTGAATTTTGATATCAAGTGTTGTTTTTTTTTTTTTTTTTTTTACCAATTATACGTAAATGGTTCAGAGTCTGATTGTTACATATTTAACCCAACGGCAGTGTACATATTCAAATGCAATTATGTATAAACAACACAAATGCTACGAAAACAATTTGAAATTAATAAAAAAACAAAAAACGAAGCAAAAAAGCTGCAATGATCAACGACATTTCCATAATACTCCCACACAAATGTGTGTTTTGCCTTCTTGCGCGTAATTTGTTTTGTTATTTTTCAATTTATTTTCTATTAAAGCTGCAGGAGAGTTTACTTTCTAAAAATGCACCCCAACATGCCGCAAAATTGACTTGCTTTTGGTTGAGCTACGGTCAAGTCATTTTAAAACATCATGTGAAGTTTGCTATCAAACGTTTGAAAAGACCGCACTGACAGTTTAAAAATGACCAAAGAAATTCCAAAGCATCAATACTGAATCCTTAAATGGGCTTAGATAAGCATGTTTAAATTAAGTATTGAACTCTGCCATTGTCTTTATATAGTAAAAATACTTATAGAGATTGTTTGAAGTTTTGGAATTAAGTTTATAGATGAATCTCAGGCTTTGGTTGAGCTTTAAGTACGTTTAATTACATGAAGTTAATTTGGAGGCTTTTTGTCACAAACATGTGTTAAAAAAATCAAAAGGAAAACCCGAGTTGAGATGTTTACAATGCGCAAGCGTTGCGCATTTATTTTCACACATGTTAGCTCACGCTTCATTTTCAGTACTTTCACTTTCATTATCTTAACTGACAGTCAGACTGGAGACAACAGGACAGACTTTGACTTATACACATAAACACACTACTGAAAGCACAATTTGTGAACAGAAAAAAAAAGGAAAATAAGACAAAAAACATTTACTATTTCTAATAAAAAAGGCCTTTAAAAATAAAACATATTATGAAGTGCGCCATGATCTTGTTTTTCCCCCCCAAAATACACACGTTGATGTACACAGCTCAAACGTGCAGCCAGACTCATGTTTGATTATCGTAGACATGAGCACCGGTACCGGCATCGGCATCAGCAACACCATCAACACTGCCATTTGTCTGCCTAGACTGTCCAATTGTCTGTCTGTCTCACTGTCTCACTGACTGGCAGATTGACTATAAGCTTGTTGATGCTAAATATCTATAAAAATTATATGCAAATCTATTAGCTTTAATGATAGATTACTACATTAAACCGGCCGGCAGGTCACTCGATAAAAAAAACACATAAAAACATACGTATGCATGTATGTATATACTCACAAATGCACATGAACATTCGCTGTCAATAATTCCGATCGGTTCATTGAAACAGACAACGCATCGTAACGTTCAATACACAATTGAATGCCGGCCGAACTGTGCGAACATCAATAATTGGCTATCGAGTGCACAAGTCGATTGACTGGTTTCGATTAACGCCACCGCATGCCATTGTATGCGAGAATGCAACCCTTCACTTTGTGAGTTTGTTTTAATTTCGCTTAAGTTGTCATTCACCTAACCGTCAATAATTATTTGCGGAAACTATGAATGACAAAAACGAAGAAAACTGTTATGAATGAAAGAGTTACAACTAATAATATGGAATGGAAGAAGATAAATATATGAAGTTATGCATATATGTAAATCAGGTTTATGCTATCATTAAGATGTATTGTAATTTGGGCCTTTTTCGTTTTACAGGTTTACAAATTGTAATTTGTAGACTGGGTCTTCCTTTTATTTTCAGTACCTAAAATTTTTTGACGGCAATATTTTAAATTGGTTTATACCTATGTCACACGTGACATATACGCAATATTGACCTTTTGACATTTAAGGTTGGGAAGTTGGCAATTTACAGCTAGTCAGTCGTTGGTTGGTGGAAGTTGGCAGTTTTTCTTCCTCAGGAAAAAATTTTGTTTTTATGGCCCTCATTTATTTTTTTGCCGCCATCGTTGTCTCGTTGCTGCGGCAATTGAAATTTATTACCAACAATTTCACTATTGCAACATGTTGCAGTCGATTTGGTTGCAGACAATATTTTTCAAATTCGCAAAACATCGATTTTTGCATGTTGGCGTTGGCGTTGATATTACAAACATTTTCATTTATTTATTTTTCTTTTTTCGTAGTTATTATTAATGATTTGAATTTTTTTCTTTTTATTATGTAACACAGTCGCGAAATTTGTCGAAATGATATCTGGCATTGAAATCATTAAATCTTATTGATTGAATACAAATACAATTGCTCATTGATAGATTTATCCTGTTTCCTTCATTGATAAACCTTTACAGGTCGTAAAACTTTTGTTGCGCTTTCATTATTGTAGGCCATTTTCATTTTCTTTGACTATCAATGGGTATGTGTGTGTGTGAGCATGTGTGCGGCTGTGTGTTTTGATGTTTTAGCGCACCGGCAACTGCAGTTTACTGCCCACTAAGCAATGCAAACGAGCGATTGCCGGTGATAGGCAAAATACAACAAACAAACAAAATCAAAAGAAATGCGAAAAAGGTTTTTTTTCTTGTTTCTTTCTTGTGTGTGTTACTATTTTGTTTTTCATTTATTTTGTTTTGTTTGCTTTTATGCTTTGTTTTTGCTCTCGCCTCTGTATGCTCGAAGTTTTACTTGTTTTGTCTCGTGGTCGTCGAGACAGCTAAACGAGCAGCAGCACCATAAAAGTTTAAAGTAATAGCTCTTTAAACGCATTCGCGTTCATTGCAACGGCAACAGCTATAACAATAACAACAATAACAGCAGCAACAAAAACAACACCACTTGTATTCGGCAAGTGCATATTGCTCTCTCTCTCTCTGTGGGTTGGGAGAGCCTCACACACTCGCTCACTCACTCGTTCACTCGTTCACACATTTATTCATTCACTTACTTATTTACTCTCCACACTCACTCTCGTTAGGATCGTTGCATTTTGAAGCTTTTGCATAGTTGAACCGTGATTATTAAATTTCAATACGTTTATTTCCAATTCAGTTTTCCAATCGTGCAATCGTGCTTGCGGTTGAAAACGTTTTACCGTTTAGCGAATTCCTTCGGCTTTTCGGTTTATCCTTTCATAGTTTCGGCTTCGATGACATTTTTATGGTGCCGGCAGTGCACCGTTTTGTGTTATTTTTTGCTTCTTTTATTAACATGAAATAATAATTGCAATGTAATGTGAGATACAAATTTTGTTTTTGTGGCCAGTTGTTAAATACCAACAATGAAGACATGAGTTAATGTAACACGTTTGCACGTTCTATTGTGACAAACGCTATACGACTATTATACTCAATTCACAAAAGTTGCGAGTTTTGTTTCAAGTCGTTCACTTGGATGTTAATCGATCGTGCTCGTGTGTGCGTGTGTGTGTGCATGTGTGAGTGGTGCTAAATTGTGCTCTCATCAAATGGTTTCGCGGTTTTCTGGCTTTAAAATTGGAACAATTTCTTCAAGATTATTTTTAATGGTTTCGTCGAGTTTTTTCTTTCTTAAATATTTGTTAAACAATATTGGCAACAGTTGATTTATTGACAAACAGTTTAAAGAAATATATTTATTCTTCATTATTAAAAAACGCTGTTTAAATTATACAATACACTTTGGCTTGTGTAAAGAGATTATTGACAAAAAAAAAAAAAAAAGTTAAAAAATTGAAAACGAAAAGTATACAATTGTTAAGAAGGTTGTATAATTGTGTGCCTTGAAGCGCTTTGTTTGACAGTCGCGGTTTTTGGCTTTTATTCCAACGCCTTTACGCTTTTTTTAACGCCCATTTTAACAATGCACAACTGCAAATGCCTTTTGGCAGACACTGTAGAAATGAAATGAAAACGATCATGTCGGTGTCGGTAAAGCCTGAAATTCCTGCCAAACTCGTAGGTTGACTGACTGCCACCGCCAGCAGTCATGGCGGCAGCAGCTGTTTGTGCGTGAGCGAACGAGCGCATTTGTGGCAGTCAAATGTCCGTCCGTCGTTGCAAATCATAAATATGTCAACATTGCGCCTGTAATTTGTGCTATGTTGTGGGCGCATTTTCACAACAACACTTATAGAATAGCAACCAACCGAAGTCGCAGCCGAATCACGTAACAAATGAGCTCAAAAAATTCCAATTCCAATTGCAACAGTTTAGTTTTATTTGCATGTAATGCAAATACAATTATTGCTACTACAATAATATTCGTTCTTTGTCATGCAACGTCACCAGTTGCAAGATACTTTTGAAGACTTTCTTTGTTACTTTTGTTGGATGTACATTAAAATGCCAAACAATTGACTTCTTTCGCCTTTGCAGTTATGCAGAAACACGCAGACAATGATTTCATATTTTGTCAGCTGCTTAAGTCAACTCAGCTTAGCTTAGCTTAGTTTGTAAGCGTTTGTATCCTAAATAAAGTTTCGATTACATAGTATCTGTTTTTGAGTCCCTCAAGCGCGCGCATATGTTTTTTGTTGCTGTTTGTCTTATTTTGAGTTTGAAACGTGCCAAAACTGAAAGCAAAAGAAAAACTGTTAAATAAGCTGCACTTTTGGCTAATTATGCATATCAGTTCAGCTCAACAGCGCAGCGTGCAAATGTAATCCACCACGTAAATGACAACTTGTGAATTGCTTAGACATGCTGTTGCAATCAGTTGCGCGGCTGTTGCCTATAGATACATTTCATTATATTTTTGACATTTTGTGACAAATTATTTTTAATTTTAGCTTTTAATGACAAAACATGTTAATGACACAATTTAATTTGTCTTTGAGTGTGGGTGAAAGATCGTCGAAATGTAAAACAATTTATATACAAATAATATAATATAGAGCGTTTTTATTCTTCCAATTGGCATTGAGCCTTTCTGCATTGTTGCATTTCCATTGTTGTTGCGTCGTTTATCACTGCGCACCTGTTGCTGCTTTTGTGTTATGACTCGTGCTCTGTCGCACTGCAGTAGAGTAGAAAGAATTTTAGTTAAATGAATCGAAATTTCGTGTAAAGTCGTGTATATGTATGGGCTTGAATGTGGGGGTGTGTGAGCATTCCTTATCAATAAAGACACTGACGTGGCTTATAACTGAAATTTAAATGATTCTCGATGTTAAACAATGCTCCTCTACAGCAATTAGCAATATTAGTACAACAACGACAACTACGAGTGATATAATCTGCAAGTAATTTTGTATAAAATAATAACAAAAAAAGAAACAAAATGTTGCTGCGTTTCATATTGAATTTTATTTGTTGCGAATACAAGAAATTAAAGACAAATTTGACGATGTTTTTGATATTCTTTTGGATCATTTGGTTTTCACAAATTTTAGCCATTTCGACAATGTTCATGAGGTAAGCTGGGATTTTCTGTGTGTGTTTGTTGGATGTCTTAAAAAAAAATTATAAAACATTTAAGAATTGAATTAATTTGGAAATTTCTTTTGTGCTTATGTTTTTGCAGTCTGCCTGAAATCATCACAGAAGTGCCTAGAGTCACATTGACTGAGTTGCCAATGGATTTTGTTGTGGTTGAACCGCAGGAAAATGTCCATGACACGTTAATATTTGATGACGGACAAGGCAAGGACAAAGAGCAACATGCAAAGCAGACCAATGAAACCAATGAGAGCGATTATGACAAGAGCAATGGCAGCGCACAAAAAGGTAAGAGGTCATTTTCCTCTTTAGATATAAAATTCCATTTTTTTTTTTTCTTTTTTCTTTTCTTTTTATAAAACTCAAATTAATTTATAGATGAACAAATACTAAAAATTAATGATCCAGGTGGAGGAGTAGATATGCTCGAGTCGGAATCGAGTGGTGAATCAAACATTCCAATGCAAGTGGACCAGGTTGCAGCGCCGCCGGGCATGGTTGGTGGCATTGAGACGCATGCGACGGGCGAGGCGGGCGTATTGGCATTGCGTAATGACAGCACGGGGGCCGGTGGTGCTGCTGATGCGGTCAATTTGACAGTGGAAGAGGTGCCGATACCCGTGTTCTCCGAGTGGGCACAAAAACAAATGGAGGCCGAGGCGAGCAAAATGCAGGCACTCGAGCAAGAGCAACTGGTGGTCAATAATTCGGCGCAGCGACGCAACAATACGCATGTCAATGGTAAGTCACAAACATTGAAAATGCGTAGCAAAAATTATGCCTCACCCGATTGTGGCGCCAAGATAATTGCCTCTAATCCGGGCGCGGATCATACGGGCGCCGTGCTGACACAGTCACGTGACGAATACATGCTGAATCCGTGCGGCGAACGCATTTGGTTTGTCGTTGAGCTCTGCGAAGCGATACAAGCGCAAAAAATCGAATTAGCAAATTTCGAACTTTTCTCATCGTCACCGAAAAATTTCACCGTTGCCGTTTCGAACCGTTTCCCAACACGCGATTGGTCAAACGTTGGTCATTTCACCGCCGAGGATAAACGTACCGTGCAATCGTTCGATTTGCATCCGCATCTCTTTGGCAAATTCGTGCGTGTCGATATACATTCACATTACTCCAAGGAACACTTCTGTCCGGTGTCGTTATTTCGTGCCTTCGGTACATCCGAAATAGAGGCCTTCGAAACGGAAATTGGCGCAAGCAATGATCTCGATGATTTCGATGATGAAGAAGAGCCAGCACAAGCGAAACGTACGGCGGATAATATATTCAAATCGGCATCGGATGCCGTGCTGCAAATGGTAAAGAAAGCGGCCGAGGTGCTGGCTAAGCCGACGGCGACACATGCGCTGCACAAGCCGACCAAGTTGCATGAGTGTCATACGCCCGCTTTTGGCCAATACAGCTGTGATAGCTGTAAAAATAGCACGCTTGTTGCACGAATCAATGCCGTGCTGTCTTGTGAACTCCAGCAGTTGCAAGTGTTGTTGTCGGTGGCGCAATTGCGCGCTCACTTGCAGCAAACACGCACCTGCATCGATGACTACAGTGTCGTTGTGCCGCCGCCGACATTGTCGCAGTTGTCTGACTCGACGTCGTCGGCCTTTGTTATGCACAAAAAACAAAGCTATTTCCTTAATATCTTGCCAGCTGAATACATTGGCGCTTTGTGTAAACTAATGTCGGAACTTGATGCACACAAGTCAACGAAAATGTATTCCAACAATTCGCTGCCGGCGGTAAGAAACGCAAACAACGTTGACACTCATCATCAAAGCGTTGATTTAATAACAAACAATGACAATAGGACAAAATCTGAGTCAATTGGCACCGCCGAACAACGTCAGCGCGTTGAGAAGCCGACGTCTGAAGCGGCGGCGGCACAGGCTGCCGTACAGGTTGAATGCACTGAATCAAACGCCGCCGATGCAGCAAATCAAAGTGCCGTTGCCAGTGTGACCGATGAGCAAACGGCTAACAATTTGTTAAACACATTAAAATCGCAAAATAGTGAAATTGTTGATGATGATGTTGGTGTAGTAACTGGCCATGTGTCGATGGTTGGTAGCCCAGCAATAAATGAAGCAACGACAACAACAACAAAAACAGCGACAGCAACTGCAACAGCACCCGATGTAAATATTTTTAATGTACCTGCAGTTGAGCCGGAAATAGTTGTGGCAAATGTGTTGCCGCCAATTACGCCGCAAGTAACTGAAATAGTCGACGATAATGTTCAACCAAAAGAAAATGTTGACGCCGCCGCCACAACAACAACAGCAGGAGCAGCAGCAGCGGCGACAGCAACAACAGATGCGACAATAACAGAATCTACGCCAATAATACAGACGCCAACAACGGCATCTACGACAACATCACCACCACAACAACAACACCCACCACCACCCCAACCACCAACGGCGTCAGCACCTGCTCGAAATAGCGATGAAGAAGCTGCCAACTGGGAGGGCATCGATAATCTTCTAACCACAACAGTAGCATCAATTACAGCAAGCGGCAGCGCGGCCGCTGCGGCTGCGGGTGTTATAAACAACAGCAACAATAACAACAACAACAACATGCCAACAGGCAATGGCGTCAATATGCAGCAGAAGATATCGAATGGTGCGCAATCGGAGAGCGTGTTTATAAGGTTATCGAATCGTGTAAAGGTAAGTTACCACACAACAAAAATATGTTTTGTTTATCTGTCGTCTGTCTCTCTATATGTGTGTGTGTGTGTATGTGTGTGAAACGTTTAGTTAGTTTATGTCTCTAACTGCGTAGGCGATCAAGCGCGTTACCAAAGTAACCAAAAATGCCTTCATGTTGCTTAAATAATGACACATTTGCGTGACTGCGTCTGCTTTGGGCCACCTGAGAGTCCTTGCCAACAACAATAGTGATTTTAATAGCTATGCATGCTTTCACCTTTGCCTTTACCTAACGAAAGCGTTTCATTGCCAAACTAAACTAAACTAAAAAAAAAAAACAAAATAGAGCGTAAAGCGAAAAGTTCAATGTAAAGTAACTTAGTAGCGAAAAGAAACGAAACATTTTGCGAAACTAACAAATTTGCCTGGCCCACTTTTTGTTGTGACTACGTCAGTCTTGACAATTTAGTCCTCTTCAGCAGTCAGTATAAAAACAACACACACAGATATACGAATAGATGAGCGCATACTCGACGCAGTTTATAGAAGACAATTTAATTGTAACAATTACACTTTTGCATAGGCACTCGAACGTAACATGTCTCTGTCCGGTCAGTATCTGGAGGAGTTGTCGCGTCGCTACAAAAAACAAGTTGAAGAATTACAACAAACGCTTACGCAACAGACGCTTACGGTACGCACACTTGAGGAGCAGAGCCGTCGCTATGCCGAACAGAAGCAATTGTATATGGAACAGAACGCCGAATTGAGTAATGAAGTGCGCAGTTTGGCCTTTCAGGTACAATTCTGCTTTGGCATTGTACTCTTTGTGGGCACTTGTATACTCCTGTTGGTCGTGTTGGGTTACATTTATTATCGCAAATTGCGCCGCCAAACACAAGAGCTGGTGCTATTAAATGCGGCTGGCAAAAGTAAACCGATTGTGTTGAGTCAACGTAAATTGAATCGACGGAAATCGTTTGAAGATTTTTCAGATCATCAACAGAATGTCACGATTGTTGAAAAGCAACGACGACCCAGTGAAGAGGCTATGTTAATACTTAAAGAGTGCGGTGATGTGAGCACAACAAAGACCGAGTTAGGCGATACGTCAAACGTGACGGCCACGAATAAGACAACGGGACAGGCGTTGAGTAAACGACAACGTAAGATATCTGTTTGTTACGGCAGCAATAATAATATAAACGCCGGTGTTAGAACGACCCAAGGACATAATGCCAAACGCAAAGGTGCGAAACATTCCTGGCATGGCATAGTGGATAAAACAGCTATTGAACGTGATGCCGATAAGTATTTCGACACAGGTATACATTACGAAGCTATATACATATGTATATAATTTATGTGCATGAAAATTAATGAATTAAATTTGCCTTTTAAATAATTTGCAGATACCTTTTCGAGCTCACTGAACTTAAAATCGACGCAGGCTACGTTAAATGGCGCATCATATGGCAAACCGAAAAAGAAAACTGAAGCACAGCAACAACAACACCAACAACAACAGCAGCAACAGCCGCTTAAACGTCAGAAGTCGGCGCCCGGACAAATTGATAACAATACCACAGCATATGATTCACCACACAGTGATTTCGAGGAGCAACTTTTACTCGATGATGAAGATTTAGATAATTTTATACCCAACAGCGATCTTGCCTATAACGAATTTATGCCAGAAGGTCCATCCGGCTATCAGATAGTCGACACACCAGATAATGTTCTAAAGAAGTCAAATAAAAATGATAATAAGAAATCGCGTCGCCTATCATCGCCGGCATTTTTGAAATCTGCGTTTGGTAAAAGTAAATCTAAACAGAGCACCGCCGTGAGCAAACCAAAAGCACATCCTGTGCATGAGCCAACATCTTGGGAGTGGTATCGCTTGAAATGCTCAAACGAGCAACAAGACAAACACCGAGAAAAGTCACATACAGCAACATCAAATACACCGACTGCGAGCTTAGATTCGTCTTCGTTATCCGAAATAAATTTTCCCACAAATTCGACACAGAATTCATTTCGTATATTGGAGGAAGCGATTCTGTCATCAGGCGAAAATATTGCAACATCTAGATCAAATACGAACGGTTCCAATGGCAAAGTGAGCGCTGCGGCCAGCAGCAGTGGCAACAGCAGTAGTAGCAGTGGGGGCGGCAGCAGCAATCGCAGCACAAGCTCCACAGGCTCATCAAATGCAAAAAAGAAAAGTCGCACTTTTAATAAAATATTTCGCAATGTTTTTTAAATGTTATACTCGGTCTGATTTTTTTTAAAAAAAGGTATTGTACTGTTTTTATCATTCAATTTATGCAATTAGCAAAAGCAGCTGATATGGCTTGGTTGGATGCTTAAGTTTTTGAAAAAAAAAAAATACCGTTATTAAATGTTCTTTGAAAGCTGCCCATGTGAAAATCATTTGTGCAAATTGTAAAAACAGTTAAGACAAAAATTATTGTTATGCATTATATATATAAATTTTTTTTATTAAATCAAAAAAAAAAAAACTTTTGTTCCTTTTGTTAAAAAAAAATTAAATAATTTCCACTGGTGCCATTTAAATCAGTGGGAAAATATTTATATATACAAACATATAATGCAAAAAACTGCAATTGACTGCGAAATTGAAACCTTATTTTGTATTTTTTGTTTTAATTCAATGCTTGTAATTAAGTTTTTTTTATGTATTTAAGTATAAAATTCCAATTAAGATATTATTAGAATCCTAGGCGTATTTATTTAATTGAAATATTTTATTTTGTCGTTATGTTAGATATCGACTAACCGATGGTAGTATAGCGATTGTAAAATTTATTAATAAAAATCAAAGTAATTACGAAGAGAAAATCGTTTTATTTTTTTTTTTTTGTGAACAAAAAATTCGAAATGCGCGCAAATAGAAGTTTCTATTGACATTGGTAGTATTTTTCCCATTGTCTAAATTTTCAATTCTTTTAAGTAATCGGTAACCTCAAGCATATCATCGTTGCAAAGCTTGTTCTCCTTGACTGAGGTGTTCAATCTGCGTCCGGCTTGACCCAATGCTTTCTTCCAGTTTTCAATTGTTTTATACTTTTCATCGTTGGCGCAGTAAATTACTTCATTTATATCTTCATCCAATTTATAACAACAGACCGAGGTGAACTCTTGCTGAAGACTGTTAATGGCATCGGCACGTAAGCCATCATCGCGACAAACTAAATTCAATATAAAAACGCCCTTGGGACCGATAATTTCCTTTACGATTGCCAATATTGTTGGCGCAATAAAACTTTTTGGCGGACAACTCATACCGAGTGTTAAATCCTTACTGTCAACATCGAAGAGTACAGCATCGAAATGTATATCTTAAATGTTTAAAACATAAATAAGCAATTAACGAAACCCGTTTAGAAAGTTACCTTCATTTCTGCAACGCTCAACAAAAGCTAAGCCATCATCGATGACAACGTGGAATCGATTGTCTTGCTTAAGTTCAAAAAACTTTTCAGCAACTTCAAGCATTATGGGGTCAATCTCTACAGCAGTAATACGTGCATGTCTATACAAGTAGAGTATACCAAACAGAAAACATAAAAATACTTTATCATTTGAAATTCGTTAAATGTTTTTACGCACGGCATTGCCTCATGTAAGAAACTGCACAAACCGCCGCCGCCAAGACCCACAACCAGAACATCCTTCTGTTCATTGTTTTGGTTTTGTGCTGTTATCGCAAGCTGAACTCCAACCGACATATAGAGGTGATGTTGACAGGCCAAGTAGCCAATGTCGATCTTTTTACGCTCTTTCTTGCCTTTGGGCTTAACTTCAAAGAAAATAAACGACGTTTTACTATAAAAAATTAGCATTGTTTTAAAAAGTACCCACTTCGCTTAACCAACGCCTCTGATTGTACCACAAATTGATTATTCAGAAAGATGAGACGCCTGAATAATTTGCCATTTGAACCTTCCACTTCCTCAATACGGAATTCTCCTGAAATTTTCGAGAAACCACAAATTAACGTCTCTCTCTTGCCAACATCAGGTCCAAGGGACAGATATGGTATTTGTGTGTTTTCTGTTAGACCGATCGGTGATAAGTTTTTCACACTTTCGGCTAGTTCACTTTTGACTGCGTCTAGTGAACTGTACTCTTGGTCGCGATGCATAGTGACGACAGCCAGCCGTTGATAATTGGCTGAAGCTTGAAGTTTTCTACGACCAGCTGGCGTCGCGAAAAGCCATTCAATTTCTCTGCCTTGAGGTACTATAAACGCCGCGTACTTGGCAAGTCCGCGTGCAGGTGGTTGGTCTAAAATGTGCAAAGTGTATCGTGGCGTCTCCTCGCCAGGTTTGCACAAATCTAGCGAAACTTCATTCTGGTCTGCAATGCTGCTTCGGGCCAGACCATTGCAAACTAGAGCAGCTTTTTGTATCGATGATATTGCGTTAAACAGTTCATCTGTGGTCTTTACGCGTTGCATTTTTTCTGGGGTTATACTGAATTCCAGAACCTTTAATTTGAACCTCATGTTTAGGTTTTTAATGTGAAATAATTGTTTTTAAACTTACAGGCATGGGTAGACTTTTAAACTTCGTCACAACGACAAAAAACACAGGCATTGTAAAAGCATCCGAACTTTCGTCATTTTTAGAGGCCTGTAAACAATGCACAATACGAATCATGCAAGAATTCTCTGAGAAGAACTCCAACAGGTACTTAATGATATGTTCTTGTAGCAAGGATACACAGAGATAGCGGCCACCATTACTAAAAAAAGAGTCATCAGTTTAAAGTAAAGATTCTGAGGTTGATTACTTACCGTAAGGTACGTAGGATCTCCTTAAAATAACGTGACACTACTGTTTTTGTTTCTAAAGTGTCGTCTACAAATAGCGCGTCCAACGTACCCTTGTCGAGAGCCACCGAAAATTTTTCATCCTCAAAAGTCATAGCCGTTGCATCCATTTGGAGAAACTTCATATCAGCTCTTGTCCGAGAATTCAATTCCAACATCTTTTTAATGGCAACAGGTGATATATCAATGTTGGTAATATCGCTAAAATTGTTTGCAATGAGTATCAACGGACGATTGAATTATAATAAATTGCTTACTGGAATCCGGTGTCATACATATCCATGCTTAACTTTGAATTACCACAGCCAAGCATTAGAATCTTATCAACGGACTTGATGTATTTGTGTATTTGGTCACATAGTTCCAAGTATTCGCCATACCTGCATAAAAGTAAACATACATACATATGTATTTTAAAGTCGCAGTAAACAAATGCAGTTAAACGGTACCATTCAAACGCTTTTTCACCACGTTTTTTAAAGAATGTGTTCCAGTAGTCTGTCTGGCCAAACTCCTCCCTTGTTTTAGGTAGCAAATTCATATTTTACCACGCTGTTTTCCAATTCACGTTGTATACTCCTAGTATTTATGTCTTTTTATGGTCTATGTCTGTGAAGAGTGATTAAACATATTAATTTAATGGTATTTCTTAATGAACCAACCGCATATTCTGCAAAAGACGCTGATAGAAATCCGGGTGGGGTGTGGGTGGCGGATGCACAGAACAAAATATGACTCTGTTATGACACTATTATGAAACGACTTTGCCGTATTGGTTTAGCGTATGCCGCGCTACATTCGCTGGGGATTTGTCTTGTTCCTCTATTTCTAGGTAATTCGGGTCCACTCTTCTTCTTCCGCTTTTGCGATACTTTTGCGTCAATTTGACACATTTAGACAAATTATGACTCTTTCCATCAAAAAAGGTGAAAACAGCTGAAAATTTGATGAAAATCATATTTTAGTTTATGTTTTTATTGCGCTCTAATTATAATTTGCCTAAAAATAAAATTGTAGTTTGGAAATTAATTAAAAATGTACATATTTTGTTTTATAAAACCACAAACGGTCACTCTGGCATCAATGAACTGAAGCGAAGAAGAAGACAAACTTACAATCGGTAACCTATGTCGCAATGCACTGTAGGTAGACAAGCACCCACCCAATTCTCGCAATTCGTTTGTATTGGTCTGGCCTATGTCGCGTTATGTTCGCTCTTGACAAGGGAGCTATTCCCATTCTGTTGGTTCTCTTCCTCTTTCTTGGCTCAGCGCAATATGCCGTTTCTTCGACTACGTTATGTTTTTTTGGCTGGCCGTTTTTTTTATATAATTATAGTTATTTTACGCTAAAAAACATTAAAAATTAATATATTTGGATCAATTTCAATAATTTACAACCTGAATGGAGTTAAATGTTATTTTGAGACAATAGAACAATTCATAGCTCTAAATTGTGTTCATCAGCCAAAAAAAAAGGGGGAGTGAATGAGGCGAATATCAATAATAAAAAGAAAACAATGGAAATCAATTGAGTTGGCTAAAAAGTCGCAAGTTCAAGTTTAACGCAAACAAGCCATTGACACTTTCAATTTTATTTATTAAGATGGCTCTAGTTAACTTTTGCCAGTACTACGTAGGTGAAATAGTCTATTAGTGACCTTGGGTTACAAATGCGTGCTACATCTGGGCTTCTATTATCGCATGGAACTATTGAGTCCGTGATGTCGCGTCCAGATTACGAGCAAACTGCACTTCACCATAGTTGTCTGTTGGTTCTGCTAAGAGGTGTTGGTCCATCGAAGCCACGTTCCCTCCAAAAAGCTTTTGATAAAGTTCGACGTGTCAATAATATTAAAGTAAATGGTAAGATAGAACAAAGAAAATTTGGAAGTGGTTTATCGGAGTAATAATTTTTATTTTTAGACTCAAGTGGCGTAACTCGCAGCATTTGGGTGCGATATATACATGATCATCCTGTTGAAAACAATGACTGGGGCGACTTCCAAACACATCGCCGTTTACTTGGCCTTATCACTATCGGAAAATTCGATAATCAAATAGAACTTAACGAACTCTGTAGACAACATGAATCTTTAAAGGTACGTTACGGCAGCACCCTGTATGAAACACGTGCAATATTTTTTGGTCCTGAGAGCTCAAATGAGCTAGAAACAAATTCAACCAACCACGTTGGCAATCCAAGCGATGTTGGATTTAATCATACTGAAGAACTACAATCCAATGCGATAACTAAAAAATATCTGCAAGACGAATTCACTACTCCATCTAACTTTAAAGCACAAGCATTTTTCTATCGTGAAAATGATGGATGTTCCGACCTTGAGACTCGTATCAGTGATTTCGTTAATGCATTGTTTTGGGTACTGGAATCAAAGCGTTTGGAACGTTCCCGCGAAAAATCGGAGAAAGTCAATCTGCTCTTAGCGCCATTTGAGAAACGTGATTTTGTTGGGCTTGATATGGACTCACGAAATAACCGTAAACGTTGTGTCGGCCGTGTAATGAAAAACCTGGCAGATCTGTCCCTGCAAGCTGGATTGATTGACGACGCATTAAGTTTATATCATAACTCAAGTGAGACATTGCGTTCGATTAGCGATTCCCTTTGGGTTGGTGCGACCGAAGAAGGCTTGTGCGCTGCATCATCAATTCTCCTTTACCCGCAGTTGAGAGAATTGGAAACATTTCATCGGAATGCTTCACTTCAGGAAGGTTTGTTGTCTATATAAAAAAGTCGATATATTAAAAAATTATTAAACAATTTCAAAAGGTTGCTCGCCATTAAACAAAACCCCCGAGAAATGGAGAGCAAGCGATCTTACGAAAAAAGTGAATACACCTGAATCAAACTCAAAAGACAATACACAGAGAGCAACTTCTACTGGCAAACAAATCACTTCGGCGTCATCGTCATGCTCCTCAGTATCCTCGATACTTACCACAAACTCCTCGGCATCGGGAACTCCGACAACTTCATCTTCCTCAACGTCTACTATATCTGCAGCAACTTATGGTCAGCAAAGAAATAGCGAATTACCTGGCAACATACTCAAAGCTGAAGAGCTACCTAATTACTATCGGAGGGCCATAATAAACTACAGTAAATATCGTCACGCGGCAATTGTCGAAACGGAAGCTGCACTCAAAGCGGCACGCATTTGCATTGAACAGAATCGACCGCTCGATGTGGCGATGTTTCTGCAAAATATACTCTACATTAACATTAGTCTAAGTGAACCCGAACGTGTTAAACGCTTTGAAGTCATGACTGATCTCTATCAGCAAATTGGGTATCAGCGTAAGGCGGCCTTTTTTCAAAGGTTAGCTGCACTTAAGCACGTTCAACAAGGTCACCAAGCGCCTGACTGGAACCAAAGCTATCGCTTGATGCTATCAAGTTTTTCCGGTTATTTGCTATCATTGGATCCGCTAGAAGTTCTCGAAAATGCCGCTGGTTGGCCCTCATTGCAAATCGATTTAGTACAGAGTTTAATTACAGCGGCTCGGCGCCTTGGACATTCAGCATTGGCAACGCGTCACATGACCTTCTTGTTGCAAACACAATGGAGAAATATGACACCAACAGAGCAAAGTGAAATGGCTGTACAACTTCAGGTGGATAACAAATTATTTTTATACTCAAAAAATTAAAAATTTCAGTAAGGTTGTCACTCATTGAAATTACAGAATTTAAGTGCTCAGTGTGAAGGTTCGCCTGTGCCTTTAGTGCTCGAAAATGGTACAATAATACCACCGGCGAACCTTACTGACCTTCCCTATTGTTTGGACTATACGGTTAAGGATTTGCCAGCACATATGCGACCACAGCGCATAACGGTAGCTAAGGCCGAAAGCGGTCCTTTCCTTTTTACACCAATTCACTTTAACTCTATGGATAGACGTGACAAACAAAAGAATAAAAACAAAATTGGTAAGCAAAAGTCCAAAGCTCATTTTTCTTTTTAATCTATATCAAATGATATTTTTTTTCTAGGTTTTTTGTGGGTTCAGAATGATCTAACCGAAGTATCAATTCGTTTGCGTAATCCTTTGCCATATGAAGTGACGGTCAGCGATATGCGTTTACTTACTAACGGTATTGTGTTTGAATCCTTGCCACAAACAATCGTTCTACAACCGCACGTTCCCACATACGTGACACTCCACGGCACGCCAATCGAAGTGGGTCAGTTGGACTTGCAAGGGTTCAGTACTCATACATTAGGAGTAAAATCAAATTGTCGTCTTAAACAGATGCGAGAACGAGGCTTTCCAGCCAATTATCTGGTCGATGTCATACCAGCTTTGCCACGTATTAGTGTAAAAACTTCGCTTCCTCAAACAGCTACCTTCAGTAATATGTCACGAGCTGATATAGTTGTGACGTCTGCTAGTCTCACGCTATATAATGGCGAGAGTTCAACATTTACCATAACAATTTTCAATGAAAGCTCTCAACCAGTCGAGCACTTGGAAATTAATATTAATTCTAATGTAGAGCAGGAAGTTCAAAAAAAGATATTTCACATTGATGATGCTGAATTGCAGGTTTGTTGTATTAATTAATTTGTCTTTCGTCGGGTATTAATTCAAAATTAAATTAATACATATTTCAGACTAAACTGCCAATTGCGCCACAAACCAGCATAGATTTCTTAGTACATGTTTTTGGTGAAGCGGACTTTGTGTGTCCGCTTGGATCCCAACAGGCTGTGTCGCTTCATTCAAGTGCTGGTGGTCGTTATGGAGGCGGAACTATGCATACCGACTACAATGCTTCGTCGCATTACACAAACCTTTCGTCATCGGGTTATGCAAGTTTACCTTCACGTGTTGGTTCGCCACATCAACACCATCAACCAACTGCAAATCTACGCAGTGATACTGCTAGTTTTCGTTCAGCAACATCTGCTTCGACAAGTGTTGCAGGACATCAGCATTCACTAGCCGCACTAAGTTTACAACAAGATGGTGAGCCTTCAAGTATATTATCGCAGTATTCACAGCACATTGAGGCGCAAATTCGTTTAAAATATTCTGGTGGTGAGGCTTTGACTGCTGGATATTGCAGACAGTGTGCGATATCCTTCAACTTGGAATTGATGCCAAGTGCACAGATTACTAGCTGGGATGTGTTACCAGCAGAAATGTTAGTATAAACAATAACAATTGTAATAATTCTTAAAACGATGTAATATCTTGCTTCCAGACCATCACAATTTTATTTAGTTTTGGACATTGCCAATTTAACTGCTCAAGAGATGTCGCTCAATTATACTGATGGTAAAAACATACTCATCGAGACCAAAGAGAGCTGCCGTGTGCCAATTCCTGTTAATCGGTGTTCATTGGAACAGGTGTATGCGGCAAGAGAGGCGGAGTACGCCGAAAATATGGAAAAGGGTAAGAGGCTTCAATAAATCGAAAATAGGTTTGAAAACATTTTAACAATTGCAATAAATTTTTGTAGAGCTTTGTTTTCGTACACAAATTCTTTCGTTCACTGACTCAATCAGCAAACTCTGTTCGGAGCACATAGCAGAGCATGTCAAACTTAAGTGGTTACTGACCGGAACCGATATAGAGGGTATTGCATCATTGCGTGGCATCGTTCTTACGCCAAAGATGATTGATTTAACAACAGTTTCCCCGTTGCAGTGGTGTACGTATTAATTTCGATGCAGTTTGTGAAACCATCTGATTTTTGTTTATTTATATTTTTTACAGCCGTGGTGTTTCAGGATATTCCAGTGCAACCGCACACAGAAGTTGTATGTACTGCCGGTCAGAGTGCAAAACTAAGCATTACCATATGCAATCAATCATTGCAACCGCTCAAAAATTTGACATTGACAATTAAATTCTACCAGGACTATTTGAATGGCATGGAGAATTACAATTTGGAAACCCGTGTCGCTGTTTCGGGCGCAAATAGGTAATTATACTTTTTGAGTATTAAAAGAACCGTATATAAATGTTAACACGAATCATTATAGAATATACATACCCATACTGCAAAAACACGAACAATTGAAACACGAATGTTCAGTCTTATTTTTCACACCGGGACGTTTCAAAACGAGCATAGTGTGCCACTCAAAACCGCAGACTTCAAACGCACCAAAAACACTACTAACTCGTTCCTGTCCGGCGCCAGAGAGTAACTGTCAATTAGAAGCCGCTTCAGTGCAATTTAATGATTTGGCTGCGAGCGCAGCGGGTGCAACTAGTTGCCATGAACAGCAGGAGCATGTGTGGAAATTTATACCACCCATTGAGGTGACTGTTGTTGAACAGTAAATGGAAATATGTTATTAGTTTTTAGGGTACCCTTGTTATATAACCTTTATATATACATATATATGTAGCTTACTGGAGCCGTGGACAGTCTATTAAAAGGCCAAGTGAATATTACTTATTACGTAATGCGCATTTAAGCATGTTATGCTTTTAGTTGTCGCTTCGTTGTAAATATTTAAACACTTTCCGTACCATGGACATGTATTAGTTAATGATTAGAATCGTTCATTATGTTGTTGTAAAGTTTAAAACAACGTCTATAAGTGATATTTAAATGTATTTATTGAAATATGTCCACAATTTGTGACATAACTTCACCTACATTAGAAATACTGTAGTGTAAAGTTGTATATTTAAAGTCTACTACAATAATAGAAAATGAAAAGCAATTCTTAAAAAATAAATAGTTCTTTTTGTATACAATACATGTGTAAATTGAATTGATGTCTTAAGTTTACTTCTAATTAACACCGCCATACTCAAAGAGCGAAAATGACATGCCCCAATGATTGCTAAGCTTTGTCAGTTGCGATTGCAAATTTAGTTAGCTAATTTTCAAGTAGTAAAATATATGAATATTTTTATACTGGCGAATTTGTATGCATGCTATTTTTATTACAAAATCTATGCATCAAATGTAATTTCGGTAATCTATTTTATAATCATAACTGTGGCAAATTGAATATGTAATAAAAAATTAATAATAAAAATAATCTTAATATACATTCATAACAAAGAATGAGTTTTTTCATCATTTCTAATTACAAAAATAGAAGATTTTTCGGAATTTTGAATTTTCCATTTGTTAGAAACATCCCCTTTCTTAACTACGCCCATGTTTGTAATAGCGCGATTTCACGAAAAGTACACAATCTGACAGTGCTGCCACATTATTGGCCAGTGGTCACAGCTATTTTCGTTTTTTTTTTTTTGACGCAAAAGTGTCATAATTTGTCTAAATGTCTCAAATTGACGCAAAAGTATCGCAAAAGCGGAAGAAGAAGGACCCGAATTACCTAGAAATAGAGAAACAAGACAAATACCCAGCGAATGTAGCGCGGCATACGCTAAACCAATACGGCAAAGTCGTTTCATAATGGAGTCATAACAGAGTCATGTTTTGTTCTGTGATCCATCAAAAACAAGATAACAAGTTGGGGTTTTCTTTTTTTTTTTGGGAATGAATTACGTTTTTTGCTAAAAAAAATTGGAAAGTACAATGTCCTTTTTACGTGGATCGCTTAATTATGTCTGGTGCACTACAAGTGTGCTAGGCAAAGGAGCCACAGGTTCAGTGTTCCAAGTAAGTCGTGAAAGGGTTGAGTGAAAGGTAAATTTAATTATAGTCAAATTCTATTTATCTTAGGGTGTCAATAAAAACACTGGCGAATCTGTGGCCGTAAAGACTTTCAATCCATACAGCCACATGCGGCCCGCAGATGTTCAAATGCGAGAATTTGAAGCACTAAAGAAAGTAAATCATGAGAACATTGTTAAGTTGTTGGCCATTGAGGAAGATCAAGAAGGCCGTGGTAAGGTGATTGTAATGGAACTTTGCACAGGAGGTAGCCTTTTTAATATACTTGATGATCCTGAGAATTCTTATGGTTTATCCGAAAGAGAGTTTTTACTTGTTCTGGAACACCTTTGCGCTGGAATGAAACACCTGCGCGACAACAAACTGGTTCATCGTGACTTAAAGCCAGGCAATATTATGAAATTCATATCAGAAGATGGTCAGACTATTTACAAACTGACGGACTTTGGTGCGGCACGTGAACTGGAGGATAATCAACCATTCGCATCGCTCTACGGCACTGAAGAATATTTGCATCCAGATCTTTACGAACGCGCTGTGCTGCGTAAGTCGATCAACCGATCATTCACAGCCAACGTTGATCTTTGGTCTATTGGTGTCACTTTATATCATGTGGCAACTGGAAATTTGCCATTCCGGCCGTTTGGTGGTCGTAAAAATCGTGAAACCATGCATCAAATTACTACTAAGAAGGCATCTGGTGTCATATCCGGCACTCAACTCTCCGAAAATGGGCCCATCGAATGGTCAACAAACTTACCTGCACACTGTCACTTAACGGACGGCTTAAAAATGTTGGTCACACCACTTCTGGCCGGTTTATTGGAAGAAAACAGAGAAAAAACATGGTCTTTTGACCGTTTCTTTCATGAGGTTACATTAATACTTCGCCGACGTGTAATTCACGTATTCTACACGAATCGTACAACATCGGTTGAAGTTTTCTTGGAGCCTGAAGAACAAATTGAACATTTTCGTGAACGCATATTTCAACAGACTGAAGTACCATTAGAGAAGCAAATACTCCTATTCAACAATGAACATTTCGAGAAAAGAATTTCACCACTGACAATAGGTACATTTTTTTTCAAGCAATACTTTGTGCAAGTTTTGTAAATCTCGGTTCTGTCTTTTCTTCAAAAGCTAAAGCATTTCCGGTGACTACAACAGAGAATCCGGTTTTCTTATATAGTAATGACGACAACAACGTACAACTTCCACAGCAATTAGATCTACCGAAGTTTCCGGTTTTCCCCACAAATGTGTCCGTTGAGAATGACGCCAGCTTAGCAAAAGTATGCATAAATCAGATTAATTTCATTTATTGGTTTAAATGGTTTTATTAACTATTTAGGCTGCCTGCAGTGTTGGTCATGAGTGCAAGCGTCGTGTGGACACTTTCACCACAATGGATATTCTAATCAAAAAGGGTGTAGAGCATTTCATCGAAACCCTTATAACAACAATTACGTTGCTGGTCAAGTATGTGCCGCAAATTATCACAAAAATTTTAAGGAATTAAAACTGTTTTCTTTTTTCAGAAAAACAAGGAGTTTTGATAATTTACTATCGTCTGTTAACGACTGTGCTGATATCGTGCAGAGCATGACAAAAATGGTATTAAAATATGATTATTTGAAGCAAACAGTTTTTCTAGTAATTTACATATTGTTACTCTTGTTTTTTTAGACAAAAGGTGAACAAGAATGTAAATATCTTTTAAATAATTTGGATCGTTTGAAGAATGACTTTGATAGTGCGGCGGATGTCATAACACAAATGCATAAAAACTTTGTGGTGGAAGATGCACTGAAGTAAGTTAAATGTATCTTTAATATTGTCAACCTTTTAAATATTTAAATATTTTCAGTGATCAATGGTCATCATCGATGCATGGTAAAAAGTGCCCTTGTCGCACACGTGCTAGTGCCCAGGCAAAATATTTGGTTGAACGCTTACGTGATTCGTGGCAACATTTACTGCGGGATCGCGCTACACGGACACTGACTTACAATGACGAACAATTTCATGCGCTCGAAAAAATCAAAGTAAGTCAGCTTTTAATTTTTCTATGTTATATATTCTATATTATTGCAAAAACGTTTCAGGTCGATCGCAATGGCAAGCGGATCAAAGCGTTGCTAATGGATGACGTTAGACCAGCTGTCGCACAAATGGCCGAGTGTTTGGCCGATTGGTATAAACTTGCGCAGACGGTATATTTAAAGACACAAATACTTGAGAAGGACGTACGCGACTGCGAACGCAAACTGGACGGGATACGTGATGAGCTTTATCATATAAAAACAGAACTGAAAGCAGATATGGATACGAAGATAGTAGACAATAGTAGTCAACTTGCAAAAATTGAAGAACGGAATCGTTTGCGAATAATGCAACAGCAACAAAATGAGGTTATGGCGATTTTACGCAAGAACAGTGAAGTGATAAATCTTCTTAATAGACTGGGGCTTAGTAATGGTGAAAATTCAAACAATACATAAACATTGCCAAGTTATATTATATATTGATATCGTGCGTAGTATTTTATATTATAGTAATAAAATTTTTTCATTAAGAGGATTCTTTCAAAGCGCGTTCAAAAAATTCCACCATTAACGGATATACAATATCGTATTCTTGGCTATTCTTACGACGCACAGTATCACGATACCTCTGGAGCGCACCCGATATAAGTTCTAATCTTTCACGTTCTGCAGTGTGCCCATCAAGCCATTCAATCAGACGTTCGTTCGACCAGTTCGCTGTCGTGTGTGGCGATTGAAGTTCGGGATTTGCATGACCAAAAAGTAGCATCAATACAATATAAGTAGGCACCAAGGAATCTGTTCCTATTGGATTTTCGATTAATTCCTGTGGTGTTTGTGTAATCAGCATCGACATAGCACGCAGTAAACGTGAAAGTTTGCCAAGATCAGAGAAATTCGCACAAAGTGGTTTTAGTGCCTGTTCCATGTAATTGCAATCATTCTTAAGTCGCAGGCGACCCGCATTGCTTAGTGGTCGAATAATACACATATTGTGTATGAACAATTCAATGCAACGCTTGGCAAGCTCATGCCCGCATTTTTCGGTCATTTCTTTGTCATCAAGTGGTTCAATATGATTGGTCCAGGAACGATTAATAAACTCCTGTAAATATAAAAATTAAGATAAAAATTCAAAGCGACACTGACAATTTATATATTACCTGTAATTCTTTAATATACATAGATGGTCCACTAGACGAGATTTTCTCGCTATTGAGTCCAGGTTCACGGTGCATGGACAGTAAAATAATATTTATTGTGGTTAGAATTGAGTCCATTACTTGTTGCAATATGGTTCCAATCAACAGATCAACCGTCTCGAGCGAATCGGCAATACTTTTATATGCTGAACTAGGAGTTTTTTCAAAGTGTATACGTAAGTCTTGTAGCATACGTCTCGTGGATTCTTTATAATATGTTAATATATTGGCAAGCAAATGATTTTGCTGCTGTTGCAAATTTGGTAAGTCTACAACTTGTTTTGAATCTGCACCCAATTTGATTTGAGCTTCCAATTTAGTGCAAAGTTCTTTGCCGCACGATATAAAAACACTTGCGACCGACGTCGTCAAACGTGAGTCTATAAGAGAGGCACTCAATTCGGTCGATGCAACACGTATGAAATTATCAACTGTTTCATTGCCTGGCAAATCAACGCCGGCCAAACATGCTTTAAGATTTGCGCCACACTTGCTGATATAACCCACTTCGAGGGGAGCGAACAAATCGTTGTCAAAAAGAAATTCATTGTTTAGTCGTTGTTCGAGTCCGCGAGCAGATGTAAGAAGTTTGGAAAGACCTTCTTGTAATGCCTGTGTTACATGCTGCGAACATTCATCAAATGATTTTTGTAAGAGCTGTTGTACTGCCTTCCAAAACAATTTTGTTATGCAGCGATCGCTCGAATCCAATGTATACTCATACTGATTGATTTGCTCCAAGGCGGTTTTAAGTAATTTAACTTGGGTGCAGTACTCATAAAGCTCATCGTAGAGTAACCAATGAAGTGACTTCCAAAATTTTGCACGGAAATTCTGTGTTGTTGTCAATTGCGGTGTTTTGCCTGGTCCACGAGCAGCACCGGATTTGTTTACTGATCCTGACGATGCGGAATTGATTACTGTCTTTGATGATTGAGATTTGTTAAGAACCGAAATGTCATTGCCAGCAAAACATTCCTTAAGATACTGTTCCAAATCTGCAGAAAATGTTGCAACCAAATTCTGAAGCGATTTTTCCAAAGTATTGAAGTTCATAAAGATCTAAATAAAATACTATCGTTAATCGCTCTTAATTATAAGAGATATACAAAGACCCATACCTTGAGCGCTGTGCCCACTTGTGCTTCATTTCGTTCTTGAAGACCTGTCACCAACTGCATTTGAGTAAGGTTCTTTATTTTTTGTCTGGATCTGATTACATAGGCACGTTCATTTTGTATAAACTCAATGCCTTGAAGATCCTGGCCATCTTCAATAAACTGAGCTAACTCGTAATGTATTTCTGCCTGTCGAAGCACATCTTTGGTGCTTCTCAACTTTGCTGTAAGCGTTAGTAGTGTACCTGACGAGCGTAATATATGCGAAAGTTCGTGAAGTCGACTCAGCACTTTGGTTTGATTTTCAACCATTTGATACTGCGTGTCGATTTGGCTTTTTAAGCGATGACCTGTGGCACGTACTCGCCGTACATCTTCAGAGAGCAAGTTCAAGGAAGCTTCAAAGCGGCCGGCGTGCGTGGCTTGTTGTAGAAGCGCGCTGTGATTATCACGAACTTGTTGGTGAAGTTCTTCATTTGTGTTTACCAAACGTTTCGACAATTCTTGAATTTGATCACCAATAGGGAGACCCGGGGTCAAAGCGACATCCCATTGGTCTGCCGGTGGCTCTTCGCCTTCAGTTGGAACCCTATTAAATAAGTTCATTTCATCTACTATACATAGAACTGAAGTATACATCAAATAATGCTTACATTTTGAAAAAAAGAGCTGTTGTGTAGATTTAATAAAACAAACTAATTGTTGTTGTCTCCGACATCAAAGTAAAATCCGCCACGGTGTCAAAAATTACACCAAACGTTGTTATGATACGGTTTTGAATTGTGCACAATAATTGAGCGACCGTCAATGTACACTTTTAAATATTAGATTGTTTGTTGGAATGTACAGTTCACCAATCAACTCTAGAAAAATATTAAATTTTCTGTTTATTTTAAATAATTTAAACAAATCCACAAAAAAAAAAACTCGACAACAGCTGTATTTACAGCTGATAACAAAATTGAAGAAGAAGACAATCTATAAATTGGGCGCAGTGTGGGTGTCAACAAGGTGAATGCAGTTGGAATAATAACAAACAGAGAATTATTTGTATAAAAAAAAACCATCGAAATAATGTCAGACGACATCAAAAAGTATTTCAATGGCTTATTGCAGAAGTAAGAACAATTTTTATGTAAATAAAATGATCTCAAATTTCACGCTATTGTCTTTGTTTCAGAATAAGTGGTCTACATGTAATACAGATAACAGATCGGGATGGTGTGCCCCTTCTTCGAGTTAGCCAAGATAAGAACGTTGATTTTGCTCTGATGCCTTCTTTTATACCAACATTTACGACAGCGAGTGATCAGGCTGGCAAGCTTGGTTTGGGACGTAATAAAACTATTATCTCGATGTATTCCAACTATCAGGCAAGCCATAAAAATGTATAAATTTGGTAAGATAAACTAATTTTTTTTTGTTCGTATGTAGGTTGTACAAATGAATAAGTTGCCACTAATACTAACGTTTGTGGGCGCAGAAAACTGCAACACAGGTCATATCATGGCCATAGAACATCAACTAGATTATTATTTGGAGGATATCAAAATGGCCGTGAACGAGATGTAACCAAGGAGTATTTTGTCAAATACAGGAATATGCGCAGTAGTTTAAGTACAAAGATAACTAAACAGTAGAAATTGTTTTTCCATAAACATATATGTATATTAAAAAATACTATGTACTTTATTGGATGAAAACGCAATTGTGAATTATGAAAGGTGATTTAAATCCATAAAATTTACTAGAAAATAAACACCTACAATTAAATCATTTGTTTTTATCATGTTTTGTTTTTTGACAGTTCACATTAACACATTGAATTGAGCGAACGAGGAATGATCGAATCACTTTACAAATATAAATATATAGAAAGCTACAGATCAAAAAGAACATTTCTAAGTTTATAACTCGTCGTGCAGATTTTGTTCGGCAGCCGCGAAGGCCTCGCTGTCGCAAGCAGCTGGAGTTTCGAAATCCATATGATATTCGCAGCGATTTGGTTCAGATACCGATGTTATTTTCGATTCAAGTGCACAATTTATTTCTACGATGACCGAACGTTGTGGTCCATTCCAGCATGAAGCTCCATGAGAGTATTTTTGTCTATTGTACTTGCTTTCCCCATCTCCGATCCATTGATCCCAGCGACCAAGCGTAGTTTCAGCTCCACCACTTCGCTGTTTTTGAGATGCTCTATCGAACGGACAAAGTGTATAGACATACTCTCGATCTTCGTATTTGAAGCATTCGCCATCCATAGTAGCGTATTCCTCATTGGGGCCATAATCCTTTGCTTCTTGATCTTCAAGTTCTTTGACTTCATGTTCTGTTTCGCGAACTTGACGTTCGATTTCTGAAAACGCGTTTCGAGCTTCGTTAGCCAACTCGACTAAGCGCTGAGTCTCTGGATCGTATTCGGGAGTAGGCTCAGTTTCCGGTGCTGCTTCTCCGACACCGACATCTGGTTCGCCATCATCGTATTGATCTTCTTCTCCTTCTTCGTCTTCCTCTTCAGGCTCAATATCTGCACGACCTTTGAAAATTAAAAAGTTTAATATTTTTTATATGGTGGCTAATATTATGGAGACCCCACCTTCGTTTGTATTGAGTGCTTCTTGATCCACATCCTTGATATTTTCTTGTTCCGTCCTGGGAATGTCAGCCATATCGTTGGCTTCATCATTGACATCATCATTTGGAGGCTTAAACAAACCTTCTGCCAACATTTTGAGAGTCTTAATTCGCGGCCAGGCCAATGTAATGAAAGCATCTAAATCTACGCGTTCCCTTTCATCTAAGTAAAACTTTGCTTCCTCAACAGTGACAATACCATTACGATCGCGATCTAACGACATGTCCACCATTAATTCTGAAACTTCGACGAAGCCATCTTTGTTTGTGTCGAACTGTACAAATGAAGCGCTTGCTTCTTCACGCAGTTGATGAGGTTCATCATTTGGTTTCACATCTTCAATATGTTGAGCATGCTGATCCTTAAACGCCTCCAAAGCTTCGGCTTCGATTGCTTCTGCGTTGCGTTTTAGCTGCTCTTTTACAGCTTTAAGAGCATTTTGCTCCTTTAGGCGCTCATCTAACTCACGACGACGTACATTCCGCTCCTCCTTCAATTGCTTCCCGAGTTTGATCATCTCTTCACGCTTTTCAGCTCCACGTTTGTGCAGTTCAGCTGTATTCTTCCTCTTTAACAACTCAGCCTCTCCCAACTCCAAGCATGTGTTTTGGCACGTAACTAATACATACTCATCGCTGCCATCACAACAATCGCAGATGCCATCGTTCACTCGAGAGCTCGGTATGTCCTCTGGTTTGTGACCCACATTCAGGCAGTGAAAGTGACCATTCGCACAGGCGGCCGTACCTGGTTCGTCGCTGCCATCGGCACAGTCGCAAAAATCATCATTAATTTGTAGGAAAGGAATTGACTTGCTACCGTCCAGACACAGCCAGCTATTGTCGGCCCGCGGATGATACAAAGCAGTGTTTGTTAAAGAGACACCTCGCGGTCGTGACACTGCGTTTGTGTTGCACACCATATTCATACAACACATAATACTTAAAATTGGTGCAATAACTTTCGACGCAAGCATCTTGTTTTGCGACTTTTATTTGTTAGAGTATTAAATGCAGTTCTTACGTGGAAAATTCGGCTATTTTTGAGCCAATTGGATGAAAGAAAATATGCCGGCAGACAGTGCTGCCACATTTACATGCATACCTAGTCATATTAACATATCTTTATAAAATGCTCGCGACATTATGAATGGATGGACTAGGCATAAAATTAGTTTTTTGCATTTTGAAATCAGACATGAAATTAATATTTCCATAAAAATATTGGTCAACTGACATGACTGCGTAATGTAAGTTGATGCGCAAACGGGAAACAAATTTAGTGCAACTCTGTCTTGATATCAGCTGATTAGATTACAATTCCCCCCAATCCCTCTACCTTTTTTAAAAGCTTTTGCAAAACAAACCGCATTCTTGCATATTATTCAACCAACAGATTTGAAATCCAAAGAAAAACAATGCGATTTTTCAGACAAGTTGAAGCCAAAGCACCTGAAAAGGAATCTGCCGATATAACTAAAGACTTAAACACAGAGGAAGTACTGTCAGGAAAGTCGGAAAAAGACGCACAACAACCGGAGAAATCCGAGCCATCAAAAACAACCAAAAAAGAATGGGGTTATGATCTCTACCCTGAACGCCGTGGAGAGGAATTCAAGCCAAAATGGTCGCGTATTTTAATGGGTCTGGAAGGACGAGAAAATATTGATAAGATCAAGTGCGAACGGAATGTTTATTGGTGCGTTAAAAACAGTCCGTTGGTCAAACTAATGATGGGCGCACTGCGTAGCTCCGGCTGCGCCATTGATCTAAGGCGGCATATATCTTGTGAAGTTTGTGACCCAACAGTTACAGGCGGCTACGACCCAGTGCTTAATCAGATTGTCGTTTGTCAGAATATGGCACGCAACGAAGGAATGGTGCAAGGGGTATTGACACACGAAATGATCCACATGTTTGACTACTGCAACAATGATCTTGACTTTCGAAATGTTGATCATTTGGCCTGCACAGAAATACGCGCTGCTAACTTGGCACATTGCTCGTTCCTGAGTGCTATGATGCAGGGGGACGCCTCACCTTTTAATATTAAACAAGCTCATCAGGTATTATTAATCTTAGTAAAAAACAAGCAGTGATTAAACGATATTGTATTTGTTTGTAGAACTGTGTGAAAAGCAAAGCTTTAGCTTCTGTGCTCGCCGTTCGAAATGTAACTCGACAGGAAGCCATAGATGCTGTAGAACGTGTATTTCCCAAATGCTATGCTGACTTGGAACCAATTGGCAGACGGATACGAAGGAACTCACCCGATCAACACAGGGCGTACATGGAGGGACCAATGTACGGCTACGATGTTTATTAACCTCGTGTTTACAATTTTAATAAAAGTAGTTACAAATTTACATGAACGTTGCTTGAGATTGTTTCAGTCTATGTGTGTTACTTGGCAACCGTTTTGTTGTCAAACAAAAGCCATCAAGATTCGTTCTGCGATTTTGTCAAATTTTTAAGCTCGGAATGGATTTAATTAATGAAATAAATTCAAAATATTTGGCTTTGGAGGCAGAGATCGATAAGAAGTTGGAGAAAGTGTAAGTACAAGTGGAAAACTAAGTTCGTGTTGAACGGTACTTAACGGCTTTAAACACTGAACGCCTTAAAATGCATTTAACTTTTGATAAACTCGTTATATTACTCCATAGAGCAAACTAAACATTTTTGTAAGCAAAATTATATGTATATGAAATGTGGAATTATTTATAATTTTAATTTCAAAATTAAATGAAAAATTGTTGTAAGTTTTTCGTTGCCGTCTTTTATGGGTGTATCAGTGCTGAACAGTTTAAAAGCGAATACCACTTACCAACACTGGTTGCCAAACAATTTCCGTTACAAAAACAAATATACATATAAAGAAATAATAATTAAATACTATAATTTCGAATTTCTGCAGAAAAATTGACGAGGAAAAACTAGAAAAACAGACTGAAAGACTTCAATCAAAATATGCACTAAAGCCAGGCACGAAAATACTGTCCTACGATGAAGCTTTAATTCGAAACTCTAACCTTTTAAAGGTAAAGTAAACTAGTGCTTCAATTAATGCAAATTAAATTCACAATCAAATTGTTATTTTTTTTTGTTTTTTACATGCAAAATAGTCACTTGAAATGACTAAAGCACGCTTACGATCGCGAACAACATTTTCGCCCGTGGAACAATTACTTACGCAAGCAATTAGAAACTACAAACGTGACTTGGAGAGGCAACAACAATTGCCAAGCACAAGTAACAACAATATCAACAACAACCAGAGCCTTCACACGGAAGATAATGAAAATATAGCTGAGATAATTTCGCCAAAATGTTCTTAAATCGTGTGCAACAAAGTATGTTAACCAAAGCGCAGAGTATTCTGTCTTTGTGTCGTGGCTATATAGAATTTACGAAACATATTTTTACTGAACATTTTTCACCTGTATAAATATTAAAAAATTATAAATAGAAAAGAAAAGAAGAAAACTAAATAAATAATTATGATAATAAACCAGAAAGAAATAAAACTTGCATATATACACGTCATTATATCATTTATCAGAAGGCAATTTAAAATAAGAAAAATAAATAAAAGTCGGTTCAATGACTATGGGACAAGACATATGTAAGAACGTTCCTTGAATCGCACTGTTTACAAATGAGCAAACATACACAAGTTTTCAACTAATTTATTAAGCAATATTTCTTGTCCACATTTGTAGTAACGAAGCGGCGTCAGTGACACGCTGTTGATAAGATGGCCGAGCACTAAACGAAATTAATTAAATTTCTCACTCTAAACGACATATCAAATTGTCATAATTGATGGCAGTCAAATAGTCTATAATGGCGGCCACGTTAACGGCAAAGATCTAAAAAGCGATCAATGACTTAAAGTTTTCATGTGATTTCTAGATATGAGATTTTTTTTATTTTTTGTCAACTCAAAGATATGAAATCTTTGGTTTTTTTTTGTTTTTGCGATGTCATTGTCGGCAATCGATATTACGATTACAGTTAGTTCGATTTTTATTGACTTTATAACCTCTGTGTGACTTTTCAATCACATACCACTTACTTTTGACGATTTATCTATTGGTGCTTTGTTTTCCATTGAAAATTACATTACTGACATGTTTGCTGTTGAGTAACATCAATTAAACAGTTTTAAAGTGATTGCTGCATATTGACAAATGTTCAAGGATCGTTTGCACAAAATTAGAACATAAAAAAAAATTTTGTTTTCATGTATGATGAGAAATTCGTTGATGTTTTTTTGGCAGCAGATATTTTTAACAGGCATGTTTTCAATATGTTTTCATTCGATTTCTTAAATGAATTTGTTTGTTTGTTGGTTTTTTTTTTTTGTTTTGAGCAAATAGCAACGAACAACATTACTTGAAGTTACGAGCTGTTGTATCTCATTTTTTATAATTTCATTTATTTTTTTTACTTTTGAGACATTGTGCCAACGTTTAACCTGTACAAACAATACGAACACTTGCTGCTGCTGATAACAACGACAATAACAACAACAAAAACAATGCACGATATTGAAACAAATTGAAAAATACACACACATGTGTAAATTTTCACTTGTTACTTTTTTTTTTACACTTCATTTCTTTTTTTTGTTGTTTCTTCTTTTTTTTTTCTTTGTTCGAGCACTCAATGCGTTAGTGACAGCGAGGATCGAGCGACATATTTGACGACGTCCAATACAAACATAGCACGCAACAAACACACAGATACAAAGTTACGCTATCAGCGGCCGGCGCGGAAGGGGGAAGCATGTCAACATATTCGGTGCCGTATCTAATAGAAAATTAAAATGAAAATTAAACACTTTGTTCTATATATTTATACAATATACCTCAATATTTCATATTAATTTCTTTTTTTTTTCACTCAATAACGTTTTCACCAATACCAAACGCTTTTGTTGTTATTGTTTACCTATTGACACTCTATGTGACGACGACGACAACGACGTTCCACTTCTAATTGCCGAAAGCCGAGTAAGACGAACAGGTGCCGAATGACAAACCGATCGTTGGCACGATCGAACAGGCTATCTTCATTTTACTTCGTTTGACGTTTTCAACTTCACCAAAATAACTGACGACGTTTCAGTAACGTTTCGATACGCGACAAGTGCATATATATACAATACTATACGATATATATATTTTTTTAAAAATCAATCGAAGTTAAGTATCTCAGTACTCCAAATGATCCTACACACTGAGTATTGCAGTTCAGTTGTCTCTGAGATGTCATTATGCGTTCACGCGCAAGTCTCACTGGGAGACCGGGTAACGAAATTGAAATTGTGTCAAGTCGAGAGTGTACAAACATTTTTTGCATTCGTGTCTATGAATGGAAACGCTACTGATTAAGCTGCAAATTACTTGAGCCAAGTGAATTTAAACTTTGCTTCATTTGGAGTTTGTTCGTTTGGCTTAAGTTATTTTCGTGCTTAAGCCAACCGTTAGTGCAAGAGTTCCAAAATAAAAGTGTTCGAAAACAACGAGAATTCTGGTTTTCTATTACTATAAAGTGTGTGTGAGTGTGAGGATATGAATCCTTGATTAAAGTTGCAAAAGCCAAAGCATTTTTGGCAAAGAAACATGCAAAAACACGAAGCATCTAATTAAGATTATATGCGCTGCCGTTAAATTGTATGTCCAGACTGTGTGTGACTAATTGCAAAAATGAAGCGTACTCAAATCAATTAAATATTATTAAGTACAATTTAGTTAAGCGTGGCAACAATATGGCGTCAGCTAAATATAAAAGCATACAGCAATAAGAACAAGAATACAAAAAAACACCCTATATTTCGCAAAGCAAGCAAAGCTCCTTGATTGACGGATCGGTGTTGAGCAGACAAGTGATAAGATTTCTTTGGTCATTTTCAATAGTTTTACTTAGAAATTCTTTAGTTTTTTCATTTTCAATCATAATTCAATCATAAACAGATTTTTCATGGCAATTTCATTAGATTGTTCGTATCGTAATACGAATAAACGCACTTTGGCTTGACGATAAGCATTCCTGCACATGTCTGCAGTGCACATGTCCGTCCCGTCACCGCAACGAACAAATCGAAGCGTACTTCAGTAACAAGAATATGATACGATTGTTTATCAAAAGTCAAAGCAAAAGTTCCCATGAGTTGTGCTGGCAAAATGACATTTTTTATAGTTTATAGTGCCGAAAGTATAATAAAATATTATTGTTGTGCCATATATATGTACATATATTTCAGTCTGTTTGTTTATTTGTGTATGTATGTATGAAAATATGGTTACTGCTACCGATTATGATTAACTTTAAAAAAAAATTATTTATTTTTTTTTTTTGTCGACGTGTCGTCGTAATCTTCTTATCTCTGTCACACTTGTCTATAATGAGTTACGGTTTGCGATAAACGGCGAGCATAATTTACAATAATGCAACAATTCATTTATCCAACGGTTTCTTATACAGCAACCCTTTCTCCTTCCCCCTTCTTGCAACCAACAAGCAACTAGACGTAGCAGTAAAGTGTGTCAGCCACTTGAGCAAAGGGTTGTGATGTCAACTGTGAATGTGCTCAGTAACAAAACGCATGGCGAAGACGTGGCAAATACATGTATGTAGTTTGTAGTTGGCGTCTTTAGACATACATATACACATACAAACATGCCATTAGTGATAATTACAGCATTATAACTATTTGCTGCAGTTATCAGTGTGAGTGACAACCGGAAATTAAAGTTGAAGTCAACATGATTTCTTTATTGCCAATGATATTTTCTTCCTTTTCGAATGTGGCATGAGGCGCGACTTGGCACGATTTGTACTAAGATAAAAAAAAATGCATAAAAAGTTGTCTAATTTTTATATTATGGTTAATTATAAAAGCCACGTGTTAGCGAAACCACGTCATTTAAGCGTTTTCATTTGAAATAAATCACAATCAAAGGTAATCCATGTGCCAATCGTTGAAGTGCCAACAAGGTTCGTGCAAAATGATTGATACCAAAAATCAGTTGGAAGGCAAATAGAAGACAAAGCAAACTATTCACTGGTATTTATTAATAGATTACTTTGTCGCAAGAAATATATGATTAATATAGTAAATAATTTAATAAAGAGGGGCGCACAATGCAAATAGCAAAGACATGACAGCAAATTTGACTTGAAAGAAATTCGGAGCACATGAAACATCAACAGAACTTACCTTGAAGTGAGCACTAAAACGTACGTATGTATGTATTTGTACCAAGGTAAAGTTATTAGAGCGCAATTACGACGGAAAACTGAAATGTTTATTGTGACTTTTATCAGGTGTAAATGCTTGCCTGACAATTGGACAGACATTTAAGACAGTCAGACAGACAGACGGCGGAGTAAAAGATAGCAAGACAGCAAGACAAGGAAAATACAACAATCAACTTCAATATTCTGTAAAACTAAAGTAGTCGCTGACGAATCTCAGTCGTCGTCACCGTCATCGTCGTTGCCAGAGCTTGAGCGTCGAGGCCGCTGATGATATTGCAACGTGTCAAGCCCACGCTACTTATCAGTTGTGGAAAAACTTATTCTCAACTCCTCTTTGAAACCAAAGAAAAAAACATTTCTTAAAACAGAACGAACAGCGCCAGCTCCGTTCAGCTCAACTCAGAAGCGAAGGATTTCGGAATATGTTGGCACGCGTGCCGAGCAAAGTTTCAATGCTTCTCACTTTGTTGTTGGCTTGTTTCGCGGAATCGGTCGCATTTCGTACTTCTTACTTGTTGGCAGGAGTGTAGGAAAATGAAAAAACTTTAGACAGGGAATCAATTTTTGCTGTTATTGTTGTTATTTTGTTTTTCTTGTTATAGTTTTGTACGCTCTACTCAAAAGACACGCAATAGCGGCGATGAGGGGCAACGAACGTTGCCAACAACTGCCAAGCCAAATAACCAACAACAGAACAACAATTTACAGCAACAACAATAACAATAAAGTGGCACTAAAGCAACAGCCTTCCAACCCACACAGCCATGAAGGCTGGAACTTCAGGATGACAGTTATGGGTTACAAAAGCAAGGATTGAATTCAAATAAATAAACGACAAGGATATGCGGCACAGTGGTCTGAAAACTACAAAACTCTACTAAAATTGTTGTTTAGTGCATTGTTGTTTAATGAAATCTCTCCCACTTGACACAATGCCAGCTTGTCGTTCGAATAAGAGGCAATTATCATTCATTTTTTGACTTCGTATCACTGTAACTTCTCACACAACTAATTTGAATTCAGATCCAAAAAGAGGTTGAAATGGTTGGACGATGCGCGTTTATTTGACTTGCTTCTCTGTCTGCCTGCCTGACTGCCAACCATTCTTTCTTTCCTTCTTGCTTTCTGTCTAACTAAACTAACTGACGGACTGAATCGACTTGACTCGACTCGGTGGCTGACTGATTGCTTCGACTTTAGCAAAAGTAATCCTTCATTCACCTTTACATAATCATACAATAATAAATGTGAACAGAAAAAAATAAAAAAGCAGAAATGAATGGCAAATCTATTAGCATAACAGCGCATAAAGCATTTCAATAAAAGCGAAGCAGCGAAAAAACAATGCAGGCAGCTCAGCAGTCTCAAACAGCCCGCAAACAGGAGCAGTTCGTACAGCAGTTGCAACATGAACATTTGGAAGGCAAAAGTTTTAACTGAAGTGCCCTTCGGCCATGTACTAATTGTTAGTGGCAAAGTGAAGCCACATCCAAATAAGTACATCATTTAAACTTTATATTTATGTACAACTAAATGGTTGATTTCACTTCTTATTGCATAGAATCTCTTTGGATCTGACGGATAATGTGAACGTACAAAATGAGAGTGAAACGGTTTTTCTGAAAATCGAGGCAAATTTTCGTGAGAATCAAATCATACGCAGCATGTTTCAACCAGGTGAGGGTTGGCAGCAGGAGGAGATCTCAAAGAACTGGAAATGTGATGGCCCCAAGAATCCTTTAATGCCAGGTAATGTACCTCGTCCAATTCGCATCACTTCGATATTATTGTTTATTAACCCTTAGGACAAGTATTTCATTTTCGCATCGCTGTGCTTCAGCGCTGCTTTGAGATTTACGTTAATGACAATCTTTATGGCTCCTTTGACTTCGTTAAATTTCCGAAGCAAATCAACTATGTGCGACTTTATGGTGACTTTGAGAAGATAACACAATTCCATCATCGCATGTTGTTTCCTTTGGTTTTTCCACGCAGTCTCATTTGCACTGATCGCATTGCTTTTCAGAGCGATGTGCCACGACAATATGAAACTGGTAAGTCCTTGAATCGTTTACTATATGTATATGGTGTGATACTGAGTAAAAATTTCAGGCACTGTTGTTGCCATGGAGTGCATTGCCAAGGGCCCGCCGACAACGGAGTTTTCAATATGCTTTCAATGCAATGACACCGGACGCATGGTGCTCAAATTTCAAGTCAACTTTGATAAGACAACTGTGACGCGCACTTATCAAAGGGAGGATAATAGGTACTTGTCCATAGAATACTCGTTTCGTACAACTAAACTAATTTTACATCACTTTCCTTTCAGTTTCTCCATTGATGACAACGAAACCGATGGCGAATTCCCATTTGTACGCGGCAAACTGTTCAAGATCGCCTTCGGCATTGGTGATAAGGCTTTCATAATTGCTGTCAATGGTCAATATTTCACCTATTATAATTATCCGGTGGCACGCTTTTCCATATCGACTTTGAAGTGTTTCACAAATGATGTTGGTGATTTTGCAGTCAAGAATCTTGAATATCATTCGGATTCGCCATTGTTGGCACGTGTTGAGAAATTGTCAATCATATAAAAATGGAAGGGCTAAAAGGATAATGAACAGTTGAAGGAAAAATGTGTTTCAGTAGTGGCAACAACAGTTAAAATACTTAGTAGTTTCGATTTTTTCGGCACCAGTTATGCGTAAACATTTCAATTATAAAATTTAAATTCAAAAATATATGTATGTATATTAAAATGCTTTTTTTATTGCAAAAACTTTGTGTATATGTGTGTGTGTGTGTCCTTTGTCTGTATGTGTGTGTGTGAGTTTGAGAACTACATGTTTTCAACACATTTGTTATTGCATTTTTATGCAGTATTTGCATAATATTGTTGGTTATTTGTTGTTGTTGTAGTCACTTACAATTACAGTTAGTCTTACATAGTTTTTTATAACGCTTCACACATACATACAAATACATACATGCATGCATACTTGTATTTCGAAAGCAAGTTTAACAATTACTATCAGATTAGCATAGTAAGTACTTTAATGCCTAAAAATAACGGAATTCGCCTTTTTTGCCCAAATGTTTGCTGCGTATCATATCAGCCGGATCCGGTAAACGTTGTTCAACGTTATCCTGTTGAAATACAAAGAATATAAATTACTTCATTGCTTTGTTGTTGCTAAATTTCCTCTTACTAGATTGCCACCGGCGTTGTGCCTCAACTTGCTGGGCGCCTGTTGTTGATTGCCATAGTAAGAATTGCCAGTGTCATTGTCGCCGCCATAATTGTAGGGTGTCACAATTGTGTGTGGCACATGAGCGACCTGACCGCGCATGTTGCGCGCCTTCCACCATTTGCGTGTATCATCAAGAATCTGTGTGCATGAAGAAATTGTTGAGAATTTGTTGCATACTTAGACTAGAATAATAATTGTCATACCTCAAGATATTCACCGCGTGCAACGCTCAGCTCTTTGTCATTATTTGCTGTTCGCGGATATGTGACCAAAACAATTTTTGCGCCTGTTGACTGCAAATCTTCGAGCCACGATTCGAGCAATTGATCATCGCTTGCATTGGCATTGTCGCTGATGTGACGCGCGCCAGCAGACCGGCCGCCAGCACCTAATTCCGATGAGCCGCCATCGGCGTTGGCTATATTCGCAGCGCCATATGAACTGCTCAGATTCCGCGATTCACGCGTGTGTAGATTCTGTATGCCTGCCGTTATAGCACTTAAGGTCGGCGCTGCACCGCTGCGTTCAGTTGAGTCAAAGGACAATTCACTGCGCGCATTAAAATCGGAGGCACTCGCTGCGCCGGTACGTTCGCCACGTTCGTTGCCGTGCATGGTGTATTTCTCACTGAGCGAAATACCATGTGCCTGCACGTCCAAGCGCCGTTTGCTAATGTTCGTCGGCGTCGTGGGTGTATCGAGCTCATCAATGACTAAATAATCCGGCGACCAGCCATCCATGAACACGGGATGATACGAGCCAACATCATCTTTCCATTGATCGCGCGATATAACCCAGGCATCGCCCAGCGAACGCCAAAGTTCGGTTTCCTTGCTTGTGACACAGTTCTGTAGCAGATTGATTGCCTCACGCGTCAGCAGCGGATTGATGACACGCGACGGCAGCTGTGATTCGTAGTACGTATCGCTGGATGCCTCCACGATGAGTGCAAGCGGCGTGAAGAGGAAATGCACCAATTCCGGCGCATTCGGATCGTGTATGTGCGCCTTCAACTTGGCCAGCAAATTAAATGAAAGCTTAAATTTCGCAAAAATATCGATGAACTCCTTTTCGTGCGGCGGCCGCGTGCGCAGTGTGAGCAAGCCCTCGCCGGGATCACGTTTCTTTGACTTACGATTGCGTCGACGGCGTTCCAATTCACGCGATGCGGCCGCGGCATGCTGCAATCGCGCTATGAACTTTTCAATATCGTCAAAGCAATGATTCAGCACCGCGACATCGCGCTCGTATTTTTCACTCGATGTCGAACTAGTCTCATCATTATTGCCGCCGTGTTCCGAATCTGTTTCGCCATTATTCAAGCCATGACCGACAACGTCCTCCCCGACAGCGCCGCCGCGCAGTCCATACTGATCGATGCTGCTGCGCTGTTGTAGCATATGATGATGTTGTTGCTGTTGCTGCTGTTGTTGGTGTTGTTGCTGCTGCTGATGATGATGGAGTTGTTGCTCGACACGACTGTGGGCTGAAGACTTGCTCATTGTTGAACCTGAGGCAATTGCATGCTGCGTTGGCGTTGCACCACGTTGTTGCATAACCAATTTGCCACTGCGTAGATTCTTCAAGTCCTCGACCAGATGCACTGCTGAGACGCTTTGCGACTGAAACATTAAAAACGAAATTGACAGTCCGTCAGTAAGCCCAGCTTGACACAGTTTATTTTACATATACATACATATGTATGTATGTACATATGTGTCTGTACTTTGTTGCTTATGCTCACCTGAAATATATGCATTTCCGAGCGTGAACCACCACCGCCGGAGACGATAAACACAAGTATGTTGTTGTACAGTTCCATGGCATCGTTTGACGTGAATGCGGTTGGCTCTTGTATCAGTGTCGCCGGAAAGCGTTCGATAACGTTCTAAATACAAAAAGAAAGCAACAAAACAGTTTTATAAACCATGTATCAAAACGGCTATGCCAAAAATTAGATACCCTTCATGAAAAATACACTCATAAATACACACCCCAGTTTCGTAGTCCATGATCAGTACCCACTGATAATCAAGACACAATTGCATCTTCTGTGACCATATACCAGTTGTCTTCTCCAATTGCAGCAGTCGTCGCATGCCATCGGCTGGATAAACAATGCCCGACTCTTTGTTCACGGTGAACGTGGCCAGGTGCTCCAGCAGGTATGTTGGCTTATCGTGCAAATCTTGTAAGTCACCGCCACGTTCCTCACCGGCGCTGCGATCATCGCCGGAATAGTCGCCGCCACCATTTGAATGATGATTGACCATGTTCGCCGTGTTGGCTATGTTGCGCTTAAACGACTGAAAACACAATGAGGTTTTTAAGAACAAAATTTTCAAGATTTTTTAAAACGCCTCACTTGAAATACAAAAATTCAGTAGGTTGACAAAGTCACTCAGTTAGTCAGTTGACTTGTACAGTGTATGTATTAAGTACGTGGTGCGACTCAATGAGCTTTGTTAACACACTGAAAAAAAAATTAGCAAGCAAACGCGCACATATTCTTTTTGTATTAAGAGCCGCTCCCTCAGCTTTAAACAACAAATAAATGTCTGTGTATATGTCTGTGTGTTGTTGTGTGTTTGTAAACGTTTATATTTGCCAGATTTCAAATAAGCTAACAAACCAACGCTGCGTGTTATCGTTGTTGTATTTCTCAATCCGTATAAAAACAATAATAACAGCAACAACAACAACAACTGCTTCTTCCACACCATTTGCCTCTGCTTTTGAGTCGCTGTCGTTGTTGTTTTTGACGTAGACATCGACGTCGACGTCAGCGTCGTTGTCTCTGTCGACGTCGCATGCCAATCGCATAACTTTCATGATTTAAATGTGATTTTGTGCTAAAGTTGCCTTATTTGCTTTTGTTATTATTGTTGGTAATTTTTCGCTTTATTATATGTATATATTTTTTTTATCTGTTCGCTACAAAATAAATTGCATCATCACTAAGTTATTTGTAGGATCTTCGTAGTTTTTAGTTTTCATACTGTCATTACTGGACTGAAGATTATGCAATATGCAAAATATGACAATTTAAGAGATAATTGTTTTATATTTGTAACAATTATGACTCAATTGTAGTAATGTTGGCGCTTGGGCAATAATATGGCATGCCAACGCCATAAATAACGACGACTGGTCAACATCCTTGGTTGATAACCGACAACGCGTGAAGCTTGCACGCATTGGAGAAGCATAATTAATGAACGCTTGATAAAATTGATAGTGACGCTTTAATACCCTTATACTTATCATGGCTGGCTGTTAGTCTATTTGGTTTCCATTTATCATTGGGACAGGGCAAGATAGTTCATACACATACATACATACGTGTATACCTTAGTAGTACGTACATACTTACAATATATAAGGCATATTTGTAGATATGTACATATGTATGCACGAAACGGTATGAGATTTTATCTCAGAAGTATTTTGACACTTAGCATTTTTTTGCTTGTTGTTGTTATTGTTGTAGCGGTAGTAAAACCAGCTTAGACTACTCACCGTCGATCACTAGTTGTCTCATTCGCACTCACGCACCTGTCCACTGTCCCCACTACCACCACCGCCACAACAACAACAACAACAACGACAACAACGACAGCAAAAGCAACAGCGACAACACTAACTATTGCTACCTTTATTCGGTGCGGTTGGTCTGTCTCACTGTCCGTGTGGCCAACTGTCTGTCTGTCTCATTGCCTGGTGCAACTTTGTTTTTTTTGAGCGACCGCATTTTTAGCTTTCTTTTCCACCTGTTTTCTTTTCTGCTTTGTTGAACGTTTGACGACTCATATATACGTATGTATATGTGTATGTGTAAGTCTGTACATATATATAATATACATATGTACGTACTCGTATATGTGTAAAGGTATTTTCGCACACACTAAACTGGGAGCGGCAACTAAGCGAGTGGAGGCTCAAGCTTTGTCATGTTTTTTCAATACGTTGTCAATTGTGAGTGTCGTTGTTATTGTTGAATTCAATGGTTCTGTTTCTAATTGTTTAAATATTTGAATTTAAATGTTTACGTAAATACACACACACATGTACATATATATACTAAATGATATGAAATCCGTATTGGTAGCATAGATAATACAATAATATTAATTTTTTTATTATATATTTTTGTTGTTTTTTGACATTTCTTTATCTAATTAGCACGAATTGAAGTTCTTAACAGTCACAATTGTTTTGCATTTTCAACTGGTTTTCAGCTGAATTGACATTCAGCGTCACAATAGTTATTTTATGCACAATTTATTGCTATTTTTAGCTATTGTTATGCCACTTTTATAAACATATACTATATTGTAACTTTGTTTTTTTCTTCTTTCATAAAAACACATAACTGTAACTGAGTTTGCGTTTTGAGTTTCCCATTTCTGGCTCTTCGTTTCTTTTCTATCTTTTACATTCATTCACCGATTTTCTGCTTTTGCTTTACCTGTTGGTACTTTCGAACTTTCGTTGCCCGATTTAAGGTTTATTATTCTTTTTCTTCTTCTGCTTTTGCTAATACACTTCTTACACTTTGCTTAAAATATCTTTAAAATGCACACAATTATTTCTTAACGTTGCAAGTATTAAAACAAAATATTCAATTGTATATAGAAACAATGTAGAAAATGAGAATTGCAAATGGAAAAAAAAATAATATCGAACGGGAAAACGCACGCAAGCGTCGTCGTCGTTGTTAGTCGTCTTTGCCGCGTTTATACATTTCAGGCCGAAAAAAACTACTAAACGTGTTTGTTTGGCTCGCAGCTAGCGCTAGCGCCGAGGCTAAGCCACGAAACGCTGAGCGAGAGCGCAGAGAGCAGTTACACATGATAGAAATAAATGTAAGCACACCTGAGAAATTTACACACACACAGACACACTCGCACACAGATGACTAAAAAGGCATGCAAGAACAGGTTGAAATTCTATATTTCCAATTCTCGTCGTTGTTCTTTCGTTAGCTTTGTGTGGCAATAAACATGGTAGTCGCACCAATATTTCGTTTAGTGTACGAGAGAAAGAAAATGTGCACAATGCACTGAAAAAAATGTGTTCAAGCTATTTTGTCAAGGCGGCCATTTCCTTTGATTATGCATTAAAAAAGAGAGAGAGAGAGAGAGAGAAAGAAGGCGATAAGGTCATAAAACGTTCCATAGTTACAAAGAAAGCCTCAATTAATATGCAAAGTGCGTAATCATGACATTCTCAAGATTTTTTGTTGCCACTTGAATTTAATAATTTTTATAAAGAAAAAAAAAATAATAAATATATAAAAATAAATGAATTAAACAAGAAGAACAAAGAAAATGTTAATATCGCGAAGATTTTCTTAAAAGGTTTGTGCAAAGAATTAATTTTGAGTTTTGTAATTTGAAGATTAAAGAGATGAGCAAAATATCCAACGACGAAAACAATCATTACAGGATTTTTTAAGATCGCAAACGAATATTTCACAGTACCGTTTGTGCAATAAATGCATTCGTCGATTGTTCCAAGCGAAAGTGAAAATCGGCGCGTGTACCCTACGCTTAATATATGTAAATATGTACATATATATATAAAAGACACTTGATTGCAAACAGTCTATTTTAAATAAAACTATTGATAATACTTTTATTTTTGAGTAAACTATTGATATGTTTGTTGTGCTCATTTTTAAATAGATTAGAATGATTCTCGGCACATCTCCTCCCATGTTAAGAGCAAAAAATACGAATGGCGACGACAAATACGACGAATTTTCCGAAAATCAAACGGAAACCGAATTGTTTTGAAAAATTCATTGCTAATTTAAAAAAAAACATTGATGTCGTTCAGTCTTCAAAGATACGCCAAACAAAACGTTTCGAAACTGAAACTTAAAAAACAAACTGATCGTAAAACAAAAGGGAACAACAACATCAATTCGGTGACATTGTAAATTACAGGTGTGTGTGAGTGTGTGTGTGAGTGGTGTAATGCAAACATAATAGATCATAGAACTCAGTAAAGTTTTTTGGTATTATTGTCAATAAGAAAAACTTAAATGGGCTATAGATAAAATATATAAATCGAAATTAAGTTATTATATAATTAGTGCAGAAAATCGTGAAAGCAAAAACATGAAGGCAAAACGTCAACAACAAGTTTTTTTATCAATGAAATCGGACCGTTAGTCTTCTGTCTATAGCACAGGTTTAAATAAATACGTAAGATTTTATTTGTCGTCATCTGTGTGACGACACCTACACTGATGTATGTTTGTATGTGTGTGAGTTTATTAAAAGTGTTTTATTTTTAGCATAAGTGTAGAAATAAGGCGTTAAAGTGCAAACAGTTGTCAACCAAAGTATATTTGTGCGGGTGTCGGTGTTGTTAGGGGGAGTTTTCAAATGGCAATGATCCATTGACAAATGCAATCGGAAGAGTAAAACAATACTGATTCTGACAAGACTCAATGAGAAAACAATTTAAAAAAAAATTCGACGACAAAGAAAAAGTCATGAAAACTATTTTTTTTTATTTTGGGCCATTTGAATGTCGAAGGTGTAATGAAAGCAATAAGCTCAGAGAGCGAGATCGAGATAGGGAGAGAGATCGTTTGCGGCCAAGAGCGATGACAGCGTTAGAAAAGAAAAATAAAACATGAAAAATGCTCATCTGAGCAATCAAGCAAAAAAAAAAAAAACAAGCAAACATGTTTTGCGTTTTGTTTTCGAAAAACCAAAAGAACGAAAAATATTTGCTGCAGCAATAAAAATGAAAACAGCAACAGAAAAACATGAAAATTTCTTCGCACAAAAATCGTTTTGTGGCACAGTTCAGCAACGACGATGATATCGAAAATAGCACCGCCCACGCAAGTTTGGGAATTTGGAAACATTCTTCTGAATCAAAATGACATCTCAGTTAATTGCAGTTAAAAATATGAGATTTACTTTTGGTTTTTTTTTTTGTGTTATTATTATTTTTATTATAATTAATGCATTTATTGTTTTTTGATTTAGGTTTGGCATTAATGGAGAGATCAACACGTCCGCAGCGTAATCGACGCCATAGCAAACGAGCCTGGCCGCCGGAGGAGGATGACGCACAACATATGCGTCCAGCAAAGATGCTCTTTACACCTGAAATAAAGCGTTATTTAAAGGATTGGCTAGTCAGGCGCCGTGATAATCCTTATCCAACGCGTGATGAAAAGAAACGCTTGGCAGTTGAGACTGGCCTGACGTATACGCAAATCTGTAATTGGTTTGCAAATTGGCGGCGCAAGCTGAAGAACTCCGAGCGTGAAAAAGCAAAACAGTCTTGGGGACATCTTATCAAAAATTACAATACAAAAGCGAAGGGTAATGTTGAGCAATTTAGTATATCATCGGCGGATAGTATTTGGGAAGAGGAACGTATGATGGATCGCCAGAGTGACGACGATGAGCTCGAATCTCATGATGAGTATTCAAGTGGCTCATATGTGGAGCGCAGCGGTGGTAGTGATGGTAACTACAGTTGGACTGAGACGGTAGTGCTGAGACCGAATTTCTATGTAGACTCAGCCGTTGAACTTGGCAGTTCCTATACGCCAAATGGTCGGATGACTGGCAGTGTGAGTAACACTCTCGTAGGCAACCGTTTGCCGAATTCTCAACCAAAGTATAAGCAACAAATGATGGAGAAGTACCTGAGAGACACAACAAACAGCGTGGAAGCACCATGTTTTATGCAGCACAATCATACCTTAGCATCGTATCCTGCGCCCGACTCAGGCACTGAACTCAACAAGTGGCTGGTAAGCGCTGCTCGATTCACACCGAACAAAAACAACTATCACATTGAATGGAATACCCGCAGGTAAATGGTACTCATTATTTAAATCCTGAAATATTCACTGAGTGTAGGTTTTATAGGCAAAAACATGAGACTGTAGACCCCACAGGGATTGTCTACAATGTTGTACATCAGAAGGACGAACTCGATGCGGCTGAGGCACTGGCCAATTTGGCTTTTAATTGTAGACGACGCCTGTTAACTTCAGTGACACATCCTGTACAACATGTCATAAGTTCCTAGTCACCTTAGCAAGAGTTAAGACGCAATCATTCCAGTCGAGTTGATGCGTTGGAAAAGTGCAATCTAGTGATAGATAACATTTAATTACTATAGATTTTATGAAAGACAAGATTTGAATTTTTTTTTGTTTTAACTACAAAGATTTGTTTATGTTTAACAATTTAATAAAATTTACACCATTTACGATTTTTGTTCGTCGCCTGTGCCTGTTTCCGTGGGTGGTTCTTTTGTAGAATCACCTTGTGCGTAAGCATCCAATACGCGTACAAGGTTTTGCTGATGAGCCTCGAGCTTTTGGACAACACTGCCAGCAGCCAAGTTAAGTGTGTGCACCAGCTCGGCTCGGGCAACATCAAGGCTGGGTAGTTGTGAGTATGCTACAAGTGCATTACGACTGAGCAGCGTGTTTTCTACAATGCCGCCGAGTAGAATCATTTGAGGCACACGTCGTGTGATTCGTAGCAAATTGGCAACACGCTGTTCCGGCGAGAACACAATGCAATGATTTGAGTCAAACAGTTGCAGAAGAGCCTCATAGCGCGTGTTAGTCACTGCTTTGTCAATGATTTTTCTGCCATACGATTTCAGATGCATATTTTGTTTGTGTAGTTGAACACGCACCCGAAATATTTCATCTGCCGAGATTGAATTAAGATGAAAGACAGCAACCATACTTGAATTGTCGAGCCAATTGCGCACTTCTCTAGCTATAATATCATTGTACGGATTTTCGACTCCCTTTTCCTTGATTCTTTCGTTGCGTGTTTGAAAGCATGTTCGCGCTTTCGGTTGCTCCTTGTAAATTGGCTGGGTCACAGCTATCACACGCGCTCGTTCATAGTGTGGCTCCCGTGGTCGTTGTATATTGATTTTACCGCGAAAACGCTGAAACTGCGTTAATGGCGTTCGGCTGGTTAGAAAAAGGGCTGCAAATTAAAATTAACAAAATATCGTTGTGTAATCTATTATTTCCGCACATTAACACTGCTGAAGAACTCACTTTGCTGGATTAAGTTTGTCATTATTTTACGTAAACACACACGTCTTGTGTCAGTGTGTTCGATCGACTGTTAATACTTTTATTTTTTATTCAAAAATATTAAATTAAAAATACAAGAGCAAAATATATATTTAAAAAAAAAACCACAAACTTTTTGGAAGCGGCCGGTCCACAGCTGTGGGCTGACTCTGTTTTTGTTAAAAGTGTCACTCTTGACGCAAAAGTACCCGTAATCAAGAAAGAAGAAGCAAGACCGTGTTCCGATAATTACATAGAAACAAGTCAAATCTCCAGGGACTGAAGCGTGATATACGCTAAGCCAATACTGCAGTATCGTTTCATCATAGAGTCAGCGGTAATTCTAAGTGCTGATTCCGCATAAGTTTGTCTCTAATATTAGCGCGCTTTCGTCATTTCATTGTTTTTCGTGTATTTGTGTCAGTGTTGCCAGAAGATGCAAGACGCTGAAGTAGCGCCAGATGGAGAAATAGGTTGGAGGCATACTTTTGGGTGGTTAAACCTTTTTAATGACTTTTCTTCCAATGCAAAGATGAACCTAGTCCGTATGGTGGCGACAACGACAACATCCAGGATCAAGTTCCTGAAAACGAAGTAATTAAACTATCGAAAAGAAAAAGTAGTAAAAGGAATGTTTTCCTTAATTTCTGCTGTATAGCCAGAGAATGTATGATTCCTTTGAATTTTTATTATTGAATGCATTTTTCGTACTTGTATTTTCAACTGATCTTATAGACTTTAGTGATGTCAACGGACTGGTGAATTCCTTGCAGATTATACCGCGTGTAATTGTTTATAAGCGTAGCTTAAGGATGAAATCAAAATACGGTTTAACACTAACATTGAAAAACAACTCACCGGTAAATTCCGTTAGCACACAAAAAATGCTTTGCTAACCAATAGTTTATTTTTGCTAGTATCCACGATATTTCTATTACCATACAGACAGTCCAATAGACACAACTATATCGTTTGCCGATCCCGAGTTACATCGGTATATACAATCCGATGAAACGCTGGAGTTACTTATAACAATCCAACCAACGACCAAAAGAGATATCAATAGAGTGAGACATATCTATATAGAGTCAGTGCATCCAAACATTGTATTCGAAGTGCCAATAATTGTGCTGCAAAATCTGAAGGAACCTGTTATTGCCAATAATTTTGTATTTCCAAGTTGTACACCAAATAGCAAAACGTATTATGATATGGCGGTATACAATCCAACCAAAGAACCGGTAAAGTTCAAAATCAGCAGGTAGTTATGCCATATATATGCAAAGAAGGAGTGTTACTTAACAGAAATAACTATCAAATTGTTTGCAGTTCTATTCCTGGAGTCGACATAGATATATTCAACAATGAACTTATACCGAAAATGGATTATCTTAGAGTTTTTTTGTCATTTTCTTACAAACCGCTTAAAGTTTTCAAAGGCGCTGTCAGTGTTAAATTTGGTATACGTAAGTCGGTGGATTATTAACTATCTGGATAAATGGATAAATATCATTTTTGTTTTAGACCAACCAAGGCTTATAATTTTCACTCTAACTCCAAGATTGGTTAGTGTATATGTGAATGTTGGCCGAATAGACTTTAGTACCTTGAAATTCGAAAGAGAGCTGAAGCGCACAATTACAATCTGCAACGAGGGTCCTAATGATGTAAAAGTTAGTGTCGAGTTTTATAAACCACAGGAGAGCAGTTCCTCCTCAAGCAAAGATGCGATAGTGACAGATAGCTTCCATAGTCAGAGTATGCATAGTATGTACATGTATGACTTTGATGAGGAAAGTTTACCAAAGGGAACAAAACCATCGTTGAGTGAACCGGTCAATATCTTTTCAATAGCTTTAAAAAAAGCATCGGAGACTCCAACCGCTTATCAGCATTTTAATATAGACGTGCCGGTATGTAATTTTTATTATTTATAGAAAAATCGTTATGATTCTCCTTATGCAGGACTATTTGAAAGGTTATTCATCGGTGACAGGCACGTTGACTTTTCATCCGGTCTACGACATTGAAAATCCATTCGATGACAATTTAGAGCCACCGTATCCGTTGAGCACAATGGCGACTTTTAGCTTTTCGGATGGCAATGATTGTGTACAAAATAATTTTATGATGATATCTGGTCTTATCAGCGGTCCAGAGATTGAATTAGCACCGAAGGCAATCGATTTTCGTAAAATTTATCTGGGCGAAGAACATTGCTCCTTTATTAAAATAGTCAATATCGATGGTAAGCAACGATTTTTCACATTAACGCGTGCATATAATGTCAGACGTATTCCATACAGGCTTGTTAGAAGCGAGTGTAAGATTTAAAGAGTACAGAGATCCAAGTGTCGCTAACGTTGTTGTGACGCCCAGTACGAGTTTTGTGCTTGCGCCGTGCGCATTAGAAACTCTCCATTTGTCTTTCTTCTCAATTATGCCGGGCAAATTTAATGTCGTTCTAGTTTTTAAGGTGGTCAATGGCCCACATTACAAATTACCAGTTAAGTAAGACACAGTTTTATATAAAACTTTACTTGGTGTAATATTATTATAATATGTTTTTGTAAAAGGGGTCAAGGAGTAAATGTCAACTTACGTACGTTCCCCCAACTTGTTGAGTTTGGCAGTGTGCCGATTTGCGTACCTCAGAAGCGTTATTTGTTATTAATAAATCCACTCTCGGTGCCAATAACACTACAAGTCTGGCCCACTGAAGATGGTGAGGAACAGCCGTTAGTACTCAATATTGAAGATTATACTGGCATGATGCCAATAGATGTTAAAGATCCAGTAATGCAGTTGCAAATGGTTAATTCAGATTGGCTTAATGAGGGCTATGAAAATGTTGAAATCGCTATAGTTGACGATAAGGAGAAGAGCGGATCTTTCCATTCCTACGAATCGACAGATTCGATATACAGTACACAATTTGAAGAGGAGATCATTGGTAATTAAGCATGAAGATGTGCAACAAATCTAATTAAAGTGAAATGTTTATTTCTTTGTAGGAAATGTGCCATCCGCAGCACTACATTTATTGACTGCATTGAAGAAACAAAAGATATTTGATAAATCTGAAACTGATAAACGTGTCATTCAAGAAGCGCTAAGCTATTTGTTAAATAATAAGTATTTTAGTGCATTTGTCAAGCATTCGAATTATCTTTTTATGGATTGGAATGGTATACCGAGCGATCCGAAGGAGGTCTATTGCGACAATGAGGTTATATACTTGAGACCAAACACCGGCAAAAGCGTTACAGTTCTAATAATACCGAACAATGTTGGCTATTTCCATCGTTCACTTACCGTGCGTATCTGCCCAGCCAATTTGCCCTGTATCGATGGTAGTGAAGAAGAAAAGACGACGACACTAATCAAGTCTGAATTTCTCTGTTCAAAAGTGTGGTTTGAATACAATTGTTGTATACCGGATATAGACTGGGTAAACGAGTCAAGTCTATACACTATAGACATTTTTAGGCTAATATAGTTTTTATGTCAGACAAATGATGTTGATCTCTCGAATCGTGTTATATATGCTGGTGAAAATTATGACTTTGATATGCTATTCCTTAATAGTTCTTCTGTGGGCGGTTTTTTCCACTTTGATGTTGTTGTAAGTTCAGTTTGATTTCCAGTCAAAAAAACCCTCGCATTGAATCACATTTAATTTAGCCTACTGAAATGACTTTTCGGGACGGCCAATGGAAATTTTATATTAGCGCTGATGATGAAATTACCGCAAAATGTACTGTTAACTTCAAAACTCTCGGACCAATTATGTTGTCTGGACTGTAAGCATCGAACCCTCTTTTTTGAACTGAGTTAAAAATATTAAATGTTTCTTTTTTCGGTGACAGTGTTAAGATTGTGGGTGCCCCAAGGCCTTATCCCTATTATATATTGGCGAATGCCTTGCCAACGGAAATAAATATCACACCGAAATATATACGCAAACGTTTCCACGTGCTCGAAATTGATAAAGTACACTTCTATATTGATAACGCTTCGCCAACGAATACTTTGTTGTTAATGCATTTGGTAAGGAGGGAAATACAAATTTTTTTCTTTTTCTCGCAATATTAAAAAAATGTCTTCCATAATAGAAAGACATAGACTATCAATATCTGACATCGAGGGGTTCAATTTTGGCGCCAACTGGTCAAAGCACATACACGACGTTGGTCTCATATTTCTATGATCCCGATCTGTATACGAATACTCTGGTCATTGATTTGCAATTTGGTCATATTTTGGTGGGTTAAAAATTAAGAATTTCACTTCAAATTACTGTACTAAATCATTAAACTTATTCAGGAATTGCCCATTACATATATTGTTGAAGGTGTGCCCATATTTTTCGAACCGAACATACAAGAGGGCTTCGATGCCGGCACTATTTTTACCGATAGTAAAGAGAACTTTTATGCGAATATCTCGCATTACAATCAAATAGTTAAGGTCACAAATCGGGGTAGACGTGCCTATCGCTTAAATATAACGCGTTTGAAAACGTACACTGTGCCACTTAACGGTACAAAGCGGTCTCTATGCACGGTGGTCACGTTGAATGCACGCTTCGATATGTCACCGAAAAGTCTCTATCTTCCACCCGATTCATATGATTACCTGAATATAACGGCAAGCGCCTTTGAGGAATGCTTCTGCTATACCGAATTCCGTATTGAGATCATCGACCAGAAGTATCCGCAACGTACTCACGCGCTGCTAATTAAAATGCAAGCTAAATTTATCAACTGTAATCTGACGTGGGCCCGCAAAAAGTTTTGTTTCAATTTTAAGCGTACGCACGTCTTTAATGAGCGTCCCTACATAGGTGAAACACCTTTATCTTTTCTGCTCTCTGGACTGCTCCTTTAATACATAATGATCTTTCAGATACTTGCGCACTGATTAATCCACATGATCAAGATGCTTACGATGTTCATTTGGAGGTGACGGGACCATTTCGTATTAAAGAGCTATTCGAGCACCAATTTCAGAAACTTATACAAATTAACATTGATCCATATGAACGCAAGGATATTTTCATAATCGTTAACAAAGCGCCATTAAAAGAACTTTATTGCAAGACAATCGATGGCCGAATCAATGTATTTGCCTATGGTAGAGCCCAACGTTCACTGCCGTTGAAGGTAAATGTGCTCGTGCCGAATGTTGTAATTCTGCACTCGGAGTTGGTGTACTTTGCGCGTGGTGCCGAATACGCTCGTTATGTTGACATAATGAATGTCGGCTGCATGAGCGCCGAATTTAAGTGGAAAAGAATTGATGTGACACAGCAATTTATCGGCGAGGTAATCATATTGACCTAAACCTAAAGTTTGGTTATACCTTATAGAATTAATCAGTATTTCGTATGTATGTTTACATAGTTTGACAATTCGCGAGATTTCATAGCGGATCTTTTATCGGAAATCGTACGCATGGTGGACTATGAGCTAACTGACGATTCAGAGCCTAATATGACTTTGCGCTATCGCAAGTACAAATGCAGACATGAATTTGTTACTGAGGCCCGAAATGACATCATGGATATTATTGATGAAATAATCAATAATTTAGATTTGTCTCATAAGCGTTATGTCGTTTATTTTAGCGAAGAAAATAAGAAGAAAGATGACGGTAACGATGAAGCGGACCAATGTGTAGGTGAAGAAGAACAAGAAGAGGAAGAACAAGTTGAGTCAGAACCAGACTCACAGGAGCAAAGTTCGCGTAGCTGTGTACGTCAAACAATCAGTGAAATCTTAGCTGGAATTAAAATCGAATCAAGTTTTGCACCGTCGCCGGCAACGTCAGAGCACTGCTTTGCCGAACGCTCGATATATTTCTATGAGAAGACGGGTCTCCTACAAACAGGCTCGACATTGCCGTGCGCGCTGCATATACCATATATACGACGTGCCTATGAGGTCAAGGCGTACTTCGAACTGAACATCATTGGTGGCGAAAGTCGCACACTCACGGTGACTGTCGTTAATATCGTAAAGAAAATTCGGTTTAGTAATGATAGCATATATCTTTCGATTAGGGTAAGTAGCAAGTAATATTGATTTAAATTTTGTGCAATAGTTCTCATACATACAGCCTTGGTATGAGCTCTGCGAGAACAAGTTACGAGTATATAATGTTACCAATTATAATTTGCGTTTAACGATAAATGCTGTTAAGGATCCTTTGCGTAAGGACAAGCCCCTCTCGGGTGGCACTGCTAAACTGACGAGCAACAAGATGCTCGAGCTGCCACCACATGGCAGCGGCCTGATTACATTGGAGTGTCTGTTGGGCTTTAGCGAAAGCTTCAATCGTTGTTTTGCTGTCGACATCAATGAAAGCGCCGAAGAATCATTTTGTCTACGTGGCCAGGGCGTTATGCCCATACTGAGCATGACGAGTACATTGAATGAAATTGAACAGAATCCCTTTGAGATTGCCGAAGAGTACAGGCTCTTGCAGGAAATCTATTATTACGAAATGTTTCAGGCGATAACGTTTGTCGACGAGGAGCCGACAGCAGTGCCAGGCGAAGAGGAGGCATTCCATTTGTCCGTCGGTGAAGATGACCATACAATTAGTGATTTTGAAACAATTTCCGAAACGACGGAGGACATGGACTCCGAAAAGTTACGTGAACATGATATAAAATTCTTTAAAGTTGTGCACTCATATGTTTTGGTCAATAACAATGAAGAGCTGCCAAATGCGATTGTCTTGAAGCAACTGTTAGAGGCGGCAAAGTATCGCAATTGTTTGCGTGTCAGTCCGGAACGCTATAAAATCCATCAGCAAGTGTATAATTCATATGTAAAGTTAAAGAAGTCGAACGATGAATTAATGCCACTGAATCTAAAGCATTTCATGGTGCAGCCCATACCCTGTGAGCTGCATGGCAACGTGCTCGATTTGGGCACATTGTATATGAACACGATTAAACGCTTCAGCTTTACCTTACACTTCTTTGGACCCGGCAAATTAATTGCCGCTGCACGTACTGCCGTCAAAATTCCCGGACTTTTTGTGGATTTTCATGCAAAAGATCAGTAAGTTTATTGATCAGGTTAAGTTTGAGTGCATAAAAGAACAATTTCTTTTTTATTCCCTGCACAGTGTTGATAAAAAATTCGTCTATTGGTCGGAAAAATGCAAAGCACCAGAGTTCTTCAATAAAAAATATCGCAATATGTTCGAACGTTTAATGGATGCAGACACCGATCCTAAAGTGAAACATGCACACTCATTCGATATCGATGATCTTGTAAAACATCAACGTGATTTGAGTGAAAATAATCGTCGCATTATTGAAGATTATTACAACAGTCTCAATTTATCAGTTTATGAGGATCACAAACATCACTTTGTACTCTGCAAAATTCATACAAGACATCATTCCAACTTTTCCGGCGTTGATTTGGATGTGGTTGGTCTGTATAAACCCGAGTCAAAGTACTACGAAGCCGGCCAACTGATCGAAGATTTTATTTATATTGATGTAAGTCACTTTGCATTGGTTGAAGTTGTTGTTTATAAAATAAAGTTTATTTGTGTTTCTAATCAATTACAGTTGCACATGGGCCCAACTTTGCCGATATTATTGCGTGGCGTACTAAAAAGTTAAAGCTGTCTAGTTCTTGTTATTTTATTCGCTTTTTATTAATGTTTAAACAAAGTTGCTCAATAAAGGTTAAAAATAAAATAATTTCACTTATTAAAAAAATACATACTATGTAAAATACCTATGATTATTAAATACAATGCAATTTTATTTTATAGCTGATAACCCAAAGGTATTGATAACAATACGAGTTCAAATTCACACTAAAGGAGTTCATGCAACGAAATTTAGTGCAGACAGAGATTATTTGCCCATAGTTTTGTATATGAAAGTTTCATTGAAATACTAAACAATAAAATTATATTAAATTCATTCATAATTACACATGTCTTTATTTATAAATTCTATAATTTGTTATGTTTTGTTTTTATTCACAATTACTACAATATTTTCATATTTTAATTATGTCTGCACAGGTCATATAAAAAGCATTTAATTATTTGATAACTAAGACTAATCTTAAATTCGAATGTGATTAAAGAAGCCGACTTATTTACAAATGTGTTTAAATATATGTGTTTGTAGATTATATCATATTCATATAAAACGATACTTAGTACGCTATGAGCGCCTAAATTGGTGTTCTTAAATGCGAATTAACATCTCAAAATGTAAAAAAAAAAAAACAAAGTCTTTTGGCCAAAGGCCATTCAAACGACAAAGTGTGTTGCATGCGATGACATCTTATGAGACGACATACGCACACGTATTAATTATAATTGCATATCCTCATATTTGTGCTTCTTACGCGCATTTAACATAAAAGGCTGTAGTAGGAGGCAGGGTGGGTGTGTTGTTAGCGGTCGGAGACGAAAGCTTCTGTTGGTGCTTATACAATTTTAGCAGTCTTTGTTTCAGTAACGATATCCTTAGGATTAATATATCTTCTAGTAACATATAAATGTATGTAGTATGTGTCTATTGCCGCAGCAATAAACATCAAACGGCATTAACGGTAATCACAGTATCACAGACAAATGAGATCTACGTCGTCGAATCTTCCGCAGAAGATTCGGGCGAATCTCACATACGTTTCTTTTGCGGATGTACGTATTTGCAAGATTTTCCCTGTCGACAATGACCACGCATGAATGCTTTACAGATGCCGGTATTATTGCCATTACCATTGCCGCCGCCACGTCCATTGGGCCCAGAACCTGCTGGTCTCCAATTGCCGCCATTGTCCTGGAAGTTGTTGCCACCACTGCGCCAGCCACCGCCGCCGTTGTTATTGCGATTATTATTACGTTGACCGGGCATCATTGGACCCGGGCCGGGACCATTCATGTTATTCATCATATTTGGTCCACCACCCGGTCCCATTGGACCAAAGTTCATGCCATTAAATCCGGGTTGTACAGGTCCACCAAACGGTGGTGGTCCATTCATATTGAATTGTGGTCCATTGAAAGGTCCGTTAACGAAATTCTGCGGTGGTCCGTTCATCATATTGCCAGCCACCGGACTCATATCCATATTCGGACTACCGAAGGGATTGCCACCACCCATAACAGGGCTGTTCATCATTGGACCGGGTGGACCAACCATTGGCTGATTTGCCCAAATGCCTGGTGGTGGCGCGCCTTGCATATTCATTGGCATCGGTTGGGGTCCGGGCATGTTGCCGCCATTCATTTCGAAATTATTGCCAAAGGGATGGAATGGATTGTTGCCAACCATGTTCGGATCCACCGGACCGGGTACATTCACAATTATATCACCAACATCATTAATAGGACCCAAAAGCAGTTCACTGCTCGGTGCCATGCCCTTTGGTTCGGGCCAAGGTGTCGTGGTGAAGTCGTTGATGGCATCAGGATTACCAGTCAGGTCCTCAAGTGGTATTGTTGGTATATCATGTGCGAAATGTGGTTCGATTTCCGCTTCTGCCGGACTATCGGGTATCATTTGATGTGAGAAGTACAGCGCACGAAGTGTTGTCATCTCACGTGCAGCCTGCTCAGCGCGTTGCTTCGACAGACTGCCATTTGGATGTGGCTGCACATTGTCGACTTCAATTAACGGTCGCCATTCCATTTGTGGCTCCATTGTGTCATCGAAACCACGACGTGCAATATTCAATGCATCACGTTCGCCATAACGTTCCATGTTCTTCATTTCCAGGAAACTTTGCTTGGTCACATTCACGCGTTCCGAATGATCAACCTCAAAGTAGCGCACCTGCGTCAATTTATCTTCCGGTTGCCAGGTTAACTTCTTCTTTGGTCCCTTACGTCGGTGCAGCATAAGTACGCCTGGTGGTCCATCAGGTCCACAACCAGGACCTGGTTTCCGTACTTCGTCGACTGCAATGACATCATCTTCTTCCTGCTTATCGTCATCAGCTTTCTTTTCACCACCCGAGCTATCCAACAGAGATTTCTCCTTTTGAACCCTTTGCTCAATATCTTCTTTAACCTTTTTCAGCGGTAGATCATCGTCATCATCAATGTTTTGCTTATCTGGTGAATCCTCAATGCTATCATTCTCCTTTGAGCTATCGTCCTTGTCATCTTGTTTCTGATCACTCTTCGACTCATCCATTGTATCTTGATAAAACTTAAGTGGCGCCAATTTTGGCCCATCCGGACTTGTCGGCACATCTTTACTGGTCGGTGATACTGGCGTTGTACGCTTACGCTTGACCTTCTTGGGTTCGATCGATGCGGCAAGAGCATCTGAGAACAAATTTGTTTCAACAAGTGTTTGAACTGAAAGAAAAGACGTAAGTAAATATTAATTAATTTATTGAAGCCAAAAAAAAAAAAAAAACTCAAAGATACACGATATAGAGAAGATCCAATGGTGATTTTTGCTTATCCAACGCTGAAAAACATCTTACAAACATTAATACGGTAATACAACCCAAACGAATTCTTAGATTTAAAAAAAAAAAAACACACACACACACATTCTCACCCTTTACAACACATATACTCGCACACATAATATAGAAAAACCCCCATAATAGATGATGATTTCACACGCAGTTGCTTCTTCTCTTGATCTTGCGACTTGGCACATAAAGATTATACCATCTGACATTAAGCACGACGGCGCAGATGTAACGTACTTTTTGTTTTTGTTGTGCAGTGCGACAATAAACGAGCGTGTTTAGACTTGACTTGAGCAGTTCATGATTTCAAATGTGGTGGTAATTAAGTGATATACAAATGAATTATGAGAAGAAAATAAAACTCGCTCAAGTTCCCAAAGTTTGGTTTCATAACAAAAACACAAACCCTGCCGGCCGGCACACTTCACGTAATTGTGTCTTGCTGCTGACGACACACACGATCAAATAATCAATCGTAATTTTAATAGAAATAATGCTTTGCTTTGTGCCTTGCAAAATGTAATTCAAATGATATACTTCGTTGTGCCACCGCCGCTTTCCATTTAGTTACTATTTTGTTTTTGTTTGTTTGCGCATGGCCGTCCCGGTTTGGAAGCTCTCTCACAACGTAACGCAACGAAATGCAGCATCGCACATACATAGATTTGTTTGTTTTTTAAACGCTCTCACACACTTGCGCCAAAGAGAGAGTGAGTGTAACGCAAGTGGCTATGAGCTGGCTGAATTCGTCATTATGCTACCAAACTTTGGAAACCGGCAAATGTTATCATTTTTCAATAGAAAATTTTTATTCTCCGTTTTTCTTTTTTTAAATAAGTATTTTGGTAGTTGTGTATTAAAAAAAAACTTAAGCGCTAATAATTTATATGCTTAGGATGTATTTTCATACTTAACACCATGATACGAAACTCCATCAAGCGGCGACTTCAGAGTGTTGCTTCTATCCAGAATCCACGTTAGTGGCATCCATATTGATGGTTGTGGCATAATGAACTTCAAAAACGAACGACGGACGTCAGTCTTATTACCATATTTAATTTTAAAGTTTTAGTGATCTTAGCAAAGCACCTTATCACAATTCTGCCTTGATTAAATAATCTATTACTTGACCACCTTACTACATGCCAAATGGGTCGAAACTTCCCATACAACTTTATCAAGGAAATTTTCATTTGTCAAAAGCTTTGTTAAAAGAACTAAACAAAAATCGATTTGATTTTTAAGAATCTAGTTTTTCGGATTGCTTATCTCATCACTAAAAATCATCACGAATTACTGATAAACTTGTCGCATAAGCTTTGAGGAACACAACAAAATCTGTAGTAGATCATGAATAGAATAATAATCAAATCAAAGCAATCTTTACGACAAATGAACTTTTCTGCGACTTTTTTTATACCAATAAGCCCCCTCAAGACATGGCAAATGGCGCAGGTTTAAAGAAAAAATATGCATCGTGCTAAGCACAAATCCCAAATGTGTGCCATTGTCAGACACTCCATACCACCCCAAATTAAAATGAAAGATATCTTCTTTCGTATAATTCTATACACTCACACTCATACACACACTCTCATAAACACACATTTATCAGTAAAGTATAAGCAAAAATCATCGATGGATTTTCTGAAAAGAGATAAAAGCAAAGAAAACCGATTAATAAGATGTATTGACTGTAGATACTTACTCTTTTTCGGTGGAATGAGTTTGATAGCGCCTGGTTTATCGACTACTCCATTGACCTGGCACATGTCGATCTTTGGTTTTTTCTCCGAAGGCGCGTCTTTCGGTGGGGGCGAAACCCGTTTCAACGTCGAAGTTGGGGCAGTCATGGCAGATTGCGTGGCACCGGGTTTTTTCAGATCCTTACGGGATGGCGGACGTGGTGCCTCTTCGTTAAGGCCATGCGAGCGGAATTGCGAATTATAAGTTTTGACAGTTTTCGTTTTATCAACGTCACGTCGTATCTCAATTGAGATGGATGCCTTTCTATTAGGTATCAAAATTGATTTAGGCTTTTGTGATTCTGCATCTTCTTTTGATTTTTTATCAGTGTTAGATGGTGGGGGCATTAATTTATTGTCTTTTTCATGATCACTCTGATCTTTATCTTTCTTTGACGATGATTGTGACTTTTCTTTGTCTTTGTCTCTGCTGCGATCTTTTGAAGAGCTACTAGACGAGGATTTAGACTTATGTTTGCTGCTAGAAGAGGACGAACTGCTGCGTTCTTTGTCTTTATCCTTGCTAGAACTATCCTTGTCGCGCTTGTCACTAGAACGACGATGTGACGAGGATGATGATGAACTTTTCGAGCTACTGGAACTCTTTGATGAAGACGATTTATGACTCGACGAAGATGATCTATGACTCGAAGACTTCTTGTCTTTCTCTCGTTCTTTTTCCGACTTCTTGTCCTTTTCGCGTGAGCTTTTATGCTTCTTTTCTGAACTATCGTCTAACGATTTCGGACTCTTGCCTTCACCACCATCCCCTTTTCGATCAACATTTTCAAGAACATTGCCTACACCGCCATCAACTTCGGTATTGTTTGCATTATCTGTAACCATTTCTTTATCATTGGCATATGAGCTATTAGCATCATTTGCCTGTTTTTCGACTGGTTTCAAAGTTTGTTGACCATCGCTAACTACAAACTTAAAAACAAGACCAGCTTGGTTGTCGGCTTTACGCTGAGCCGAAGTCATAGTATAATTTAATGTATTCTGCGCATCGGCACCTTCCAACCCCGTCTCTTCCAGCTGTTGCTCTTCAGGCATGTCATCGTCTTCTTTCTTCTCTGTAGTATTCTGCTCCGTTGAGGCGGTTCGTTGTGTTACGTTGTTAATTTGTGCTGATTGAATAGCTGCAGCGGGTGTTATTGGTAGAGTGGTGCCCGACTGCCCCGTCACGATTTTCAACCATTGTTCCACCAGTCGTTTTGCCAAAATTCGCACGCCTAAAATTATAATTAAGTTTTTTTTTTTATTATTATTTTTTTAGTGCAAATTCATTTCTAAGAAAATAGTAAACGAGTTTTTAATTTATAATTTTTTTGTAAGTTACTCACCTTCGTTGCCTCCATCTTTACACAATCCTTTCACTAGTTTCGGTGCTGAGTTGATCTTCAATCGATTGACATCAACCGGACTAAGCAATAACAGCTCGAGAATCTCCTGTACAAGAGGCCAATTCATTGCACGAATAGAATCATTTAGCCAAGTGTACGTCAAAGACCATCCGCCGACACCCATAAACTCGCCCAGCAGCTCAGTTTTGGTTGACTTCAAGATTTGTACATAAATACACTTAGAGACCAATTTTTTGGAGTACTTAGTCATCAATCTGCAATGGACAAAAATTTGAATGCAACCATATGTCTATCAAAAAGCATAACCGACAGATGGCTCTGCCGGTTATCTGCATGTAAACAAATACCCACCCAGCAATTCGCGGTACGTCGGTAGCACTCAGAATGCCACCGTTTTCATCCAATAATACCCGAAGGCACTTTAACAATTGTAGCGGTACTATTCGCGGCTATAATAAAATGTTTGGATCTGATTATTTCGTCTACTCTTATGACTTATTTCTGCAACTTACCATCTTTGTGCCTAAATCTGTATTCGATCTGGCCACGCTGTCAAACAAACGTGAACACTAGTTTTGTCTCTCTTTCACGTACAGTCCACAATACAACGTTGTGATTTATAATTTATATGATGGAATCTCCCTCCCGTCGAGATTCAATTACGCAATATTTGTAAATCTTACAATAATGTATGTGCAATTTATCCGTCTACAATTAAAAAAAAAAAAACCACATTAGGTCATTTACGAGTTTAGGGATGACCTTGATTCACACAAAAGAAAATAAACGACGCAATAGAAGCCAACTAACTAAGAATGATAATTGTGCCTTTATCGGTTTTACTATTTCAATTATACAGAGCACACTAAAATATGTACCATAAAAAATTTGTTTTATTCAGTAGCAAAATTGTATTAATAATACATGTAATTTGCCAGATACTAAAATCTCCACAAATGCTCGCAGACGAAACGTGCCTACTTTCCAAAATCTGCTGACAAATTAAGCGAAGGTGTGTATCTACATTTGAGCCTGCCAACTTAGCACGTCGCAATACAGGCTTATTTAGTACATTTTGAAAATGAAAAAATTGTTGGTACACGCATTAAAAAGAGAGATTCATGCACAAGTTGATAAATTCATCTGCGAGGCACACTCCTTGAACACGATAAATCGAAGACACAAAATGCTTGGCAGAACAACTGCAAGTTTAAAGCCTTGGTTAAACGCGTTTACAAATCGTTTCGAGCAAGTTGGCAGCTTCACCACCACGTAGACGCCCTCATTACAGACGCCATATTGTTTTTCACAAATTTCACAACGCCCAGAAAAAAGTACAGTTTATAATTGAAACCAATAATCAATATATGTATGCCTAGTTGTTGTAATAATGATAATAAAACTATTGGTTTCGTTATTTACACACTGTACGCACTTTGCGTTTTTATTGTGTTTGTTAGCTATGCTTTGTTACCCACACGTAATTTTTATTCGTCTTAAGTATTTTGAGGACTTCTCTTTGACAAAATTAATTCGATTTATTTGAAAGGCGTTCGACTGCGTCGTTTTCTTTATTTTTGCTGGCCAAGTAGAAATTTGATTTTTGGTAGTAACCACGCTGAAAAAAATATAAATCCCACGTACGTCCACTCACCGTAAAGAATTCTAAAATTGTGACGAATGAAAAAGAAACGAATTAAGTTAATTTCATTCCCACACTTGCACTAGTTTGGAACGTTTGGAAACTATTCAATATTCGATATATCGATGTTTTTGGTGTCGATGTTTTTGAGCGATATTTAATATTCCAGATGAATATTATAAAATTCCAACTTTTAAGAAGGGAAAGACATCGATATTTTTTCAGAAGATTAGGCCAATTATATTAATTTCTAGAGCGCCAATATTCTCTGACAAATCATTTAGAATAAAAAAAATATCAATATAGATATTCCCAAATATATCCATTCAATATATATCGATACTTTAATGCATTTGCGACAACCCTATCGTTGTGTTGGAATTGGAGGAATGAATGCAGCTGTTTTGGTGGAACAGCCGGAAATGGGCATAAATAATAAATAAAATGACTAAATTCGAAACTTTGTTTTTAAATTTTTCTTTAAATATCTATCCATATGGTTAATAAATCGTCTAGCGAATTTACTAGGGGCTTTGAAATATACATGGATGGTATATTTTTTGAAACTTTTTTTATGATTGCTATAGCTGATTTACCCAACCTTTCCTTCTTCTTCGCAATTTTTATTCATACACATTTTGTTGGGGTTGCATTTGCATTAAATACACGATTTATTTAACTAGTTTCGGTTCTTCATTTCTCTTATGATTTAATGTAACACTTCGTTTATCCAGCCATGCTATGTTCTAGCTCTAACCGACGACGAGCGTGCCATCACCGGGGAATACATGAGCGGGCACCTCCAAGTTGAGTGGAGCAGGTCCTTTGCGAATGCGGCCAGAGGCATCGTAGTGAGAACCGTGGCACGGGCAATAGTAGCCGCCAAAATCGCCAGCATTAGCAATGGGTACACAGCCCAAATGTGTGCAGACACCGATGACTACGAGCCATTCAGGCTGTGTGACACGTTCCTGTAAGAACGATTTAAAAACATGAGTTTACTTTGAACATAATCACTTCTGTCAAGTCTACTCACTTCATCCGTTTGAGGATCACGCAGTGTCGACGTCGCTACGCTCCTTTCAGCATCGATTTCCGCTGCTGTACGGTGACGAATGAACAGAGGCTTGCCGCGCCATTTGAATGTCACAGATTTGCCTTCGGCAATATCGGCCAATTTGATTTCGATTTTAGCCATGGCCAAAACATCAGCTGTTGCGCTCATTGAGCTGACAAAGGCGGTGACTAGACCCTTGGCAGCATAGGCACCTCCAACAGCACCAGCGCCCACCATTAGGTAAGAGAATGCTTTGCGTTCCTCGGCCGATTCATTCTTGCGACGAGCGTCTTTCACAGACTCGCGACGGTAGGGCGAGAAGTCGGGGACCTGTAAGTCGGTGTGCGCCTGACGTGAAGCTGTAAGGTTACCGAATTATTAACTTTTCCTTTTTTAAAGACCACAATAAACAAGTGACGTTTTCTTCGCCTGCACTACACACACACATATTCGCAAATCAATTGTTTTGCGCATAAACATAACCTCTACCATTCACATTACATAATGAGAACCAGTAGAAAAAGTGCATTTGCGCTACATTAAATAGTTTAATTCGATTGGATTATTGTAAACACATTGGCAAGAAACTCTATTTGTTTTTTGGCTGGTGTTACTATTAACCTCCAGATGGGTTTTCTCTCGTTTTGTGGCGGCCACTCAGACTGAGTGAGATTGGTGGAACCATTTACCTTGTGAAGTTGACACAGCTGTCGCCTTGAGTCCGTTGGTCAGCGCTTGTGCGGCACCAGCACGCAAGTACGCACTCGAAACGGCCTTGAACATTTTCTCAATTAATTGAGGTAAGTTTAATTTATTGGAAATTAGTTCAAAATTTTGACAAATTGTCAGGTGGACTACTTCTTCTTCTTCGAAAGTGGCAACTCAGAGTGAAGGAAGTGTATTTATAAGTTTACGTGACGTTGTCCATCACTAGAGTCAGTTTTTCAAATTTGGCGGCAAATATACTGGCACACGATTCAAAGACTCGCAACATTTTTGGAGCATCGTAAAAGAAACAAAACCCGCAAAAGGATCCTACAGCGGACTTATATTACTGTAATATATAAGAGTGGCGCAATAATTAAGAACGACATGGCGAATCATCAACTTGGTCATGAGTTCGACGCTGTTGTTTGTTTATACACTAAAAAGCGCCTCTTTTGGCAGAAAAATTAAACTTAGCAATTTTGCAATGACTCCAAAATAAAGAAAGAAGTTCTTTTGATTTTTAGCGTTTGATACTAAAAACTTAGTCATTTTCTTACTGATCTCATGTTGATAACGTAAGCAGCGTAAGATTTAACGGAAATTAAATTATTAATATTCTTAAATTAATTGTTGTATACAAAAATTTATTGAAAGCAAGAGAAGTTCTCAACTTGTAGTTTATTACATAAACTATTTTATTTGTAAAACGGTAACCTTGATACCAATTTGTAAGACATAAAATAACCATTAAAAGAACATAAACTAAAAATCATAACATCAAAATTTCTACTAACAAAGATAAAAACTTAAAAAAAATAATAATTTTTCAACGGATGCGAAATATTAAAATGCCAACAGGAAACGGGTGACAAACACACACACACACGCACACATGCACACAAAGAAAGTCATAAAATGTATGCTAGTAAAATAGATTGCTGTGGGGGGAGTGGGATGGGTCGCTGTGGTGAGAGAAAAAGACAAAGTGAGCGAGCGAGTGAGTTAGAAAGATAGTGAAAATTCTCAAAGTATCAAAGATGGAACCGAAAAATAGGCAAACGAAAGTAATTTCAGTGGCGCCAACTTTGTGATTATTGAAAGTAGTTTCTTCTTCTTCTTCTCCTTCTGCTTCATCATCATCTTCTTATTTTATTTGCGTTACTTCCTTCATGTTGGTTGTTGCTATTTGCGAAGCTTCTGTGGGCGAAGACCGAAGCAGGGGCGGGGAGGGTGAGGGGCTGTTGTAGGGCATCTTGTAAATATGTTAAGCGCCGAGGGAGACTCTTCGTGTGTGTGTGTGGCAGTTACAAACTGCAGACGCGTAACGGAAAGTGCGTAAAGAAGACTTTGTAAAGCAACAACAACAACAACACAAACGAAACTGTGAAACGTGCACGAGGCGCCAAGAGTTCTTCTAATGCCTTGCTTAACAACTAAACCGACCTTCGCCCCTCGCCCCTCCCCCTTTCGTTTTCCAATGCTTTAAGAAAAATCTGAACTTATTCGTTCTCGTCGACAATGAAAAACAAGCAGCAACAACAACAAAAACAACAGCAACAACTAAAAGTGAAAAAAAGAATAATATAAGCGAACTTTCACTTTCACTTTTACTTTCACTTTCGCCTTCATTTCATGTCGCGCCTTAACGCACTCATTGGCGGCGGCAGCGCGGGCGGCAGAGGCGCAACCACGACCACCAGCAGACCCCGTTCATTGCGTGAGTGACGGCATGATAGACTGGCGCCACCTTAAAAATAAAAACAAAAATAAGATGAAAAAAAAAGTTGTTTGCTCTTTACTAAGCTCAGCAGCCACCCACGCAATCATCGGCCTCATCAATCTGCCGTCTCGCTCTCTCTTTCTGGCCTGTGTTGTGTTGTGCTTGGATGTTCGTACAATGACAAAGTTGTACGCAACGTGCATGCGGGAAGAATGCGTCGCTCTTATCGCAACAGCAGTCAAGCATGCCGAAGCAAAGCAAAGTATATGACGTCTTCCTCTTCTTCGTTTTTGTCACTTTACACTTGCCTTATCGCAGGCTCAGTTGCCTTGTGCCTTGTGTCTTCTTTTAGTTTTTGTTTCTGTTTCTGTTTTGTTGTGTTTGAGATTTTAAAGTTTCAAAAGTAAATCGTCCGACAGCAATTTCACTTAACTTTTTTCTATTTCTATTTGTGCTTCTTCTTCTTGCATGTTTTTTTTTTCTAAGTCTTCACTTCCGCTGTGCAATGTCAAATCCTATAGGAGAAAAGCCTTCCAAAAATCCCATTTCGCACCCCTTTTGCACTCAATTCGCTACTTGAGGCTTTCTATTCAAGCACTCACACCATCTGTACACCTGTGCACACACACACAGACACACACACACGCACGCACACCTTTGAAAAGCCCACTCAATGTAATCAGGCATCAACTCTACGAACAGCTGCCATATTCGCGCATCACTGACACGCCTCCCGCCCCTTGCCATCGCCACCGCCGCCTCAGCCGTCGTTCGCTGCCACACTTGTTTGCGTAAGGTTTCATCTGAAAAAAAGTAGAAGATGCAAAAAGAAAACGAACAAAAAAAAAACAAAATGTATAAATGAAAATTAAATGAAAAAAGGATTTTTGTGCGTTGCGCCGCAAACTTTACGCCCCCTCACCACCCCCGCAACGCACCGCAGCACAAGATGAGTGACAACACAGCCGAGCAGCGAAGCGCTTCAACCCAATCATTCACACACACACACGCACACAGGCGCACTTTTGTTGTTGCCCACCCGGCTTAGTGCCTTTATTTTTGTTGCTTTTATTTCTACGTTGTTGTTGCTGTTGTTTCTTTTGTCATTGCAATTGCTTTGTTGTTGCTTAGGAAAGCAACGAAAACAAAAAAAACGAAAAAAAAGTATCTGTCAGTCAGTTTTGCTCGTCGCTGTAATTTTCCGTATTCATCCTTTTAACGCTTTGTTGTGTTATCAGCTCCTTCTTGTTGTTGTTGTTGTTGCTGTTGCTGTGTCGAAATTTAGTTGTTGGCAACTATTTTTGCTGCAAGGCATATTTTCTTGTTTCTTGTTTAGAGTCATTTGTTGTTGTTGTTCGACGAAAAGTGGCACACACAGCGGGATTTCATTAAGTCTTCTTCTTCATCTTGCGTATGCTTTTATTTTGAAAACATTAAAATTGATGCGCGCCTGCGGGTTTTGCAATGTTTTTGTTGCTTTCCTCGCTCAGCAAAAAGAATATGACACTTTTAAAGATTTTGTTTGAGCGTTTGAGCAAAAGTAGGCATGGTCACTGCTCATAGTCGCCCCCAAAAAAAGGAGTAGAAGACAATCGGATTCATTCATGTTGGGCGCCCACGTAGGCAAGGCATGCCTTCTCAAAGGACATGCATGACTCATGACTCAACATACAAACATAAATCTAAATCTAAAAGTGAAATTACATTATTTTGTCATTTGCGACAAGCCTTGAAAATACAAACAAAAGCAACAAAAACAACAAAAACAAGAGAAAAGAAATGAAAAATGCGACACGGTTGCACTTTCATGGCCGTTGGCATATAAAGCACTGTCAAAAATGTGTCGACTGTCTGTCGGCTGACAAAAGGGGGGGATTTTCGATGTTGGCGGACGGACACACAAATACATATATATGCTGCTTACTTCAAGCGACGCCAACGAAATGCGGGCAAAGCGGCAAATAGGAAAGACAGGGAAGGGAAAAGAATCAAAATGGGTGGAAAAAAAGAAATGCAAAAGCTCAAGAGAATCATGCGTTGGCATGGAAAAGTACATTATATGCAGGGACAAAAATAACAACAACAATAACAACTTAAAGTATACATATATCAGCAACAACAACAACAACAGCAACTAAAAATATAACGCGCTACAATCACATAAAACAGGAAATAGGCATGCGAATGCGTTCGTGTAAGTGTGTGTGTGTGTGAGCCTGCCTGCCTCCTCAACTCACACAAACACACATCAGAGCAGAGGACGGCCAAGTAAAAATGAAAGTGAAAGTGTAAGTATATAATATACATGTACATATGTCTGTGTGTGTGTGTGTGTTTATTTGTATTTAACGCTCAATGCACTCTCGTGCACGCTTCTGCGCTGCTTCAGTCCACAACTGTTTAAAAATATCCTTCGGTGCGTTGCTTTGCCAAGGACATTTGAGCTATTAAATTTTCTATGCTCGTAATGCGTTGGCCGCTATACGTGTGCATGTGTGTGTGTGTGTGTGTGCACAAGGCGTCAGAAAAAGCTTTTTGCTTCAATGCCAACTCAGAGCGAACATTTTGCTTCTCCTTTCAGTCGATTCGATTCGAGCTGAGTTGAGTTTTCTTATGTCGCTTTACTTATTATGAATATCTTGCATTATTTTTCTCTTCTTCTTCTTCTTTGCGTTTGCAGCGCTGCTCTCATTGCCTCATCGTGCTTCTCTTTTGCTCAAGCAACGCATACATGCACATTGCATTTGTTTATTACCGTTAGCCGCTTGTGCAAACAACACACAACAACAACAGCAGCAACTACAACAACAGCAATGAAGCAGAAGAGTGTCTTGAACGCCTCGCCGTGCAATGTTATCAAAGCGCATGCTCTCTCTCTCGTTGGCTTGCTCATTGTGTAAGCGCGCGCTCTCTCTCTCTCCGCGTTGATGCTCTGCAGTTGAGAGCGCGAGCACGGCGCAGCGAACACTTTCACTTTCATGGCCTTTTGCTGTCTTCGCAGAACGTCATTGTACGCGCTTTGCCTTGTCCTTTGTCCTTGTCCTTTCAGTGTCGTCGCGGCAGCTTTCACTTTTCACGACAGCGACGACGACGGCGACGGCGACGCAGTCGTTCAAAGTTTTACAAACGCCGACTGCGACGTTGACGTTCATCTTTGAGTTGTGTGTGTTGTTGTTGTTATTGTTGTTGGCTTGGCGTCAGTCTGCTGCTGTTGCATATATACACAGTTTGCTCCCAAAGAAATTCTGTGCGTGCGTGCGTGCGTTCACTCTCTCTCTCTCTCGCTCTCTCTCATGCGCAGTGTCTCGCTCACACGCTTTTGATTGTATGACTTCCGTCTTGTGTTGGGCTTCCGGTTTGTTTTCGCTGATAAGGCGGCGTCGCTTGGTTTGATTTAGGTTGCTTACATCGATGTGCGTGCGTGTGTGTGTGTGTGTGTTGGTGTTGGTGTGGGGTTGGTTGGTGTGGCTTTTATTTTGGCAGCATTGCTGACAACAACAACAACAACAATGCACGCATGTCGCTGTCGTTTCCTTTTTCGTCACACACTCACACACACACACAGACACACACAGACACACACAGACACACACAGACACATAGGCACGCATCAAGCCCCCCACACACCCCAAAAGCATGCTAAGCTTTTTTTTGTGCGCTTTGTGCTCTCGTTGTTAGGCAAAGCAAAAGCAAAAGCAAAAGCGACGCACAGCGTCTTGCATGTTGTTGTTGCTGTGCGTTGTTGCAAGGATCAAGGACGTTCACGAAAGCAGCTATTTTCGGGTGGCTTGGGTGGCTTGGGCGTCATGGGCGGCTTGAGTGGGCGGTTTTTTGCTTGGGTGTTGGTTGTTATTATTATGTATAACGGTAGTTGGAAAAAATGCAGGGCATTAGGCATGAGTTCACCACTGTCTTGTACGTGTGTGTGTGTGCGTGTGTGTGTTGAGGCGCTTTTTTTCTGACTGCGCTTTGCAACTGAACTTGGCCGACAGCGACAATCATATTGGGTGGCGGTGGTGTTTTTGTTGTTATTGTTGTTGCTTTGCGTGCGTTTCATTTCATGTCCTAAGCGGCGTATACGCTTTGCTTCTGTTTCTTTTTCTGTTTCTGCTGCCATGACTCGCCACTTGCTCTGTTTGCAAGTCAACCCCAACTGCGTCACTCACCCTTCCGCTGCTGCTGCTGCTTCTTCTTCTTCGTCATCATCAACTGCCTCTCTCTCTCTTCTTCTTCCACTGTTTCGTTTGCTTAGCGCATTGCGTGCGTTAGTTTCGCATTTGCTGCTTATAACTTACAAACAACAACAACAACAACAAAGTCACCCTCCTCCCCCCCAAAACACAATGCTTGTCATGCCATTGCTTCACCGCTGCCCCCTTCGGGCCTACCTCATTGTCAGGCGACAAGTTTTGCCTTTGCTTTTGCTTCTTCTTCTTCTTTTTTTTACATTGCAAGTCTTTATTGAGCTTTATTGAGTTCTTCTTCTTCTTCTTTTTGTTTGCTTGTCCGAATTTGGGCCGCGCTCGTTGTCTCTGTGTGTGTGTGTGTGTGTGCGTCGACATTAACTGCACGTATTGCAGGACTTCTCTTATCACAGGACTTCCTTTGGCCCAAAGGGAGGGTGGGAGCGGCATGCGGCATGTGGCGTGATGAATGTGCTGTGGCATGGGCTTTGAGTGACGTTGGCTGCTGTTTTTGTTGTTGTTGTTGCTGTTGATTTGGCTTCACTTCAGTCGAAGAGTTTGGGTTCAAGAGGCGAGGCCGGGAAGCTGAAAGTTTCTTGTTTACTTTGTGTATGAGTGTGTGTGTGTGTGTATATATTTTAGGCCTGCTTCAAGTTTGGTGTGTCTGTGTGTGTGTGAAGGAGCTTAACGCTTTTTGCGTGCACGCATTTTATTCACGATGAGGCGTGCGCAGGATGTGAGTGAATGAGTGCGTTTCAACAATAAGTATATAATATACATATAAGTATTTGTGTGTGTGTGTGTGTGTATGTCTGTGCGGTAGGTGTATATACAAATACAGTTCATTGTTGTTGTTGTTGCCACTTTTAAATTGCGTAGTTTTTCAGTTTGTTGTTATTGTTGTTGTTGTTGCCTTTGCTGCTGCGACTGCGACTGCAGGACTTCTTCACTGCTTCACTTTGCTTGCTTCTCATAAATGGGTCGTTTGCCAAGCTCGTGTGTGTGTGTGTGTGTGCGTTTTAGTTTAGGGTGCAGTGGGTGTCGTCATTGTTGTTGTTGTTGTTGGCATTTTCGTTCGTTTCGTTGGCCATTGAAGTTTTAATGATGAAAACTTTTAAGGTCCTTAAAATTTATTTCGTTCTACTTTTATTTGATTTTTTTTGTTTTTGTTGGGATTTTTATTTTTGTTGTTGTTTTTTAATTTGTTAGCTTTTGATTTGAAAGGCGTGTTTTGCCTTTGGTTGAGTTTAGTTTACATTTTATTGAACATTAAAAAAATTGTACGTGTTTTCTCGCTCACTCTCTGTTTGGCTCACTCGCTCCGAGTCTTAAAGACTTGTTACTTAACTTTTTCTTAATCTTTTTTTATAATTTTTTGAAGATTTTGGCGATTTTATTGAGAAGCTTGTTGCTTCTCGTTGATTTGCCTAATGAGCGAGCAAGGAAACACTTGACAAAAAAGAGAGGAAAAAGAAGAGAAATCTCGTTTCTTATTACAACATTCAAGGTCGCAAATAAATAAACATACATCATTATGAGCGTACAAGACGGAGGAAAAATGAGTTCCCATGGCACAATTAAAGATATTCAAATGATTTGAAGCTGAAAAAATCTCAAACATTCAAGACAATTCGAATTTCCACCTTCGCTGTCAATCAAAAGCGTCGCTCCTGATCAAAAGAAAGAAGCCAGCAGGAGTAGAAAAAGTCTTGTCATTAAAAAGTAATGCTGCGCCCCTCCCGCACCCGCCGCCGCCTACTTACATTGCTCGCTGTGTAAGTGTATATGCGTGCGTATGTATGTTTGTGTGTGAGTGTGTAACTACGCGTGCGCTTGCGTCGGCAAAACAATTAAAAACTTTCCGGATTAAATGTATTTGTAATTATTACGAAAAATGCCAACCGTGCAAAGCAAAGCAAAAGAAAGAAAGCAGCAAACAAAAACGCAACGCAGCGCAGCGACAGAGCAGCGCAGCTTGGCAGCATCAGAGCATCACAGCATGTCGGCTTGGCAGCACTGTTCGTCTCAAAGCAACTCGTCGCATTTCGTCTCAAGTCATGACAAGCGATGCGAAGCTGTTTTTCATTTTGATGATGTTTGGCTTTGCTTTGCTTTGTCGTTGTTTTTGTTCTGTCATGCTGATAACACACAAATGCACATATATACATGTATCTTCGCTGTGCTTGTGTGTGTGTGTGTGTGTAATTGTTGTTTGTAATGTAGGCCTATGTACATGGCACATACAAACAAATATTGCATTGACAAAAATCCTACGCATTTGGTATACTAATACAAAAGCTTACGCACACACACACACACACACACACGCGTGTGTATATAATATACACTATGCTACCACTACCAATGCAAACTTCAAGTAATTATGTTTACAACATTGCTTTTTGTAGTTGGAAAATTTTTGCTTAGCATCAAAACGGCAACAACAACAACAACTACACAGCAACTAAAACTTCTTCTTCTTCTTTGCACTTCCTCCGCTTTCATTCACTTGGCGCTCCTTCTCTTACTCATGCACAACTGCTTTTTTGCCTCTCTATACGCTCGTCCGTCGTTTATTGCGCTCCGTTAAAAAGTTTTGCTCGTTTTGCCCTTCCCCCCGTCACTGATGTTCGTGGTGGTCTTCCTCTTGCACCACCGCCGGTAGACTGGCCAGTGTTAAACAGCCCCCGATGATGTTCTCATTCCATTCAATGCATTGCATGAAAGAGAGAGCAACAGCAATTGATAAGCGACGTTGGGCGAAGGCAACTGGGACAGCAGCAGCAGTGACGGCGGCGGCAGCATCGGCAGCGTCGACAGCGCAGTCAGCGTCGTTGATGTTAGAGAACTCATTGAAATTTGAGGATTTTTGTCTAGTGCCCTAATTAATTTTACGTACCATGAAAATCATTATTGTTGTCGTGTGTTGTTGTGCTTGTTGTTGTTGCTGTTGCTGGCATTATTACGCTTGTTGTTGTTGTTGTTGTCGTCAATGTTTTTGGCATGATTGTTTTTTCATCTGCTCTGCTTCTTCTTCTGTACTTTTCTTAGACAGGAGGCTTTGTTTTTATGCAAGCATTTAGTTGTTGTTATTGTTGTTGTTATATACTTTAACACTGAGCAAAAATTTGGTCTCAAATTGTATTCGAAATTTGAAGAATTTTTTATTGCATTTATTTTTTTTTTTCGTTTCGTTTGCCTTTGACTTTTCCTAAGGCTCCGTTTTGGCTGTCAAATGTCCAAAAGAGGTCCTAAAGCCTCTCAGTCTCAGAGCCAAGGCATAATCAGCTTGGCATATTCAACAAAATTGCTGGCTGGGCGGGGGTGGGGTTGCGGGTATCAGCAAGAAGTTTGAGTGAAAATTATGCAAATGCCTTTTTGGAATGTAATGAAATGAAGTACAGAGATTTGTTCGGCGAAGAAGAAGAGAGAGAAAAAAAATGATAAAAATATAATTTCGCAATGAGCGCGGAAATTGTGTGTGAAAGTGTTTTGGCCACAAAGCGACTTAAAGTTGTGCGAGTGTGTGTGTGTGTGTGTGTGCGTTGTCTCTAAGCTGTGCAATAAATATAAACTTGGCTTGCCTTTCACTTCATCTTGTGGCATACATTTAATGCCTTTGACGAATGCTGAATGCGATTTGAAGGCACAAAGGCACAAAACAGCAAAAAAGGACATGCACGTTCCTGCAAAAGTCTTTCTGCTTCTTCTACTTTTTGTTTACGGTTTTGTATTATTTTTCTCATATTTCATATTCTTTTCTTCTTCTACTTTTTTAAAAGTAAGCAAAGATGCTTCAATGTATTGACGAAGAGGACCTTTTTTTCTGTTTGCTGCCGTTTGAGTTGTTGTTTTTCTTGTTTTGTTGGCTTTAGTCAAGTTTTGACTAAAGAAGAAGACACAGAAGAAGAAGCAGAACAATAATATTCGATAAATTTTGCGTTTGTTTGTTCGTTGATTGTGCAAACATGTTGAAAATGTGTGTTGACTGCTTGAGTGTTTTTGTCGGCTTAGCGCCAGAGAAAGAACCGCAAAAGCCGCACGCATAAAATGCCAACAACAACAAAAACAACAAAAATAATAATAATAAAAGTAGTTATATACAAAGGCACAACAACAACAACAACAATGTTGCTTACCGCATAGCTTATTGGCTTGAAGTTGTTGTTGTTGTTATTTGTCATCATTGTCTTTGGCAACGTTGTCAGGATATTATATTATAGTGGTAACCCTGGCAATTGTAATCTCAAGTTTTAAAATTTTGCCTTTCATTCTGTCTGTCCGTCTGTCAATTGCTTTTAATTAAGTGACAGCAACAAATGTCAAAAGTATCTTTTTATCTTTATTCACTTTCTTATATTTTTTTCTTCACTCTTCTCTCTATTTGACTTAAGTAGCCTGCTTACATTTAATTGCATGGAAATGAATTATGTAATATTGTTGTTGCTGTTATTTTTAAGTCAAGCTTCATGATTACTGTTGTTGCTGTTATTGTTGTATGTCCAATGTTGCAATTTAGTTTGATTAAATAAGAAATTCTTCGCTTTTCTTCTGATTTTCTTAATTATTCGCAAATAATACAACTTATTATGTAATCACTTACACAAACATACATAAATATGTATGTATAAGCACACAAATACAGATCCAAGTTGGCGTTTTGTGCTCATGTTACATGCATAAGCCATTGAAATGGTTTAGCAAATAATTACCGCAACTTAAATAACAAAACCACACACACACATATACATACTTATACACATACACATAGCTTCCCAGCAAAATTTTTGGGATCATGGTGACAAATTCACAACTTCGATTCAGCATCAATGGATGTTACACATTCATGGCCTACACTGAATGCGCCTCGGCATTTGAACTGGATGTTTATCAAAAAACAACATATTATGTTAGAAACATCGACATGAACTGGATGCTTGTCTGAAGGCAGATTGAATGCTATTGTGTGTAAACGAAAAACAACAAATTTTGTTCCCAACTTAGGCATGAACTGAATGCTAGTCTGAAGGCTGATTGAATGCTTTTGTGTAAAAATGAAAAACTACAAATTTTGTTTCCAACTTAGACATGAACTGAATGCTAGTCTGAAGGCTGATTGAATGCTTTTGTGTAAAAACGAAAAACACACAAAGTTGGAGCAACCAACTTCAAGGCTTCGTATTTGATATAACAGAAAAGCAAAAATGGACGGACAAAATATTTCTACTTTGCTTTAATTTGAATATTAGGAATACTAATAACAACCAAAGCGTTAGATGTCATTTCAAATAAAAAATAAATTATTCAATGATGCTGACGTAGTAGAATGGAACTTCATAGACTTTGCTGGCTGGGTCACATCGCACGTATGGAAGAAGTCACTCCGGCTCGTGAGGTATTTGATGCGGAGATTGTCGGGAAGGGGAGGAGAGGACGAGCTAGGATGTGTTGGCAAGACTAGGTGATGGAAGCCCAGTCTACAATTGGTGTTATCACCTGGCGAAGACGAGCCCAAAACATAGACGCGTGGAGGAATTTGTGCTTCAGACTCCCGATAGGGAGTTGATGACCAAATAATAATACTACTTCATTTATGAATTATTATTCTGTTATAATTATTAAAATAAAATTAATTTGAAGATATGAAAATTTTTTTAATTGATTTTAAATTCGAACTGTACAGCAACAGCAGAGCTAAAAGTACTGCAAATAACAGAATAGTAACAGCCGTGTAATAACAGTCAAACAGAAACAGTCAAACATTAACAGTCGAACATATATCCGAACAAATCGAACGTTCAACGTGTTTGTTTAACAACAAAAACGATGAAAAAATCGGCGCCCCATATGTGTTTTCGTATAGAAATGGAGTTACATTCATGTGAATCCTATACCCTGAAAATGCTCGTCAAATGGGCATTTGATAAGCATAAAAGTTTTGCTGGGTTGTTATGCTTGTTGCCCCTAAAAGTAGCTTACAATAAAAATTTTCTTGCTGTGTTGCGTATTGTTTCCCCAGTGCACTATGTTGAATTTGACCCGTTTCTGTGGCCAAAATTAAAATTTTTGAAATTAACAAGATTTTTCACTGCAGGTTTCTTGTATAATGATGGTTATGCCTATAGGAAGGTATTTTAGAAAAGTGGGCGTGTCAACGCCCCCTCCGACCACAGAAATCGGACAAAAAAACGAAAATTTAAAGCAATTGTAAAGTTAGAGACCCCAATTTTGGAACACAGGATGAGTGTTCTATTTCAAATGTATCCTGCTAATGTGGTCCAGATCGCATAATAAATATTGAAGTTATTCAATAAGAAAAAATGTTTTCATTTAATTTCATTTAATTCCATTCATTTTCAACTTCAACACTGTCATCAATTTCATTATTATTATAAAAAAAATATGTATCGTCGTCTTCCCTTGCGTCGATATCATTTGAAGACTCATCTGCAGATTCAACTTCACAAGCCAACAGCTGGGTGACTTCTACTGGCAAAGCAAGTCTCTGCATTGCTGATTAAGATGTTGCTTCCTAATAAATCAAATAGCGCAAAAAGGCGCAAAAAGCGCACAATGTGCTTATTAGTTCTGAATTCAGAATTGACAACTCTACAACATGTATATAGACACTCACTGAAATAATTTGAAATTTGTTTTTAAACTCTCTGGAAAGTTCAACTTTCTTTCCAAAAGTGACAAGGCGACACCGCTTGCTAAATACACAAATTGTTAGAAAAATGCGAACGAAACACGCAACATATTAGTATCAACACATAGTACTAACCTGAAGAATTAATATTAATTTTGAATTTGATTACTTAATGATTTTTTGTCGGAGATATGCCAATTTGAAATTGCACCGCAAAGTTAACATTAAAGACAGCACGTGTTGTTAGCTTGCAACAGCTAACTTTAACAGCTGTTATTTTAACACTAAACTGTTAAGTTAATATTTTAGGTATGTAACATAGCATTTTGATCATTTCTTAACATGGTAATATTGAAAAAACGGAAATTTGCATACTCGCAAAAAATGAGTTTTGGCCACAGAAACGGGTCAAATTCAACATAGTGCAGTGACGGTAAAAATGCCACGAGGTGGGCACATCAGCAGCAACAACAACAACAACAATAGTCGAAACTGCCCTAACGGACACTCAAACCGAGCAACATTTGACGTTGCTGTGACAGCAAAGATAACGCAACATAGATCAGAACTCAGGCACAACAACAACACATACACACACACATACACATGCATAAACATACATAAATACACGCATACATTTGAGATCAAACCATAGAAAATTCTGGTCAAGGCACAAGCACAAGAACAACAGCAGATACAGCCAAAATAACAACAATGACAAACTTCCTCGCTTTGCCCCACCACCCCTCTCCCCCTAGCAGTTCATTTACCACACCTTTCAGTTAGCAACGCTGTACAAAAAGTGACATGAGGCAAGACTTCTCTCTATCTGATGTATTTTAATGGCGCACACATATATTTTTCATTATTGCCATAGACCGCCATAACCACCGAGTCAAGTAACGTGTCCTTTGCATTGCAAAATATTCGTTAGAAAAAAAAAAACACACACACACACACACACACACACACAAAAAAACCGCGAGCTCAGTGAAAGAGTCAAACGCGTCGTATACGCAACGTAATTTTGGGCCAAAATAATATTCGTACGTTTGGCTCGCAGATTTATTTATACACAAGAGGCCGTTGAGCAGACCAGCGAAACATCATTCGACTGGCACTTCATTGCCTGTGTCGGCAGCGGGGGTTGGGGTGAGAGAAGGTTGAGTAAGGTTTGTTTGGCCGCTGGCAAGGTTTGCATGCATATTGCTCGCTGCCACGCATCCTGTCTGCCTGGTGTGCCAGCCAGGAGTGAGTCTGTCTGTCTTTCACTATGTGTGTGTGCCTGCATAGAGCAAGCGACCAACAGCTGGCTGAACAAAACAACAACAAAACCAAAAGGGGCAAACAGCAATGAAAAAAATTGGCTATCATGATTCGTGATGCGGCATTCGAAATGTGAATTTCATTCGTATTTGTTTTGGACTTCGAGTAGCGTTGTGTGTGTGCAACTCACATGCCATAACAATTGCTATTTCATTGTTGTTGTTGTTGCTGTTGGTTCGTACGTTTGTTCGTTGCTCGCGTTGGTTGAGATTGCAATTTAAAAAATCGATAAATTGCAATTAATTTAATGGCCATAACGACAGCAACGACATATGCAAATAAATCAAAGCATTGCAGGCAAAAAAGCGCCGCCGGCTGCGCGCCACGAGACAAGATACAAATGACTTGAGCGCTGTGAGACTTTGAATGAGTTACTTTTAGTTAATGCAAGTTACAATGAGCTTTAGTTCAATGGGAAGTTGTGTAAGTTAAGATACTGTTAGTTAGTATGTGTAAAACTCTTATTTGATTTCAAGTCATATGCTAAGATACTTTAAGTTGCTATAAACGACAATGGAGTTGAGTTTGATATGATACCTCGTTTATGCGAGAGGTTTAACTCAAAAAGCATGCAAAACGACTTAAAGCGCTTTAAAAGCGACCTTATTGAGTTAAACCTCTTTGAAATGGTCGCATAACGTTAAATTTTATTCATATGCGAACATTCTCTCGCAACAATCGGTTTAAATCGAGGTTGTCACAGGAATCTCCAGTTATTTTCAAAGTCGATTTTTTAAAAATCTCTGGTTGGTTTCGCTGAAATCTCTAAAACCTAATTTCTTTCCAACATTTGTCTTCGAGTATTGTATATGCCACGGCGTATATATCGAATAGGCGAAATATGCGAGGTATGAGCCAAGTTACTCTAAGTTGATCCAATATTGCTCACATTTCGCTCAAATAATACATGAAATTTTTGCTTGAAAAAGTCGCATCTATTTTCTGTTATTCCTTTTGAACTATTTTAATGGCGCTTACAACTCACGCCTGCTAACATAAGTACATGTTAAATTACCGCCTACGTCAGAGGTAAACTTTGTGGAAAGTAAAAGCAAAAAGCGCCTAAACTTATGCACAAAATTTAGTTCGCATGTGTGGCGACCTTTCATCATCGAGTCATCATGAACGTTGTTGGCCACTTTGCTCAAAGGCGCAGTCGGGCGTAGCAACGGCAAGTGTAAGGCGGCGGTAAGGACCATCATCATGCTTGTAACCATGACGGTAAATTTTGGGTCTGTGCACACCAACAACAGCAACAACTACAACAACAGAAAATCCGAACAAGAACTAAAAAAAATGCCATACAGGTTGCTGTTCTTGCAAAGGATGTGTGTTAGCGCACAAACCAAACCACCTCCCTACACACACACATACACACACACGCATGCACGCACGCACGCACACAACAAATGCTTCACGGCTTCAATATTTATGTTCAATGGACACAAAATAAAAAACTAAAAAAAACGAGTAACGAAAAAGTATGAAAAAAGCGCAAGTAGCATGAGTAGGAGAAGTAGAATGTGATAAAGAGGGGGGAGCGGGAGGGTTCTGGGGAGGTATAGCAAAACGCAAAAGGTAGCAAAAGTTTTAAGCACTAACCATGAGTGTATGCGCCTAAAAAAAGGCACAGAAAAAAGTGCCAAAAACGAAAAACGTTCGAGCAAAGTGCGCTGCCCACAGCAATGAGTGTTGTTGTTGTTGTTGCGGCTCTTCTTCTTCATTCTCTAGCACGTCTTGTACAACTTCATGGGCTTCGTCTTCTTTTTCTGCTGCTCTGTGGCTGTTGTTGTTGTTGCTGTTGCTGTTGACTGGCAGAAAGTGCGTGTGTCTGCATTGTAAAAGTTTTAATGGCATTGCTGTAACCATGTATGTATGTATGTGTCTGTGTGTGTGCGTTTGCATGTGTGCCGGCAGCTGTGTTGCTAGCTTGGTCAACACACACACACACGCTCGTGCAAAGAGACAGACACACTGCTGGTCGTTGTTGTATTTCAACTTCTTTTTCAGCTTATTTTTTTTTGTGAGCTTCTTCTTCTTTTTTCGTCGTCTTCTTCTTCTGCTTGTAATGTTGTTTACAGATTTACAGCTGCGTTGTTCACCACTTGTTCTACACCTGCTGCTTCTTCTTCCTTTTCGTTTTCACACACATAATCATTAACATTATTGCCCGCTTTCCCATTCATATTGTCATCATGGCCATGGCCATTATCATCATTACTTTCATCATTATCATTATCATCATGGTTGCTTATACATCCGTTTTATTTTTACCTGTTTTCGCTTTGGTTCCGTTTGCTTTAAGAGATGCGTTTCATTTCCGCAGCTGCCAATTACACTTGCCGAGCGATTTTTCACTTCAAAGTGAACTTTTAAGTTTAAACATGTTCTCTTTTCTGTACCTTCTCTTTCTTGTATTTTGTTTTTGATTTTTTTTTTTGTACAAACAAGTGTGGAAAGTTTGAAGCTTAACAGCAACACAGACATACAAATATTGTATAGGTTGAAATGCATTTTCAATATGAAAACCAAAATCAAGTTTTTCATACTTTTTCCAAACATATTCTTTGCTTTATTTTCTTTTGCTCACCATCGGTCGAAACGCATAAATCAAAAATTCATAAAATTTATAACGAGCTCAACCACCACCAACAAAATATTATCACCATTGGCAGCAGTTACAACGACAACGACAACAACAACGACAACAATGAAAACGTTGCTGCGCCACCTGAAGCAACGAGAACTTCTCTGCCTGCGACTGTGACTGTGCACTCATCCCTTTTCGTCATGCAATCGTTGCCTTGTTTTGCCAGAAGCTGCAAAGCAACAACAACAATCAGTAGAAGAAGGAAGTTAGAGTGAGCGAGTGAGTGAGTTAGTGAGTTAGTGAGTGAGCGTGCAAAGCAGAAGGGCGAAAGGTGCGTACAATCATTTTATTGATTTATATGCCAAAGCTATTACCAAAACTGACATGCCTCACTTTGTGTATTGCTATGTTGTTGTGCTTGTTATTGTTGTTGTTGTTACTACTGCTGCTTCTTCTTCTTCGAGTTCTTTTACTTTTGCTACTTCTTGTAGAATGTTGTAACTATGTACAAGCGCATACATAGACAGCAGAACAACAAGAACAAGAATAAGAGCAGCGGCAGCAGCATCAACTTGGCCACACACACACACACACACACACAATAGCAGATACATACAGTTGCGGTCAAGAAAAAAATACTGAGCTGCTTATGTTTTTCTGAATTTTAACTGAGGGGGGCTTTCATAAATTATGTGTGATAAAATTAGGGGAGCTAAGGTCGAGCAAAATATCAACAAAACTTATTAAGGGTGAGGTCGGATCATCGAAATTCTCAAGTGAACTTTGTAGTCTATTAATTATTTTACTATTTTTTTTTTTTTTTGTTTTCAAAATTTTAAGCAAAATCTTATGTGTGACATATTTGTTCAAACATGTGCGATTTCATTCGAGCGCTACTATTTGTTTGACCATAGCTGTAGACATTGCTGATGATTTGTTGTTGTTGGTTAACGCCACTTGCAATTCGGCTATGCCTGCTGTGAAGAGCCATGGCAAAATCAAGTTTTTTCTGCTTCTTCTGCTTGTGAGTGTGTGTGTGTGTGTGCGTTAGTAACTACAATTGCGAACGGCGTCAAGGCAACGCGCCTTGAAATGGAGAGCAGAAAATAAGAAAATTTGTAGCATACTTTTCGGTGTTCGTTTTCTTCATGCTTTTTTGCTTATTTTTTTGATTTTATTTTATTTTGTAGTACAGGTAAACGTTCAAGTGTTTGTTTGCACTGTGTGAGTGTGTATGTGTGTGTATATATATGTGTGTGTGTGTGCGAGTACTTGAAGGCAACTTTTGGTAGGCGCGTGTGCAGCAAAGTTGAAGCACTTCTTCTTGAGCGTTGGCATTTTAAAGCAAGTTGTTGCTGCCACACTTAAATCTATGCCACATGAAATTCGTGCTATTTTCTTGTAGTCTACTTTGCGGCTCATCTCCCCTCCTCGCCTTGGGTATGGCACGCGCACAACTAATACATCATTTAATACTTTTACAGTTTGTTTGTCATGAGTTTTACGCACTCACATTTCTGATTTGGTGAACATTTATTTTCACTTTTATTATTGATTTCTTTCAAATAACGCATTTTCAGTTAAAATTGAACTCGCGGCATTTCTCTTTCATGCCCACACACTCTGCCAGCGCTTCACCCCTTTGGCATTTCGAGAAGCGCTTGTGTTGTCATTGGGAAAATTAATTAGCTCTGGCAGTGCTTTGCCTTTGTTGTTGTTGGTAATGAATTTGAATTTATTTTGAGGCACAACTATGCCACTTGCCTGTCTTCACATAACCAACCCCCACGCCTTCACGACCGCCCCAACCGACAACCGACAAACGCTCAACGCCGAACGCCACCACTGACTTTGCTTGAGGCAAACTTTTGAAATGCGTTGAGGCAAGTTTTGTTTTTCTTCTTCTTTTGTTTTTGGTTTTTTGTTTTTGTACTTTTTGTTGTATTTTTTGTTAAAGGCTTTGACAAATTGATGGAGGAAACATGTTGCGCTGCCGAAAGGTGGCTAAGCATGCTTGAAATATTAATGAATATAATTGGCAATTGACTCGTCAGCCAAGCTGAGCGGTTGCGAAGTCGTTCGGTAATATTTTTATAGTTAAAAAGTGAAAAAAAAAACAACAGCCAATGAAGTATTTCAAGAATGTTAGAAAATGTCAAACGTAAAGCAGAGAAATATATTTCAAAATTGAAGACAGAAGCACTTTTTCTTTGATGCTCAGTCTTAGATTGCCGCATGCGTTGTATGTAACACAAAGTAACATAGGATTATGTGTTATTGTTTTTTATTTCATTTACAAAACTTCACTTTTTTTTTGGATTAGCAGATCTTTACTGCTTATTTAACGCAAAATTTAAATCTTTCGTGTTTTTTGGCACACCCTTTCTGAGCTCAGCTTCAATTCTTTGAGTATTGCTCTGTCCCACTCTGAGGCTCAGTTACATTTGGAAACCTCAAAATTTCATTAATCAAGCCGCCGCCGTCGCCACTGCACATGTCACCACCAGCAACAACATCAGCAACAACAGCAGGAACAACAGCAGCAACAACAACAACAATCACTTGGTGGTCTGACGCAAACTATCATGCTCGCAAATGAAACTTTTTGAAATAAAATTAAAAACAAAAACAAAAAAAAACTTAAAAAAAAAAAACAAACTGTAAGCCAACTTAACATAATTATCCTTTTCAGCCATTGCATAAGACAGACAGACAAACAACAAAAACAAAATAAAACAAAAAAGAAATTTAACCAAAAATGCTAAACATCCCTTTTGCATTAGAAGGACACACACACACACACATACACGCAATGACACACACATGCATGATTGTATATAATTTTTTGGCTTTTGCATACTTATTTAACCCAATTTTTGTTGTTGTTGCATGTTGTTTTTGTTTTTATGTCGCCAATGCTTTCATTTGTCGGTAAGCGAAACAAGTTGACCTGATTTGAGTTGAGTTGCGTTGAGTTGAGTTGCTTATCGCACGCATCTCAATGACTTAAATAACTCATTTAACGCCAGACTGCTGTGCACACACACAGGGACACACTCACATACACAGAGACAGGCACACTCATGCATGAGGATATTTCTATGAGCATATAACTAAAGTGAAGCATAAAACACAGCAACAACAACAAAAACAACATATATAAATTCATGCGAACATGTTTATCCCTTTTTTGTTGTTGTTGCTATTGCTGTTGTTGGTGTTGGTGTGTGGGGGGGATATTTAAACCAAAAGGCCGTTTTTCGGCTGCTGCGTGTCCTAATTTTACGCCTAAGGACACAAAAACAAAACGCACACACACATGTCCATACATACTTATGCATGCTTGCATGTGTGTGTTTGTGCTTGAAAAATGTTGTTTTTTTTTTTTTTTTGGGATTTTTTGGTTTTTCTTTTCAGCAAAGTGTGTCAAAAACTTTTACTATTACTTTCATTATAGTGAATTTATATGTCATGGCTTTATTTTTGGGTCTGTGGGCCCAACTGTGCGGCCCTTTTTTTTGGTTGCTGTTGTATAGAAGATGAGCGCATTTATCTTTTTTTTCAGTTTTCTTCTTGTTTTTTAATTGTTGTACTTGCTTTTGTGTTAACAAATTGATAAAAATTATTTTATTTAACGTTGGGGAATATTTTGTTAATTTCTTATGGCAATTTTGAAATGTAATTTTAAATGTTATTTTTAAATAATAAGGCCAAATAATATTGCCAAAGAATTTCAATAATATAATCCTAATTTCGTATGCCATATTGAATGCAAATAAAAAAGGGTATGCCAACTTGACGTAAATGCAACTACGATTATGCTTTTCGACAATAAACAAAAACAAATTAGTAAAAATAAAAAAGAATTAATAAATAAAACTTCTAATGCCAAATAAGTATTTTATAAATAACAAATTATTGGCAATTATTTAATCGCAAAACATAAAAAGCATAAATTATGGCCCAAAAAAAGTCATTGCATACTTTCAGGATCAAATTTTTACAAATTCAAGAAATCAATGTTTACAATGAAAAGGTTTCAAAATCATAAGTTTTTTTTGTACAAATTTTTATTTTTTCAATATTTTATATTTTTTTCAAAAAGGAAACAGCAATTTGACATTAACATAAAACAGCTGCTTTGATAAACATGCACTAAAGCGTGTTTTGAGCGCTTTTTAATAACGTCATCGATAATAATTCAACACTTTGATAATTGCAACTATTTATTCATCATGCCCTACATAGGCAACGCACATGTGCCACTTAGAAACGACTTCAGTTGACTGTCAAAGCGATAAGCGACAAGAAATAAGAAAAAAAAAGAAATATGTCGCGCGATCATTTGATAAGTCAAATGAAGGCAGTTGACGGCAAAGCTTTTTTCATTTATTTATTTAAATTTTTTTTTGCTATCGCACGTTGCGTGGGTTACGCACAACAAATGCTTCAAGAGATTTCTAACGAAATAGAGACAAGAAGAAGAAGAATACGATGGAGAGAACAAGAATTTGTAGCTTTTCGTTTTGTTAGACAAAAGCAGAGGCTGAAATACACACACACACATACACACATACACACACACACGCACGCACGCACACGAGCGACGTGCGTCTGGCGTTGATAATTTAAATGCTTCTGTTGTTGTTGTTCGATCGTTTTTGTTGCTGGCTTGCTCGCTTGCACGCCCCCTGCCGGCCGGCCGTGGTGCCATGTCCACACTTATCTTGTTGTCGTGTGCACAAAAATGTATCCGTTTAAAAATAGTTAATTTTGTTAGTTTTTGCCAAAAGAAAGAAAAACAAAATACAAAACAATTCGCATATAAAAATAATAATAATAATAGAAAAAGGTGTGTGTGTGTCTGCGTGTTTATCTCGTTTCATTTGTTGTTGTTGTTGCTTTTGTAATACACTTCTAATTTTGCGAATACCTTGAACTTCACCGAAATTTTTGCTTTGCCATTTGTTTTGATTTTATGCGAAATTCGTAGCTGCTTCTTCTTTTTTGTTGTTTTTTTGTTGTTGTGTTGTTGATGATTATTGCTTTCATGTATAGTTTTTTGTATTGTTGTTGTTGTTGTTAGTTTCGTCAGCGTTTGTGCAAACTTTTTTGCCTTATTTGCGATTTTTTTATTATTATTATTGTTGTTGTTTTATTTTTTTTTTGCTATATGTGAGTTAGTCATTTAGTTTTGGGGGTGTTTCTCGAGCGTCTGATAAGATTATTAAATGAGAAATATTTGTTTGAGCATTTCTTATTCAAGGTCAGAAAATAAATGTTGTTTTTTTATTTTTTTTTATTGCTTTTGTGGTTGCTAGTTTTATAAGCAAACATTTTGGCATTAATTGTTACATGATTTTCATTACATAAAGAATACAAAAAATTCTTAGGTCTCATTTTTAGGCAATATTCAAAAACTATCTAAGATAAAAAGCAACAAACTAAAACCAAACTGGCCGCAAAATGCGTATATATTTGCATTATAAATGTTACTTTCAAAGGCTAAGAAAAAAACAAAATTATTAGAAAAAAATTCAAGAAGAAAAGAACAAAAACAAGAATCAACTTTGCCGCTTTGCCTTTTTTGTGTTGTTTTTTCCACACGGTGCGTTTTAAGTCCACACACTGTGCGCCGCTGCCCACCTCTGCCCGCTGCTTCAGCCGACGCATAGTGCGTCAAAATAAATTATGTTATTTTTGTGCAAGTTATTAATTTTTTTTTTCGTTGCTGTTTTGCTTTGCCTTTTTGTTTAGCTATTCTAGCTAGACTTGCTCTGTGCGTGTGTATGTGTGTGTGTGTGTGTTGTTATTGTTGCTATTTCGCTTTATTGCTGTTGCGTTGCGCTGTTGTTGTTGTTGCTGTTGCTGGTGGCCATGCGTTTGAACGCCAAATGCCGAAAGCAAACGACGTGAATGAACTTTTCAAGGTGAAACTAGCAAAGAGAGTATGTATGACAGCCAAAAAGGCAACAACAACAATAACAAGTCATGCCAAACAACAAAATAGTCGAAATAGTAGAATTTTTTGAAGAGAAACGAAAAGGAAAAAGAACAACAACAATAACAACAAAAAAAAGCAGCATAGCACGGCCGACGAGTGCAAGTGTAAAGGAAGTGAGCGGCGACTCGTGAGAGCGAGTAAGAAGAAGTTAAAATTTCAATAACAAAAACAACAACAGTTAGTATGAAGCAAAAGCATTGCTTTGGAGAGAGCGTACAATGCAGAGAGCGAACATTAAAGAAAGAGTTGAGATTGCAATGCATAGAAAAAAAAAAACAACATGTGATTTAATCGAGAGAAGATGAAGCAAAAAGAACCCAACGGCTTTCAAACGTTCTTGTTGTAATTTTGTTACTGCTGTTGTTGTTTCATTTAATTTCTATTGTTGTTTTTGCATGGTATGCTGAGCTTGTAACAAATGAGTGATATTTCTTTACACAAGTCATGTTCGTCGTCGTTGAGTCAACTTCACTTCACTTCACAACACTTCACAACTCTCAACTTTGCTTCTTACTGCTTCACAACACTTGAGCAATGAACTTTTTATGCGTGTGTGTGTGTATTCTTTGTTGTTGTTTTTTTTAATTTTTGTTAATTAATTGTTAGTTCTTTAAAGACTTATTTTTTTCATATAAATAATATTATTTTAAATGAATGCCTTTTGCTGCTCGATTTTGTGCGTTTCATCATTGTCAGCTTCGCTGTCGAAGTCGCTGTTGTTGTTCGCGCACGCATAACAAACAAAAATGAATTTATTTATGTACAAATACACACACACATCCATACATACATACATACATATATGTATTTTGTATGCAGAGAGTGGAATGATCGCTTGTTCAAATTTCAAGGTTGTCAATAATTTGTCGTGTTCTTCTACATGTTCTTCTTCTTCCTCTTCCTCTTCTTGCTCAGCATTAGTTGCGTGTGCTTCAAGCTGCTCTTATGTATGTATGTATGCATGTATTTGTTGTATGCCATAATGTTTGCCCAAAAAGTTTAACAATTTGTTCTAACCGATATCTATTGAACTAACTCTCAATTTTTATGCGTTTGTATTTTATGTAAATTAATTTTTTTTTTTCTAACATGAATTTGAATTTGTATAAAAAAAAAAACCAGCAGCAGCAATGACAATGCCAACAACAACAACAACAACACAATAACAAGAACCAATTCATTTTACGCATCTATTTTGCATAATTGTGCGTGAAGTCATCGGCTTCAGGGGCATCAACGGCAGCGGCGGCGGCAGAGCTCTCCTAATGGCGACAACGTTGGCAGCGACGCCGCTTTGCTGATGGCGGCAGCATTAACGCAGCAACTGTGCAAATTGTTTGTTGTTATTGTTGTTTTTTGCTTTTAATTTATTTATTTGTTTGGTTGTTTTTTTTTGATAATTTCTATTTTTATGCGTATATAAATTGAAATTTATGTTTCTATACAAAATGCCAAGTGTTTTTTTTTTTTTTATAGAAATAATGAAGTTGTTTTATTTACAAAACAGGCAAAATGAGAATTTTAAGAAGTCTCAAATTTTTATTGGGCAAGTTTAAATTGTTGTTTTTTTTTTTTTTTTTATTTGAAGTTAATTTTGTATGAAGAAAGTTTATGGATTTTAATGGAAACTATGGAAGATTATAGAAGCTAGATCTTAAAATATTCTTAATACCTTTTAATAATATATTTTTTTGAATCATACTATATTTTTACAGAACACAACTTTGGCTCACAGAATGTGTCTTCCATAGTGTTGCTTCTTCTTGCCAATCCAGAACTTTAAAGTAGCACCTTTGTTACCCATAATTTGCTACCAAAATGCTTACCAAATTTGCTGTTTAAGCATATTTTGACCAATTTGAGTGCCAGGCGCGTATTGTTGGGCTTGTCGATATCGGCACGTTGGAAATATAAAAAAAGTAACAACGAAACAATAAAAACACAAAAGGCATAACAAGAATGTGAAATGAAATAAAATAAAAACAAAAAATATTTAAAAAAAAAAATCAGCTATCATTAAATGAAAGACTCGAATTCGGAAACGGGAAACGTGAGGCGGTTCTTTAACCAAAGCCGAGGCGCAAAAAAAAAAAAAATAATAAAACAACAACAAAAAAAGTAAAATTTGACAAAAACGAAAGTAAAAATGTGCCTAAAAACAAAATGAAAAGTATTAACACGAAACTAAAACTGAAAAGCGATTATAATGATTATTATTATTTTGTTTTTGCTATTAAAACAACAACAGAACTAAATAAAAAAAAATTGACACACTTTTTGGAACAATAATAATAAATTATTGCTGTCATTTGCGTTATTTTGTTCACTTGTATATTTTATATATTTTTTTAAATAAATTATGAAATAATATTAAGCATACGCCACCGTATGAAAACTGTTATGTTTATAAATAAATCAAATAAACATTTTTACTCAAAAAATCAAAGTAAGAAGAAAAAAATTTTAGAAAAAATCCCACGCAAATTTCATATTTTTTATTTAAAGAAATTTTTTATGCTCAAACATAAATAAATTAAAGATTAAAAACACTTCTGTTGTGATTCGAGTCATTGCACTCACAACGACTCACACACACACATGCGCGTCAGTTGACGGAGCTAAAGAGCAATGATAATGCTAAAACAACAACAACAATAACAAAATAATAATAATAAAATAAATAAAATGAAATTTGCACGAAAAAAACCACAACAACAACAACACGATTAGAAGAGCAACGTCGCATCGCTCGTCTCTCCTCTCCACGATCGCACATTCGTCGTTCATTGCTTGCTTAGCGCATAAAGAGTTCATTGACTCTCAGTCGAGCAGCAGCAGCAACAACAACAGCAGCAGCAACGTCAACTGCGTCTGCTGTTAGAAATTTCTTCTAGAACTTTTAGTCATATAACAACAAAAAAACCACGAACAACGATCAACTGCAAAAAAAGCGCACAAGCGTTCGCATTCGTCAGTCGGCGTCACTCGCCAATCAGCATCAACGCCGACCACTCAGCTCTCCTCTATTCCGCTCAGCTCAGCTCGGCTCCACTTCACGCCCTTGCGTTCGCCAAATGAATGCATGACATTATATAAAAAAGAAAGAAAAAAAAATTGGTATTTCCTTTTGTTAATGCTCTTTTCAGCTATGATTTCTTTCTACTTTTTTCTTCTCGACTGCTAAGCTTCGGCGATCTTCAGTATGATAACTCCAGACACTCACACATTTCACTCGTTGGCTCGTTGCGCATGAAGGCGTTAACTGATGTTGACCTCAATATTGAAATCCTTTGCACATAACGGGGCTTTCTAACCTTATGTTTAGAGAAATTACAAGCTAACATATGAGATCTAGATCTGGATCTGTAACATTCTCTGCATTTCAAAGATTAAATAATGAAATTTTGTTAAAAACGATCTTTTTTTTTAATATTTCTGAAAACTAATGGGATACATGGGCTAATATTGTAAGTATCATGTTTAAAGCTTAGCCAAAAACTCACTCATATATTGTGCTCTATAAAATTTTATGAAACTTACAGCTCATAACTGTTTCTGTTTGCAGTTCAGCGTATTGTTTTGATCAAATTGGTTGCTATTTGATGAAAGATTGCACATTTAAACCGTGACCGTAATTTGTTTACCTCCATAGCTAAATTTTGGTTTGGTTGGCTTTCGTTTCTAACTCTTTTGTTGTTTTTGTTGTTGCTGTTGTTGTAATGTGTGCTACCTGCTTCATCTTTGTTGTTTTGTTTTTGTTTTTTGTTTACAAATTCGCGGTTCATGTTGAGGTTCTTTCACTCAACAACAACAATTCTGGTTGCCGAAATGCAAAAAACTTGTTAAGTGGACTTTGATGAATGGCCATTTTTAGTGCGTTGCTGTTTCTATTATTCAAGCTTACAATTTTTTTTCTTCTGTTCATTCTGCTTTTGGCTTGCTGTGCGTTGCTCATCTATTCTCTAATTTGCTGCCGCTGCTGCTTCTTCTATGCTTCGTTATTGTCTTGCTGTTGTAGAATTAGAATTAAAATATAAATAAAAAATAAGAAAAAAAAAACAAAAAATTCAACTTATACAATATAAACACATATGTCGACAAACAACATTACAAAAAAAAAAAAGAAAATACATTGCCATCATTTTATTTTATTTAAAATTGTTGTTGCTTTGGTTCTATTCTAGCGCGCTGAACAAGAACAAGAAAACCAAAGTGCAGAGAGTGCGTGTAAAATGAGGGCACGGGGAGATGCTAAAGGGTTGGGGCTGAACTGCGCGTGTGAAGACATTAGAAACGTGTGAGCGAGCGAACGAGAAGCGAATGAACGAAGAAGTATGAAATAAAAACCAAAAACAAAATATATAAAAAACGAAAAAAAAGCAAAACCAAAAAATGTCAGTGCAAAGTGTGTAGAAAGGGAGGGCGCGGGTGACAAAGTGTGTGCGATTGTTAGGTGGCAGCTTGAGGGCAGTGCGAGAATGCGAACCGCGTGTATTGCATCATCAAATTTAGAAAAACAAACGCACACACAGAGGAGAGAAAGAGAAGCACATACACACACACACACACTCAGACACAATCACATACAATCTACACACGCACGCAAAAAAACGCACACGCACACACAACTACATGCGCATATTTGCACATTATAAAAACAAAAAAAAGCCAAAAACCAAGCAACAACAATAACACTGACATACGACAAGAACAACAACGCCGAAAACAGCAACGACGCCAACACTGCGTCGGCCGCTGTCGACATTTTGGCCACGCATAAAGTGAATCGGCAAAGCGCACGAACAGCGAACGAAAAAAAACAAAAACAACAACCAAAATATAACAACAATGCGAACAAGCGCACGAAGTGACTTCGTTTATATTCGCATAAGCATTCGTTTGCCTTCGTTGTCGTTGTCGTTGTCGCTGTCGTTGGTGTCGTTGCTTTGCGACGTCGGCATCGGCATCGGCGTCGACGTCGTCAGCGGCGACACGCCATCGCAATCAATCGTGGCAGTCAACGCAGCAAACGCATTTGTTGTTGTTCTATGCTGAGTTGTATTTTTTGTTGGTTTTTGTTGTTGTTACGTTGCTTTCGTTGCTGATCATCAACATGAAATAGTTGTGTGGTACAATTTTTTTTCTTTCTTTCTTTTCGATTCTACATGCTTGTTTATATTGCTGTTGTTGTTATTGTTATGGGTTTTTTTTTTGCTTGTCATATACGCGCATTTGATTTGTTGTTGTTGTACGAGCCGAGCAATAGTGATTATAGTTATTGTTGCCCACTCATTTGCTGCGTTTGTTCATTAGAAAGTGCAATAACCTTTTTTTTGACGTTTGCGATTATTTTTTTATGTGTGATTTTGCAAAAACAAAAATAAAATTTCCATTTATTTTATTTGATACATTTGACAAAGTGAGTTCACATTGCGTATACGTAATGTTTTTATAGTTGTTTTTTAAATGTTTTTTATTTTATTTTGAGACAATTTGGCACGCACTTGTTTAAATAATTGCGCTAGACGCAACTCAACTTCAAGCTGGCTGGTAAGTGCAAATAAAAGCTTAGTTGATTTGTATATATTTTTTGAGCTATTGAAGAAAACAAGTTTTTTGCCCATATTGAAAAAAGTAAGAGGAAGCGCACAGCCAGTTGATTTTGAGCGGCCGGCAATCAAAACAGGATGAATAGTTTGAAAAACAAGTTGGCAACTCTCTCTTCTGCCCTTTTTGCTGACATAACAGATTTCTAAGCCGCATTAAATTACCAACGATTATTCTAAAACTCTTTTTTTTCTTTTTTTGGTTCATTTTGGCAGCAAAAAGTTGTTTACGAAAGTTTGTATAATGAGAGATACAATAGAAATTATTCCCGTCCTTCACACTTTTGCGCGTATGCAATGCATGAGTGTGCGTGAGTGTTCACTCATCTACCTGTAAAAATTCTAGCACAGCAAAAGCAAAAACAATGAAAGGCAAAACGCAATTCCGGCTCTGCATTTATCTCTTTCATTTGGGCAGTTGTTGTTGTTGTTGTTAATAGTTGAGTATGACTCTGCCAAACTACCTGTTATTACTCACACCCTCTCACATTTGCTTGTTCGCTCACACACACGCACACACGCACTCCGCTCTCTTTGCTCACTGCGTGCGCTCTCTAATCTCTGCTGCCTTAGCTTTGCTTTGTTGTTGTTGTTATTGCTTGTGTGACAATTTGATTGCTTCGTGTTTTTTTTAACAACGTATTTTTTACTGCTCTTCTTCTTCTCTGCAAACGCATTAACGCATAAACAAAATTAACAAAGTATTAAAAAATGACAAAAACAAAAAAACTAAAAAAAATAGTTAAGCAAAAGTGAAGTATTAAAAAAAGCAAATCAAATGCAAAAAAGCTCAATTAATTTTTTTATCTCTTGTTTTTTTTATTTTAATTTATTGTTTTTACTTTTTTGTTGTTGTTTCTTTATAGTTCTAATTCTTTCTTTCATTTTCAAAGTCAGTAACCCTCTAACCTTGAATTGTTCTATGCTGCTGTCTTTGTTGTTGTTGTTGTTGCTGTTGTTGTTCTAAAAATGTTGCGTGCGTAGTTTTGTTGTTCTTCGAACTTTTATTTTTTTTTTTTGTTTTTCTTTGGCCTCATAGATTTTTCGATTAAGCGAACGCAGCGGGTAACAAATTGTTTTTGTTGTTGTTGTCGTTTGGTTTTGAAATATGGCGTTCAAAGATTGCAAGTGCGTATATAATTAATATTAAACTTTATTGTATTTTACACAATTTATTATTATTAATATTTTGTAAAAAGTATCTAAAACTTCTACTCAAACGTTGCGTTAATTTAAATACATTATTTTTCGTTTTTTTTTTCTTCTTTGCCAAAATTGCTATTTATTTGCTGTGCGTAGATACATACATTGCAGATACATTTGACAGCTGTCAAATGTCTGCGCCAACTTTGATTAATATTAGTTTCTATTTCAAGTTTGCATTCTTAAATTTTAACTAATGTTATTATATTTAAACGTTTGCGTATTTTTGGTTTGTTTTTTTTTTGTTGCTTTTTGTCTTAGATGTCTTAAGATTTTTCTTGCAGGCCTAGGCCTCTAGATACTTTGTTGGCATGTCTGGCTGTCAAAATAGTGCTTAGATCATGCGTTTATATATAATATTAAATATTAGAATCGTTGCGGTTGTTTTAGAGGTGTTTTTGTTGTGTGGTCTTTTTCATTTTAAAGTTTATTATGCGTCATATTTCACGGTGCGTTGAGCAGGTGTGCTACTAATGATAGATCATTGCTTTGTGGGCTGCGTAGGCAAGGGAAGCATAGAAGAGGTTTTTTTCATTATGTTTTGTTTTAGTGGCACTTTTAATAGGCAGTTTTGTATTTTGTTCGTATTATTTTTCATGATTGCATGAATTTTATTTAAATTATGACAACGATAGCCAAAAAATTACGCAATTTTCAAATTTCAGTATAAAATTATGCCTTGTGTACTTTCCCTTTCTCTTGCTTAGCTGAAATTTTCATTAGTGACGTAACTGAGCAAGTCTTGTCACTAGAATCAAACAAATTAATTAAAATGTAACTGTACTTTTATATCAGCAAACATTAATGAAAAGTAAAAGAAAAAAGTTGTTTTCATGCAATTACGCAAAATGACAAATTGAAATCAAAGCAACATTAAACACTTTGCTGATAATTAAGACAGTAATTAAATGTGTTGCCCGCTGCACTTGTCAGACAACAACAGCAACAACAACAATAACAATTACAAAATATGTTACAAAGACAAATCACTCATACGCACACCTACGCATATTTTTCTTTGCGTGCTTGTCACACCTACAAATGAGACAGCAACAACAACAGCGACAATACCATAAATGACAACAACAACAAGCAAACCATTAAACAATCGCACAAGTGTGAATGTGTTAATAAATTTTAAGTCTTCAAGTATGTTTGTAAATATCTTTTTGTATATGTATATGTAACTATTATGTATCATAGATACGAAAAAAGAAAACACTTGACAACTTTATTTCGCTGCGCCGCATACACTGACACAACACGCACTCACGCACGCACGCACTCACGCATTTAGGCATTCACAGAACAGTGCGTATGAGCATTGCAGCGCTTGTTATAATCTCAGCAATATATCATTTCCACTTTACTTTTTCTATATTAGCTTATTTTTCTAATTTTCTAAAATTTCGTATTACAAAAATTCACAAAAAAAAGGCAAAAAATATGTGAAATAAAATATTAAAAATAATTTAGTTCATGTCGCCTTAGTGCGTTGCGCTGATAAGCCTCGCTAGCACGACTGACAGCGCCTCCGCCCGCGCCCCCGCCGCCTCCGACGCCACCTTCAGCGGCGACCTTCATAGCTGCCAACGCGGCCACTTAGTGTGTGTTTTAATGAGTTGTTGCTGTTGTTGTTGTTGATAATTTTACGCACTTATTGTATATATTTTTTTTCTTTTGTTCTTCTTCTTTTGCCGTCGCAACGATTAAATTTTATGATTTCATATGCTCAACAATAGCAGTGGAAGAAGATTAAGTACATTGAGGATGTCAGATTCGAACACGTGCTTACAAATTCACCTTTTTCTGATTTTGCGAAGGAAAAAGATTAGAAAAACTTTGCACTTTTGCATAAGCATAAGCTACAAGATCTACTAATGGGTCACCTAATTGACCGGATGAATAAGTATATAAATATTACAAACTGGTATAAATAACTCTATAGATAACTCTATTGACAATAGTTGTTCTCAATCTATAATAAGCTTCACTTCCATGACCGATTATTACACGAAACGTGATCCATTTCCGGCATCATTAAAATGCCAATAACATCGAAAAAAAAACGGAACTGACAACGAATCGTTATGGCATATTAAAATGATCGTCAATAATTACAACAATAACACACACACACACAGATACAAAGTGGAATAGATCAACGCAGTATCGCTAAAAAATGCAAATTACAACATTTTACAACAAATACAAAAGCGATTAAACACGAACTTTTGCCCTTGAAAAATCGTCAGCAAACAAGCGACAAAACAAAAGATACAAGTGAGAAAAAATGCCAAACATGCAACAGCAAAAGATACAAAAATACAATATAAAATGAAATCAAATTGAAACAAGTGCGTAGAAGCAAACAAACAAAGTAGAAAACGCAGCAAACAAATGACGTTCCATTATATAAACACACTTATTGCTGTTGTTGTTGTAGTATTTTTGGGTTGACCTTGATCGAAATTACAACAAACAAGTAGAAGGCGAAGAAGAAGACAAACGAACAGAATTTAAACATTAATTTTAACGAAGGGCCTCAATAAACACACACACACACACACACACACAAGCACAAAACTACTTTTGCCCTTCAAAAAAAAAAAAATATATAAAATAAAATAAAACTCAACTGAAAACGAAAACGAAAAACTACAAAAGCAATAAAAACGATGACGAATGAGAGAACAAAAAAGACAACAGAAAAGAGAATGAGAAGACTGGAAAAAAATTGTTCGTGCCGAAATTGACAATCAAATGAATTGAGCCCAAAAAATGCCTCTATCAATATATCAATTAATTGTGTTACTTATTTACGAGTATCTCTCACTATATGCGTTTGTGTGTGTGTGTCAGTGTAGTTATGCGACCAGCCCTTCTATAACGAACTTATCATTAACCCATGAGGCGCTTATTTCCGCACTGAGCGTGTTTTTAAAATGTTTTTTTTTTTTTGTTTTATTTTTGTATTTTTGATTTCATTACTTGGCATGGCAGCGCAGTTTGTAAAACAACAGCAACAACAGACATTATAAACACGAACAATTTATTGAACAACAGCTTGAACAGTTGTAATTGAGTCATTTATAATTGTTCACCAAAACTTTTCCGCATTCAAAGATAAAAAAAATTCTTTATGAGATACTTTTTTGTTTTTGAAATCCTTTTCTTTCTCCTGCTTGCACTGAGAACGCGCACAAATGTTGCCGCCTGTAGCGAAAGGCTCAACAATTGTTTTTTTCTCATTTTTTTTGGTTTTTGTCTTAACTTGGCTTATTTTGATTGGTTTCGATTTAATTCTGCTCTGCGTGTCAATGTTGATGGCTCATTTCGATATGCTTTGATTCAAAGTCACATGCACCTAAAAAACACAATAAGAAAACAAAAAAATGCTGTTCAAATATTTAAATTGAGTTGTAAACTTTTTAGCCGTAAGACTTCTGTTTTGAAGGTCAAGTCGCTGTTAGATGCTTTTTGTTATTGTTAAATACTTTTCAACAACAACATAATTTTACAACAATCAACATGCATTTAAAATTCAAGTTTTCTCTTTTGTTTATTTATTGTTTTTTTTTTTCGTTGCGCGTGTTGAGAACCCATCATTAAATCGATCGTTGTAATTATAATTACTATTTGAGACATGCATTTTGATTTGTTTGCCTGAGCATGAATAAAAATTTAATGAAACTTAATGAAACTTATCAAAGTTAAATGTTACTTCCTCATTTGGGTAGATAAGTACTTTTATTATAAATTCTTGTTGGACTTCTTCAACCTTCTATGTAGATTTAGACAAAGTCATGTCCTACCAAATAGTTCATGTTCTTAAATTATTGGCTACTAATGATCGTATTCTGGCATTCTATTCTTGAGGCAGATTTGAGTTCAAATGCCAACGAAATTTATAATGCAACTAAAGCCATGTGGTGATCTATGATAGGATAAGGTATATTCGCATTCGTTTTAAGGTCAGCGGTCTTTTAATTATATATTTGAAGGTTTTGGCAATACAACATTTGTCGCACCACAAAGCCTTTTGTAAATATCTGTTATATGCTGTGCAACCAGCGAGAGTACACTGCAAATACAAATCAGTTGCGTAAATAATGCGTGTCGGCGTGTCAGGCCTCATTGTACAAATGTATATACCATCTATGAATGTGTTTTTTTTTTTCAACACTGACAAGTTGTTCGTAACAATTAACAATTTATACATATGTATATATATATTTTTTCATTTGTTAACATAAAACGCATTAAAACAACTAACAATTTTGGCAGCAGTTAGCAACAAGCGCAAAACAATTTTGATTAGCAGATGCAAAAAAAAAAAAAAAAAATTAACAATAATAAAAAAAAGAGAAACAAAAAAGGTGCGTAAAAAAAACAACAATAACAACAACAACAAAATCAAGTAGCAGTTGAAACAACATGCCAAATGACACAAACGCACTGTTTGACATGCTCTGTTAAAAAAAGATACAACAACAACAATAACACTAATAAGCTACGCACAAGAGCCAACAAATTTTCGATGCGTACAGCCCTGAGAAATAACCTTGAAATTTTTATATGTGAGATTTGTTAATTTTTCTATTTAGTTTGAGTTATTTTTTTTTCAAATTTTTTTTTTTTGTATTTTCGTACAATAAATTTTTCTATGCCTTCGTTCGTTGTTCAACTGAAGGCGTCAACGACGAAAACGTCGAAAACGTCGTTGTTGCTGTTGTTGTTTTTGTAGTCATCAACAAATGCGTTTGGCGAAGCGATTTTTTGTTTCTTCTTTGAATTTTGTTCGGTTTTCCGGCGAACGCACTCAAAGATATACGAGAAAAAAGTGCGTTACGCAAATGAGATCATACAAAATGCGCGTTTTTTCTTCGGATCAAGATCGGCCTTAGTGAATTTACAAGACGCTTCGGCGCTTCGACGCTTTGAATGCTTCGACCAAAGTGCGCCAAACAAATACAACTTTGCAGCAAACAACACAACTCTTGTTCTTCTCTTTTTCTAACAGATGAAAAGGTATCTGTGCGTTTAACGCATAATAAAGTAGCAGATACCAATGATACATATATAAAAGTATCTGTATGTATTTAACGCATAATTCTGCGTTTTGTTTCGCAGCACAAAAAGCTTAAATTCAACTCAGGCGCCAAAACTGCCAATTTCAAACTGGTAATTTTTTTATTTTTTATTTATTTATTTTTTTTTTTGCTTTGTGTTTGAACAACGTGCGACCGCAGCTTGCATAGATACTTAATGCTGTTTGAGCTGTTTGTGCGTGCGTGTGTGTGTGTGTGTGAACCAACCTAAGCCGTGTTTGGCTCGCACACGCATTAAATGCGTAAGGTCGAGTTGATTTGAGCGCGAGAAGCTCGAAGCCGAAGTCGAAGTTGTCGAATTTATTATGCGTACAATAACCGGTAATTATTATCTATGAAGTCAGCATTGGTCGTCGGCCTGAATGACGATGCGGCTGCGGTGGCATTTAATTATAAACAAAAAAACACAAAAAAAAAGATATTCAAACAGTCAAATTAGAGTTGTTGTGGTTGTTGTATTTTTTTTTTAATCTATGCACACATAAATCTTCGCAGACTTCCGCATTTCAATTGCTTTATAATTAAAGTTTTTCAACAAATTTTTTTTATTGTCATTTGTTAAGAAAATCTTTAAGATTTTTTGCTTTAATTTAGTTTTGTTGTTACCTTCGATCCAAACCAATATTATTCGAGTTGCAAACCAATTTGAGTGCAGCGAAACATACAATAAAACTGTGCGAAAGCAAGAGACAGCAAGTGCAAAAATTGTATCTCTTACTCTTGACTGCGCTGCGCCGTTGACGTTGACTCTCCGATCTTGCTCTTCCAACACTTGGCTCTTGCATGCTTTGCACTTTTATCGCATGCGATTTTATTGCGAGCTTTTTTTAACAGACCAAAATTGCAAATTGTTTCGCAAAGAAAATGTTTTGAGTTCGTGATTTGTATGTTTTGTGCTTAAAGTTACTTTTGGCATGATTCTCCATCAATCTTTAAATTACTGTAATACACTACAATCTTGATGATCTTGAGAATTATATACATTTATGTCGAAAGTAGCTAAACATGTCTATAATATGGTCATACAATATCCGAAATATTGTGTTACAAAGACTACAATCGAGAGCAACTCCGATTACTGCATTGTCCGAATTATCAAGTGTCCAAACTATCACGACTGTAGAGTATACCATATACATTTGACTATCTATCAAGTCATTCTTTGATCTATCTTTTCATATGTTTATTGAGCTATACAACAATCTGTTTTTCAAACTATCTACCAATATATTCCATCAATATATCAATCAAACTATTCATCAACTATTTATCTATCTTCTTATCAATCTATTCAATCTTAAAAGTCTTTATATCGTTCTATTGTAATATACACATTTCTTATCACAATTCATCGCTTGTAAAATATTAATATAAAAGACAAACAATTTAAAATGTTAATGTGCATATTACATAACAGAAAGACCTTTCATAAAAAAACAGCAGATATATAATACACGATAATTCACTCGCATTTTGATAACAAAAGGGCAATCTCTCGATGAATGTCAATGCCAAAAGTATGCCAAAAATGAAGAAGCAACTCAATTGAGTTGGCAATAAAAATTTGCTGTCAAATACAAAAGTTCTAAAAACAAAATGAATAATAGTTGACTCACACACACATACACTCATACGCAAGGATGAAGCTGACCGACAGGAAGTATTTCGCATAGCGCAGGATATTCAATTGAACAAAAATAATGTCAAAAAAAAAATGTCGCATGACGAGAAAGAAGAAGATGCTTAAATAACAGCAAAAGCAATAACAACAACAGCAAAGCAATTCACATTGTTAACTTATGCCTTCATGACTACGACGACTTCATGCTTTTTGGCTCAGCACAGCAACGAATTGGCAAAATGATTGCGTTAATGGCAATGCCAATGACAAGGATACGCAGCGAAGCGAAGGATGTAACCGCGCTGCGAACGAGCCGAGCTCAGCCGAGCAATCGAGCAGTCGAAATGAAGTCAAGCAGTGGTGAGGAGGAGTGAGTTGGGGCGAGGCGGGGAGGGACGTCAATGTGAAATTTGTGCCAACAAAACTTTCAAAACAAATGTCATTGTGTCAATAAAAATATGAGTTTGTCGCTTTGTCCGATTTTTATTTGCTCCTATATTTGATTTTTTTTTTTGTATTTTTTTCACAACATTTTCAAAGTGACATCGCTGTGGCAGCAGTCAAAAGCAGCAGCAGCAAGGCAGCAAGCAAGCAAGAAGCTCAAATTGAGAAAATTAAATTGGCATTTTTTTTTTTCATTGCTGTTGTTGTTGTTGTAGTTGTTGTCTTCTTTAACATCATTTGTATTTGGTTGTTTTGCTTTTATGCTACTATCAAGCGGCATCATGGCAACTCAGTGGCGTCAGTTAACATTCTTGCAAGACAGGACATTCATTCATTCATATAGTTCGTCTGGCTGTCAGTCAGTCCGACAGTTTGTCAGTCAGTCAGTCATTTGTAGTCATAGATACACAGATAGAGAGTCATAGGCATTGGCATTGGCCATCATGTCTACCATCGTCATGCGATTTGCAGTTGGAGCCAAAGAGCACATTTTCCTTATCAATTTAATGGCCAAGTGGCGTCGCCAATCGTCCACAGTCGACTGTCGACAGTCGTTTAAGTCTTTTGCCACCACCAGCACCGAAGTTATGCGAAAATCTTCAACAGTCGAAAAATGTCACAAACAAAAACAAGTAATAATAAAAACAACTTTCACTGTCATGAACAGCGTAAGCCGCCTTACTGCACTAACTTTATTTATATGTATATGTATATGTATGTATGTTTGTATGTTAGATATTTTTTTTTTTTTCTATTTTGCGCTATTTTATTTATAAGCAGATTCTGTTTGTTTTCGTCCTTTTGCTGCTGCCGCCGATGCTGCTGGTGGTCCTTTCACTGTTCTCTATTGGCATGAGTTTTCTTTAACCATAAAAATGTCGCCTGCTTATGTGAAATGCAATAATACAGTCTACGCGATGTGTAAGCGTTTTTTTTTTTTTTGCTTTGCCTAAGTTTATATGCTTTGCTCAATGCCACAACAATTTTGAAAATTTGTTGGTAAAATAGCGAAATACACACACACACACACAGTTACAGATACAAATGCGCCGCAATGAAGAACAAAAACTCGCACAAGCCAAAAGTCTTGAAGATTAAAAAACATGAATGTGTTGAGGGTACGGTTAAAGTAGATTGTTGGTTGGGCGTGTTGAGGGGCGGTTGAAGTAAATTGCTGATATGGGGTTGGGGTTGATGGGGTGATGGGTTCATGTGTGTGAGTGCGGCAAAGAAAACTATGCCGATATCTTCGATGCTGACGTTTTTCGAGTTGTTTGGCCTAAAAGTTTTGTATTATTGTTGTTGTCGTCGTAACTTTATTTAAGCGTTTTTATGACCGTCATGAGTATTTTGTATGCGGCGCCAGGATTCTTGCTTCCTTCTTATGTTTTATATATTTTTTTTTCCAGTTCTTTTCTTTCCTTTTGCTCCTCTTTTTTTCCTCACCATTTTTGTGGCATAGTTTCTTGGAATTTGTGTTGTTTGCGCCATTATTTTTATACAACTTTCATTTGCAGTTCTTGTTGTTGTTGTTGCTGTTCTTCAAACGCATGTGTGCAAGCGTAAAGGTCTAGATTTACCTGCCTTAATGGCTTAGGCAGTGAAAGTGGCAAATTGGCATTTTTCAAAAAGTGTTCACCGTCAAATTTAAAAAAAACCAGTAAGGGAGCTATTTTCAGCTTTGCTGAAACTTATATACTCTTGCAAGCTTTTGGAAAATCCGTTTTATAGTTTTTCTAATAAGAATCTTATAAGTTTATAAAGATAAAGGGGCATAGCCCCGCCCGTTTTCTAACTTGTTTTCAAGAGTACAATGCAATCATTCTACACTTCATTTTACGATTTTCTATCCCGTCTGCTAATAGATAAATCACATTTTTAAGTTTTTCTCTATATGGGCGGTGCCACGCCCTTATGTCCGATTCTTATGAAACTTTGTAATATGGTCAAGGATTCTAAAAAACGCGTAACTGCAAGGTTTCATTTGTTTATAGTTGAAAACAAAAAAGTTTTTTTAACAAAAACCGAATTTTTGACCGATTGTTCCTATGGGAGCTATATGCTATATTTATCCGATCTTCACCAATTTTGCAGTGTGTCTTAATTTACGTCCAAGATGTTCTTGTGCAAAAAATCGAGGCGATAGCTTTAAAATCAAAGAGTTTATTGAGGAAAAACCTCATTTTTGACCGATCGTTCCTATGGCAGCTATATGCTATAGTATTCCGATCAAGCTGGTTTCTACATATAAACTGCCTGCAAGGAAAAGAAAATTTTCTGCGTTTAAATTTTTTTGCTAACTTCAAAACTCTGGGAGGAGTTCGCATTGAAACAGACAGACAGACAGACGGACAGACGGACAGACAGACAGACAGACAGACGGACAGACGGACAGACGGACATGGCTATTTGAACTCGTCTCGTCGTGCTGATCAAGAATATATATACTTTATATAGTCGGAGATGTCTCCTTCTCTGCGTTGCAAACTTCACGACAAAGTTAATATACTCTTGCAAGAGTATAAAAATAATTAGCAGCAGACAATTGACAAGGCTGACCAAATGGCATTGTTAAATAATATTTTTTTTAAGTAATTCATAAATCAAATGGGTGTGTTGCACTTGAAGGCGTCTCCCGACTTTTGCTTCTGCTCTTCTCGCACCTGATGTCCTGCTGCTCTTGTATTTTGTTGTTTTATTGTTGTTGTTTTTTTCGCAGCCACACCGCAAAAGGCTCGAAAAGAACACAAAATCATAATTATAATAATATACATTACAGAAGAAAACGAGTGTCATAAACACAAAAAATATGTGAAAACTATTCTAGTAATAAATCACGAAAACAACAAAATCGTAAAAAAAGAAGAAGAAAAAACGGAATTACGAAATAATGTGTCAAAAGAGCGCGGTCGTCACCTCTGTCGACATGCGTCACCTTTGGAACCTTTATTGGACACGGCGCGTATACGCAATGTGAGGCACACGCAAACAAGAGTTAAAGGATATTCATATATACATATGTGTGTGAGTGTGTATGAGTGTGCGCTGTGTGTGCGTGCGTGCGTGTGTTTGCGTGTATGTGTGTAACTGTTAATGGCTGTTTGAAGCATTAAAAACCATAACACAAAATTGAAATATCACACATACGCCAAGTTCGCCCAACCACCCAAAAATTCGGGGTCAACCTTTTTGGTTCATTTGTAAGTATTTTCTCTGTTTTTTATTTTGTTGTTGTTTGTATTTTTTTTGCTTACTTTTATTATTTCGACATAAATTTTTACTTTCGCGCTATTTTTATGCGTACGGGTGGGAGAGCCTTGTTGGTGTGTGTGTGTGTGCGCGTTTTTGTTGTTTTTTTCGCCCTTGTTTTTATTGCATTTTAATGTTAATTTGTAGTAAAGAAACGTGCATTGTGGCATTTTTGTTGTTGTTGTTGGTGTTGCTGTTTTTCTTTTACTTTGAAAAATTATGATTATTGCTTGACTCCTTCTGTGCTTTGATGTGCTTCGGAAAAATTAAGTAATTTGTTTGCTTTGGTGCGTAAAATACAACAACAGCAACAATAACAAAATGCGTTAAATTTTTCCTCATTCTATTTGTTTTTTTTTTTTTTTTTTGAGTACTTCACATATTTTTAGGTTGGGTTGCGTATTATTTCTCTTGTATTGCTTTTTTGCTGCTCTTCTATTTCATTATTTCAATTTAATATGCGCGCTTTTCGTTGCTTTCTGCGCCTGCTGCGTCCACCAGCAAAATGAGTTTTTATTGCAAAATTGCGTTTTCATTTACTATTCTTTTTGTTGTTCCTGTATTTGTTGTTGTTGAAATTTTTTCCCTATGCCCACAAAATGGCCGCAAACAGTTTCGCATTTGATCATTTATGAATGGAAAGTTACTCCCAAAAAAATTAATATTAAAATAATTGAACAATGTTGTTGTCGTAGTCGTCGACTGTCCCTAAAAATATGCTAATGCCTTTTGTTGCTATTGTTATTGTCATTTGCGTTTCGCTTTCGTTAATGAAGTAACGCAATTAATGCTCCTTAGGATATAATATGCGTTTAAGGTTGGTCAAACTATGTGTGTCGATGATCAATGGGAGACTTTTTTGAATTATCTTTCAGTATAAAATATTCTTATAAATTATGAAATTCATTAAAAAAAAACAATGAAGTTTAACTAGGAAATAAGCAACGATAACAAAATTAACATTACGACACTTGAGTGCGTTTTCATTGTGAAATTATTTAAAATGAGGCTGATGCAGGTTTGCTACCAAAAGCAAGTGCTTGTGATGTTAGTAGTTATTTGGGAACTTAATTGGTTAACAGCTTTAAGAGTAACACTTGCCTCATATCACTATGGCTCAATGGCATAACTTAGAAGAATACAATTTATATGTGCTGTTTATTTCACTTCGTCAGCAATTTTTGTTTAGTTTATTTTTAAATGCTTTATGTCACGCTGCTTATGCACTTAACATGTGTCAAATATGTGTTTCAGGAACATTTATGCATGTCTCATAACTTGAAACGATTTCAGCGCTTAAAATAAATTATTCTTGTCGACAATCGAACCCTTCTCTAATAATAATAAAAAAATAATAATACATGATATCTTATGTATTAATACATAAAATATATTTTTACTGTGCAGCACACAAAGTGACTGTAAAATTAGAAAAATAGCAAAATATACAAAAATATCTGATTATCATAATCTTGTATATCTAAATTACAATATAGAGGTTTACATGGTCATTTCCGCCATCTGTGAAAAATCTAAATTCAACAGCAGAAAAGAAACCTGATTTCGCCATTTTGAAATGCGGCCAAGAGTTAAGAAAAAAAACATACCTAGAAACAAAAAAACAAAACTTATTCTTAAATCTTAACGAGAAACGCAGCAAAATGACCTACGATAAAAGATTTTACATTTAACTTTTTGTTGGCACGCATTAGTTTTTTGTTGTTGTTGTTCATTTTGGATGCTGAACAAAGCAACGCGCGATCATTAATTAAAATGTTGATGGACCAGTTTTTTGTTCTTCTTCTTTTCCATTCAATTTTTCTTATAAAATTTGCTTCGCTTCAACTTCTTCTTCTTCATCTTTGTCTTTGATTTGAGTTCGTTCTTATACAATGCGTTCCTACACTAATACAACCGCAAAAGCCAACAAAAAAACAACATGAAAGAATTACAACTACAATTACAGAACGCACAAGTGTATGGTACAACAATAGCAACACCAACAACAACAACGAAAATAGACGAGCAAGAGAAACGTTACGAAAAGCGCAAAGCAGCAAATTTAGAAGTAGAAGAGGAAGAAGAGGAAGCAGAAATAGAAAAAAGCCTCTGTGGATCGTTTCTATTATAATCAGTGGCATTATTTGCTGCTCTCCTCTCCTCTCCACTCCGCTACCCTTCTCTTTCCTTCACTCCACTTCAATGCTCTCTGCTCTGCTCTGTACTTCATGACTGCTGTGCTGCTGATGTTGTTGTTGTTGTTGCTGCTATGGCTATGCTGCTGCTTTAGGCTTAAAGAGTGCGTATGGTGGGGGGCCGGGAGGGTTGGCGCATGGCCCGCGTTAGGCGCACACGCATTCTGTGCGTTTTTTTATTGCTTCTTGTTTGGTTTTTTTTTTTTTTTTTTTTGCGTTTTCTTATGCTTTGCTCTTCACTTTTCTGTGCGCTTTGCTATGCTGTGCTCAAAATAGGCAACAACAATCATGCTTACAACAACAGCAATAAGAAAAAAGCTCAGCGATGAGGTAATCGCGTCGCACGCATCTTTTTTACAACGCTTACGTGTGTATGTGTGTGTTGTTGTTGTTGTTGCTCTTCTAGCTGAAGCTGTTGTTGTGATTGTTGTTATTATTATTGTTGTTTGCGCGTATGCTTAATACGCTTTCGGTTGAGCAAAACATTTGTCTATCGCTGCATGTGTCGACTTGAGTCGATTTGATTCAAGTTGAGCATCGAGCCAAATTTTTTGTGCGTAGCGCACAAAGCGTTCGTCTGTGGCCGACCCCTCTCACTGCTGCTGCTGCTCATGCGGTTGCCACCTTTGTTGTTGTTGCTGCTATTGTTGTAAAAATTTATTGGATCGCTGAACTGTTTGAAATATTATTTTTTGTATTTTTTTTTATCTTATTCATTCGAATAGTTGCTAGTCTGACTCGTAGTTCTTGAGATTAAGACCCTTTGACATCTAATAAATTTGTTGTCTGCGCGTTTTTGACTTTTTTATTTGTTATTATTATTTTTTTTTTCTTCTATGACAGCACAAAAAATAACACAAAAATAAAAAAGCAAAAAATATAACATTTGCAGCCAAGTTTTTCGAAAGTAAGGCAGATCGCAGATACTTTTGTGTGCCAAAGTACTAATTGAGCTACTTTTGTGCTTAAATAAATGTTGTTAATTATCGCATTACCGAACGTGGGAACAAATCTTGCAATAGATTTTTTGGTGTATTGAATGATGATCATGTTTAGTTTGTATTTCTGCACGCCATTTTCAGGCAATTTGCTTAGAATCAAAGCGAAAGCACTTGATTCGTCAACGATGCCACACACACACACATACATACGCACACAGATACACACAAACTCGCATAAATACACACAACAAGCGCACACATGCAGCGCATGAGCGCGACAAAGACAAATGCAGTCCAAGTGCTCACACACACACACACACACACATACACACATATAGAGCACTATTGCAACGCCCCAAAAAGAGAGTTTGCAAAAACAAAAACCAACAACAACAAAATATAGAAAAAGCACAAGAACAAAAAACAAGTTTTAAGCTTAGCTTTTCTGCTCATCTTCTCATCTCCGCAACTTCGTCTTCTCCTCCTGCCGCTCTCTGCTCCACACTTAAGCAGCGAACGCATGCGCTCTGCCTGAGGCGCACAGCGGCGGAGCCCTTAAACAATTTCTGATGTACGAAGCATAATAAAGTATTGAGTACTTAAAAGTTTATTAAATTTCATTAATTTAGTAATTAGCGAAAAAAAGAAGGTTACAAGAAGATATTTTGCCGCTTTTGGTGAAACTGTTTGATTGATTGATTGATTGGTTGCGTACGTCGGGAACAGTTTGCAGATGAGCTTCAAATAGCAACTCTATTAGTTCAAAGTGTCTATAAACATTACAATGAGTAAGTCATTAATTTGCAATTAGTTCTTGGGCGGCGCCGTGGGAAATCGAAAATTAGTTTAAATATAATAAATATCATTATTATTTTTTTTTTTGTAGGGCAAGAAAACTCCAAAGCAGTCAATTATTTAAAAGCTCTTAATTTTGAAAAATATTTTCACTTACATGCTCATAAATATCTCTGACTGTTCTTTAATATTTTTGTTGTTGTTAACGAATTTTAATTAATTTGGTTTTATTGTAATTTTTGTATTTTTTTTTTGGCATATTTTGCAGTTTTTGTTGTTGACTATTTTTATGTTTATTGTTGTTGCCTTATTTGTGGTTATTTCTTGTGTTTTTTTCCGCCTTCTTCTCCCTTGCCGCTCTCAACCGAAGCTTGTTCTGCTGCTGCTTGAAGTTGTAATGTTTTATGCGTTACACTCAATTGAATTCTTTTGGCTTTTGAAAGTTTTGCAAAGCAGCAAAACAACAATAACAAAACAAAAACAACAGCATAAATGTCTTGAGTTATTTTCAAATGCTGAGGGCGACGCAATGGAGAGCAGCTCAAGCAGAGCCCGAATAAAAGTTTACGTCAGCACATTTGCTGCTCATTTACATTTTATGCATAATAAACAAATAAAAAAAAACAGAAAAAAATAAGAATTCTTAGTCAAAAAAAAAAATACTTATGTATTTTCCTTGCTAGTGAAAAAAAATAATTCTCATGCCAAGGGTTGCCAAATATTGCAATTTATTAGCAAATATTTTTCACTTCACCGCTTAGAATAATAACAAAAAAAAAACAACAAAAATTCAAATTAATGTCCGCAATGCTTGTACTAATGTAGTGTATTAGACAAGCGTTATAGCTTAATTCATCTTTAGATTTCAAGTTGCATGCCTTTGCTTGAAAACAAATCGAAATCGTTTTCAAATACAACAAAATTGACCCAACTTAACATCAAAGACCGCAATTGGCGTTTTACAACGACCAAAACAACAAAAACAACAACAAAAGGGATACAAATTATGTCGAGAGAACAGAGTCAAAGCGAAAAAAAGAACCAGGACAATGTAAAATTTACGCTGCAAAAACAAAGAAAAAAATAAAGAAGGAAGCACAACAGCAGGAACAAGAAGACGAAATCAAAGACAAGCCAATAAAATGCAAACACACACATTAAAAACAAGAACAAAAAGGCCTAAAAAAAGGGTTCAAGGACATTTAATACATAATTTTTACTACCTTACACATTGAGCACGTCGCTCAAGGAACATAAGGCACGACAGTAGAGCAACAACAGCAGAAGAAGATAAAGAAGTAGTCAACTGGTCACAGGAGCGGCTGAGGTGTTTCTCACTTTCTTGAATTAAAAAGAATCTTGTTCTTGTTTGTCACTTACATTAAATGAAATAAAAGAAATATGAAAAAAACAAATTTAAAAAATCTTCGATTTAATGCACAATGGAAAAAAACTGAATAATAGAATGGCTTTAACAAAATGTATAAAGTTCTTTGTTCATTCCCTTTTAATGCTTCATTGAACTTAATTTTTACCATTGACTTTTCTTTTTTTTCACAAAATTGAAGGCAATCAACTGCCTTAACAATTGTCATAATGATCGTGGTGAATCAAAGAAGCACAAAATCACTCATGGCAACGTTGATCAGCCCTGCGATACAAAGACAATTTAACCCTTGCTTCACAATACCTTACTTGACGCCGGGCCCAAAAAACGCTCCTGTGACGCCACAAGTGAGCCTTTAGTCATTCATCTCGTTTCGTTTGTTCGTTGAATGCTAATGTAATAATTTTTTAAGATTTTTGTGCCTCAAAAGCTTTTTCCCTTTCCTATTCTTGGCTTGGCTTGACTTGGGTTGTCATGTCCTTTTTTCAACGTTGTCCTCTCAAATCTCAAATTTATTTCAATTGCTGTTGTTGTTGGGATCGCTTCTTAAGCACAGTTTAATGCTCTATTACACAATAACTTGTTCTTTTTGTTGTTGTTGCTGTTGTTGTTGTTGATGATGCGCAAGGACACGCCGGCCATGCTGCTAAGGTGCATAAGGACGCTGGCGCTAGGCTTGATGATGTGGCAAAGGGGAGTGGCGGGTTGAGGTGAGTCGTTGCGGTTCGAAATTGATATTCATTGGCTCATTTTGTCGACTCTCACTTTGATGTTAACTTCCTCTTTTTTTGGGCAATCGATTATTGGGCAAATGAACTCAAGTGACTGAGATCCTTTTTGTTTTCGTTATGATTCAATTGGCATTATTAAATATAACAAATTGTAAATAATATTTAAAATTTATTTATTATCAAATCAAAGCGTGTAAACTTTATTACGTAACATATTTGTTTTTTTTTTCGTTTTTTTTTTGTTTGTCGAAGAGGCGCAACATAAAAAAGGCCTGCATTTGCTTATTTGTTGTATGAAATGAAACAAGCTCGTGTGGTAGCATGAGTGTGTGTGTGTGTGTGTGTGTGAGTGAGTGCGACAAGCACAAATTGTATGTGAATTAGAGCAGAGCAAAGTTGGGGGTTATAAAAATTAGGTCACGCACGCATCGCATCGCGAGACGCACTCAGATACAGACACAACAGAGGCAACAACAACAGCAACAGCAGTGACAGCGACATAGACAGATACAGATACGCCATCGGCTGTGACTATGCGCAAGCATTGCATTGTAAGCATGAGCACAGCGCTAATACAAAATACTCAGATACAGATACGCAGATACATAAGTATGTACGTGTAGTTTTGTTTGCGGCAATCAGTGACGTTGCGCTGCAAGCGAAGCACATTTTTTTTTTTTTTATGCTCATTTGTTGCCTGCGAGAAATAAAAATAACGAAAAAAAAATAAAAAACACAAAATTAAACAAATACAAATTCTGTTGGCTTCTTCTTCTTTTTTCTATCTTTTTTTTATCTATGTAAATTGCGCGGGTGTCGTTAATTTGCCCGTCGCAGTCCCCCTTTGCGCCTACCGCGTGTGGCATGTATCTCTTTATGCGCCGCAGACTGCAACATTTCATATTGTGCGTGTGGCACTCATGTTGTTGTTTGCCTACAATTCTAACACATTTGCCGTCATTTCTCATGCAATATAAATTGTTGTTGCTGCTGTTGTTGTTATTGTTGTTGTTGTTTGGGGGAAATTTAGTAAAGTGGGTCATTGCATATTTCGCTGGCGGTGTTGCAATGCCAACACTTTTTATTTAGCTGTCTTTGATCTCACACAGATATCTCTCTCTCCTTCTCAGTGTGTTCCCCTCTTTCTTGCACGCATGCTGCGTGCTCAACAAGCCACTGAAGTCGTTAAGCATGAATTTATGAACGTTTATGAGCATTGAAGTGCTTTATTTTATTTGTAAAAATTTTTGTAAAAATTCTATGCAATTGCAATGAGTGACATTCATAAATAAGGTTTTTATCTCATGCGATGAACTTTAGCTGAATGATGATTCTTACTTTGTGTTGAATGAGAAGGCGTTGAAAAAAGATATGAGTCAATTAATGGCACTAGAGGCCGGGATAAGCTCTTCTTTGTTAGACAGCAATTGAGGTAACTAACTATCTCGATAATTCGGACACTTGATAATTCGGACAACGCAGTATTCCGGATACAGTCTTCCTTTCAATTGCAGGCTCTGTAATTCGATATTTCGGACATTGGTCGAGTACTAATTTTCCGAATTATCCAGATTTTACTAAACTTGAATTGACAGTTAATGTTTAATGATCTGTTTGGTTGGAAAGTTTGTTGCCTCGGCTGATCACCTGTTTGAGAAGAACATTCTCAAGGCACAACGGATTACGGAATGCAAACTTGACCTATTTGTGGCAATTCCGACAATTCCGGATTTAGCTAAGTACAGTTCCGGGACTTCCGGGATGAAAAACAAATTTCGACATTCTTTAATAACGAGTTAGGAAAATGTTTTCTAGAAATCAAAACAGAGTATCTTTGATACAATTCTTTTAAGTATATTTAATTAGTGTTGTGTATCTTTAACCTTTATTTAATGAGTAATAGTAATAAATTAAAGTTCTTTTCTATGATTTTCATTACTATGTATCAGTACTATGTATGTGTGTATGTACGCTCTTCCTGTGCAATAATTAGCTTAATTTATATGACAAGAACAGATACAAATACACAAAAATTGTGTATCAAATGACGGGCATTATTGACACAATGAACGCATTACAACAAATGCAATCAAGTCGACAAGTCAGGAACTTTTTGTGAGTGTATGAGTGTGTGTCTAAGTGCTTGAATACGCACAGAGATACATGAGCATAAACAGAGCAGAAACGCACTCGATACTCGCAATGATATCATCTTATCAATTGGGGCTATTTTTGGGTGCATGTGTGTGTGTGTGCCCATGAAATATTATGCGTGTATGTACGTTTATGTTTATATTAATATTATGTAAAGATATTAATGTTCTTTTTTTTTTGCTATTTCAACATTACATTTCGTACAACAATAAAAATTGCCAAAAATCTAACAACAACAATAATAAAATGCAGTATACACAAAAATTTCAAAAAAAAAAAAAAAAAATGCTCGCCTACACAATTTCAACTATGTATGCGTTTGTATGTGTGTGAGTGTGTGTGCAACTTTTACTATATATTTATGTGTATTTATATATGTATTTATGTACTTGAATGCTATGTGCATGTTCGTTCACATTGAAAATGCTTAGTGGCAGAAAACGCAACGAGTATATAACAAATAAATGCTAAAATTTCACAAAAAAAAAACACAAAACAACAACAACTACAAAGCACACCCAAAAAGCAAGAATAATACAACAAAAAATATACAAAAAAGCATACGCACTGAAATACGCATGAAAAAAGAAGGAAAAGAGAATACAAAATGCGTCGACGGCCTCAAGTCTTTCCGTATATGCCATGCAGCCCCCACACCCCCTTCCCCATCCCCCTTCCATAGACTCAATATGCGTAGAAACAACTCCCACAATCTATATATACATACACACACACACAAACACTACATTGCAAAAGTGCGTTTCTAAGCACACGCAGCAAAAAAGTAGAAGAAGAAGCATAAGCAGCAGCACAACGAGCAACAAAAAGCACCGAAAGGCGAAGAAGAAGCAGAAAACAGCAAACGAATGACGACGAGAAAAAAAACGCATTTAGAGCCTGGAGGCATGTGGTGGCGCCAAAAGTGGAGCACACGCGTATATACATATGTACATGCATACACACACACACACACATACAAACGAACGAACAGCGGCAAATACATAGCCAAAAATGTGCGTGTGTGTGTGTGTGTGTGTGCGTAGATAAGCAAAACGGCAAAAATGTTTATTTGTCGGACAGCGAGCAGAGTGCGGAGCAAGCTGCAAACCAAAAACAACAACTGTGTGTGGAAGAACGAGAGAGCGCAAAGCCAGCGAGTTGTTGCTATTGTTGAAGTCGCACTCGAACGAATTCTGCAATGGCGTCCATTGTATTTCAAATGGCAAAATACGCACTACACGCAACGAGAGCAACGCAGAAAAACCAACAACGACAACAACAACAACAAGCAAGCAATAACAGCAACGGCAACGGCAATGGCAACAGCAAAGCAGCGATAAAGTGTTGGTAAGTTGCTGATGTTGTTGTTGTTTGGGTATAGGAGATTGCAGAGACGTCAGGAATGGCAATACACACGCACGTACGCGGGCACGCATTCTGACTGTGCACAACAGCCATACGCACATACATATAAACAAGCATACACACACACAGTGAAGCTTACACAATTTCATGCATACATAGGCGCACACGCACTTAATGGCCTGCATTTGTGTGCGTTTTCATTCGCATTCGCATTTTGTTTTCTTATTGGTTTTTTAGGCGGCAGCAGCAGCAGCGGCATACGCTCTTACTCACTCACTCACTTATTGATTCGCACTCATGCCCAACACACAGAATGCGAATTCATGCGTTGTTGACTGCAACAACAATAACGACGCCAACTACACAAACATTCGCAGCCGCAGTCACAGTCGGAGCAGCAGCAGCAGCAACATCGTAGCGCCAAAACACACGCACTCACACTCACACACACACACACACACACAAAAACAAAAAGAAGAGCGTAAAAGAGGCCTACTCAATACAACAAGAACAACAACTCGATTGACTACTCTACTACACTCGCTCCACGTGTTCCACAATTGCGTAAACTTGAGTTTTTATTCTCTTCCCTCAGCTATTTTCAATCTTTTTTCGCTATGCTTTTTTTTATGTTCTTTGCGCTTTCGTAATATCTCAGCATGACATTCATGTTATTTGTTGTTGTGTTTTTTTATGTTTATTCTGCATTCAATGCTGTGAGCGAGAGAGCAAGTGAGCGCAGCGCTTGATTATACTCTCTGGGTACCGGTTCTATCCAGAGAGTATAAAAATATAAATTTTAATACTCTCTGGGTTCTATGATGCGCTCATTTCCCCACTCGTAAGTTTGTTTGTGTGCGTGTGCTGTTTGTGTAAAAAAAAGCTTCTTGTTCGCTCTCTCGTTCGTTTTGGTTTTTGCATTTCGTTCCTGTTTTTTTTTGTTGCGTTTTTTGTTTTTGTATATTGGAAGCGCAGGAGAAACAAGTTTGCAGTTGTGTTGGAGAACAGTGATGCCAATTGAATTTTTCCTGCTCAAGATCTGTTGTCTTTGAAAAGTCTTAGCCGAACGCAAATATCGAACATCTCTGAATTGGGATTCTTATGCGTTTAATGTAGCTTTCTGAAATCCTAGAAGTCAGACCAGACTTTTGTCAACTTTTTAAAAGCTTATAAGTTACATAAATAGTGATTTATGCAATACATTCTCAAAGGCAACAATAAGTTTGGCGTATGTGTTCCTTATAAATCATCTTACGTATTGAATGAATCGCTTCTAAATTGTGTAAAACAATTGAAATATAATTTTAGAAATTTCAATAAAAAAATGTGTTTTTTATGAATTGTTCTCACACTTTGGTTTTTTTTTTTTAATGTATGATAGATGAGTAGGTAGGATCATTTAGGGGTCTTAAATTGACTATGGAACAATGTAAATTTTGTTTTATTTGTATGTAATTCATTTTCTTTGAAATTAACGCCTTTTGTAAAACGTTCTTTGTAAAATATTCAATAGCACATGACTTGTTTTGGATATTTGTAAATTCGGGTTAAGTTTCACAAGCCTATCAAATTTAGCAGAATAATATAATAACCAAATCAAGAACTGTGTTGTTCTTATTTGGATCCTTGTAAAGCTTTTTGTATTGTCATGTTAATTTTCAATACTTTTATCTTTTCTTAAGTTTTGCAAACCAAATACAAAATATGTATATTGTATCTAAAAGTGCCATGATTCTACGGTGCAGCTTTATTATTGGCACAAACATGTACCCAAGAAGAGGAAACATGAACTGAGATAATCAAAATGTCGTTTTCAACAAAAGAACTTATTTTCAATGCCTTTGAATTCAAATGCAATTGTTGGGTTTTGATTTTCATATGCAAATTGCATGAGGTGAGCCTGTAATGTGAGAGTGCTGAGAGGGCGCACTATGAAACCCACCCCATTAGAAGGGTGCAATAGCAGCAATAGTGCATACACACGCGTAGAAAGATGCTAGAAATGCTTAATTCAATGAATAAAAATATTAATAATCTGTTAATGCAATGGGTATACATTTGATTAAAAACTGCAATTTTAAATAATTACTTTTCTCCTTCTGATTGGTGTGTATATTATTGTACGCATTCATATCCTGTCGTAGTTCTGCAAGGCAAAACAAGAAGAAAAAAATTGCAAGGCGCGTGCATTCCAATTGGATTAACACCAGCACTCACACAACGCAAAGTGGTTGAAAAAACATGAGATAGGCAGCCAGCCGAGCGCAAAGCCAACTGACAGACAGAGCGCACATGCATAATAGCAGAGAGTATAAAAATACTCTGTGCATAATAGAGCGCGAGAGAGCAGAGAGCATTAAATTAATTTCTCTAATGCGATGCGCTTACTCACGCACACTGTCGCAACTCAGCTGTGCGACCGAAAACCGTACGATTCAACCGAAATGCAAAAAAAAACGCAACACACTCGCGCTCGCTTGCTCTGTCTGTCTCACCATATAATTCCGCCGTTCTCGTTCTCATTCTTATTAGCTGTGCAACGTTGTTGTTGCTTCAATACTAAGCAGCCAGAGTTTTGCTGTCATGGCTTTGACTGCGTTTTTTTGATACTGCTTGGGTTTTATTCTTTGTTGTTGTTGAGTTTTTTGCTGCGTCCCACTGAGAGAGCATATGTACGCGCGCTCTCGCACTCAACTACTTTTGTTGGTGACTCTGTGCAGCTTTTGCTGCTGCTGCTGCCGTTTTTCTTATTCGCGTTGTTGTTCATATAGTTTAAACGCAATTCATGAAAATTCATGTTATTATTCGGTTTTAGGTTTCGGCTCGCGCAGCACAAGCAGCGGTGTGTTGTTGTGCATTCGTCTCTCGTAACGTTTTCTAAATAAAAATTACATTTTTTGATAAATTCAACATCAATCACAACAACAACTAGAATATAAACAAACAACGGTACGGCAAAAACAACAGCAGCAACAACAACAACCACTACAGCAACACTAAATAAACCGCTTTAAAAATTTGTTGCAATGCAAAAAAAAAAAAAATAAAAGTTATAAGAATTTTTAATAAAAAAAAATTTGTGCATCAAAAATAAGTAAAAGTATATAAGTGTGCAAAAAAATACATATATATACATTTATATATATAAAGTGTCTGCTGTCGAAAATAGCAATTTTTTTCTTATGATTTTAACAGTTATTGTTTTTCGTTTTAAAACGCATTTTCGCCGCTGCGAATTTTTGGCAGAAGTTGAGGTAAAGCTTGAAAAAAAGTGTCAAAGAAAAAAAAAAACAGTTGCTTTATGACTTTAGTGATGTGCAATGCAAGTGACTTTGGTAAAAAAAAAACAAAAAAATAAAAAAAATATTTTAAATATTTTAAATATTTGATGTTTAGTCATTAAAATAATATTTCATACAAACATTTGCATTTTGTGTCGCTTGCAATTTGCGTTTAAACCGTGTCCAACTGTTAAATGTATGTCTGAATGTGTGTGTGTGTGTGTGTGTGTGTGCATGTGCAGGGTTGCTGTTTTAGCGACGGTCAAACAAAAATTGCCTTCTTCAAATGCAGAAACAATGCAATTCATTATTTGAGTTCTTCAAATGTGTGTTTATGAACAAAATATACATTAAAAATCTAAGAAAATTTATACAACAACAGTTCAGTCAATGAAATTTACAACGCAAAGGCAACAAAAATCAACCCCTTCACCTCAACCAAATCCTTGCTTGCTTTATTGAGTTCACTCGCGTGCCTTCGCCATTTATGCATATTTGTTTGGCTATGTGTGTGTGTGTGTGTGAACGTTTTATTGTTAATTTTGCATATGTATGTTTGAGTGTGTGCCGTATGCAAAAAAATGCATAGTGCTAGAGATAGAGTGAGACAAAAAGTGTGCACTGTGCACATGCATAGAGAAGCGACGCCAATAAGAAATCGTTTGCTTACAGTGGTGACTAAAATAGTATTTGAATACAAAGACAAGTAACAAAAAAATCACATCACAAACTATTTTTGCATGCAAAGTGTTCAACAAAAAAAGCAACAAAATAAAAAAATAATTCTAAGAACAAAAAGAAATAAATAAATATATATAAACATTGGGTATGGCACAAGAAAGCGCGAACTTTCCGCCCAAATGCTGATAAGCCTGTAGAGCAAATATTTCTTGGCACTTGACTAAATCACATAGAATCGTATAAATCTAAGTTTTTGTTTTTGTTGTTGCCTACACAAATATAAGTTCTACTATACAAAAATTTTTTATAACTTATTTCTTTCATTCTTTTTACAGATAAAAATAGCATAAGCAGACAGACAGACAGACATACAAACATACAAAATGTCTAAAATGCATGACATCAAGTATAAACAACAACAACAAACAATGTACAACAAAATGTTTGTGCAAAAACCCGTTTTGAACATTTGAAAATTATTATTGAAAAATATAATAATAATAAAATTAAATAAAATTTCGTAAAAATGAACTGAAAAAAAAAAAAATAATTCATTATTAAAAAATAATTCAAAAAAATTGGCAATTAAATATTTCTGCTAAAAAAAATACAAAAACAAAACAACTTTCGGCTAATCTTATAAATGCTGCGCGCAAAATTATGTAAAAAAATATTTTTGGCTAATTAGATTAATTAGAATTAACGCAAATGGCGCAATAAATGCGCTATTAAAAAATATAAAATAAATAAATACAAAAACTTATGTGCAAACTTAAATGACAAAAATAATCAACATTTATTGAATAAAAAACACAAGAAAAAAAAAGAGACAATTTCAGAATAAATGTAACTTTTTAGCAGTAAAAGCACAAAACAAGAGTGTAAAACTGAAATAGCAACAACAAAAAAAAGAAAAAACAAATGATAAAAAATCTATAAAAATTTAAGCCACAAAAATTGGTCATTTCTTCAAAATTATTGGTTTGGACATACCGCAATACTACACCAACACAACGATAACAACAACAGTAATAACAGCAACAATAAATAATAACAACAACAATAGCAACAAACAACAAGCAAATTTATAAATAAAAAAATTATTGTACAAATAATAATAATAAAAGTAATCAAATTAAAAAACTTTTAATATAAAAAAACAAAAACAAAAAACGTGTGTGTTAGTTTGCATAAAAATTTCGTTTCGATAAAACAAAAAAAGAAAAAAGAAAATTCAAAAAAGAAGAATAAAACTCAAAGAAACAATTTTGGATGAAATAAGAAGTGTGAAGAACATTTGAACTTGAACTGTTTTTAAAGCAAAGTGAAGAACATTTTTATAAATTTTAACAAAAATAAATCATAATCAACGTATTTCATGGAACAAGGATTAAAAAGGCATTCGAAGTTAATAAAAGGTAAATATATTGTATAATACATGCCCTATAAGATCAAAGTCAATCAAATGATGTTACAATATTTTATACCTGACTGTTGCTAAATTGCATACACATAAATTACACAAACAAAAGACACGAATTTATTGATAAATAGAGACTGCTAAATTTCAAATAGTACATCTGAGATTACAAGCCCAAGCAGCCAAGGGCCTTGCTAGATTCTATGTTAACTTGTAGGTTCTTTAAGCTAGCCTAGTTCAATCTTGATAACTCAGACACTTGATTATTCAGACATCGAGTTGCTCTCTAATTCGATGATTCAGACATTGTATAAAGATATTTCTGTAATTTTTGTCTTTTGAAAAAAACCTCCCCTGCTCAGTCGGCTTTAAATAGGCCTAAAACAGACCTTGGCTAAAGCCTTGAATAGTTTTCATTACATTTGCTTATGAAATCAATAAACCGAAAGTGTTACTTTCTACACAAACATTTCGTCAATATTTTTTATTATTTTTTGTATTTGTTTTTGTTGTAAATTGTTTGCTTTTTAGGCACTTTGACAAACTTACAAAACAAACAGTTGCAAACACAGTTCAGTTTCCAAACAAACATGTACAAAAATTATAATAATTTATGCAATTTTTATTTTTTTTTTGCTTTTGTCTGTCGTACGCACAATTATAGTTTATGAACAAACCGTGGTATATTGCATATGTACATTGTACGTACATACATAGGCGATGCGAGTAAACGAGTGTGTCCAATGTTAATAGCGACGACTATGCTAATTATGCGTAGTGGCGAGGCGTAAGTTTAACATTTTTGTTAACGATTTTGTCGGTATTGTTGTTGCTGTACGCATTTACGCACTTTGCACATACAAAAATGTACACGCACCCTTTTTGAATATTATGCGTGCAGCAACGTACCTCACCCTTCTCCCCCCACCATCAGTCAGTACAAATGTCGTCATTGCTGTTTGTCAGTGTCTGTTTGCCTGGCTGCCCTATGCTATGTATGTGCGTCTCTGTTATGCGCATTGTGTTTGCTTGTGTACTTTGGCTCATTACCATCGCAAAACGCAACGCAACGCAACGGAATGAAACGCAATGAAACACAAAGCAAACGCAAAGCAAAAGCAAAGCAAACCAAAAGCAAAGAAAAGCGCAGCGCAGCTCAGCTACTTTGACCTACTTATGAGTTCCAAATTTTTCTGCTTCTTCTTTTTTTTTGTCAGTTTGTTGTTGTTGTACATGCGTTGCGCTGCGTTGCGTTTATTATGCGTGTGTGTTTTGTTGGGGTTTTTTTTTGTTTTTAGGTCTTCCGCATTTAATTAAATGCACACAAGCAACCTCAAATGTATCTAAGAACGTAATAAAGACTTGGACAGACGCGTCGAGTTTGCGTGCAATAGTTAGCAACAACAGCAACAACAAGAGGGAAAATTAGGCACTTGTCGGAAGTTGTTGTTCGTCGTCGACTGCGCTCTGTAGTGAAATCGCATTTGTCTAAGTTTTTTTCAACTTCAACTCGCTTTGCGATTGCGTAGATACTTTTTTTTTGTTTTTTGAGTTACTCACGTGCATTTTCACAATTGCTGCGTTTCGGGTTTGGCTTTTTGTTGTTGTTGATTTTTTTTTTTTTGTTTTATTTAAGTTTGAAGATTTCCCGGAATAACCCCAAAATGTGATTTCTTTGGGTTTGTAGACTAAGCGTCGTGTGCAATTGTCTTTCGTTGGAAATTTGTTTCGTTTTAGTTTTGTTTTATTATTACTGTTGTTGTTGTTGTTGTTCATTTATGCCCTTCCTCTGCTCTTGCCTTCGCTTTGCTCATCATGATTTTTTTTTTTTTTTGGTTCTTTTAGTTAATTACAACGAGTTGAAGCTTTCAAAATTGTTGTTTTTGTTTCTTATTTTTGTTGTTGCTTTTGTTTTAGTTAACGGTTACTTGCTGCAACACTTGCATGAATCTTAATTGGAGCGTGTTGAATGAAGGGTTCAACTGTAAGAAAGAAGTTTTTAGTTCAATGCACTCAAGGCCTAAAACTCTGAATGACTTTAAACTAGTCTCCGGTTAGCTTAGCTTGCATAGTACTTAAATTGAATGTATTTATTTATAAAGTGCATTTCATGAATATGTATTTTGCTGCTCGAAAACGGAAAACATTTCAAAATTGTCATGAGAAACAGAAATTTATGTCTCTGGATTGAGTCACGGTCTTTAAGTACACATAGGTTAGTAGATAGTTGGATAAATGTACTTTGTTGAATATCTTCTTTCATGTAATGAGTGCGTTTTGACTTTATTTTGCTTAAACAGAATAATTTCGATAAATCGGATACTAGATAATTCGGACAATCCGACATTTCATTGTCGGGATTATCGAGGAAGTACCTTATTTTTGTATATTTTCATGTAATCATAAATCTTTGACCACAGACTGCACGCCAGAGGGCGTTTTAACTCTATTTTGCGCATATTTCACATGTATAATTCAGACATGCGAAAAATGTTGTTATAAAAAAATGTTTAAAACAAACAAAATACAATTTTTACAAAACAAAAGTGTTCTGTGTTCACATGTAACAATTAAATATTCTTTTACTATTAGTTTGTTGTTGTTTTATAAATGTCACCTCGCAAACTATTCAAACTTTGTTTATGCGAATATGCCAGGAAGCAATAAAAACCAATTGAGAACTTCATAGTATTGTCTGAGGGAGCAAAAATTGTATGCTTTCAATCGCTCGCTCGTTCGTTCGTTCATTCGTTTGTTTGTTCCCATCATATGTATTTTTAATTGAACAAATATTTGCACAATACGAATGCAACAACAACAACAACAACAACATCATCAGCGACAACAACTACAACAAGTATGAAAGCAATGACAGCATAACACATAAAAACCAAAACCATATGCAAAGACACGCATACAAACACACACACACACACACACACACACATGCACACATGCACATACATAAGGGCATACATAGAAAGCACTTTGACGTGCCCGGCCAGCCGTCAGAGTCATTCATTGCAGATACATACATAAAAAGCGTAACCGAAAGAGCAGAAAAACTTTGAGCAATGAAAAGAAAAAGAAAAAAAAAACCGCCCAAAAAAAACTACGAAATGCGTTTTCTATTTGTGCAAACTATTACCAGCAAGCTTTGCGTATACACACACACACAAATACACTCAGCAGCAGAATAAATACACACACGCATACATACAGCAATTCATGCAGATACATACACACATATGCATGTAGATACTTTTGCATAACGTTAGATACACACATATGTAAGAGCATATATTTGCAGTAGGTTTATGTCTGTGTGTGTGTGGGCGCAGTCGTCACTTGCACGCTGCTTGCCTCGCCCATTTTGAAAAATAGAAATAACAACAACAACAGCACACATTCAGCGAAGCAAAGAGCATAAAAAAAAAAATGCTAAGCGAAAAACGAAAATAGCAAAAGACAAGCAACGCAGCGAGCAGCGGCGGCGACTGAGGCAGAGACGGACGACGGGCAGTGGTCGGCAATTAGAAGCAAGTCAGCGGCAGCGACAATCGCAGCCATAGTGAAAACAACAACAACTACAACAGCAAAAAAAAGCTAGTTTGCCAAAGCGTCTGCGTATTTGTTGCTGTGTGTGTGTGTGTGTGTGAGTGGCGCTGTGTATCTTCGTATCTGTGAGCGTCGCTGATGTTGAAGTGTTTGCAAGTCTGTGCCAAGTAGGCCTAAAATTGCTGACATGCATGTCGGCCTCTGAGTGTATTTGTGAGTGCGTGTGTGTAAGTGTTAAGACTTTACGTGGCGACAGGTGACAGGTTTTTGAAAGGTTTTTTTTCTGTTTTTTTTTTATTTTACACTATGATTCTTAATTAGTAACATTTTTTTTTTTTAGTTTTTACAACATTTTAATTGTAGATAATTTTTCAGGTTTCTTTTTTTTGATTTCATTGTAAATTTTTGTCTTCAAGTTTCAACTTTGAGACAATAAAATCAATCCAAAATAAAGAATTGTTTCATTGTTGACATTGAGAGCGGCGATAATCTTGATTACAATTATGTTGAAAATATGTTTTGAATTTTTCTTAATACAAAAATTCTTTTCATTTCAATTCACAAAAAAAAAAAAAAAAAATTATGAAATTTTTATAATTTTTTCTTGGCTGGGCATTTTTCAACAATTACATCACAAAGTCATTTGCTTGATTAGTTCTAAATGCTTTTTTTTTATTTTAATTACAAAAACAAAAACAACAAAACAAAAAAAAGCTCGTGCACATAACAACAACAACACAAATAACAAGAGCCATGAAGTAAGCAGCGAACGCTCGAACAGAGCAAAAAAGTGCGTAACGCAACGCTTATGTAGTTACAGTGGCGTTCAAAAAAATAGGACTGCGCTTCATCGAAAAACAGAGCTACTTTTATTCGGTCTTTCTTCAAAAATCACAAATAAGTTTTGAATAATCTCATTTGTAGTTGGGTTGATAAAACCGAATTTGGTGATATTCCTTTTAAGATGAATGTCGTATGTTTCAAATAGAGGGCGGTCCGGTTATGAGATCCCAACTTTGGAAGAGAATAACTCAATAATTGCTTTAAGGAATGTAGGAGAGAATAAAAAAAATTACGAATTCGGCAATTTCTCACATTTTGGTTTACATGTATGTAAGTTCCGTTAAGGAACTTCGATCCAAAAATGATTGCAGTTGAAATTCACGCATTTTTTATTGATTGTGTCAGCACAAAAACGAACTCAAACAAAAAAAAAAAAAGAAAAAAAAAAACTTCTCGACAATCAAAAAACAACAATAAGAACAACAACAACATTAGCAACTAATCAGCGAACGCAACGCGCGCATCTAAATTTTTATTATTATTATTATTGTGGTTGTTGTTGTTGCTGTTGTATTTGTCGGCAGTGGCAGTTTGGCCTGGCCTACACTTAAATTGGCTCAAAGTGCGTGTGTGCGTGTGTGAGCACTCTAAATTTTGTACACACAAGTGGGTTGGCATGCCGGTTGGGGGTTATGGGGGGTCACACACGCACGCAACTTGCACAGCAACGAAAAAAAAGCAAAAACAAAACATGAATAGTTTGAAATGAAAAAAACCTTGAGCTCGCACAACATAATTAAAAATGTCTGTTCGTCGTACGCAACGAATGCGTGAGCGAGACAAAATATATGTGTGTGTGTGTATGTGTGTGAGAGCGAGAGAGAAAAAAGCTTTTTCTTGCTTTAAATGACATTCACGCGCGCCTTTACGCACTTTAATCTATTTATAAGAATAGCTAAAGGCAACAACAAGAACAACTATCGGCTCTACTCACCAAAATCTTAAAAAGAAAACAACAACAACATACAAGACTAGAAAAACCAAAAAGCTCACGCATTGCAAATACAAGGTTGTTTGCAGTTGTTGTTGTTGCTCGATCAATAGACCTCAACAAATCAAAAATTACAGCAGACATGCGTAAAATGCATTTGTATTAGTATGATTATCATGAGCTTTTGCAGCGCAGAAGAAACTGCAAAATGAAAAATGAAAAAAAGAGCGACGACATGCGCAAAAGCTTTAACGCATTTTATGTCGCCCACAATGCTCTCTCAGTCGTGCGCTCTCTCGCTCGCATACGCACACGCATACGATCTGAATTGACGTACACACACACGCACTTTGCTTCGAGTTTTTTTTCTTTTGTGGTCAGTGTTGTGTTGGACGTCGGTTTGTGGTTTTTGTTGTTGCTATGCTGTGCTATGCTTTGCTTTGCTTGAGTGCTCTTAGTGACGACTGCGCTGCTGCATGTACATATCTAGGAGTAAGCATGCGTGTGAGTGCAATAGCAATAGTTGTGCGTAATAAATGTTCGCATGTACTCCATGTAAAACAGAGTACACTTTAATGAAATAGTTGGGAAAAAAATTTAAGTCAAATAAAAGAAAAACACCCTTTTTTCAAAGTGTTGCATAAAAGCAGTGCAGTTTCTTATCTTAATTTAACAACTAAAATCTTTCATGCACGTCTAAGTTGACGTGGTTTGAATACAAAAGAAGAAAAACAAAAAAAAAAGTATTATTAACCGTTAATGCTTTACACATTGCTCCCCAAATTTTCTTACTTACCTCAACACATTACATTTTGCAGCGCATCAGTGCATATGCAAGCTTAACAACAACAAAAACAACATCAAAGCAGGTGAAAACGCACTCATTTGAATGCTCAACCGAGGCCGTCAGTCAAACACGTCTGGACGAACAGACAGACAGTCTCATGTAGCTTTGCTTGCTTCGCTGAGCTTCTACTGCAGCTCGTTGCTTATTACTTTTTTTTTTTTTTTTTGGCTTTGCTTAAACTTCATGTGCACTTTTATGCTTCGTTGCCTAATTTGGTTGTAAGTCACACTTTCAAGTACAGCAAACAAAAGATACAATAAAAGACACGCTTTGTTTTGTTTTCCAAAGTCAGCACGGCGCAACAAAGTTTGCTGCATTTTTTAACCTTTTTGTTTTGACGTCATGCGTGGGCGAAATTTTACGCTTTGATTGTATTTATATTTGTCTTCTGCTTTGTCTTTTTGTTGTTGTTGCTGTTGTGTCTTAACTTGGCTACAATAAAATGTTTCAGTTAAATGATTTGCTGTCCGTGCATTACAATGAGTAAAGACACAAGGCAAATGAGTCATTAAAATGCAATCTTTTTAAGGCTCAAAGTGTGTTTGAAATGCAGTAAAATGTCTTTGCGACAATTGAGTCTCACAGCGCTGCAATAAAATTAAAATAATCGAGTTTCATTATGCGGCGCGCCGTCAGAAGCAACTCTAAAAGCCAGTGTCGCCATATGCCACACTGCAGAGCACACTGAAAGCCTTTTAGCGGCAAAACATGTCAAACCAGCGACCGACCGAACGAACGACTGAACGACAGCGAGAGGTTCATCAACGACTTGAATTGTGTCTGCATGACTTTATATAAACACACATTTTGCAGTGATTTACTCTGACACAGCAGCAAAGTAAAGGCATAAAAATCGCATATGCTGAAGGAGCGCAATAGAAAAAAAAGAAGGATCATAAAAAGGGCGTAATTGAAAAGCGCAAAAAAATACCAATGCAAAAAAAAAAAAGAAGAAAATATTGAATCGTGGCAACCATGAAATTGAATTGCTACTTTGAAGTGCACTCAATGACAAGCGAAACGACAGAGAGAGGAACAGAGTGTGTGTGAATTCAATGGAATGGTGAGTGAGTGAAACATATTACAGCGAGAACAACAACGTTGTTGGCTGTTGATGATGACGAGCATGCAGAAACGACAAATGATGAACTGTGAGGAGTTTCACATATGCCGTGCACACATCATTGCATTTGTACCTCGCCCCACCACCTCCTCCGCCAACAACATCAGCCAACACATCTTGTATGCATGTGTGTGTGTGTGCGTGTGTATGCTGAGCACTGTTGCCATCATTAATTAGAAATGCAAACGGTCATGTTGTCATAGGGTTGAGTGATTACATTAGCAGCAGTGAAGAGGAAAAAGCGTAGTAGAATAATAAGATTGACTAAGATGAAGATGTCGAAGTAGAAGAACAAGAAAAAGAAGAAGAAAAGCGCATTAAAATTTAAATGCTAAGAGATTTTAAAATCATTAGCAGCAACGCCTTGTTTGTTGTTGTTGGGGCTGATGATGTTGTTGTTGTCATAATCACTCAAGACGGAAAAACAAAAACATAAAAAAGTAACAATTTCCGAATTTCTTAGCATTTCTTCACTGCTCCTCTCTCTCTTTCTCTTTCTCACACTCTGCACATTAACAGCTTCTTTTCCTGTTTGTTTTTCTGTTGCTTTATTGCCCCCCTGCCCAAAGTTTGTATGCTTTCGGCGTGTCGCGTGTGCATTTCAATTCAGCGCAATTTGAAGTCTTCGGTTCTTCTGCTCTTCAGCAGCTTCTCATCAACACACTCATGCTTTCTCTATCTCTCTCACACACGTTCTCAGGCACGCATTGTTAACGGCATTAAATGTGCTACGTTAAAACATATGTGGCCTTTTTTAACCCTTTTTTCGTTGGTTTTGATTTTGTTGCTTTGGCTGCCGCGATTTACCGCTATAACCAATTTTCTTTACGGAAGTTGATTTTGTTGTTGTTGTATTTGACATTCTTCACATCAACTCAAGTGCACTTCTCAGCATCGTCAACATATTCGCTTGACTTGCGTTCAAGTGCTGCGACTGTGACATGGCGACAACAGCAACGGCTCTTCTTATTGTTGTTTTTATAACTCCCAAAATTGTATAAAAAGCAAAGAAGCTGAAGCTGCATAAAGCAAGAGGCAACAAAGCAACAGAAGAGCGAGAGAAAAAAAGAAGTAAATATACATATATTCTCATGTTGTTGTTGTCACACACAATGCGCTCGAGTGGCGCTTCAAGTGGTTCTTTCTGTGTGTGTGCGTGTGTGTTTGTTGTTGTTTGGGCAATTTACGAAAATTGGTTGTTATTGTTGTTGTTGATTCTGTTTGTGTTTAAGTTAATTAGCTATTATTAAAAATAAATTAAAAGAAAGCCATTATTATTTTATGTGAATTTTGATTCTCATAAAAATTAAATAACAAAAAAAAAAAAATATTTGTTTCTCTTGTTTTTTGGTAGTTTTACTTTTTTTTTAAAAGGTTTACAATTACAATAAACAATGTGAAAAATTGGTGTTTGTTATGAAAAAGTTAACTGAAAACTTAATTTTTGTTTTTTTTTTGCTTCCAAAATATTAAATAAATTCATCATAAATATCATTAAAGTTCCACCAAATTCACAATTTCTTTGCCTTTCTTGTTATCCTTTCAGGTAAGCAGAACCTTTGATGCCAATTAGGCCTTTCAGACGATGACGTAAGTAGTTGACTGGAAAATAATTTGCTTTCTTAGTATAATTTTCTTAAGCAATTTTTTTTTTGTTTATTATACATACTTACATGAGTATGTATGTGTGTGTGTCGCTATAAATTTTGCAATTAACGACAAATGTCACTTTGTCCGTTGTGGCCAACTTGCAGCGCAAGATTCATGCAGCGGCAGCAGCAACCCTTTACTTAAAGCATTAGGCAGGCAGTCAACTTGCAAACAAATACACACACACACACACATATCTACATATATATAACAGTGTTGTAAAAGCAGCAGCAGTCAGGCAGTGAAGTAAACTCAGCCAGACTGTTTGCAATTGCATTAAAAAACATAAATTTACTTTACGGCGCAAAAAAGGCAAGAAGAAAAAAGCAACGCTGTTGAAAAAGAAGAACAAGAAGTAGCAAAAAGTTTTATATATATATATGTACGTACATACATATATAAAATCCATTTATGCACTTCACTTCACTTGCTGTGGATGGCCATGGTAGACCGACCGACCGACCGACCAAACCAAAACGAACCGAACGAAACGAAATGAAACGAAATGAAATGAAAGCAAAGCAAAGCGACGCCCACTTGAAGGCAAATGCGCCAAAGTTTTAGGCACGGTTTGAGTCTGGGTTGGTGTGAGTCTATGCTGTGTACTGTGCTGTGTTGAGCACGCCAGTCTGGGCCGGCGTCGCCTTCGCCATTGCCGCCTGCATGCATGCATGCAAATGCCGTGCGCTCGGAGTTTGTTCGGTCTGCTGCTTGCCTATGCAATCTAAAATAATTTCTATGTTTTTTATTTGATTTTGTTCTCTTAAAGCTTTGTTTGTGTTTTACATTTTTTTTCCTTTTTTTTCTCTTCTACCACTAACCTGAACCTCTCTACCCCTCACTCCTAAAAGAAATGCCAATTTTTGCAGTGAGTAAAAAAAAGAAGAAGGAAGAATGCAATTTTTACAATATTTTGCTATTTTTTTCTTGCTCTTCTTCTTGCACAACACTATTATATGATATATTTTGTTGTTGCCACACTGGCGTACTCATTTTGCCGGTTGCTTGCTTCGTTTTGCCGCCCTCTTTTTCTGCTGCTTCTTGCTGTTGTTGCTGCTGCTGATGATGAAGTTTAATTTAGACACGCTTGTCGAGCAAGCTGCCTAAAGCAACATGAGCGAGTGGGCGGCATGGGTGGGTGCGGCTCAGAGGCGCAGTGTGACCTGTGCCGGTCGGCCGGTCGGTCGCATACCTTGTTATGTTGTTCCGTTTTGGCAGCCACTCGAGGCCAGAGAACGCTTGACATGCTCTTCAACATTTTATTGCATGCCATGCTTCTATGCACCAGCAATAGCAACAACAGCAACAACAAAAAAACAAAAACAATTCTTGCTTCTGTTAAGCGCAAATTTTTCTGCATTTTTAGTTTCAACTTGAATTTTGCATTTCTGTTCGTTTGCTTTGCTTTTTTGTTTTGTTTAACAATAAAAAATATATTTTTCAAGCGTTTTTCTTGTTGTTCTATTTCCGGTATTTTCTTTATTGTTGCTGTTGTTGTTGTGACTTCCACTCGGCTTCTTTTGCCATTTTGCTGCCATTTTTTGATTGTGTGAGTCGCTTGTATGTATGTGTGTGTGTCGATCCTAATAAATATTTATAAAGACAACAACTGCAGATGTGCCCTGCAATTTGCCTGCATCCGTTTCGCCGGCTCCTCCTTTATGCCATATTGCGCTCTCGCTCGCTCTCGGCTAAGCGCTTTGCACACATGGCGTATGCGCAATTTATGCAATAAAACTTAATTTCCGTTGCAGTTGAAAATGACAAAAATGGAACAAAACGTCATCTTTGTTTTTATTTCTTTTTTTCTATCTTTGAACTGCAAATTTTTTAGCGACACGCCTCTCAGCTGCAGTCGCAGTCGCCGCCCAACAAAATTCGATAGCCGGAAATCTAAAAAAAATATTTTTTTAAATGCCACAACAGCATAAACTCATATATTTCTTTATCAACAAAAATGTATTGTTTATTTTGTATTATTTTTATTTGCATTTTGTTTGCACTTTTATGCGCAAAAAAGAAGGATTGAAAACTCTATTTTTTGTGCTTTGTTGTTTTATGAATTATTTTTAAGCTGCGCAAATGCGTCATTTTTTTCTCACAGCGTTTTTCCATACATTTTGTTGTTTCAGTGCAACGAAATTTATTTATTTTTTTTGATTCTTCGTGGAAATTGCGCGTTTTTTGTATAAATAAATTTATGCTGAAATGCATTTGTTTGCTGCTTACAATGGAAAAGTTTCTCAAGCCACGACAGGGGTTTTTTTTCTGGTAAGCTGTTTCGTTTTAATTGAAATGTCAATCCTTTTGTGCTTTGTTTCATATTAAACCAAAAAAAGCGACTCAAATGCAATTCAGTGTAATATGAGTTGTTGATTCTAATATTAAAGCTTACCAAATGAGATTAACCATATATAACACTATTAAAGTAATGAGTACGTAGATCAGTTACTCTCCTATTCTGACAACATTCTTTTAAATGGCATGCAATAAGGATTTTAACAGCGTGTTATATAGATAACAGCTGTTAAACTGTTAGAGTTGCCAGAATAGGACATTTGAGCAGATCACCACAACTTCTCTTGAAATTTATATTTGCTGAAGAGAATTTTTTATTTAAATATTTTTATTAAATTTTATATTTGTGCTCAATAATTCAAGCTTATGACGAATACATCATTTTTAAAATCAATATAACATAATTTAGCTGCTAAAAAGTAGACTAAACTTGATGCAAATCAAGAAAATTTTACAAAAACGGTCCACAAAAAAAACACAGCATACTTTTAGTCGCTGATGGTTGTATGTCTTATATCATATAAAAGGCTTTTGACACTAAAAATGCTTTAAAGGCCAACGCATATAAACTAAAATCTCACACGCCTTCAAAGCTGCTAAGAACTTAAAGCGATGCATGGCGAGAAATGTGTATTGAAAATCTCTATTGCAAATATCCTGAAAACGTAAATCCTTTTAAGACTAAGCCGCACTGTTGGTGTGCCAAACTAAAAACCTTTTAACAAAAATAAACAAAGAACCATGAGCAGAATGCAAAACGGACTGAAATAATGAAAGGCAAAAAAGCCAAAAGAAAACATAGAAAAGAAGCAAAAAAAAAAAACAAAAAAAAACCTTGCATGCGACAAATGCAGCTCAAACCACACACACTCACATACAAGCACAAGCAAACAAAGCTACACATACACTTACAAGAGCAAACAAGCATGCTGCATATAAGTACATACATTTTAGTTGCGAGATACATATGAGTGTATCTATGCGGCTGCATGCATTCGTAGCGTTTGTGGCAATACGAAAAAGCAACGACGGCAACGCTCAAGTAAAATAAATTAAAATGTTTCATGACGACAAGGCCGACGAGAAGGTGGAGGGGCGGCAAAAAGGCAACACTGCGCCTGCAATCAACCCCAATACAAACATCAGCACATGCAGATACACAACACACACACACACGCAGACACACACAATCAGTTGGGCAGACCTAAGGACAGACAAGGCGGAATGATGTTTGCATGTGTTTGAATGAAAAACTTTTTCCGGCTTTTCCGCACGCTGCCATGCTATGTCAGTTTTTCGTCTGACTGTCTGTATGTATCTAGATACATGACGGCGGTAGTCGTAATGCTGCACCATTGCAAAATCAAGCCGACAGCCGACAGCCAACCCCCTTCGGTCAACGTGCTGCTGCTGCAACCCTTTTTCGTGCTTTGCTCCTGCACATCGACGCGGCTGCAACCCTTTTCGTTTTTCCTATTATTATCAATGCTCGTTCGGCTTTATCTGCTTTGCTTTTTGGCAGCAGTAAAATTTCTAGTTGCACTTATGCACTCAAATATTTAAAATATTATAGTTTGGCAAAGCATTTTCGTTGCCGAAGGGACGAAGGGTTGTTATTCGTTCGTCGTCGTTGAGGATGAACTCATCCCTCATCATCGGTTTTGTCTTGATTTTGGCGCATTGCACTATGTCGCATGACGCAGCGTTCTACAGATACAAACACACATGTGTATAGTTACAGAAATGTGTGTGTGTGTGTGTGTGTGTGTGTGTGCTGTGCATGCGAAAAAGTGAAAGTTTTTAGTGTTCGTTTTTGGGGGCGACGAGAAAATGAAATGAAAATGCTTCGTTGCTTTTGCCTTTCATTCGTTGTTCTGTTTCCCGTTTCCTGTTTGCTGCTGCTCTCCTCTGCCCCCTCTCCTTCTCTCTCTCTCTCACTCTGGGTACATACCAAATTGCCGCTGTTGTTGTTATTGTATTGTTGTTGCTGCTCTTGCATTCTGTTGTATGCCCTTTTTCCAATTTGGTGCTTTTTTGTTTCGTTGGGGGTTTTGGGGTTGTTGCCTGCCACCCTCATTCGTGGCGTGTGTGTGTGTGTATCTATGAGGGTTGTATGCAATGTTGTGGCTGATGATGTTGATGATGATAATGACGTTGTTATTCATCATTGTCATCATGCGCATTGCATGTGCGCCCAATTTATTGCTAACAAAATCCAACCCTGCATTTTACTACTACTACAACTACTGCTCTAGCAACGTCTGATGATAATGATGATGATAATAATAGTAATTATGACGTTGATTATGATGATGATGACGTCGTCCCATTGATTTCCTTGTTCAGAGCGCAACTGCTCTGCTTAATGCTGCTCTTTGCATCCCTCTCTCGCTCCTCTGTTTCTCATCCTTCTCACTCTCTCTCTCTCTCTCTCGTAGTTGCTGTCTCTTGCTCTGTATCTGTCTAACTGTTTTTTGCTCTTGTGCGCTTGCATTGTTTTTTTGTTGCTGCATTTTTGCGCAGTCAACTTGTATCTTTGCCTACTTTGACGCCGCCACGCCCCTCGCCCACTCTCCTTAACGATTGCATAGTAACGAAAAATTCATTTAAAAACATTCTTTTTCCTTTCTGCTTTCTGTTTTTGTCGATCAGACGGACGGACGGACGGACAGACAGACACCCTCAACTTTTACGTTGCGTCCTTTTTGTACACTTTCACCACAGCAACAAGCAAACGTTGCTCGTTGTAGTCGTCATCGTTGTAGCATGTCTGCTTGCAACAGCCGCAACGACAACAACAACAACAACACTAACACTAACAATTACTACAAAAATAACAACAACAAGAAGCAACAAAAGCATTTTGCAACTTTGTTATTTGGCTTGACTTGACTCGACTGCCAATCCGTCCGTCCGTCCGTCCCACTGCCTGCCTGCTTGCCTGCTTGCTTGTTTGACTGTTGTCGTCGTCTGGCAAGGAAATCACAGACGATAAGGAAATGAGTGCAGAATGTATTTTTACTCATCGTCTGCAATGACGCCCACTGTGCTCATTCCTGCTACTATTTTTTCTTTTACTACTACTACAACTTCTACTACTACAACTTCCACTACTACTATGGGTTGTACTCTACTACTGCTGCCGCTCGTAGTAAATTTGTATCTGCTGTTTTTGCTTCACTTCACTTCGCTTTGCTTTGCTTGCCAATACAGGCAAAAGAATGTCATACTCAACATGCTCATCACATTGTTGGCTCTTGCAGTCACCAGCACCCCCCAACCCCCAACACCAACCCATTGCCGTCACTGTCTCCAGCACTGTCAGTTGGGTTTGTTGCATTTTTTTCAATGTGTTGTTCTTCTATTTTTTCGTAATTTTTCTCTGCATTTTTATCAACAGTTTTCATCCATCGTTGTTGTCGTTGTCTTTATACATACATACATACATACGCCACACCGTCAGCCTCTCTCTGTGCCACGCCACCCTCAAAAACCTCAGTCAGCGGCTTCATTTGTGCCTCTGCAGTTTTGTCGTTCAAGTTTCTTTTTCCGCCTTTCTTTGTTTTTTTTTTTGCTTTCCTTTTTGTGTATGCACTTGAAAAATTTATATATTGCAGATAAAAGTTTTTCCAATGCTTGTTTTCCACCACCACCAACAATCCTCAACCCCACACCGCTGTCACTCATAGAGTTGCTTGGCATTTGGGCCTCGGTATGAGTGATACATTCTATCTTTCGTTTGCTTGCCGCGCTTTAGGCGTTTTTATGCAGTTAATTTTTTAGATTTAGTGCTGGCGACGCTCAGGAATTTTTGCATTCGAGTTTGCACAGCGAAAAAGGCGACTAAGAAAGCAAAGGATTTACTCGTTATCGGATTTTTCTTTTAGACAATTTTTTTTTTTGTTTTGTTTTTTTAATGGCCATTTTGATTAGCAATTAGTCTGAGCGAGTTGGCGGCGTCGCGTCAGTGTTGCACAATGCTAAAGAGCAAAACGAAAGCAAGCTGAAGGTGTCGCAAGACTGACATGGAAATACAATATCGCAGATTGCTTAAGAACATTCTATGCGGGCGCCTAAAAGCAGGCAATGCACAAGTGTATTGCTGCTGATGAGATGTGGTGAAAAAAGAGGGAGCGCTAAGAAATGTTGGAGATGAAAATTTGAAATTATTAATTGATTAAAAGTTAAATATTTTATTACTCCTTCTGTTTGCTACAGCAACCTAAACAGTTGCAGATACTTTGTTATTTGTCAGAGTGCGTCGAAGTCATGACTCAACTTTCGGGCAGAGAAATGTCTTATAAAACTCAACGAAGAGATGTATTGAAAGTCACTTGGGAGTTACTTTGATCGACGCGACGGGACGCGTGAAGCAAAAAAGGGGTTGAATTCGACTAATTTGTCATTGCTTGGCAGAAACACTTTCACGCAACAACAACAGCAACAACAACAACAGAAACAATAACGAAAACAATGACTGCAATTTGTTGATAAACATCTGTGTTGTTTACCACTTTATTAAACAACTCACACACACACACACTCACAATGAACAAAGCAATTTCATAAGCTCAAAAATACACACACACAGACACACTTACGCGCACGCACACAGATACACAAGTGTTACTTGGCGAAGCATTTTGCCGGCAACTTTCGCTTTCTTCTTCGCGCCAAGTCATCAAATGCACGCAAACAAACGCAAAAACCACGCAAACAACAACAAAAATATAATCGCTGTAAAGACAAAAAACAACAACACGCAATTGGTATAAACAAGCAACAAAGTAAATATTAAAAAATTACAGAAACAAAAACAACCACAAAAATAAATTAAAATGAAATGAATTTGAAGAAAAAAAAAAAAAAGTAAAAGTTGTCTTTTGCTTTTGGCACAATTTGCACTAAAATGCATGTGACAAGTCTTCGAGATACTTTATTATGAGATACATTTTTTGGTTGTTGTTGTTATTTCGCTTTCGGTTGTTAATCGTGACAAGTACGAAGACTGTCTGACAATCTTTGTACGTGTATTTTTCGACGACACTCTAAAGGTGAGGTGGGTGTGAAGTTTGTTCAGCGTGCTGTGTGAGTGTATCCGTGTGAGACTGTATGCATGTGTGGGTGTGGCATTCATAGTAAATGTGTTGGCGTTTATTATTGCAGATGCGTCATAAAGTTCACTTTTGTGAAAATGTATCTAAATTGTTGTCGTCGTCGTTGTTGTTGTTGTTGTGTACTTTTCAAAAGAAGTGTTGAGCTGTAAGCAATTAAGTGAATGCGTCTTTATTGTTACGTGAAAGGTTCAATTTGTGTGAAAGTGAAAAAGATTTTTGACTCAATTAAATTTTAAACTTTTCTTACTTTGAGTTCTAATTTGTCTTCTGTCTTTTGGCAAAAGTTAAACATGCTTCAACCGTAGCTTGTGTCGAGCCTTGAAAGGGATACTTTGTGCTTTTGTGAAAATCAGCAATTTTCTTCGCTTTGCTGAAGTTCAAATCAAACATGATAAAATTGTTTGCTTTGTTCAAGGAAAAAAAAATGGTTGAACGAAGCAAAAGATAATTTCTGCCTTCTTTTTGTATTTTTTTTTTGTATAAAATTCAATGTTTCGCTGCTCCATTTATTATTACAGCTTTTTCTTCGGCACACACACACACACACACTTGAGCCCTTCATATGAATGAAAATGTATATTTTATTTCATTTTTTGTTTTCGTCATGTGTTGTGTTTCATTGTGTGTGTGTGTGTAAAAGCAGCGAAAAAAAAAAAATAAAATAAAAAAAGACTAAAAAGAAATGAAATAAAATAAAATGTATCTTGAACTTGAACTTGAAATGATGAAGACAACGTTGTCGTGCGGTCGCGCATTCGTCTGTCCGTCTGTCCGTCCGACCATCAGTACGGTGTGTTGTCGTAATAAACGTTGTGTTCACAGCAGAGCTCTTCTTCCAGCCATTGGTAATAATGGAAATGTTGTTACTGCGCAGCTTTGCTTATGTGAGATACAGATACAGCTACAGCTACATACATTATTTTGATATTGGTTGTTTTATGTCTTCTTCTTCGGCTTCGTTGTTAATATTGTTACTGTCGTTGTTGTTGTTGTTGTTGGCGCACTGTGTGTGTGAGTTTTGTTTTTGCTTTGCGGCATATTAAATATGCGTAAACATTATGAGTTTTCTTCGTCTGCTTCTTCCTATTGTTGTTGTCTCTTCCACACACACACACACACACACTTGCCTTCGCTTGAAGTGTTTTTGCTTTGGCTTCATGTCTCTTTTTCTGTCTTACAGCATCACGTACATTTAACATAAATTATGAGCTCTTTTTGTTTAGTGTGTGCTGAATGTATCTGTTAAATGTATCCGCTGCAAGTTCAAAGCTAAAGAAGACATAAATATACAAAGTGTTTGTGATAAAAAACTCATATTTAAAATAATTTTTACATATTTTACAAGCAAATTGACTTTTAGCCTTTATTAAAATGCAATTAAATAAATTTTTCTTCACTTTTTTTGTGGTTTGTGATTTTTTATTTATTTATTGTATTTTTTTAATTTTATCGTGCTTGGCAAAGTCAAAAAGTAATTTGCAATTAATTAGATTTTGAATGTCATCATCAAAGTCGCAACGACGAAAAACAATTTGCGTTTCTTGTTTTGAATGACGGCGCATGCATGAAACAGCTGCAAAAAAATTCAAATATATTTAGATACATAGCAACAACAACAACAGCTCGCTGGCTTGGCTGACTGACTGACTGACTGAGTTGTCTGACTGACTGACTTTGTTGCGAACGCATTCGAAATCGCATTTTTGTCGCATTCGTTACACAAAACTTGAATACAAATTCACACAAAGCATACAACAACAACAACTACACCTACAACAACAAGAACAACGACAATGCAAAACAAAAGCGCAAAAATGGCATTTATTTTGGCAGTTGTTGTTGTTGTTGTTGTTGTTGTCTTATATACTTGCGTTGTACTTGCACAACAAACAGAATTGTATGCACAAAAATGTATCTAAATGAGATAATCGCTAAATAAAAATATGTATTTTTTGTATTTGTTTCTTTAGTTGAGTAAAATTTTGTCTACAGACAAATATACAGAGCACTCAAACAACAACAACAACAAGAGCAATTATTGACAGCAAATAAACAAGTCTGAAAAAGTGCTTATATGCAAAGGCAAGCAAATGCATAAAAAATGCCGTTCTCAGTGCATTTGTACGCAGCACAGATACTTCTCTGACAGTAACTGGCTTCATTGCTTCGAAAAAGATACGCTCAGACACAGCGTTGCCTTTAACTGGTATTTCGACTAATTTAATGTTATTTTTAATGAGCATTTTAAAATGCACAAATCACATTAAAGTTTGACGCAAAAAAGCAAACAGACAGACAGACAGACGAACAGACAGCATCATTGTTCATATATTTTTAATAGATGCTCCTATGACGCAACTGCGCAACTTATGAGAGCTGCGAAACATAAAAAAAAAACAAAAATAAAATTAATGTATGAATATTATTTTTTATAGCTGCAAATATTTATTGTTTTTAATTTAAAAATTATAAAAAAAATTTGAGAATTGCAGTCAAAAATGCTCGACTACGAAGAATCCTGAATACCTTCACACTTCTAGATCATTTCGTTCCAGAGATATAATTTTTTTCTTACTTATCAGTCTAAAGCGAGACAATCAGCAACGAGGGATTTTTCTCAATCTCTCTATCTCAAAGTATGCTGTTGGATAATCCCAGAAACTTATTTTCTTTTTAATTTCTTTATAAGCTGAATTGATTTCCTGTCGAATTCCTAACTTAAATCTGAATCAAGTAAATTGTATTGCACAAATACAAAACGAAATTTAAGATGCGCAAAACGCTTCCGTAAATATAAAAAGCAAGTTTCGAAAAAATGAGAAAAAATAGAAGAAAACACAAAAAAATATTAATAATAACAATAAATAATCGCCAGTTGAGTGCAAAATACACAAAATCATTTAAAAAAAAAAACAAAAATAAAATTGAAAATAAAGAAAGATACTTGCACACAAACTGAGAGCCTCATATCCTCCCCGCGGCCGAGCGCACTTTTTAATGAAAGCAAAAAACAAAGTAAACAACAATAATAAAATTGGCATTATTTAGCAAACGAGCGAGCGAGAGAGAGAGAGTGCGATCTGCGAAAGTATCTACGTTTGCTGTGTATCTGTGTATCTATAGCAGCGTATCTGCGTCGAAATGCGTTGCCGAAAAGGTACGTTTTATTTGTTTGTTTTTTTTTTGGTATTTTTTGGGTTAGAAAGAGCGTGGAATGAAAGATTCGTGGAAGTGGGACACTTGTGTGCAGTGTGGATTTTTTTTTCTTTCTTTGCTTTTCTTTTCCGTCTTTATTTATTTTGTTTTATTTTTCGGCATTTTTTTTCACGTTTAATTTTTTTGTTTTATTATTTGCTGACATTTTTATCTACTCTCTTGTGTGTTGTTGTTGTTGTTGTGTGCTTATGAAGTGACGCCCTCCTCCTCCTCACTGCTTGTCAGTCGCTTTATTTATTGCAAACGTGCTAATAATTTGGCTGCGGTGGCAGGCGCTCTTTGTTGTTGTTGTTGTATCTGTGCGATACATTATTAAAAACAGACTGACAAATAGACAGACAGACAGACAGACAAGCCGACATGCAGGCGGCTGATAGTGAGAGTGAAAGAGAGCGAGCGATAACCAAACGAAAGTCACAAGCGTTGCGCATGTATCTCTATCTTTGCACATGTATCTACGCGCAGCTACTTGTCATTCAAACGCATTTCAACCGGCTCACAGAGCGCACAAGTGACGGAGTGAGAGGGAGAGAGAGCGACTGACTGCCTGACTGACTGAATGAATGAGTGAGTGAATTAGTTGTCGAAAAAACTGCAAAACGTGCAAAGTTTGCTGTTGTTGTTGTTGCTTTTGTCTTTGTTTTACTTAACTACCGTTTTGTTTTCGTGTTGTTGCTGCTGTTGTTGTTGTTGTCTCAATTTAATTTGCTGCCGAATTTGCCATTGCGCGTGGCTTTCAATGTCAGACGTTATTTTAATATTTTGAGGCTTATTTTTTTCGCATTTTTGTATCTTTGTATCTTTTGTGTCAGTGCTTATGCAATGCACTTAGCGAAGTGTCAAAGCGAACGCGTTACATATCGTTTATCGAAAGCAAATGGCAAACAAAAATTTTTTTTATCGACTGACATGGCGTATGAGTAATCTGTCAATGCAAAACGCTCGCTTAAAGGCCAAGTGCAATTTTATTAATTTACTTTTATATAATTTGTTGTTGTTATATATTTTTTTCTTATTAAATTATTACCGAGAAGCAGTTGTGCATATCGAAAAAATGAACAAAAACAAAAACAAATATACTTATGTATATACAAGTACTAAAATCTAATAAGAAGAAGAAGAATTGTATAAAAAACGCATAAATAACAAAAACAACTCTTCGAGTCGTCAAGTCAGCAACACGCATACACACAGATACAGATACACATGCACATGCTCATACAGACGAACAAGATTGCAAGCAAGGTCAGCAATGACGAATAACAACAGCTCTTGTTGTTATTGTTGTTGTAGTTGCGATTGCTGTTGCTGTTGCTGCCCGTTTGGTTTGTTTTTGTTGTTGTAGTTATTGTTGTTGTTGTTTGTTAGTTCTGCTGCGCTACGTCGCACATTATTGCAAAATAACCAAAAATATAATTTCTGAGCGAACGAAAAAAAAAAAACATTTTTAATTCAATGGCGAAAAAAAATGCGACTTTGTCGAAATTTGAATGCGCTTTCTTCTTCTTTAAGGGAATTTGCTGTTGCAATTGCAAATGACAAAAATTTGCGATAAGACTTCAATAAGTAGCGTAGAACATATGCCTTGTTATTATTTTAATTGTGAATAGCAAAATGTGCGAATTTGGTCGATTTCATTGTAAATGAGGGAAGAATTTGCTCTCTTTCCGCCTAAGCGGCTGCATTAGCGTTCTTTTGCTTGTCCAATCAGCCTATCCCATTTGTATTCATACATTTCGGCACAAGTGAGACTTTGAGTGTTCTACAAATGCAAAACAATTAATACAAATTTAAGATCTTGATCGGATTGATTCTGAAAAGTGACTTTTGTTAGATTTTCTTGGATGAATTGCTGTTCCGATATTTTTACTCCAGCCACCAATTAAAATCTTATTTAGAAATGTCAAAAATTTAAATGCAAAGCCTTTTTTTCTATGTTTTCCGTCCTTTTGTCCCATCTTTGATCTTAGACACGCTCATTAAAAGTGCAGGCAACAAGAGAAGACAAGTGAGGACAAGAAAAGACATGCTTAAGCCGCAATTCGACATAACCAATTCTCACCTTTTCAAATTGATTCCTGGAATTGTTTGTGCGCTTTTGCTTTTGTGAGCATTTTCGACAGGTTTGCATTGCGCTAAAAAGTATCTACAAGAATATCCTTGAAAATGAAGCGGCAAAGAATATTTTCGGCTCTCGACTCTCTGTTTTTGGCTGCACAGGCAAACAACAAACGCCAAACAACGGAAAAGATACATCAAAAAAAGGGAATAAATAAATTAAAAAAAAAAAATAAACAAAAATTCACACACACACACACGAACACAAACATAGCATGAAACGCGCGATAAAATTTCGCGAAAAAAAACAGTTGAACAAAAGCAGAAGAAGAGGAAGAAATAAAACAACAAAAGCAATAAACAGTTGGTGCTTTCTCTGCTGGACAAATAACTGCATTTGACCTTGTTTCGAGCGGCGCTCAGCATGTATCTGTATCTGCGTGTATTAGTATCTGTATAACGCTGCGCTCTATTGAAGATACTTGTTTGCGGCTCTTGCTTCATCAACGATCGTCATCTTCATCGCTCAGAACGCATGCGTCAACGACGCTCAGAACGTCGCATTGCACGTCTCAGATACAATGCTATCGGCGAAGTGCAAAACGCGTTCAAATTCGCAAATGAAAAAAACAAACAAAAAAAAAATACAAAAACCCAAAAACAACAACAACAACAAAAGCAAAGCAGCGGAAAAAAAATAATCAAATGGTTTTGTCGTTTTCGTGTTTGCTTTTATTTTTTATTATTTAATTTTTTTTTCACATTTATTTGATTGCCTGCTGTCTGCTTGTTGTTTTTGTTGTTGTCGCCTTTTTATTGTCGTTTTGTGTGTGCGTGTGTGTGTGTGCGCCGTCATTGTTGTTCTTGGTCAGTTCTTTTTGCGTTGCTGTGAATCAAGCATATCAGAAAGAGAGAGAAAAAAAAGATTATATATAAAATTCTGCTCGCTGCAATATCTGAACAAAAATGTAGGTTAAATTTACGGAAATCGCAAATAAAAACGAAATAACAAAAGCAAAAGTAGAAGAATACAAACACACACACACACACATGCATTAGAAGTGAGTGTGTGTGTGTGCGTGTGTCGATAATGGCGCGTTTGTTCTTTGCTTACGTTTAGAAATATGCTTATTTGTCTGACTTGTGTGTGCGTGTGTGTGTGTGTGTGCTAAAATACCTTATTATGCAATACTTTTTTGCGTCAAAACATAAGCGTAAATAAATTCAATAACATTTCATTGCATTAGTCATGTTGATTTTTATTTAGCTGATGATATTTTTTCATCATTTTTGTTTCTTTTTTCTTTTGATTGTTCGGTAATAATAATGATTGTAAAATAGTATATAATATACAAGTGCATTTCGATTGGTTGTTCGTTGATTGTTTGCTTTCTTGCAGTTTTTTTTGTTTTTGCAATTAAAGTTGTTTGCGACGAATGAGATTTGAGCGCATTTTGCACACGAGCGAAGCGAACGAGTTGCGACGATTGCGCTTTGCACTCAACGATTGCAACGACGAACGATCGTTGAAGCGATCGTGGTCCGTCTGACTCTGAATTGGCCAATGGTTGACGTACACGAAGCTTGCAAAGCGACACGAAGTCGCACGTCGGCAAAATGCGTTTGCGTCCAAAAAGAAGAACAGCAGAACAGAAAAACGATGAGCAAGCTTAAAACAACAACAACGAAAAAAGTGCAGCGCAGTTGGCAATGCTTCGTGCTTGCTCGTTCTCATTATCTCACCCATACTCTCACACAAGAAGTTCGCGTTTAGTGCATGTATGCAAAAATGCAACTGAGTGCGAGTGAGATGGCACGTTGCTTGACTTATGTTTGCATTAAGCAAACAACAACAATTATTTGTCTTTGTCTAACATGCAATTTTGTAATGCAGCGCAAAATGGCGAAATTTTTTAAGTGAACATTATTATTCATTTAATATTCGCAGCAAATAATAATATAAAAAACACATTATTTTACCCTCTTAGTTCCAAAGAAATTTTTTATTTATGTAATTTTTATTAAAAAAAAACCTTTTGCAGTTCTAATTAAATAATGTTATACATTTAAAATTTATTCAAGCGAATTTCTCTAAGGTCCAAAAAGCAAATATGTTATCGCCTTCGTCGCGACGTTGCTGCGTCGCTCCACTAAACTTTCGATAATTTCCACTCGGAACATTATAAAATATGCTTTTATCAACATTATTTCCGTTAATTATATTGCACAAACCGCATATGAAGGCCGTCGCACATGAGTGTGCATGTGCATGTGTGTGTGTGTGTGTGTGTGTGTGTGTGAGTGAGTAATGTATGTTTGAAAAAAGTATGCAAAGTGCTAAAATGCACTTCATTATGCATTTGCATCAAAGAAAGCCGCATGGTGTTTGTGTGTGTGAGTGTGTGTAACAAAATTGAGTTTCGTTGAGTGCTGCTGCAACAACAACAACAATAGCAACGACTACTGCAATTAGCAAAAATGCCACATCAAAAGAAAAGTGCGCTTTGTGTTTCCCACACGTAACTCGTGCCTTGAAACACACTCAACAACAACAGCAACAACAACACAAAGAAGAAAGCAGAAGAGGAAGCAGAAAAAATGCAAAATGAAAAAATGAAAACAAAAACAAATCTCATCAAAATGCAACCAAAGGCGGAAGTTGTTACAAAAGAGGGCGACCTAAGTGTGTGTGTGTGTTGCTGCTGCAATTTGTTCTATTCAACATTTGTGCGTGTGTGTGTGTGTAAAATCTTTAAAACGTGCTGTGCTCTCTAAAAAGGGGTGGTGGCGGTGGTGTTGTTGTTGACTCATTGTTGTTGCTTTCTACTTTCAAACTATGCAGCAAAAAAAAAAAAATAAATGAATGAAAACCCTTCTTAAAATGCAATCTGTCCAACGTCAGTCATGCATCATCAGTGCGGTACACACACACACACACACACTTTGGCACTCGTTGGACGCACGTGCTGAAAATGTGAATGCGTTTGCCGTTGTTGTTGTTCTCGTTCTAAGCTTCAGACTGGAGTAAACCGAACCAGACCAGTCGAGTTGATCCGAGTGAACTCAACATGACTCGACTGAACTTATTTTGCCTCGTTACCTTGTGCATTGCACTGTAACCCCCTTCCACCTCCCCCTCGGGCAACACACCTTTCCACCACCAACCGCGCACTGTCGCTATGTCTATGTGTGTGTGTGTGTGGCCAAAGGGGCAGCAAAGCAACTAAGGGCTGTTTCTTTTACTTAAATGTTTCTCTATTTTTCTTGTTTCATTTTCTGTTTTTCAATTTGTTACTAAACTCGTCTGAAGGACACTGTATGCATGTGTGTGTGTGTGTGTTGCATGCTGCAACAACGTCATGTCCTCATCATTAACAAAGACAAAGTCAACGCAGCGAAATCTCAGCAACATTCATGAGCCTTGCATGAAAAGCAACCCCTCAGTTGACGAGTACGAGTTTATTATATACACAAGTGCAACTTATGCGCTTATCAAAGTGTGCCGCCCTTTGCAGAAACACCAAAAACAACAACAACAACAATGACAAAATGAAAATAGAAAAAAAGCCACACTAAAAAAACGAGAGGAACTTTTGTGTGGCAAACGAGGCTTTTCCGCAGCTGGGAAAAATATGTCTGGTTAATTAAAGTGCCCGCGTGCATTTGTGCATGTGTGTGTGTCTGTGTGTGTGTGAGTCGCACAATTGTTACAAGTTTCACATGACACATCGTCAAGTCAGACAAACTGTTAGTTTATGTGTACTTCATCATCATCATCATCGTCCTCAGCATCAACATCATTAACATGAACATTATTATTGTCCCTTTTTATCCCTTTTCTTGCATGACTGACTTGCTGACTGTGTCTTGTTGTTGTTGTTGTTGTTGTATACAACAAACATTTACGCATTGAAGAATTGCATTTAAATGCAGATTTCTATTTTTTTACTTTGTATTTTTCTCACTGTAACTACTTTAGAGTGTGTGTGTGTGAGTGTGTGCCTTTGATGATGTCCTCAACAGCCTCGCCTAATTGCAGCTTATTTTCTGTAGTTTCATGAGGGTTGCAATTTTCAGTTCTGTTTGCTCCAAAAGGCACAAAGAATATCATTTTGTTTGGTGGAAGAAAGTTTCATAAACATTTCAGTTTGAAGTCAACTTTTGAGTGAATTTTGCAAACAGAAGTTTTTTAAAAGTCATCATGAAACACACACACACACATAGTTGAACTTCTTTGTGTGAGTGTATGGCAAAGAAAGTGAAGTCAAAGCCGGCGAACACTTCATACTTGAGTGATTGCCTGACGCGCATTCGACTGAGGGGCGTTTGGTTGCACGGCTTGGGGTTTTTTCGGGGGATCAGCAACATTAAACCGCGCAATATACAAAACGCTACGCACGAAATGAAGCAAAGGAAAGAAAACAAACAAAAAGCACAAAATAATAAATAAATAAATAAATGAACACAAACCAAAGGCAAGGAGCGGCAAGGAGGCGAGGTGAGTCTTCTGTTGAGCTCGTTATGTACTTGCAAAGATACTCACAGAAATGGGGCTCAACAACAATAACAATAACATGGAGTTGAGTGGCAAAAAAAAAAAAGGAAATTTGCTGCTGCTTCTTCTTCTTCTTGCCTTTGCTTCCTTTTGCGCCAAACGCATTGCAATATTTTTTTTCATTTTGGTGCTTCGCTCATTTCGGTGGCGCATGTCGCAAGCCCCATGCCCCACAAGCGCTCCGTCAGTCATGTGGGTGTGCGTTTTGGGCGGTTTTGGGTGTCAGAGGGCGGCGCCATGTGCGTTGTTGTTGCTGTCCATGCGACGGCAGCTGAGTTTCATTGATTCAACTAATACAATTTCGTTTGGGCCTCATTTGCTCGGCTTTTTTTGGCCAGCGCAATGTTCATGACGCCCCCAAATGCGAGAGGACCGACGCCTAATGACGGCTGATGGGCAGCGAATACGAAAAAATAATATTAGAGAAAATAAAAAGAAAGAAAAACAAGAAATTCTTTTGCTTACGTCATTTGAAATGAATTTTGTACATGTTGTTGCTGTTGTTGTTGTTGTTGCTGAGCTGCCTTTTGGGCAAATGCGTTTTTTCGCAAGCTGTTCAAGTTGACGGCCTAAAGAGCTTTTCAGCCTGCACACTCATGTATCGCACACACACACACGCACACTTACTCTCATACAGTTACATTTGTGGCCTTATGTACGAGTGTGTTTCATTTGGTGCAAAAGAATATTGCCTACCCTGAGGCGCTACTTACTGCAGTCGTCCTCATCGTCGTCGTCGTCATCGTCGTTGTCGTTGCCATTAGTGTCACTCGCCAGCTGCCACAAGTGGTGGGCGTTCTGTACATATTTCGCTTGGTCATAAAACTGGCGTACATTTGTTGTTGTTGCTGCTGTTGTTGTTGGCTCGGCATTTGAGCATTCTCATCAGGCTTTTGCCTCCGCTGCTGCTGCTGCTGCCGCCATGATGTTTGAAAATGCTATGCACGTTGTCGTTTATTAGAGCAAATTATTGTGTATACGCCTCAGTGCGCTTCATGAGTAATTAGCGAACGCAATGGCAGCACAGCAGCCTCACAACAACAACAACCACCAGTCAAACGCACAACGCAACTTCCAAAGTTCCAACACAGCTAACCACTTTCTGCTTCTTCTTCATCATTATCATCTACTCCTGTCATTGGTTTGATTATGATTTTTTTCTTCCTTCTTCTTCTTCATTTACGTTACTTTTCATGTGCGTGCATGGCGTATGGCATGTCTGTCTGTCAGTCTGTCTAATTTTTTTCTAGAGCACACAATAATTGCCTAATTGCATTAGTGATAAATTATGCTGCACTTTGCACTTCAAAGCCATAAGCAAAGTTGGCCAAAGCAGACGAAGAAGAAGAGTGAAGCGCCTAAAAGTAGGCAATCCACACACAGCCGTCATTGCTTCATCATATTGCGCAGCTGAGCCTCAATTGGCGGCGCCCACACACACGCATCAAGTCATGCATTCATTCATTCATACATACATCAAATGCCTAATGAAATATTGATGACAAATCGGCGCACATCGAATATATTTTTGAGACTTTTTTCCAACAAACATTTGTTGGAAAAAAATAACGAAATGCGCATAAATTTGCCACTAAGAAAAATTAGGTGAAAATTTGCTGCAAGAAAGGAATTCTTTACAGCTTCAGAACATTTCAAACTCACCCTTAAGCATTTCCAACGAACATTTCACTCACGCTTCTCCATTTTCCAAGTTGCGCTCAACTGAAAAGTGTGCAAAGGCATTGATTTTTTTTTTTTTGCTGCAGTCTGCGTTTTAGAGGCTCTTTGTGATGTGAAATTGCTTCGATATTTTGTATGCCTTTGTCAGCAAAAATTCGTTGCTCAGCTGCGTTTAAATGTCTTATGGCTTGAGACAAGTTTTTGGCAAAGTCTACTTCTGGGCGCACACATTATACACACACGATTGACGACGAGCGAAGAAAATGCGTATTAGTTGCGACTTGTTTCTTTGGCATTCTTTTTTTTGTGCTTGCTAAGTGAAAGTAAATATATGTATAAGGCATACATATAAGTATACAATACATTGTATATACATTTATCGATATATGAGAAGTGATAACAAATAATTTACACACTTTCTTTCTTGTTTCTTTGCAGGTGAGCACTTCGCATAAGTGTTGAAGTTATTTTTATTGAAAGACGCTTTACACAATTTACACAAATGAAGTAAGCAAAACTTTGAAAAAAAAAAACAAATTGTTTTAAAGTAATATTAAAGACTTTGCAGACCTTAAATGTTGCAAAGCTTTGTTAAGTTATTGCAAGGGCTTCAAAATACGAAGAGTTAAATGTTTGAGGCATCGAAAAATAAAGAAATATTTGATTATATTTGCGAAAAGGAAAAATAAAATAGACAAGAGTCGCGAAATGTTCAACAAACATGCAATTAAGTCATTAATACTTCATCGATTTAATACGCGCGCTATTTGTGCGACGCAGGACGACGAATGCGAAAAGGATAACCGTCGAAATGAACAGCGGCAGTGGGAGAGAGAGGGCTTAGGGTGAGTAGAAGGCGGTGTGGCACACCCAACCATAGGTGGCGCACAAGCCAAAGGATTAAAGCATTACCTCTCTCTGTGTGTGTGTGTGTGAGTATGCGTGTGTGTGTTTGTATTTGTGCGCTTGGATGAGCTTGCAAGCCAAACATTGCAAAAAATGATACTTTAAACAAAGCGATTCGCGTCTATCTGTCTGACTGTCTGTGTGAGGGCGTGTGGCCAACAGTCTGGCAGAGTTTAGGCGACTGCCTGCCGGAAATAGCCAATGATGACGTACGCTGATGAACTGCTGCCTATTTTGAAGCGTTTGAATGATTGCAGACATTTGATTAGTTTGTGTGCCTTTATTTCATTGTTTGTCTCAGTTTCTTTTTTCGTTTTTTTTTCTGTTTATCTCCTTTGTTTGTTTGTGCGAACGCGCGCGCGATATGCAATTACGATATAAAAAGTTAAATACACAGAAAAGAATACAAAAACCAACAGTTTCAATGAATATCCGCCAACCACTTTCATTTGATTAAAAACGCAAACAACAATGCCAAAATGCGCGCACTTTAACAGTCAAAAATTTAAACATAAAAGTAGAAAATAAATAAAAAAATGACAGCGAGTGAAGCACAGATAAGGCATGGGAAGGCAAGCGTTCCAGATAGTTGCTTTGTCTGTCGTATGAGAGGTTTAAAACACACACACACATGCATATGTATTATTAAAAACAACGGCCAACGCAAATATACACAATTCATCAGGCTACTCAATCCCCACCTCCCCCCACACTCTCTTGTCCAACTGCTGAATATTTTTGTTACGCGGCAACTTGAATGTTGTAATAAAATCATAACTGACGTCTCGACTACTTGTGAACGACAAGAGTTAAAAAAAGAAAACTCGATGTTACCCCCACACCTCCCAAATCAAGCCCAAGTGACAGCGTTGTCATCAAACATGCAAAAAGCTTAGAAGAAAAGAAAAAAAAAAGACAAAAATGGCGAATATTTCATAAAAAAATCGTGAAAAATTTAAACTTTTTGAAAATGTACGCACATATTGAACTAACGACTAACGAAGGAACATTATTGGCAGTGAGATGAGTAAAGCGACTTCAGCCAGAGAGTGGGAGAGAGAGGGGAGACTCACATGTGGTTTGAGTGTTCAATGTGGCGGCGTCAATATTGAATGTTGACTTTTTCTATGCCCATGGACGATGGCCAAGGCATGCGCTTCTTCTGCCGCCGCCGCCGCCGCCAACACAGGTACAAGGTAGAAAACCAATCAAGAGCATCAATAAAATGGCACGTCAATCAGTTTAGCATTGCTAGACGCGAACGAACGAACAGACGGACGGACAGTTGGTTGGACGACAACCCAGAGCAACGCATGAGCCTCTTCCACCATCCAATGAGCGTTGCGAAACAACACAAAAAAAATAAGTAATCATATTTGTTGCTCGTCAGCCTGCTCGTCTAGCCAAATGCGTACCGCGTACTTTGAAATGCTTCACTCATGTATTACAGTCAACCTGTCACAATGTTGTCCTCAGTCCTCTTCGGTTCCGTGCTGGCCATGTATCCTTTCTTTTTGCCAGCATTGCTCATGCATATCATGATTTTTCAATAAATATTGTTGTGTTACTCCTTTTTTCTGTTTTTGCATATTTAAAATGTTCGTTGGTTGGCAACATTCCTTCTCAATTCTTCAAGGCATTTCCGGTTTGCTCGAAGCTATTTTTGATAGTTTATTAAATGATAATCAAAAGTATCATAAAAAAATGGCGTTTCCCTTGGATTTCCCTGTTTTTTTTCAACAATGAAGTATTCTTCTGTATTCGCGTAGTTCGCTCCATCGAGACTGACCTGTACGCCAATATCCTTTCAATGTAATTACCTTCAATAACACACGCAATCGTAGACAACCATGTGTCGAAACTGCGACCGTTACGCCCACAAGTAAACGCCCAAAAATCATTTAAGCTTTCATTAATATTACTTCAAAATAAACGCATATATTAAATAAAGGCTCAGTCAACAAATAAACAAGGCAAAAAAAAGCGACGCTTAAAAGGCGAGACTTTAATGAATTTTTGCGTTGTTATTGTCTCTGATCGGCGACTCACCTTCCAAGCTCACCAGAAATCAAACCAAAACGCGAAATTATTAAAAAAAAAACCTGACTGAACCCTTTTTTATTATGTTCGTTGGGCAGAGTCTCAAAACATGCTACAAAAGAAATCCAAAAAAAGTTATCAAAAAAAATTATTTTCAAAAAGAAAATTATACACACGCATTATGCAGCAATGCGTGCGTGACACGCCCGTTCGTGCGCCTTTGTTGTGTCGTGTTTGCTTACATGAAATTGCAATGAGCTGCTTCTCAACTTCACTTCACTTCATCATCATCATGATTATTACAATGTAATGCGTGACGCATTCTTAGTCAAGTTGATGTTAGCATTGTGTAGTAAAAAAGGACTCGCAGCGCAGGATTAACAAACGTTGCGTAAAAAACAGAATATTGCAATGAGTCTTTGTGCGTTGACGCCTTCATCAGTCTTCACATTCAAGCGGTCTGCTTAATCAGATGCTTTTGAGCGGAAGACATAAAACAAAGCAAGCCGCCGCGTCGACTTTGCATACATGAGCGCGGTAAATATGCAAAAAGGCTTTGTAATTAAAAATTTATAAACAAAATGCGTGCGTTGTGCGTTAAACATGTTGACTGACTTTGCCTGATGCGTGATGGAACACAACAGTGGGAGAGGAGGAGTGTGTAAATTTCTGGAACACTTCAAATACAACTTCATACAGCAGACATGGTTGGTTGGCTTAGCTTATTGCTAGAGCGTTCTCGTTGCCATGAAGGCAAAGCTTTGAATTTAATGTTTTATAATTTCTCATATCATTTTCGATTAACTTAAAACGAAGTGTATAATGAGAGAATCATAGTTTGCAATTAGACTTGTTTCAATTCGCGTCAACATGTTTTTCATTGGAAAAAACAATTATTTACTTTCGCTGGCACAACCCACGCAGCACAGCAATTGCATGTGAATGCCAAAGTTCGTGCCTCACTGCAATGTTGCATTGCTTGTGGCCATGATTGACCTTTCAACATTGCTTCGCACCTTCTCTAACCTGCAAACGCAGAATTAAATGAAATTCTCCACCGACAGAGCGCGCTCAGTGACAAACTTCATTAGCAGAAATCCACTCTTTCGTTGCAATACACTTGCAAAACAGCGGCGGAGAAGAAGTAGCAAAACGACATTGCTTTTTTTCAATGTCGCCGCCACTCAAACCAAATAATCAATTGCTCGCGCACCTCCTACCATCATTGCAGCATTGAGGACTGAGCGCTCTGTTGGCCTTCTGTCAATCTTGTGTCGTTCGTTTTGTGTGCAAACGTAAACGTTATTGTAAAACTAAATTAAGATTGAAATGTAAAACTGAAAACGTTTTACACAATTATAGACATTGAGCGACCGACCCAACGACCGTCCGAACATTCGTGCTGATCAATGTTCTCGACCGGCACGGCAAATCGCCCACCATGCTTCATGCCCCCAGTCGCCCCACGTCGCTCACACCGCTGGCGTTGGCATTGCCATCAAATAACAATCGATATGGCGAGTTTCGTGATGAATGTATTTCTGTTGTTATTGTTGTTGTATTTACTCTTCATTTATAGCTGTGTAACTCAGCCTAATCGTACAACAAAAATCACTCAGTCGCTTGAAGAACTCCTGCCATGGATTTTTATTTGAAAACCATAGTCAGTCGACTGCATAACTAACAATTCCGTAAATATAAATTTTCGCAACGATACGCACACAACACACACCCACACACATCCTGTAGCAGTCGCCTGAGCCTTTATCCTGTAAGCAGTAGCGGCGGCGGCAGCAGTGAGGGCAGTGAGGACGCTTAATATTATCATGCCAGCATGCATGCATTTTACAAATGAAACTCGCAACTTTTGTTTGATTTGCAAAGCGAAACCAAAAGACAGACAGACAAAGGCAAAGTAAGAGGAAGAGACTTGGAGTTAGGTAAGAAGAATAAGCAGAAGAAGAAGAGGTATGGAGAGGAGTGGAGTAAGAAAAAAAAATGAGTACTTTGGCACATTCATTCATTGCATGAATTTTGTATGTGAGAGAAGTCAATGTATGGAAATTTTTGTTCAATCACAAATCCAATGATGTTTGCTTCGACGCATTTTGACAGTTAGACAGAAAACTCACAAATACACACACACACACACACACACATGCACGCATTCAATTGTGCTGCTTGGCTTGATGGCTGCCAAACATTTTTATTTAACAAGAAGTACGTAAAAAAGGATGCTGCTGCTGATGATGATGATGATGATGAGGCTGATGCTTCGGCCGTTGTTGAGCATGACTGCGGCGGCTTTTGAATTGTTGTTGTTTGCAAATTGTTGTCTGCCTATTTTGTGAGCCTTATGACTGCTCAATAATCTTACCATTTTCCATTTTACTTTGCTTATGCACTAATGATTCATTTGCGCTTTTCAACTACTCGCTCATACACTCATTTATGTTCAGCGTGTTTTGTTAGTCATTGATTAGCTTTTATGCCCAACTCTATTCCATTTTTTTGCGCAAATATTCATCAATTTGATGTGATGAGTTGACGTGCTTACTTACTTGCATTGATTAGAATGTTTTGACTTGAGTGGACAAATGTTTTTGCTTTGCTGTCAATTAGTTTTGCGTGCTGAAATGAGAAAAAAACATACTTAATTAAGATGTGTTCATTGTTGTTGTTGTCTCGATAGATTTTATTGTATTCGCTTTTTAATAGAAGTGCAAATGAATTCTTTAATTAACAATTCGCTTAGATTTTGAGTCGTTTGCAGACAAGCAACTTTTCTAATACATCATTGAATGCTAGACTGGCTTAAGTGTTGTGTGCCACCATATAACATAAGTTATCATAGTTCTGGGCATGTATAAAGAAAACTTTCTATTGAATTTGAATAAAACACAATTAAATTGCTTTTTTATATGATTAATTATACAAAACATATTCAACGTTGCAACGTGTCAGCTAAAAGTATGCAACACTTTTTTGTTAAGCATTTTTGTATTTTTCTTGCGTAAACAAATCAGTCGACTTTTTCAAATTATAGCTTGTTTAACATGTAATAATGAAAGCTAACATCATCAAAAAAAAAAAAAGACAGCTTTGCTATTATTAACTTGAAGCACGCCCGCTGACACTTCCCTAACCGCAAAAAGAGTTCATTTAAAGGCAAAAAATTCAACCGCACACAAAACAAGCACTAAAACGAAACTCAAAGCATTTTTGAGCCATCAAAAGTTCACAATAGAAAACAACAACAACAACAATAAAAAAGTAAAAGAGAGAAGTTTTTAATGCTAACTGAAAACTGTCATTCATGCAAATATCTCAAACCCAATTAAAAATGTCAACGAATGCTTTTCTGTGTGGGTGTGAGGTTGGGGGGCTCATGTGATTGTGTGTGAATACCTGTAGTTAGCAGTTAGCAAACGTAGTAAATATTCATCACACACACACACACATGCAACACCTTCACAAAAACACTCACGCAGTTTAAATTTTTCATTTGAGTTGAAAAGAGTTTGAGGAACTCAACTCGTCAAATGAAAATAACTTTACATGCGGCAAAAATGTATTTATCGCGTTTTTCCACCAAAATGTTGCTGCAAATGTTCCAGCCCGACAAGGCATGAAGATGAGGGGGGTTGAGCGCTTTGTTGCTGGCATTGTTGCTTATCAGCATGAGACGCAAATGTCAGCTTGTGTAGACAGCATCAAACCATCATTTGAGAATCCTTGTTAAACTTTACACTGCTCTACTTGACACAACCGCCCTGCCTTACACAGCGCTGTGTGTGTGTGTTTGTGCGTTGGTTGATGAGTAACAAAAGCAGTTGTCTGCATACGTATGTGTTTGCATGTGTTTGAGTTTAGTTGAGCCTCGTCAGCAAAATTAAAAAATAGATACGCAGTGCGAGACCCAAAACAGCAGCAAAAGTCGTCGTTCGTTCGTTTGTTCATTCAAAACAACAATAACAACAACGACAACATAAAATAATAAAAAGCAGAAAAAAAACAGATTCTTTTTTTTTTTTTTGAGATATTCAACACAAACGACACGCGACATGGACGCTGAATTCAAATGTCATTGCTGTACTCCTCCTAGCCTACCCCTCCCGGCTCAACTCTGACTACGCTACTGTGCTGCGTCTGTTTGCCAGCCTTTATTGAACAGACATGGGCCGGCAAACACATGCATGGTCACTCTGGGGCCGGCAAAGATTCTTTGCTTTATTGCACAAAATTCATACAACAGCTGTTTATATATGGTTGCCTATTTTTTTCACTTGCATTCTTTTTCATAGCCGTTGTTGTTGCTTTGGTAGCCATTTCTGCTGGTCGTGCTTCAGCAGACGCAAAAATCTAATAGAAGTAACAGGCAAGCAAGCACGGAAGCAAAATGTATATAAAAAAAAAGACAAAAAACAATCTATCGAACAAATGCCTAAAATGTCATCTTGTGTGTGTGTGTATTGGATGCTGTGCACGCGCTGATAACTTTAAAAATGTGTATTGACAGAGTGAGAGAGAGAGAAGAAGGCATAACAAACATAGGCCTTTGGTCTGCGACAAGAGCAACTCTGTTTTTGTTTCAATGCTTGACGATGAGGACGGACGGACAACCGCCATCATGACCAAACCACAGGCACTTATCATAGAATGCACACCGACAGTCAACGCCATGAGCTTCATGCTCTTTGTGCCCCTGACTCTCCCCATTGGTGGCACATTCACTTGTCCATCGTTTGTACGCTACTCATCCGCCTCGTTGGCCTGGCTTGGTCATACAACATTCAGCCTGCTTTGTATAACTGTGTGCGTGAGTGTGTGTGCGTGTGTTTGTATGTGTATATATATCATTGATGAATTTGCCGATAACAAATCTCAATCAAATGTCAGAAAGGTAACAGACAGACACGTTGTAATGTTACAATTTTCACAGGCGAAGGACATTGAAGTCCCGTCAGGCGGTCGGACGGGCAGGCGGCGGCCATGCAGCAACCTTTGCTACGTTTCTCGCTTCATTGGATGTCCTGTATAGAGGGGAGAATTGCTGAGGCTGAGGTTGAGCATGAGTCAAGTTGAATTGAAGTGAACTCGCTGTGTTGTATGGTGGCTGATATCATTTGCTTGCTGCGTATGCGAAATTGTTTTTCTACAGAAATGAAAAAAGGAAAAAGAAACAAAAAAATCGCAGAGTGAAAAACGAAAACAAAAAATACATCTCCTCACTGCCCTCACCTCATCAGCTTCCGGTTTGCTTGCCGTGCCTTGTCTTCATGCTGCTTGCTTGTCTGTATTTGACAGCTAAAATTGTCATTTTGAATTTTGTTTGTCAGAAGTTGTTGTTGCGCTTACCAACCAAAAACAAAAAACAAAAAAATACAGCGTTCATCATTTGCCAACTTCCTAACTCTGCGCTGCTCTGTGTTTTTGCTGTTGTTGTCAGGTGTATATCTGTATAAATGTGTGTGTGTGTGTGGGTGTGTGTGAAATGTGAAAAGTTATATATATATTTTGTTTCAAAAGTTCAATTAAAAATCGTTGAAGTCTGACATGAACTTTGCGGGTGACATTTGCTTGTGTTTGTGTGCTTGTGTGTGTGTGTGGGAATCTGTGTGTGGCAGCATCTTCTAATGAGCTAGAAATTTATTGACATGAGCGCTGAAATGAAACTTGATTGAAGGACGATTACATTTTCTATAGCGAACTGTCAATTATTTAACAACTCATTACATGAATATATGTAAAATACACTTGTGTCTTTGTACTTCATTATTATCATTGCATTGGCAAGGAAACACCGATACCTTTTATACTCTTGGAAAAAGAGTATATTAACATTGTCATGAAGTATGCAACGCAGAGAAAGAGACATCTCCGACTGTATAAAGTCTACATATATTCTTGATCAACATGACGAGACGAGTTAGCTGCAAAGTAATGTAATTGAAAGCATAACTTAGTTCAAAGTATCTTTTATCTTTGTGTTACGTAGTTGTGTTTCAACTAACTGAGTATTGTACGTGAAACATAAAACGTCTGGTCTTCTAATTTGCTCTTTGACATGTTTGTTTTGATTTTTAATTAATTAACATTGAAATGTGTGATTCCTTGCATTTTAATGCATACAAAATTACACTTTCAAAGTTCTTTTTAAGCAAAAACAAGTCAAATGAATTTAATTTGCTTAAATGGCGACGACGAATAACGCTGACGAGCATTTTATAATATCAAGAACATTCTGAGGCAAAGCGAAGTTTCTGTTCCATGAAATTACTCGTGCATAAGAAATGTTATAATAACAATTTACAAGAATTATTCAATATTAATTTTGCAATGCTTTGGCTTGGCATAATACATGTCCCTTTTTTCGCGTTCATGCATTTCCTTGACATTGTTTATGTGATTATCTCATGGCTTCTTCTATCTCAAGTTTCCGCGTAATATGTATTTTTCTCGTTTTGTATTTGCTATGGTTATGTCTTTCTTTGTTATTATTTCAGAGCATGTTCTTTTTTATGCAATTCGGTTGACAGTCAACGTTGACTTTGATGTGCACCCGCTGGGCGCTTGTGAAGCGTTCTGAAGCGTTTTGATTATGTGACAAACCCTTCTATTTCATTGGTTTGTGCTTTGCACATCTGTGAATTCTTTGTTTGTTTATTTTTGGCGATGATTTTCATATGGTTTGGTTTTCTTTTTTCGTAGAAAAAAAAAGTATATCAAAAAATAGCATTGGCTGCGTAACTTTGTGCATGTGTTTGAGGCTGTCAGCTGCACGGAGCGCTTCGTTGATGATTAACTAATCGCATATGGCACGGTGCGAGTGTCTTGTCAGCTGCAGTATTGAATCATATCATGCAATCAACATGAGTGTAACAGTTGGCAAATGATATAATATTCTGGTTAGGAGAAATTATTTAATTTGCTAAATTGTTGCATAGTCAATGTTATGTTCAATGTGGTTGTTGTTGTTGGCTGCAAATGGAAAAGTTAACAAGTTTTAAAACAAGTCAAAAACACACACTCACACACATATACACTTATAGAGCAATATATACATGGTTATTTACAGAACCTTTGAGCGTAAAGAACATGAAGTGCTTCTTGTATATAATTTCGCTTGTGTGCGTGTGTGTGTACGCGTTTGTATAAGTTCAAAGTTCAAAGGCAGCGAAAAACTTTAACTTTCACTTTCGTTCAGACGCGCCACGACAACATTTTCATTGCCAAAAAACCAATACCACAAAACAACGCGCAGCGCCACAACCAAAGGACTCGAGTTGTTGTGTTCGCATCTCCCTACCTCTCTGTCTATCCCTCCTTCTCACTCTCTAAGTCAAGCAGCCAAGCCAACGCGCACAACATGCCACATGCCAATGCCACTTCGCTCTTACCGACTGCCACAACCACAGAGCGTAGCACACACACTCACACACACACACAGATACTGAGAAATGTATAACCACATTGCAGAAGAAAGTCACCCACTGAAAAGTTGAAAGTTTTTAAGTAAAAACTAAAAGTAGAAAACCACGCAAAAGTTTTTCGTGTTCGAAAAGCGCACGCAATCTTAAGAAGAAGAAGTGTGACGTGAGGCGGGAAGGCAAGAAGGAAGGCAGGCAGAATGACAGGAGTGGCAGTGGCAATGACAGGCAAGCAGGCGGGCTGGCAAGGCGGCTGTCTTGTGAGGTGTGAGGCTTAAGTGCGCCTTCATCCCCTTGCCAATATGAACGCTGCTTATGTATCTAGATACTTGTGCTATTACGACTTTGTCGTGTTCTACTTTAACAGAAATTCCCTTGGTGCCATGACTTTTTCTCTCTTTCTAACTTTATTTGCGGGCATCTTTGATACAACACACAGACACACACACACAGAGAGACACTAGCACACTTGCCACAAACTTATCGAAACGGGCAAAGTGTGTAAAGTGAAATAACATTTTACAGCAACTTGTAGTGAATTTACTGTCAACTGGTAATCATTGCAATCGAAAAAACATAAAGAGAGAAAAGCAAAAAATATATATATACTTGTATAAGTAAAAAAAAAAAAAAACAAGTTTTACTCGTGCCTAATATTTTTCGCTTCGCGTATACACACGCACACACACACACACTGAAAGACATGCAAATGTTTTATAACGAATACGAACGGAAGTGTTTGAGTGTCCTTGTGCTTTTCTTCATACTCTATATCACGATTGGCGCACATTTTCTGCGCGGCTTGAGGAAAATTGAACGCTTGTGGCAGCAACGCCAACAACGTCGTTGAGTGATCATTGAACTCGTGTGTGTTTGTGCAGCAGCAAGTCTTTCGGCCGTTTTGATAGTGAAGCGTGTTTTTGGTGCAAACAACAACGGAGCAAAGAAGAAGATGTAAGTGAGAAAATCTTATAAAATATAAAAAAAAAATTAAAAAGTTGAAATGCCAAAATTTATGTGAAACGACACATTTGGCTTGCAGTCGCCGACATTTGCGACTTTTGCTTATTTAATGCATCAAATTTCATTAACGAAATGCATCATGAGCTCAGAGCTGCCAAACAAGCATCGTTATATCGTATAAATCGAAATATTTATTTACTCAAATCACTCATGAGTCCAGCGGAGCATCATGCTCAACTACAATTGCATGCATTCATTCGCTCTCCCACTCACTCACTTAGTCATCCAGAGAAATCTTGAAATCTTTGTTGAAGTTATTTCATCTTTTTTATTGAACACATACAAGTTCTTTTTCTGCTTCTTTCATATTTATTATTATTGTTTATTAAGTGGTTTCCGCATAAATAAATAATAAATATTTTATTACGTTGAAATAATAATTTAAACAACAACAACAACAGAGTTGTGCATTTGTGTGCTTAATGAGAAAACGCTGAGCGTTGCAGCATTTTTATTTTTGCTATGAAGTGAACAAGACTTGAACAAAATATGTGTTGAGATATGCGATAAATAAATGTTCAATCAAATTGAATTAAGTAAAAAATTAAAAACAAAAAAACGCAAAAAACAACAACAACAACAAATATGTGCGATAAATATTCCTTAGTCGAAATGTCAAAACGACAAAGTTTTTGTTGTTGTTGTCATTGTTGTTTAATGCACTTGAGCATGAATCACGAAATTGAAAGCTGATGATTGAGAAGCTAAGCTTCATGTGTGTGAGCGGGACAACAACAATATAGTGAGACCGAGTGAGTGATTTGAGCAAGCGTTAGAGAAGCAGTAGAAGTGAAAAAACAACAACAAAATAATAAAGAAATAAAATTAATCAGTCAAAATAGTGCACAAGGTCAATTAAGTTGAAATACCAGAAAAATATAATAATTAAGCATTTTTTTCTTTCTTTATTATTATTATTATTATTAATTTTTGTTTTTGTTTATTTTTATATGCGTTTTAATATAATAAATTTCTTGTATGTTCATTTGTGACGTGCGTGTTTGCTCGCTCACACACGCGTTCTCTTTCCCAAACTTGTTGCTGTTGTTGTTGTCGCTTAGCTTGTGCAGAACAGCTGCAATCCAACTCAACTTGCTTTCAATTCAATTCAACTCAAGAGTTGCGTAATCTTTGTGCGCTTTTATGTCATTCCGATTTGATTTTGTTTTGAAACGCAGCCGCAAACGCAGTAATGCCGCAGTAATGCGTAATGCGTTTTATGCCTTTGTGTTATTTTTTTATTGTTTATTTTGCCTTAAACATTTCCGCTTCATTTCTTTGACATTGTTGTTGTTGTTTTTGTTGTGCTACCATGTAATTCAAAACGTGTTAGAAAACGCTTATGAACTTTTATGCTTCTTTGCGGCGCATTTGCTGAGCGTTATTTAAATGCGCAACGCTTTGCGGCGTCACGCAGGATTCTCCAGTTGTATTAAAGGATATCTTTCAAGCGTTTACCTGAGTCTGTCTAAAGCATACAATTTTGCTTCTTTTGTTTGACAGACAGTGGCGTTTTTTTTTTTTTATTTCTGCGCTTAATGCATTAATATATGCCGCCATTCATAGCGCACGACGCCACTGTCGAAGAAGTGTTCTAGTTTTGTGCTCTGCCCATGAGCCTTTCAGCGCCTTTTGTACGCACACATTGTATGATTCAAAGAAGCTTTTCATATAATAAACTCAACACGCACAAATAGTTGGTACAGTCAGACAAACATGTATAGCATTGAAATGAGATACTTCAGTTGAAAGCAAAGCAAGCAAAATTACATAAATATTCAATATAAAAATGCCTTTGCCGCTCTCACAAGTTGTCCTTTTTATACTTCAAATGCAACAGAAAATCCAAAATGAATCTGAAATTCACAGCACGCCCACGTCAGTTCAAGACTCAAGCTCAAAAAAACCTCAAAGAAAATAACGCAAACAGCAAAGGCAGCAAAGCCACAGGCCAACTAACTTCGTTGTTCTAAGCCTCAGCAAAAAATAAAAAAAAAAATAAATAAAAGAGAGCACAAAACTTTCAAGGAATTTCTTAATAGCTTTTTACCGATATTTGGCAGTGCCGAAACCGTTGATTTTTTGAACGCTGCCGGCTGCATTCTGCTACCGCCTTCTTTCGTTCTTGTTCACCGTTCTGTTCTCATCGACTTGCATAGAGCATTAGTAAGCCGTTTGAAGCGACCAGGCGCACAGACAGCAAAAGCACCAAAGGCATCAAAGCATGCATGGCTCATGCACAAATGGCGCACTGACTGGGCAAAGGAAGGAGGAGAGAGGGAGAGAGAAAGAATGTTGCGCTGCCACATTTTTCTAATGACTAAACAAATTCGCGGAAACGCAGCACAGCGAAAGAAGACACAATCGAAGTCGAAATCGAAGTGAAGCGACGAACCAAAAACTAAACTTCGTTTTGGTCTTCGTTTCATCTTCGTTTCACTTTCGTTGACCGCTGTCGCTGTCGCTGCTCTGCTCACACATGTCTTTCCCTCTCTCTGTCAATGCAACACTGCTTGACTGACTGACTAACTGAGTCAGTCTGACGGTGCTCTTGCTAGCGAGTCACCTGCAGTTTCCTGGAATTTTCGTCAGATTCGCTCAAGGTTAACTGCACGACGCGTCGATAGACACGCATGCTGAAGATGCTGTTGATGTGCGACAGAGAGAGAGTTTCGCAACCAAGAAGAGCATCAACGAAAGGGAAACTGTATACACATAGTTGCATTTCGTTGGAGTTGTTCTTGTTGTTTTTAGCTTCTTGTTAGTTTGGTGCCTTTGAGGCGGCAAAATTTTTAAAAGCATAATTCCAGGAATTAAATCGTATATCTTTATTTCGGCGCAGCATCCTCTTGTTTGTTGCTGTTGTTTTGTTTGACTGCGAATGCGTTTAAATGCTCGATTAATTTCTAATAAATTGGCCAACCACTGCCGTTGTTGTTGTTGTCGCAGTCGCTGCCGCTGCTGCTGCTGTTGTGGCATGTTGGGCGTCGGAAATGCTGTGCAACAAGAGTCCGCCAGGCAGGCAGTGAGATAGAATTACTGCATGCAGCATACATACTTTTACTGCTGATTCGATTTCTGTATCGCTTATGGGCGCATCATCGCTTTGAAATTCGAAGCTGAGCGTAGATGAGAGAAACGAACGAGCTTTAAAAAAAGCAACTCTTCTTTTCCTAGAAAAATCCTTTTGACTTCACACACGTTGCGGCTGCAAGTGCAAGCGAAACAGCAACAAATTTGTTTTTGTCTTATGAGGAAAGAAAAAAATATAAAACAGAAAAAATTACTTAAGTAAGCATTGATTTTTTGTTATGAATTTTGTTATTGTTTTGTTTTTGCTTTCGAAGGAAACGCAAAAAATGTCATCTTGAACTTTTTTTTTTCTATAAACAAATATTTCATTTTTTCCATTTTATTCATTATCATTGCAGCTTTCGTAGCGAGCACAACAACTTGTATCGAATTTGGAAGCTGAATTAAACTTACGAGGAAAAAAACTACAGATACTTTTTTGTCACCTGAAGAATAGACGTCGTACACAAGAATCAACAAAGAAACAACAACTTGCGTGCCACAACAGCTCAGCTCAGCTCAGTGCAGAGCGCTAAGAGCGTAAGCGAGACCGAGCGAGTGAGCGAGCGAGGTAGCAGAAGGAGCAGCAAATTTGTGCTCTAAATGCAAAAATCGCTTACAAAAACGCATACAAAAAATTTAAACAAACAAAGAAATTCCCTTTGGCAACATTACAAAGCGGTTCACGAACATTTTCGCAGTGACCGAAAAAACAAATGCATGAAAAATATTTTTATGCAACAAAATTATCGAAAATTCAATTTTGACATAAAAAACAACAATCACAACGACGACGACGACGGAGGAGAAGAAGAAACATTAAAGAAAAACGCTACAGTTACGAATCACAACAACAACAACAATAACAGCAACAACAGCTGAAGCAGCAAACACAACAACAACACGCATGGCTTAGATTTGAAGTAACGCCCGCAAGACAAAAACAAAAATTTACCTTCAGGCAACGAAATTTATAAAAAAAAAATTTAAAAAAAATTACAACAAGAAATTTAATTAAAGCAAAGAAATTTTACATTTTGGCTTCAAAAAAGGCATTGAGGATTTTGCAAAATTTTCGTTCGGCACAGAAATAGAAAGATACAAAAATGGATCCTCAACAGCAGTTTTGTCTGAAGTGGAACAGTTATTCGTCGAATTTGGCGATAACATTCTCAAATCTATTCAAATCCGATCTGTTAGCCGATGTGACGCTCTCATGTGATGGTAAGTGTGACTTTAATACTTTTCGACTTTCATTTTTATTAAGAAAAGATACAAAGCATGTTCACCTAATGCGCTCAGCTCACTTAAGCTTGTGCAAATACATACAACTTAATCCTTTTTGGTCGTTATGCAAATGAATTTTGTGCTCAACTTAACTGTTAACCCAATTTTTGGACATAAACAGACTGAAAAAGAAAACAAAAAAGTATGCAACAATTTGCGCATAAAAAGACAAACGACAAACTGACGAAAAGTAATGCGAGAAAGTGTATAACACATATAATATAACAATTTATACATAAAGACAAGCGATTTGAGGAGACAAGACAAGCCAACAAAAAAAAAACACGACACACACACACATACATTTATAAAAGCGCCCATAAACACAACACCGGCAGATAGATAGACAGACAGACCGGCAGACAGACACACGGTCCCACAATCGGGCAAAAGACGCGCAAGTATTTAAACCCAAATCAAAATACATAAAAAAAGAAGCAAAAAATCACGCAAAAAATAAAAGAGGAAACAAAAAAAAAAAAAAAAAAGAACATGAATAAACTTCTACGCAAAAAAAAACCTGACCTAAGTCAATGAATGAGCACAGAAGTAAATATTTTATCTAAATACGAGCCGCAAACGCTGCCAAACTTTGAGCGTCGATGACGACGGACGAGCGTTTTTTGTATGAGTCGTCGAGCAGACGAAGCAGGGCGGGGTGGAGTGGCATTCAGTCAGTCAGTCATGTTGTATATATTATATACATAAGTGAGTCGTAATGTGCGAACGTCTGCCGCCATTCTGCTCTGCTCTGCTGCTGCTCTCGCTCGAACTTCACTCGTAAATACTTTGCGCATTTATATTCATTTAATAAGCCTCATAAAACTGTTGCAAAGCTGTAAATGAAATAGTAGCACAGACACAGGCGCGCATGTGAGACAAACAACAACAACAACATCATCAACAAGAAACAACAATAAGAAAGAAAACGAAAGAAAAGCTATAATAATGATACACTTACATACACATAAGACCGGCAAAATGGCGGCCAACATTCATGAAGAAATGGTGGGAGCAACAAAATCAATAAACGCTTAAAACATAATATTTTTTTGGGCATTTTTATTTTATAATCAACTGAATTGATTTCTAAATTAAGGTGTTAACTTAGTTTTGTATCGTTGGAGTTAAAATTTACAACAACAGTTAGTTCTGAAAAAAATGTTCTCTTCTCAGACCTTTCGAGACCCTTGACTAAGAAATACATCTGCTGAAAACAGCTGATTGTGTGCTCATCTTCCGTTCTGTATTGAAAAACTAGACTAGAATGATTTAGCTTGAAATGCTCACGGGTCTAATGAGTAATATTAATGCTCTTTAGTGATTTCTTTAGAGATTAACAACACTTTGAGCTGTTAATTTGTTTAATTTTTTTCAAAGAATTATGAGTTTCATGCAACGATATCGCTTAAAAAATCAACAGAAAAGGTTTTTTGATTTAAAGTTCTTTTAGCATTAACAACTTTCTGTATTGCTTGTCATTTTGCCTTAAAGTGACAAATAAAACAACATCAAACTCAAGACTTGAAAGCAGCGCCACCATCATGTTGTATGAAAGACATGCGGGCCACGAAAGACAATGTACAAAAAAAAAAAAAATAAATAAATAAAAACACGCCAAACAGCAAACATTTTAGCCATCAGCCAATACACTTAATGGTTGACGATGTTGAAAGAAAGAAGCAACGACAATAACAACAAACGCATAACACAATGACAACGACAACAACGCATTCAATGAAACACGCCATGAATGATGTGAACAGACTGCCCGCGCCAGCCTGCCAGAGAGTGAGAGAGTCAGAGGAGACCCTTAGAGCCTTACACACACAAAGCCCCAACCAACAGCTTAGCCTTATTGCGTATACGTTGTTTATATATGAAGAATATTTGAAGTTATTGAAAAAATAAAATAACAAAGGAAACAAAAAAAAAAGTGAAAATCTGCAATGCGCGTATCTAAGCTGAGTCAGTCACTGCCACAACCATCATTTTAGCGCCACTTTTCCGTACTTTTTTCCACATGTATTTGGATTATGGCAAAAAAAAAACAACAAAAAAATATAAATCGAAATCCATACACATGCAGTTACTTACGTTAAGGGTAAGTCGTTGAAGCGGCACGAGTGGCACTCATAGATACATTTGCCTGTTTGCATATGAATATGTCTACGCATACTCAAATCCTTTTGGCCAGCCAGACCAACAGACGGACAGACAGTCAGCCGACCAGCCAGGCCGGCATTCGCCATCAATCGAAAAGTACTATTTTTGATTAAAATTTCGAAAAAAATACAAAGCTTTTGGCCAAAAGTCGCAAAGCGCTGAGTTTGAGACACGACAAATACACATTTCTCGGGGTTGTCCGAGCCTTTTAATTGTGGTTTTTAATATTTTTAAGGCTTTGAAAAAGAAGGCGAGAAATGAAATTATATTCATATGTAAGGACCTTCAAATGAAGCGAAATTTTCTGTTTGTTTTAAATATTCATTTAAAATTTTTTGCTATTTTTTTAAGCAGCCATTTTCTTTTTTTGATTGTCTAACACAGAAAAGGGTTTTAATTGTGCTCAAGCAAAATATTTTCGAAATGCGCAGCTTTACTGTTCTTGTGCAACATATACATTTTTATTGTTGTTTTTGGCCTTAAGCATTTGAATGGAATAGAAATATGAGAGCCTTAATTGATTTTGACTGCATGTGTTTAATGGCCCAACCAAAGTGGAAAAAGAAATACGAAAACAAAATATTTTGCTTTTGTTTTGTGCGTTTTTTTTATTTGCAGAAAAGTATTTGCAAAGAATAAAAACACATCAACATACGATGAACAATAATCTTATCATTGCACTTGCCAAAATATTAATATTTTTTGTTTTTTTTATTATTTACTATTATTATTCTGTTGTGTCGTGTTTATTTGTGACAAAAATTGTGTCAATTTTGTTTTTGCTTTTGATTCATAAAAGCACAAAGAATAAAATCAAAAAAGGGCAAAATCAACAAAGCAACGAAATGATAAGCAAAAACAACGTCTCATCGACGCACTACTGAGCCAAGTGAGCAAGTCAGTGAGCGTGAGAGTGAGATAGCAATGAATGTAGTAAAAACTGTTTTTCTGTTCTTCTTTCACTTGTTCAAGGTTGCCGCTCATAGACGCACACACAAACACATACTTAGTTGCATGCACGCGCCTCTCTCACGTCATTGGAATTGTCGAATAGCATTTGAGCCGTTATTGTTGTTGTTGGTATTCTTGTTGTTGTTGACCGAACAAATGCACAAACACTTGTACATGAAATAAATAAATTCCAAAAAGCGCGGAAGTTGAACGCAAAAAACAAAAAAAAAACCCAACAAATGTCGTGAATACTTTTGTGCGACTTATGATTGACGTACTAAAGGCGAAGTTTTTATGCTGCCTGGGTTTTTTTTCTTTCTTTCTTTATTTTTGCTCTTATTTAATAATGCCAAATGCAATAAAGTAAATTGAAAAATGTACGTCAAATGTTCTGAAGAACTATTGAGTTACATGGGCCAAGCCCAGAAAGGAGTCTTTTTAATGAATTTGATAAATTTTGCTCAGCAAACGTGTTTTCTCAATTAAGTGTGCATAAGTAAGTTTTGTAATTTCTAATAGATTTTTAAATGTAATCAACAATTTAAGCAGTCAAATGACTTTGTTTATTTATTAAATAATATTTTTACTACGCAAAAACACATTTGATTAAATATAAAATAACAAATTACGCTACTTTTCATTATAAAGTCGTTTTTAATTCCCCTTTTTTTGTTAAGTTTATATATTTGATATATACAAATATATTTCAAACACTTGATATAACAAAAATTAGGTCACAACAGTAATCAGCAAAAGTTATAAAAAAAAAGCACAAAATGAAAGAAAAAAAAATTAAAAAAGTAAGAACGATTTTTGATAAACAAATAAAAACCGAAAATATAAATTTTTTATTGTTGTTTTTGCCATTGCTGTTGTTGTTGTCGCTGTTAGTTTAGCCCACGTTCTTTGCTTAGTGTGCCAGCTGCTAATAAGTATAAAAAAACAAGCTTCTTTGTGTGTGTGTGTGTTTATAGTTCGATTAACATAGCAAAATTAAAAAATATGCTGCAAAATAGCAAAAACCAAAAACAAAAATAGAAAAAAGAAACTTTGTTGTTATTTTGCATTATTTGCGGAAGATTATTTTCGGTTACGCGTGTAGCATGTGCATGAAATATCTTATCGAAGCGTCTGAAAAATTAAAAAAAAAATTTAAAAAAACATAGAAATGATTATGAAAAACAAAAATTAGATGACTCAACTTTGGCTGAATTTTTGAAACTCTTAGAAAAATTAAAAGCAAAATGATTTTTGTTTATTTCTTTTGAAAGTTTCGCTTGCACTTTCAACTTAAAGCAACTTAAATTTCAACATTAAGAACATTTGATAAGCAACGATAGCAGAGATACCAAACAGAAAAGTATCTCACAGAAGAGCAAAAGAAACAAATTTGTTTTTTTTTGTGTTCTTCCAGCTTATTCTTTCAATTTCATTTATTTATTGTGTGTGTGCTGTCAGGCAAGTCAGGCCAGGCCACTGTCGAGTGAGCTGCCATTTCAATTTCGCTTAAGTGGCATACACGAAATATACAACAAGTGCCCCATAAAGAAAAATCACGGCCACAGATGAAAAAAAGAAGAAATAAAACAAATAAAAAGAAAAGAATTTTGCCGGGAAAGCAAAAGAAAAGCATTGAAAATTGTAACGAAAAACTCATAAACAGTTACAAACAGACACACACACACACACACACATACCTAAGCACAGACGCGCAAGGACATTGCGCAAGTTGTACGTGTAATGCGAATAAAGCAGCAGAGGAACCAGAAGCAGAAGAAGCAGAGGTTTTAGAAGAAAAATCAGACGAGCAGAAGTAAAAAGTAACAGGACATGTTCGAAATAGAGAAAGAGAAACCGTGAACGACTTTGTGTGCTATATAACAATAGCAAATAAAGAAGAAGAAGAAGAAGCATATTATATAGATATGTATAAGTATATAATATATATTTTTGGCGCTTCATTCAATGCAAGTCAAGCAAAAGTAAACAAGCGAATGCCGCCCACTTTTTGAGCTGGTTTTTCTTTTTTTTTTTTCCTCTTCTTTCATTTCTTTTCTCGTTGCGCATTCGCACGCAAATACATAAAAATATATTTAACGACAAAGGAGCAAATGTTCATGGCTAACATTTTGTGGGCGTGTGTGTAAATGTGTGTGTGCGAATGTAGTGAGATATGTCGACGACGACGACGATGAAGACGAAGACGTCTTGTCGATGCCGAAAAGGATATTTTGATATTATTTGCTTGCTTGGGTGCTGCCTCAGTGTGTCACAGGTACACACACACGTACATACAGACACACAGACACAATGCTAGAAAGCTTTAATGTGTTGGGAGCGTTTGAGGCAAGTCTTTGGCTCATGTACGCAACTCAAGTGTAAAGAATATAATTCATGTGCTAATCTTGTTATTGTTGGCCGTTGTACGACTCAGCGACTCTTTTTATGTTAATGAGTGTTTATTTTTTTGTAAATGAGCTTGGAAATCAGTTCAAGGTCCTTGTTGAACGCTTTTCCCATCCTCTGCTTTGTTCCGATTTAATATTGTGTTTTATAATAATGTTGTTTTCTTCGTCTTCATTTGCAGGCTCGGTTTTCAGAGCGCATAAACTCATACTCGCTGCATGTTCGAAGAAATTCGCCGATCTGTTCGAGAACACGCCCACAAATGGCCAATGCGTCATCATACTGGAGGCTACCACATCAGACAACATGGCCGCGTTGCTCGAGTTCATGTACAAAGGTGAAGTGCACGTGTCACAAGAGGCGCTCAACAGTTTTCTCAAATCCGCTGAGAATCTACAGGTAAGTTCACTCGCCCTTTTGCTCCTCGTTTGTTTATCCTCAGACTAATTGGTCTATACCAACAGGTTAAAGGCCTCTCCACGGAAACCGGCCGTTTAGCCGCACAACAGGCACAACACCAACTCATAGGCGATACCTCACCGCTGCTTGACTCACCGACCGGACGCCGGAGCATGCGCAACAGCATTAGCGGTGGCGCCGGCGGTCCCGGTTCGGGCAATGGCCTAGGCGCGCCACACATTGGAGCGCTTGGAGGTCTGGGCGCAGTGAGCACTGCTGCAGGCATTGCCGGCGGCGGCACTGTGCCTGGTGGTGGCGGCGGCGGTAATGGCGGCCTCGGTACGCTTGGCGCTGCTGCGAGCGCATTGGATCGTTGCTCGAGTGCCGGCAGTGGTGGCATGTTGAGTGCCGGTGGCGCAGGTGCTGTTGGTCCACATGGAGGCGGCGGCGGCGGTGGCGGTGGTATCGGCAATAATGGTCCCATCAGCTTGGGTAGCGGCGCTGGCGCTGCACACCATTTAGGCGGCTCGACTGGCAGTTTGAAACAGGAATGCGATTCGCTCATGCATCCGAGCAGTTCGTCCACACTTGGCGGCATGTCGCCATATGTTCCGCCCATGTATCGTCCAATATCGTTCGAACCGCTGCGTAAGCGCGCCATCCGCAGTCCCTATGCCGAACAGCAGGAGGGTCGCGGCAGCGTGTTGCGCGATGGCTCCAAGAACACATCGTCATCGGAGTGCCCGAGCCCGATCAGCAAGGCACCCTATCATCGACCCTCGTCAAGCGCATCGTCGACAGCACCCACCGAAGCGGATACGATGCACTCGGAGCGCGCTTCGCCGCATTCGAGGTAAGTGCCCACAGTGTTTGATTGATTGTGTGGTTGATTATTAATCGATCTACGTCCCTCAGCCGCTATGAGAACCACAGTCCAAGCACCACCGCTGGCAATGGCAACGCACCGAGCAGTCTGGCTGGCAGTCTGGACCGCATTGTGAAATCGGAACGGAATAATGGCAGCACAAATGAGGCTAATGACGATGATCGTGAAATGATGGACGAATCGACAGACGTGCGTTTTGTTGTTATTGTTGTTGTCTGCTTTGAGCTTTGCCTTAACTGTGCTTTTGTTGTTGCATATCTTTTAGAATGGCGCTGAGGACTTACGCGTTAAGCTTGAAGTCTCCAACTACACACCGCCACCACAGAACTCGAACACTTCGTCGACGACACCGAATGCATTGCTTGAAAACCTAAAGAATCCGGATGGCACGATTTCTGGCAACTTGGCTGCGTCCATTGCGCCGGCTGACATGTTGAACGTTTGGAATGCCACCAAGATGAATAACAAGAACAGCGTCAATACCGCTGATGGTAAGTTATAGCAAGCAGAGTGTAGAAGTGATCTCAAATCAAATGTTTCTGCGTTCGTAGGCAAAAAGCTCAAGTGTCTGTATTGCGATCGTCTTTATGGCTATGAGACAAATTTGCGTGCACACATACGTCAGCGTCATCAGGGCATACGTGTGCCGTGTCCGTTCTGCGAGCGCACATTCACGCGCAACAACACGGTACGACGACATATTGCACGCGAGCACAAAGCAGAGATCGGTTTGGCTGCGGGCGCGACCATTGCGCCGGCATCGATCACCGCAAATGCTTCAGCAGCAGCGCATCTTTCACAATAGGATGCGGCCGCAACAGCAGCGGCAACAGTAGTTATGAGCGCGCACAAAGAAGCTATTAAACAGCGAAAACGTAAATCACTTAAGATGGCATTGGAGAAATGCATGCAACGACGTGACGCAGTGGCGGCGGCCACAGTCACGGTCAGCGTTGGAGGCAACGGCAACGGTAAGGGCGGCAATGGCGAAGGCGGCGAGGCGAGCACCAGCAGCGGGGCGGCAACAGCAATTGGTGTGATCGCGAGCACAACACGGGCACTACAACGGCCTGAAACTATGGAAACAGAGGAGGAGGAGGAGGAGGAGGCGTTAGTACAGAACGACGACAGCATCGTACAACAGAGATCGTCGACTACAGCAGTGGCGGTGGAGCAGCGGCAGCAGCAACAGCAGGATCGGAGTGTCGAAAGCGAACCAAAAGATGTCGCTTTGGCTATGGACACGACCACGACAACCAGCGATGCTGAGAGCAGCGAGACATGCTCCATTTTGGATACCACAGCTGAGACGAATACAACAGCGGAGGAGAGCTCAACGACAACGACAACGGCACAGACGGAAACTTCGGCGGCAACAACTGTTGAAGAATTACGCTCAGAAGATGTTGAAATGACCGAAGTGCCCGAAACAAAGGTCGTTGAGAACGCTGTGTCATCTAAGGCAGACAATGACGATGATCATAATGATGAAAAATCATTGCCAACGGCAGTGATTGTCAAAGAGATCAAACGTGAGATCATTGAGCCTGAAATGACGCCTGTTGATGAAGTCGAGCATGTTGACAAAGTAAATGAAAAAGTAGCAGAAGAAGCAGAAGCAAGAGATGCTGAAGAAACGAAAGTAGAACGTTGTACCACGCCCACCACGCCCCTAATGCCCACATCGACCTCAACGCCCACGTCGCATGTTGCCGAGTAAGTTTTTTGGTTCATTTTTTAAGTTCTAATAAGAAAATAAAATAAGATGAGCTTAAAAACTAACAAAATAAATGTTACAAAAGAATATGATGAAGCAGAGAAATAAGAGAAAACAAATGATAAAGATAATGATGATAATGATAATGAAGTGATTTACGCGCGCGCTAATAGATTTTTCTCAGTGTATAAAACGAGCTAATGAGAAAAATTATTGATATAACTACTGTTGCAACTGTTGTTGCCCTCGGACGTAATTAAATTGTAAAATTATAAAAAAAAAAAACAAAACAAAAACATAAAACGTAAATGATACCCAAAACAACAAAAACAAAAACAAAGCATTAAAGAAACTACAAAACGGATATTCATAATGAGAATGATGAACAAAATGATACAATTTTGGAAGGAATTATTTTATGTATGAAGGCAAAGGTTTTGCGAAAACGAAGAAGAACGAAGAATATTTATTATAATCAATTCACACACACACACACACACACGAACACAGCCACAAATAAACATACACACACACCCATGTACAAAAATATGCTAAAAAGTTTTAAATTTGTTTAGCAAAGAAAAAAATGCGAATTCAAAAAACAAGAATATTGCAATTATTTTACAATAACAAAAAAACACAAAACAAAAATTTTCAATTTAATTCGTTTTCGCCAATTTGAATGTTAATGAATAATCAGAGCAAACAAGAAAGAAAAAAAAAAACAAATATTTATGTAAAGAGTTAGAACGGAGATGAAGAAGAATAAATCCGACTGAAAAATCGTTTTCAGGGTGCTACAATATAACAAAAACAACAAGAACAACAACAACAATAACTTCAACAACAACAATTACAAATATAATTACAATTACAAAATAAATAATTGTTTCAACAATTATGAAAATCAAAAAAGAAGACGAAAGTTTGAACGTTTTTGATTGGTCGAAGTCTAAGCAACTTGTGTGTGAAAATGAAAAGCCTTAATTTTTTTTGTCAATATTTTTCAATTTTTATTATTACAATATTTATTGTTTTAATTATTAATTTCTTATACGTAAAAACGAAACAAAATGCCTGAAATATTTAAATAGCAATAAAAAGAAACACATATACATAAATAATGAAAGCGACAACAAGCAACAAACGAAACAATTAAACAAAGAGACAAACAAACAATAGCAACAAACAAACAAACAAACAAATAGCAAACACAAGTACCTGCAAACAAATTAATTAATAAAAAAAACAATTAATATATTAAAAACCTTAAAAAAGAAAAACCGAAGAAGAAAAAGACGAGGCAAAGACGAAGACGAAGAGATCGATGACGATACAGGACATGAGCGCCTTTGTGTAAATAAATTTATTAAATTTCTTATGCAAGCTCATTGTCGCTGAATCGGCGTTAAGACAACTCAAATACATAATGTATTTAATAAAATGTATAAAAAAACCTTCATTTTTTCACACTGAAAAAGAAAAACATTTTCGATCACAAAATTTGCAAAAAATAAAATACATTTTTTCAGTTAAAAAAAGTTAAAACTTTTGGCGTCCAAAATTTAAAAAAAAAAGTGCAGTTTTTCATTTTAAAGATTTTCGTTATTTTTATTGATTAAATATTTTTTTCCGTTTTTAAAACATTTAAATAAACAATTGGTAAATTGGGTGCCTATAAAATAATTAAAAATGAACTACTAGTGAAATTTTTTATTATATATTTAATGAGAAGAAAATGAAAAGTAATAAAGTAAATAAATAATATAAAATATGAAACAGTTACAAAAAAAAAAAGATCAACAAATAGCATGAAATATTTTTTAAGTGTAAGAAAAAGTAAAACAAAACAAAAAAAAAAAAAAGAAAACCACTCAAAAACGTTCTGAAAAACTTTGACAGCAAATTGAAAAAAGAATAAAATTGAAGAAAAAATTATTACAGCAAAAAAAAAATCACAAAATTACAGTTAAATAAAAATTAAAGAAATTCAAACTTTTGGCACACCTTTGGAAAGCGTTTTTCGTAAAGAAGTTTAAAATTTTTTGAATACAACTGAAAAAAAAAAATTACATTAAATTAATGAATGAAAACCAACGACGAAAACACAAAATTCAAAATTTGCATTTTGGCTTATTATTTTACATATTATATATTTTTCGTAAAAAATAATGCTGTAAAAATATTCAATTAATTTAAAAAAAAAAAAAAAAATTGTACATACACAATTATTAATGAATATGAAAACAAGAAAATCGTGCATGTATAAATACGATATGAAAACTGATGAAGCAACAAACGCCTTCGTAAAGAGCAAGAAAAATATAGTAGAAAAAGAAGACATAGAAGAAGAATACAATATTGAAATATTTGTCTGTCCGATAACGACTTACATACATCATGAATAATGATGCCCTTTGATACATTTTTTCAAAAAACCAACTTAACTTTTTTTTTATTTATTGTTTCCTTCAACTAGCACAATTTTTTTACATGCAAAAAGAGGACAACAAAATAAAAAAAAAATAAAAAAATAGAAATAGAAAGAAAGATAAGCAGAAAAAAGTATTTTTTAAATGCAATAGTTCAAAGTTTACACACATAAGCATATACATACAATATACAATATAGAAAAAAAAACACATAATATACAGGGTGATACATAAACATAACAAGAGTAAAAGCAATGAAATAATCAATAAAACAACAAAAAAATAGTATTCTATGCAAAAGCAAAGTAAAGAAATGAAAAAATAGCCAAATGTAACATCAAAAAAACAAAAGATTTTATTTGCAACAAAAAAATCTATTTTAAATATCAAAGTGAGAATATGTGTCAGCGATGACATCATAAAATTTGTTATTCTTATTAAAAGTAATACAAATTCAATCCAAATTCAGTTTTCTTCAAAACAACAAAACTGTTTCAATACAAGAAAATATAAGTTGAAACACATTATGAGCGAAAAGAAAGAAAAAAGAGGATGAATATAATAATAAATGTTAGAAGTAGTTTTTTTATGTAACCAGTTTGTTCTGTGATCCGCGAACGTCTTCGGAGCCAGTGTTGTCGCACTGCGTCATATTGAACGACGTTTGCACATACAATATTTTATTTTGTATTTTTTATTTTATTGTATTTTTCTTTATCTTTTGATTGGAAACATTCAATCAATCAAATCTTAAAAAAAAAACAAAAATACAATAATGCAAAATAATTGATTATTATTTTTGTTAAACATGAATATGAGTTTAGATAATACGTAAAAAAAATTCACTCGAATTGTTTCCTGTTCCATAAAAAGAAAAAAAAAAAAAAAGAAAAATGCAATGCAACGCAAGGCAATCGTTTTTTATTATTTTATATTTTAATATATAATTTGTACGCAAATATTGAAAGAATTGTAATTGATTGCAATAGCAAACTGTAACTTTATGCTTTCATTTTTAATACTTTTGTTTTTGCTTTATAAAAATAATTTTAAATTATATAATTTAGACAAAAGAAGAAATAAGAAAAGTTGTTTGCAAATGCGATTGTGTTAAGTTTAGTTGCGCATGGTTGCCATCCGTCTGCTCCTGCTGGCGGCCGCATGCAAACCGCATTGGCATTGGCGCAGCCGCGTGCACGTTCTCTGGAGTCTGAACTACATTTATTTTTTAAGTACGTTGCACGTCGGTCGTGCCAGTGTCGTTGCCGGGTTGTGCCGTTGCAGAGGTGACGAACGGACGCGCCAATCTTGCAACAGTTAATATTATTTAATAAATTTTATTTTTTTCATGTTTCGTTTTAACTTAATTAAGTTTTATTTCTAATGTTTGAGACAATTGAATTGTTTTTAATTTTATTTAATTTTTAATTTAGCTTTAAGTTTTAAACAACAACAGTGATGTAATCAACAAAAAATAAAAAAAAGCAACAACTACAAAACAAAAACAAGCTCAGGAACTCATATACCTCATATATAATTTTATAAATATAATTTTTTAACTTTATGTTGCAACAAAGAAGAGAAATTATTTTGTTTTTTTTAATGCAAATATTTTTCGTTGTTAATTAAAGATGCTAAAATTTATTTTTAATTACTTTTACGTTTACTTTCTTCAATAAGCAAACTAAAATAAAAACAATATCAATTAATTTCAATCAAAAATACCAAAAGCAATTTTATGTTGCCGCCAGGACAACAAAAACAACAATAACAATTAAGTAACCAAAAAAAAAAAAAAAAAAATCACCAACAACGTACTGCAATAGTAAACAAAGCTACCTCAATAGCCAATAGTCGGTATACTAGAAATTTTTCTTTTTTTAATTAATAAAATAAATATGTTTTTGTTTTTAATTGACAAAAAAAGTAATAATAATAAATAACTAAGAAACAAAAGAAATTTTATTTAATATATAATTTTCATTTCGCACATTTTCGTAAAATGGTGACAACAAATAAAAAAATAATTTTATTTAACAAAAAAACAAGAAATTATAACACACACACATACACAGAAACTGGCAGAAAACTCTTTTGGCAAACTTAAAAAAAAACTAATATTTACAAACAACTTATGTAAAAATTATACAAAAAAACAAAAAAATAAAAAGAAAATACGTTTGGCTATTTCAATATCAAAATGCATGAAAATTAAATTTAAAAAATAAAGTAAACAAAAATTATTAAATATTTGGCTATACGATTTTTAGGCATAACTTAAAGTAAAAATTAACAAAAATTATTATACTTGTGAATATGAATAACAAAAAGAAAAATTTTGAAATCGTAAAAATTCAGCATGTTTGGTTGTAAAAAAGGAAGTATAAAATAAATTATAAAACATAAAAACTAAAAACTAAAAACAAAATTCAATGTTTGGTAAGCGCAGAGTTTTTTAGATAGGTTTTTGTAAATATTCTGGCAACTTAATCACAAAAAAAAACATGTAAACCATTCAGCGACAATTCTACTGCTGATGTAACTCTACTGTAAGTGTAGTGTATGTGTAAATTAAATTTTTGGCAAAGCAACTAAAAAAAAGAGGCAAATTTAATAGTATAAAAAAATCTTACAGATTACAAAGAAATTATTTAAGTGAACAACAAAATTTCAAACAAAATTTAAATGTACGAAAATTAATGTCTGTAAAAGAAACACTAAAAACAATAGCAAAATTGACAGCATTTTTGGTTTTTAATAAGAAGCTGTTTTTATAGTAAAAAAAAAATGTCAACCATTTGGTTATAAAAAACTAAAATTTTTCTAAAAGAATGAAACTAAAAACTAAAAAAAAAAAAGAAGGAAAAAAGTATATTGTAATTGCAAGCGTAATTTAGACATTTAATGTACATTTATCAACGATAACAACAAAATTCGTTGAGTGCACAAAGCAAAATAAATTAAAAAAAAAAAAAATACAACAAAAAAGTAAATTATGTAAAATTAAAAATTTAAGTAAAAATAAATATAAAAAAGAAACAAAAATTTTTAGGCCTACATTCGGTTAAGCGGTGCAGAATAATTTCTTTGTAAAATTAAAAAAAAAAAAATAAAGTTTCAATATAACTTAAAATCAATTGCAAAGAATATTAAGTTAAAAATTAAAATAAATTATGTAAAACAAAAATTTCACAAAATTTATGTCGCCATTTTGCATTTAACTTAAAACACAAAACAAGTGCGCATAAAAAAATCGTACATTTTCTAATATATATTAAATATAATTATTAATGCCACTATAAAAAATAATAACAATTAAAAACACATAAAAATAACAAAAACAAAAAGTTGTATATACAAATATATAAGAAAATTAAAGAAATAAATTTATTAATTACTTCAAATTTGTTAATTTTTACTTTTCTTTTGTTGTATAAATTATCCTAAAAATATTTTCATTTTTAAGTTAACCGAAAATTTTGAAGGAAAAAATATTCGCTTTATTAACGTACAAATAAAAAAAAAAAAAAAACAAAAAAATAAAGCTGTAAGTTTAAACAGTTTGAAATAATTCTAATTTAATATATAATTTTATGTGTTAAGTGTAAAATTAATTGGAAGAAGAAACTAAAATATGAATAATAATAATTTTTGTTGAAGATTTTTGTTAGCTCTTGTTTTTTTTTTCTTATACAAATTTTTTGACTTTCTATGTGTTATTTCAATTGATAAACAAAAAAAAAAGCTGTACTTATATGACTTCTTATTTGCTCATGCAATAAACAGAAACAACAATAACAAAAACAATGCAATAGTGAAGACAACAAACAAATATGAATACAAATATAAATAGGTATTCAGACTAGTCACATGTGCAAACCAACTCAGGAAACAATAGACTTAAAAAAAATACACAATAATAAACCAATAATTTTTTAAAGTTTTCCACAAAAATATTAATTGAACTTCAGAAGCTAACAAACACAATAAACTATTTTTATTTGTGTTAAAAATAAATTGTAAAAAACAATAACAATTTAGTTATTAATGAATAAAACATGCAAAATAAAAATTAAATACATTTTAAATTTAACACTTTTGTTGTACAATTATCTTTTGTTTATAATAATTTTCTAGCGACATAAAAACTTATAAAATAATTGGCTTGTTTTCCTCTAATTTTAAATTTTATGTTATATAAAAAAATTATAAAACAAATCTTTATATATATATATATACATATAAAAAAACCATTAATTAATGCGTATGTATAAATAAATGTTTTAAACAAAAAAAAAACAAAAAAATCAACAAATTGGCATATTTTTTTTAAACCCATATTCGAAAAGAAAAACAATTTTCGAAGTAATTTTCATATATTTTTTTTTAATTATTCTCTCTGACTGAGTCTATTTTGGGGTAAAAATTACATTAAATATTTTTTGTAAGGTTTTGCACAAAATATTTAATTTGCAAAGTAAAACAAAAGGCGAAGATGTATTGTAATGGAATATGTATACTAAAAATAGTTGTAGCAACACTTGATAATATAAATACAGACACACACAAATACACACACAACCAACACACACATAAGTACATAAAATAAAAAATTATACATACATATACATAAATATAAATTATCTTTAGGCCTAGATTTATAAACAGTTCAGAACATTTATTTGAATCAAATGGAAATAACTAAATTGTATCTAGATACATGATTAATAATGAGCGATCATGTATAGTGTAATCGTAATCGGTGTTTTTGGCTATTGAATGCATTGTGTTTACTTACTTAAATCGTCACAATATGTGTAAATCAAGTTGTAACAGAAACAAAAAATCAGAAGAATGAAAAAGAAAAAAAGAAATAATTTATATTTCAAGAGTACAAACTAAATTTAATGTACGTTCGGTGTATGTTTTTTCGTCTACTTTTTGTTTTCATATACTTTTTTTAATCGTTTTCAAATAACAAATTATTAAATTAAGTCACACAGAAGCAAAAAATATAAGAAACAAAAAGTAAATTTATGAAAAAATTGAGAACAAAAATTTTTGGAACAAAATGAGTACAAAATTTCAGGTATATGAATTTAAAGTAATTATTAAATAAAGGAAAAAGCATTAAGTGTACAAATTTTTCGGCATAAACTAAAAAAGAAAATATTTAAAAAAAATTAAAATTTATATGGCAACGAGTGTGACTTTTGGCATTGTAAGTATTCTCGAATTGGAACATCGAATTCAAATTCTTACTATGCTTTTTGGTGTGCATAAAAAATTAGCTGGCTTCAAATTAAGAAAAAAGTTTGTATTAATCATTAAAATCTGAACAGTTCTTTTAAATAAATTTTAATTAATTTAATTCCAATTTTGTTTTCGAACTTAAAAACACTCAACTTCGAAAATGAAATTTCAGTTTGCATATTTTTTTTTTTCAATTTTGAATCAATTTTATTTTACAACACTTGAGTTACACAGAAAAAAAGAAATCATTAGAAAATTGATATGTTCTGAACTGCGAAAGAAATCTATAAAATTTAAATTAAAACCGAAAGAAACCAAATTTTAGTTATCTTGATGAGCGTTTAATATTGAACAGTGAATGAGAAAGTCCATTTAATATAAAAATGAAAGGCATTAAAAAAATAACAAGCATAAATTATAAATAGAAAATAGTCTAAAAATAAAGTAAGTTGAAAACTCAGGGCATAATTAAGACTCACGACGATGTATACATGCATTTAAACAATTAATTTTTGAAAACAGACAGCAAAGTATTATTTAAACAGTTTTTTGTAAACATTAAAATGTTAAAAAAAAGAAAAATGATAAAAAGTCAAGAAAACGATTATGAACTACTCAGGTACTAAAATTAAAATTATAAAATAAAAAAGGTAATGCGTAAAATAATTAAGCAAAAAATATTACGAAAATTTTTGGCATTTTGTGCAATATACATAATTTTAAAGATAAAAATTATAAAAAAAAAAATACGTAATAGTATAAAGCAAGAAAAGATGAAAGTAAAAAATGATGCAAGCGAAATGAATGGCAAATAAAATAAAAAAAAGAATTGAGAGTTCATAAATGAGCAGCGTAAGGCAATGAAAAGTGAGTTTTAGTGAGGATTGGGTTTGTTTTTTATTCTTCAATATTGTTTTTTTTTTTTGCATATTTTTTAAAATTAATTATTTAATTATACACTACACAGCACAACACAACAACACAAATAGTAAATGCAAAAAAAAAAAAAAAACAGACAAAGAAACAAAATAATAGCTAAATAAAAAAAATGAGTTTAAATATAAAAAAAATAAAATAAAACTGTGATTACAAAAAGTTGATAAAGAAAACGTAATAATTTAAAACAATTTTTATTTAAAACAAATAAAAAAAAAAAACTATTTGCGTTATAAATATTTAAATAAATGACGAATACATAATTAATAATTAGCCGAAATATTCAACTTGAAAAGTATTAATTAATTAAACAAAATTACAAAAAAAAACCAAAAACATAATTAAGACACTTGGTCTTATAATATTAAAAATGAAGAAAATTACTAAAAAAGAAGATTTGACTTTCTACAAAACTTATTTCTCGAAAACTTGTGGAAGGAATCGAAACTTTTTTAAAATAATTTGAATTTTTCTCTCTCAAATATTTTTCTTGTAGTGCACTTTAGTTAAAAATTAAAGTCTGAGATTTATTGTCAAGGTATACACTTATTAATTATTATTGAATTAAAACAAGAAGAGAGCAAAAATTGTACGAAGAAGAAAAAGAAGAATACAATGAAAAACCAAATAAAGAAAAATGCGCGAAAAATTTAAAACAAAATTACAATAAAATTAAGTTTAAAGAAAAATTTAAGTTAAAATGAAAAAAATTACATTTATATTTGGCATACTTTAAACTATACACATACACACTCAAACAGACATATTATTCTAAACATGATGTTGATGATAATGAAAATGAAATCATCAAATTCTTAAACTGAAATTTGGATAAATTTATTCTTATATTTTTAAAAGAAAGCACGAAAAAGCTGTAAAAAATAAAAATTTGCGTACCAAAAAAGAAAAAAATAAAAGTGAAATGAAATGAAACCAAAATTGAATTGAAATTAAGAAAAAAAGGATATAAGAACATCGATAAAGTGAAAAATTGTCATGTAAAGTAATTATATGTAAAAAACTAACATAGACAAGATTTTGATAAGAAAGTCCACTGACTGTGACACTCACACACACACACACAGATACACAAATACATACATACGCATAAGCAAATAACGATAAATTTTGGAAAAGCGGAAATGAGCATGAAATGAACAGAGTATCGAGAATGAAATGAGAAATTCAATAAACTTGTTGCTATATACGAAATATTCATGTCTTTTATTTCAATATTTTCCATATTGTACATTAATCATGCGAAACGCCAGGGGCGACTGTCATCTGAATGTTGGGTCTTCGAACGATAAATGTTGGCAAATGTTTTATTTATGACGCTTCAAATGAAGCCAAAGGCACAAAATTAAACGTCAATTGAATTATGAATGTGTTTCAAAGTGTGGCAAAAGCAAATTGAGGCAACACTTTGGCCTCAATCAATGACCATGACCTTGGCTGTCATATGTTTGGCAACAATTAAAGCCTAAAATAGCAAAGTCATATAAATTCTTAAGGCATTTCCTTTAAGATCTTATGGTATGCCTGCGAAATATATCGAGTCGTTTTGTTACTTTATCATAATTTGCTCTTTGTGTACGCAAAGCCAAATGGTGCGCCTAACCGTAAGGCAGTCCCGTGAGCATTTAAATACATTTGAATTCGGCAAAATTAGCCAAGTAAACTAATAAAATGTATAACGTGCCACTTAATTATGCTCATAAAGGTACAAAAGGTAAACAGGCGCAATAACAAATACCAACAGCAAAGCAACAAAACGAAAGGAATGCGCAATGAGTTGTGCGTTTGGGGCTGAAGAATATAACAGGCAGCGGGAGTGAGTGAAAGAGAGGCGGCGTTGAAAACAATGCAAAGGTGGGCGCGACGGAGGAAGAATATGAGGCATGAAGACAGTCAAAGAAATTCATTCAAATTAGCGGTAAAATAAATTACACAGCGGCGTTCACGCAGCGCCCAGCAAAGGAAAAGAAAGAGAAGCTGGAATAAGTAGCGCACGCACACACTCACACATTTACACAGGTATTGAAAGCTTAAGCCAGGTGAGTCACACTCGCACATATCGAATGCATGCATACTTAAGCTCGCTTGGCTCATATGTATGTGTGCATGTAGGAACCAAGCACCCTTGACTAAGTTTTAGGCAGTTAAGCAGCCAAAGTAAGCAAACAAAAGAAGTAAAAAAAAAACAAAAACAAAAAGAATGGAAAAAATAAACCAAAGCAAATATTATATATGTTTTAAGGCTGTTGGTAATGACACCGCAGTGAAAATAAGCCTCATTTGTGACACACATAAAAATGTCAGTCGTCGTCCGCCGTATTCATCATAATGAAACTGTTGCGGAACGAACAGAAGTAAGGTGAGCTGAGCTGAGCTGAAGGTATGCAGGACACGGCATGAGTTATGTGCGCTGCCAAGGTGTAAAATAATGTCGGAAAAAGAGCAGTTGAGCACTAAATGCGCTGCGCTCATATAGACAACGGCGAACGCAATGGCAGTTAAATGCGAGGTGACTGAAAGCGTTGAATTGTTGCAGAGTAACGGAAGCGGAAACGGAAATGCGCAGTGCGCAGAACATAAAGGAACAAAACAAAAATAAAAAAATTAAGAAAAAAGTAAAACAAAAAGAATAAAGAGCAGAACACTCTGCCAACGCGCACGGTGGGACAATGGCAGGGTGTTACATTCGCCGCCTGTGCCTTTGAGCCATTTTGTGCTGAAGTTATGCGTAAAACAGGTTAAATCCTTTACAGACCACTTAAATTTATGAATGAGCGTATGAATGAAACGCTGCGAAAAATATTTTAATTCGCGTTACGAAATAAATCAGCGGAAAAAACGCTTAATTGCCACTAAAAATAGTTGTATTCTTCGTTCTTTATGACAGCATTCAAAGCGTTTATGACGCAAATCATGCATTCAACGCGGACTTGTATTGTGGGCGACAGAAGGGCAAAGGTGAATGCGTTACTAATGAGTTGTGCACGTTTTATGTTCTTTTCTTTCCACTTCTCTTGTGTTCTTTGTTGTGCTTTTACTTTAAAGCGCAATTAACAAGTTCGCAGAATCATTAAACACTTTTTTTTATTTGCTATTTTGCACTTCAATCAGTCATTTATTCATTGAAATGTTCATTGAAGTTCTTGCACTTTGATAATTGTCGCATTTGACATATTAATCCTCTTTGGCATTGCCCTTTGACAGTTTGCCCATTGACATGGTCGACCAGGCGCACGCACGCCCACTAGCTTTAAGCATAATGACACATTGACAATGACGTCTATCTTAAAAAAGGTCTTAAAAAGTTTTATGACAAAAGTTGAGCATTGGCAATGTTCATTTTTCGAAATGACTTTTTAATACTCTGCACAACTTTTTTAATTTGGACAACGGTCGTTGCGACAGACCGAAGCTTGGGGGAGGCGATGGTTGGCAAAAAGGACGAACGTTTGTAAGAAAAATGCTGTGAATTTCAGTTATTTATTTGCGAATTGTTGCATTTGAATTGTTTAATTTGTCAATTTTAATGAAAAAGTTTATTCGCCTTGGCAACGCACAAATCAGAGGCAAATCATAATGACGAGCAAAGCCATATAAGCCTTACAGCTGCAATACAATACATACACCCCCACACATATACATATACACTTTAATATGTGCAAATGTGTGTAGCAATTTAGTATTTATCGCGTCAAGAATTTATGGCTTTGACATAGTCAAAACAAATGTTCTTGCTTCATTACACAAATCAAATACTTTGGTCATCGAGGCTGTCAACATAAATATTATTATTCATACGCCATGTTGACGGCAAAAAAAAAAAAAATACTCACACATACATATAAATAAATACTAACAATGAGTTAGTTATTACAAGCTGAACAACTTCATAAACGTACAATTTGCATGCCCTACACTTTAGCTAACACGGACGTTTAGTTGAGCAAAGAAGAAAATTTACACATTTCGTATTTTTCCACAAATTTTTGGCAGCGCACAAGTTATTTGGCAAAGTTGAATGAAGGAAACAGTTTCTTTTTTTTTGGTTTATTGCTTGCCGTTCAAATTTTGCGGCAGGCGCTTTCAATGAAGCCATGCCCGCTTAAAACCATTATTGTACCCCAGCATTTGTTTATTTATATTTGCGCATATTTGCGAACAATTTGTTCGGTAAAACAAGTTTTTTGTTTGTGTTGCTATGCGCTTTATTTGCTTCTCGTTTTCATTTTCAGTTTTCTTGTTTTGCTTTGTTTTGTTTTATTTTGATGTATTTCATTGCGGCCCCTAAAAGTCGACTATACTGTTTGCTGTGAGCGCACAGCATACTGGGCGCACATTAAAATGGCTTATTTCATATTTAATATTTGATGAAGTGCGCTTCACTGATGGGCGGCTCACTGGTCAGCACAGCTCAGCATAGTACAGCCGCCATGACGATTGCTTGATCGCTTTGGCATGATTGGCCTGCAAAGGGGTCGAGGGCCATGAAGCAACTGACATTGTTTAGCTTTGCCATTAGCTGTAATATTTATGGCGAAATATGTTTTATATCAATTCCACTCATTCGATTTGTGTTCGTGTGTATGTGAATATGAGTGTGTGTATGTGTTATTATCTTTTTAACTTTTATAAATTTCCAATGAACAATATAACCTTTGCCCTTTCGATGAAATAAAATTTCAGTTTTATGGAACAAAAAAGGTTCATGCGCCAATCAAGGCCGAAAGATCTTTCGTTTTTAATTTAGTTTTCATCTAATAACTGAGACAAGACTAACAATGGCGAGGCAAGGACAATGACGAGCAATATGCGCACAAAATGCTTTGCCTCAAGGGGGTAACTACAATAACAACAATAACAAAAGCAAAATACAACAATAAATACGCAACCATTTCCTTAATCATGATGGCAGTCGCACACAAAGTCCAAGCCAAATGACTAGCTTGGGACTCTCACGCACGCATGCACGCACGCATGCACGCACGCTCGTACGCTCGCACGAATGATGTCTCGTGTGTGTCCGTGTGTGTGTATAAATGTGTCGCTTTAATTGCGGCACTTTGGGTTAATCAACACAGGTCTAATGGACCGCAATTAAGCAACAAACATAATTACAAGAAAATTTGCGAAAATGCCAACAAAATTCATTCTTGGTGTAAACAAAGATGTAGAAACAAGGCAAATGATATGCGATTAACATTTTGCTGGCATTGCAGAACGCAAACAAAAAAAACAATAAATCGGAGCACTTTGGTAGGAGCAAAAGATGCTGTCGGGAGTGAAGATGTCTTAAAATTGTTTAAGTTGAGTATGTAAAATTTGCTTCTTATGCGAGTCACATAGTGCTGTAGTTGGCACTTCGGTTCATTGCTAAGGTCCTTAATCGTGTTGGGGTTGTGCCGAAGCAATAAAGAACGCTTTGACAAATGCGCACTTGAAGGTAACAAACGCATTCGTTGTAGACAACATTATTTAAATTGAACTTTTGGATTTCGTTGCGATGAATGTCTGTGAATGTCTTCATTATACCAAGTACAAAACGTTTAGCAGGCTATATTATATTTGATTCAAACCTAGGAGGAGGGGAGCAAAAACACACAAAGAGTAAACGTACGTCTGATCTCTCTAATGGTTATCGGAGACAATTAGAGCTAGGTAGAATCATGAGGTCATGCGTTGCTTCCAGTTTGATGAAATATTTTGATTGATATACATACAGTACCTCACAGCTTAAATGGAACACCCATCATCAAAAATGTCACTTTTTCATACAAAACAGGCAAGTATAAAGTTACACCTTTTGGGTTGGGTGTGTAAGTCTCCACACGGTGTTTGAATCGATTTCTTTTCATAATAGATGGTTAATATAATATTTAAACTTAATATTAAACACAAAATATGAGGTAAAATTTTTAAAATTTGGTCACAGAGAAGGATTTTGATGATAAACAACGAAAATCCCATACAAAATGTATGAAACTGCTTTCTTTGGCGTTTGGTATCAAAATCACCCCCAAACAAAAAAAATGCGGATCGGAATCGATGGTAACATGAATAAGGATAGTTGTTAAGTACAAGAATTTCCAGTTGGAGTATTAAATTTGAAAAAAACGATCAAAAACATAGTTTTTTTGTAAAGTGTTCCAAATAAGCTGTGACTCCTTTTTTTGACTATTTTTGGTTTTCATGTCATAACTCGGTTAAAAATTCACTTTTTCAAATAAACTGTGACACTATTTATAAGCTAAAACATCAATCTAAGAAACTGCGTTTATTTTTTTTCGATAACTTTTTTCATTTAGAAGTTACAGTCACTTAAATTTCAAACCTATGGGTGTTCCATTTAAGCTGTGAGGTACTGTATATATAATTTTTTTTAATTTGGGGTGAGGTATTGTCTATCGTGTGTGCAGGGTGTTATATTGTTAAGTATATCTGACTATACCATCCTTACTGGCTTTGATTGCATTTGTTTTTCTCTCTTTGTGTTGAGACACACATGAATAAACGGAAAGTGTGCAATTGCTTTAAATCTTCCTTAGCTGCCACAAAACTTGAAATGCATGGAAAATATGAGATGAACGCTTGGTCTGCCTGTCTGTCTGTCTGTCTGCATGCATCATTCATGGACAATTTTCATTTATTTTTGAAATCGAAAGGTTGCTAATTCAGTATTCATTTGCCCGAAGTGATGCATTAACAATTCAAATATTTTTCTGATATGCTGACATGTGTTGAAATGAAAGTGTTGCTCAAAGAATGACAAACGGCAATGAAATTGATGCGAAAAACGGCAATTAAGTGTTTGCAATTGTTCGCTAAATGGAAATTTGCTGAAATGTATAAATAGAACTTGGAAACAATATGAATCAAGCTGCCATTTTTATTTGAGCAATCGAACGATGTCAATTTCAATTCTGCGCATACGAACATGGCTTTAATATGTGCCTTAAATTTGACAAAAAAATTTGCTGCCACTCGTTTCAATAATGTTCGTAGAATTACTAAAATACATCAAAGCACTTTTACGGGTCAAGCCACGCCCCGAAATCGCCTCAGTTAAATGGCTCGATGGTGTCTGCGCTTGATGGTTTTCCAATAAAATCCCGTAAAAATAAATAAACGAGTAAAAAATAATATATATAAAAAAGTATGCAGCATGTTACGCCGAACGGTCGCTGGCCGAGCGTCCTTGTGCCCCCCCCCCAAAAAAAGGGCGCTGTTGTTGTAGTTGTTGTTGATGATGATGGGCAACTTATTTGGCCATAAAGAATGCTGTAAGTTCATGGCTTCTTTTTTTACGTGCGTGGGTTCTTCGGCATTATGTTGTTGTTGCTGTTATTTTTTACAACTTTGTATCTTTACTATCGATACATGTGTGTCTGTGTGTGTTTGCGACATTTGCAATACTTTGTGTGATTAATTTTTGAAGCGAAAGTGTCAAAGTCAATGCATTGGGACAACTTTGGGCGTTGCCATTGCAGCTTCTGATCTAAAAAAGGCGGCGATGAGTTCACTTTAAATTTTTGTGTGACATGTAGCCCAGTGAGTTGTTCGTCGAGTGCTGGGCAAGCGCTTATGTAAAGACCGCAATTTGCTGTTTCAGGGCGCGAAACGTGCGTGGCGTTGTGCGCGGTTGCCCAACTAAGCACTCAGCAACGCTTGGCCGTTGTCGTTGGCAGTCAAGGAGATTAGCATTGCTTTTGGTTTTGTCTTTTTTGCTTGGCTAGTCAGTTGGCGATTTCCGTCATTGCATAGAAAATGTTAGCTCGCTCACTGCACCATGCCAAACTTCCGTTTCCGCTGCGTGCTGACGGCGCTATCAAACGCTACGTCACTTCAGCGCTTTGCGTGCATTCTAAATTATTTTTTTTCATGAAGATAATGGAAATGAAAGACGACAAAGCCTTTAGGTCACTTGACGTTGTGTCAAGCGCCTTTTTTTTGTATGACAGATTGATAGAGTTTTGTTAAAAATGCACAAAGCAGATGGTTTGATTATGCAAATTAATTTGTGTACAGAAATAAAAAATGTTGGCTTAAAAAAAGGGATTTTAAAACGATACTTCTGTAAATCATACAAATAAATTCCAGAAATTTTAATGTGAATGTATTTTTTTGTATTCATTAATTTTTTATGAAATAAATGCGGTCAATTGAATGATTTTAATCCATTTTCATGCAATGATTTATTTACAGGGAATGGAGAAAACGCAAAGGTCGATGAGAACAACGTGTCGTATGCGCAACGCGTCATCAATTGCGGCTTGCATAAATTAAAATTGATGTTAATTACATGTAAAAACAAAAAAAAAAAAACCAAAATATGTAAAATTGTCTTGTGGTCGCAATTAAGCGTTTTGCGCGCGTTGACATTTTAATAGGCTGTCGAAAGGACATCATTTTGTGGGTCTTCTTGGCCATGCGGCCTGACAGTTTGGCGTTTTTAATGTGTTGTCGGCTTTGTTGAATTTGACAGTTTGTTTAATACAAGTGGCTTCCGCATACACGACTGTACGGCGTGTGCATGTGTGTGTGTAAGTTTGTTTGTGTTAACCGTGTGCCATATGCGCGGCTTCACTTACATTGCATTTTAATAAGCAATCAATCAGTGACTTGTCGAACGTCAATGATATGAAGGCCGCCATCGCACCGGTCGTGCATGCCTTCAATGCATGCCATGCCGGCGCACTGAAGTCACTATGCTTGCCATGCATGCTCTGTGCTCACTCTCGCTTGTCCTGTCCTGTGGGTCCTGCATATGCAAATTTATGCCACTGACAGACGTGTCCCCTGCCGTCTCCTCGTTACTGAGTCATGTACATACATACATACATACATACATATGCATTCGTTTGGTTCTTTGCGCTTTTCATTCGTCTCAATTTCCATTTGTGCGCACATTAAAATGAAGTGCTGGTGTGCTGGCCAAAAAATATTTTACGAACTGTTTCGCGTTAATGAATTTCAGCTGTTGGCAACATGATTGACGCTTCGTGCACAGCTCAGGCGCAACGATGCGAGTACATAAATAAACCAACGACTTTTTAAGACCTTCTCACACTGTGACGCATACACACACACACACATTCATACACCTTACCGCCAACAGCCAAAGCGTCACCTTGCTCAATCATACATATTCCCAACACTCAGCACGGCTTTCGTTGATGCTTGGAGAGTTAATCAACTTTGCTTGGCACACATAGTATTAAAACAATGTAAGAAGAAAAGAAGAACAACAACGTCAGCGACAAAAATGTTTAATTAAAGCGAAATTAATGAGCTTTTTTCCTAACTGACGCTCGCGCATAATGGGCGTGGCATTTGAAAATACCGCCGCTGCTGCTGCTGCTGTTGTTGCTGTCATTAAGTCTGTCGTAAAGCAAATGCGCATATGAGCGAACGAACTGCCACGCACATGATTTCAATTAAAATTAAAATTTGATGATAAACTAAGTAACTTTCGAGCATACAATGACACGCACACAGACACGCAAATACACGCACACAGACACGCACACGTATGGACTTATGTGATATTGCTTTGAAGATGTCTCTCTAAGCTGAGCTGAGCGTTTTCGAAGTTGTGTTCTCGGTATCGTTTTTGTAATTATTGTTGTAATTTTGCGTTAAGAAAGTAAATTGTATGTTTAATAATTCAAATGATTAGCGGTGCAAAGTTTATAAATTATGAAATTGCATGTTGAACATTATAATAACAACAAGAGCACACGCACATGATGGGAATATCTTATCAGCAATAACTTAAGCAATAATGTTTACTTGCATAACATAAGCAGGGATTAATGTGTCAAGCAATGCATTTAAGTTGCATAACACAATCATAATTTTAATCTTGCGAGGGTTAAGTGAACAATGCCTCATAATATGATTGTCGTGAATTTCAAACGTCAACACTTTAAACAATTGTTAATGAAAAATAATGCTTTTTGTCAACTGTTATTTTTACTGCAATTGAAATCAACATTCTAAATAACAAATTTATAAAAACTTTCCGATCAACGCTCGTGCACTTTAAATTTGTAATAAATGAGCTGATAATGCGCATGAGAACTTCAGAATTCATAAATTATAAGCTTTTTGCATGACTGATTGCAGCAATCAAAAGTCAAGTGAAGTGCCAATAATAACATTTCAATTTTACGCTCACCAAATACAAACTCTAACATTTTCATTACTGTCTGAGTGAACGTAGAACTTTTGTTGGCAATCAAACAAGCAAAGGAAATGCGCAATTCAAACTTCATGGTTGCCATTAGAGGCATAAATGCGTAAAAAGGTATAAATGAGCTCATGTAAAAACTAAAAATATGGGAGAGAGAGAAAAAAAAAACACGAAGATTGTTGAGTAGACAACTTAAAGGACAAACAAGTTCAATATCAGTCGAGCAATAAATGAAAAAAAAAAAAAACTAAAAAGAACTTCAAGGACAACAAAGCAAGTTGAATGAATTCGCAGAAGCAAACGCGACAATGGTTGAAGGGGGCGGTTTCCTTCACGTTTTGTTGTATGTCTAGTGCTGCTATAGAATATTTCTGTATATATATTTTTGTTTGTTGATATATAAATATCTAAAGTTACAGACAACTCTAACTACTCATGCTGCCCCGACCCCATCACAGGACAACATTAGAGCAATTGTAACACACTTTTTGTGTAGACAAACTAATTTAGCCGCTTTGGTCGACCTTTTTTGTGTGCACGTACATGATTTTCTTTTGCTTTTGCTGTTGCTTTTCTTTTGGCTTTCTTTTATAGATATATTTAGTGTTTATCATAGATAGAAAAAAAAGGAAACACGATTTCTATTTTGTCAGTGACACGTCGTGACTCTTTTCTTTCTATTCATTCTTCTTTTTTTGGGTCCTAAGACTTTAATAGATTATTTCTCTTTTTGATGGCCAATGAAGAAACCTTGAATTATGTTTTACTTGTTGTCTGACATCTGTTCAGCTTGTACAGTTTTTTACTTGTATCTTCTGTTTGCATTGCTGTTTTTTTTTTCTTTTGCAGGCACGTGCTAACTTTAATGCTGATTTTCTTGACAGTTAAGTTGAAGTGCATTTATGCACAACGGCTCATAGTCAAGTACCTTGTCTCTCTGTTTATCGTCAGCCTGGCTGGCATCTGCAGTCAAGTCATAATGTCAAGTTCATAAAATCACTGCACTGAAATACTTCCGTACGTTGTTGCATTTCCGGTTTCCGGTCTTGCAAGTCATCATATAGTTTGATGTCTTTGATTTGCAGTCAAGTTTAACAAATAAAATTTATCAGAAATTTATGCAATTTTTGCGACATTGCCTGCACTTGTGTCTGCATTGCTCTGCCATGATTTCTATTGACGGCAGATCCACAAGCTCGGCAAATGTGTCAGCTTTTTTTTTATGACTCGTTTGCTGCTCACGACTCGTGACTTGCAATTTATGGCATATGAACATTATTTTCTTCCTATTTTTCCTGCCTTGCTTCTCAGCTCAGCTCAGCTTAGCTCGGCATCATTTGGTAGCTTAAGCCTTGAAGTTATTGCATGCCTAAAGCCGTTTTCTGCAGCTTCTTCTTCTTCATTTGCTAGCATGTCTTCCTTTTTTTCATAGTCAAGAAAGTTTCCGAGGCGCTCAAAATGTTTGCTGCCGCTTCGGGTGCTCATGTAAAGCGAATATTTCATTGCACAAATATTTTTCAATAATTCTTTTTTTTTCCATTATTTTCTATGTCGATTTGTAGATGGCGCATTGTACTGCAGAAGGGAAGGAAAAGTGAAAGAAAAGCTGTTCGTAGTAATTCTAATGCGACTGCTGGTTGACTGCAGGCGGCAGATGGCATATTGCATGCAAATAATAAAGTTGCAACAAGAAGAATTTCTGCCAACGACATAAATAATTCTCTTGGTGAGATTTATTGTATTGCAAGCATTTGCGGCAAGTATTTTATACGCTCATTGAGTGCTCGTGTTCGTTTAAGTTGTTGAGTGAGAAGGTGAAGGTTGATTGTTGGCACAATCAAAGAAATTCATTTAGGCTTGCAATTAATGAGGGCACTTTGGTCGCCTAATGGCTTCATAAGACGCCTTCCGGTGTAAGTGTGAATGTGTTAGTGTGTGTGCGTGTGTATGTGTATGTGTGAGTGAGGCAAAAGAAAAATGCCAAATTATTCGATTTTTAATGCTTTTGCGTCTTGATTGCAATGCTAAATTCAGGGTGCAAGTAACGAAAGTACACTTTCAGCACTTTTGAAGTCTTGTAGCAAAATTGTATTTTATTATATTTTATTTTACTTATTTTTGGAATTTTATGCTTCATTTAATTTTGTTGGTTTTTGCGTGTGTGCGCGCTTTTTACGCTTCAATATTATTTGTACGAGCATGTTCGAATTTTTTATCAGTAAAGAAATTTTTATTTCTTCCTGTTCGGCGTATTTGAATATTTACGATTTATGTTGTCATTTCTCTTACAATCTTCTTCTTCTTCGCACCTTTTTCTCGCCGCCTATATTTTTTTTTATTGATTTTTATTTATATATCAAATTGCTTTTTTACGTGTTTTTGATGTGTTCGAATTTGTTAATCATACGCCTTGTATGACATATTCATGGGGCAAACGCGTCACACGATCAACGCGCAACAAAAATTGCGTGCATACTTTCGAGCGTCGCTGTGTAAATGTGCGCTTATTTTGTAGCATGCTTTTAAGAGAAATTAAACGATGTCTGAGCAATGAGTGACAGTTTAAAATTGAACACATTTTAAGTGTTTCGTTGCGCCGCCCACATTCGGTCGCCCTTATCAACTTTGCTATAAATAAAGCTGCATGCGGCAACCGGAAAAATGGCACTTATATTTGCAATTCTTCAACTTATATGCTCAGCCACATAAAAATGTCCGCCGCACGCATTAAAACTAAGCCCAAAGCGTTATTCATTTGCCGTCACTTTCGTTCCTCCGTCTTTGAAGACATCATTAAAATTAAAATGATTGCCCAAAGTTGTGCAGCACGTGTAGAAAGTTGCGCCATTACTTTGAGTAGCTGCCATCACAGCTCACGGCTGCCATCCCATTCGACGCGTCGGCCTTGCTATTCCATTCCGTTGGTCTCGATTAACGACTGTGTGCGACTTAATTTGTTGCGACGAACAAATTGTTCGATAATATTTAATACGTCGCAGACAAATTTCGCTTCATTTCGTTTCGATATTGATGAGAAAGTTTTCTTACTTCCGTATTTTCCGTATCATAAATCAAAATGGATTTTATTTTGGTATCTTCCCGTGTCAAAAGTTGATATGCAGTACAAATATAGTAAGTCTTTTATTTGTCTGGGTTCGGTGCAGGTGCTGGAGCAGGTATGCAGGTGTTTGTGATTAATTCTTGGCGCTAATTTTCGTCTATTTTGTGGTAATTGTTAAAGGCAATGAGAAAGTTTGGCTTTAAGTTGAAATATACAAGTAATCAAGTCGATTCTTGTTAATAAGGTTTTTGAAGACACACAACGTTATATCAGCAAATAGTTAAAAAAAAGCTAGGTAAGAAATTTCAGACTTTTGCGGTAAAATAGCTGTTAAGTTGCTGTTAATAAAATAACATAGCTTACAATTGAGCTGTTACTGTTAATGTCCCTTACAGTCTGGCTGTCAACGTGTGTTGAACAATTCTGTTAAAAGATTGTAACATTTGCTTTCAGTCGTTTTGTACTAAAATGTACTGTTATCATTTTGAGTACTTTTTACCCCGGCGTATACGCAATGTTAAATTGAACACAGGCAAATGTATGTGAAAAAAGGCGCCGCTGCTGTTGGTATAAGAAGAAGAATGCGACTTGAATAAGATATCGAAGCTTGATGGCATTTTTGTCTTAAATATCTGTCATGTGTACTTTATAAGAACATATAAAAGTCTCAATTGAAAACAAATGTCAGTCACGTGTTCCCTTCTATTATCGATTTTTGTTACTTGATAATAGGAGAACAACACAAACAAACAAACCAAAAAAAAGGAAACTGTGTCAAAATTCAATTTAAAATCGCATAATAAAATTATGTGATTTGAAAATTAGTTTTATGCTTTGTACTTTGGCAAAAGTTTTTCAAGTTTTACTGTTGTTTTGTTTTTCTTTCTTTCTTACTTACTTACTTTTTCGCACGCTTTTTCATACACCTCATAACGTGAAAAGTTTTTGTTCGTTGTCGTTTTTGCAATTTTCGCACGCGTTTGGAATTACTTGAAGCATACTTTTCGGCGGGAAACAATGGTACGTACGGCTTGCCTGACGTCACTGTATTATGCCCGGCGGACTGTTATAAGCGCTTAATAGCGCAAAGCATTGTATTAACACGAATGTCAGTGGCAGGGATTGTTGTTGCTATATTGTTGTTGTTGTTGCTACTGTTATGCGATACATTAACCATAAGCATAATAAAAGTTTGTAATTGAAACCCGCTGAGCAGCAAAATACGCAAGAGGATGAAATCGAAGGCATTCAAGTATGAAAAAAAAAGTAACAACAACAATATGAACAATTTATATATCTCGCAGAGCTGAAGAAGAACTCAGAAAAACGCTGCAAGGCAATGACAGAATAAGTGAAAGTGTTGCTAAATATTTTACGCTTGAATAAGTTGCGTCATTGAGAAAGTTGCCTCTACTGTGCTTAAGTAGGGTATTAAACGCGCGTGTAAGCAAACTTTCGAGTCACCGGTGGGCGGTCGTACGGACAGATGGATGAATGGATGGTAACTTGGATAAACGAAGAGACAGCGGGTTGGTCAGTAGCATGCTGTGCTCATTTGACTAATCAACGTTCTCAATTAACGCACAAAAGTGTTAGGCGTTTTAATTGAAACTTCATTTAAAACTCATTAAACCAACTTTTATAAAATTACATACATTTGTGCACATGTGTGCCGACAGAGACACAGACAGAGTCACAGACACACACAGCGACGGAGAGAGGGACAGACAGAGACACAGCAGGCCCGCATGTGTGCGCAAATAGAGGACAACCGTAAATGGTGACAAACAAATTTACGAAATGTTTAAAGTTTTTCTGATAAAAGCACGAAGAAAAAAAGAAAATAAAGCAAAATAAATTCTCCAATTTCTGGTTGGTAGGCAAAAGTTTAATGTGAAAACTTTTAATCAGGATTTGTAATCGTTGCTGTTATACGTGTTGGTGTTGTTGTTGTTGTGACTATTGTAGTTAAAAAGTTAGCTGCTAAAACAAGGAAATTGTTGCCAAAATTAGTTAAATATTGTTTGAACAAGTGAAATGTGCGCTAATGAAAGCAGGTAATTAATTTATAACAATGCAGCGCTAGAGCTAAAAGAAAAACTTGCATGCACGCCTGACGGTATGCAACGCTTGTCGCTGCATTGAGACCATAACGGAAATCCGCCTTGTTAAGGCGGCAAACAAAGATAATTGGCTGGCGGGTTGGTTGATATAAGGCGGGGCAAAGTAAAGTACGGAGAGATGAGTTTGGAGCAGTGCAGAAGATCGTAGGGAAGCTGCTATGTCATGTTACCACAACAATAAAAAGAGAGCCAAAAATGTATATAATGTAAAATCAACTTAACTCGCTTTGCAAACACAATTCAATTAACTGAGCGAGCGATGCCGCAGACTTTCATGTCGTTGCCATTGTAGAGAAGCCAACAACATTGGCAGACGACAAGTGGAAAAGCAACAACAGCAACAACAACAACGCTGTCGACAGTGGCAAACCGCCATTGTTGTAGCTCAGCCACTAATGATGACAACGGCAACGACATGACAACGTCGACGACCATGTTGATGTTTTAGCTTCGGAAAACCACTAAAATAAACGAGAAACTATATTCGCGACAAGAAGTGCAACAACAACAACAACAATAACTTCAACTGAAACACACAAACAATTATAGCAAAATAGTAAAAAGAAGCATAGCAACAGCGATGACAACAAAAAGCACAAATGTCTGTTTTTGAATTATGTATACGACCTGTCGAGGACATCCAACAAGACACACACTCAGACACATGCACAGAACCATTTTCGTTTTGCGACTACACGTGTAAAGGTGAAGTGTGCGTGTATGTGTGTGGCAAATTTTAGGTGGGAGTGTAACAAGGAGATTGCATATTAGTTGTCTTTTCAATTATGTTTCTAATTATGAATAATTAGCACTTGTTTGCTACGCTTATTGTTCAAATGTTAGCATTTAATTGCCCTAAATCAACTCATTGCCAACCAGCAAACAAGAGTCAAAAGCACTTCATGTGTATTGCTGCAGCTATAAATCAACATTTTTATTTGCAAAAAAATCAATAAATTAAAACAGAAAAAACAAAAGAGAAAAAACATTGGTTTAAAAATACGCGAAACAACAAACTGCCAAAAGTTCGCATGGAAGTTGAACTGATCGGATGATTGGGTTCGGGCTTGGGATGGGGTTGTAGCTTAGTAACAAAAGGCTGCGCGCAGTCAGCGAACCGAAACAAGCAACAGAAATAATTCATTCATTTGTTCATTCATCACGGGCCTACGAGAGCAACAACAACTACAATATCAACAACAACAACAGTGAACAGCAATGAGCATTGAAAGAAAGTAAGTTGGATGAGTAATATGAAACAAGAGACGTTAACTGGCAGAGATTAAGCATGAGAAGCAAAGATTAACAAGTGTGACGAGGGGTAGGCAACATAGAGCAACAATAATGTCAGCGACACTCAAAGCCGCAACCAAAGACTCAAGATACCACGAACCGACGGTCTCAGCTGAAGTGTAAATCTGGCTGAGATGTTTTTGCATTCACCTCCTGCTGAGTTATTCTCTTATCGCAAAGCGGGATTTTCTTTTTGGATTGTTTTTGTTTTTTTTTCTGTTTTTTGCTTGAACGCGAATTGTTTTTCTGACACGCGCCACGTGCCCATTTTCGGTAATTGACAACGTTTATAGCACGGAAAGTGTTTAAGCTTAGCAAAATGTTAAAGGTTAAATGGTTCAGAGTTTTTTTTTCTTGCTAAAGGATGTGTTATTAAATTGAAAAGCACAAGAGTCAAAAAGGATGTTTTTGTTTTTAATTTCAAGCTAAATCTTGTAATTTTCGATAAGCTTGAAACTCTTATAACTAACTACAAAACTCAAAGAGATATGGAGTTGATTTTTACTCTTACTAAATGAATTTGTTTTGGCTTGAATAGCTTAAAATTCCTTACTGATTTCACATTATTTCACAACAAAACCGAAACCGAAAATCATCAGAGCACCCCTCCTCAGACCCCTCTTGACGATACTAAAGTAATTTTTGACCACAGATTGAATTTGCTTCAACAGCGTCTGTCTGTCCATGACTCTAAAGCCGAGGCGCTGGGGCACAGCTTCGAGGCGAAATTCAATGCAATATTTTGTTTCAATTTCACATCGAAATATTTTCTCATCTTATTTGATTTTATTGGTCTCTATTGATTTAGCAATTTGTTGTTGGCTGTCGATTGTTGACTGGTGTTGATGTATTGATATTTGTTTTGTAGCTTAGATAGATCTTGCTTTGCTACTCGATAAAATAAACATGTCTTTACACAGATACACAACCACACGACCACACACAAAAAATCTGCAAACATATAATTTTGCAAATTTTTCATTTGATTGTCATGTGTAATACTGTTGTTGCATACTTTGTGGCATTTAGAAAAAGCAGTTCGAGGGTACTTTATTTTATTTTTTATATCTAATGCATATACCATATATGCTTATATAAAGACACACACAAAAATAACTAATCCAAATACATACCTACATATGTATATTAGAAATAAATCAAAGTGATAAAATAAGTGATTACTTCTATACATCTTTTAGTCAGACTTAATTTCTGAGTTTAAGGTTTTATTTAAGTTTTTCGTTTTTGCTTGAGCATATTTCCAGATGAGAAACCGCCGATTTCGACCTCTAATATGAAATTCTAATTCTCTAAAACTGAATTTACAAGCTCTAAAGCTGAGGAACTGATTTGGGAGACAGTCTGACTATACAAAATGACTGTTCTCTACATGACTGTTATTTTCTGCAACTGTTCTGTTTAAACAAACTTCATTACAAACGCAATGTACTCTTCACACTTGAGTGAAGATACAAAATTGAAGGCTTTATTCAACTTTGTTTGCTATAAAAAAGCTAAGGACGCCGCTCGAAAAATAAATTTATTATTCTATTTATTTTTGCATTTTCCATGACATTTTCCGACATTTTTTGACATTTTTCATTATTTTGTTTTCGTATATTTCTTGTTGTTGTCATTTTTCGTAATGTTTGCGATACTTTTCGACAATTGTGTCAACATGTGTGAAAAATGAGCGCCGACGAGGAGTTCATAGTGACTATTTTATAGTGTCAAATAAATTCCAATGTGCATACGAACTTTTACACGTTTTTGCAATTTATTAAGATCGTTTCACAGAAGAAAAGTCAATAAGATTGATTCATGTACTTTTATCATATACACGCATAAGATATAATAAATTTCCTACGATTACTTTGCCATTTTTCGTTTTTCATGTAACTTTTTATTTGCATTTTTATGGCCAAGAATATTGTCATTACTTCTTCTTTTATTGTTTTTTTCTTTTTTTTGTATTTTGCTCAGCAGTGAATTAAACATTGAGTAAATATTTATTGAAAGGCGAGCATGAAAATAATTACACAAAAGCACACATAAAAATTAATTTCGGTGTGATTTATCAAAGCAATCGCTAAAAGCAAAAACAAAAACAAGCAAGGCCAGAGGGGCTCGTGGGGCTCGTCGGGCCAAGCACCGAGACACACCTCATAAGTAACTCATCGTTATTAAGATGCGCCAAAAGGGGGAAGACAATGCTTGGGCGGCGGGTGCGTGAAAAACGACTGCTTCCGATGCTTTGCTGAATGGTGTAAGTAGTTTCTGTGTTTGTTGTTGTTTTTGTAGTTCATTATACGAGCAAAGAGCATGAAACGTCGAACGTTACTCAATCGATTGTTAATATATACTTGCCACAAAAGTATCTGCCATAGGAATGTATCTACACACCCGCGCTTGTGGGCAGCTGCCATTGGCTTTGACTTGATTTTATTATCGTTTCCTTAGCAGCCGCTCTACTCTACTCCACTCCACTCCACTCCCCTTTCTCCACTCGTATGCGAATTAATATTGACTTGCTGATTATTTTTATTTGTTTTGGAATCGCTTTTCGAATGAGACATAAAACTATGCCGACACTCTTTCTGTCTGCTCTGTCTGCTTCAGTCTGTCGTCTGCTGTATGTGTGTGTGTACATATTTGTGTATCTTTCACGATATACACGATTAAGTGAGCTGTTTATTTTTATGTTTGCTTTAACGCTTCCGCTTACGCTTGTTTTCACGCGATACCGAAAAATGGCACACGACGCAAGCTCTCACACAAAATCGTACAAGAATGTTTAAAGCTTTAAAGATATCGAAAAGTAAACCAAAAAACAAAAACAATAATATAAAATCTTTAAGAATTCAATCAACAAAAGTCAAAAAGTTATTATTACAAACAGAATTGTCGGCAACGAAACGGAAATGCCAGAAGGGAATCGTTAGGACAAGAGGGGGGTCTGTGTTGACGGTCAGTCGGTCGGTGGGTTGGTCCCACCCTCTAAAGTCGAGTATGAGTAATACGATTTGCTATTAAATTAAATTTCTATGACCATCAATGAATAAAAAAAAACTCTAATAAAATATAAGGGAACATATCAACTTATTTCCAACTGAGTGAAATTCATTGACGCCTCTTGACATTCATTTCACGCATAACCAATTGGAATTTATGCAAATGCAACAACAAAGCAGTCAAAGCTTACACCAAGAAGATTTTACTTATTTACCAAATATATATAAAAAAATCATTTTAAATGCTCATTAGTTGCGTCCGAATAGAGCAGCACTGAATAGAAGAGCTAAGCTTTGAGCACTGAGCAGTGGCAAAGCCAAAGCGAAGGCGAAGACGAGTTGATTATGCAACTTGAAAAAGCGCACACAAATTACATTTTTATCTCGCCTCGCAAAGCACCGAAAATGAAATAAAATATCGTTTTGCGCTAAATTAAACCGCATAATGTCGAATATTTTTAGTGTGCGCGGACAAAGTTCAACAACTGTCGGAGAGGGTGAAAGATACACGCGCACATAAAACGCTCAAACAAATGTTCAAGTAAATTTGTACAAATTCGTGCTCGTGAAAATGTCTCAATTGCACGAAATTAATTTGAGTGTTGGCAAAAGTCTTCAGACAGACAGACACACACATACAGACCGACTGACAGACAGACTGCAAAGCCAATTGTAATGAGAGAATGTCAAAAGGAATTTTCAAAAAGAGGATAATGCGAAATTTAGAATGGCATTTGCAGTGAGTAATTGTTGGGATTGCAAGCTTTTTAATGTAATAAAATTGTTTGATGAGAAACTTAGTTTTTCGTCTCCCACGTGGCGCTTGGCAGCGCAGCGGGAGTTAACTTGAGAATAATAAAGATTTCAAATCTTTTTGGCTTGCCAGAATTTAATGGGAGACAAAAATTGCACATTTCCATAAGTAAAAATTTTGCTTCTCTGAATTTGAAGTCAATTCAAATATCAATGTCAATTTTAAGCTTAACTTGTCGGTTTTTGTTCGTAATTTCCTTTTTTGATTTTTGTGCGTGTGTGACACAACACTTGTGACTGCTGAAAGCATTTGGCAAAGCATGCATAATAGAAATGCAAAATTCTTTGCTATTTAAGAGACTTGCAACGAAATATGATGAAGTAAAATGGACCAAAAGTGCAACGTCTGATAAAAGTGCATTCAGAACAGTTACAAACATCAGCACATATACATATGTAGATGACTATTATATTCACATGCATATATGCAAATTTACACTTGTATGAAAACAAGGACACAGCCAAGGGACTTCAATTGCCAATGTTTTTAAGAAAAAAAAAAAAAATTCTATTCTTTAGATTTTCCTTTTTGCAGAGAAATTCTCATTACAAAAACACAGACTTATTCATCTATACCGGGCGCACTCACACACATTTACATATACTCGGGGCTTATCACACTTTGGCCACATGAAAACATGTTGTACAAGACACACCAGCAGCGCAACACACTCATACAAACAGACAAATACACGGGTATACACAAGCAGCAGGAGCGAAAACAAATGTAACATTTTGTTGAGCTGAAGTTGGTGCTCAACAAGGAAGCCAAGCCGGGCTGAGATGAGATGAGCCGAGGCAAATATGTCAGGCCAAAATTAAAGTGGGAGAAGAAAAAAAATCAGACAAGCATTGAAACAAGCACAGAAGATATTTTCTAGTTGCAAATTTGAAATGTGTATTATCCTTCTTCATAGCAAGTGACGTCAATAAACCCTCAGGACACACACACACACACTCACAGACATACATAAATATTAGCTCATATTCGTTACAAACTGTTTTATAATAATTCTGCTTGTGCCTGTTGCCCTTGTATGTTATCCTTGCTTGTTATCCTTGCCTCTGGTTGTTTTTGCTTGCGCCTTTGCCTCGTCATTGTTATCATGGTTGTTCTTGTTGTGTTAGTTGTTCATGGTTGTTCTACACGTGTCGCATTATATAAACACTGAAGTCGATTTCATTTGCTTTGACATTTTCTTCAAAGTTCTCACCAAATGCTCAGAGTTATTTTTCTAATCATGCTTGACACTGACGGATTTTCATATTTCACACGCATAAAGACAAACACAACGTTTCAAAGCAGATGTCTCTGACCTTAAAAGGCAAAGCAATTCGCTTACATTCTGGAATGAAATTTCTATTTCGCATAATTGAAATGCAACATTTAAGTGCCAAAAATGACAAAATATATGAAATAATAAAAAAAAATCGTTCATTAACATTTGACGAGGTTCAGAAATAATCTCTTTCGCTCGCTCTCTCTGCGGCCGCCACTGAAGCCGAGTTGCTCCCAAGGGCGACATTTGGCCTGTGGCCACGACCAATGCGTGATTTTTTCTGCTTGTTTGCTAGCTTTGCGTCTGAAAAATGCCGTTATGAGTTTGGGAAATTGATTTTGTGTGTTTAAAATGATGAGATTTCACGAGTTGTGTGGATTTTTAAATTGTCTTGGCTTTCTGTTAAATACGCTTTGGGGATCTGCGAATAATATTTAATGGTTTTATGGCTTTGAGAACATTTAACTGCTTTGATAAATGTCAATGTAGGAATGTCGACAATCATCAAGTTTGCTTTCATTATAACAAACTCGAGTTTGTTTTTTGGCACAAAATCATCAGCAATATCAATGAAAAAGTTAGTTTTATTTTAAAACCTTATTATTAAAGAAAAAAAACAATATTAGTGTCCTTAAAAAAAATGTCAATCAAAAATTAATTTGAAAATGTTTAACCTAACGCAACACGTTTTGGCTTGAAAGCTGCCAAAAAATGCTTTGCAGCCATGTTGCAGCATGAAAATCATGAATGAAAAACTCTACAAAAGGGGGAGGCAGCAATTTGAGCGCGAACACAAATGTCACTCAACCGCGAACAGCTGTCAGAGCGAATGTAAACAAATATCAAGCATACGCACTGTAAACCTTAACAGAATGTTAAAACGCCACAACTGCTAACAGTCGTTGGGCCACTGTGCGACAATGCGCAGCTGCTGTTGTCTCGACTGCTGTTAGCGCCGCTTTTGAAGCTGTTAACTGGCATGGCAGATGATGCACAGCATTCAGTACAACAACAGTCGTCGTGCTCGACTGACGTAAAATTACGAAACGAAGCAAAGCGAAACGTAACGTAACGAGAAACGTGTTCGTGAATTAACACGAAATAAAAGCGTCAACGAAAAACTCACACGACCTATACGCATTGCTTGCTTAGAACGTGTCTTGTGTGGCGTGTGAATGAAGTTAGCAGCAGAAACATTCAAAGTGCCTGCCAGTCTGATTTGCTTGTATGTGATTTTAAATTTTGTGTTATAGCAACTGTTTGTGTCTAAGTAAAAAAAAAACCTTTTAAGGCGCCGAAAAAAAAAAAAACAAAATTAACAAAAAAAAAGATATGCAAATATTTCAGGTTTTTTGGTGTTTTTGTGCGGTTGTAAATCATTAAAAATAACATATACAAAAGAAGAAAAAAACAAAAATAAAAAAGTGGAAACCTCAAACTGAGCAAAGTGTAAAAATTCGCGCATTAAAAAATTTGACCAAAAGTCGTCGTGAAAATATTTTGTTTTTTTGTATCTTCTTCGTTTTTTTGCGGTTTGTTGCTGTCATTTTTTTTCATAATGTTTTGCGGCCTCTCACGAGAATTTGATAAGCGAAAATTGCTGTTTGCGACATTTGTCTGGCGCAGTGAAGGCGCACACGCCACGACATTTGCCTAATTTGCGTGTTTGTCTTGCAGTCAGTCAGTCAGTCGGACATACGGACAGACAGCCAGTCATTTGAAATGTCAGCTTGTCCGTCCGAATGGCAGACAGGCTGCCTGCATGACTGTCCTGTTGTCCTGCTGGTTTGCTGTTGCCTGTTATACATTTATTTTGTTTGCACTTTGTACGGAAAATGAAAGAAGTTTTCAACATGTTTATTTTGCCGTAACGAAAACTAATTGAAACATTTTTCATTCGTGTTGTTTGTTCTTAACGGGGCGCGGTTAGTTGTCACGGCAATACTTGAGTCGCTTGTTGAGTGCTTAACGAAATCGAATTACAGTCTATGCAAGCAAACGAAATTTAATTAAGCAATTAAAGGCACAACAACACAATCGACAACAATCAAAAAAATGAAAGAAAAAATAAAGAAGAAAATTCCATACATTTCTATTCAATGGGACTTGTCATAGCTTTGTCTTTTATGTAAATGACAGCAAACCACGCCAAGAGCGCCTTCAACTATGCAACATTTATGCAACAACAACCAATATACAGACTAGTTATATGCCTAGACACATTTACATTGGCAAACGTTTAAATGCAAACATTGCGCGCCGCAAAGTATGCTTAAGTGTTGAGCTCAATGTCAGTCACTGCAGTGCCGTTGCAATATGAATGACATGTTTTCATTAGTTGTCGACGACGTCAAACCGAAGGCATAAAACACACACAAACACTCACACACACACATAAACGAAGTGTATATCTCAACTGCATATATGCTTTTTTAATGAAATGCAAATGCAAACAAGCCGACAGACGGACAGACACACAAACTAACTAACGGACAGACATGCTGCTGAGAATGTAAGGTGCGGTCTGGACTTCCACAGCTCCATTGCGTTGGCCAACCAAGGCAAACACTTTCATTTTATGTGTCAAGTCAAGTTAAATTTGTTTGTTAAGTTTTATTGCAGCACAGAAATTATTTAATTTGTCACAGAATTATTTAAGACCTTGATACCTTTTTTTTTCTTCTCTGAAGTCATCAAATTTATATTTGTCATAATTTAATACTTGTTAAAATTCGTACTTTCAAAAATCTTATCAAACTTTGCACATAAATTGTCACTTGTGTAACATTTAAAGAGGCAATTTAAACGCATAAAGACATTTTGATGGCCGTAAGTCATAAAACGTAGCATTTTTGAGCTGCTTGCTTGGCCAGTCTCTGTCAAAACAAAACGGACGACAAAGGCTTTTCACTTTATTTTTACTTTTTTTGCAGTAAAGTGACTAAAATTTTTAAATTGTTCATCATCATGATTAATGCCACTTGCATATAATGACAGTTGACGCTTTGCTGAAAGTTGTCTTTTGTAATAATCAATCAAATTTAAAGTTAAAGCTTAAAGTCGCTTAAAGAAGAAATCATTGCTTGACTTAAATTAAAGTCAACTGTTGATGAAACTTTAGTATTTTTCATAGCCGGAAAATAGTTTTGGTTCTTAGCTTCAAAACGATTTGTTAAACTTAATTAATTTTCCTAGAAGCCACAAAGTGAACGCAAACATAAGCGTAACACACACACACGCACACATGAGACTCATACAGCGGCAATAACAGCAGGAAGTTCATTTTGAGTCAATCGGTCAGCATGAATTCTACACACGACATACAAAAAACCAAAAAAAACACAACTTATTTATTATTTATTATGCATACTCATTTATTTATTGGCATAAGGCAACGTCTGATTTCGATTTAATTCAATTTATTTGCGATATTTCAAGTAATGAATAAAGCAGCAGGCAGCGTCGTTGATGATGAGGGTTAAAGCAGAACAGGACAGAGCAGAGCAGAGCACTTATCTGCTTATCTCAGCGAGATCCATCGAAATGATGGTAGCAAATATTCCCCAAACGAATTCATTCATTAAAAATTTGAGTGCGCGTGTCGCACGCATGCACGCATGCACACACACACGCACCTACGCATACCCACACACATGTACATGCACACGCAAACAGAAACAGAAACAAAAGAAAGTGTGTGTGCTTTGGCTAAGGAGTGGAGAAGCGCATGGAGTGGCGAATTGTTAGGGCAATAAGTTTTGTATAAGAGGTTTTGTGCGTGCGAAGACATCAACTTAACGAATTTGCGCTTTGACGACAAACTACAATTGAGCACAATGACGACGCCAAACGGAAGTGCTGAGGTGGTGACATTAAGCGGGGGCGGGAGAGCACAGGAGTGGCAAGAAATTGGCACCAAAATTAAATGAAACGAAATGAAATCAGTTGAAATGCGCCCAAATGTGTCGTTCACGTTCTCGCACTGGAATCACTCAGATTATTATGATTGAGTGAGCCATGAATAACAAAATATTCGCACATAACATTTTCGTTTGTTTGCTTGTTTGTTTGTTTGTCAGAAAAGTACAAAAAGTACATTGAAAGCGTAATTGTGCACATGTGTTCGGTTTGCCTTTGCAGGACATGCACAAACGCAAGCAAATAAAACACAAGCCAAGCTAAGGCGTTCATACTTACGTGCGATATGTTCGACATATGAATAATGTTCTAATAATTTGCCTTTGTGTCGAACAAATGTATAACATAATAAGTGATTAAGAAGGCATGTGCGAAATTCACCGAAAACACTGAAGGCCATAAATAACGTCATGTTCAATCCTTGCTGTCTGCGCTGAGCCTTTTCACCTTTGGTCGCTTTTGCCGCCATCGCTGCCGCCTTAGCAGCCTTCGTCGCTGCCGCCGTTGGCGTTCTTTAAACTTTCACCTGTGCACACGGGAATTCCTCCCACTTTTTGAAGTGTTTCATAAATTTTCTTGTGTAAACTTCGTGCATTTTAGTTGAGCCATAGCGCAAGGCAAACGAGCCTTTTTGCTTTATTGTCTGAGTCTGGCACAGCTTCCTTACTGCCATGATTTCCGTTTACTTTTTTTTCATTCATTTTTCAGTTTGTTTTTTCGTTTTTTTTTGTTTGTTTTTTTCTCTCTTGGCTTTTGGTGTCTCAACAAGCGGTAAAAAATTGTTCTTGATTTATTGTTGTCGTTACAGTTTATTCTGCTTCTTCTTTTTTTTCTTTTCTTTTCATTTCTTCTCTTTTGTTGTGTTGTTTTGTTTTGATTTTGTTTTTTTTTTTCATTTTTTTTCGAAATGAAAATAATACGCAACAAATTGTGGCAAAGCTGACAATACGCTTTCTTAAACACACACACACAAGCACTAATACACGCTGCCTGTCTGTGTGTGTGTGTGTGTGACTGATGAGTATGTCGCATGGCTCTTTAGTTGAGTAGTGTAAGAGCGTTTGTCAACGCTCGCTGCTAGCCTTAATAAAGTCGCTTGCTTCAAGCCATGACAATGACATTGTGCGTGTATCAAAGCCGCTTGTTGTATAAGTGTATATGTGTCTGCAATACACATACATACATATATACATTCTATTTCCGCAGCATAGCAATATTTTCCATTTTTCTTTGGTCTTCTTCTTTATTTTTATTTACTTAGTTTTTCTTTCTTCTATTTTGTTCGCTTTAAATGTCGCTTTGCTGCAATAAATTTCAGTTTGTTACAAGTTGAGACTTTAATGCCAATGTGTCACATGCTTGTAACACACACACACACAGACACGCGCACACTCACCCAGAGACATTCACAAGTATGTCGCTTAGCTTTTATGAAGTGTTAATATCGGGCATATGAATACATTTGAGCCTCTTCATTGTGTTGTTGGCGTTGGCATTGTTGTTGTTGTTATTGTTGGCGCAAGCAAATGTTTTACTTAATCAGTATTATTAGTGAAAGTGCTACGAACATGTCGTTGATTATATTCGTACATGAATTGTTCATAATAAACCTAATGAGTTTTTGTCATGTCTGCCAAAGTATCATCGCCCCTCACCCCACCCCACCACGTCCAAGCACCGACAACTGACTGCCTTTTCAGCTATTTGGCGCGCTGCCACATTGGAAAATGATTCTCTTTTTGACTTTTAGTCATGTGCATTCAAAGACATTCGTGAATGGTGAATGTGACTTTAATAGGCCATATTCATTTAGCTGTCGTTTTCAAGAATTTTTGTTGTTTTTTTTTTTATTCATCCCCTTTTTTTGTGGTGTGCGATGTGCGCTTTAATATGACAAGCCATGCTTTGTCGTTAAACGAGACGTATACGTATTATTATTAATATAATTTTAATATTGTTTTTCCGTTTTATTCCGGCAAAACCATTAATTATTTCAACAATCATAATGATAAACTGTAAGTGTGCGTTGGCAATGCGGACGCAGGACGAAGGACAATCAGCTTATATCACCATTTCATCATTTGGGCATTAAAGTTGCATAAGCATGCCGAAAAGCGTCGCTTTTTAATTTTTAATTATTTCGCAACAAATGGAAAAACTTTCTGTGTGCGAAAATCCTTTAATGACGGTCTGCTCTTCGCCTCGACAGATATGTCCGTCTATTCCAGACGGACAGACGGACAGCATGTCGCGCAATTAAGCTATTATGTGCAATTCGTTGATTATATCCTTCCATCCTTTTTCTTTTGCTCCGCCATTCATTTGTTTTATTTTTGTTCTTTGCTGTTGATGTTGTTCTTGTTGTTTTGATTGTTGTTGTTGTTGTCAGTAGTTGCCATTTATCATAAACGAGTTGGTTTGCTACACGCGCTCAACAACTCAACAAGCGCAATTTCACTTCTGAGAAAATCATTCTGTCTGCGTGTGCGTGTGTGTGTGGTCGTGCTTGGCCAAAGCTTTTTCAATTTACAGTTAAAAACCCGTTTATCTTGTTGCCAATTTGTTTGCTTTCTGTTTGTGATTCTGTTTCTGCTTCTGTTTCTGCTTCAGTTTCTGCACCACCTGAGCCAAGCTGAGCGTGATCTAAAATATGCGCAAGCACGCTTTGTATCTCCAATGGCGCTAGTCTTTGTGCTTCTGCACAACATGATGAACCATCATCAACAAGGAATTTAATTAGACGCTTTCGTGGCGGACGCGTTTATTTGTTATTTGTGGTTTTGTTGTTGAAATCATCAAACAAAAAGTACATCAAATTGCAACTCAGTTGGCATTTGTGGCAAGGTTGTTGTTGTTGTTGTTGACTGAACGCCTTTGCTTTTATTAAATCTCTATTTATTTATTGCCGATGGCAATCGTACATCCTTGATTGACTTCCGGTTTTCGCATTTATAAGCGTTTGCATTTTTATTGCTTTTAAAGCTCAAAGTCAGTTGTGCATGTAAAATCTGAAACGACCATTAGTATACTTCAGGGCGCTAAGCTGTCACATACACACATACAGACAGACAGACGGAAGGACAGCCAACCCTACGACCTAGAGCAATTCAAACAAATCACATGAGCTCAACAAATGCCAACAAATGAACTGTTGACGCCAAAAACGGCAACTGTCACTTCCGGCCAAATACAACATGAAAAATGGCGGCACTTTCAATGAAAGAGTAACGGCAGCACTCTAACAAAAACAACACGTTGCCATAATACTTGTTAAAAGAACAGAAAAAAATAAAAAACAGATAAACGATTGAAAAATCTACGCTGAAAAGCGCTTTCACCGAAGCACGCAAAATGCATTGCGGCGGAAGTGAAGGCGCACTTGTCATGCGGCGTGCGCGGCTTTCCCGGCATGCCTATTGTCACTTCAACAGTGTTATTCGCGGTCTAGGCATGTCTACGCACACACACAAATTATCGTGTGCGTGTGTGTGTGTAGTTGATGGCATGCAATAACTCTTCATTGTCTTTATTGGTTGACTCCTTTTTTCAGCTTTTATTTAGCAAAAGTGGCAACTTGTGCTGAAAACCATTCAAACCAACTTGCAAAGCAAAGATAAGCGTGCTTAAGCTGTGATAAGGAGTGCGTTAATATTGCGCGTGTGTGTGTGTGTAAGTTTTGAATGTGCCAAAAGTGCAAATAAAGCAAAAAGTGCTTCGTTCTTGTTTGTAACTGTTTGAAGTAATAATTTAAAAGCGACTGAAATCGCTGAACTTATGTAAGGTGAGCTAACAACATGTTGACAACGCATCACTTGCACCATTTGCACCATCATCGCGGCAGCACGGCAGTCGAACTGGACAAGATCACCAATCTGAACACGGTGAGTAAGAGAGCAAGACATAACATTAAGGAAACTTGTAATTTGCTTATATCTTTTAATGAGAGATCGTCTGAAAGCCAAGGCACCTGCCAAACTATTTGGGTAGTTTACAAAAATTTTTTTTTTTTCTTTTCAATAAATTTTCCAGCTCTTTAAGTGAAGAGCTTCTTGGATAACAAATCATTTATATACATTGTAATGTTCTTGCTTACATCTCACTTAAGTGTTGCTTAGATGCTTGCAGTTGTTGTAGTTGCTGTTAATCTTTAAGAGCTCGTTAAATTTTAAAATGTTTATTTGTCGAAAAAGTGCCAACAAAAAACAACTAAAACAAAAAGAGAAAACGAGACTTGACTTGTGCTTTTCGCATGTCCATTTTGCAGTTAAATGTCCAAAACGGAAAAAAACGAAAACAAAAAAAAAAAAGAAAGTAGAACAACAGAAAAACAAAAACAAAACGAGCGCATAATAATAGAAAATGCTTGAAAAAATGTTACAAAGCTGTTGGTTGGACGTCGACAGCGAAAGGAGATGAAAAGTTTTCAGGCAGCGTGAAAAAATGTGAAACACGTTTATCGCCATTCATTATATCCTCGCGAGCTGTTGCGCAAAGTAATGAAGCAATTGCAGCGCGCTCCGCAACATGTCTCATCGCGATGCGCTGTTACGCCTTCTGCTCTCCACACTCACACACACACACACACACACACACACACACCTACTGAGACAACGCGCTGCTTTTGTTAGCCAACATGTTTTTATGCGCTACTGTAATGCTGCTTAATGCAACGCAAGGATAAACAACACGTACAACAACAACATTTTCATAGCTCCACTTTCTTCAAGCAGACCTCTTTTGTTATTTGGTGTTCGTTGTGGCGTGAAAGAAAAATTGCTGCTGTCTGTTGCACTAAAAACAAAAACAATAACAACAAAATAAGAAAAAAAAAAATTAATAATAATTTCCCTTGTTGTTTGGCACGAAAGAAAATACATGCAAAAAAAAAAGTACAAAACAGAAAAAATATATATATGTTTATAGATTATTCTTCGCAAAGGCAGCAAAGTCTCAAATTACAAACAAAGACGCGTACCAATTTTCCTTTATCGGAATCCGAGTGAGGGAGCACAAAAACAACAACAATAACAACCAATATGTCTTCATTAATTTTGAAATAATATATATTTCGAAATGCAATAAAAAAACAAAATTGAGCGTCTTCGAGAAATAGCGTTTAAGTACGTTCCGGACATTTGTCTGCCTCAAAGCCGGAAATATAAATCGTATGTAATGTTTCTTCTTCTTCGACAAAAACAAAAAAAAAAACCGCAAAGCAGAAAAATATTGTGTAATAAGCGCAAAATATAAACAAGCACACACACACATTCATACATATACTATTTACATACATAAACACACATCAACAATAAACTCAACATCAATATGTATGGCACTTGAACAAACGCCCCTGTGCGTATGCTACACTATTTGTTTGATTGTCAGTTTACAATGCTAAGTTTGCGGCCGTTCCAAGGCTTGATTGATAATGTAAACTGAGACAAGCTGAGCTGTGCCGAGCCGAGCCGAGCATCATGTCAAGAGTTCTTCAATTTATTTCAATCGCTCATTCATTGACTCATTCATTCATTCATTTGTTCATTCATGCAATCGCTCTTGTTTAATTTTTCATCAGCTTACATTCAATCGTTGCTCAATAGTTTGCTTCGACGCTTTGTTGTTGCTCATGTTGTGGCAAACTTAGCAACTTTGCAATTGTGGCCAATAATAGGCAACAATCTCTGCTCTGCTCTACTCTGCTCTGCTCCGGCTGCTTGAAACTGTTATTTGCGGTTAGTTCCGATCGACTTCAACCTTTGGCAGCGCAAAAGATTCGACTTCGAGGCCGCTCATCTTGTGCGCCTTCAATGTCGACTGTTGCTCACTGCGCATTGTTCGCCGTGTGTTTTGTTGTTGTTGTTCGTTTCCTGTGGTTGTTGTTTGATTGTAATTATTCGCCATGCAATTGCCGTCGCTGTTGCTGCTTTGTTCGCTTGACTAATGCGTTTTCCAATTGGTTTCTGTGTCTGTATTGATAGCCGACATGTGCGCAAATACAACGTTTTGCTCTTTATGCCCTGACAGCATTTTCCCTTTGTTAGATTTGTGCATTGACCGTGCACGCAAAGGTAAGGCAGCCATAACCACCTTAACAAGCGACATAACTCGCTGCGCTCTAAGTGGTGGCCTGAGAGGGAAGCAGTGAGCCATTAATGGCTTTCAATCAAGCACAAGTTCCTTCCGTCATCCTACGCAAAAGTGCTCTTACATAATTCTTGCGCTTGAGTTGTTCTTATTTAGCACAAATCAAATTATTTTCCATTAAATCACTTGGAAACCAACATGTATTTTATTTTTTATAAGCCTTTAAACTAAGTAAATAAAGCAGACACTCACACACACTCATGCACATTTCTTATTCATCATCAAAAGTTAACATGTTATTTATGGAACTTTGCAATTTCGTTGTCGCTTTTCTTTCAACAATATAAATGACACACATACATACACCCACACAAAGAGACAACGACTGTCAAACTCGCTGTGACATATGTACATGCACGCACTCTTTGACAGTTGAGCTCAAAGTAAAGACATTAAATTTATACGCACGAATGCTGACCCATGTGCTAACACATAAGTGGCAACATAAATACCAAAATGTTTGGCCTGAAACGCCCACGGCCGAAATAAAAGCCGATAAAACAAAAACCAACAACAACAACAACAAAATGGCCAATTTAATGTTGAGTCATGACGGATAAGTGAACAGACATGCGAGATCAACAAAGAACTTTTTTGCTGTTCATGAGAAGCAATTTAAATGAAAATATTTTGCTGGAATTCACGCATGTTGCAATTTCCCATTTCCGCGCCTCATTTTCACTTAAATTCGCCATCAAGTTTCTTTCTCAGTCACGCATGTCGGTAATCTGTGTGTTTGCAGTGCAACATTCTTGGCTGTTCAGACATCATCATCAACATTATCAAGAGTGCAATCCTTGTTCAGCATGCTGCTTGCCACTTGTCTCCTCTGCAAGTAATTTGTGTCGTCTTCTTCTTATGCTTTTTAATTTTACGCCACAAATGTTAGCATGCGTTTGCAGAATTGGTAACGCAAAGACGAACATTGCATGAATATTCATGCATGTGACGTCGCCATGTTGACGGAAGTTGTCAGCCTTTGCCAACGTTTGACTTTCGCCTTACTTTCTTTGGTTCTTACCTGTTTGTCAGTTTGTTGTTGTCGTTGTGGTTCTTCTTCTTCAGTCATTTACTGTTGCTGCCATTAAATCAGAGTGCGTTTTCGGTTTCAAGCAAAAGAGAATCAAACAAAACGAAACGTAACAAGAACAAGAACAAAACCGAACTGAACCAAGTTGACTTTTGTTGCGCTCAGTTGCTTTGCGTTGCGTTGCGTTGCTGTTGCTCTATAAACTAAGTATTAAAACAACAAAGAAGAAGCAGAAGAGGCAGAAAAGATGAAATAATGGCTTTGATGACGTTGGCCATGGCTTTGCTTTACTGCCAGTCAAATTGAGCGTTGTGCATTGAGAATTGAATTCGTTCGCCATTCGTCGTCCTTTGCCATTTGCCTTTGGTTTTCTTAGCCTTTTTTTGCAGCACTTTTTTTGCGGTCTTTTCAGGTAATTTCAGAAATGTGCACATTTGTTCGGATTGACTTACTTTGGCTTTGCCCTACACACACACACACACACAAACATTTGCCTGCCTCCTCGCACACTCTTTTGGGATTTGCATGCGTTGCTTTTGTATGTGTCTGTGCAGCCTTTTTCAGTCATGTGCCTGCATACATACATATATATATATATGTGTGTGTGTGTGTGTGTGTTTGTGTTGGTAGGTGCGTTAGCATTTTGTGGTCGAGCACTTTGGAGATTTAAAGCTTTATATAAAATTTATGCTTGCGGCTTTTGATTTTGGTTTCATGTCATTCCGTTTTGCTTTGCTTTATTTTCATCTTTCTTTTTGCCCGCAAACGTTTCGCTTTTGGCCATTTGGGAGCAAATTAACACGCACACACACCCACACACACACGCACAGAACAATAAAACTTATGGCAAAAATTTAATCAAAAACATTAAGTTGAGACTCCTGTTGCCGTTAAAGTTTATTTTATTTAATGGCAATACAAAAACAACAACAACAACAACTACAAGAACAATACAAAGTCATGTAAATCGCAAACTTGTAGAACTTTTAACATTATCAGTAAAATATTATAATAAATTTTCTTGTCGCCACTCAAGTTCAACGCAACAGCTGAAGAAACATAGATACACTCACACGCACACACTGACAGACGACATGCGTGACTTGGGTATTTTTTTTTTTTTTTGTGCAAGTAGAAGACACTTGAAGTTGGCAGTGATGAAAAACGGAAGCGACGCAAGAAAACTTTTTTGTTCTTCAACACTTGAAACGAAAACGACTAAAAAAATCTCAAGAACAAAAACTCACCCAATAAGTAATTTTCTTAAGTGCTCTTTTTGCTGAGACATTGCTTTTGTTCTTTTCATTTCGTGCTTCCTCTTCAACACTTTGTTTTGTTCTTCTTCTTACATCTCATGCCATGTCATTGCTCGCTCAGCTGTTCGCACACACACACACACGTACACACACACACACAAACAAGTTATGTAAACGCACTTCCGCCTCTATGTCCCTAAGCTATACAAATTCTTTCTTTAGCCCCATTTTGATATAACTAATCATGCATGCAGATTGTAGATTCATACAACATTTGCCTGTCAACTCAAATTAAGTCAAGCAAAACCACCGAAAATTGACTCACACACCTAAACATGCACACACATACTTATATATGCACATGTCGAAGCAGATAAGCGCTCAGCTGGCGTTATGCAAACGTGGCATTTACGGGTTTATTTCAAACATTTTTCGTTGCATTAAATCTTCTTGTGAACAACAACAAAAACAACAACAACGACAGCTTTAAAAGCAACACTTATGTGATGAAAGTCAATGACAAAAAATATGTAACTTCCTGAAATGTTTTAGCTGAGATACATGTGCGCACTTTATGATACTTTTCAACTAAATTACTGCAACTTGCAAATGGCCTTAAGAAGAAACTCGTCTAATGAGCAACTCAAGAACGGCTTCAAATTTCATTGCATTTTTAATGAAAATGTTAATTGTTACTTTTTGAATTAACGTGAAACATGAAAGATCTTTAAAATCGTTTTCATTTCTGCATTTTGTTTTCAATTACATTTGAAATTCGACTCCTTTCATATTCGGTTCAATTAACTAAAGCAGATAATCTAAAAATTTATGAAGTGACTGGCAATTGAAGCGCACAAGCCTCATTTTCATGCGCGAAAAAGAAAACTTGTTTATATTCTAATCTCAATGCCAAGCCACGCCTACACAACGCCTACGACGCCCTCGCCTTTGCGACGAACAAAGACGAGTAAGAAAGGCAAACAACAACAATATGTATGATGTAAAGTAACAGAAGCAGAGGAAGCATAAGAAGAAGACGCCACAAAAGCCAAAATGAACAAAACAGCAAGAAGAAGAGGAAGGCGAACTTATTTTGGGCGCTATTTCGCGTCTTGCTCATATTTTGAAAGCATTCTAATTTTTATACTCAATGCCGTAAGCGTATAAATTATGGATTGGGAGGCCATTTGCCTGCGGCAAGCAATGAACTGTAAACAAGGCAGGCCTCAAACGGGGGCGGGGGGCAAAGTGTCGAGCAAATGAAATTTCAAATTAAGCCGAAATTAAACAATTGTTATTGAGTTGTATATGTATGTGAATGTAAAAGATATTGAGACGAGCAATTACCGTTAATATGCTTGAGATAAATTTCGATTTTGGAGAGAAATTGTGCGCTCGCGCGTAAAACTTTAAAGTGAATTTAATGTGTACTTTCATGTGTGTTTGTGTCTGTGCGAGACGTATGTCTTCGTTTAATATTTTTGTGTATCTTTTAACGCATTTGATTTTATTTAATTTAATTGAATTGAATTCCATTTCATTTTGCAGCTCATTGTCGAGATCAACAGTCACGTGGCACTGTTTCGCGACATGCTGATACATGTCGGACAGGCGAAAGATTGCCCAGAGCTGCGCGAGAAAATACGAAAATTGCGACGCACATGTGTGGAGGCCTTCAAGCATACGGCGCAGATACTTATGCCGCAAGTGAAAAGGTAAGTAAGCAACGACGCGACGGTAATGCGTGTGAAAGATAAGCGTATAAGTGAAGCCACAATAAAGGACGAAAACACACACACACACACACAGGCATACAGATGCAGAGATAGAGACAGACACATGTGCAAACGCACGTTCGTCACGCATTAACATAAACATGTGGCTGACATTTTCCGGGTCGACTTGACTCCACTCGGTGTGTCGTTTATCTGTGCCTGTGTCTGTGTGTATGTGTGTCTGTCTACCCACTTTGTGCTTGTCTGTGTTCATTTCATTATGTTGTATTCTTCATGCATTGCCCGTTCTGTCCTTGTTTGGTTAGTAAGCTCTTTTAAAGTCATCATTGTGGTTTCTTATGGAAATGAATGTAAATTTAATTGCAACAGAATTTATAGCAAAACGAATGAAAATTGATACAGCAATACATGCGTGTGTGTGTGTAGTTGTTTGAGTTTGTGTTGGGCGTAACGAAGGCAGAGAAACCTGAAGCAAAAGGTTCAAATAAATAACATTAGACGAGAAAAACTTTCATCTTAACAGAGTTGAGTATTTTGCTTTGTTGTTGTTGTTTTTTGTGGGGAGGAGGTAAGGCATTTAGGGTTGGCGTTGCGACATGTGGCTTGGGTTGAGTTGAGTAGATTATAGCCAAAAAAAAAATGAAGAAAAAGAGAATTCAATACGAAATGTTGCATAATTTATCAAAGATAATGGAGTTGGCAGCAAGTCTCAAACAGTTTGGGTTAAAATTGCTGTTGTTGTTATTGTGCACGCCCAAGAGAGCATTTTCTATGCTAATAAAAAGTTCTTATTAGCGTTAAAATGAAAATTCTTCAGTAGAAAAATTCATTTAATTAGAAAGAACATAAAAAAAAAGAACAAAAAAGAGTCAACTTGCAAAGCTCATTACTAATAATGAGATTTATTTTTTTTTCTTACTTAAAGAAGCTATAAAAGAAAAGAAAGAAAATAAAAGTAATAATCAAAGTTTGCATAAATCTTTCGTAGCATAAAACATGTGCCTTGAATCACTTCCCTTTTCTTACTTGACATACACATAAAGAAAAAAAGTATTGATTTATGAGCGTAGAAGGATATCGACAGCCAACTTTACATAGCACAGACTCACACACACACACATGCAGACAGACCGACCGACGGACCGACAGACACATTCGTACACGTGTGCCATGTAATTTTTCCAAAGCGTCGACAACAAAGCGAATTATTTGATTTTTATACATGCCACAATTTGATGTTTATTGTTAATGTTTACTCCTTTATTTATACACATTTTTTTTTTCTTTTCGCTCCTCTCGTCTGTCTGCATTGGTTGTGCGTGCGACGTGAGCGTATGCGTGAACGTGCGTGTGATTTATTATCGACGAAGGCATATTTTAAATGTCAGAGCGGAGCAAAAATTGTCAGCACATATCGATGAGTAGCAATGAAAAAGAAGGGGGGGAAAAAAACGGAAATAAAATGAGAGCAAAAAAGATGCGATCGTAGGACATTTCAACATGTCGCGACGCCTTGAAATATGCAACGACGATTTCTGACACAACAGCTTTGCCACTTGAAATTGATGATTGCGGGCGTGCGTGAGTCTGTCTGTCTGTCTGTCACACAAAAGAATCTCTGCGATTACAGAAGAAAAATTGCAAAAGAAAACAAAAAGCACAAAAAAGATTTCAATTAATTTCTGCTTTATTGACATAAGAGACGCAAATAACGCTCTTAAAGGCGCACGATGATGAAGAGGCAGCTGAATCGCACTTGGAAAGGAGACGATGACAGACAATGGCGTTACATAATTGCTTTGCATGATGATAATAAATTGCTTGAGCAAAGCGAACCAAGCGCATTAGCAAAGTTAAATCGAAGGATAAGAGCGCAAATATTACACAAGTTCAATAAGATGGCATAAACTTTCATAGCAAAGGTATGAGTGACCGAGGACATAGAAACTAAAACAACAAAAACAACAATAAAACAGCAAATAAAAACACAACACAAAAACAAATCATGCTAAGTGTGAAAAAATACAAGTAACATGAATTCTTGGTATAAAATTCACAAGTATAACGAAGGCAAAGCAGTGGCAATGTGTTAGGACATGATGGCAGGACATTGAATTTGATGGCAGCAAAGAAATACAGAACGAAAGAAAGGCGTAAAGAAAGCCTTGAATCATGCGCCATGACTTTCACTTTTTTGCTTTTTTGTTGATCGTTTTTTTTTTTGTGCTATTTCTATTTTAGTTGTTTTATCTACATTTTTGTTTTCGTTTTTGTTTATTCTTGTTTTTTATTTTTATTTTTTGCGTAACTTTTTTCCACATTTGTTCTTTCTAACTAACTTAAGTGACTGACGGACTCGTGTTTGTTGTTGTTGTTGCTGTTCGTGGATTGTTATTGTTCTTGTGCCGTATTTGTCTTTGTGTTATCTCTGTATTTATACTAACAAATGTATTCATTGTTGTTGCTGTTGCTGTTAAGGCGGACAGCCTGAATGTATGCTACCGATGTGTGCTCTATTTGCCTTCTATCGTTTTTGCTGCCTCAGTCGCTGCCGCTGTCGCTGTCGCTGCTTGTTCAACGCTTTGTTTTGACATAAAGTAAGTCAACAAATGCCACGGGCGTGTACGGACAGTAATATGCTATGCTATGCTCTGTTCGTCTGTCTGTTGGTCTGTCTGTTTGTCTGTCTATCTCACCAGCCAAGCCAGTTTTTGTGCTCATGACTCTCTATCAGTCTTCAAGTTGTATTATTGTATAGACTTGTACTGAAATGTTTGCTTAAACGCATTTCCTGTCTAAATAATACACGTTAGTTGCATGTATCTGTCTGCATTTCTTGTTCCCTGCCAGTTTGTGTAAGTGAGCTTGATTGTCCTTGTAGCATGTCATAATAATAACAACAACAACGAAGGCATCACAAATACAAAACTAAACAAGTACAACAATGACGATTTGCAATTGTTAACATAACAAATTCATAGAATTTACCGAAGCGTGTTCTTTGTCTTTGTGCTTTTATAGTTGAAAGAAAATAGGAAATTTTCCATTTTCGTACACAAGTTATCTTAAATTGAGTTTTCCTGAAGTACATAAAGTGACAGGTAATAACTGAAAGGGCAGTGGCGGCCGACTGTGCCCAAAAGAAAGTATAATCTAAAAAATTCAACTTTATCTGAAACTAAAAAAAGTTGGCCAAGTTTAATTTGTTAAGCATACTTTTGTGCGCACGTGGCCACTTAATTTTTACAATTAATGATCGCTCGGCCTTAACACAAGCCATGCGAAGGCATTTGATTTGTTCGCCACGCAGTCAAGAAACCAAAAAATTAAGCGAAATAAAAATAAAATAAAAAACATTTTGCAACAATTCGCCAACGACGACGCCAACGTTGAAGTGTAATCAAGAGCAGCTGCTGTTCAATGGTCGCCATTTGCTTTTCCACCATTTTGTTGTTGTTCTTGTTGACGCTTCTTATTTGGGCTTATTATGTTTATTACTTTTGATTTCTTTTTTGGGTTTTTTTTTTGTATTTTTTTTCGGCGCAATGTCCAAACTGAGGTTACCAAATTGAGCAATTGTAAAGTTGCTCGCCACTTGTCCTACTCAAGACGCTTGCCACCTCCGCTTAATGCTGAAAATCCTAAGCATATTTCTGTTGTTCTGTTGCTTCTCTTCTTCTTCGTGCTTATAAGACGTGCTTCGTTTTATTGGTTTGCTAGTTGCTCGCATTTATTTATGTCTGGAATGTTCATTGTGTGCGGTGGAAGTGATATTTATTGTAGCGAAGCTCTCTATGCGTGCCCTGACTCGACTTGGCTGCGTGTCGTCTGCACTTAAGCGACTTAAGCTAAAACGCTTTAAGTCTCTCGCTCTCTTTCTCTCCCTCCATCTTAGTTTTGCCACTGGAAGTTAGTCCGTTTAAGCGTATCGAAGCACCTTAGGAAAGATTAATTCGCAATTTATTTGCTTTAATGGCAAAAGGAAAGACATTCAACGTGCCTTGGCCACTCTTGGCGCATTGGTCAACTAAATGCAATTCAACTTAACTCAACTCAACTCGTCTTCACTCGTAATTTCAGTAAAATATTTTCCATTTACGTTTGTTTCCTGTGTCCTTTTTTTGCGTATTACAAGCGCACAATCGGTCCGTTTAAAGTGTCCTGCGTCACAGTGAAAGTTTTTAGTCAAAGTCCTTTTGCGTTGCGTTACTTTGGCTTTCGTTTAATTTCGTTTATGTTTCTCAAGAGCATTTTTTGTCGAATGTAAAAGCAATTTTACAAATTGAATTTATTACATTCCACAAATGTGTTTATGAAAATATTTACGAGCTTCTGCCATAATTGCATGAAAATTGCTACAGTGCTGCGGTGCCCTGAATTTACTGCTTTCCCTATTTTGGGTAAAAAATTTCAAGTAAATAGTTTAAATATTTATGTGATAGTTGTAGTTTCATATTGTGAGTGTATGTGTGTGTGTGTTTAGGCGCATAGATATGTCATTGCCTTTTTACAAAATAAGAAGTTAAAGTAAAAAGGAAAATTAAATTTGAAAAGTTCTTAATTTATTTAATTTACCTTTTCTTGGACCTTTTTTTATTTCTTACAGCGCCATGGCCGATGGCATACTGACCGACAATCCGCATCTGGTACTCCTCTTCTATATGGCGCAACTATTCCTGCGTGAGTTGGTGAAAAGCTATCGCCTCATACAAGTTGTGCCAATGGACATGTCCGGCTATTATGGTAAGTGCAGCAGAAGCAGAAGCAAAAAGAGAGCACTTTGACTTTGATATACATAACATTTGACAACGACTCGACTTCAACTTGTGTGTGTAAGCATATCGCTTCTTTTACTTCACTTCTGCTCTATTCTATTCTTCAGCCAAAAAATTGCTCGCCATTTTTCAATCTAAGCTCTTCATGTCATGTCCGTTGCCGCACAGCCGTTTTGTCGTTTGTGATCGAAATCTCTCCATTCGACATCTCACGTATCGATTACTTTGATGTCAATTCATTTTGGCATCAGTTGAGTCTGATTGCCAGCAAATTGCATGTTGTGCTTCTGCACTCAAGCGCTTTTTTAATCAAGCAACACTCAACGCATGACAAATTCATGACCTTTATCACAATCGGTTTTAGTTTAAGTTTGTTTAGTTTGTGAAATTGCTCTTGTTGCTTCGCCACACACAAACGTCACACAAGACCGAAATGGCACAGCGACGTGCGAGGCAACTGACATAGAATTGGTTATGAAAATGTGTCATTGGAATGCATAAATTTTTTAATTGTTGCACGCAAAAGAGATTTTTATTGTAGTTTCTATAACATTTTGAGTGCAAAATGATTGCCACATATTGTTGAAATGCAACGATTTATTGCCGCAACACAACCCAACGCATAATCATTAAAAAAGAAAGGCAACGACAAACGAGCGTCTGACGACTGAGCGGACTTGTTATGAGGCGCCCAAAATGCCAAAACAAGAGTGAACAGCTTGGCTGACTGAATTTATGCACAAGTTAATGGCTGCGAGTGTGTGAAAGCACTGCAAATATTTTATGACGACGTTAAACTCATATTGCGCATACGACATGTACAACTTGACATTAATGATGCAACATAAAGCGAATACTTTGTGAGTAACAACACTTGAAATGAAACGTTAATCAGCAAAAAGTTGCATGCTGAAAGTCTTGTTGGCAAAATATGAGAAAAAAAACTTCCCAAAGTCAAAGTTTTTTAACTTAACTCAATGCGAACTCAAAACGCAGCAAAGCCATCACCAAAGCCAAATACCTTTTGAGCATCTAATGAAGCAAATGTTTGAATTTGTTGAATTTATTTATGTTTTTTTTATAAATTATTTGCTTTGCATTAAACACAAACATGCCCCTGAGCCCTCTCACTGTGCTGTCTTTGCTCTATATACTTATAATGACTCGCTTTATATTTGTCTACTTTGCAGAGAACCGCGCTGGCCCCTCCAATCTGGGCAATGTCATTAGTCAGATACTGTTATGCAAACAATTCACGCCTGACTTCAACGAAGAGGAGCTGTGCAGCATCACTAAAGACTCGCAGGAATTGGCTTTGTTGCTATCGGAGATGCAGGAGTACATGCCACAGCATGAGACTTACTTAGGCAAGTGTTGCATAAATTTGGACTTCGTGTATAATTAATTAACCCTTTGAACACGTTGCCAATGCCATTGCCACTAACTTACACACACACCGTTGCTCATTATACGTTCATTTGTTCACTTGCAGAACGCAATGCTGCGTTGGACACGAGCGGCCCTTGGCAGGCGAAGAGGCGTCAGAATTACATTTGCAAGAACATGAGTCTGCTTTGTTGCGTCTCACGACCGAATTATCTCTGAGGCGAGGAGATCCATCATGTCTAGAAGGCGTCTGTCTGTCCGTCGGTCGGCGAGTCTGAGTACGACATGAGTATTGTTTAAAATAATTTTTTAAGTCAAATAAAAATGCACCAAGAAATTTATTAACTCATTATGTTTATTGTAAAGAAGTAACACAAACAAGCAAACAATGAAAAGAAAGACACATACACACACACACACTACTTAAATCAATTACTAGCGCATAAGTTATGGTTAAATTTACTCTAAATAGTGACTAAGCTCAATACGATTAACTCAATTAGTCTTTATAATGCTTTGTTTATATTAAAATAACAACATTATTGAAAATCATTTGTCATTCGAGCTCATTCGAAAACGATAAAAGTATGAAAAAAAAATAGGGAAGTGCGAGTTTTTCAATAACATAAATTTAAATAATATATTTCGTTAACTTATTACAACAGAGACTTTTGCCTAATGTTAGTATTTGATAGTTCTAACTTAATTTACGTATAATCGATGAATATAATGATTGTTTCAATAATTGTAGTTTAATAACTTTAAAGTAATGCATGAAAATCACTTTTCGGTTAACAAGTTTTATGGCAAGTATGGTGAAAGCTGAAACGGAGACGGAAGCAAAAGTGACAAGCTGTATGGAAAGCAATAAGTGAATGTTGTTGTAAGATAAGTTATCCTTTATGCCTTTTTTTAAGTGTTAATTTTTCAAATCATATGAAACTACATACGAGGTACCTAAACGTGACTTGTGACCAATAACAGAATACAATACAACAACTAAAATAACAAAAACAGATAAAAAACACATCATTATACAACATCAAATAGTTAAATGTGGTTTAACATATACATATGTATAAATATATATATATATATTTTTGTTGATAATATGTAAATGTAAAGTGTGTAAAAGCGCTTAAAATGTAAATGGCAAAGCGCCTAAAAGCATCATTCAGTGTAAATGTTATTACAGGCAATTAAAATCATTTAAAATACGAAAACAAAACACAACAGAAAATATTTATCGGACATTCCATAAAATAACGTGCAAATTCGCTGCTTCTTCTTCTTCTTTTTCTATTACATGTTTAAACATGTATAATTCAAATGCTGTTACAATGACACAACAATCATGCTGCATACTTATCGGCGCACAATAATTGCATTAAATATGCAAAATAAAACATGTTTCAAAAAGCAAAAAACAAAGAACACATAACAGAAAAATATGCCGAACATTTGCATTATACAAAAATTTAATACAATTTAAGGTCGAATTAAACAGCAGTATGTTTTTAGGCGCATATGCTAAATAAAAGATTAAAAAATAAATATATGCGCAAAAACAAAATAGAGACGTGAAAAAAATAAATAAATAATACATTTTGCTGACATTGAAATGCGCTTCTCAATTATTTACAGTTATTGACTACATTGCGTATGAGTGATTTTTTTTATTTTACCGCATGGGCGCTGCAATGCAAACAAAAAAACTGCTTTTGTGGCATTTTGAAAATAATTTATTAATATTTAATTGCCAAATGCCGAAACACGAAGAAGAAGCATGTGAATATGCATTAAATCGGCGCGCTCAATAAATCATATAAATTAAAACTTATTAAATTATGAATGCTAATGCAAAAAAATAATGCTAATTAAAGTTTCTTTTCTGTTTTGTTTTATGCATTGTAACAAACATTTTCAAATTCTAAATAAATGATGTAATTTTTTAGTAAAAGAATTAATAAAACACCAAATTTAATTAAACAAAAAAGAAATATGAATACGACAGAAATTTAAATCATACGAATAACTTTGTTATTTCAATTATATACAAAAACAAAAAACAAAACAAAATTGAAAATAAAATTCTTAATAATTCAAATAAATTTATATGATATTCATATAATGCAATGAACTAAATTGAGATTAATTAAATGTTTGTTCATGTTTCAGATTACTTAAATTACAACTAACGAAACAAATGCAAAACTATTTATTGTAAAAATGATTTAAAAAAACATTAAAACAACAAATTATAATCAGATGTACCAAATCGAATACAAATAAAGATATTTTTAGAGAAACTCAGCTGTGAATTTCATTATTTCTCACCTACGCATTCTTACTATCGATTTGAGTCGAGCTGTTCTTAAATATTTAATGTGCGCAGGTAAATTGAGTTAATAATGAGGCTTTACACGTCCCGCATATTTCAACCACCTTTACTGGCAAAGAGGGCGCGGAATATTTGAGCGTGCAACGTAAAATTTATTACACTTCATAAAAAGTGAGCGATTAACGTTTATGGATGTGATTTTATCACGAATCATGTCCTTAAGCTGCCAGCGGGAGCACAAGCCAAGCAGAAGAAATACAGCAATGAGCACATATTGAAACCGACATTTCACACCACACCACACACGTGCTCACCGACCGACCGACCGCCCAATCGTGTGTCGACTTGATGATGATGAAAAGTGGCAAGCCCACACACACACAGACACCATTTTAAACGTTAAACAGGCACGTAGGCCAGCGAACGCTTTCAACGCTCTTATCGAACGTAACATTGTTCGAAAATAGATTCGTCTTAATCAATCTAAAAGTGTCTAAATGTGTTGAGCACGTTTTGTGGCCGAATACGTAAAGTCAACGCAACGCAACGCAATTCAACAAGGCTTAAATCAACTCAAGTGAAGTCAAGCTTACGTAACACGATGCAAAGTAACGTAACGTAACATAACGTAACACACAACGAGGGCGAATCAACTCAAGTCAAGTTGAAAAACGTCGACGTTGAGACAAATTCCACTGATGACTGGCTTTGATGTGCGTTGGTTGCTCGAGTGGTTGGGTGCCGGTGATGAGGAAAGGTGAGTTGAGGTGAGGTGAGGTAAAGTGGCCATAAAATGTGTTTGGTCTTAAAAAAACATTTACCATCGATCATATTTGTGCTGGCAAACGCTTATTGAAGGTGTATTTACACAACGCTTAGGAAAAGGTTGTGTCGTTGATGGCTTCTGTCAATAAAAGAAGAAAAAAAGGAAGTGAAAAATGTACAAACAATTTATGAGCAAAGCTTCTTACTTGCAATACAATTTTAAGCTGACGTGAGTGTTTGTGTGAGTTTATGCTTCTCTTAACTACACAAAGTTATTAAACACGATCTTTGAGTGTAAACAGAGACCAAAAGTTCCAATCAAATTCGTGCACAGTTGAGTGCTTTAATAAAAAAAAAAAAAAACAAGAAAATAAAAACAGCAAAGTTGTTGAAATCATTTGAGGCCAATAACAAGTGCTAACACCTGCCGCAATGCTGTGGCAAATTGGGCATTCCTCCTTTCTCCACAGTCACATTGAGTTGCCGCCCTTTGGCCTTTGGAATAAAGCGCGAAAACGTGCCATGACCCATTTGACATCGCATTGTATAACCTCTTTAGAGCGGGGTGGACATGTCGTGTCAATTGGCTTAAGCCTGACGAACATTGCGCGGTGAAATGGATTCACTCGTGCGTTACAACAATGCAAATTAACACCTCAACAGCGACGAAAGTCAAACACATTTGAGACGCTTTAAAAAATATCAACTTAAAGATACATTTTTCTATCTACCTCTGTCTATTTTTTTTTTTCGCTTGCCGCAAAAGCAATTTAAACAATTACAACTTTTGCGCGTCTGTTTCCATTTGGCGACCTCACACTTCAAATATTTTTAAAAACAATGACAGCAAAAGCTAAAAAATAAATGTGCTCATTATCCGCAAAACAACAAAAAATAATCTCAAAATATACAAAAATGTAGAAAATTTGCAATTCAAACAAAAACAAAAAAAAAAAAACAAACAAAAATATCTCAGAAAAGAGAAAGAGACACAAAATTGTACGCAGCAAAATGAAAAAAATAAATAAAAATAAAATTTAAATATGAACAAGGAGAAGTTAACAAACGCAAACGGAAACGGAAGTTGACATTGTTTTACTTGACTCTCTGACTGTGCTTCCCTACGCACTGTACGTGTGTGTATGTGTCTAAGGCCATGTTCATCATACGTTGCCGCCACCGGCTCGGCTGCCTTTTGCTTCGTGCCGCAACGTTCAACTCGTGCGACTTTCGTATGCGTCCCTTTTACAAAACAACTGCAAAAAGCCAAAATAAATGCCAACAAGGATAATTCCCGGGTAATCCGATTTTGCCTGATGCTTGTGGCCCAACTTGCCAAACGTTTGGCCTCTACTTTGCTCCTCCTCCGCATTCACTTCGCCCTCAGCTTCAGTAGGAGCTCAATGGCTCCTACACAAAAGTGCTTGATTATGTCCGTTGGCCACTTCACTGGCATTTAACTTGCCACCGCTCCACTGCGCACGCCATCGCACCTCATCACATCGTTCTTGCCGCATCACATCGCACCGCCTCGTCATCTCAACTCACTCACTCAGCCACTGCCTCACTGCTTCCGCCCACCATTGTTACTGTCGGCCATCGTCGTCGTTGTTGTTGTTGTTGTTGTTGTTGTCGTTGTTGTTGTCGTTGTTGTTGTCGTTGTTGCTGTCGATGTCGCTGTCGTTACTCACTGCCTTTCTGTTCCATTCCTGTTCTGTTCGCGTTGTCTGCGTTTTGTGGCTCTTGAAATAAATTCTTTCATTTTTTATGCTCCTCCGTCGTGGTCTGCCATTGTTTTTTTTTTCGTTTTTTTTTTTTGTTATTGTTGTTTTGTGAATGTGTGCATTCACCCTAGCCACTTTGCTCATGCTTACTGCGGCCTTTTTAAAAATTAAAAACATAATTTTTATGTTTATGCTTCGCCTTTTTTCATACATAATTAAATTATTCAAATGACATGCTCTCGACTTGCTTTGCATGGTTTTTGTATTGTTGTTGTTATTTTTGTTAGCTTTTCCCCACGCCCCCTTGAATCAACAAAGTATTTCGAGATTGGCTGAACGACTTTGATGAGTAATTTAGTGTATACGTATGTGTGTCCATCGTTATGTCTGTCTTTTAGTTTGTCAGTGCATTTATGTGCCATATTATTGGCGCTCATTAAACTGTCTTCATTTTGGCCTTTAAGATTTCGTGCCATGCCATCCAACAAACGAACAAACCATCAAGAAGGCAACCGACCGCAATACAAAAGGCAAAACATGTTTAGTCCTTGTCAGACGTTTCAAATTACAATTGCGAAATCGCAATTTTTTCTGGACGGCCTTCTTAAGTCCAAGTTCGATGTACGCTGACCTTTCGACCGATTTATTTCTATGAAAAACGTTCGAATGCTTGTCGAAAATGATGCTCACATGCTGCGCATGACTGACCAATAAATAATCTCGAAGATTTCGCTTTGCGCGTGTAAAACAACAAAATGAAAACCAACAAAAACAAAAAAGAAATCCGACATTTCCTTTTGCCGCTCGTTCAGAATTGATCCATGCATTCATTCATTCATGCCGTGCCAAAGCTTTGAACTCGTCTCGGTTGAACGTAGCAGTGGTTTTTTTATTGCTTGGGTCAGCCAGCATATTCAGAACACACAATTTGCATGTTGCACACCACCAGGTGACTGAGGGCAATTGCAGCTTTTTAGCTGTGTAATTGTTACACGGTGGCATAAATTATAGACAATGTTCAAGGCCCGAAAGGTGAGGCACACGGCAGGCTTACAATATTCATCAATTGCAGAGCGCCTTAGAATGCTTTGGCTTCGCCTAATAATTTCGACTCTTCCACTTCACTTGGCAGTACGCTTTTCTTTTTTGCGGTGTACTTTACTTGCCACGTGACCGCATAAAGGACTTGCACATCTCACTTCGGCGCTTGCTGCTCCACTTTCGGCGAGTTCATAGCATTTTCCTATGTAAGTCGTGCATTTATTTTTTATGTGCAAAGCATAAAAACAATACTGCAACACTCACAAACACACTCACACACACACACACACACACACAAGCAAGTGTAAGTGCGCTTAAGATACAACAAAACCCTAAGAAGCCAAAGCGACTCAGCGCGTCTCCTTCAGTTCGCGCGCTCAAAGGACATCATCATTTGTGAAGGCGTTACTTAAATTAACTGTTTTTATTTTCTTCGCATTTTATGTTGCGCTTATCGCCAACGAATTTGTGTCAATTTTAATTAAGTAACATGTATGAAGTGTTTTTTTAAATGTATCTGTGCGTGCGTGATTGCGCCTGTGTTTGTGTGTGTGTCTAAGATACTTAAATGGCACAATGCAAGCAAAGCAAGAATTTTCAAAGGAAGACAGTTGCCTGAAGTGAATCCTTCTTTCTAATAGCTTTTGAAATTAACGCTAATTTACGCTAGAGGCCGCTAAAGGCACAGGGTGTCTCACTAAGCAACACAAAAGCTCAAAGGATATTGAAAAGCTTCAAATGTTGTAAACCAACAAATTAAAAACTTTTACAAAGCCTTCTTCCAACTGAGATTTGTGTTAATAATTAAAAAAAGCTTCTGCTGTAAAAAGCTTCCCAACAAGCTCAGGATGAATTCTGTGATAAGGATTTGTCGCTTGAACCAGCTAAAGTGCAAGTCAATGAAATTTATACATGCGGCAGTCTAGAGCTCAACTATGTCTTCGTGTTTAGTGTTAGACTGCTGTATGTGATGTGAGGCACAATGTAACATAGGAGTATTGGTTTTAATTCAGTTTTCTATTTTAATTTTACTAGCGGAAGTAACTTGACTGCTTTTTAATAAGCACAATGAAGCATTACACGCTCACAATGCTGAAAGACAAGGCACACACACACAAACAAAGCACCTCCTTCGGAATATCTCAATACCTGCTAACAGCAATTAATATGCGAATAGAAAGTTCATAGCAAAAGACGACTGCAACAGTCGAGACAAAGCAAAACAACTTATACACTTTTACCGGTAATTCTATTTCCGGTCAATTTACAAACTATTTGCAGTAAAAGGTTCGACAAGCTGTGCCACAGCAAAGGAAGCTTCGTCCAATGTACAAAACCGGGAGCCGCAGCATATTTACTATGTTTACTAAAATGTTTATAACGAACTACTTTTGCGGCAAAGGCAATGCGGACATGGCGGCATGAAGCGTTTGAAAAGGATACACAAAGCCGTGCTGGCGACAGAAAAGCGAAGTGAAACTGCTCCGCAAACGCTTTCAAATTTACGTAAGGCCAACTAATTGTCAGAGTGGCTTGCATTTGTGTAAGTCACGGCAACAACAACAACAACAAATGTGTCGTCCCGTCAAATGCAGAGCCAAACAGCACAAAACATATATAAAAGCAACAAGAGTTCATTTTAAATGCAAAAAGCATTTCCATTTGAATATTCAAAAAAGGAAAAAGAAGTAAACATATAAATACAAATACAAATAGAATGGAAAAAGAGTTTATTGGTCAACAAATATGCTCAGTGTAGTCGCTTATATTGTTGCCACAAACTGTTGTTGCCATTTACTTAATGGCTTAAAGTGACGGCAGACATTTTGACTAACAAAATTAAATTCGAATGAAAATTATTACTAACAAGATTATGGCTTTGCTTAAATGTACTCTTGTTTTCATTGTAATTTGAGGTAACACCTGCAACGGTAAATTGCCATCTAAGTTACTTTTAACACACATCTAAGAGCGCGTAATCTCACATCTATTTTGCAACTCTTTCTAGCACACGCTTTGCTGTGCTTGTGTTGTGCTCTTCATACACTTTGTCACTTGTTGGAAATTTTATCGTATTTATTTGTTTAAGTTAAAGTTTACTTGATGATTGTTTATGTTGCAAGTTAAGAGGTTTAAATTGTCGACACTTCTCTTATCTAAACTCAACTTATGCAATTTGCACAAGTCTCTAATTTGCCGCAAGTCTTATTACACACACATTTTGAATTTCAAGCAATCAGATGTGTTTGTGTGTGTGGTCTACTCAAATTTTCTTGGAATCTTACTTTCTAATTAATACTTAATTAGTTTTATTAACAATTTAATTATGAAACATTTTCATAATGTAATGAAAATTTGTTGCTCATCATTCTTTGCTCATTGAACCGAAAATATTTTGCCATAAATCAAGAAAATAAATGCAAAATGAACAAAAAATGTGTACGAAAATTCACAGACTTTTCGCCAACTTATCTGTGACTTTTGCTCGTCCCATGGACCGTGCCATATTCAGCCTGTTGCACAAGGCATGCATACATAGTGTTGCATGCTTCATTTATCAATGATCAATATGCACTTTGACAGCAAAAATGCATTTGTAGCTGTGCTGCAATGCTTACTCATTCTGGTTCTCTTCGCACCGCCATCATGTCTTCCTTCCTCCATTGCTTCCTCAGGCATTCGGGGCAACGTCGTTTGCTTCAGTTGCATTAATCACTTGATACAAATGCAGCAAATCGGCACAACAGCTGTTGCTGCCGCTGCCTGAGCCCCCAAAATGGCTGAGAGCTGTGATTGTGTGTGAGCTACTTTCGAGCACAATAATTCACAAAAAAAAAAAAAATTTGCACAAACCTTGTTTCGTTCAGCTTGTGCTTGTGCTTCTTGTTATGCTCAAGCTGTAAATGAAATAAGAGTTCATGAATCACTTGCTCATTATGTGCATTCAAATGCGACTGAGACGCAGTTAAAACGAATGCTTCTTTGTCAGGCCACGCCCCCTAACACACACACACCCTTAAGCAATTTACGCCTGTTGCAAAGTGCACTTTGTGATTTTTCAAATCTGTTTCGTTTTCTAGAATACTCATTCTGTCGCCGGGCCTGCCGCTCACCGCTCCCCATTCAATGACGCTTCAACATGAAATGTTGTAAGCTGCTCTTGGTTGCTGCTCACTGCTCTGTTTGAGCTGAAATTGAAATTGAATTGCGTTTGAATGATTGGCTTCGTGCTTCAACGACAACTCCGGGTAAATCATGTGCAACTAGGCGCGGATTTTGTTTTCCTTGCTATGTTGCTACCGTTGCCGTTGCCGTTCCGTTACCACTTCCACTTCCGTTTCCGGTTTCATATACGTCGCTTACAACAACTGTTTGCCACTCGACAGCGCCACTCTTCTCCTCTCTTATCAACATCATCATCGTCATCATCTGAGTTACTTCGCATTGTTGTTGCCCCGTTTTTGCTAAATTATGAGCCAACACAAGCATTGCACGTAAATTTTCGTTGGCACAACTATTTGTTGTGTAATATATTTACGAATTTTATTTGCAGCATTTTCTCAATTTTCTATTATTCGCCGTTCTGTTCTGTTCTTCGAGTGCAGATTGAATTGCGTCGAAAATTCTTCCACTGTTCTTGCTCCTGTTGCTGCTCCTGCTGCTGTTGCCATTGCAAGTGGCGTGGCAGCATTCAATTGTATTTTGTATTTGAATTGGTTTCATTTTAGTTGGTTTGATTTTTGGCTTTACTTCAGTTTGATTTCGTTTGCCTGCACTTGAGCGCAAATCATGCAAGTAACTCTCGTGTAGCATGCGCAGGCATTACATACCTCCGTCTGATTAACCCTCACTTCATTGCACTTTAAGCAGCGAAATTTGTATTGCACTTGTTAAAGAGTCAATGACATCAACATTTTTTTTTTTTTGGTTTTTGTTCATTTCGTTGTATAAAATATAAACGAAAAGTTTTTAGCTAAGCGTATAAAAAAGTGTCTTAAAACATTAAATTGCAAACTAAGCAAAATAGAAAATTTCGGCATTGTTTTTATGGCGCGTCACCACAAAATCTAGAAGTGTACCAAAGTGCTTTTCAAAAGCAATCAGTTTCAGTAAAAGTCGATAAGTAACACACACGCACACACAAACACACTCACACACGCGATTGTTTGCATTTACAGCGACACATGTGTATTGGCACATTTTCACCTTCACTTGGATTTTAAGTTGGATGGTCCATAATTGAGTTGTACAACATGAAAACTTTTAAAATACTCACACAAGCACACAAAAACTTACAAACACGCAAACACTCTCGTACAACGAAAACACACACACACTAATATACTACCTCGAAACACACACACTTGTATGTACATATATGTATCTAGATATGTAAACTCCTGTTTGAAGCGAACACACCGAGGGCAATCATGCATCGACAACTCCACAAACCGCTTCAGGACACTATTTTGTTGTGCTTGTTGTTTTTATTGTTGTTGTTGTTGTTGTTATTGTTGCTGTTGCTGTTATGTTTGTTAGTTTGTTTTCTTTTGCTCTCTTTTTTGTTCTTGTTTATTTTTTGTGCACAAAAATTTATAGGAAAGTCAATATGAAGTTGTAGTGCAATAGGTGACATGCACTTGAGTGGCAGCGGCGGACGGTGGCGGGAATGTGGATGAGCTGTGTGGTAGCTTGTTTGCTTGCCGGCTGCAGTGAGCATGTGTGTGTGGGATGGTTAAGTGTTGTACCCAAGCACAGGCAAGTAACGAAGTGCCAATATAAATAACAACAACAAAGACAACTATAACAACAACAGGTGTGAAAGCATTAGAAGTGGGCGGTAAAATGTATTTATGTCCTCCAAAAACAACAAAAACACACATCATAAAGGGACGCAAAGGAGCTACAACACGACAACAACAAAAAAAATAAAACGAAAATGTAAAATTTCACGCAAAATGTGAACAGCGTACAACAACAGCAGTAACAACAACAAATAATATTATGCAAAAACATGAAAGCATAAACAGAAGCGGCAAACTTGATTTGGGGAGGGGCAGAAGGGGGTGGACAAGCGCTGAAGCAAAGTGACGGCAGTCATGCAACGCTGCGTTTGATTTCTGGCTTAGCACGAAGCTGAATTGCACATGAAAATAAATGAAATTAAATTAAATGAACTTAAATTTCATGGCAAACAATTTAAAGCCAAAAAGCGAAACATTTAAAAGGAACTTTTGTCATGCGCATTTAATGCAATTTGGCGGGTTTATTTAAACAACTTCACAAGTATTTCGCAATGTAAGCAACGCTGCAAACTTGCATCCAACTTGCAGATTGAATCTGTGTGGACTTCAACGGAGTTGTGGCAACATAATTAATTGCGGTAATTAGTATGTTGGCAACAAGCGACTGCACTATCAGCAGCAACAAAAGCAACAACAACAGATTGTTATATGAATGTATGGCTTCCAACTGGCCAACTCAGCCATGAGCCATAAGCACCAAAGGGGACAATGAAATAATGAGGAGCGCGCTGCTTCCAGTTGAAAGAAGAGACGAGTCGAGACGAGATGAAAGGTTTCGACAACAAATTTACTTTTCGCAAGATTTGTGGTTGCGAAATTTAGTTTCCCTTTTGCAGTTGTTGGATTTTATTTATGGCTTTATTTGCGCACAAAATTTGTACAAATGTCCACGAGCTCTGAGCTCGAGCGAGACGCAAGAAAGCAAAATAAAATGCGAGCATCAAATATTTGTACAAAAAAAACAAAGTCACTTGAATAAAAATTAAAACAAAATCCTCATTAAAATGTTGCAAAGGCATTTAAGTGATTTTTATAGTGATTGAAATGCAGGAAGAGAGGCAGAGTGGGTGATGAAAACAAATCTCAGTTAAGACAAATGCAAAAACAATAAAATTAAACAAACAGAAGGAGCAGAGCAAGCATGAAGACAACAGCCAGCAAACTGCTCCTGCTGCCGGCTTAATTGCTCAGCTAACGTACAAAAAAGAAAAAAAAGCAATTAAATTTTTTGCAATCTTTTGCAGAGACCATATGATGAGCGCCACTTGGAATTGGACGAAAACAAAAACAAACGCGAGTAATGCAAGGAAAGAACACTGCAGACACATGTGAGACACTCACGCACTGAAGCGTATTAATGTATCTCTTCATTTTGGCTTCAAATTGATTAAAACACAACAAAGTCAATAATTTCGAAGTAAAAAACAAACACTTCAACTAATGAAGGATGGGGTGACAAATATTAAGATTAAAGTGTCACTTAAATTAAAAAAAAAAAATAGATTTTACCTGCTGAATTAAATCATAAAATCTATGGTAACCAACAAATTATAATGACAAAATTTTAATTAATTAAAAAAAAAAAAATGAAAACTGCCAACATAACATCAAATATTGAGACACGGTGAGTTGATTTTCCTATCATTTTTTAGTAAAAGTTGAAAAAAAAAAATTCTATTCTCTCTTAGCGAAATTTTTAGGTGCGTGACGCATGAGAGCGCCGAGTACCTTGTGCGCGTCAGGACACGTAAGTCAAAAGAAAACTGTCCGACGGCAAAGAACTCGAGACTGAAGTTGCTTCAAACAAAGTTAGAGGAGCAACTAAATGAAGACTGCCAGGAACTGTACAAGGCGCTCGTACGGCATGAAAACAACAAATTTATTGTGCAGACGAGTGGCAAGAACAGCGGTGAAATTGTGTTGAGTAAGAAGAATATTTCGTTTTATAATCGGAATCTTAGCAATTTTATTACAATTAAATATACACAGAAATTTGTTAATCGTTAGATGGTTTTGGGTGACTTTTGGTTAGAGCGTCGATACATTTTATTCTCATCGGCGCATTTTGTAGTGATGGCCGTGCGCACTTCGCGCTGAGTCGTCTCCACCTTCGACATAACAAGGTGTACAATGTCGGCAACCTTAAGCGGATCAAGCTGCCCCTTTGTTGGCTTGTCACAGTGAACAAACGCCGGTGACGGCTTGCCGGTGAGTGTATTAAAGATGAGCGTTTTGCGATCGAAGACCGAGCATAAAACCTTTCGAGTGATAGCCGGCGCCCTCTGACTCCAGTTAAGCTTATTGTAGTCGGTACGCTTAATTTGTGTGCCATTTGGTCCAATGGTGATCATTTCACTGTCGCCATCTTCATCGACCTTAAAACCGTCGCCAGATGGTAGTGGCTTTTCGGGACTGTCAATGCGCACGTACTTGGAAGATGGTACCGTTTTTAAGTGATATGTCTTCTTACGGTTCTTTGTCGAAATTTCGCTCTCGTTGCTCTCGGATGATGATTCTTCTTCTTCCAATCCTGAGGATTTTGGCGTCGATGTGTTAAGTAAAAGATCGGGGCTATCGCGGAATTCATCGAATATTTCGTCAATATTATCATTTATCTCCGCCTCGAGCAATTCGTCTTCAAGAATTTGAAGCTTGTCGATTTCGACTGTCAACAACCTCAACGCCTCGCGTTTCTTCGCCTCCCACAGCTGTGCCAGATTCAGTTGTGCCTGAAGCATATTATCAAGCTGCATCGTCATCAGCTTTTCTCGCTCTCGTTCGTCCAACTTCGCTTGCCGTTTCTCTTCGCCATGACTAAACTCGGCTTGCATTCGTCTACGGGCAACGCAGATTTGCGACGCGACACTCGCAAGTATATCCAATTTATTACGAAAACCGTGTATTTTTATTTCGGGATTGACCCAATAATTAGCATCTCTTTCTGCTTGTTCGATGCTTTGCATTGTCTTTTCGGCAAACATTTCCGCCGTCATTTCCTCTTCACTGGCCTTTGGCGTTCTGTATTGATCCAAAATATCTGTCAGTTTAGTTAGCTTCACGGGTTTCTCCTTTGGTGGTGTGTTAGACACGGTTGAGGCAAACTTTTCCTCAGTCTCCGCTGAACGTAACCTTTCGACTATTTCCAGGACCAATTTTTGTTCCTTAGTGAAATCCACTACATGAGGCTTATAGGGTAATTCACTAAGCGCTTTTTGCAAACGCTTTCGGCGACTCTCAAGTGTAACGTTTCCAACCATTTTTATTCTCTCCAATGTGTTTACTCAACAAAACTTTATTTGCTACTGTTCATATATCAGTTTCGACGGCGTCTTTTATACCTATTTTTTCCCTACAGGTCGAATCCATCTACCTGCTGAAGTCATTAAGTTTATGGCTCTTGAACCGTTTACGCTTTAATCCCTTATTATATCAATTCCAGATGCGCTCTCACTTATCGGGAATTTTGTTAAATATCGAGGATCAAAAAACATGGGAAACACACAACCAAGAGAATCAATAGAATCTATTGAAAATTCTTCGGAAGTTCGTCTTAAGGCTGGTGAAAAACAAGACCCCGAGACAGACGACGATATTCAACCGATAATTCGAAAGCCTAATCGAACGTCACTCAAAACGCCGCCTTCTTCAAATAGTTGCATTAAAAACGAACCGAATACAGTTGACAACTGTACCTGTAACCCACCGCCGAAACCAAAAGAATCACCACCTAAACCAACACCTCCACAAACAGTTGACAATTGTACCTGCAACCCACCGCCCAAACCAAAGGACTCAGCACCCAAACCAAAACCAACACCTCCACCTCCACCTCCACAAACAGTTGACAACTGTACCTGCAACCCACCGCCCAAACCAAAGGAATCAGCACCCAAGCCATCCCCACCGCCGACAGATTACGCAAAGTGCCAAGTTCAATCAAAGCCGAAAAAAAAGAAAGAGTGCATTTATTGTCAAAATCGACTCTGTAAATTCTGTGCTTATCTGGCTCCCAGACGCACACTGTTGGTTGAAATGACAGACATCGATAACTGTGAAGAAAAACCAATAGAAAAAAGTAAACCAGTAGCCCCCAGAAAAGAGCGTAAGCCACGACCACAGCCGCGCCCACAGCAACGGAAGACACCAGCCGACAGTGGTGATGAAGACCTTTGTTCCTGCTGTGGTGGTGGTGGTGGTAAAAAGCGCAGTAATGTGAAGCAGAAGCCAAAATGCACATGCTCCGAAATACAGCAGTCTCCTAGCAACAACATCGTTGACTGTCAACAATCGCAGCAAAAGATCGCCGAACGACAGCCGCCAAAGCCGATCCAAACATGCCCGCAAAGACCGCCTTGTACACCGCCAGAGAAAATTAACCAGACCATCGATGACTGTAAACCGACGAAGTCGTGTTCTCTAGCAAGTACTTGTGAGTGTGACTCCAAACAAACGCAACAAAAGACTGCCCCAAAACGACTTGAGAAAAAGACTTCATCACGGACGAAGCAGAGTCCGTCAAATGGAAATTATGAAACGGACGATGGAAGCGTCCAATGTGTCAGCTGTAGCAGCAGCAAAAAATGCACTCAGTGGCAGCAACCCCTGGCCACGGATGACGTTAAGGTGAATAGGAACGACGACTCTAATATAAATTCATCTGTGTGTCAAAACTTAAATGTGAAGATCACTGAAATGCTCAACAAGATGTGTGCCATTCAACAAGAAATCTCACGTCAAAAGACGGAAAACACGCAAGTCAAAGTGTTGGAGGCCAAAATCGTTGAGTTAAACAAAACAATTGAGGACATGAGAAAGGCAAATGAACTACGTCAAGACCCAGACCCGAAGTGCATTGACAAACGTTGTCAGTTAAAGTCTCAGTGTGATAAAACCTTTAGCATTCCATTGCGTCAATACATGCCGAAGTCGACATCCAGCACTTGCCTTAACTGTCGTAATAAAGGCAGTGGTGGCCTGCTGGAGAGCAATATGCAATGTGTTATCTTGAGAATGATCGATGATCTTATGTACTCGGATGTGATGATGACGGTGCTATTGCAGGCGGATAATATTTATCACATTAACGTGCGCTCGCTAAAGGGCAAATCACTAGGCTGCATTTACGCTACCGATGAAGCAATTACCGAGGCTCAAAAGTTGAACCTATTCGATGATATACTCACATTCTTAGTGATCGATGCACGCAATACAATTAGGACAAAGGATAAAGTGTTCGGAAATGTTTTTGAGTTTATACATGAAAATCGTCAGAAAGGTGGTTTTACACATAAAAATTTGAAGTTTTTGTATGATATCCCGGATCGCATTTTTCGAAGTCATAGTGAATCCAGTGAATCCATAAAAAGAATTTGTCCATCGTATACACTGAGATCTGAAGAAGAGCGTAAAAAAGAGTTGAAGACCAAATTAAGCAGACAATCAGTGGATTCTGGAAACAAATCTGTACCTTACACTCGCACGTACTGTGTTAAATTTTAAATTCAAATATAATTTCGGTTTTTTTGTTTAATTTAAATTTTATATCTTTTATGTAAAACTCATTCGAAATCCATCGAATTTCTTAGCTGATTAATCTTTATGATTAATGGTTCTAGAAACCTCCTTATTTTACCTAGTAAAATATTATTAGACAGATGTTGAAAAGGTAAATAAATTCCAGTTAAAAGATGTCATAAAAGTTGTAAAAGTGCAATTTGTGCTTGTGACATCTGTTTACATTCTCAGAATATCTTCATCCACATATGTAATCCGTCATAAAACTGGACGGATTAACAATACTAAAGTGAGAGACAGGTAGTAACGGTAAGACATATAAAAAGGACCATTTTGAGCACAGACAACATTCAATATTCAACAGTTAAACTGTCAACAACTTTATAAAACTAAACAGACAAAATATTTAATTTTATTAAAAACGAAGACAAAATTAAGGAACTAAATTACTTCAGCATGGATGTAATCAATTTGAGCAGCAGCAGCTCCAGCGATACTTCGATGAGCGAATCAACCGGACCAACGATGCGCATGTCTTGGTTCTTAGCTGAGGCGGATGAAGGGCAGTTACGTGGCAGGCTGGCAACGGGCAGACCAACGCTTTGTGTACTACACTCAATGGAACTGATCGAGACCGATATTACGGATAAGTATCTATCGCGCTTTGTAAAGTTTCGCATTAACGGCAATGAATTGGAAGGCAAACTAATACTTGCTGCCGATGAGCGTTCAATGATTGATGGCGCATTGCATATATTAAATCGTGATCGAGCAATGAAACAAAACGACGGCAATCACATGCTGGTGCAGTACCTGGAAGAGCCCAACCGACTCATACACGAAATAGTGCCGCAAAAAAACATCACCTGGCCCAAAGAAAACTTGCAATACCAACCGTTGGTTATGATCGGTCCAAATCGTTTTGCAAATGTCTTGCACGGACATGAAGATCGCGACTATATGGAGAAAGTCATGCTTGACCTGAAAGCCAAGTGCTTCGATCAGGCATGCGATGACCTCGCATCATTTCCCCAAATGAACGACAACACTTGGCTACTTGTCCAGTACTGTCCCAATCCGGATACGATCGTTTACAGTGTGGTGAAGTTCTCAGAAACGGTGTGGCATGAACAGAACATGTTCAAGGATGTCATAGCGTATCTTATGGATAAAAGTCAAATTGTGATACAAGCAGTAGTCGTCGCATATTCGCAAGAGAAAGCCGATATGACAGCAAAACTGAATAATCTGCAACAATACTTTCTACGTATGGATATAGCTAAACCGTACGACATCGACCGTGAGTCGAGTCCCTCTACTAAAATATTTCAACGCAGCACTCTCTTTCAACGCGCCGAGGAAAGAGACGCAAACGGCGAACGTCGGCAAATACGGAAAGAACTCCAGGAAGTCAGAAAAAACATGCAAACAGAGGCCATGTCACTGCTCAGTGCATTCGATATGGTCGACGATGTTAACACCAAAATAGAGAATCGCATGGAAGCATTCGAGGAAACAATACCTGCGCCTGAGACGAGCGACAAGTAGTTGCAATTATTCTTAATTTAATTTAAATTTTTAATAAAAAATCCGTTAAAAACTGTGAAATTGCAATAGCGTTCTTATTTGTTTAAAAATAGCTTCGGCTTGTTTAGACAAATCAAACTGGTAGCCGCATAGAGAGAAGAAAAATTAAAAAGTGAAAGAATTTGTATGAAATTTTTTTTTATTTTTTTAAAATGGTATATTAACAAGGTCCGAACTTTTAGCAGGGTACCTCTTACTGAGAGGCCTTCACAATTTTTAAATCCTTGTATTAAAATTAAATATTAATTATAAACTGTTAGACAGTTTTGCGAGACTTTCGACGAGAGTTTCGATACAGTTTATTTTCATCGGCGCATTTTGTAGTGATGGCCGTGCGCACTTCGCGCTGAGTCGTCTCCACCTTCGACATGACAAGGTGTACTATGTCGGCAATCTTGAGCGGATCAAGCTGCCCCTTTGCTGGCTTGCCACAGTGCACAAACGCCGGTGACGGCTTGCCGGTGAGTGTATTAAAGGTGAGCGTTTTCCGATCGAATACGGAGCATAAAACCTTTCGAGTGATTGCCGGCGCTCTCTGACTCCAGTTAAGCCTGTTGTATTCGACACGTTTAATTTGTGTGCCATTTGGTCCAATGGTGATCATTTCGCTGTCGCCATCTTCATCGACCTTAAAACCGTCGCCAGATGGTAATGGCTCTACGGGACTGTCGATGCGCACGTACTTGGACGATGGTACCGTTTTTAAGTGATATGTCTTCTTACGGTTCTTTGTCGAAATTTCGCTCTCGTTGCTCTCGGATGATTCTTCTTCTTCTTCCAATCCTGATGATTTTGGCGTCGATGTGTTAAGTACAAGACCGGGGCTATCGCGGAATTTATCGAATAATTCGTTAATATTGTAATTTGTCTCCACTTCGAGCAACTCGTCTTCCATGATTTGCAGCTTATCCATTTCTATTGCTAATAATCTCGACGCTTCGCGTTTTATTATCTCCCATCGTTGCACTAGCTTCAGTTGTGCTGCAATCATGTCATCAATTGTCACTGTCATTAGCATTTCTCGTTCTTTGTCGTCTAATTTCATTTCTAGTTTATCTCCATCGTGACTAAATTCTCCTTGCATTTTCCTACGCGTAGAGCACATTTTGGTCGCTACATTCCCAAGTACATCCAATTTAGTTTCAACACTGGGAGTGTTAATTGAGAGATTACTCCCAAATTCTTTATCGCATTCTGCTTTTTCGACATTTTCAATTTGTGTGCTAAGTTCCGCATTAACAGACTTGCGCGGTTTGTATCGGTCTAGGATATCAGTGAGAGGAATTAAATCTGTAGATTTCGGGTTAAGTGATGCCTCGGACGTGCTTGCAACTGGTGTTTCATCATTGTTCACAGAGCCCAACCTTACTATTATTTCCTCAACCAATTTTTGCTCCTTAGATAACGTAACTAAATTCGCTTTGTAGGGTAAATCGTAAAATGCTTTTTGCAAACGCTTTCGGCGATTCTCAAGTAAGATGTTTCTAGGCATTGCAAAGGAGGAATCTGCAATTGAATCAAATTGTAGTTAGAATGTCCCACTAAGTAAACGTGATATTGGTATATACTCACGTTCTTTGTGATGAATGTACAACCAGCGCAGATGTGGAAATTGAGTCCGACAACAGCCACTGTGGTTACAACTCGTCAAATATTATAGTTAATTATTATTTAATAATTAAATTAGTAAAATTAAAAAAGCCGCCAAAAGTTGAAAAAGAAGAAGAAACTTGTTTGAGATGTGCATGAAATTTAAAAAAATGCGCCAAAACGCTTTCGGTCTTACAATGCTGCCAGGTTATAGGTCAGAAACTAGCCTAAGGACCGTGCAACTCCAAACGACATGGATCAGGCCAGTACTTACAGCCTTTGTGAGTCAATTGATCTCGAATAGTTGCACATCACTAAAAAGTATCGGACAAACGCGGATTTTTAAATTTTTTCTAATTTTTTTAAATTTTCAAAATGAAGTGTTACAAACATCTCTTATAACAGCTCTGTTAGCTTACATTCAGTGTAGGCTTCACTTATGTCACTTTGTATTCGGTGCAGACAAGTGCGCACTTAATTCTTGCGATTCGTTTCAGAAACGGCAGGCGTTGTATTGGTGTGGCCTATGTTGCTGTAAGTTCGCTCTTGACAAGGGAGATATTCCCATTTTGGTGCTTTTTCAGATGTGGACTTTTCTTCTTCTGCCAGGCTTGAGCGTGACACTTCAGCGCCAATATGGCACATTTTCGTTTCAACAGTTTCGCCCTATTTCTATGTTTTCTTTCGCTCTTTCAAGACCCGTCTCTTTCTCGCCTCTGCTAACAACAGTTTGACTGAATGTTACCATCATTGCTGTTAAACAGCGCGGGAACTTTTAACATTCCGCCAATTCGCGAAAATTAATTAGTTGTTTTAAATTTTAAAAATATATTTTCAAAATGAATAAAATGATATTCGCGGCCGAAGAACGTTCAATGATTGATGCCGCGCTGTATATATTGAATCGTACACGCATACGCGCAATACAAGAAAATAGCAATAAACATATTTTGGTGCAATACATCGAGGAGCCCAACCGACTCATCCACCAAATTGTGCCGCAAAAAGACATCACCTGGCCCAAAGAAAACTTGCAATACCAACCGTTGGTTATGATCGGTCCAAATCGTTTTGCAAATGTCTTGCACGGACATGAAGATCGCGACTATATGGAGAAAGTCATGCTTGACCTGAAAGCCAAGTGCTTCGATCAGGCATGCGATAACCTCGCATCATTTCCCCAAATGAACGACAACACTTGGCTACTTGTCCAGTACTGTCCCAATCCGGATACGATCGTTTACAGTGTGATGAAGTTTTCAGAAACGGTGTGGCATGAACAGAACATGTTCAAGGATGTCATAGCGTATCTTATGGATAAAAGTCCAATTGTGATACAAGCAGTAGTCGTCGCCTATTCGCAAGAGAAAGCCGATGTAATAGCAAAACTGAATAATCTGCAACAATACTTTCTGCGTATGGATATTGCTAAGCCGTACGACATCGATCGTGAGTCGAGTCCCTCTACAAAAATATTTCAACGCAGCACTCTCTTTCAACGCGCCGAGGAAAGAGACGCCACTGGCGAACGTCGACAAATACGAAAGCAGCTCCAAGACATGTCAAAGGTCATGCAAACTGAGGCCAAGTCGTTGCTCGAATCCTTTGAAATGATCGAAAGTATTAGCCATAAAATACAAAAACGTATTAGTTATTTAAAGAAAACAACGCAAGCTAGCTCTTAAGACACTATAATTGTTTAAATCTCTATTAATGACGTGACCAAAAAAAAATTGTGTTCAAAACAGCAAATTCACCGAATTTTCGATTTCTGGCATCATTTTCAAACCGCAATCCAATCAATCTGTATTAACATTTGTCCGACACGCAACAACAATAACAAAAGCTGCAGCACAGGTCAGCAGAGTTGGACAAAGCCATGCGATAATTTTGCAAAATCAACTGAAAATATTGCATGGCGACGTTGCACACATACATATTTTGCCATATCCGCAAGCCAAATCAAAACAAATCCCGACGTCATCCATTGAACATCGTTTGTGCATTTGCGTATCAACATCAATCAGTGAATTGGTCGAGTCGATGGTAAGACGCCTGCGGGTCAACTGTATGCAATGCTCGCATGCGTTTTGGGCACGCATGGAAGGCATAAATCAGCGTTGCATCGACGGCAGCGTCTGACTTTTATGGCCGCATTCCGAAAATATGTTTTCCCACTTAGCCTGCAACTAAAACCGACAGCAACAAACATTATTCCCACACGCAAACCGGCCTGGTTGTCCGGTCGGCCATTTCATTTGCCTTTGTAGTTGTGCTTATTGTTGATTTTAATGAGCGCTTGATTATTTCGTCCTCGTGTATTTTTTTTTTTTTAAAGTCGCCACATACGCTTCCCGGTCCCGGCCAGCGCTTCAAGCCATTTGTTGGTCATTGGCATTTGGACCGAACAAAATCAAGCCAAAATCGAGCGAATCGAGGGGCGACCAATGTAAAATCAAATGGAATTGAAACGCGGACATTGTGCTATGCATTTGTGTAATCATTTTGAATTTGACCTCATTGCGTTTGTAAGTGGCCCTTGTTGAGCGCAAGGACGAAGGATTGTAACAGTGCCATGCTAGCATCAAGTCATTGCCTACCCTGGGGGTGTTCGGCTAGGATAAAGCAAACAGACAAATATTTACGTTAGACCGAATTGATTGTCAACTGTTTGACTTTGCGAAAGGATAATATCTCACAGCGTGGATTTTATCTGATGTGTGATAGTGTCGTTGGCAAGTGTGTGTGAGGGGGGGACTGATGAGTCAACAATGTTATGATTGTAACTAAAACTGTTTTTCTTTTTGCTTAATAGAAAACAATTTCGGCTATCAATAAGTGATGCATAAAGCTCACACAAAGCATACTTAAATCGACATAGTATTTTGACATCATTTCGCAGCTTATTGTCAGGAAACCATCACAGTTTTCCGTTATTTAGCAGACTTGCACATGGTTCAAATTTTTTGTTGTTTGCGCACAAAAGTTAAAATAGGCTTTTATAGTCAGTCGTGGCGCCATAACGGGACTTTTTGGTCCGCTTAGCCGCGATTTTGGTTGAAACAGTATTAAATGCTCACCATATTTTTGAGCTTCCGCATTTTTTCATTGCACCAAAACTAACAAAAAACTTTTCAATATATTTTTTGATTTGACTTTTTATGAAAAACAACAAAAAAAAAGTAGCAAGTAATAAAAATTTCATATCCGAGTTTGCTCGACTCTGAAGATACTCTCTACTATATTATATTGTAATGTATTTTATAGTATGAGAATTTCAATATTTATAAATCATTTGTATATCAAAAAATGCGATTTTTTTCACTTATTTTTTATTCTCTTTGTTCAGATAGATGTATACACATTTTTTTCCTGTCACATGTGTTCAAAGAAACCTAATATACCCTTGTATCTTTTTGGTAGTGAGCAATCCAAATCTGAGCTCAACACGTTGCAATGCTTTAAGTCGCACTTTGTTGTGTTATTTTTGCGCATTTATTTTTTTTTCATGTTGTATTTCCTCTGGTTAGATCGGAGCCAATCACAAAAAAAAAAAAACAAGTGGATGTGAACTCGCCAAGATGAGGCGTATGTATGTATGCATCATTGCAGCAAATTAGGCTAATGCATTATTAATGCTCTCTCACAAACCGAGTTTAGTTGAGTTGAGTTGAGCTCTTTGCAATAATCAAAATGATACAATTATTTCGTTATTTATTTTTGGCTTTATTCTTTGGCTGACTTTATATGGATTAATCATAAATAGTTATCAATATTGTAAATTTTTTTCTTCTTGTAATATTATATTTTATCAAAATGTGTAAATTTAACATAAACTCTTTTTTAATTTTTTATTCTCATTTTATGGCCACTTGATTATACATTTTTGTTACATTTATTTATTTTTTCTTCTTCTTTATTTTGTACTTTACAACAAAAAGTTTGTTTGCTCCGAATTGTGTCATCTTTGGTATTTCTCTTGCAGATTGTCCTGTTTAACTCTTAACTTAAATCAAATATCGAAAATGGAAAATACTATTTTTGATCTCTTTCTATTTTTGCTGTTGCTGATAATATCAATCAATCTTACAAGAGTTAAATAAACTGAAGTGCAACTAAGGCAACTAATTTATTTCGTATTTACATTACTTCTAAGTAAGTTTGTAATACGATCCTAGAAGCGTTATTTTAAGATATTTTCATATGTTTATTGTTGATGATTTATATTTATTTGAGGTTGAGGCTAATGAAGTTAAAGCCTGGTTAGGCAAAGCGAACTTTCTTTCTTAACAATTAGAGTAAATTCAATGCATAATGTATGTAAAGCACCTGTGCCCGGACCGTAGTATTTAAAGGGACTGCGCAAACAACAGTCAAACAAACAACTTAAAAAAAAAATTTATAAATTCAGATATTTGTCATTCTTAATTTCATCTTCTTACTTTTATATGTTAAGCTAAGCGGAGAATTTCAAGGACTTCTTTCATTTTCATATATGTATGTATGTAAATATTATTTTTTTCTTTCAATAAAGAAACAAACGAACACTTTACACAGAGCAGAAGTATGGGGACAAACACTTTTCTAAAGCTATACAAGCACATTTACACAACATAAAACTAAATCCAAGCAATTCAATTAGTTCACAAATTTCGTGCTGGCGCGAGCTTTGTTAGACGCACCGAGTTGCCTGGGAAGCCGAAGGCCAACTCTTTGCACAGCAGCAATGCGGCGAGCGAAACGCAAAGGAGTTGCGTGAGCGTCAAGCGTTCAAGATCAGCCGCAGAAGAGGGTGGCTCGTTGGAGAGTGTACGGAAGCGTTCTACTTTGGTCCAATCACTGAAGCCGGCACGATTACGTGAGGCGGCACGCATCAGATAAGTGGTATTGGCATCTAGGTTGCTAATGAGAAATGTTGCACCTGCACAAAGATAAAAGACACCGAAATCGAAAAAAAAGTACTTAGAAATTTATATAGAACACGTTAGTTTCTCGTTACGCACCATCCTCGAATGGAAAATCCTTACGCTTGGCACTCGTCCATTTGCCTGCATCCGATTTGAATTCATCCTCGCTCATATACTCAATGCGGAAACCGTTCACCTCCATTAGGCTACGCTCGGATTGGGGACTGCGCACTGAGCCGACATCGACGTCGAATGTGTTTGAATTGAAGCCCCGCAGCTGAAAGACACTTGGCACCGGTGGTTTCTCGCCCTGCTGGAGCTTTGTCGCACGGTCAATGTTGCCGAGCGGATTCCGTGCATTACAATGGTAATTATCAAAGACAGCATCATTTCTCACACGAATGGTCAGCGTTGACCAGTAGGGCGCCGTTTCAATAGTGTAGTTCGTATCGTTGCCGAGCAGACGCTTGCCGCGGTGCCAGGTGAAATTGGCTGGCGGCTCAGCGGCAGCTTCACACGTGATTGTGGCCGTGCCATTGATATAGGCATACTGCAGGATATCGTGGTGCTTGGACACCCAATGGGGCTTATCTGTGTTTATGTGCGTTGGCATTGGCATTGGCGTTAGCGGCAGGGGCGGCGTGCAGTGAAAGTAAATGTAATGGTTTAATTAAACGGTTCAATGCCTCGAAAACTTTTTTAATTAAAATGCAAAAAACAAAAACAAAAAATGTAATTTCATTTCTCCAATCAGTTGTCAAATGCTGATAAGCTGTCGTCCTTTGATTTGTATGCAAATTTGATAGAAGAAAAACTTCATAAGTTGCACAAATGCACAAAGAAATTGACAAAAGTTTCAAGTACTTTTGTTTCTATCAAAATTATTGATAGAACTTCTGTTCGAAGCTTAAAGTTGTTTCGAGTGTGCTAACCCTAAAACTATAATCCAAAAGTTGTTCATGCAAACGTGCGCACACACTCACACTTAGACGTGCAATAAAAACGTTTACAGTAAATACTTGAAATGGCATAAAAATTGCTCATGCATAACAAATACGCTCTTTGGCCATCAATAGAACAAAAAACAAAAATGGACAGGCGGAGGGACAACGAAACTCATACATCAAATCGCGCACAAGTGGAAATCATTAGCGCCATGTGTTTCCAACATGCCGCGGCACTTCAAGCCCCTCCTGGCCAGGGCTCCAACAACCGACATTAACACAAAACGGATGCGCATATTATATGGAAATTCGCCTCTTTCAAAGAAACTATTTGCCGCTGTCTATGCTGCATACTAAACCGGAAACGTATATCGCGTCAAAAAACTAGGACAAAAAGCTGCCAACTCGTAAAAAACAATAAAGAAAAAAAAAAAAAGGAAAATCAAAAAGAAGTTTGAGCATCAAACAATGTAACAATATTCGATTTCTGCGTGTGTGAGTATGTGTGTGTGTGTGTGTGTGTGTGTGTGTGTGTGTGCGGCGAATCAGCGAACGAAAGCGCAAATGATAAAAGAATGAACGGAAGAGTGGAACGTAAATCGATGGGGGGACGGATGGGTTGTTGGGACAATCATAAATCAGACTCACGTTCGATTTTCATCAAAACGGTGCGTTCCTGCATGTCGGATGCGATCGGATTCACTTGGAATGCACGGCACGTGTACTCGCCGGTGTCGTTCTGCGTTACCTTTTTGATGAGCAAGCCATCAGCAAGCACGCGGAATTTCGTCGAGTTGCCTGTCCCATATAAGAAAAGCAGGAAAAGTTAAAGAGATTGTAAGATAGAAAGATGAGTTGCCGCGTTGCGTTGAGTTGCGTTGACAAGTCATTAAATATGTAAAAAATGTAAAGCACATTTACGCTCATTATGCGTCAATATTATACGCACCGTCGAAGCTGATGGGCTGACCGTTGTAGTGCCACGTGATGTTTGGCTGCGGCTCGCCCTTCACCTCGCACAAGATGGTCGCGTCTTGTCCTTCCTTGACGGTCATCATCGTTGAGTTCTCCGTGAATGTTATTTTCTCTGAAAGGTTTTTGTTTATTTTGTAATTTTCGTTTTTGACGCAAAGTCACATTAATGAGCATTGTTTATGGCCATAAGCGTCGGCATTGGCTTTTTAACTTACGGTAGACAATCAGATCGAAGGACTTGTGCGCCGTGTTGCTGCCCACGCTCGATTCACAGCTCCAGTTGCCCTTGTCCGCGAGCGCAATGTGTGCAAAAACAATTTTCAATGATTCTGTGCGAAGTGAAGTGTTTCATGAGCGCCGCGAGAGTTGAAGGTTCGGAAATTGTTATATAGTTGTACAAATAGCAATTAATTGTGTTGACTCAATGCAATGCGAGTAGTTCAATTACCTGGCGATGCCTGTTCAATGTGTATGCGTCCTTTATGCTCCCGTATGACTTCATGTTTGGGGGATTTCCAATGCAATTTCGCTGCCGTATTGTCGGTCAGGCATTGCACAATGAGCGATTCATTCGTGTAGCGCACCACCGTCTGATCCGAGGGACTGAGCGTTAACTCACTGAGTGCATTGCCCGTTACTGTTGCTGCAATTGGCCATGTGTTACAAAGCAAAGAAAGAAAGCACGAGAAAGAGAAAGAATAATTTTATTTAATGAGTAAACATGTAATTGGCAATCCAATGAGACTGCTTGTTGTTTGAGTTGGTAATGATATATCATATCTATGCGTCTATAAGCCACTAATTAGTGTCGAGTTAAGCGCTTGTCTCAGTAAACCAAAGTTTTCAGTCTATTCAAACGCATTTTCACAGTAAAACACTTAAAAACCACTCAGGCATGTTTCAACGAATTTTAAATACAATAAAAAAATAAATGAAAACATTAAAAAAACTTTTCTTGCAAGGCAAAGTCTTAAAACAAAGACGCTTGAACTCGATTGCTCCGTGCATGGGCCTGGCATGGCCACCTACAAGGCAACTGTTAATTTAAACTTTCCCGAGACGTGTTTCTCAGCTATTTTTCTATAAATGCACATGAGGCAGAAAACTGCTTTTGTGCGTGCATGTGTGTGAGTGTGTGTGTGTGTTTGTTGGTTTGCGGTTGCAATTGTATGCAATACATTTTCCATTTGCATAACAATCAAATGCAGAAAATGTTATTTCCTCAGCACACACAAACACACACACACACAAATATACATACATACAGAACAATGCTGTGTGCAAGGAGAAGTATTACATTTGCTCCTTTATCCGTTACTTTGTTAGCCCGGCAGGCTTTGCAAAGTTCTTTGTCGCTACGCATCGCTCTTCACTCTTCTCCCTTCATGCAGCGCTGCTCCCTTTGCTGCCGCTTGCAACAAGTGAAACCCAAAGTAACAATTTCAATTCTCCATTTATTTTACTTGAGGTTCTTTTTTTTTCTTTTGTTGTTTTGTTAAGCACAAAAAAAAAAACGAAAATAAAAGTTGGGAACAAAAAAATTGGAGTTTTCAGTTACTTTAAGTTGAGTGGCATTTGTTTGAAGCGCAAAAAAACATAAGGAAATTTCAAATAAATGCAAAGGTAATATTTCAAAAATAGTTTTTAGTATTGATAAACATAAGATGTGAGAATTTCAATTAATTTAATTGCAAAGTCATCAAACCGCAATTTTTCAGTGCATAAAGCAATTGCCATAAAAACAAAAACCTCTTGGCTCATGTCAATTTAATTACGTTGCACGTGCACTAAGTGCAACATTAGCTGACAGCCAAAGAGTAAAGTCACGGCAAAAAAATTCCACTAAAGTTTATCACAAAAACGCAAACTCGCACAGACGCACACACAGCCGTAGACTGAGGCAGACAGTTTGTGATGCTGTGTAGAGAAACACGTTGCTGTGTCCCTGCGCCATAATCCTTTGCGGTGGCAACGAGCGCCCGCGCAAGCGTTTATTAAGTGCACAAATATTTGAGCTCGCCCACGCCCACCGGCCGCGAGACCGTTATAACGGCGCTGCTTGCATGACAACGCAACATTTGCCTGCGCAATAAAATGTTATGTGCAAACCGAAGTCGTAACACGGCAGTTTAAGGGCAAAAAACGTGTAACGAACCTAACAGAAAACAGAAGAAAGCCAACGAAATGCGCGTGAGTCGCCATTTACACGAATACATGACTCACGCTCAATAGTTTTTTTTTTTGTTACAAGGTATTTTATTTTTGCATTGCTTTGCACACGAACACGCATCCAAAAGCATTATGCAGTCAAGCGTCAACTATATGAGTGCGTGCATCTGTGTGTGGCTTTACGTGTGTGTGCATAAATTGAAATAGGGAAAAAATGTAGTAATAACAATAACCTTTGGCTATGTGCAACATTGTTTACTCTTCACTGTCAACAGTTTTGTATTCAACACAAAATATGTAGAAGTTAAAAACTAAAATTTAAGTCGTTACGCTCTTATGTTACAAAGCGACACCCTCGACATACAGTAAGCTAGCATTCGTACATGTTTGACATTACCAAAAAACAAGGTGCATGTTAAAAGGCCTATGTGACATGCGGTTCTATGTAACATATGACTATTTATTATTGAAAAAATAATATTGAATTATAGGTGAAAGCTTTTAATTAAGTCACCTCTGCACACTTCTGATGTAACTGTAACTGCTGCAAAAGCCGTTGAAATGTGTTCACATATGTATGTATATCTTGTGACCCAAATCGGTCACATGTCTTAACGTGTAAAATATTTTTATGAGGCGTTGACCAGAAAATTTCATGCAAATAAAAGCATTCGTATTACACTGAAGTGCCATGTGAATAAGCGTGAACACTTCTGCGAAGTATTTTTATTTGTATTTCATATGTTGGAAATCATCCAAACGCGTTACTCTTTTCATACGAAAGCTGTCAAGCTGCCAAGCAATTTTGTGCGCAGTTACTTACAGTTAACAGAGCTCCGTTCATATTTTGGCTATAAGACTTTGGCTCAACAATTTCGTCTGACATTTTTTACACTGTTTATGAGCGTAATTTTGACATTAATTACTTGCGAACTTGAAAAAGGCAACCACACAAAAAAGAAAACACTGTCAAACAACAACCGCTCAACCTGAACCAACAACCATTCACCAACAACAACAACAACAGCACAACCCGTCGCCCATCGGTGCAAAGCAACGCTAACGGTGTTTTGTGGTTTGCGGCGTGAAAATCCACGCCAAGCTGTCAAAAACAGGTTGCCTTTATCACAAAATAAAAGCCAAGTATGCAAAGCACGTAAGCGAGGGCCGCAGGGCAGGGAAGCAGAAAGTCAAGTAAGTAAACTTACTGTAAATTATAACCCTTGATCGGAGGCGGGTAAGCAAAGATTTTTTCTCTTGCAAAGTTACTCTAATTAAAATGGTTAGTTTATGTAATAAAATTTGGTGCGCTAATAAAGACGTCGACAACTTGGCGTATACGCGTTATTTACACAAGTTGACAGTGAATTTGCGCTGTTGAAGTTAAGCAGACAACGTCGTTTACGCTAACTAAGCTATTATAGTTGTTATTTAAGCACGTATGGTGAATTTTGAAAGACAAACGAAGTTAAAGTGATATATAAAATCGTTGCTGAATTGATGAAAAAATTATTCAAGCCAAAATCGCGCGAAAATTCACTCATCTAACCGTGTGATTAAAACAAACTGCTGGAAATCGATCAAAAGCGCACTACAAGAATAGCTCAAGCGTAGAAATTGAACAGCCGTCGACTTTTGGGCGAAATGAAACTGATTTACATGCCCAACAACAACAACAACAACATGAGAAACAGCAACATTGCTCACCAGAGTATGCAATGAAGCAGAGCCGTAATTTTGCAATTACCAATGCCCACTTCACTTTAATTAAAAACGCATTAATTGCGCAACTAACTTACAACTGCAACTATAAATTTTAGACCACTCAAAGTTGCAACCGTGCCGAGCTTGCAACATGCGTGCGCCGGCGGTGCGCGGCAGCGGTGGTTGCGATAGCATGCTCAAGCCCACGCCCATGCCCACGCCCACTTGAAATACAGCCGACAGCGAGCAACGTTAAACAAAAGACGTAAAAAAAGATTACTTTTTTTTTTGTTTTACTGCATTGCTTGGCTATGGCGCGCACGGCACGTAAAATGCTCTACATTCTAATGAAATATGCGTTCAGGTCCTGTCGGGCCATGGGAGACCTTAAGCGATTAACTCGTGTAGGCGGCAAATGAAAAGGATATAACAGAGCTAAAGCAACAGAGTGCGATCGTAGACAAACAAAGAATGCAAAAGAGCAACATAAAAAAAAAAATAGAAAGAGTCGAGTATACGCGACAATATTATACCTTTCGCACAAAGTAGGCGGTGCCAAGCCCCAATTTAAAAAAAAAAATCATAATATCAAGAAAATTTCAGGATCAGTTTGGAAGATATTGCAATTTTAAGAAAACCACTATTAATGTAGTGTGTCAGTTTGTAAGTGCGTGCTCACTGAGTCTACCATCCTTTTTTTATGTTTCTATCGCTGGTATCTCTTATAGTTTTCGAGAACCAACGGACTGACACATTGTATGTGCAAGGTATAAAAATATGAGATAGATAGAAGAATGTGTATGGGCGAATGTGTCTAGGTGTTGGTGTATTGGTGTCAAAACATCACGATTTTCTGCTTTAATTGAAATTAGTTTTCGTTAGCCTTTTAACATCCTTTTGCTTATCCATTTCATGTGGAAATCAAGCGCTCACTTTCAAGGCATTTGGCCGGCTTAGGTGCTGATTCAATTTAATATTTGAACTCTTATCAAACGTGCAACAAACACGCTGCCGGCGATTTCTATAAACAACGGGGCACATAGTGAATGCAAGAATTTCATGAAAGGGAATAAATGTTAATAAAAATCTACGATACGATGTGCACAAAGCAGACGACAAAGTAGAGATGCACTCACCTGCTGAGCATAAGGATAAAAAGGACACTTTTATTTCAAATAACATTAACCAACTGCGCTTGAAGCAACTTCGAGCAAACTTCATGTAAGCGACAAACTTTGTTTCGACATTCGCTCAGTTGAAACAAAAATGCACTCAAAAGCGTAAAATGCAAAAAGTAAAAAATACGAAAAATTGAAGAAGTTTTCTTTTACTTTTACGCACACACACACATATACATACATGAACACATCGTACTGAAAATGGCATTTTGTGGCAATGCTTTTAGCCCGAGCCTCAAAGCAGGAAAGGGAGGCAGGGAGACAATGCCAAGGTAAGCAACACAATGCATGAACAACTTGCTACACAAACTCATCGTCATATATGCATGAAGTTAAAGTTTATTTTTACGACGATTGCTGCAAGAAAGGATGAACCAAACTCAACTGACAACATAACATAGTTTTGTCACTTTATTTCTTTTACGCTTTTGTTCAACCGAAGCAAAGTGGCATGCGACACGGCGACACAGTGGAACAGAGACTTGCCAGGTGTAATTTTGAGCAACGAAATTTGATTTTTATGTGTGCCACTGACATGTCGTATACGCAACGTGGCATGTTTGCACAACTATGTATGTCAACAGCATTAAAATTAAATTAGCGTCCAGAGTATCAAATTGTTTGCACAAATTTGCACGCTTTGCTCGGGCGTGCAATAAGTCAACATGGCATAATACTTAATTGTCTTCAATATCATCTTCATTTAGCACTTAATACATAATTAATTGTTGAAAGATGATTAATGCGCTGCTATGTCATTTAAAATGTCGCAATTTGTTTTTGCTAATGATGTCGAAGCTTTAATGTTTTCAGTTGCCAAGGCAACAACATCGATGTCGGCATCGGCGGCAGCTTCTTGAGTTTGTTTGAACAGTCACGCAGCAGCAGCAGCAGCGATGCGACGTCAGTGGCACGATGGCAGCTTGTCACACTTTCTGACGCATTTAAGTGTCCGTGCCAACATGCTCGGGCGGCAAGAAAGTGCTTCTCATGTTTCGTGTTGCCGAGCGAAGCAGAGTAAAGCCAAGGCAAGTCAAGTCAAGTCTAGTTGGCAAAAGCAAATTAGCGTTTGTGGGCGTGGGCGTAAGCGTGAGTTTGGGCATGGTTAAAATGCCAAGTGGCAAGTGAAGCGCAAGATAAGAAACAATACGATTTTGATGAATGAATAGCGCCGTTGCACTTACATTTAAATGAGATAAAATTACAACTTGCGGTTGAAATGAGTTCTAATGAAGTCATAAATAAAAGAAAGCAAAAAGAAAACAACCAAGGCCAAGTCGGCATGAATGAAAATGGCATAAATTAATTGCCTTTGCTTACAATGTCTGCCAACTCATGCACAATTATCGCAACGACGTTTAAGAACGCATAAAAATTAACACAATCACACACACACACACATACAATGTGCAGAGCCAAGCAGAGCAGAGCAGTGGAGAGTAGTAAGAATGGCATTCGTCCACGAAATAATGCGAAATTCATGTAGTCAAGCAAGAAGATATAAAAATGGCCGGAAAAACAGTAAACGAAAAGAAAATGGTGCGTGTTTTCTTGTCTTGTCTTTTCCTTTATACTCTTTTCTTTTCTTTGCTTTAGTAAACAATTAATTTCGTAGCGGCTTCTTCGGCAGCCTGCGGGTGGGCCGGGTGTCTGAAGCCGCCACACGTTTCCGCCATCAACACGGCGAAAGTACAAGTCGCGCACACCTGGCACAGCACGGCTGACTGCACGGCGTTACTATTAAAAACTCATCGGTGAAACGCTTTGGTCGTTTTACACTCATTTCATTTTATTTTGCCAAAAAGCAAGACGAAAGTTGCGCTACCTGCAACCTACCTGCATGTAGCACGCGGACTTCCTACCTCACTTCACTTTACACCACCTCACGATTTTGCCACCACAGCCACTCTCTTTGTGTGCCCTGCAGTGTGATGATGTGCTGCCGATGTCAAAGACGCCACCGCCGCCACTGCTTTTGCCCACATTTAGTCCTATGTTACCTATGCGCGTAGCGTAGCACGTTTCCTGCGTTACGAGACAGCGCTGCGCTTCATTGTAAACGAGCACAGGAAACGTCCATTTCGGCACGGATATGTACGCTTTCGTTTCGCTACGTTTCGCGACTTATGATTTATGTTTTTGGTCATGTTCGCTTGCAGCTGAACACAAGACAACTCGACACGGACCCGGACCCGGACACAGACACGGCTCAAACCGACTTTTAGTACAGTTTTTATTATTGTTTTTCTTTTTTTGGCCGCGTCGTACTTTTATTACTTTCTAACGTTGTTGAAATGATGCGCTAAGTGGCTTTAACTCATTTTGACTTGAAGAAATTGTTAAAAAATTGCTGCATACTTGCAGGCTCTGAAATGGCCAAAGCTTGCAGCTTCACACATAAATTTCTTCATTCTACTTTCATATTTCTATGCTTTTCACATTGTGAAACAGGTTAAGTGCTTCCTACGTTGGTCTAAGTATGTGCATTGCTCAGAAATTGCGTGTTGCTTATACTCCTTCTACATCTTCTTCTTCTTCATGCTACCTTCAAGCAGTTGTTATATGTCATTATGTCATTTCGCACTTTTTTCTTATTTTTACTCAGCTTTGTGTATTTGTTGCTTAAGCTGCGCTTTGCAATTTAATGCATTCTAAATAAATAATGTTTTTAAATGCTTTAAAGTGCAAAGAAAACGCAACAAAAAGAAAATAACAAAAAATAATTAAATTATGTTTTATTTTTGTGAACATTTTAATAGTCATGAATGCAAATTTTAATACCTTTGTAGTTGTTTGTGCGCCACGGCACGTTGACCGCATCAAAAGCGCTCGAACGACCACAAATGCGAATAAATTTTTCGGTTTAATGTTTGCGGTTGCCGTTTTGAGTGGTTTTGCGTGCATTTATGTTATTTAAAATTGCATGTTTATGATAGCGCTTCAAAATGTATTCGCTCCTTACAACACTTTGGCTCATTTCATCAAAAGTTGTTTAAACACACAATATTTTTTTATTTTCTTTGCTTTTTCTGGGCTTTGCTTTTATGCATAAACTGTACGCTATTTTCATGACAAAAGCTTTTGAGTAAATCTTTGCTTTGCAACAATTTTCTTTTTCAAAAGTCGTTCAAATAAGTTTTCAATCATTCATTTCGCTATTTCTCTCTTTCACTGCACTTATGTATGTATGTACATTCAACTTAGCAACAGCCTTAAGCACTTGTTTAATAACAGCTTCATTGTCGAAATGCTTTGCCATGGCATTCGACAAATATTTCTTCATTAAGCAAACAAACTTTAATTGAAATTATTTTTATTACTCATATGACACACTATTGAGTTTAAAGCTGATGCAAAGTTCCATTACAGTTGCTCAACGAGTTCGCAAATTAATTCATTACATGAAGCCATTAAAAAAATGTTTTAAACAATGTTTAAATTTGCTAATTAATCAAAGCATGAAAAAAGGAGAGAAACTGGAGAAAAAAATATGCTTCGCATAAAGATGCTGCCATAAATCAGGTCCATCTGTATGTGTAGAACTTGTTTATTTAAATCATCAGCAGCGACGGCGGCGGCAGCAGCGGGGAAAGGAGCACAGGAGCCGGAAAACCGACACTGCCCGACCTTTTCCATGTAGTTTGTTTGTGGCATGTCTTTCACATAGATACTACAATGCGTGCATGCATACATATGAGAGTATGTGTGTGCGTGTGTGTGAGTTTGCTCTGTTTAAGTAATTCATTACAGCTGACATGCATTGTCATGCATGTTGCCAGGGCTGTCATTTCGCAAAACCTTATTTTGTTTTATTTTTTTCATCTTCGTTTTTATATTTTACCCGTACTCTGCTTCTTGCGCTGTATTGTTTTTATTATTTTTAGCACATTTTCTGCTACGCCATGATGCAACATGTCAAGCTCAACTTTCTGTTGCAATTTGTATGCAAAATGGTTTTACATATTGAGAGCGTGTAAAAGTGAAATACAACAATAAAAAACAGCAGCAAGAAAAAGGCATGTAAAGCAGGAAAATAGTAGAAAAACTTACAAAAACAAAAAGCTTCTGAAGCTGAGAGAGAACTTCTTGTTGGTGTTGCACACACACACACACACACACATGAAACCATAATAATGGACAAACGGAGCGACTGACTGACAGAAAGACAGACACACAAGGTAACTGACAGACGGACGGCCGACATAACCATATCCTTCATATTCAACAAAGCAAAATTATAAATTTTTTCTTGTAAAAAAAATGTTGCTTACTTTTTGGTGTTGAAAACGCTTTAAACAAATATTTACACGCAACGCAAAGAAGAAAGAAAGGCTGTGCGCGTGAACGTGTGTAATTTGCATTTGCATAATTAATTGCGTTTATTTTCCATTTATTTTGTAACAATGACAACTGATTATCGTACGCACAAACAAACACATACACACACACACACGAACTAAGACACACAGATACATTTACGCTTGATAAAAGAAGATTAATTGCGTTCTTCCTTTGCCCTCAAGCAACTCAAACACACTCAAAGCCTCTTTTGTTGTGTGCGCGTGGAATTCATGTTAATTTGCGTCACATACAAACGCGATAAATTCTCATTACAATATTTCGGCTTTAAACTGTAATTAAAAACAGTCTTTGGAACGAAACGAAAAACGTTTAAGAAACATGTTCTTTTCAAAGTCAATCGAAGTTGTTCAGCTTGATGTGTTGAAACAACTTTAAAGAAATTATGAATTAAGTAATATAATGCAAAATGTTTTAATCACGTTGACCGATAAGCTTTATGCATCGTCACACTTAATGAAGCACGTCGGGATTCACGCACAGCTCAGTAAATATAATTTCCGGTCGGCAATATTTTTTCTCTCTTTTGTTTTTGTTTTTGTTTATTTTTTTTTTTTGTTGTATTTACCTGCGAGGCCAATGGAGAGGCCACAATGGCGGTGGCAGCGAACGACGCCAACAACAGCAACAACATTGGTCAACAAACGACGTTGGCGATAAAATAAATCCTTTTAATTGAATATAAAGCAAATATTGTACAAGTGTGTGCGAACAGCAACAACAACAGCAGCAGCGAGCGAGTCGAGTCGAGTGTCATTAATCTGAATCGCATTGCATGCGCGAGCATATATTAATTTTTTAACATGACTACAGACAACACAACAACAATAAAAACAACATCAAAAATAACAATAATGACAACAACAATAAGCGCAGAGTTGCATGCAACCGCAATCAGCGCCATTTAAATGACTTCGCTGCCAAGTCAAGAGTTATTTTTATCAACGTTTCAACCTCTTTTTGCACGACACTTAATAATTTATGACAATAAGTTTCTTCGACAATGGTTTCAAAGTGCGCTTTGTGTCAGCTTGTTTTTTTCACTCCAATAATGGCGCATTGACAAACTTCAAATTTCGATTCGTTTGCAACTTCAAACGCAACATACTTTGCACAAAGTTCGTAGTTTGAATTGCACTGCTTGGCATTCGCTAAAACAAACTTTCTTACTTTCTTTCTTTCGTTTGGTACTTCAACACACAACACAAAACTATTAAAAGTTCGTCGGGGCAGTCAACAATAAAAGCGCTTTGTTTGTCCGCAGTTGGGCGCATATTTCTTCTTAACGCCTTTCGGAGCCTTTCAATGAAATTTTGTAGGCCAGAATGCAGACCAACTCGTCGGCTACTCAACAAAGACATCAGCATTGCCACTTGGGCACTTGAGCTCTTGTGTGCTGAGGTTCGCCGCGCACAAGTTCATTCTTTGATACTTTTGCCATTGTTGGTCAAGTTTGATTGGTATTCTTCTGCTTCAGCTTTTTCACCTCTTTTGGAGGCAATACTTGGACATTGTTGTCTTAATGGGTTTATTGAAAACATGTTATATTGAATTTTATTTACATATTTTTCAATAATGAATTAAATTTCAATTCAAGCTGATAAAGCAAACATTTCAAGCCACATTAATTACACTTATCCATGTTTTGTAAAGTCAACTGGCATTCATTTTCAAATAAAATAATTTACACCAATTAGATTTATGTTTATTTTTGCGCATTTCAAAACTATAAGGAAAAAATATATAATAGTAAAAAAATTCTTGTTTTAAAATTTATGACTTTGTAAATTGACCAAATCCGTTTCCGATTTTATTTGATTTTACTAAAAACAAAAAAAAAAAAACAAAAATTCGCTTTTTTAAATTGAATTTGCATTAATTAAATGTTCGTATCGATTTCACTGCACAGCGAAATGAATAAGTGCATTTTTCAATTAATATTTTGTTTGCGCGCAAAAAAATGCAAAACAAATGTAATTTTTTTATGATTTAATTTATATATTTTGCGTTGCTTGTTAAACAAAACGCACACGGCAATTTGTGCAATATTTAGAAACCATTAGCGTAAAATTTACCAAAATGGCGGCCAAAGCAAAGCTGTGTGAAAGTCACTTCATTAATATTGCCGAAAAATAATGTGAAATACAATAAATGTTTACTTTGCGCCAAGCCGAATATTTTATACTCTTCACACACCATTTTTGAAACAATTTTGAAACATATCTTCGTCTTATTCTCCCTCATTCTTCATTATAGAAAAGGTTTATTTAAGGCTCTTCTGCAAGAGTATCCACGTTAGTTGATATACTGTAGCATTGCAAGTATCCGAAGGTCGACTTCCCAACTATGCATGGAATATTCTTTGCACGCAAGTGGGGAGTGTATTAACAACAACACTAACAACAACATGCAATGCAAAATGGTAACTTAATGTCAGTAGTTGCCAAAAATGTTGAATGCAACTTTTAATTACCATAAAAAATCCAACTACAACAACTGCAACAAAAAGAAAATGTTTTTAATCAACTTAAGCGCAACACGCTAAAACACGTAAAACTACAGCAAGCAAAAATACTACAACACAACAACAACAATAGCGATTTAAATGAAAATGAAGCCGGCGCACATTTTTGGTGTGAAATGCATTTTTGCCTTTGAACGTGAGGCAGCAAGCTGAGTGCAAAGCGAGTTAAACATATTTTTCGGGTTTTTCCATTTACGGAAAGTGTGCGTGTGTGTGTATGCGTTTGTGTGTGAGTGAGTGAGATGGCATGCTTTCTATGGCGCTGGAGGTGCGTTCATGCAATGGAAGCCGAAAAGACAAGTGAATTTTCGCACGCAACTTGTAAAAGGATAATAACTGCCGGCAGCGGTCGTGTCAGCAACAACAACAATTGCCAACAACAACAACAGCAACAGCAGATGCAACCAATAACCAAATGGAAAGCAACATAAGCAACTACAACAATCAAATGATGGCTGTGCTTGATGCATGTCAGTATACAGCAACAACACTAACAACGAAAAAAAAAATATAACTGCAACAACAACAGCTACAAATGCAACTAAAGTCAAAGCCAACAACATTTGCCAACGTACAGTGTACATAATTACTTTGCAGAATGTTGCTCATAGTTACCACAACAACAAGAACAACAATAACGAACATGTTTACATGACCAACTATAACAGCAACAACATACAAGAAAATAATATGAATACAAGCCAAAGAACTTACGAAGTCGTTGCTAATGCATGTGTGTATGAGTGTGTGTTTGTGTGAGTTTGTGTGTAAGTGTTTTTGCATAGGTGTGAAACATTTCGTATGACGTGGTAAGAAATGCAAAAACTGTTTTTCTTTGAAGTTCTTCATTACTTTTATGTATTTAAGCGCTCTTGTTGCAGTTTTTTTTTGTTTATAATATTAGTTTTTTTATTAACATTGAAATTTATATTTTTGTTGAACAAATCGCACCTTTTACTATTGTTAATTTCAAGAAATGGAGTATGAGGACTTGAAAAACTTGAAAAGGCCTCTAACTTTTAAGAAAAAATTAATGCTTATGCGCATTTTAGCACATTTATATTTCTTTTTTATTGAGAAACAGAAATTTATTAAGTTTAAAGCACAAGACGGATGCAATGACTTTTAAAATAAAAAGGAAAAGTGTAACTCTCTGGAAATATCCTATACTCCTATCCTTAATAGCTGGCCGAGATCGACTGGCAGCCAAAGCACATGCCAACTTGTTTGGGATATCGGGATGAATTAAGGAGATCTTAACCTTTTTTATTTTAGAATTAGAAAGAGTACCCCAACCGTTTATTCCGTACATTTATAAGCCTCACATGCAATTTTCAAAGACTTAAATTGTACTTCAACTCAAGTTGATTAACTAAAATAAATTGAAAGCAATGATAATCACTTTCGCTGCCATAATGATTGGCCAATGTTCATTGTGCCCAAAATAAACTCTCTTCTGTTTATGCTTGAATGAGCACTTAAGACGCATTAACAGCCTAACAGCCTAACAAACTCACTTAATCACCTAGACATCACAACAATAACAATAACAATAACAACACAAATACGTAGAGGAGTCAAAGTTTGCTTTGTTAGCAAAAAGTCACCTCAACATAAATCATACACAAACACACACCATTTATGGTGTATCACTTCAACACACATGCATAGATAAATAACAAAGCATTCACATCACATGCTGATCGCATGAGTCGATAATTGGATAAGGCAACAAATGTTAATCAACTAAACATGACAACCAGAAATTATGCAAGAAAAGGACACTTGATTACAAGTACAAACACAAACACAAATGCGAAAACGACAACGACAACGACAGAGAAAAGCAAAACATAACACAAATTAAAATCTAAGCAACGATAACTTGTGCTCAGCACAGTTGAGGCAAGATTAGGTGAGGTGAAGAGCGTAAGTTATGCTCAGCAGGAGTTTATTTCAGTTGCTTGCAAAAGCACAGCAACAATTTTGTTATCAATCGGCATAATAAGCTGAGCACAGCTTTTTATTGGTGTATTGGATTGGTGTGTGTGTGTGTGTGTGTGTGAAAGCCGTTGTTTGTTTAGTATAAATTATTTTACTTAAAAGGCTTAAAAGCAATTCTTGTGGCAGTCAAAGAATTTCATTAACAATCGACTTTAACTTGATAGACTTCTATTGAATTTCACCGAATTTAATTTGGTCGCCAAAGGGAAACTGTGTTTGCTGTTTATAGCATTTATACGCCTTTAAAAACACACACTTACAGACATAGATTTTATTTTATTTGATTTCGCTTGCAATCTGTTCTTCAAAATAAATATAATCTGTTTGTATACTTGTTCGTTTGCTGCTTCTTTTTATGTATAAAAGAACAAATACAAAACAAATGACAAACGCACTGCAAAAATGACAACTTGTAGCCATAGTAAAATTGTACATATATATATTACACATACATACATACATACAAGCTACAAGCAAACAAAGCTTGACAAATAAAGGCAACCAAGCCTGTCGCTAACATGAGCGAACATGAGCAGCGACCGTGGCAGCGACTGAGGCGGCGACAGAGGCAGCGGCAGGAGCAACACAATAGAGAGCTTACAGAACAATGCGAGACTTTGTGAGCATGTTGGCTTTTCAAGTGTCAACAGCACAAGAATTTCGTTGGATCTCTCATGCTGAAAGGCAAACAAGTTAATTTTCATGAAATAATAACACAACTTCTGAGTTGAAAACGTTTGTGAGCTACAAAAGTTTTCGCGCCAACTTTAAAACGATTAATTAATTTAATTAAGTGCTTAAGTATAATTTTATTTATGCCTTAAACCTTTCCAAACTAATCAGAAGTTTACAGGCATGTGAGCGTACAACTTGATGTGTCTTGCCACACATTCACGCAAAACTAAAACTTTGCAATTTGTTGGCACAGTTTCAATTACTTGGCTTGGGCCAACATTACATCACACACGCACACAGAGACACATACATTTAAAATTTGTCATTTGTAATGAGTGTATCACGTAACGACTTAAGGTTCTGGCGCCCATCAGAGAACAAGCAACGCCATGGCGATCGACTGGTAACTAATGTAATTGAAAATTTCCGAACAGCAAAGACAGTTGAGGAACTCAGCTTATGCCATGGCATACCTGAGTCATGCCACAAGTGCATTCCAAGCCACAATTGTGCATGGCGACATCTTGTTTTTTAGCCACAAATGTTTTTGCTCCCCATCTCCTCACCCAGCCCCACCGAAACTCAACTGATGCGACACGTTGACATGCATTCCAACTTGCAATGAAAAACAATGCTTTTACAATGACAACAACAACGACAGCGGCAACAACAGCGATGTGCACAAAGGCGAAGACGAAAGCACGTCTTGACAAATTCAATTTGTCAAAAGATGCTGTCACGCAGCAAATGTTGAATGCTTGCTTAATTTCTCTGGCTTCGACTCATGCCGCTATTGAGACCAAAAATGAGCGCAGAAAAGAAAAAAAAACTGTCATTTGTTAGTTGCACGTGAACAGTTAATAAATGCCACAAGTTGTTGCAACTCCTGCAATTACTCACAGTGACTTTTTCTTATTTTTCTCTGTCTCCCTTTATCTTTCTTCCTTCTACTGATACTATTCCATTTCATTATCGAAGTGCATAGCATATTTCAATGTATTCGTCTCGGTATACGACCAGCTCACGTTGCATATTATATGGCTGTGTGTATACATACATACATGCACATGTGTAAGTATGTGAGTGTATGTGCGTTGTACAGTTATGCCGACTGTCACCATTACTTCGCATTACGCCAACTTAGTGTAGAGTCAGGAAATGAGCAACTCTGATGAGGTTTGTCGGCCATGGCGGCGGTGGCAAAAAAATCATGATGCCGATCACGTTCGTTTGCTATTACTGCTGGTATTTGTAATAGAATTTCCAGCACATGACGCTCAAGCAGCGCCAATTGCACACGCGCAAAATGAACTGAGCTCATCGGAACTGAGCTGAACTGAACTGAAGTGAAGTAAGTGAAGTAAACTGAAGCGAACTAAACTGAATTGTACTGAAACTATGAGCACAAAACGAATAGTTTTATTAAATAAAATTTTGTTAGTTGTCTATTTTTCTCGATATGAAATTCACGCGCGTCGCACGTCACTCAGCTGACTTGTCTCAATGTGCAAGCACTTTGTGAAGAGACTTTTATCACTTTGCTCAGCTTTGCTCAGCTCACTGACTCTGTATCGCGACATTTTTGTCGTACTTAAGTGTGCCACTAAAGTTGAAATTCAGTTCAATTTAAAAAGCATTTAGACTAACACGTGTTTCAGAGCATTGCTGTTTTGGCAGCAGCAGGAGGAGTGCACAGACAATATTTGCAGCTGCGTTGCGCGATAAGCGCTAAAAAGCGCTTGGCATCGCTTTGAGGTCGTAAAACTATTGCTAAGAAAATGCTTACGTAAAAGTTCTTCTTATGACTTTTAGCAAAAACTTTCGCTCTTGCATAGCAATTGAGTGGCAAAACTTTACTTTTGAATGTTCGGAATTTGCAACAAATAATCTGTAATATCGTTTAAGGCGTTGAGTGGCTTAAACTCACATAAAAAGCAAATGTATTCTTTTTAAACATTTTTTTATACACTTTAATAAAAAATATTGTTACCCCAAAACAATAACGAGTATAATTTAAAAATTTAATAAAAAAGTAACAAAAATATAGTTAAGATTAGTTTTCCTGTTTGTCAGCTAGACTACCATACTCAGAAACCCAGCATGAGTGAGAGTTTCAAAACAATATGTGTAAAGAAATAGTTATAACCAACTGAGGCAAAAATAATAATCAAGTAAGACCCATTTTCCTCTGTATCGTAATAAAACTTCGTTTGTCAATTAATTCAGCTTTTATTGTTTGGGAATTTATCATTTATTTGCAATTTTGGTGCACATTTCACTAATGAAACAAAACAAAAGCAAATATTTGCACAATGCTTTGCTGTCATCTGCAATGCTGTTCAGTACAACTGTGAAGTGGGACGCTTCGCTCAGTTGGACGTCAGTTGGCTGTGTATAATTTCACAGCGCCCCTGGCGAGTTTATAAGAAACAAGCGAAATAAACGAAACTAAAGAAACTAAAAACAAAGCCCCGAAGGCAAAGAAAATTATAAAGTTGAGTTAAATAATAAAATTACATTTGTCTTGCTTTGAGTTGCATTGCGCACTGCTTGGGCTGAAGAAGACGAAGAAGGAGTTGCTATAAGGCCAACGCAGACAAAGACGATTTGAGTTGAGCTCGAGTTGGCTTGAACTAAACTGAACTGAGGAACAGCCGTGCTTGTCCGACGTAGTTGGCATAGTTTGATTTGATTGCCAAGGTAGAAAATGAAATATCTGCGAGTGACTGAAGCAAAATTCACAAAATGAAGAGATACATACATAGATTATATTAAAGTTGTTCGTTGAGCATTTTACGATTGCAAAGTTTTGAGCAAAGCAAAGCAAAGCACTGAAATTGAATTTAAGCACAAATCAAAATGAGAAACTCTGAAAAATGTCGAAAAATGTACAGAGAAGAATTTCAAGTCACAATGATACAATTCGATAAAAAGCTGTGTACACTTGCAGCACGTACGCACGCCCACAGACGAGCACTCCACCATACTCACCCACTGCGAATGTCTCAACTGTTGTTCAATTACAAACAAATAATTAATTTCATTAGCCTCAAGTGCGTGCATGGCCAACCAATGACGAAACTCAATCAAACGCATTATTATGCAAATCTACTGTTATTAGGCACTAATGGACAAGTAAGCGCCGTGACTGATGGCAGTGGAGTCTGTTACCGTTGGCCACGACGTTGAGTGACCGAACGCTCAGCTCAGCTGTCACACAACTTGTATAATGATATGCGCACTTCGTTGCTTCGTTGCTTGGCCGCAATTATTATTTAATTTGTGCTAACGAGTTTAAGCGCTGTGGGGCTGTGGGGTTGTGGGGTTGTATGGCTGTTGGGCAGACATGCAGACATGAAGCCATAAGTACAATGTGTACAAAATGGTATTGCATACTATGCAGCTGTTTCCGGTTTTCAGTATATTATGATCGATGATCATGAAAGTTAAATAGCATATAATAAAGCATTTTGAAATAACTGTACAAACTGAAGCTTACACAATGTGCTCAGACCAACACTTTATGCTGACACAGTTTCGACAAGTGACAACAACAATACCACCAAAAAAAACAGCATAGAATACAAAACAATATTTGCACAAATGTTTCACACAAATGCTTTCGTCAATAACTACTACAAAAGCAACAACAACAACAACAATAACTTCAATGATTCTGATTCTGATGACGATGACGATGACAACAGCTAAAACGACTCCAGTCAATGCATGTTTTGTTAGGTTTCGTTCATCGCGTACATTCATTCGTTCGTTCGTTCTGTCGTACAAAATACTTCATATTGTGATAGAGTTGGATTCAACAACAACACCAACAACAGCAACAACTCGTCGAAAGTGCATAACAACAGCAAGGCAAATGCAGAACAGAATCGTTTCTACCGCACCGATACTCGTTTACTTCACGTCCTCTCTCAATCCTCCCGCCCGCTGCTCAAACATTGCTTTTTCGACAATCATTCAGCATATTTGCCTGCGTCATTTTGCAGCATATGTGCTCATGCACGTCGCAAACACACTCACACACACACAGACACACACACGCGTATATGTACTCAGCGCATACTCAGCACATACGTGACTGTAGTTGTTGATGTTGACAGCTTCGTTTTGTAGTGCATGACTTATCGATGTGGCTTCATTTTGTACACGAAAACACTAAAAGGAAATGCCCTTCTTACTTCTAACGCAGCGCTATTTTGCACAATAATTTAAATGCCGTGATCCTTCTTATATCGATGCTCAATGCTCGCTGCTCGCTGCTCGATGCATAAATCTTCTTCACACTACTTGCCGCTCAAGCGTAACCAACTTCAATTTCACACATGAAACGCATCGAAATCAAACTGCAACTACAACTGCAATTCCAACTTCAACAACAACTTCAAGTTGAATGCCGCTTGTCACAAGTCGAAAGATTTATGCAAAACTTAAAATTTATTTCACATCTTAAATTGTGCAGCAAGCAAGCATATGGAAATCATGCCACGCTTTGCATGACAAACAAACAAACAACAATGGAAAAATATACGCATTCAAGAATTTCATTGCCTCACATTTTTGTTGTTTTTTTTTTTTATTCTTCTTTGTAATGCATAAAATGTTGCCACTTGGTTGGAGGCAACTGTAAAAAATATGTATGTACATACATATGTATATAGCATTATTTATGCCAAATTTGCGTCAGTTACTTATACGCAACGTTGTAAGCGTGCGCACAAAAGTATGCAACATAATTTCCGTTTCAATTGTAAACCTGTGCATAGCGCCTTTACGACCTTTAAGTTGAAATATATATATATATGCACACATATACACAAATGCAAAAGACGATATGCGAAAATGGCAGTATTGTCAATTTTATGCGCATTATGCAACAGCAGTAAATCAGCGCCGCCAAGCCGAGAAAGCCAAGCCAAGCCAAGACCCGCAACACTGTAAGACTCTACTGCGAATGGCGTGAAATTGCAGGCAACGCTTTATGTGAGCGCACTGCTTAAGGTTCGCTGCCATAAGAGCATTAGCAACGGCAACTTCTTTTCATGCTTAACGGCTTTGAGGAAATGAAAAATTCTTCGACGTATTAACTCGAAGAGTTTTTCCACAGCACTTCATCACTTTTAACAGTCTCAATGTTAAGGCTCAACGCTTAAAGCTGATTAACTGCCAAGCTGCCGTTTGACATGACAGCATGATTTGTGATATATCAACAAGTTATTGGCTAATTACATTGAATAACTTATGCCTATGCCTGTGCTTATTTCTCTCTCCCTCTCTCTCTCTATCTCTCTCTTTATTTCTCTTTCTCTCTCCCTGCTGGTAGTAGCAGTGACTAAGGCCAAACTTTGCAAACTTTGCTCCTTTTCAGTTAACTTGAGTCTTCGCTCAAACAAAATTGTTCAACAGCTGCAATTAATTTAACTAACTCGCTTTTTATGCACGCTTAACTAACCAAAAAGCTTGTCGGACACAATTATACATAATTGACTCGAATATGAACATTGTCACTTGTATGATTATCATTATCATTGTCGTTATCGTTATCGTTATAATCATCATTTTTGTCTGATAAAAGTTGTTAGTTTTATTCAGCGGCAGAACTTTGGCCTTTGTGCGTTCGACAGTTCAAGTTTTCTGCGTTAATGGACGAGCTATTGTGTTCGGCATGAGTTCAATGCACGGCATTTAGCGAAGTGACGTCTAGACAAAGATGGCGACACTATTAATTGCACACACAGCGCCTGCCGGCTGACGGTGATTAACTAACTAACTAGCAATGAAGCTCAACTTAAAAAAGAAGCAAAAAAATAAAAAAACTGTCAATATGATGTCTTGTCTTCAACCGTTTAATCATCAAGTTCTTAATTCCACCTTGTATCAATTAAGTTGTAAACATAAAAATTAAAATTCTCCAAGCGCGTCAACGTCTCATCATCGTCGTTGCTTGCTACCTTTATATGATATATAAAAAGAGAAAAATGCAAAGCTGTTAATTTCATTTTACGAGTCAATGTTGCCGGCAGCATAGCTCGTGCAGCTTGCATTTGATTAGCGTGACGCGGCGCGACGCTTGGCAACGCTCGGATCCCGTGACGGAAAGAAAGCTCGAAGCGTTGCTGATTGCGATTTTTACGGCGCGTGTTGGCATGCCATTGTCATTCAACTGCGTTGCCATTTCACTTTCGCTTTGTTGCATCTCATGCGCTTATTGGCCCGCAGCGTCATTTCCGTTTCGACTTCAATTACTTCAATACAATTCTTTCTTTCTCTCTGAAAGAAATTTGTTTTTCATTACAGTTTGTTTGTGTATCATTCAACATTAATTGCAAAGAAATTAAAAACAGTTTTGTGCAACATTTAACTTTATGCGACGTCATTTTGTATTCATCAACCGCAATGCGACGTTTACGTGTCCTGTTGCGCCTTCAGCTAAAAGCGCTTACTTTGACATATTTGACATTTATCGCTAATTTTGCTTTCATTGTTGTCACTTTGTGGTTATTTGCATTTGTCATTTGTTGCTGTTGTCATTGTTGTTATTGTTATTGTTGTTGTTGTTATGCCAGCATTGCATTGCATAGATTAGCGCAGGATATGCGTTGACTAGCAACAATTTGATAATAAAACTTTTGTGTTCACATGACATGTACACACAATTCAAAGAGATAATTTTAATGTGCGCGCCATTATATAATTGAAAGCAACAACAACAACAACAACAACAACAACCACAACAACATGTATGTTGTTCATTTGCTTTTACAATATTTGAAAGGCTTATTCAATGGCTGCGCATAAGCCGAGCGTGCTTAATTTGAGTTGAAATTGAGCTTGTCAACCATAATCGCATTAATCAAAGGACGCGGCTCACGGACGGTTGTACCTTTTGAATTGCACACCAATGCGATTAGCTATTTAAGAGCATTAATTAAACTTTAATTAGGCGGCACACAAAATGTTACGCAAATACATAAACAACAGCGCAGCAAACAAAGCTCAGCTCTGCGCAGTATGCAACCAACTAATCACAAGTTATCAATGCGAAATGATGCTAAGCAGTCGTCATCAACGTCAAACATAATTAAGTAGCACACGCACACACACCCACACACACACTAAATGTTGTATTTGTATGCGTGCATTGACGGCAGCTTAACTGATTTGAATTAAACTCATTTTAAGCAAATCAAAACGATGCCATAATCTCAATTATGCGACTTACGGTGAAAGTTTTGCACTTTTCGTTTGGTTTCATAGAACTTTGCAATAAATTTAAGTTTCAAATTAATTAAACTTTTTTAAGGTTAAAGAAATAAGAAAAAAATTAAAAAATCATGCATGCTTTTTGGCGTATGAGTAATGTACTTTGATTAATAATGATCTCACACACACACACACAGATACACAACGTATAAAATGAGCATAAAAAACGAAGGAGAAAAAAAAAATTGGCATTAAAAAGTTTTGTGCGCAAATAAGTTCGCCGTGGCAGCACGCCGCAGGTTATGCAACGAATTCTTTGCACTCACATACCTTTTTGGTTGTTATGCCTTATCTTGGAAAAAAACGAAAAACGAAAAACAAAAAACTGAAAAACTGAAAAACTTTTTTGCTCAGGTGTGAAATGTAAATTTTTAAGAAATTAACTGCAGGCAAGGCAGCGTGCGTAGCTGTTGATGACGTCGCTTGATGGTGTTGATGACGATGATGATGATGCTGCTGCTGCTGATGTTGCTGAAGATGATGATGATTTATATCGTTGGCTGCCGTCAAGCTCCAGTCAAACTTTAATTACTTTCGACATATACGCATTCAATACGAAAGCGAATAGGAAAGGAAACTGGCAAACAATTTGCGTATACAGTAAGTTTTTAATTAGTTACACAGCAAAGGGCAAAACAGCAGCAGGCAAAGGGCGCAGGGCAAAGTGGCAAGGCGGCGGCTCAGACTAAGGTAATCAAAACCGAAAGCAGCTCAATTTCAATACAATCAAACTCAAAGGCGATGCGAAGCCAAGCGATGCCGTTGTTGCAGTTGGCATGTTGTTTCTGTATGTATTTGAAAGCTTATAAACGCTGCTAATAGCAAATAGCCACGTTAGCCTCATTTTGAGTCTTTGTGCTCTGCCGAACCATATTACAAGCACAATTTCGAAAGTGAGCGCTTTTGGTGCGCCCGAAAGTGTGCCACAAAATGCATTGCACCGCACGCTGTTTACAACTTGTTAACATGCAAATGAACGTGCCGTTTGTGTGTGTGTGTGTGTATGTGTGAGTGTGCCACGCATGCCATTGCGTTGTCTTTGTTGCACTTTGGCGTTCGTTGATCGTCTTTAGTTTTCCTCTTTTTTTTTTGCAAACTAAATAACACATTAGCCAACGCCACGAATGTGCACAAGTAAAATCACTTTAAATGTTATTTAATTTGTTTGTCAATAAAATCGTTGCGCACGCTAGCAAACTGCCAAAGGCACGCTGTGCCACTCGTGTGGCGGATGGTCTTGTGTGGCAAGGCAGGAGCACGAAACGAGTTGCGCTCATTTGCATTTACATGACTTGCTTGGTGGCTGCCTTGCTTGCCTGTCCTGCGGCTTGCTCATATCTGTTACATGTTTATTAAGTTAGTTTCAATGAAGACACACACACACACACACACACACATTTGCTGACAAACATGTCGACAAACCATCATTGGACAAACTTTGTTTTGCTGCAATTGTTAATCAACTTTGAGTTATGCATTAGTTGCTCTACTGCATGTAAGCGGTGAGGGTGAGAGTGTGGGTGGGGGGCATGTTCAAACATATTCTATTAATCAAACATTGTTGTTGTTGTGTTGGTATTGGTGTTGATGTCGATGTTGCTGTTGCTTGTCATTCAACGCCAATGTAACATATCTGTTGGCAGGCAAAGGCTACTCATGAAATACATATTTGACATTGCTTGTTAGTTAAATTAGGTTAGTAGTTGCGGCTTCGATTGCATGCTGCTGCCTTTGGAGTCCAGAACAAATTTGATAAGTGCTTGGCCTCAAAATGTCGTTAGTTGTTGCAGCCAATGGCAACATTTAGACAAGCTCCAGGCATGCATACTTTGAAGTACGAAACTGCAATATTCTACAAGTAAAAGTAAGCATTCCATATCGAATATTTCGAATTGCTTACAAAAGCCGGCAACACTTTGCTATTTATGTTGAAATCGTATACAAAATAGAGCAACAATGTTGTACAATTTGGCAACAATGAAGAAAAATCGCATCAACGAAGCACGAACGAACAACATTCGAAATTGCAGCAATTCTGTTGGTGTACAAATCGCATTGCTTTATTCAGACAGAAACATATACACAAACACATTCATTCATTCACTTTCTCACTCACACACACCCATGCGCTCATTCATTTGATATTGTGTACATACATATAAAAGTACTCAATCAATCGCCTTGTACAATTCCCCCTCCGATTTCATTCACTGCATCACTTTGACATTCGTTTAGTCAGTCATTCAAACTCCATTACTGAACAAAATAAGAACAGAACAAATATCATATGTTCGCGTATTTTCGCAAAACAAAATACAATTTCAAATGCTTTCACATTGCAATGTACTATTAACGAAAAACATTAGCGGCGCTTCAGCGCGTATGAGTGATATTTTGTCTGTCATACAGCTAAATCTCATTAGCTTTGTTTTACATGTACTTATTAGTGAACTCTTTGAGTGAGATAAATGTATTGTGGCTTAAAACATTGCTTGTCACTTTAATCAATCAATTCAAATAAGTATTCAAGACATTTTCAGCGCACTTGTGTGCTTAAACAAAAGTTGGCAAATTGTTTTCAAAATGCTGCTCAACTGACTGTGCGATGAAAGCAACGCTTGAATGGCACAACAAATTGAGGAAACGCAACGAGCGAAAGCAAACTCATAAATATGCATGTTAATTACTTCTCTTCAATGGCGCTGTTTCAGCTTCAGCTTCAGCTTTAGCTTCTTCCTTCGTACATCGTTATGCATGCCAATTGCAATAAAAAAAGTCTTTTATTTTTCGTTTTACATTTTCAACATTTTTGGAAATCCATAAATGTTCACAGATAATATTTGTCAATTGCAGGATGCAAATTTTCGTTTGCGCTAATTTAAGAGCAGCAGAAAATGTTCATTTATCTTTTATAAAGTGTTGGAGCGGCTATGAAGTGAATTTAATTAAGTTTGTGTCATTGGCACAAAGCATGTTGCTAAGGTAATGTCATAAAGTCATATCAAAATAAAAAGCTCATTGCTATGGCAACATGGCATAGTTGAGTGCAAGAAGAGCATTTGGCATTAAGTCAACTATTTATTCTCTTCTCTGCTTGAATGGTATTACAACTTCGTCATGAAGTTTGTAACACTCAAAAGGAGACATCTCCGACTTTATATATTCTTGATCAGTAGGATAACGACTTGATTTAGTCCGTCTGTCTGTGTATAGACAGTCTCCGCCCACAGACTTATAGTTATCGAAATTAAATTTTGCTGCGATTTTTCCTTCAAATGATTGGTCGGAATCGGAACACTGGAACTGGTAGCTCCCACAAAAAGAGAAGAAGAAAAATTTAGAAATCTTATCTCAGAACTAATCTTTCTACGAAATCTGTAAGTATCATTCAGATCGGATGACAGAAACTGACACATGCCATACAAAGTGATGAAGAGGAAGAGAAGCAAATTTACGTATATATGTCGTTGTATGAAAAACATTTTTGGGAGGCATGAGAACGATTCTGATTCACAAGTGGGCACTCATATATCAAAATCAATAATTTACATATCTCTGGTTATTAAGATAAATAAATATAAGATTTCAATAATAAAAAAAAAAAAAATAAGGACTTGAAGAGTATTTAATCTTCGATAAGACGGATGAAAGCATTCTTACTGGTTTCATATTGTATTTAATAGAGATTGCTAACCCGCTATGCTGCTAATGCAGAGCATCAAAGAACGAGTGCAGTGCAAATTTGCAACTTCAGTGAAAATAAAATAAAAGCAAATCTCATTTGTTTTTTTTTCACTTTTTTTATGATCTAAAACGCTTAAAGTATATAGCATGTGCACATGAACTAGAATACAAGCACATATTTCTTATTTGCATGCCACGAGCAGCGCAGCAGCATCAGATGCACGCTGCTGCAACAACAACAACAACGACCACAACGACAACGACAACAACGCCGATAGGGTTGACGACAACGTGCACACCAACCACTTGATGTCAACACAATGCGTCAGAGCGTCAACAGCGAACAACAACACGAACGCAAACGCAAACGCTTAGTTTGGTTTGGCATCGCTCGCATGCTCTTCACATTGCTTGTCAAGCGAAACTGGTAATAAAGCGATTCGCTTGTCAACGCACGAAAAGGACAAAACAAACGCAAGCACATGCACACACACACACACATGTGTACATGAAGTGAAGTGGCAGCGGCAGCGGCAACGGCAAAGCTTAAAGAATTTGCCAAGTTGCATGGAATTGACATCAACATGGTGTAAGGCAACTGAGCGCGGCTAAATCAAACAATTTCAGCGCAGGCACTGCAGCTTCGTATCTTGTAGCTTGTATCTTGTGGTTGTTGAACTAACGCTCACACTCTGTCAGTCAGACGCAGCCATGCTTATTGCTTGTTTGCTTTGCAATTTTTGGCTGTCGGTTTTCGCCAACGATTTCTTTTTTTTTTGTACTTCGTAGCCATTTTTTTTTTCTTTGTGCTTTTCTTATTGACGCATTTCTTTTCATTTCATTCAACATCAATTGGTCGCTTTTGCCACATGGAGCAGTGCGCGATACGCGGCAAGCGCTCGATTTCAAGAGTAGCCGAAACGAAATGAAATGCCAACGAAAGCGGAGAACTTGAAATGAAAGTGCATAGAAAGATACGCAATCAAATGCATTTACTCTGTGCAATCACTTGAATATTGAGTTTTAATTTCCGCAATTTTTTCGTATTTCTTATATCTTATTTGCTACACGGCACAGCACGAAGCCAACTGTTCTGCACTTCTTCTTCTTGTTGGGACCAGAAGACAGGATATTAAAAACTTTAATGCGCGTAAAGATACTCTTGTTTCAGCAAGGATGATGCTATCGAAGCATTTAAACTTCAACATGCTTTTAGCTGAAGTATTTATACGAAATGCTGAGTGTCATTCCGTTTGTTAATGACCGCAAAGCAGTTATTTTGATTGCAGGACAAATGCAGTTCGGAGCTTTTTTTATTGGTTTTACTTGATGTCAAGAGTCAGATTGAAATTAAATTAAGTTCCACTGAGTCGAATATTTGTCAAACTCAATTTTAGTATTTTCGTGCAGCAGACTTTTTGCCATTCTTGTTCCATTCAAGTGAATCCTCAAGTGTTTGTACAATGCAATATGATTTACTCAGCACAAGCTTCATTAGAAATCAACACAATGAACTGACATTCCTGCTACACAATCGCCACTCCTTTGGTCTCACCTATAGAAATCGATGCGCATAAATATGCTTTACACAAAACGAGAAAATATTGCCGGGCGCACAGTACGTATACATAATATTGTGTATGCAAGATGAAAGGACTTTCAACAAAAATGTCAAAAGAGCTTAGAACAGCAACCAATAACAATAGCAATAACAATAACAATAACAACAACAAGGCATGCAAGCAACGTCTTGAATACAATATAACAAATGACTTAAAATATGCAAACAAACAACAATTTATTGCATATTTTAAGGCATAGTTGCAAACTAAAAATAAACAAGCTTACATGCAGGTAAGTCCCAAAGCTCATCATTCTTTCACTCAACATTAACTTCAATTTACTCAATGTGAACTATGAGCAAACGACAAAGACGAGTTAGTAAGTAAGCAAGCAAGAGAGCAGAATAAATTGTAGCATGCAACAATGCACACAAGCTTGGCTGGCGAGACAAGCGCCTAGAAGTATGCAACATTAACTTGGCAGCAAACAAAAGTGGCTACCAACTTGTGCATTTCCATGTATGCGTGCGTGTGTGCGTATGTGTCTGAGTATGAGTATGAAGTCATGCATAGCGAAGCATAAACTAAATGCATTTTGTCAATGGGGAATATAACGATGCAACAGACACCGCCATCCCCCAGCCCCCTTTCAGACAGAGCCAACGCATCTGACACTTGCTTTGGCCACGACTTGATAAGAAGTTACAACGCTAATGGCGCGAACCGCACTCGGGTTAACACATGGCGCACAAGTTTCCGTTTCCGCTGCCGATCGGCAATTACAAGAGCCAACCATGCAAGGCAAGTGAAGCGCAAGAGATTGTGCAACAGCGCGGAAATAGTTTGCGGTGCAACTGGAGCCATTGTTTGTTTGACTGCACCTTGATGGCTGTCAACAATGCAACTGACAATATGCAACTTTGAAGGCCCATAGAGCCCGACCGAGAACAAGCGCTACATTAGGCAATATGATATGCGCAAATTGCGCGCTTTCTTAATTAAAGTGTCTCGTGCGCCATTAGCGTATATCAGCCGCAAACGTTAGTTGAGTGTGGGTGGTTGGCACAACTGTTTATTAGCATGCAATGTCAATTTATGGCTTGGCAAAGTAGTCAGGCGTCAGTCGGTGACAAATGAGCGTGAAAAATGATAAGCATAGAAAATGCATTAGCAGAAAAATATTTGTTTGAGTAAACGATTGCAACACCAAATGACATCAATTAAGCCTAAAAGCCTTTAGACAAGTTTACAAAGTTGCCAAGCAAAAAGGCTTTAATTATTGCAGAAATATGATAAGAAAAAAATAACAAAAAAAACAAAAATGTTTTAAAACAAATGAAACATGTTTGCAAAACAAAGCAATAACTTTACATCAATGACGTGCTGCACACTTAATAATCATTTAGCACCTTCGTGGCGCCGTATGCATCTTATTGGAGACTCCAACGCCAAAGTCGGGCAAAAGTTCTTACTTAGCGTCTTTCATAAGCAAAAATATTCATTAAAAGTGCGTCAAAGTTGCAAAAAGTCAAACTACATGGCAATAACGGCAGAGCAGAAACTTGCCTTCAATGCATAGTAACACACATGTGAGAGCATATGTGTGTGTGTATGAGTGTGTGTGTGTTATGGTATGTTCGTAGCATTGTTTATGTTTTTAAGCATTTGATATATTGGCAAAGTTTTTCATGCGCGCAACTTGAAAGTCGTAAACTGTGCGGAAATGTAAATGAAGTAACTTTCGCCGTCAACCCGACTGACTCGTGAATCACTGACTGACTGACTGGCTGACTGACTAAGTGTATGAGTAAAAGACTGACTGACTGAGTGGCAGGTAGCAGCTTGGTTCACTGTCAGCCGTCATCTTCATACGGCATACGCGGAAGGCCGTCATCAAAGTCTAAACAAAGTAACTTTTAACTTTAGCTGCTCTTGTCATGCTCTTGCAAGAAGAGTTTATTAACTTTGTAGTGAAGTTTGCAACGCAGAGAAGGAGATATCTCCGACTAAATAAAGTACATATATTCTTGATCAGCATGACGAGACGAGTTGATATAGCCATGTCCTTCTGTCTGAGGTTTTTTTTTGGAAAAACTATAAAAAGAATTTTCCAATGAGAATAATTGGAAATATGCTTGCAAGAGTATATAAGATTCGGCAAAGTCGAAAATAGCTCCTTTTCTGGTTTTTGTCGTTGTTGTTGTTGTTGGCTTTGCTGTTGCTGACTTATAGCAACTTTTAACACTCCTTTGTAGACAGTTTTTCTTCTCTTCTTCTGCGCTTAACATTACTTTACCCGTATGCTTTGCTCAAAGTGCTGTCACAATGTGCTTAGTCAACAGACTTTTTGCTTTGCCTTTTGCTTGTTTCTGCCAAGGCATTTGTTACCTTCCGACCCCAACAACAATAACATTTGTGCGCCCATTTTGCTTTTTTGCAAAACTTTCACATAATTGCCTCATAGTGCATGCACTTTGTGCACACATTTAATTGCCTAAAATATTTAAACTTGCAAGTTTTTTTTTTTTAATTTTTTTCTTGCTAAACAACAAACAAGTAAACAAGCATACAACAAACAACACACAATGCACAACGCCACAGCCACCGGAAGTGGCACATGCCCAACAATGACCACTTCCGACAACATATAAAATTGTACTGCAAAAGGTAAATATTGCAAGCCACACTGCGGCAGCATCAACAGCCACCGGGGCAGCGGTGCGGCGTGAGCAGCTGACTGCGGTTAGTTTACCGTTTCGGTCAACCTGATCCAACGCCCACATGGCCAAGCTAAGCTACGCTTTGCTCTTTTACGCTTCCCTTTTGTTTTAGCGCCCGTTTTGCGGTGAGCTCAACGCTGCCGCTCTTATTGGTGTTGTTATTGTTGCTGTTGTTGTAGTTGTAGCTGTAGTTGTTACTTGTGCAACATGTGCACAAAGTTAAAAGTTGAAATTTAGTCGCACATGTCCTGGCTTAAGTTTGTGCTAATGCATTTGACTGAGTGCCTTTAAATACGCCTGGCATCGAACTTGCTCTCTGTCACCACTAAAATATGTTATTGATCTAATCACACACACATACACACACACACACAGATAAACCACAAAAACAATCGCCTCAATGAAGCGCAAATCTGCGCTTTTTTGCACCTGCAATAGAAAAATAGGTCAATCAGCATTGTTGTGCCACAAACCAACTGAAAAATATATGAAAATTCATGAAATAAATGTTATAAAAACAAATTTGGCACATCAAATATTCAAAGCAAAATAAACGAAAAAAAAAACACAAAACCAACAACAACAAAACGTTCATAAATTCATGGCTGCAAAATGCTAAAATGGCAAAAATCATAGATCTAAAAAATAAAAAAAAAAAACAAAATATAAAAAGTTGCAAAACCATTTGCCACGTCAATGAAAAAAAAAATATTTATAAGTAAATAAATAAAGTTTTGCAAACAACGCAAAAATATTGTTTATTAAAGTGAAAAAAAGGTAAAAATAATGATAAAGAAAAACGAAAAATTGCTGCTGTTGGGTAAAATGTTTTGGAAAAGTGTTGAATGAAATGCAAGCAATTTATTTTGCCCTAAGGAGGTCACACTCAAATACACACACTGCCTTGGTGTTGTTTGTACACATGTGTGTGTGTTTTTTGAATGAAATTGATACAAATGTATGAGAATCTGTTTAACGCTTTGCTAAAGTGCACAAGTGATATCAAAAATGCACAAGGATTTGCCTTAGAGAGTTTATGAATTTTTAATATTACGCATACGCCTTGTTGCGCCATTTCTTAAACATGCCTGCGTGTGTGATTATATTTATGTACACATACATATGTATGTATGTACTTTGTGCTGTTGTCGTTGTTTTTTTTTTTTTTTTTTTGTACTCATATGTTTGTATAAGCATCTTTAATAGCATTGCGAATATGTAAAGCACAGGGAAATGTATTCCGCTGTCAGTAAACTGTCAGCTTTTGCTGTTAAACATGCTTCGGTTCGCATATTGTTTGCCTTCTGTGCGCCGTTTTGAACAACTCCTCAACGTTGCTGCCAACATGCTTAAACTTTTAGCAATTTAAAATTTTCACCACTTTTCGATGGCATTTTTGCTTTTGCTTTCAAATTTTATGTTTATATGCAGCAATTTGATTCGTTTACGCATTTCAACGCGCACTTCTCACCCTCAATCAGTGACGCTGGAATGCCTAATTTGTATCAAATGTGTCAGTTTTTGGAAAGGTTAAAGTTCACGTTAAGCTGCTTAGCGTTTTGTAAAGTGTCGAACAAAATTGCCAACAGCCTTAAATTGTATGGTGTGTGAGTCTCCCCTTTTAGCTTTTAACATGCTTCAGTTAACACACACACCCGCTCGACAAACAAACGTGGCAATTCATTAGCATAATTTTTACGCAATTGTCAATTATGAAATTTATAATAAATTTACTTTTACCCTCGCCATATTTTTGCGTGTATTTTTTACATTTTTCCTTTTATTTTTTTTTTGTTTTTTTGTTTTGTATTTTAAGTTGATGCTTAACACACAAACAGCGCAAAAACAACAAAGGGTGCAACAACAGCAACATTCAATGAAGTAGTAACATAATATTTTGTCTAACAACGTCTTACTTCGTTAGCGATTTCTTCAAGCGTGAAGTAAACAACTTCCTTAACAACGTAGTTTGTCATCATTTCAGACCAAATTATCATATAAACATTTAAGGTTCGCCAAGTGAAGCGAAGGCGCGGCAAACGTAACTATTTAACGCACCATCACTGTTCGTTCAAGTAACGCTCTCTCCCGCTCTTTCTTGATACCCTGCGCACATTACTAACATGCACACACACTCACACACACACGCACTCTGCTGTTATATTGCCGTCATTGCTGTAAATGTTTGCATTTTGTTGTTTCACATGTTCAACTTCATTTAGAATATGCTTTTTGCCCCTCAATCGTCTCACCAAACTCACACACACACACACCAACACCCTATTTTTGCATACCAACAATGTACAACACGCTTCGCACCCTCTCATTGCGTGCATGTGTGTGTGTGTGTGTGTGTGTGTGTGTGTGTGTGTGTGTGTGTAAATTCTGTGTGCAAATTTTGTTTTCCTGCCTTCAAAATGTATTCATTTGGAAAATTACATTTTGGCAACATTTTTTTTGTTTTTTTCTCGGTTTTTCTTTTGAAAAAATAAAAATAACGAAATACGCAGAAAAAAAATAATAAATAAATAAAAATTTGTCATTTCATTTCACATTTTATTAGATTTTTTCCAATTGGATTAAATTGGAATTATGCATGTGTGTGCAAATCTTGCGGTTTGCTTAAATAACATGCTTATAACAAAAAAAAAAAAAAAATTTATATATGTAAACATGTAAAACACATTTTTTTCAAAACACAACAACAATAAAAAATTTGGTTGAAAAATGCAGAAAATACATTTGTTTGAAAAAGTTTTGCAACATTTTTTACCCCTTTTTTTTGTTGTAAATAAACGCTTTTGCAGCAGTTTTTGTATCTCAAAACGGGGAAAAAAAATTTAGCTTAAACGTTTTTCGTTGAGCGTCATTAAAAAAGTTTTTTGTGTGCGGCCTCAAAATCATATTCAAGGCAAGCCCGGCATGAGCTCAAAGCAGAGTCAACGCCCACTTGACATTTGCACAGCAGCAGTGGCGGCAGCAACGACACGCAACGTTGGCCATGGCTTAAAAGTGTAAGCCTTAACTTATTGCCAACAACAACAATAAGCATCAAAGCAGCAAAGCAACAAAGCAACAAAGCGACAACGACAGCAACAACAATAATAATGTGAATTTTGCATACAAACTTTTTCGCTGCTGTGGCTGTCGTTTGTGCCACGCCCATATACCTCAATTCACACACACACACAAAACTGCTGCAAGTCTGCGTTTGACTTTTATGGCTCAGATGAGTTTCGGGCAAATTTTGCACGCGGGCACAAAAGGGTTAAACAAGCACGACAAGTGCAATTCGTAAAGCAATTGCAGACCAACTATCGCACAAATCTTATATTCAAAGTGAAAATTTTATTGCTTACATCAAAGAAGAAGAAGATTTTCTTTTTTCCTCTAGCAAAATATTAAAATAAAGTGAATGACACGGCTCTTTATTCGATGTCATTCATGCTGATGCTCAAAAGCAGACCTACTCAAGAGGTTTGCCACGAAAATGATCTGTTAATGTTGGGCAAAATCCAATGGAATTCACTGTGAAGTATTTTAAACCAAAATACACAACACACAAACAAACACACACACACAGAAGGACACTTGATAGCATGTCCAAGCAAGCAGTCAAATATAATAAAATACTCAAAACAAACTGAACCGAACAGAACATGTCTAATGCAATAACATGGCCCGCATGCAAATGCATTCAAAGACAACAAAAGTAAATTGTCACAAATTTTAATTCCACTGAAATGCAAATGTCAGAAAATGTTGTTAAATGCGGGCTAAGATGTCACTTTAATTTGCAAGCTCTTAACTAAATCACATTCGACAACAACAACAACAAAAACATAACAAATACAAATGCTAACTAAAAATGTTAACATGAACACACAATCAGACAGAAAGACAGACAAACAAACATACGTATTTCTATTTCACATTACTCATACGGCATGTTGCACTTGTATAATTCATACACACTAATACATGAACATATTCAAACCGACATTTAAAAGTAAAATTGTTGCTTTTATTATGTGAAAAAAGCGTTTTCAACTTTTATTCTATTTAGCATGCAAGTCATTGTCATTGAAGCTGCCGATGATGTTGATGATGATAATGATTCCGATGATAATGATAACGATGTGGCTTTATAAATGCTCATATGAAGTATGTTCGTAGATACAATTTTGAGCTTGGCAAATAGTTTTGTGCATCTGCAATTGAAAGCATGCTGCATTTTGCATGCGGTATAAGGAAGTGCTCGAGCAAAGTGATATCAACAGCAGCAACAGCAACAACAACAACTTAAATAACTTAAATAACTTTTAAACGACTGCAAGTGAAACTTTTATTAAATGCCGGAATACGCTTTTCAATAAAAACGGATTCAAGTAAGGAATTCGAATTTTTGCGTTTACGCAAACATTTATAAAAACTTATTTTGAATTTGCGAATGCGGTGTGGCTTGCAAGAAAATGATAACATTTAAAACATTTCATAGACGCCTTTGCTTCTCCTCCTTCCTTCCTTCTCTTGCGACCACTGAAAGTCTTAAGTTTTTTTTTTTTATTTAAATATTTCTCTTTTCCATTTAAGCTCTGTAATGGTACACACAATTTTGCCTTTGAGCTGAACATGAAGTATAAAAACCGCAAGCAAACATTTTGCATAGTTAAGTTCAATCATGTCGACTCAACTCAGCGCCACTCCACTCAACTTGATTCAATTTCAAGTCAAGTCAAAGGGAAACAGCATCGCCACTTTACCAAAATCTACTATAAAGATCTACTATACTAAAAAAGACGCACAAACAATAAAATATACATTAAAAAAAACACAAACACACACACACACACACACGTACATACATATATATACAGATATAAAAAGCCATCAACCAATAACGTTCAAATGAAATTTCCAAGCAAAGGAAACTTTTACAGCCGACAAAACTTTACTAATTGCATTTCATTTGAGTCTGTCAAGAGGAGGAGCATATCAACGACAACGACAACGATGACGTCGATGACGATGATGGAGACGTAGACGTAGACGGTGACGGTGACGCAGACAAGGACTCAGGCGTGTAAGATGAAACCCAATTGAAATCTTATATGTAGTTTTAATTAGAAATATTTTCGACATTTCATTAAAGAAAATTTTCATGGCTGTTTAAAATAGAAAAAGAAAAACTTCGAAAAGAATAAAACAAAAACTACTCTTCTTGCACTACTTTCGTATGGTGTTAGTAGTTGATTTTGTTGTTGTTGTTGTTGCTGTTGCTGTTTGAAAGCACTGAAAGCGACTAAGCGAAAGACTAAAGTCGCAGGAGTTGTGTAAAGCATGTCGACGACAACGCTTGGCAAAAGCATTAAAAGAAATCAGAAGTACTGCAGCTGCAGCAACAAATAACAACAACAGCAGCAACAACAACAAAGATTGCAAAGACAAGTAAACTTTTAAAAAGTTTTAACGAAGATACACACTTGCTCAAATGCACGAACAAACAAGAACCAAAAAAAAAAAAAGAACGCAAGTAATGCCAATATCAAAAGAAGTCGGAAAGGCGTAAAACGGAAGAACAACGACTTTTCGCTTCACATGCACGTCACCCTCGTTGTCATTGTCGTCATCGTCAGATGCGCTTAAGTACACATGCTGCCGCCTGTTGTCGATGCCATGTCGAAATTCTATATGTTTGTGTCTGTGTATCTTTGGTAACTCATATAAGTTTATGCTCATTATATTAAACGAAGTTTGAAATTTATCTTTACGCTGCACAAAAGTCAGCTTGATGCGTATACTTTTCACACAAGGAGTCAAAAAGAAACAGCAGAGAAGTAGTTGTAGTATTAGTAGTAGTAGAAGTGGTGGAAAAAAGTACTGTTGTTGTTGTTGTGCTTGAGCAGGAGCGCTTAATTAAATTCATTAGTTGATCACCTAAATTAGAAGTAACAGCTATCGAAGCTGAGTGCACTAATAGGAGTAGGAGTGGCGTAAGAATGTAGAAAGGACATCACGACGAAGCGAGCAAAGGACAATTAGTTGCGTAAAAACCACAAAATATGCAACAACAATAACAACAACAACGCCAGTTGAGATTTTTCGTTGAAAGTTGCACAAAAAACTATTTTTTGGTTACGAAATTGTGCACTTTGTTGAACAAGTCGTATGCGTAATTTAGAACAGCGCACGGAGTATTACGTATAAGCCATGTTGTGCGTGTAAAATTGCATGGGACAATTTTTAGTTTTTTCTTTGTCTTTGTTAAACTTATTTTCGACCAAAGTTGTTGGCTTTGTGTGTTCGCCATTTAACAGTTAACTGTTTAATTTTATTCATTTTGTTTAAACAAAAAACTTTTAGTTGCTGTGGTAATTTAAGTGGTTTCAGTTGTGCCACAAAATGAGTTGGCAAGCAAAAGTTGACATTTTTTTTTGGTTTTTAATTTCTTTTTTTTTTAATCTTTGCCAAGCAAACATTTATCACTTCGTTTTCCCGCTTGTCTGACTTAATTTCCATTTGAAGCGTAGCTATAAAGAAAGAAATGAACTCGAACGTAAAATTCCCACAAAGAAAATGCAAACGAATAACTGAATTGAAAAACAAAAGCAAAAGCAAACATAGAAGAGTGCAAAAATAGTGGAGAATTGAAATACTTGGCATAATCAAAGCAGTCAGCAAAAGCTGCGACAAGAGCGACAACAGCTGCATTTGCAATAATCGAATGCAATGCGAGGCCAAAGTGCGTTGAGGATAACGCAGAAGGAAGCGTTCAATTGCCAATAAAATTGAGTGTTTCGCAGGAAAACTCGTATTAAATGTTTTGCCATCATCCTCCACGTCGCTCGAACGTTGGCGCCACTTGCCGCATTTGCCAACGTGACGCTTCGCTTGACACACTTCGTTATTGCCCGCAATTTTGTTATTGGAGCGTTAACAGTGTGGTTGCAATTTGTGGCACATGCGATTAGGATAATAGCGAAATTGTCACTCTCTCTGCCATCGACATTCGAGTTGCGTGTTGCCTTCGTTTGAATGAGGCCGATTTGGGTTGTTTTTGCATAGTAGAAGCATAAAAAAATTTAAAGTACTTGCTCAATTAGCAAAATGTATTCATTTCAATCATATATCTTATATAAATAAGAATTAAATAATGTTTCACTGAGCAAATTGTCTTATGCGCTTAGAGACAACATAACATTTTTATAAACCCCGAATTTTGAGCCCGTGCACTCTTGTCATTAACATATCTTTGCCGCACATGTGCCACTAAACTCAAAGCTTTCGCATATTTTGCGACATTCTTTATAAGCTGAAACATTTGCTATTTCAATTAATTTTAACGAACATGAGAGGCGAAAATCATCAGCATAATTTCAAGTGCTGCCAGCGATTCACACTGCCATTCGACAAGTTTGGCGAAAAAACAAAAACAACGCAAAAAAGCCATGTTTGGCAGTTCAATTTTCAAGCGAAACAACGAAACAAAAAGCGACAACAGCAACAACAACAACATAGTAATAAACTTTATTTACGTCTCTTAGATTCGCGCGCGCGCCAATGAAAATTTGCTCGCTTAAAGCATGAGGTCGTAAACGAAATGGAAACGTTGCAATAGAAAATGCCGGCAAAAGTTCAGCTGCAGCAATGACAGCAAGCAAAATGACAACAAGGACATGGCAGTGCAGTGCAAAACCGCATTTGAGAAGGAAACGGAAGTTGTTGCTCTTATCAGACGCAACGTCAGCGCACTTCCAGACTCAATTCATCTGCGCTCGGATACAATGCAACACTGCACAGTAGAGCAGAGCAAAGCAAAGCAGTGAAGAGGACAGCACAGGAGAGGACAGCAGAAACTCGTATCTTGTATCAGTATCTTATATCTGGCTTGTTTAACGCTTTTTAGCTTTGATTCATGTCTGGCACATTCGTTTGCACTCACTTCGCAATGTCATTTGTCCAATACTTCACTCATATACACACACACTCACACACGGGAAGACAGACAGACAAACTCATATAGCACAATATCATCAAGTTGAATTTGTTCAGTGCAATTTGCAGAAGAATTGAGTGAAGCGATCGAAAAATAGAAATATTCACGTTCATTGTGGTAAATGCTGAAGACGTAACGAAATATTATTTTCAGATGAATTTTGAATTAACATTTTATAAATTATTAAAGACAAGAAGCCTTTGAAAACTTCTTCATTCTAAAATAAAAACAAAACATCAAATAGTCCTATATTACACAGGGCCACAGAGTGCAGTCTAGCATTCGAATCTTGCATTAGAGGTGAAATGTTAAACTAACGTATGTTGCGTATGGCACGGTGGAATATGCATATGATATATTGTATTTTTATTTCATTTTCAAAGAATCCTTATTTGCACGAATGGATCTTTACCTCATATATATGACGCAGAATTCGAGTCTGACGTGTCCTTTGATTCACCCTCTATCGTTTGACTTGACTTCAATCTCACTTTATTTCATTCCATAAAGTTTTATTGCTTTGCATACTTTTTCATAAGCATTGCACATATAATTTAACGCTCTTTAATCTTACAACAAGACAAACTCGAATTTGGTTGCCGCAAGCGCTGCTCATCGCTACAATGTGGTATTTGTGACCGTTCTGTTTGAGCACTTGGTGGCAGTTGCAAACTATTTGAAGTCGTCCTCGACAGCAGTTCCGTTCGCATTGCGCTGAGCTGAGCAGAGCTTCCGTTATGTTGCGTACATTGCTTACTCACTCGCTTAGCTTTTATGCATGTGTGTATGTGTGTGCGTGAGTGTGCGGCACACGCTGCGTTGGTGGCAGTGGTAACATCAGCACAGGATGCTCTGCCATGAGCACGCATTCCAAATGGCATACACTTTGTTACATTTTACAGTTCGGTACTTTGCTTGGTTCGTGAATGAAGGATGAACTAATTTTGTGATACTCACATTTTTCACTACTTTAAAAGTGAACAACAAAAAACACCTCACAGATTTGACATAAAGAGTCCTGCTTAAAAGTGCTTTTGTCCTTAATGTTATTAAAATGCATGAAGAGCTCAATTTTATCTTTGATTATAAATCAAATGTTTTTATTCATATTTGAAAGCTTTTAAAACTATTTTCATCTCTTTCTTTACGCTTATCGCTCATCAACGTGCTCGCAAAACAAAAGCAAAAAATGTTATAAAGGACAGCTTGCTCGGCATTATCTTAATAAAAATCAACTCCAATATGCCTCATAGCACATTGTAAAATGCAAATAAAAATAAATAAAAGAAAAACAAAAAGGATTCATGGCAACCATGAGTGGAGCATAAGGACAAAAGCTCTGTTTATTAAGCAACCATGAGAGAAAATTATAGCACAACAATGATATCAAAAATAATTACAAAAAAAAAAAGATATATTTATTTGTTAACATTATTACGACACAATTTTTAAAAACAACAACAACAACGTGTTGGTGAAGATAAACAAATTAAATAACTAATCGCGAACAATAATAATTATGTAATAATGATGCCGATGGTGATGTTTAATATAAGCAGCTTACTTCAAATTAATTATTTGTTGTTTCTTTTTATTATTATTTTACAAAACAATAACAACAAATTATAAAAGGCACGACAAGAGCAGTTGACGTGGTGACCGTTGGCATGAAGCGCCATCTGTGTGTGTGTACGCGTGCAGAGTGTTTGTGTGTGCCTGCGTAATTATATCGTATTTTGTTTTGCCACTGACATTATAATCCTAATAATTTATTGGCTTGTTGTACTTGTTATTGTTGTTGTAGTCGGTTTTTTCTGTTGTTGTTTGTGTCGCAGCGACTTTATTTCACCGCTTATACGTATTAATGTTGATATTGTACAATGAGCTTCAATTAACGATTTGGCTTTGCTTTATTGAATTGAATATCATGTTTCGAGATTTTATTATTTGTATGCGAGAGTCTGTGTGTGTGTGTGTGTGTGTGTACGCAATTAGTTCGTGAGTTAATTAAACATGAATTGTTTGTCTAGTTTTGTTTGTTTGACAATTTATGTTTATTATTTGCGATAAAAAATATTTTAATTTAAATAAAACTTAAATTGTAACATTTTTTTGTTGGTTTTTTTAGTTTGGTAAAATTTAAGGCGCATTTAAATCAAGCCAAAAAGTAACTCAAGTGTAGAAAGTAACGCTGCAGGCGACGCAGTCAACACAAAATTACAAAGTTCGTGTATTCTTGTTACTCGCACTCCATATGGGAAAACTTGCCCGCAGTGCACATAACTCAGGCGACATAACTTGGCCACATGCGGCGAGCGCAAGGCGACGACGGCGGCGACAGTGACAACGACAACGCCCCGGCACGGAAGTCGAAACAAAGCGGATTAACAACGAGACCGGAAATTGTCTGCGAAAGCGAAAATGCAACGAAAGCAACATGGCTCCCATTTATGAAATCAACAAAAAATTGCGCGTTCATGTCTGAACTTTAAACCATCGCCAAGTGACCGCCATACTTGCGACTGCCAGAGGCCAACAGCAGTCAACAGTCGCCGGCAACCCAAACAGACACGTGTTTGTACGCTGAGCGCTTGCGACATCTTATAATTCGGTTGCGCTGAGCTTGTAATCAAATCCGTACAAGCAACGCAACAAATGCACAGAATATGCCAAGAGAATGCCATCACAACCGCAATAATGTGGCACGATGCATAGAGAAGACAGCGCGGCAAAGACGTTGGGCAGGACGAAGACATGAGTGAAACCGCAACAACGGCTGCAGTAATCAGATCAAAGCCAGTAATCACTGCGGTATCTAAGACGTGGAGACACACATACAAGTACAGTACTTCGCACTGCGGAATGTGAAATCTTTGTATCTTGTTGACAAGCAACGGCCATAAAGTGGACAAGGTAACAACAAAGTGACAGCAATAAATAATATAAATGCACAGAGGCAGCCAAGAAAGCAGCCAGAAACTTGTTATTTCAAAATTTAACTAATTTCGCATTCAAAGCACGCAACATGAACAACAACGACAAACAAAAAAGGGACATTGCTGAATGCCACAATAAAAGTCAATGACCCTCGGTCTCAACTCCCGCGCGGTTTGATTGTGTTATGCAATACATCAACAACTATTTACTGCTACCTTTTGATTAACATGATAAGAATTTATAGAATATTTCAAAAATGTTGCTCGCAAATGAAAAGTGTAGAGCGCAAAAGAATGGTTGGAGAAGTAAGCTGACAGAAGCATGCATACTTCATTTGCGGTTCAGAATAGAAAACAATTTATCTTTGTTTAGACTGGCAGCCACATTAAAATGATTAAAACAAGTGTCATATACATAAGTATGAGTAACATACTTGAGCTGCTTGACATTCGACACTCAAGTAGCCGCACAAGGACATAATTCATTTTACAGTCATTTTCAAGTCAAAAGTCAAAGTAATGACATGTGCAGACGCAAAAAGCCTTTGCACAACACAACCTACAAAAAAAAAGCGTAAATGATCCTTCAGTCAAAGTGCTCGAATCAGCATAAAATAAGACAAAGAGGTTGCATTTGATGTCAACCGTTTTCGACAATTCAAACATAAATTTGCTAAAGCTTTAAGACAATGAAGAGAGCAAAGAAGTCTACAAATTGTCAGCTTTGCCTAAAGCCGGCACAGGTATGACAACAACAACAGCAACACCAACTAAGACAAAAACCACAAATAACAAGGACATAAAGGACTTTATAAGCTTGTGTGCAAACAAATATACTTCATTTAAATAAGCATCATCTTATATAGAGTTGACAACAAACATGCACACACACCTACACCCACGTACGTTGTCACACAGATATATACATATAAATATATGAATATGCAAATAATAACCACAAAGCGCTTGACACACTTATTTGTACATAAATGAGTGAGCGTGTGAGTAAGTGAATGAGTGAGAGTCAACTTCCGTTTGCACACAGCAGCACACACACACACTCACACAAATGCACACCTGCTGAGTGGGCGAGGGGGCATAAACAGACACCGCAACATTTTCAAAAATAAGATATTTATTCATTGTGCATAAATCTTAATAATTTTTTTTGTATCCGTGCTCATAAGATGGAAAGGAACCAACTCTGTGTATGTGTGTGAGTGCGAGTGTGTGTGATTGCTTCTTCATGTGTGTCGCACTTGACTAACTTATTTTTGCAGAGTATGAACATACCAACTTTCTGGATTGGCACAAGTGGCAACGAAGTGAAACTCTTTGTCTGTTGTTAAATGCCAAAAGTACTTGTCTGTTGTTGCACCTCGTCTCATACCAGTGTGCCAAAAGTGAAGGAATCTCTTCTGCATATGCAAACCAAATGTACAAACAAATAAATCAAGCTCATTGTTTGAGCAAAGGATATCAAAATGTTACTTAAAGTCAAATGACATTAAGAAGTCATATTTGAAGAACTTTTTGCATTTTAAATTGAAATTTTGAAGAGAATGAAAAATTCCAAATACAAAAATTTTAATTTTTCACTCCGAAATTTTTCAAACTAACAGCATTTATGTGCACTACACATGATTGATTATGTTTTGTTAGTCATTTGAAAGAATTTCCATTTTCAACACACAAGCCAAAGCAAAAATCACCAATGAAATGAACACTCAAAGACGCCACTTTGCTAACCCATTGAGTGGCATAACATGTGCGCTTAATGAACACTAAATGTCAATGGGCGTGGTCACAGATAAACGAAGCGTTACTCTAAACACCGCTAAAGATAACATTTTATTTTTAATGGGCAAGTTGAGTTAAGCAGTGCTGAACTGAGTTGCAAGCATGCCGTTGAAGTAGCAAGAGAAAACAAAACAAAGAAACAAAAAAACAAACATGATTCTATTTTTTATAATTTTTTAAATATGCCCAAAGCGGATTATAAAACACTTAAGCTACTTTTAAGCGCAATTATGTTGAAATGAGCGACTTTTTTACTACACTCCTTTTGGCGCACCGAGTACAGGACTACAACAAACACATACACACACAATACGCCACATCATCATCCTCGATGTTCTCATCGTCATCGTGTCTAAACGCTCCAAAGCTTCAACTCATTAAAATTTAATTTGAGCAAATGAGCGAAAACGAAGCGTAGAAGCGCAAGTAGAAGGAGCAAAAATAGAAGAAGAAGCCTTAAAATCACGCAAAAAACTTACAGTTCGTATTTGTTTGGCCACGCTTGACTGCCCCACCCAACAAAAGGGCGGTGTAGCTATTTATATAAAGCGAAGCTACACTGACATAGTTCGCGCAAATTATAAAAGAAAATAAACGAGAAGAAAAAACAAACCGACCAAATGGAATCGCTAACAAAATAACAACAGCAACAACTACAACAACTACAACAAAAGTGACTTCTATCCTGTCCATGGCTGTATCAAGCAAGTCGTCCAGTCTGTAGACAATTACAACGTCAGCTTACCGGAAAAATAAAAGTTTGCATTAACGTTTATACTCGAAGGATTTTTGTGTTGTGTTCGTAAAACTTTAGACTGCAATCAAGATAGTTCGCTCACCAAGCGCGTTTCGTCAGGTTTGCTCATTGCACTTGTATAGAACTTTTCATCTAATTTATATGTACTAACTTCTAGTTGCTCCTTTCTAACTACAGTAGAACTTCAATACTACGGACAATTAGAAACCAGACATTGTTTAAACTATCGAATAGTCTGGATTACTGAAAATTTCATTTGTACTTAAACAAAAAATATACTTTTTTTTCATTTCTATGTTCAACTTATTTGACTTCATGTCGAAAGAACTTACAAAGTATATTCCCAATTACTAAAACATTCGGATTATCGAAATTTTACTGTATTGTAACGAATTGGTCGCTTTTGCGATTATCCACTATTTGTTGCTTTTATTTTTCAAGCGAACAATGAACTTCCAGTTTGAAATTTGAATTGTTTGCATTTATAACAAGCAACAGACCGCAGCGAAGTAACTTTGGTTGCCAATTCGCAAGGGGCGCACAGCTTGCTCAACGCTGAGCTCAGTCAAATCACCATTGTTTTGACATTAATTAGCGCAAACGACGTTTGGAACATGACGCCAAGTTTGTTGTATTTTCTAAAAAAATAAATAACACAAAATGCTAGAAGCTAAGCGACAAAAGAGTTCACAACCTTATGCACCAAATGGCTGCCGAAAGTGTCATTATTGGGCTAAGCATTATTGCCAACAAAGATGACTCAACACAAAAGTAATGTTCTCCGACTGAAACAAATAGCAAAAAGTGTCAAGTCAGTAAGACAATTTAGTCTTAGTTTCACACCTGAACGAACGCCACAATTGAGCTCAATAACTTTGAGAAGCTGCTAAGGCGAACAAACTAAGGTTGCCAATAGCAAGAGTCAGTAAATCAAACCGACACATTATGAGGATCAAGTGGCAAGCCATGCAAAGCAATTTTCCGCCTTGTACAAGTGAAGAAACGCAAATATCTCCAAACCAACCTTGGGGCCGATGTAGGCAGCAGTAGTAGAAGCTGCTACTCGAACATGTTGCAGTCTTGCAGCATATCTTAATGGTCGCCCGGACAAGTGAGCACATAACATAAATCAACATTATTTTGCAGCTTTCTTTCCTCCGTTTTCTTCATTTTGCCTACGTCATCGGTTTTTCGACTTTTGAGTCGAAGGACTGATACTGATACTGCAAGTTGATGCTGAAACAAAGAATTGGCCTCACACTTAATTGTGTGTTCATGGCACAAAAGTGGTTTCGTGCTTGGCTTTGAAGATGTGCTGCGGCATCTGCTTGGAGTTGACTTTATTATAAAGCAATGTTGGCGAGCGTAGAATAATCAAAAAGATGCCTTATGAGCCGTGCCGTGCCAAGCCCTGAGATGCAAATATCCTTTGAGCTTAGCTCAACCACTGTCAATCCCATTGCGTGTCGTTTCATCTTTGTTAACCACAAAGACAAAGCAATTTTTTTTTGCTTGACTTTGGTCACTTGACTAATCTATTCCCAAGCTTCCGGATACAGACACAAAAGTCATTTGCCACAAACAACATGCAAATGCGGCATTCGTGGCGTATACGCGATCTTCTTTACTTTATATTTTTTGTTTTATTTTATAGACTTGGCCTGATTTTCGCTGGCATGTGCCTATCTTAACGACTACAACATTCGTTTTATAGACTTGCTACCAACTTGTCGCAAATGCCGCCAACGCAAAGTGGAACGTCATCATCATCAGCATCATCATTATAGTCAGCCTGAGCAACATTATGACCGGCGTCGATGTCGAGTCGACAACGACAGAGCACAGCTCCCAAGGCTGCATCATTAGCATATTCCGTTTTGGCTTCGACCCCAGCACGGCGCCGCCAACTACCAAAGACAACGGTTGCGAGCGCGCACTGCCAAACGGCGTCTTGTCATTTGCTTAACAAAGTCTTTATTATGTATTAATTTGCAAAAGGGCGACAGCCAAAGCAACGACGGCGGCAAAACCAAAACAAGTCGAGCCTTAGTAGAGCAAAAGGAAGTAATGCAGACGCGTCGCTGCAAGGACTCGCATTTTGCAGTGACAGTTGACAAGCACGTGCCGGCGTCTCATTTTGTTGCATGAATTTTTTGTTTTGCAACAACAAATATTTAATAAAATGCATTCTGCAATCTCATTTTAATGACAGAAGTAACGACTGAATTCGAATTAAGCTTGTTTAGCAGAAATGCTTGATTTACTCTTACCTTTAACATTAACTTCTCGGTGCCAAATTGTGCGACTTGATCGATCTTGATTAAGAATGTGCCAACAAACAAATATTTGCTTAGTCAACGCACACACACACACATACAGTTTACTTGAAATGTAATGGAATTCATGCAAATTGATTGCAATAATCAAGTGTTTTGGTAATAGGTTGTGTGTTGGCTGTCGGTTGCCCGATGCTGCTCAATGGCCAAAGGTCGCTGTAAAGCATTCATTAGAGTCACTCGTTACCAATCTAGGCACACTTCAGCATCACCTCAACTCACCTCATCGTCACCTGTCATTTGCCAATATCATCATCCTCTTCTTCATCATCATCATCATCATCATCGTCACCATGATGACCATCACTTCACTGACGCTGTTGAGTGCTTTGAATTGGCATTTGTACGCGAACATTTGCACAGCTCAGTTAGAACCGTAAGAGGACACTTACATACATACATGTCCGATTTTGGACATAGAGAGTAGATTTTTGCGCTTTGTATTTGTGGCAATAATAAATGTCCTTTTTGTGCCGTGCCGCACGTTTGCAACCTTTGTTCGTACCTTCGACATCACTTCGCTGAATTTTAGTTGCACACGTTGTTACAAATTTTGCCTTTGTACATTTTTGTGGTTGCACACAAAATCCTTTGAAATTGGATTTTGGCTTTCAGCACACACACACACTCAAATACAAACACATGCATACATATACGAAGAACTACTTTAAACATTTATTTGCGGTCAAACGTTCTTTGTACTCCTTACACATTGCATTAATTCATTCTCTGTTTTCGTCCATACTTCTTTCTCTCTCCCTCTCCCTCTTCTGTCACACAGTCTCTCGCTCTGGCATAGCACAATGACCTGCCACAGAGTTAAAATTTGTTCGGAAATTAAATTAAAAACATTTTCAACCAAAAGACCACAAAGTATGCGACGGTTGCATTCTTGCGCAAATTGAAGGAAGGTAGTAAATTTTATTTATTTATTCATTAATTTATTTAATTTTTTTAATATTTCTAAGCAGCATGACGCGGCAAGACTTGACTTGCAACTGTGCTTGTCGATGTAAGAACTTTCGCTGCAAGTTTCATTGGCGGATATCCTGTGCGCTTTACATATATACAATAATGTGTATGTGTGTGTGTATGAGAGTTTGTTCATGAAGCGTCCAAGTGTTTATAAGACTTTTTGTTGTTATCGCTGTTATTGTTGTTATTGTTGTTGGTGAACTTTTGCTAAACTTTGAACTTTTGTCTTTGTTACAATGTTCGTAGTTGGCATTTTGCTCGACGTCATTGTGTTCATTGTTCTTCTGTCTCTCTCTCACTATCTATCTGTGCCTCTCTTCGTTGCCTTTGCTAAGTAGTGATAAATATTTGATAGCATACTTTTTGGCGTTGTCTTAAACCACAAGTCAGAGCATGGCAATGCGGAAGCTTAACTTAAACAACGGATATTGACATAAAACCATACAACAAGCGACAAGCAGACAGGAACCTAGCAACAACAAGACACACCCACACACATACACATACACATATATATAACCTGTAAACGCCATTGTTATTGTTGAGTGCAGCAATGTCACAGTTTTGTGGCTACGCCAGCTGCTGGCATGGCTGCTTCATTTGTCCTTTGAAATTGTATACGAATTTATTGTGAAACATTTATCATGTGCGTGCGCGTGTCTTATTGGAATTGCTTTGAGGCATCATTAGTAGAATTTGCGTGAGTGTATGTGTGTGTGTGTATATGTGTGTTTGTGAGTTAAGCAAAAAAGTTCAAGATTTTAGGCAAGGTCAAGTTTGTCAAACTATGAAGCTTCCCTTTTTTCTTCATTCTTGTCCTATCAATCCTTGCGCATCCTTGTAGCTTATACATGTCGCTAGAGGTATACATTTGTGCTATCAGTTTTCATCACATTTTTCACAGACAACACGTTGACCCCGTTCGCCATTATCCTCTAATGTACGCGCAATGGCCAACGAATCGCCATCATGATCATCATGGCTCGGTGACACTTTATAAATTTGCTCCAAAAAACAAAACAAAAATAAAAACATTTCCACTGTTTTTGTTATCATTGTTGACATTGTTTGTCTCTGCAACGCCAACAACAACAAAAAATAAATTACATCATTGTGAAGCTCATGTTTTTTTTTGTCTCTTGGCAACTTCTGTGAATTCTTTCGCGCCTAAATGCGTGCTGGCGTGTTCATGCATGCCAATCATTTCAACTGACATGGAAGAAAAAACACAAAATAAGGAAAAAACGACAACACAAATGATCGAAATACACTGTTGTCGAGCAACGACGTGTCAGCATGTGACATTTTATTGATGGAATTTATTTATACCATTATATAGACCGACAACTGTGCGAACAATTGTGCATGTGTCTGTGCGTGTATCCACTCGTGTGTTGTAAGAAGCAATAATGAAAAAAACAAAATAGAAAAAAATAAAAGAATGAAGGAATGAAGGAAAGCTGTTTCATTGACACAGCGTGATTATTTAAAGACGAACACTTGTTAATTCGAACCGAAGTGAGTCAAGAATTACATAAAAATGAATACTTGCATGAAAATCTAAATAAAAAAAAAAACGCTTAGAACTTCTTCAAACTTCAGACTTGCCGGAGATTATATGCTCTACACGCTCTTTTTCTATTGCCACGCCCCATTTTTCTTATCTTATTTATCTTTATCTTAATAGCCTACAAAAAAATTTTCTTTGCGGTAACTCCTTGAGTTTCAAATGTATGAAAATACTTGATTTTGGCTAAAGGTAGTCAATGCCATATTCATTGTTTTATCAAAATAGTTTCAACGTCTCTCTATGAACCTAAGTATGAAGTTTCAAGTCAATTTACTGAAAAACAAAAACATTTTTCATATAAAGCCTTATAAATTTTCAAGACCCCTCTGTGAGAGGTAACTTTTCTTTGTAAATGTTAAGTCTAGGTATACTAAAAGAAATCCTTTTAAATTTCAGCCCTCCATCTTTAAAAAGTTTTTCATACAACGATTTCCACGAAGATTTCATGAAGAATACAATTATATTTCTCGTTAAAGCTTGAGTAGTCCAAAAACACTTTGTACAACTCAAATTACAAAGTCGAAGGATACTGAATCGTCGTGTTGATTATTAACGCTGAACGAAATTAAAGGAGTGTTAAGAGTCTGTGACATTTTTAAAGATGGCTTAATCATCCCATGGCCGCAATCAGCAATCAAGCGTTAAGTCTTTGTGCCGATCTTTTGGGAATATTTTGGATTTTGTTATTTAATTTATATTTACAATTTATTTTCTCATTTTGCCTCAAACAAAGGATTTGAGTGTGTCTTTAGTCAAGTACATTGACAACTTGCCATGCTTAAATTGCATATGTTCCTTTCATTTTCAACATGACAAAGTTCGCTTTTAGGTTCACTGCGTTATGTGCGCAGCATCGAAAAGGACGCGCCAATGCAGCAAAGCACTGCAAAGGGGATCGACAAACAAGAACGTTGTACGCTTAGAGCGGCAACTACAATTGCACATTGAAGAGAATAACATGCAACAAAGACATGCAACATGCTGCAAGCGAAAAGCGCAATAACAAAATAGGGGGCGAGAAAAGCAACTCTGACTACATTTTAGAGCCACTTAATCCTTGTATTGTATTCGCATTGCTCCTCTTTGTTGCTTTCGCTTACACTCTCTCTCTCTCACTCGCCACTGTTCAGTGCCCCCATCAACACATTATTGTTTTCCTTAATGCTGTTGACTCAAGTATAACAATAACAAGTGCAACAATAACAACAAAGGGCGCAGCAACAACAGCAACCAAACAGGCACGACTATCATTAGAAGCAGCTGCAACATGATACATTTTTGTTTGTCTCTTATTGTTGCCTTTGTGTGGTTTATGTCATTTTTGTATTCCTTTTTTTTTTCTTTACGCCCAACAAATAATAAAAGAAAAAATTGCAAAAAAAAGTAAGACATTTTCCACGCGCTATCTGTGAAAATCAACTGTAAAAAAACACATACAAACAGGACCGCCTCCCACTTCTTTTGCTCGTCCTTTTTGCTTTCATTTCGGTAGCAGACAAATTTGTTATTGTTTGTTTAATAAAATGTGCGCGCAAGCGTTTTTATGGCTGCTTTGAGTGAGTGTATTAGTAGGGGTGGTGTAATGAACTGATCGGGGGCGGGCTGTAGAGGGGAACTAGTTTGACGCTGCCGGTGTCTTAAGGTTAACGCTATGTGTTTGTGTCTATGCGAACGTCTATGTGTGTGTGTGTTTTCGTGAAGCGGCGTCGTCCAGACGGCGCCAACTAGACGCGTCTGTGGCAAAGCCAAACAATTTCTTGTAGCATACTTTTTGGCAGCGTACAAAATTTTGCTTTAAAATAGCAAAACAAAAATCAATAAACGAATTTAAATGTCATACGCGTTTGCATTTCAAACATCATTACTTATAATTAGAACGTCAACTTAAAATGCTCATCAATTAATTAAAATAAAAATTAATGCTTGTAATTACGTAAATATTCATTAGTAGTTGAGAATGGAAAAATTCCACAATTTACAATTAAATTGACACTCAATGACTTTGCGCTGAGCACTTAATTATCAAAGCCAAATAAGTCAAAGCGAACTAAATCCGTTTAATGTCGGAAAGCTGGCAAACTGTTCTTATTAGCGTGCAATTTCTTACGAAATCAAACATTTTTCTAGGTCATAGTTCGGCAGTTAAGCGCGATTTTGCGCTTTTTCGTTAGAAAATTTTTTCTTTCCGTTCTCGTTGTCGTCGACGATGGCAGTGGCGTCGTTGGCAGCAGCAAAGACAAATGGCGTCGCCGTTGACTGGCGCCACAGAAAATGTTGCGCGAGCACAGACATGAACATGAGCACGAAAACAGGCGCAAGGACAATTTAACCATTGGCAAAAAGTATCTGATGTCTGGTTTGGGACAAACTATTTATTTTTCTAGTTATTTTTTTGCTTATTATTTTGGATTATCGTTTCTTACAGTCAACACACACACACACACAAGCACACACCACCAACCCTCTATCGATTTCTTCAACTATAAATGCGATAACTTTTCAAACGTTTTAGCAATTTAAACATTGCTAAGGGAATTGGCTTGAAGTTTTCATTTCCCCATTTTAAACTTTAAAACATTTAATAAAAAAATTTAACTCTCATGTACCACATCATTAGTCATCAATACTGGCACAGAAAGCCAAGCAATATGCTATTGAAACCGCCATTCTGTGCTTTGCTGTCAGCTGCATTTGTATCTGTCGTACATTTCAAGTAACAAATAATTAAAAAGTAATGAGAATGCATCAAAGTAAGATTCACACGCAAGCACACACATCAAGCACAAACAGACCGACGGACAGACAGACAGACAGAAATACAGCTCTGGCATCTGTCAATATTTATTGAATTTCATTTGCCAGTCAAAGCGAAATACGCAACAGACTCTTATACGATTCGAATTGCAATTGAAGTCGCTGTTTCAGCAACGTTGATGTTGATGTTGAAGTTGCCCACTTTGTATATGACTGAAGATGGAACACTGTTGCAAGCAACTTTCATATTAATGCTGTCATTGAGCGATGTAACTTTTATTACAGTTCAAGCATAAATTCATGAGTAGCATTAATTTTTTTTCTTCCTGCCATTTTTTTTTTTTTTTGTTTTTTCTGCTTTTGTGGTGCACATGCAGTGCGCTGCACTTTTTATGCTATCATAAAAAATTACAAAAAACACAAATAATCATAAAAAATACGAAAATGAACATGACCGAAAATAACACTGAAAAATATTTTATGCGCTTTAAAGTTAATGTTATTACTGTCACAATTTGCAGCACATTTTTCAATTAAATAACAGCGGAGTGAGGCAAGGCGAACGTTTAGCAAGAGCACTTGATGCAAGCCCACAGGACATGCACATACACACAGAGCACACAAATGTAGCTAAGCGTCGCGCAGTGACTGAAAAAAGGCAAGGCAGTCAAGTTGAACTAAGCTAAGCGAAGAGCTAATGAGTTAATTAAACAACGTGGCAGTGCCTTGGCAACCACGGTGTGCTGGTCGTGAGAGACAGAGAGAGAGAGAGAGATGGAGAGAAAGACTGAGAAAAGTGTAAAGGATTTACGATTTAGTGTGAATGCAACTTTGAAGCGGCAAACTATTATTACAGGCTGAGTAAGCGAGCAGAAACAAAGTTGCCTACTGATACACACTCTAGCACAGTTTGTGTGTGTGTGTGTGTGTGTGTGTGTGTGAACCTGAGAAAACAATTTCAATTAGCCGTCTAATCCTTACAGACATACGCTTGAGCGCAATCTTCAGCTAAGTTGCAAGGACTTGCAATCTGTCAGTTTACATTTAAGCGATCAAAAACAACAACAAATATACTTATGTATATATAAATGTCTATATATATTTACATATATATGTACATATGTATATCACGGACTATTGTTGCTTACACGCGAATGTCAGAAGAACGTATTAGAAAATACAAACGTGTTGTCATCCTGTTGCCAGTTGTATCCTTGACGCCTGTGCGCGTTCTTAACTTTGTTTATGCGTGTTTATGGCATGGTTCGCATTTGAGTTGCCAAGCCAAGCCAAAATAAAAAAAAAAAATAGAGATGGCAGGATGCGCTGAACTGTATGCAAAGCTTGATGTAGAGCTTGCAACCAGGACAGCGACGACTCAAAGTCGATTTTTTTATTCTCATCTATTTTGTGCGCACAGTTGTTGATCCTGTTGTCGTTGAGCTGTGCAAGTTGTTTGCACAAATTTGACTTTGACAAATGCGCGACACTTTACGACGATGCCAAATTGAATTTGAAATGAATTTGCAAAGACTGCCAACAACTATGACTCTCATAAGTGTGTGTTAGGGGAAAAATGGGAGGCGGGCACGCTGGCAGGCGAAGCATTATAAGCACCGCTAAGCTGAGCGACGAATTTCAGTTCAGTTCATCACAAAAAGTTGCTTTATTAATTTTTAAGCGAATTTCGTGCTTATGCAATTCAAAGAGTTTTACATTTGACAGCTTCGCATAAGAGATTAAATTATTTAAGTGGCAAATTAAATTTACAAATTTCATGAGTTCTCACCATGCTCAACATTGGACTTACGCACGCCAACGGATATTCAGGCATTTTACTAAATTTATTTATCTGTTGTACATACCTGAAAAAGAGAGAGATTTAAAAATATCTTATTAGTTAAATCAACATTTAAGGAACAATTTTAAGGTTTTGCGTTGAGTGCTGCCACTCTCTTATAATTTTGTCTGAGAAGACAACATTTTTATTTACAATTTATATGCTTTTTGATAAAACAGACATTACTTTCGAGCGCCATGCGCGCATTGCTTACACAACGAAACCAAAATTTGTACTTTGAACTCTTGTTTTTCTAACTTTCAACTCGCTCGGTGACTTTAAAGCACGCAAAAGTTATCGAAACTAACCGCGAGCAATGTTGGCGTTGGCAGGGGCGATGATGAAGGCAATGGCGATGGCGTTAGCGTTAGCAGTAACAAACTCAATAACTCAGTGCAACATATGTTTACTGCTGTAACTTCAAGTTAGCCAAGTGGTATTTGCCATGCCCCCCTCCCCCTCGCCGTTTAACATGCACAGAGCAGCACTTTAGTCCGCACCGCAGATTGGTAGCAGTTTGCAATCAGTAGCTTATTTATGCGCTGTAAAATGTAATTTTGCTGCTGTTTTTCTTCCGTTGCAGTTGTTCGTGAGAAAAAAAACACGCTTACTTCAAAACAAAATAAGCAAAAACAAGAACAACAAATATAAGAGAAATGAGAATGGGAAAACGAGAAACGAGCAAAATATCTCACTTTTTTGCGCTTGCAGTTTTGCGTCTTTGCGGCAAAAACCGCATTCTGACATTTTGCCAAAATCAATGATGGCGGCGACTACACTTGTTGTAGTTTTTGTTAACTTGCGGTTGTGCAGTGTGAGGGGCAATGGGGCAGTGCGGTGGATTGATTGAGCAAGTGTGAGCAACGAGTTGTTTACTAACATTTTACCGATACTTCTTTTTTCCTGTCTTTTCATTTCTTATCTGCTTTTTTTTCTGTTTCTTGTTTCAGTTCAAGTGCAAACAAAACGTGAAGCAAAAGTTGGTCCAAGTTATACCGTTAGACACTGCGTATGCGTAATAGATAAACAAAACGAAAAGCTTAAAATAAATGAAATATTGGCTTAGTATTTGCTTAATTTAGTAACGCATTTAATACAACAGCAAGCCAGAAAGCCAGCAAACAGAATCAATTACTTTGCCAATCCACTTGAGTTTGATTGCTTATACATAAGTTCACCATACACCACACAGCAACTTAATGCAAGCAACTCAACGAGCGTAGCAACAAAGGCAAACGTTTGGCTTTATTTAATAGCCAAACGAGACCAACTTGACTCAGCTCAGTCTCAACTCGATTACAAATGAGTATAACATAAGTACATTTTCTGCACATAATCCGCTTTGCAATGTCGGTGCCGATATCGAAGCGATGTGCTGCGCTGCGCTGCTCTGCTGCAGCACTGAGTAAATATAATATTATCCATCATAAGCCGACTACGGCAAGACGACTTTGACCGTGCTTAAGTGAAAGAAAACTGAAGTAAGTCAGCATTTGAAAGTCGGCAAATAATATTACATAACAGAAACAGAAAAAATAATAGTAAAGGAAAAAAAATATGCTTACAACGATTTGTGGAGAACAGAATTATGCAAGTATAACCGTAGTGAAGTGAATGAAGTATGAGTGGAAAAAAACCAACTGGTCAAATGTCAGTGTGAGTGTCAAATTTGAGCATGGCGCGATGAGCAGGACACGCCACAAGCATTCTATCGCTAACAACTGTGAGTTGTGTGCAATAGTTAGGCCTCGGTGTGTTGCGCCAAATGTCAACTGCCGCAGTTGAACTTACGATGACGTAGCCAGCAGAGAAAACACACCACGGACCATGATAAAGTTCACCCTTTTTGCAACCTTTACACGCAGCAAAATCGGCTTATACAAGTGACGCACACTCGACTTAGAGCAACAAAATGCGATATGAGCGTTCAACGCTTTTGTGTCACACAATAAACATAACTTGGAGAGAGGAACAAAAAGGAAAAAAAAGGATTAAACTGCAGGAAAGTTGCAGGAAGTCATAGTCAGGTAAGAGACTTTGTCACAACAAAAAGCGATTATGCTGATTATTATGAGTGTATAAAGTGATGCGTATGAAATTGCTTGAAGAGTAATTTTCGCAGAGCTTTTGTTCTGAAATAATGCTGAATGGACGCACTCAGCCAAATTGACTGCTAAAAAACTCTTCTTAAAGACAATTAGCTCATGTTGTCAACTGAAATGACTGAAGTTATATGTTTTTTTTTGTATTCCGCTCAGTTCAGCTTAAAGTTGCAAGAAGTTGAAAGAAAGCTTCAAATTATGCTGACATTGATTTAAGCTACCGCTATATGATGAGGTAGCAGAGGGGGTGGGGGAGTGAAAAGTCGAATGATAGTGAGCAGCAACAGTGAAGCTAGCAGAATCGAATCAAATCTCGCAAAGGTCGTTAGCCGGCTTAGCATGGCTTAAACTGAATAAGCACACAATCACAAAATACAAGCACACACACAATCATACACACACACACACACACAACCAATTTGCATGGCCAAACTTTGCCTTGAGTGAATTTGCTTGGCAAAATGTTACTGTGCGGTAAAAAAAAAAATAAAAAATAAGAAAAACCAAACGAAACTTTAACGAATTCTTAACGCAAAAATGCAAATGGTGACTTTACTCGGCGGTGAGTTGGGAAAAGAACAAAAAAAAAACGACAACGAAAATGCAACCGAGCGAAATGTGAGCTGATAAAGGCATTAAAGGGTTAACAGCGTCATTGCTTGGCACATTCAGCGAGTAGAAGACATTGACAATGAGTAGGAGCATTAGCGAGAGAATGAAGTAGCGTGAGAAAGGAGCAAAGCATAATAACTGATAAAGCTGAACTCCAGAGGCGACATTCAATGGCCAACATTGTCCTTGTGTCCTTCAGCATTGCCGTGGCACATTCAGCTGAAACTGCTGCCTCTGCCGCCTCTGGTTCCTTGCTACTTAACATTGATTTACAATGGCACACGCTGACATTTAAAGCTATTTTAGTGCATTTGTAAGCGATGGCAAAAAATCGGGTATCACTGCAGAGCTAAGCGAAAGGGGCGGAGAGACGCAAGAGTGCGAGCGTGTCTGATGCTTTTGCGTTATTAGCTGCTTAAGTGGATTTTCGACTTTTCACACTTGCCAATGTCAATTTCAAGAGCGCTAAAAATAAATTCACTTTTTTCTGATTCATTTATTTTTTTTCTATGTAAAATTAATGGTTGCCACTTTACAAGAAATTCAAATGCGTAAAGCATAAAAGTTAAGCTTAAGGGGGGGGTAAGGTATTAAATTTTTTTTTTATGGATTTTTCCAAAATTTGCGGGATGACAGTAGAATGTTTCGAGAATATCGTGTAAAAATTTCAGGATGATCCGATGAAAACTGACGAAGATAGAGCGTTTTCAGTTTCACTCTTCCTATGCGGCTTATAGCGCAGAGCAAAAGTTTAAATTGATTTTCCCACAACTTGCTTTTGCAAAGTCGGTGACCACTCTCACTCGAAAACTAACAAACCGATTCTTTTGAAATTTTACAGGCATTTTCTAGACATAATTAGCCGTGTCCTGACGTCGAGGTTTTTTTTTTTTTTTAGTTTTAAATATTTTTTCAGCAGCTTGAAGGTTGATTTTTTTTTGTCAAAAATCGATATTTTGACTTCAACATGCTAAAAAAAAATAAAAATTTTTTTTTTTTAAAAAACCTCGACGTCAGGACACTGCAAATTTCATCAGCTAAAATCATTTATTTTGTCTTGAGTTTGCGATGGTTCAGTAGTTTGTAATCGTGGTCACCGCAAGACACCTTTTTTCAATGGCATTAATTTAAAACTGCTGCCATCGTCTCAAACTTTTTTTAATTTTAATGAAATTTTCAGGAAATATGCTTAAGATATTACTTATTAACTTCCCATTCAAATAACTGAACAAATGCTTATCGTTTTCCTTAATAAAAATCACAAAAATGTGCTTTTTTTTCAAAGAATTAACCTTACCCCCCCCTTAAATGAAATTCTTCAAGCACGATGTGAGAATATTGCCACACGGATGTGAAAGCATAAAAAAAAGATGAGAAAATCAATTGCAATGCATGACATGAAGACACTGAGTAGCTGTGCGCCTCAAGTTATGCAATAAAAATGTTAAACAAAGAAATTTACCATCAAATTAAGCTTTTAGAAATAAAAAAGTAAATAAATAATAACGAAAAAACAACAACAAGAGCGACAACGACAGTAGAAAATGTAGCAGCAAAAAAAAAAGAGGAGAACAAAGTCTGAAAACGAAGCTAAGACAATTTATGCGCTTTTATTTTGATGGCAAAATGCAAAACGCCATAAAAAGTGTGTCAGTTTTATGGCACATGCACAAGACAGCGTTGTCGCAGGGCACGGCAGGCAGCACTGTGTGCCGTGTGCTGAGCATTTTTACACGTCAGCTTAGCCAACGACGAGGATGACGATGTGCCGAAAGCGAGGCAACAATTTGCTCAGTTTTATGATAGATTAGGGTTAATCCATGGCATAATTTTGCATTATGAAGTCATAATACGAAACAGACGGTGATAAAAATGCTGACGACTTGTCGGCGGTGAACTAATGACGAAAGGATTGAGCACGAGGTGAAGGCAAAATGTCGAGTGAATGTCGTAACGTGAATGAGAGAGAAGGCTCAACTTGGCGCTGTCTGACAAATCAATCAAACTTAATTTGTATATGTTAAATATCAGACAAACGATGTGAGCAAAAAACTGTGCTGACAACAAAGCAAAAAAAAAACCAATACACAATTTTTTAAGCCCCAATTTTTTCTGCAAAGACAAAACGTTCCATTTAGCCTACCAAAACCTTTTCGCCCGCGCCACGTCCTGCCTTTGGCGCCTGTGCATTTCGTAAAGTGGCAATGCATATCGAAACAGCCAACACGAGCAACAACAACAACAACAAAAACAAGAACAGAAACAACACAATGCAATAGAATGTACTGAAACATCAACGACAAGGCTAACAACAAGGACACAACTACTAAGCATACTCACACACATACACACAGACACACTAACATAAGTACACCAAATAAGTTGACCAAATTGTTGTTGCTGCTTTTGCTGTTGCATGTTTCAAGTTGCTTCATGTTAGTAGCAAAGCCAACAAAAGGAAATAAACGAAACAACATTTGAACAAAGCAAATGTAACATGTGCGCCGAGGGGGGCACGAGGGTACGTAAAACAACGCCATACATGTACAAAACTTTGGTGCAGATGAGTTTTTAAAACGAAAAAATAACTTTACACAGAAGTGCGGAGAACGCATACACTTGAAAAAAAAAGCAACGTCGGAAAAGAAATGAAAAAAAAATGTTTAGCCTTTGCAGTGCATCAATGTTGCTAACCATGTTTGACAGAGGAGGCAACATTAATCAAAGCAAAATGCGTCAATTAGTGTCAAGGGAGAGAGAGAGAGAAAGAGAGAGGGGCAGGGAATGAGGTGCAGTACGTGGTGTCTGTGAGTTTGAGTATCTTTTTAACTGAATGCTGCGTGACGCTTCTGTGGTTGTTAGTTTGATAAAAGCCTTGTTTTTTCCTCCTTTCTTTTATTGTTGTTTTGTATATTTTTGGCCACGTAAGTTCGTTGCGTGTAAATCATCTCGAAAACGAGCGTGTGTGTGTGTGTAACAACATTTTCCTTTGAGCTGCACGTGTTGCAAATGCTGCGAGGACAACAAGAATGCGCCTCGAGTTTGTAGAATGAAACTGATTTATTGTTGAAAAAATGTAAAGCGAAGCAAACGTTGATGAAGGTATGAAGCTGAAATTTTGAAAATCATGTTTCGAAAAAAACAAAGCGCGCCAACAAAATTGACAAGTTCTTAATTATTTTTTAAGAGCAGTAAATGCAACTCTCCATTTTTATTTATTTCTTTCTTTGTCATACAAATACTAAGCCAAAGTTGCATAAAAAAATACAAGCCATGTCTATTTGGTGCAAGTAACCATCAGCTTGACACACTTGCCAACATGCTCACCGACACCTTCAGCTGCCTTTTCACACACTCACACAAACACACACACACACACACTTGAACCAATTGAGTGGGTGTTGTTGGCTGTCAGCTTTCAATTGCTGCAGACTTGTTAAATGTTGCTGCCATGTTACTCTATTGAGCACAACTTCAAGTGCTCGACACAATGACACATGTGTGGCCAAGGGGAGGAGGAGGAGCCGATGGCAAGCAAGCAGGCGAAAGGCATGTGCAGAGTAGCAGCACAAACTTGAAATGCAAGCAAACGTTGATATTTTAGTAACTATAGATAGAAGTACGATGGATGCATGCATGGCTAACTGATATTTGCACCGAACTACAATTACGTCTTTAGCGTGCAGCGAGGCATGAATTGTTCAAACACACACACACACACAGAGGTTCTTCTGCTGAAGCTCTCCTCGCCACACCGACAATTGTCACCGCATCGTGTGCTGGTCTGTTGTGGCACATCAGTTTGAGCCTTTGTCTATTCTGCCGGTTAGACTCTTGGGCACATGTTCCGTTGGAATTGCACTGTTTTAAGAAATGGCAAAACATGTTGTCTACTTTTGGGCGCTTGTTGAAGTTAACAGAACTTGTGTGTGCCAACGAACAAAAGCACAAATACACAAACTGACGAAACAAAAACAATAAAGGAAACAGGTTCAATTGAGCTTGTGCTGAGTTTATCTTACGCTTTGCTAACTAAATTAGATACACTGAGAGAAAAAAGTCAAAGTGTTAGACAAATTAAACAACATTAAGCAAATTTTTCCAACACTTTCAGCCGCCAACGCATATAATTAAAGGCGAAAACCTTAAACAAGTGTCGGTTTAATTAATTTTGTTGCTAATTTATATTAAATTGTTTTGGTGCTCAAACTCAAAGCGAACCTAAATGCAATTTAAACATTGACATGCGTAATTCATTATTGTTTGACAGGCAAAGCATTTTGCTAATTAACCGAAATTCGTATACAATGCAATTTTGGCAAAAGCACTCATCTGACCGCCTAAAAGTATGCAACAACTGAAACTAATTACAAATTAAAGGCATGCCGATGATTCAAATATTTGCAAATAACAAACTCAAATGTCAAAGTATGTGTGAAATTTGGCATTGTTGGAAAATGCTAACACGTTCAATTGAAAAATGATACTGCAAATTGGAGTTATTTGGCCAACAACACTGAATTTTCGCTAAATTGGCACTTTGAACCAACAGCTTGTTTGCTTTGGGTTTTCACCTACGAAATAATTTGATGAATATAAAATCAACTACATAAAATCAAACAAAATGAAGCACATGTCTCATTGAGATATTACAGCGCTTTGCCAAAAATGTTGCAAATGTTTACTTAAAGCGCCAAAGACGCAAAACAAGTCAATAAGTCTATTAATAGATACATATACTTGTTAGAAAAGCCATTTGACGCTAAGCTGAAGACGACAATAAAATCTTGTAACTCATTGGCAACATGTCAACTGCTGAAGGAAGGGCATTAAGGATAACTTTGTAACCGCCATGCTTCGCCACAACGATTTCCCAGCATTGCTTAATTAAACCGTTGTTGTTAACATGTACAACAGCAACAACAACAACAGCAACTTTCAGAACTAATTTTCTCATGTCGCAACACACACAAAACCAAAAAAAAACTTTTCCCCAAAACTAATCCCGCAAAAAGTTGGCACACAAAGAAAAGCCTTAAAACTAATACCGGAAAATCATGCAATAATCGCTTCAAAACTGACTTCGAGTTAGCAGAACCGAGAACAGAGAAGAGAAGTGAAATAGAAGTTGTTTGCTCAGCCTCTTTCCCTGCCTGTTCGATAATACAAGTATTATTTCAATGAAATGGAATCCAGAATGTTCTCGTTTCAGTTCAGCTCGATTTGCCAATTAGCAAACGTTGTGACTCTGTAACGAACGAATGTCAAGCGTTCAGCTTTGAATCATTTGCTTTCTTCGTAAGCCAATTTTCCACACATATGCAAATCGAATCAAATTCAATAAAAATCAAAATTGCATTGTGCAAATTTGACGGCGCAACGTGGTGAGGGCCGTTGATGAGCAAAATGCGAAATTGATGTTGCAATAAGTTTAAATATGCATGAGTAAACACACATCAGCATTCATTCATTTATGCATTTAAACACACTATGAAATGTGCATAAATATTGCAAAATTGATTTATTTGATGAAAAGTCTTGCTTGTCAAACTAATTGGAAATTCATTTAATATGAAAAGTTTTATGGCAAATTGAACGTTCTGTTTTCCTTTTTGTATTTATTGCGTTTCTATCAATCAATTTTTCTATCTATCTATCCATTTATCTATCTATCTATCTATCTATCTATCAACACATACATACAAATATCCATCACTCATTGTATCAATGTACATGTGTGTTTATAAATATAGTTATATTTAAATAATAAATATATCTATTGATCATCATCATCTATCAATCAATTAATCTTTTTATTCATATATGTATATACCTATCCTCATCTATTTATCTATGCATATAAATATATATATTTTTTTTATTTTGGGCAACTTTGTGGTAGCACACTGCCCTCTAGTCGTCTTACCGATTCTCCCAACATCCATCTTAGCATTTCTGTCATTATTTTTTATTTATTTATATCCTATCCAATCCCCCCATCCAATCCAATAAGCAACACTCTAATTTATATGACTCTGGTTCATTTTTTTAGGATCCTCAATAACTAGCTAGGTTTTTCTTCCATCAGTTCATATATTTTACTATCTTGTGTGACTAGCTTTACTTTTGCAACAATTTAGCTTCCTTACTTGACTTCAGTTAAGATCTCCGCCTCGTTTTTCGACTTTAACACAACGTCGATTCAAAAGCATTAAATGAAAACAGATTACAAAACATTAAGAAGACTCTTGCACAAATTGAAATTGAAATCATTTGACACTTTAACAAATTGACCGTCCCTTCAACAACATATTTCACACTTACACTAACCCAATGCTCTGTCTCGCTCGCACGCATTACGGTGACGCTTGAATAAGTCGCATGCTGGCAATTCGCTTCAAACCAACATAAGCTATTATGAACTCTAATAGGCACTTTAACCTTGCCCACAGTGCACTTGTTACAACAAACAACAAGAAAAACAACAACAACTGTTACAATAACAACAATTTACTGTGTAAAAAACCGCATCTGTCAACTGTCAATTTTTATATTCACTTAGAGTGAAACACAACAAAAAATTACAACCAAAGCTGTGTAAGTGTGAGTGTGTGTCTCTGAGTGTGTAATTTAATAAATTTGTCATTAATTAAATTCATTTTGCATGGTCACCAAAGGCAGAGTAATAACGGCAAGCCCAAGGAGTGAAGAGTGTCGCCATGGGTGTTGAAACATACAAATAAAAAATAAAGTAATAATAATACAAAACAAAAAAATGCGGAAAGAAGACTCAATGGCAAATATGTGTGTGTGTATGAGGCTCAGACTCTTTTGCGACCAAGCTTACTCAGCTCAACATTAGCGCATTTATCATCAATTAACCTCAGACCTGACCGCGGCGAATGCCAGCGTGCGAGCAAGCGAGAGCGCTAATGTAAGAGATCAGTAGAGAGTGAAAAGCATTGAGAGCAACGGACATGCTGCGCTTCAAGCCGTTGTAATTTAATTAAGAAAACAATGCAACTTTTTTTCTGCTCACACAATTTGCATTTGTATGCATTTTGTTTTTATTATATTATATTATTTTATTTTAACTTTTTTCTGTACATTTTAAACATTCCACTTTGGTAAGCGAATTGAATTAAAAAAAGGGGGAAAAATAAATGAAATGTTTCGATAAAAACCCTAAAATGACTGCAAATATTTTTTGAGTTGCTTTTAACGCTTGTTTATGCCACGCAATTAAAATAAATTGCATGGCTTTTATTTTTAGTTGTTGTTGTTGTTATTATTGTTGTTTGTTTTCCGGTTTTTATTTTCAATTTTTTGTTTTATAAAATATTTATCAATACTCAGCGGTCGAAGCAACAAAAATCATGTCGATGATAATCGATTTGCATGCAAAAAAAAGAAAAAAAAGAGAAAAAAAAGAGAGAAAAAACAAAAACATGCTGCAATCCAATTTGATTCGCTTTTGTTTTTGGTTTGGTTTGAGTTTTGTTTTTGTTTCATGGCACAATCAAATTCGCGACAAAAGTATGCACTGATTTCGAAAAGTTTCTGTTTCTGTTTGTGTTTGTGTTGTTTTTATTTTATTATGCGACAATTTGTTGCATGCTGAATGAGTCGACAATCGTGTCGAGTGGTGTTGTTGTAGTTGTTGTTGATGGCTAGAAGAGGGTTTAAAAATGGGAGAGAACAAAAAAAAAAAAAAATCATTAAAAATTATATGACCACGAAACCAAAAATGGCAAACGAAAAAACGAATTGTGGAGGAGGACGAGAAAGAGAGTGAGGATGGGCGAGGGTGAGTGAGTGAATGAGTGGGATAAAGTGAGTATAAATGGACGCAAGAGTTGTTTATAAAAAATCAGCGACACATTAATCTGTATGACACGAAAGGCAGCAACCAAAAACCGACCACTCCCTCACACACACACACATACAGTCACGCTTAACACTCATGCGGGCAGACAATCGCGTCCTTTGTGGGCAACATGAACAAAAGCACAAACAAAAAGCATACAAACCCAAAACAAAAAAATGGCGGACAACAGCGCAGAGTTATTATAAACCGGAAATGCCTTGTACGTGCAACGCGTCGGGCGGGATGAGGCGAGGGTACGTGGCATGAAACTGTTTTTGCGTATGCCTGAGTTTATGTGTGCACATGGATACGTGTGTGTGTGCGTTTGTTTTTCGTCGAGTGTATGAGTGCTTGCGGAATGCTAACCCAGTTTATGGCAAAGTTTAAATTATCCTTTTGTTCTTTTCGCAATGCTACGCAAATAAGAAGCGCCAAAAAGGACGTAAGCGAAAGCTCTCCTCTGCACTTCTAACGTGCCGGTTGAGCATGCGGCGGCATGTGGCTCTGTGTCCCTCAAGCGCGTGATTAATCAGCGTTAAAAAATGTTAAAAAAGAATCCCTAAAAAAGAGGAACCCAAATGCGAAAGCATGAAAAGTGTGCAAAAAGTGAACATTTAATGAGACGCAAAATTGCGAAGCGCTTTGAGGATCAACTTGAGTGTAACATTAAGCAGCGACAGACGGCAAAGCGTAAGGGAAACCGACATAAAGAAACGCACACACACACACCCACACACACACACACACACACAAAAGGAACGTAAACCAAGCGGGAGAAAACTATTTTCAAAGGCAAAAAGCAATCAACTTGTGCGACATACAATAATTGCAGTCTACTTTAAGGCAGCAAAGCCATGCATAAACAAATCAAGCGCAACGCCTAAAACTATGCAATGCAAATTGTCACACCACGGCCACTGACGCTTTTAAAATAAAAGACGCGAAGTGCCACTCAATGCAACAACAACAACAAAAAGATAAAATAAAAATGAAAGCGGAAGGCGCGAGAAAAGCCGAGAAGCGCAAAAAGTGTAAAAAAAAATAGAAAATGCGAACGCGTTTCTAGAAAAAATAAAATGGAGCAAGTCAAAATGGTGACACCTGTGCTGGCACTTGACATAAAAATGGCATCTACTCGTCGCCTCATGTACACACACAGCGTTCGTAGCGTCATGACAGCACTCAAGCGTAAAGCTCTGCCGAGGCGACCAAGCGACTAAGACGGACACAGCGACAGAAGCAGTTGGGAAACGCGTCGAGATTTGGTTCACTTGAACTTTAGCCGTTAGAATAAGCGACAATATGCACAAGCACAGGAAGACACAAATGCATAAATGACAACGTCAAACACACACACATGCACACACACATGCACATTGCACATTGACTGACACAGTAGACTCGCTCAAAAGCTGACAGACACTTTTGCATATGTCATATGTGTTATGCTGTATAAAAATATTTTACGAAGCCACTTCAAATGCCAACAACACAAAACAACAACAGCAATAACAGTTCAACAGAATAGCTTACAAAGGCAAACATGACTTTTCCTGTATATAAATTTTTTTTTCGTTTATTACTTGCTTGGTTATTCTCTCTTTTACATGCTGCGCAGACAGCTCATGTGATTTAAAAAAAAAAATCAAAGTTGAAAGGTTATCAAATGCATCAAATAACTAAAAAAAACCAAAATAAAAAAAAAAAAACAAAATCATTTCATTATTTATTAAGCCACGCCCACACAGAGAACTGAAAGCTGAATCGAGTAACATTTACAGGAAACACAAATCACACAGAATTCAGATTATTATTTTTGTAATACCAATGCGGGCTAATGATTCAGATTCACATGAGTCGAATGTGCACACCTAAAAAAAAATCTGATTGCTTTTTAAGATTAGAAAAGCTCAGAGAAAAATATGGAGAAAAACATAAAAAGTTATTTTTTTCAATTCTTGCTATATTATTTTATCTGCATGCTGGCAGCTCATGTGGTCTTTTTTTTTTTTGCAGACAGAAAACACAACTTAGAAGGTTATCAAATGCAAAAAATTACTACAAAACCGAAACTAAGAGAGAACAAACTAGATCGTCTTAATACTTGATGTACTTTTAATATTACTCCTTCAATGTCATTTTGCTGCGCTCCCTTTTTCGAATTCGACTCAAATGTCCAGTGACCATTTTAGCACTTGCGTGTGGGCTGTGAGTACTCAAAACATCAAATCATTTGATGATGCTTAATAAAATAAACCTTAATTGAAATATATAATAAAACAAAGTCAAACACAAAAAACATAACAAAAACAAAAACAAAAGCCACATGCTGTTAAGCAATTGCTGCGTAATGCGTCAAGTGAGTGGCTCGGAGGCGGACCATTTGTACGTTGTTGACCTTTCTTTCAATTAGATCGAAACAGTTGCGGTCATAAAAATAGGCTCGCTCAAGCACGTTCATATCAGTTTTCGTTGTTGTGACTTTCTTGTTTTAGCAAATATTGGTTATAGCCCCCCAAAACCGCACCCCACCACCCGGTAATCATTATGCCAGAAGAGATTTTATGTATCGAATGCGCAATGCCAAAAGGCTTACTTTATTTGTTGGCTTTGCTCATAACAATAAATGTGTTTGATTGGTGTGTGTTTGTGTGTATGTGTCGAGCATGGCAAAGCGCCCAAAAGTAACCTTTAACAAGTCAACTGTTTGTACTGTTAAGCGCAGGCTCAAATCTCCGCTGCCCGTTTCGTTTCCTTGCAATTTTACGAATGCATTCCATGGACGCCAAGGCAAAATTTATTGCAGATTTGCTCTCCTTTCATGTTCTTTCTTAATGTTAAAGTTTTTTAATGATTTGTGTATTTATTTATTTTCATACCCTACACTCACTAAATTGCAAAAGCAAACAAACCACTTTCTAAGCTAAGAACAAACAACGTTTGTTTCATAGAAGCTTATTAAACAACAAAAAATTTAAGTAATAAAAATATAATTTAGCCCCAATATTTAAATAAAAATGTGTCTTTCGGTCTCATTGGTGTGACAATCACGTACGTTAATTTCTGTAATTAAATGAATTTCAATTGACCGTTTTTGAATCTCAAATAAAGTTTTTGTGGTTACTTTACTGTTGTCTGCCCGAAAAAATTTACACAAGTACTTCGTCATATTTACAATAGAACTCGCAAGGGTATATAAGTTGCAGCAAAGCCGATTTTTTTCTTTTTTTTGTTTTTGTTTTTGTAAATGTGCGCTTATTTTGCAATTTGGCTTTGGGCTAATTTTTCCAATGGAAGACATAAAATGAAACGAATTACTTGAAAGGCTGCCAACGTAACAAAGCCAAACGCATTAGACGACCAAGAGGCAACAAGGGGCGTGGCAAAGATGTTAACTTCTAAGTTATTAACCCGAATAAAGTGACAGTTGAACTTTGGCCTGTGTGCGCTTTGTTACATTGGCTCTTATTGCAAAGTGTGTAGAGAGAAGAGTGCTGAATTTTTATTAAATAACTTCATTTAGATTTGTTGAGAACACTGAGCACTCTGCAGTGAAAGGCCAATTAGACTAATATAAAAAAAATTGCCGTTGGAATGCATTTGAGTGACTGAAAGAATGTCTGAGTCTGAGCGGATTGCAAAGGGAGGAAGAGAGACACAACAACGGGCGAAGTGAGAGCATTGCAACTGACCACGGACCATGAAATTGTTGTTTGCTGGTGACATTAAAACCGAAAGCAAAGTGTAATCAAGCATTCTAATTTTGTTGTATTTTGTTTTTCAGTTTCGAGGAGCGCAAATTCAAAGAAGAATTTTCGGAAATTTAGCAGAATATTGCAAATGAGATGAAAGCTGCAATCAAGTGCTGAGCACAACAGCGATAACATTGCAATAAAATTTTATAGTCATTGTTCGGCAGTGAACCATGACAAATTGACGAATTAAACCTAACCTAATTGGAGTCATTTAACTTGGAATCTGCGCATGCGCAAAATCAAGTACAACCAAAAAATGCAACATTCTTCAATGCATGTGCCAATAAAAAAAAAAGCATTCAAAACACAACACAAAATCGATCATTGCTTTAAAGTGTAAAGTGCAGAACAAAATTGTTCTCAATTCAGCGGAAAATCGATGCACTACAAATGACAATAGAACAACAACGAAAAAAAAGCCAATGGCGATAGGTAAAGAATAAAAATAAAAGCAAGAAGAAGAAAAAACAGTAAAATAATTTTCAACTTTCTGTTTTTTTTTGCTTTTTTTTCTATTTTGCTCACGTAACAATTTTTGCATAAACAAGAAAACAAAATGCGCAACAAACAAATAGAACCCCATAAGAATCCTCACCTGTTATGGCAGCCAAATTTAATATGAATCCAATTAGCATCATCTTTGTAATAATTGTTGTTGTTTATGCTGTGTTTGCTGTAATTTTAACGGTTTTAGTTATGTTTATTTTTTTGTTATTGGCACACTTTGGCTTAATTTTGTTTGAGTCAATTTAAATAGTCTGTTATAAAACTTTTAGGGAATTTACGAAAATTGCACAATTTTGTTTCGATTTTTGTTTATTTATTTTCTTTTATAAAATTTTTTTTAAGTACACTTGAATAACACTTTGTGTTTAGTCAAAATATTTGTGTTCAAATCCAAAATTAGTTGCCGGCTTAAAAAAGCGAATAGAGTTAACGACAACAACGACCGTCGCAACGACCAAGTCGCACTTTTGACACGTAAAATGGCGTGGTCGAAGAAGAAGAACCAGCTGCACACCACCCACGACAGGCACGATTTTTCACTACTTTCGCGCACGATTTTCTTTTTGTCAATGAGAGAACTTTTCACGAACGACAACGATTTTTTTAATATGAGTTAAATGTTTAGTATGTTGATACAACAAATTGCGTAGAAACATTGTTCTTTCAGTCGTTCGTTCGAGTTGCTGCAGCATATTGCAACGCCGACCGAAATTCAACAATGTTTCCAGCACTATCGTCGACAAGTTGCTGCGAAAAAGAAAGTGTTGAGCAACATTTTCGAATAAAAAATTCGAAGTAGTTGGGGAACTGAAAACAAAAGCTTTTTCATAATATATTGAGTTTTTTCGAAGTGAGGTTAATTTTCGTAGCATTCAATAAATGAGGAGAATTTATATTTTACTATAATTTCGGGAAAACGCTGCTATCAAATCAAAGAGTAGTCCTCTATGGGACCATAGTGCTTTTTTTTTAGAATATGAAGAGTTTATAAATTGTTATGAGCTAACGACCCATAGATGTCGCAACAAAATCCGTCAAGATATCATTTTATCGTCATGCAGTTGTGGCAACAATTTTATCTTTCTTCAAGTTAGCACGTGGCTTGTTCACAAATGCAAACTCCAACCCAAAAATAAAGCATTGTGTTCATAAAAAAAAACGAAATTCTTACGCTTAAAGTTTTATAAATTTGCAATGAAAAAAAAAACGTATGCGACATACTGCACGTGCAAACTGCATTTAAGATGAACTAGCCCGAACTTTTGTTGAGAACACAAATTTGTCGTAATCAGACTTAAGCAGCGATTTTCAGCGGTCATGAGTTCGATACACTTATGCAAACTACTTGGAAGGTTAATTTCATGATTCATTCTAAGACCCCTCTGAGCGTCGCACTTTTAATGGCACGCCTATGTTGCCTTCAGCTACACAGCACATAAGCGAACGCTGACCGTGTCATTGAGTCGTGAAATAAGGAAGAACACAGCTTCTACGCTTATGTTCGCCTAAAATAGTGCGGATATTGAGTCGTTTTAATATTCATTTCGCATCTCTGCTTTCTTCTTCTGATGACTCTGTCATGAACCACAAGCTGTATTGGTTTAACGTATGTCACGGTGTATTTTCTGTAGACGTGTCTTGTTTTTCCATTTCACCGAAATTTTCCGTCTATCTTCTTCATCTGGTCTTGGACGCTTTTGCGCCAATTTCACACTTTTCAGAAAATTTTGACACTTTTGAGCTCTTCCTCTTCTCTTTCCATCTAAAAAGCCGAACAAAACCGAATAAGCCCGTCGTGAACCGAGCGATTATTTACGTCAGCTCTTCAAATGTGATTTTACTTTAAATATTTTTAAAATATATTTTATAAGAATTCCACATAAAATGACAATCCCTAAGGAGGATCTTACTGACTACAAGGAAGTTTATGAAAAAGCGATTAAACTTGTCAACGAGGAAAGTAAGAGTGATCCACCAACAGACCCATACCGGTCGCATTACAAAGCTCGGGATTTGCTGCTCGGGCTGAAGAAATCGTTAAAAGATGCGCTGTTTTCCTTGCTAGCGGCCGAGACTGACTGTGATGGCGATGATGAGCTAAAGTACAAGGCGATACTTGCATTCGTGTGTCGGGATCTGGGACGAATCTATGTTTTTACAGAGGAAACGTCAACCGGCGAAGATTTGTTGCAAGAGAGTTTAAATATGATAGAAAACTATAAAATGTTACCCGAGGCGATTATATCTCACGTAGGCGCACTCAACGAACTAGGAATAGTGCAAGCGGGTCGACAGGAATATAAAAAAGCACATGAGACGCTGAGCCAATCTGAGTTGGCCTTTAAGGATTTTAAGGAATCCAAGGCTTTACCTTTGGCAATTACCGATATGTTCGGTACACCCGATGAAGTTGAGCAAGATACAGGCCCTGCTGAACTGGAGAGTCTTTATACACTGTGCACTTTCTATTTGGCTCAGGTGTACGGTCATTTAGGCGAACTAGAAAAATCAGCTCAATACTGCCACATGACGCTGTGCCGGCAGCTCGAGGCAAAGAAGTATGATCCCATTGATTTTGCACTGAATGCTGCGACACTTTCGCAATACTACATTGGCGAGCAAAGATTTAAAGAAGCCCGCCATCATTTAGCGGCTGCTACCTTAATAATGGCCAATTATCAGGAGGAGATGGTAAAGCCAGAAATGACAGAGCAACAACGAAACGATATCAGTGAGACCTTCAAGCATCGCTACGCAGACATTGCACGCTGTTGGGCAAAATTTGGTCTTTGTCTCCTGCAGTCATCCAAGAAGCGACTATTTATCGATGACGATGTGCCTAATATTGCCGAAAACTTGGCCAAAGCCACTATGGGGCTACAGCTATCCGAACGTGATTATAAATTTTTTGGACTCGAATTATCAGCGCTAGAAAATCGCATCTCATACGACTACTGTCTGACATTTGACGACGCCAAGTTGGTGTTTCACTTTGTCAACGATTGGCTCGACCAGGCCAAAGAATATTACAAGGCAGAGACCGAGGCAACCGAATACGCAAAAATCATTAAAGATTATGCCGAGTGTTATGAACTCATCGCCTTTTTCGAAGAGGTTCCAGCCAATCAAGCGAAAATGCACAAAAAACGCGCCAAATACTACGAAGATCTTTTGGAATTGCTGAATCCACTCTTTTATATGAACATCTGCCGTGAGTGTTGGTACGGCGCAGGAACAGCCTATTCTGCAGTCTTAGACGTCAAATTAGACGAACTTAAAGTTAACGCGAATCCAGGACCCGAAGAACTAAAGAAAATTAATCTTTATGCCATGAAGGCAATCAAGAACTTTGGTCAGTATGTCAAATCATACACGGAAGCGAACGGTGAAAAGTGGCGTTCAAATATGGATACCGAAGAGCAACGCACAATGCTCTATGCACACTTTCACCTTGGGCGGCTCCACTACAAGTTAATCACCGCCAATCCAGTTCAGCAACTGGAGAATTTGAGCAACTGTCTTAAATATTATAAATGCTTTACAACCGAGTGTGAGGAACGAAAGGAGGCTTCTGCTACATTGCAGGGAGAGATTGGAGTGTGTCGGGAAATGGTCAACCTACTCCCAATGAAGATTGCTAATGTGAAGAAGCGTATTAGTTAGGGCAGTAAGGCATTCCTCTAGTCAAAGCTGCATTTTTGTTAATTAAATATATTATACTCATCATTATAAGATAACTTAAACCCAAAACAAAATAAAGCTTGAATTCGTGTTTCAGAAAATGATGCCGGTGCGTCTTTTTGCAACCGAACCCGTCGAATCTGAACATGGGAGCGACTTGTATTGTCGTCGTTTGATCAGTTCCTTCTGCAGGGCAGTTACCACACGGCGAACTGGTACGGCTGTAATGCCATCGAGCAAATTATCCCGTGCATGCTGTACTGTACTATTAATAATCTCCTCTATGCCAATGGAGCGTGGATCTATAAGTGGCTCTCGTTCTAACACATTCACCAACATACGCAAAACTTCCTCCGACTGAAACTCCTCTAGCGGCAGTACTTCAATCAGCTCTTTAAACATGTACGTCATCATAAAGTGCGTATTATTAATGACTTCATTCATCTTGCCGCACATCTCATCCTTAGCGTGTTCGAATATGCCGCCGACGACTTCTTCGGTATTCACATCGGAACGTTCATAGTCAAGAATCATAAGAACCTCATTGAATAGCTTACGCAAATCTTCAGAGCTCATATGTATAAGATATTTTTTCGGCACGATTGTTTGCAAATGCTCCGTTATACATTCGTGTATACGATCCGTGAACTTGCCTTCGAAGTTGTACGCGGCCTGGCCCAAGTAGAGTGCTGCACGCAATGCGAAGCGCCGAACATTTTCTGGTGTGGTATGCGCGCCAAAGAAACGTTGGAATGACTTTTGAACCACAGTCTGAATACGTTCCATAATAAAATCATCTGGCAGTGGCGGCAACATATACGCATCCACGTTGAGCATCGCAGGACATACGTGCGGCTCGTCAGTGGGCAATAGCTCACTTGTGACCTGTACTTTACTAGCGTCATCCATCTCCTCCATTTGCAAAGGTTTTGACTTCAGACGCAATGCGCAAATCTCACGCTCCAGGCACTGTGCTCAGATGGTTAATCAGAAGCAAGTAGTCTTAATGTGTTTTTTACTTACCTCGATTTGCTGCTGCTGTGTTCGATGGATACCACGCAGTTTCTCAACGTCAACAGCTACGTTGAACGTACGCGGTTTTGTCCATTTATCGAAGTTTTTCTCCTGTAAATGAAGTATTTCAAGCAAAGTGTTCTTCTCATCCAGTAGCACGGAGAGAATATTACTCTTCTCTGTATTTATTTGTGTTGCCTTAATATAATCCTCTTCGCATTGTGCTAACTCCCATTCCTTCTCGTGCAGTTCTTTCTCCAAAGCACTCAACTCCTCTTCGGCGGTTGTCTCCAGTTCAAAGATATAACGACGCAACACTTCTTCTTCTAATTCGTCTAGATTGATGATTAGACCAAAACGCTTCATCATAGCTTGACGTATCTCCTCCTCCAGACGTGTAATTTCGTAGCGCATAAACTTTATATCCGTGTTCATGCGCCGCAAGTGAACAATATTAATACGATGCCAGCGTTTGGTGGAAATCGTTTCCTCATTAAGCGTGTCCACGCGTCGCCGTAACTCGACCAACTTGTTTGCATCGAAGAGTACAGCCTTTGAAAGATCACGGTAGTCGTCCCCATCGTAGAAATGTTGCAATTGATCCATGCGCAACACAGCGTTCATTTCGACTTTATTGATCTCGCGCTGACGATTACGCTATAATAGAACAAATATAGAACGGGAACACCTATAAAGCGTTCTAGGAACTTAAAAGATGACATACCCTAAACTGAATCAGAGTGTTGTGTTCACGCTCATAGATTTCCTCATGGAATTTCATTTTTTTCTGCATCTCAGCAATCTCTTTGCGCTTATTGTCCACATCCCTTTGACTTTCGATCACGGCACGCTCCAACGCATGTCTGTCAGAGCGCATCTTGAAAGCCAACTCATACAACGGACGTTCCAAGCCACTGGGACATGTTGACTCATCCAAACGTATATTGGTCATATCCAACGAATCAATGCTCTTTGTGTCCGCATTCTGATCCTCACTGGAAGACGAATCACTGCTCGATGATTCCGAAGACTCTACAACGATTTTTGGAATAATTATGCACTTACATGATGCATAGGATGATGTGTATGTATACTAACCGTCATCGTTGCGTGGCGGCTTTGGCGGCTTCCACTTTTTCTTGAAAATGCGCCGCAAAAAGTCAAAAAACTTGTGGCCCTTAATTGTTATTGCATATTTCGCTTGCAATGCGGCAATTTGCTCTTGCAACTTGTCAATGTTCTTTTTCAGTTCGTCCAACTGACGATTGGTAGTATTAATGACCAACTGAAGCTCATTGCGTGTATTCATTGCGACATTTGCATTCACCATTAGCTGTGTCTCAATCTCCTCACTGTCACGCAAAATGTATAGCTCCTGATTTAAGCTGATCATGTATGACAACATAAACTCAGACATCAGTTTGACATCGTTACGCTTGCGCAATAGCTTATTCAAATCCAAATCAAAGTTCTTAATCTGATTATCAATTTCTTTTATGATATTTTCTTGTTCAACAACCAGATTCATTATCCAGCGGTAACGGGCCTCTGTGAACAATGGCGAGTTACCATAACTGTCGATCTCATAATACGCCGGATCAGTTGTCTGCGGCAGTGCTTCGATTTGAGCTATCAATTCCTGCCATGTGGGCAGCGTCTCCAGCTCAGCGATATTTAAACTACGTGATTTAATTTCCTCATGACTGTGCGTCTTATTGCGGTCATCGACTAAAGACTTCGTGTGTGCCAATGGCCGTTTCTCGGCTATGACCTCTTCTACGGTTTTCTCCAAATACAAAATATCATCGATTTCAACACCACAACCTGGTTCATAGTGCTCGATTAGATTAAGATCCGGATACTCTAAATCCATGTCAATTTTACGTATATAGCCTAGATATTGATGACACACCACAGGCAACATGCCGTGTATGGTATCCAAGCGCGCACTCATTTTCTCAATATTAGCGCAAAGCGATTTCTTAAATTCACGCATTGCCAACAACTCGTTATTAAATGAGTTAACGATATCGAAGTATCGTTCCCGACAATTTACAAGCTCAATATATTTCTGGGTGAGCGTATCGGTGGACTTGGGCTCGTAGTCTTCACCAATTTTAAGCTTATAATCGCCTAAGCTACGTTGTGCTTCCAGTATTTTTGCATCGTCATCCGGATGGTTACGATTCGGATCCGGCCTTTGACGTTCCAATTTGTCCCAGTCGAAGACACGACGCAACTCATACAATTGCCGCTTGCGATAGCGCAGCAACAACCGCATCATTTTCTTGCTGAAGCGTGGCATAATAGAACGAGGATCACGACCAAAGAAAAAGCCCTCAATTGGCGCTGTAAAATGATCCGGTTAGATCTGAACAAGATATGTCACGTCATACATACCTTCGCCAATTGAATCTTCCTTCTCCTCAGCAGAAATCAGATCTTTTATTCTAAACAGTACAACATTAATATTATTACAAGCTGACCAATTGAGGAAATAAGTGTACAGTGTAAAAGAAGTAAGTGCAAAAGGGATAACTGTCCAAGAACTACTATAGCTTACACTTCAGGTCGTTCCGCTTCCACAAGTTCCAATCTTAAGCAGCATGTTTTGTTGATAAAATCATTGTGGTTGATGTGTGATGTAACTGTGTTTTTTTGTTCATTCACACTCACTTACCCTAATTCATGTTCACGGCGCAGACGTTCCTCAATATCGCGCTTGATTTGCTCGTGCTCCTCGCCAAGCGCTTGCAATCGAAATGAGTACAAAACATCATCGGATCTGTAAGCGCTATTTTCAATAAGACATTTTATCTTTGTTAGCAACGAACTCACCTTAAAGCAAACAATTTAAAGGGCACGTGTACTAAGTCCTTTAAAAAAAAATTGTAAAGCTTTGAATGTCCCACTTGTGCAAACTCTAAGTCGTATGCAAGATCTTCGCGTACATCATCTAGTTCGGCTTGCAATTCATCTCGGATCTGTTTTGTAATACGTTCGTCCAATAACAAATCCTTATCAGCGACACGTAACTCAGGCGGCAGGTCTTCATTCATTTCAATAATCTTATAATACTCATTCTGTAGCTCACCAATCTTTTCCAGTACACTACGATCATGTGCTGCCGCCGCTTCTTCTTGTCTTCTAATCTCAGCATTTATTTTTTCTTGTTCCAAAGAGGGATAGTCCAATTCGACAATATCCTCGCCAATCTCAATTGACGGAAATGGTTGAAATTTCTCAATCGATGGATTTTTTACAATAAGAGGGCCACGCCACTTGTACAAAAAGATGTTGCCATCGTGACCGACGGAGATTATATGACGACCATCATAAGTTGTGATAATACGTGGTGTGGTCCCCTTTATTTTGTCGTGCATTGGATACAGACGATAATCAGAAAGATCTGTAAAATTTTCAAAATTCAAACGATTGATGCGCAGGCTTCCATTGACCAAGCCGAAAATAAGATACTCATCACTGCGCGATATTTCGTTGCGGATTAATATGAAACAATAATTTATGATTTAAACTACTTACATCAATAAATACGAGTGTATTTCAATGTCATCACCATCAGCTATGATAGTGCAAATCGATGGCTCAGGTGCACCAAATTCCAGCTCATAAATGTAGCCGGCATCGTAGCCGCCCATCGAGACCCAAATTGTATTACGTTCGGTGTACCTAAGCCAGAGCACGGGATTCGGCACGGCTGGTATATGTAACGGATCTTCCTCCTCATCGGGCTCTGAATCGGCCAGTGCACTTTCCATATCAATTTGCAGGCCAGGGTTGGCCTTTTTAAGCTTTTCGATCTCCTTCATTTTACGTTGTCGTTTGCGTTCTTTACGCAATTTGATCTTCGCGCGTTTTATATCGCGCCTTATGCGACTCTTTACCGACACAAACCTTGTCTCCTCCATTCTCTCTTCTGCCGTCAGATTATAGCTTAGATATGTCTCATCTTCTTTGACGTCGTCACGTAGATTATACTGATACACCTCGCCAGACTTACACCCAACTAAGACTGTATTCGGCTGTTAGATATATGCAATTGATTATATTAAATCAATGTAATTTGGCACATGACACACTCACTTTATTCACGTCCCAGTAGAAGCAATTCGGAATTGCTTGAAATTCAATGAAACCAATTGGCTGCAAATCAATTAAATCATCAATCTTGTTCAATAAGCTGTAAACAAAAATCGACTTGTCGGCTGCGCCCGTAATCAGCAACGTATTCGCATCGTTAACGCTTAACTTGGTAATTGGCGCGGTGTGTCCTTTCATTGCACGCACTTGATGTAATTTGGGCCCTTTTGTCGCATTCGGTTCAAAGTATAGTTGCCGTATTATGCCGTCCTCGAAGCCGGCAACAAGTTCCATACCACTCGGTGCGTTTGTCGTGCTGAACCATAGCAAGTCAACCCCATTTGCGACAAAATGCTTCTCCAGCAGGAGCCTTTTAATTTGATAGTCATAGGCGAATATTTTGCCATCTTCGGATAGTGTCAGTAGATGCGGCGAAACGGGACTTGTCTCAGCGGCAATAACACGACCGCCGGTGCATGAGTATATACGTTGCGGCTTTCGGGGTATATCATACGTGTTCAGATCACAAAACCAAATACCACCCTTGCCATCCTGTGCATAGTACGTAAAATCACTCTCATCGAATAGTTTTATTTTTTGCATTGCTCTAATCTCAACTTCCTCGATTTTAAATTCATAGATCGGATCGATTTCAACAAAGAGATCATCTTCGGGTGGGTCCGCCAAGTCGACTGTCTCCCAGTACCATACCCGAACATAGCCGTCCATGCCATACGTTGTTACCTCGCCATTCTTCATAGTAATACGCGTAATGGGCGCCAAGTGGCATGGCTTCCGTCCTTTACGACAGATTTCAAATTTTATAAGACCTGCTTCCCACAACAGCATATTGCCCCAATCACATCCTGATACAACATTCTCGTCGGGTAGCATATACGTCGCATATATGTCACTAAAATCAGTTTTGCCAAAGCGGCCAAGATCGCCTTTCAACTTGAGTCCGGTAAAGGTGTTTGCCATTTTCCAGAATTTAATGTGACTAACTCCCGACGAAACCAACAGTATTGGGTTGAAGTTGGAAAAGTGGACGAAGAGTATGTCACTCTGAAAGGACTTTGATCGTAGGATAACCTCCTCGGTTTCCCAACGCCAAATCGTAAGCATAAAATCCGGGTAACCCGCTTGAGAGGCAAACAACTCACCGGATGAATTGTATGAGCCAGCAGTGAAGCAAGCCTTGGCTGCATTCAACAGCTTGCAGCGTATATCGTGCGAAGGATATTCATAAATGAATATTGTTGGTGTCGGACCATTTTCGCCTACCGTAAAAAGGTTTCTGTAATCGGGATGCTCGTTTTTCTGCAGAAAGTTTAAGTTGACAATGTTTTACTATATAAAAGGTGTATCATGTTCGAAGCTCACCGTAATAAATCCAATCCCGCAGCCAAATGTTGTCTCACGAAAGGTTACTACCCGTTTGGAAATGCTAAAATAGTGTAAATAATTACCAGAGGCAAATATAAGCGTATCATCATCGGCCAAGACCAAATTAAACAGTCGCTTACAATCATAACCAAAGGAGTGTCTGCAATAAATAGGAATTTAATTTTTATCATCCAATATGATAATGCTATAGCATACTGACTCTAATTCAATAATATTCGCCGGAAAAGAGGCTTCATAATCTTCGTACAAAAATTCTTCCTCCTCGCCAAGTTCATCGTACTCCGATTGAGCCACGTCCATGGTGGGTATTAGTAAATAAACTTAATAAACTTTAGTTTTTTCTTTGTTTATTTTGTGAATTAACAAGGAAAGATTACTAAAATTGATTTTGTTTTGTCGTCAAGGCAGTTCGGCGACAGCAACGCATGCGCACATCAAAAACGATATGTATGAAACAAACAATTTATTTGTATTATTAAATTAAAAATAAACAATTAATTAAATTCAAAATCTAAAATGTAAGATCGCTGAATAAATCATCATCTTCGCCCTTAAAGAAATCTTGAATAATTTCCAGCTTTTCAGAGGTATTGTTGTTATTAGTTGACTTATCGAGCTTAATTTGACTAGGGGAAAAGAAATGTTTTATTGTTGTTGCAGTCGTCATTGGCGATGATTTACTTTCATTTTCAGTAGCCTTTTTCTCATTCACTTGTTCACTTTTTGTGGGTGAAAAGTATTCATTGATTTTATGAGACTGAAATTAAAAATATCAATAAATTTAAAAAAAATAATATCCCAATATGATGTCGTCCAGTTGCATACCATTGTAGGCGCTGCACTGTGAGTAGCTTCCTGTAAGTTCTCGCAGAAGATGCCAGCCTTTTTTAAAATATCTTGTTTGCTTTTCAGCATGTTCCAAATGACATCATCGGCAGTCTTACTGGCCATCAAGTAGCGACAAATAACGGGCTTCAGTTGACCAATGCGATGAGCACGACTCTCTGCTTGCGCTAATGTCTGTTTTTAATGTGAATTATGAACAAAAAAAAAAGACATTATTTTTTATAACGCTTAGCTCACACTAGGATTCCAGTCCAGCTCAGCGAAGATAATCATGTCAGCCGCCGTTAGTGTGATACCTGCATTGCATGCTTTCAATGAGAGCACAGCTACTTTGCAAGCAGACTTTTGTTGGAAAGTATTAATGTATTCCTACAACGAGTATAATGTTTTATCTCATTTCATTCGGCTTAGTAATCACAATTACCGATCGCAAATCTCCGCGTGTGGTTCCATCAATTCGTATGTAACTCACTTTAAGCTTAGCTAGACAATCGCAAATGGCGTCCAACAAGACGCGATGGTGTGCAAAAATTATAAATTTGTCTTGCTCTTTAACTACAGTTTTTAGATACGCGCTGGACACAAGGGTTAAACCAATTTAAATTAAGTATTAGTAAATTATTTATAAAGATCACCTTACCAAACTGCAGGTGCTTTAATCTCGGCTGTAAGAGCATAAAAACGCAGAAGTATTTCTTCACGCTCTTTACCTTTAGAAGAACTAAACGATTGGTTAAGGCTTTCTGTTAATTGTTTGGTAGACTCAGTCATATGCACCAGGGCTGGATCCAATACAACTGTCTCACTAAAAACAAATTTAACATTAACAAAGAGTTTTATTTTATTTCTTGATGCTTTTCCCAAACGCACCGAAATTTCTCAGCCATCTCGGGCAACACGTCCGCTTTGGTCCTCCGTATCATAAATTTCAACTTAAGCAAGAGGTTCAGCTCTTCAAGATTTGATTGACCACTTGCATCCCAGCCAAAATTTGTCTGTTTGGCATCACAGTACCGAAGTGCTGTGCACAGATGATTAACAAAATTTTAAAGTACGTGTACAATAATTGATTCCTGCAAACACTTACTGAAATCTTTGTAGGACATGAATTTACGATCAATTAAACGCAGTTGAGTGTACAATTCTACCGGACGGGACAACGCTGGTGTTCCTGAAACCAACACAACATGTCTTGCATTCAAAGCTAAACGTTCCGCTCCCATTGTGCATTTGGCTTTGCTGTTTTTTAGGTTGTGTGACTCGTCAAATATGAGGAATCCAAAGTTCTGTTTCACCAGCTGATCTACATGGCGCTCCATCATGTTATAGCTTGCAATCAGTACCTTGACATCATCGATGTACGGCTGATTATTAGCTAAAATTTGAATGCAATGAACCGGCACTTTAGGTAGTAACTGGCGTATGTGACTCGACCAAGAATCCCTAAAAAGTTACAATTTAAAAAAACTAGATAACGACGCATTAATTTGAACACACCTGGTAGACGCTGTTGTGCAAATGAGCAGAGGCCATGAATCTTTAAAGTAGTCTGCTACCGCAAGCGCTTGATATGTTTTGCCTAAACCCATTTCATCACAAATCATTACACGTCCACGTTGGCCAATAGCAAAACTGCAACAAAATTTCCGTTAAGATTATTTCTTTATATACAGTGGTTATAGCAAAGTATTATACCAAACGCCTTCCTGTTGAAAAGGTAGCAGCTTTTCTGCTATCGTTGGTTCAATCGAAGCCAAGCATGTTCGTTCCCCAAATGCCTGCGGCTGCCTGCATAATTCAATCACATTCTTTGGTATATTTCCAATTACCACAGCCGGTTTTAAATCGCCTACATGCTTCTGTACCAGGGGATAATCACTAAGCGCAAAGTTCCAGATCCGTGTATTAGCGTCTGTGAAATGAGAGTGATTGTTATGAAATTGTACCAACACATCGCCAACCCTCTTACCGTAACTTTTCGAAGGTATCTGTTTAAAGACTTGTATTAGCTTTTCATGATAACCAGACGGTAAAACAGCAAAGCGTCGTGAGCTTATCATATAAACTTGGCAGGAAATTGACTTTACAAAAACTGGCGCAATTTGTTGATTGATACTGCTTCCAACCGTTGTATGGTTTTTATCGAATGTGCTAACCTGCGGTCCAGTTTTACTTTCTGGTTTACGATGATAGGGATGCGCTGCATCTCGCGCCAATTGACGATTAGAAACGCTATTTATGTGCTTCAGAGCATTCAGAAAGGATGAGCCCTTATTTTCCGGTGGTTGACTTGGTGCTTTAGTCGGATTACTGTGAGCTCCTCGGGAGTGTTGTATATGTTGTGCAGTCTCATTTGACGCCCTTTTGACGTTAAGTTTTTCTAATGCAATTCGTTTTCTTTCCTCTATCTCTGCAGTTTGTATTGGAGATTTGACCAAATTTTTTGGTGAAAATTGTGCATTCAAAGAAGTTGAATTTTGCGCCTTTTTCGCGTTTAGCTTTTCTAGAGCGATGCGCCTTTTTTCTGCAATTTCGTCAGCAGTGCACTTAGACATTTCTTTGGACTTTAACTTTTCACTGAGATTGGATTTATTTAACAAGTCTAAATAATAAAATAAAAAAATAACTGTAAATATATTCACGTCCTAACAAGATTTCACAAATTGTAACATAAGGCAAGTCAATCGTCAATGCTAATCACCCCGCTTGAATGCAATCAGCTGACATTACCCAGCGGACAAAATCCATGTAAACGATTTCGTAAACGCACGTTTTGTATGGACGGAACTGTTGAAAACGGATCGGAAAGAATACTTTCTCTTTTTTGTCCCCAAAAAGACTGTTGCTAGGACCAACTGCGAACATTTGGATTCGGTAAAATTTTTGTCCACAAAACATTTTTTTTCGAGTTCGTTTTCGGACTTTATGAGGATGTTCGCTTAATGTTCTTTTTTTGGCTGCTGGGTTACCATTCGCATCGCATATGTGGTAATCGAACAAGCTGCAATAGTAAACACAATTTCTAATCCCAAACGTAAATACTAAAATTTTTTTCCGCGTCCTTGAACGGGAGCATAAATTGGTGACCACGAAATCTTTTAGTTGTTCAGGACTCTATCAAACAGGCCAAAAGTCGTGTAGTCGCAGTCTAAAAAAGTCTAAAAGACGAAGAATTAAAAAGGTAAATTTATTATTAGCTCGCATTTGATTAAAATTTTTGCAACAAAAGGAAGCCAACAAAATTGAAAGTGTTTTCAAACTAAAAATAATCACGTAATCGCCAGTTTGTTTGTATAGTTTTTGTAATTCATCGTTTGGAATGAGTGCGCTTGAAGACGAGGAGGCGCACTTGGCTGCAATGGCCACTCCACTGGATGAATCGCTAACATTGTTCGATGTCAATTGGGACGATGTACTGTTACCAAAGATGGCAACTTACTTATCTCTCAAAGATCTTTTCAACCTACGCGCCTGCTCTCAAACTGGAAAACGCTTTGCAGAGACAGCGCTTGAAAAACGAAAGGATATTAACTTGTCGGGAAACAACAGTTACCACATACATTTAGCCTTCCAAGTATTGGCACGTTGCTGTCGACGCGTATACAGTTTACAATTGGCTCGTTGCCATTGGCTGACCGACGAACTTTTATTACCCATTCTGACGGATAACAAACAGCTACGCGTAGTCAATCTGAACGAGTGTGTGAACATTACTCCACTGGCACTACAGCCAATTATAATTGAATGCAAGGAGTTGCGGGTTCTGAAGCTTTCTAAATGTCAATGGCTTACCACAGGGGCAGTCGATGCATTAACACTTCATCAAAGCAAGCTAACTGAGTTTGACATATCTCATTGCGGCGCCATAGGGGAGCGTTGTCTAATAATTTTTTTTCGGAAATTAAACAAACTTACAATATTGTCATTGGCTAATACGCCAAGTGTAACTGATCAGGTGCTTATACAAATTGGCAACTACTGCCGCGAACTGGAACACATAAACTTGATTGGTTGTGCGGCGATCTCCGACTACGGCATACAGTAAGTCGTTTACCCGAGAGTCATTGTGTATTACGTAATGTGTGAGTTGAGTCTTGGTATTCACACCTGTCTCTCTCACTTCTGTCTACTTACAGTGCGATTTCGATGCAATGCAAGCGGCTGCAGACGTTGCTCGTGAGGCGATGTCCTCGAGTGACTGAACGTATCCTGGCACCGTTGCGCAGACGCATCTTTATCGATAGACCCCAAAATCAATATGAACACATCCTGAATGATTTCTATCCCAGCGATTTTTTAGTCTACTAGCCAAAGAACTCATCACGACCAATCCATCTTGCTATCTCTATTTCTTTTTTGCAGAGCCATCACTCAAACCTGCCCCAAGCTGGAGTCGCTGATGGTAAATTCATGCCCACAAGTCACCGAACGGGCTTTGGCACCACTGCGCGGTCGCATACACATCGATCGACCCTCTATGAGCTACAACCTGCCAGCAATAATGAATCGCTTATATTTGCAGGTATGAACTACGTGTAAGCCAAGCCCATTTATAATTGAATAATTACAACACCACCGCTCTCAGCATTGTATTTGTAAATAGTTTATTTGTGCATACATTATAGTTACAACTGGCTCTCATGACTTCCAATTTTAAGCTTAATCTAGAAATTTCTAACATTTAATTTAGGCTTAAATAAGAAAATGTTTAAAAAAAAACTTTGCAAAAATGCCATAATAATAAAAAATTATATACTCAGAATCCAACTTCTGGTGCGTTAAATTTAGTTTTATCATTGTGCCTTTATCAGAGGCGAGGTAATCGTCTCACTCTCGTCGCCCATCTTGTCAGTCGTCGTTGCGTCTTTTGAGTTTGTAGAATTTGCATACATGTCGAGAGCGCTATCTCTGCCACTACGCCAATCCTGGTGCAACTTTTTTAATTGTTCATACGCCGTCATAGATATGTTTAGACTTGGCATAACTGCACCCAAACCAGGTTCCTTTATAAATGACAAGCCACACAATCCTAAATATGTGTGGAACGGATCGGTGGACGACTGAGGCCACTTCGCAAAACCACCAATTACATTGTCTTGTGTCTCTAATATGTATTTTCGATTCTCAGCAAAGTCCGTAAGTTCAAAGGCGTCCAGCATGCGCAAAGAAGCTCCTATCCAAAAGGAATAACAGGTATCAACGGGTTTATTTGGACGGCCTTGAAATCCATCGACCTGGCGAAAAAGTAGCCAACGCTTAATGCCTTCTTTCGTTTCAGGATCTAATTTGTGCAACTGCCCACTCAGCTCCAAGGCAGCTAACGCACAAAAAGTAGTACCTCCGTGAGCCTCGCCCTCTAAGTGCTGGCTAAAACCATTATCATAGCGCTGTCATGGCAACAAAAATTATGAGACTACAGATATTTATAAAAAAAAAAAAAAAAATAGGGTATCTTACCAGGCTTTTCATGATATACTCAAACATTTTATCACGATTTACTTCGCCCCAATAATCTAGTAAATGGCAAATCGTCGCGGCGCAGTAGACAAATCTCATGTCGTTCTCACTTCCATCAATGCAGGCACTAAAACTACCATCGGCTCCTTGTACGGCGGCCACTCCTGTTTATGAAAGAAAATTTAAAATACATCTTTTCCAACCTATGTCCCCGCCACTTACCATCAACAATACTTTTGCGATCTAAGCGAGTCAAATCGTCGCCTAATGTGACCAACACAGCCAAGCTGGTATATGTCATGGCAAGGTGTCCCCATTGATAGCACCGCACACCCTCTTGTAGTGTGGCGTCTTCAGTAGAAAGCATGACGGAACGCGAGCCCTGAAATTAAATGTCAATTGTTTCTATTAAATTGATGCACAATGTTTTGCAGATAAAAAAAAAAAACATGAAAAAGATAAAAGTTAAAAGATCTGATAACGATTTTTAACGATAACGATTTCTTGAAGACCAGCAAGCCCTAAATCAACTCGTAAGGAAACCTTAAACCACATTTATAACTTCGTAATCTCACATTCTAAATAACAAAAAAAAAAAAAATGAATAAATATGAGCTGATAAATTTACGTGCAAATTTAATAATCAACAATGCTGCGGCATCTCTTGTTGCAGTCGCCTAAGGTTGAAGGCGTACGCAACCACGTAGAGAGATAAAGACATAATTCTTGAATCAACGCGTTACACCTGTCCATCATCGGTATGTAAACAAGGAGAAACTAAACATTATTTTGATTACATACCATAAATCCGCCGCATGGACGCTCATTGTCACGTGGAATAATCAAGCCACCATAGATCCACTCAATGATATCCTGACGCATCTGTGGTGTAAGCAAATGCAACGAGTTAAGTACGTCTAGACCGCATATGGCGAAAAACACAATTGTACTCCTATAATTTCAGCAAAAATGTAAACAATTACGTGTCATCTATGGGCATTCGCAAACTGACCTTGTGGAATCGTGTGAGGATAACCTTCCGGGCAACAGGTGCAGGAAACGCATGAGGTATTTGGCGTGCTTGGAGTGCAACACTGGCGCGGCTTGTTCGTCATCACCCTCCATGTCTAGTACGTAATAGGACATTTTGTAAGGATTAATAATTAATTGAATGGAACCTGAGCGAATCTTTTTTATTTGTGTGGGTGTGTTAGTGAATGCGCAGTGTAATATTTAGACGTGTTGTCCTCTTGCCGGTTGTGAGCACTGTGCTCTCGGCTCAAACTTGAATTTGTTTTTAACTGCTTCGTACTCGTCAGCATTGTTTATCTCATTACATTTACCTAGTAATAGTTTTCAAATAGAGGTAGTGTAGTGTATTAAATTCTCATTTCAGCCAGAATATATGGTAAGCGGTGACTAACTGCTTCTTATAAGAAATGGCACTCAGTGTGAAGGAATGTGATTTTATGAAAAGGCGGTCCCTAGATGCTTGATATTTTCAAATTCATGTAATTTATAATTGCTAACATTGAACTGAACCGTTATTGCATAATACTGCACATAAAACATAGAATATTTACTATGTTGCACATTTAAAATCAAAATGTTTTCGTTTAACACAATATATTGTACATTATTAATTATCGAGCGTCTAGGGGCCGCCTTACTTGAAATTATCCAACACTTTACTGTGACTGTTAACACACATTCAGCTGTTCTTTATGACTTTGTCTCGGTTTGTTTCCGTTTTTCCGCCGCTTTCATAATTTAATAAATTTAGATTTAATTTAAATCAAACAAAATGAGGATTACTCAATTTTTAGGCAGCAAACTGAAAAACTTTTCAAACTTTCCAAAGGAGTACATGGAACGTGCCCAGAAGCAGGTTTGTTTACTGCTGAGAAGTTTACCGGTCAGATCATTCACGTAATCACACTATTGATTCAATATACCAACAGGTTTATTGGAAAACTCCCCGAGAACGTAACTACCTACCACGCACAGTAGAACGTAAAAGGTTCCGTTACACTATGAACCGTCCATGGACCGGTCAATTCCGACAGCAGAATATGCCCGGCTCAGTCCGTCGAAAAGTGTTCGTGGAGCCAATTGGTAAGATAGACTAACAAATGTTAGAAATGGATTAACAAATTTGACGCTCTATTACAGAGGAATGGAGCTTCTTCCGAGGTGACCGCATTGAAGTGCTTGTGGGTAAGGACAAAGGCAAGCAAGGTATTGTCACGCAAGTGATACCCGAACGAAATTGGGTAGTGGTCGAAGGTATCAATTGGCATTACAGGCGCGTAGGCGGTGAGGGCGAATTCCCCGGCATAATAATCAAGTCCGAAGCACCTTTGAATGTAAGTAAAAAGGTAGCTAACATTTAAAATTGATTTTCTGTAGAGTGTTTTAATAGGTTACGAAAGACATACGCCTTGTTGATCCATCCGATCTTCAAGGCACTGAATTCGAATGGCGCTTCACCGAAGAAGGCGAAAAAGTGCGTGTGTCTACGCGTTCCGGTCGCATTATACCCATCCCAGAGACTAATAACCAAACGCACGACTATAAAACTCAAAATGCGTATATAGAACGGGAAAAGGATACACCCGGTAAGATTGTATTTCCACTGCGTGTTACATCTTAATAAACCAATGTTTTAATAGCTGATGTTGTTGGCGAAATAACGTTTCAACCAAAGTTAGCCACATTCGAAATGGATATTATGGAAGAAATGGGCATAGTGGAGGAGCGCACACCAAAGAAAAGCTATTGGTACTAACTTAAACTAAGTTGTTTATTTTAAAAAATACAAAGATAAATTGTTGCTTGATTTAAAAAAAAAGAGTTCGCGTAAGTCGAAAAAATTTGCAGCCAATTATTTTCTTACTGCCGTGAATATCTCTTCGCGGTGTTCACGTAGTGTCTTGGCCAAACCACGCACCGTGTCTTCAGCTTTATCGAAATCTTTGCGCAACGTTTTATTGAAAGTCTCATAAAGCCATGTGCATGCCTTCGATATGTTTGACTCATATGCTGTAAATACTTTCGCAGTGTGCTCGAAACTAAATGCAAAAGGATAAAAATTAATTAATCTCCAAATGGCCAACGACTCACTTACCGTGTCTGATTCGCGATATCCGTTATCAAATAAGTATTGCAGTGTCTTACAGTAAGCAATTGCCGATTGCTTATATGTTTGAGTTCTACATGTGGTAATGCAAGTTGTGCACAATCCAAGGATGTCAATGAAGCGTGTAAAGAACTCCGACACTCAAGAACAGATTGGATTTTAAGTCGCGGATCGCTAACAAAGAGCATATATAAATTAGTAATCGGCACGGGTAAACTATGAAACATAGACATACTTAACATGCGGCAACTGTCGCCATTGATGTAACATTTGGGTAGCCATATTCGCCGCTGCACGCAATAAGTGACCACAAATGCGCCACTGTTCCATTGTACTGCCGAGTTTGTCGCGCACATCACGTGATGTTTCCAGTTGTGCATCGATTGTCTCCTCTAGTCGACTCATATAGGTGCCGCCGCTAATGAACGCAATTATACCATCTTGGTTTACATAGAGCTCATTAAGTTCGGCATATTTTGAGACAAGCATTTTCAAGCGCATTTTTGTGTGTTCCAGCAACTCGGTATAGTAGCGTATGCTGAGCAAGTACAGTGCTGACTCACTTAGATTGGCAAAGAAATCCTCGTGCGTGGAAGCCTTTTGTGCGTCGCCTACCACGCCGAGCGTGAAGGCCAGCTGTGAAATACATACACAGTTCACATAGCTTAGGCAATTATGCAAATGAATGAAGCCAACTTTATATAATGACACAATAATTCGCTGGTAAACATGATTTCCTTTCGTTTTACTTCCGGCACACAATCAAACAGCAGCAAGCACAAACAAACATTCACATACACACATACATACATACGTCTTCAATAGCACTCACATTAGCTAGATCCTTTGTGGGTGTATTCGCGACAATGTCATTACCGTCGCGTGGCGACTGCCCCATTGACCGTGGACGATAATTGTTTTGTTGACCCGTACTCGTTGTAGGCTCAACGTGGCTCAGCGATTCATCAACACCATCAGCTTGCATATCGTGCTGCTTGTCTAGCGCACCATCGACACCGTCCAAGCCAAGCAACTCGCCACGTTTTTTTTGCAAATGCACAATCCAAGCCTCCATCGTTGCCATACGTGGTCCTGGACAACTGCTCTCCAGTTCGCTAATCTTTTCGTCCAGACTCACATAATCACGTACAATATCCTTTGGTCTCTGTGAATTGAAAACTAACTAGAATGGCGCAACAAATAATACTTGGTTTAAATTAAGTTGTACAATGCCATTTTGCTGTAAGCGTGCTAAACCCAACGCGGGTGTCTCTTCAATAACGCTCGCTTCCATGGAAGAACCACATCCCATCATTTAAGCAACACCAAACATTTTTCACATACACACGCACACACACTTATGTACGTACATACATATGTGTTATGCTTGTGATAAAATAGTTTTAAATAATTGGAATAGACCGACGTGTTTCGACACGTACCGCTGCGCTGAGTGAACTGACCAAAAGAATTTCGCCATGTTGCCAGTTTAGCCTAACTTGAATTATTGTGCTCGCTCACAGACCACGAAACTTAGCTAAACTTAGTAAAAAAAACAACAAAACTTAAACGACACCAACCAACCCATACACCCACGAAATTAATGCTTAATAGTCCTGCTTCGGTTATAGCCGACAAACGAAATAAGTGAGAAGGCAACAGCAACGACAACTAACAATACAATTGCACAACAATAACAATAACAATAGCAACAACTGTTGTCATTCATAAAAAGGCGCCTGGCCAAAAGTGAAACTTGTCACTTTGCTTGTTTGTTATTTTCTAGTTGTTGTTGTTGTTGCTTTTTTGTGTTAACGCTAGAATTCACGTGATGACTTTGTTTGTTTTCTCCAATTAGTCGGTCATATGGACATACCGACGGACAGGGAGACTATCGTACGAATGTGTTTACAACAAAGGTGAGAAATATTATAGCGTGTGTGCCTTGACCAACGGTTTTGTGGTTTTAATATTTGTACAATACTTCTTTGAGTTTTTGAACTTGATATGTTCAGAACAATAAAGAAAAGTTGATTAAAAGTTCATGATTGGCTAACAAAAACGTATTTTTATCGAAGGACTTGAGTTGTTGTAAAGTTAACAAGGACTTTATGCACATTTCAAAGGTAAAACAAGTTAATTTATAAAGAGAAACATGAAAGTTTATACGATATTTAAAAAAAATGTTAAAGAAATACTTATTAATAAAAAACAAAACAAATAATATGAACTTTTGTTCATCAAAATTGATGTAACAAACATCGTTTGCTTTTCACACATTAACGCGTGTTTTATAGTTTCAAAAAAATATTCTCAAATCATACTAAATTATTTTTCAATTGAACCAAAAAAAAAAAAACAGATTTTTATTATTTTTATTGATTTATATTATTAAACTTTATTCAAGTATTATGTTGATTAATTGCCTTCGTCACCATGAATGCACAGAAATATCCAAACACCAAAACAATAAATAGCTCTTAAAGCTATGTGCTGTCTTACGATTTCTAGCATAGAACCTAATAAATCATTGACAATCAATCATTTGTCACTATCGCAAGACGAGCATTAAATTGTTTTCCACACAAAGCGACACATTGCATTATAACGACTAGTTGAGTGTCCTGTTCAAGGACAATCAAGTCCCAATGCGTGCCTCATGACATGAGTTGACGGAGAATCGGCGTACATTTCTCAAACCAAAAGAACTTAAAATCTGCTGAGCGTCAATTTGAGCAGTTGTCGACATTACAAGTAAATTTTGAAACGCAATTCAGTGCGGCATGTGCGCAATTCGGTTCTCAATGGGCCCCGAGACGTCAATTGACTGACAAAGCCAACACTATCAATTTTAAATGTGATAATGAATAAATTATTCGACAAAAACTAGCAAAATATCTGTTTAGTTGTGAAAAACTTTCGACGTTGACAACGGCAAATTAACAAATTAACTTGTTGAAAAAAAATGCTCAAAGCTTAAAAAATTGATGGCAAATTTTGCAAACAAACAAAAATTAATGTAAACAGAAGGCGGTAAACAAAAAGCGCTTTTGATGGTTGAGAAACCGTGTGCGCTAAACATATGAAAGCTTTAATCCTTCAAATTAATCAAATGTTGTTTACGGCTTAGACATGATGACTGGAAAATTGCGTTGGAAAAGCGTTTGCTCAAATCTGCCGAAAAAGCTCATCACCATGCAACAGTTTTAAGCGTCGATGATTAATATACTTCGTTGAAACCGAATTTAAACAAAAAAGAAAAAAAATAAAAAACAAAATAAAAGCAAATTTTATTAATATTAAAACTCTTCACGCATTTTTTTGATTTTCAACTTTAAAACTACTTCCTTACGGATGAACAAGACCAGTGGAACTGGTCATAATTTCTTGTATACCCGACGAACATTTTCTTATCGACAAATACATAGGCAACATGGAATGCCACTCAGATTTTTGCCAAGAATAAAATAATCTCTAAATTTCTAAGAATTTAAGAAATTTACGATGAAGTGTGTTGACTTCTCATTTAGGAAACCAGTAAGGGCGGTATAGTCGAGTATACTTGACAGTATAATACCTTGCTCACATGGTAGGCGGTGCCACACCCTCAATCTACAAAAACATATTAATCTGACGTCGCCTATTCAAATATTGTTCAAAATATCAAGAAAATCGGTCAAAAAATGTGGATTTTAAGAAAAATTTAAGTTTGTATGCCTCTGAGGGGTAGCCATCAAAGAGGGGGGTCGTCCTGATCAAGAATATATATACTTTATAAGGTCCCCCTCCCTTCCTTCTGTGCGTGACATACATTTCGCTCAAACTAACACAATATACGCAGTATGTGTACAGGGTTAAAAATAATCTTATATTTCATGTAGGCATAATTTAAAAATCAAAAGTCACAGCTGAGGTCAGCATAAAGATTATTGTTATTTATTAACAAAATAAGAACAAAATATAATTTTTTTTTTTGGTACTTAAAGGCAAACAAAAATATTGAATTTTCAGTACGCTAAGAACACGGAAAGCATCATGAAGCTGTTGTTGATTTTGCTTTTAACAATACTATCGTATGAATTAGTATTGAGTGTAGGATACTCCTATATGTCTTTACAGAAAGACAGAGGTGTGTCTTGTGAAGAATCGTGCCATCTTGGTGCTCCAAGGCATCTTAGGTGCTGGGACACCCAACAAGGCGGATGGTTCACCAGTATTTGCTATTGCCAGTGCATACAAGATTTTGAAACAGCTTCAGCCGCTTGAAATATTTCACAAATTGCATTAAAGTAAAGCTAAAATAAAGAATTGGAAATAAATTAATACATATATACAAAATGCTTGGTTTGTTTCTCTGTAGATCACTTGGGAGCGCGAATTTAATTGGGGGAGAGGAGGGGCGAAGAAGCTATGAGTCAATAAGAGACCATTAGTCTTATTGTATTCAAATCTATTTTGAATAATTGATTGTTGATAAGATCGTAGTTCAGCTTTGGCTATTTTGCGATTCACAAAATCTCTCATCTAATCAGAAAATATACATAAGCTCAAATAAATTACTAGCATGAGTTTCTCACCAACACACTCACAAAAAAGAAAATCAACCACAAGGTAAGACAAATGGAAGCTTTAAAAAAGCACATTGACGAGAGACAGTGAGGGTGAGAGTGGGAGAGCTTAACACATAAAAGCTTCTATCCTTTAAATAATGCTTAGAAAATTTGCGCCGGAAAAACGTTCGACCAAAAACCGCCGGAAAAACTCAACAGAACGCAACAGTTAAAAGCCACGCTGGAAATCTGTAAGCGAACGTAGCGGAAATGGAAGAAGCGTCGAAAGTTGAACGCAAGTTGAATGTCAACTATTGAAGAGCGCTACAAGTTGAAGGCGAGCTTATTGGAAAATTGCGACGCGCAAACGGAATCTGTACGAATGTTTGCTGTGCTGTACGCTGTACGCTGTGAGGTGAGAACTGCGAAGTGGCGAGCTGACGAGCTGGCAAACATAGAAGAGAACACACATTCGGAAATTCAGATTCATTCGCAACGCAGGCGAGCAACCTGACAGAACACAACGGACGCGATATGTGACAAAAATAAAACGCAACGCGACACAATTAGACAAAAAGAAAATAACAACAATTTGGTGGAAAACGTATTTGCTTTAAGATTTTTTGTTGCTTTGTTTTGTTGTTCCGAGCAATGTTAGAACATTTGCTGATTAGTCAAGCATAGTGAATGTAATTAAAAAAAAAAACATAAAAGTTAATTTAAATGTTTGTAATTAAAGTTCCCTAAAAATTAATATTAACGTCGCGTGTCAAAAGATCGTACAGAATATTTAAAATTTGTAGCGTTTGCATTGCTGAGCTGCTGACAACGCCTGCGTCTGCGATATCAAGGCCAAGTCATGGGGCTACGCGACCGTTTGCGGCAATTGCGACCTGGCAGTCCGTCGCGCGGCAAGTGCAGCATTGAATTGCGCGGACGTGCAATGAAACCGGCGCAGGTAACGGAACAATCGCTGCAAGTGTGGCGCGCATTGCCCGCCGAGATAAGACATGATCCAAGTATGGCGTCCTTCAAAATAGAAAACGAACGGATAACAGGTGAGCAGTTTTACATTTAAACAAATGAGGCGCCTTAAAATATGCAACAAGCTACATAACTATCAAAAGGGTTTGATTCATTTGAATTGGTCCGTTTGTCAGCCACAGTGACAGACCTTCGATAAATGGATAAAAAAAAAACTCTCACACACAATAAAAAAAATCGATTGAATAACGTTCAAGTCGTAATGGACGGTCGATAAAGCGTCAAGGCATTTTCGAATAACAGATTTTCGTGTTTTTTCATTATTTATGCAACTGAACTGACGTCAACCGAAATACGTCTGTTTCATTACATACACTTAGGCTCCGTCACGTCGCCCACCGACGACGACGAGTCGATTGTGCCCAATGACAACGAATCGACCTTAAGCGATGAGAAGAGTTTTGCCGGTTCCGATTTTGTCAGCCTTAAGAAACCCAAATATATTAACGAGGACAAGAGGTAAGTTAGGCACATTGTGATCACGACAACTCATCAAGACACACACACACACACAAACCAGCACCGATGACGATGATGGCGGCACGACACACTCAGACCATGATGCGACTATTAATGGCCATGCCAAGACACATGCCCGACGCACCCAACACAAGCACAAATCACAGGAGCAACGTCAGCGTGAAAAACATTTAAAACGTTTTGGTCTCATGATATTCTGGCTCTTTGCTGCCATCGTGCTAATGACATTCGGCGAGAAACATTTGCTCGAAAAGACGCTGGAAGTGCCGCAGGGCACCGGCAAGTGTGAGTCAAATGAAATTCTAATTAAGTCGTTTTGAAACAAACCCCAAATGTGATTGTCTTAACTGCTCTGACCCTCCATTGTGTTCGCTTCGTTTTTGCGCTTTGCATGACAGTTTTCAAGTTGCTCAATAAACCGACTGGCGACTTTTTTTTGAAAGTTGTCGGTGCTTTCAACGAGACGGCGAACGTTGTCGGTGCGAGGGGCAATGAAGTGGGGGACGGCGAAGGCAGTTGGCTAATGATACAACCGCAAATATCGCATTTCAATAACGATAACAACACCAAAGTATTTAAGGTAAACAAATATGAAAAAGAAACCAAAACAATTATTCATTTCACAGTTTCCCATTCAATTTCGTTTAATCGCATTCACATCGCAGAACGTGTTGCAGGCCTGGCGACTGCCGCTCGCTGCCACCGACTTTATTGATCTGACGCCGGCAATCGCATGCAATCACACGTACAAAGTAACGCCTGAATTTTTATCGTTACTCAAACGCGATGACACCGAATTCCGTTTACACATCTTTGCGAACGCATCGGATGCAGATTTGGCACTTACACTCACCTACAATCCGTTAATTGTCGATCGGCGTCTGGGCAGCATAATGGCCGCATTGATTTTACTCATTTTCTATGCTCTGCTCGTATGGGAAGTCTTTGAACGTCCGTTTGTGGCCATGATATCGTCGATACTCTCGGTGGCGGTGTTGGCCTGCTTCAATGATCGTCCGAACATGGATGAGATCATACAATGGATGGATATGGAATTGCTTACGTTGCTCTTCTGCATGATGATATTGGTGCTCATACTGACGGAAACGGGCGTCTTTGATTACATTGCCGTGTTCTGCTTTGAGATATCCGGTGGCAAGATTTGGCCCATGATTTACAGTCTTTGCTTTATAACGTGTCTTGTGTCGAGTTTCTTGGATAATATGACCACTTTGCTGCTAATGACACCGGTGGCTATACGCCTGTGCGAGGTCATGAGTGTCGATCCGGTGAATGTCATCATGGGCATTATTGTACACGCGAACATTGGCGGCGCTCTGACGCCAATCGGTGATCCAATCAGTATTATAATTGGCACCAACCATTTCATTGCGGCAAATGTAAGTTTTCTTACAATAATTGTTGTGCTTTTCAATGAGTTTATTCCGATACAGGGTGTCACATTTATGACCTTCGTCGAGCACACATTACTTGGCGTAATACTAAGCTCGGCTTGGAGTTGCATTTATCTGCGCTTTGTCTTCCGTGACATTAACACTTTGCGCCTGAATGAGACCAAGGAGATTAAAGAGCTGCGTCGCGAGATCAAAGTCTGGCAACGCGCCTCTAATGCCATCTCGTCGCTTTCCAAGGATGCCGATGTCGTGCGCGGCACACTCAATAAGCGTGTAAAGGGCTTAAAGCGTTGCTTGCGTCATCAGCAGTGTGGCATGGGCTCAACGAATATATATGAGACTACATTGGAGGAACTTAAGGAAAAGGTAAGCCAATCAAGCTCTCTTAATTGTTCATTTGTATTGACATTGTCCATTTTTGCTTCTTTCCAGTATCCCATCAAGAACAAAAAGCTGCTCTTGCAGGCCGCAGCAGCACTCACATTCACTATTATCTGCTTCTTCATTCAATCCGTGCCGCAACTCCGCACGCTGCCACTCGGCTGGGTTGCTCTGCTCGGCGTTATCGTCTTGTTGATTATACTCGATCGTGATGATATGGAACATTTAATGCATCGCATTGAGTGGTCGACGCTGCTCTTCTTTGCCGCCATGTTCGTTATGATGGAGTGCGTTGAGCGTCTGGGCTTGTTCGCTTGGATCGGAGAGATAACCGAGCACATCATATTGTTTGTCGACAAGAAGAACCGCTTGGCTATGGCGATATTTATTATACTCTGGATGTCAGCTTTAGCCTCGGCCGTTTTGGAGAGCATACCTGTGACGGCAATGATGGTCAAGTTGGTTGTATCGCTGGTATCGAAGGAGTCACTTGGTCTGCCCTTGCAACCACTGGTGTGGGCGCTTGCCTTTGGACCATCCTTGGGCGGTAAGGCGTGTAACAGTAATTTTATGCAAACATGCCTTAATATGCTTTCTTCTTTGTCGCTTTAGGCAATGGCACACTTTATGGCGCCTCTTCGAATGTCATTGCGGCGGGCATTGCCGAGCAGCATGGCTATAAGATATCCTTTACCCGTTATTTACGCACGGTCTTTCCCATGATGTTGGGTCAACTGTTGCTCATAACGATTTACCTGATGTGCTCACACATCGTATTCGAATGGCATTGAAATTGTTAAGTTTGTCACGGTTGTGAGCGTTCTATGTATTCTCGAGAGCTTAAATTAATTATTTTATGATATTGCCTATATTATACGCGTCTATCTACAGGTTATTAACTCATATTTCGATATCTATATGTATATAAATAAACATTATAGTTTTGTCTGTACTTATTGTATCTTCAATATTCATAAAATACAATATATCCAAAATGTGATTTTTAAATTTAAAATTAATTTTTATTACTTAACTTACAACATGGCTATGGTGATGCGTCTACACATGACGTATGATTAATATAATATAGCGATTTGCTCCCATCTTGAACTACTATCTGCCGTCGTAAATCAACTTGAACTTGAAATAGTTTTGCACAATCATATGAGGAAATGCTTTTACGACGAAGACGAAGACGCGTTGTCATTGCCGGCGTCGCCCATAAGACCTTCAGATTTGACGTTGACGTTGGTCTGCGTCGAGTAGATGTCAATGAAAACTGACGGTGAATTGAGTAAAACAGAACAGCGAAATAAAAACAAGCGGATTTTCTTGTATTAATTTTATTGTTTATTCTTGCTTTGTTTTGTTCTGTTATTCCATACACTTTCTGTGCCTTCAACTTGCCCTTTTCCCCAAACCACACAGCGATTTTCCGCATTTTTACGCGTTTGTTTGTTTTATGTGTTTTCCAAAAAAAAAAAAAAAACATTTTATTTTTAAGCATGCTGTGCCGACCAAATACATAACAAACAGACACTTACACAAAAAAATATATTAAGCAACAGTTCTTCATCATCACGTTCCGTCTCCATGCATTGTTCTTCTTGTGATTCTTGGTTCGGCGCCTTCTCCTTCGCCCACAACGTCGTTTTTTCCATTATTTTTTCATAATGTTTTCGCCAATTCTGTAGCATTTTCCATCGAATTCTAATTGGCTTCTCAGTGCTGAGTTGGCAGCTGTCCGAGACATTCTCACTTTTGGGTTTTCGGTTTCTCCAAATTATATATTTTATTTCATATAATTTCAATTACAATTTCTGATACTTTCTTTATCTTTTGGATAAAACTATTTAACTTTAAAGTGTTAAACATGGCAAATTTGAAAGCAAAGCCAACGAAAAAAGGCAATTGAAAGATTTGCAAAAGTGTTAGTGTACGCGTTCGTATACAGGAAATTAGTTGTGTGTGTTTGAGTGTATGTGTGTATGTGCTAGCAAAATGTCGCACAGTTATATGAAGCCTAAGTTTATGATAACCGATGACAGTCGAGATCCTTATCATTTGGACGGATCGGTTGGCAACAACGATGACGATCCGGAAGAGGAAGCCGAACGCCATTCAAAGCTGCAGGATATCATCAACTGGCTCCATCAGCGACATCATCACAATCGGTAAGCTCATTTTTCTATATGTCATCAACTGGCTCCATCAGCGACATCATCACAATCGGTAAGCTCATTTTTCTATATGTCATTTCCAACCATTACGACAAATTTCATTACACATTAAGCATACGCAGCGTGTGTTTAAGCCAAATGAATTTTTCAATGGCGCCGACCAAAAGGTGTTAAATTGAAGCCACACAACAGTCACTTCCGTCTGACCGTAAAATTGAGATTAGAAAAAAAAATAATAATAAATAACAATAAAAATACAAGCGAATTAAAAAAATAAGAATAAAAAAGAATGAATAAATAAATTTTTAAAAAAATCCTGTTTTCTTTCTCAACAAAAAGCAAAAAGTTTTGTAATTAATTCACAGCGTTTTTTTTTTGTGCCTAAGCGTCGTTCAAGTGGCAGCAATAAGCATACAATTAAACAGAAAATTGGACAAGCAATTTCATTTAGACAAAAAAATAGGCAAACTTAAGGTTTCACGCCCATCATCAACAAAACAAACCTTCTTGTCCTCCTGCTCATGCTCGTACTCAAGGGAGCCACCGTTGCCTCGCGGTCATTTCAGTTGAATTGAATTGAGTTGTAGAGGTATGTGTGTGTACGTGTATTTGTCTCCCTTGGTGCGTGTCTTGTGGACCATTTTGTATTGATAACTTTAAGACAATTTATTGTATGTTTATTTTTGCCACAAAGCAACGTGAATGTCTTGTTGTTTCCTTTATTATACTCTTGCAAGAGTATATTAACTTTGTCGTGAAGTTTGCAACGCAGAGAAGGAGACATCTCCGACTATATAAAGTATATATATTCTTGATCAGCACGACGAGACGAGTTCAAATAGCCATGTCCGTCTGTCCGTCTGTCTGTCTGTCCGTCTGTCCGTCTGTCTGTCTGTCTGTTTCAATGCGAACTCCTCCCAGAGTTTTGAAGTTAGCAAAAAAATTTAAACGCAGAAAATTTTCTTTTCCTTGCAGGCAGTTTATATGTAGAAACCAGCTTGATCGGAATACTATAGCATATAGCTGCCATAGGAACGATCGGTCAAAAATGAGGTTTTTGCTCAATAAACTCTTTGATTTTAAAGCTATCGCCTCGATTTTTTGCACAAGAACATCTTGGACGTAAATTAAGACACACTGCAAAATTGGTGAAGATCGGATAAATATAGCATATAGCTCCCATAGGAACAATCGGTCAAAAATTCGGTTTTTGTTAGAAAAACTTTTTTGTTTTCAACTATAAACAAATGAAACCTTGCAGTTACGCGTTTTTTAAAATCCTTGACCATATTACAAAGTTTCATAAGAATCGGACATAAGGGCGTGGCACCGCCCATATAGAGAAAAACTTAAAAATGTGATTTATCTATTAGCAGACAGGATAGAAAATCGTAAAATGAAGTGTAGAATGATTGCATTGTACTCTTGAAAACAAGTTAGAAAATGGGCGGGGCTATGCCCCTTTATCTTTATAAACTTATAAGATTCTTATTAGAAAAACTATAAAACGGATTTTCCAAAAGCTTGCAAGAGTATATAAGTTTCAGCAAAGCTGAAAATAGCTCCCTTACTGTTTTTTTTTTCTTTTTTCTTCGACTTGTTTTCTTATTTAGGGAGCCTTTTCCATTCATCTGCTAATGGCGAACGCATGTTTTATTTTCTCGCTTTTCGCTTACTTACGTATTTGTTCAATTGCCTTATGCGATTTCGTTTCTTATGAATTCTTATTCAATTTCAATTTCAGTTTCGATTTTCATGAGAAACGAACAGTTGCGCCACAAGGCACCATTTCCGCCTTCTTCCTCCCCCTAATAACAATTATATGCTTTTCATGGCTCCCACATTAATATCAGTTTTGAAATTCTTATTAATACGATTTATTGTCAGTCGACAACAGTTGTTTTTGTTTTTATTTGCTGTATGGTTTATTTTTGTTTGTTTTGTTTTTTTGTGACATCTTTAGATGATTTATCTCAAACTAAAAACAATAGTACATGTTTTGGTGCTTAAATTACAGATGACCAAATCATGTAAATGAGATTCATGTTTATGACTGCTAAAATATTAGTACGTGCTTATTAACAAGCAAAAAATAACGGCCTTCTAATGAGGTATTAAGTGAAATAGCGGTAAATAAATCAACGGAATTATTTCTTACTGTGTCGAATTGTCATCTCAATATGACTTAACTAAGTCAAGTCATTCATCAATCACAATTCTAATACAATTACGAATTTTTTGTCCAACATTTGCTCAAATCAAGCGGAATTCATGAAGCAGCTGCGTCGCTTTATACACTACCATTGTATGGACAAGGCATTTAAAAATGTTTCGCTAATTTAACTCAACAATAAGTATCTATTGTGCCTTAAATACACAACAAATAAACAAGAAGATACAAAGTACAAATTTTTGAAAATTCTTTGCACTTCGTTGTCTTGTTTGACAAAAAGTCATCTTACGTTACTCTTTTGTTATTGTTATTATTATTGTGTGATATGACAATAAATTCTGATTTAACAACGGCCCGTCAACTTGAATTTGTGTGTTTTCGCAGCGTTTAATTAATCAGCGCTATTAAAGTGAGATAAGAACGCATTTAATAGCGCGCTTTCTGTTCTATAAATAAAGCATTAATTTTAGACAATTTTGCTTAATGCGTTGAGGCATTTGGCCATCTGCAGGAAGTACAAATTAAAAATTGTCTCTGTATATAACTTTTATCTCTTTACTAAGATGAATTTTGAAGCAACTGGTTTTTACTTAATCTTCTGATATTAAAAAAAATTAAAAAATTTTCAAGCGCCAACTTAAGAAATTTTGCCATCATTCTCTCACTATACAGTTGATACAGCACTCAGAATTCAAGTTCTGAAACCTTTGAAATGAATGAAACTATTAAAATAGCATAAACGGTACTTAGCACAACGTCAACCAAAACCGAAATTAGTTTTGTGTGTACTCATTAATAAATATAATTATAGGAGTAATGTTTGAAAAGAAAATCGCACACTTCCACTCAATAACGCCAGTGAAGCTGACGCCTACACTTAAAAAACAATAACTCGTTAAGTGTTTTTAAACAGCCAGAAAACATCTTAAAAGCGTAACGTGTAAAAAGTTATAATTGACAGTATTAAATTACAAGTTCCGTTTAAGCAAATTAGACACAATTACAACGTCGTTTAAATAAGATGTCTAACATTTCCTGATTTCGAATGAATTCCAATAACGTAAAAGCGAAATAAAAATATCATTGCGCATACGACTCGTGAAACCAATATTTAATGCAATAATAAAAAATTATTAATTATTGATAAGTTCTGTGAATCTAATATTTATCTTATAAGTATTACAGTTGTAAAAAACATGAAATGAAATAAAAATAAACGGTAATTATTATGTTAAAAGTCATAATTATTGGTAATAATTGTATAAGGGCGTTTTGGCTGATTGAATGTGTTGAAGCGATGACGAGCGACAAGCGTTGATGAGGGAACGTGTGCTTAATGGCGCACCCTGTACACTACAATTGAAAAGTTGAAGGTTTTTGCAATGCTATCAATTTTCATTGCCAGTCAGGAAGGCATAACAAAAAAGCGCCAATGACAGACAAACAAGAAGAAGGAAACGCTTGTAAAAAGAAGAGCAAACAATTACCACTCGAAGCTTTTTGAATAGTAGACTCACTAATACCAATACAATTGACAGACAACGTAATCCATCCAAATGGCAACACACCTCTGTATGACACCTCTCATCGACTGCCAGCCACCCCACCAATGTTCATCATCAGACACGCATTGCAAATTGCTTCAGAACATAGCGAACATGTGTCAAAGTATTCACAACGATCAACGGTGTATGGCATTTGTGTTTGAGTGGGTGTGTGTGTGTGTGTGTGGGAAATTGGCGCATGGACTGTATTTTACGGTTTGATGCAGCACCTGTACTGCCATAAAAGACGACACCTGTAGGTTTTCCTGTTACCAACGTCGTCGTTGTCGTCGCTGTCATTGTGAAGCATTGAATTGGAATTGGGTCGATGCGCTGACACAAAATGTGGCATGCAGTCATGCGCAACGTTGCGGCGCGTTGCCAACGCGACCATGTGTCCAACAGTCAGGACCCATTATATAATGAGTTCGCGCGAAATGTTCACTGAAGTTTCAGTCGCGTATCCTTTAACAATCCCAATGCCTTTACTGCCAGCCGCTTCCTCAGCTATTTTTATGACCTCAGCTATGCAAACACATAAACGATTTACTACAGTCTTGCGCATAGATTATGCCCTTATAGAAGCTACAAAATGCTACTAATGACTTTAATTACTTTCGGTCATGTATTTAAGTGCTGCTGGCAGATAATAATGCTGCGCCCGCACAAACGTCACAAACGTTCCGCTGAAGCTGAGAAAACCTCAAGTAGAATGAATTTCACAAACGGCGAGACATTTTTCCTAGTAAGAGAATGTATTGCCAACAAAATATGGAAAATATTATAAAATATCGTCATGTGATTTGTGATTTGTGCTTTTGCCGTATGCAATCATGTGATACAAAGACATTTCACATAACAACAAAACAAAAAAACAAGTTGCTTACTTATAAACTAACACTCTTTAGCATTTATAAGTGATTCGCGTTGATTATGTGACGAGAAGTCTCATCAACATTGAACTTAAAAAAAAAGTCGTGTTTTGCAACAATGAAAATTTTAAATTTTTTATTATTTGTATTAGAATTAGAATAATGAGTATTTTTTTTACCACAATTAAAAAAGGTGGCCGTCTTTGTGTTGACTGACGGCATTTTCGCTTTAATTGAATTATTAAGTAAAATGAGTTACATTTTAGACATGCAATGGCATACAATTGCCCTGTTCGGGTAATTAAAGTCTGCCTTTCCTTTTATACACTCTTGTTGGATTTGGTTGCCTTTTTGTAGTAAGCTTGTACACGCGCCGCACTCATTCGGCAGCGACGCAATTTTTCGCCACAGCATGATGTGAAATTAGATGAGCAACGCAGTTTTTTCCTCTTGGGCCTTTTCTTTTTATATATAAAATTAAAAATGTCGTCAAATGCGCCCCCGTTTGATAATGTTTTAAATTAGGCTATTTTGCTAGTTGTCGAGTCGAGCTGAGCTAAGCTGTGCGCGTGTTGCTGTCTCAGAGTTGCAAAATCGCGCATACGCCACGTTGACACGCAGCAGCGGTGAGTGCGGCAGCAAGTGAAGGGAGCACGCATCAACACCTGACAGGCTTACTGGCGGTTCCGTGCCATCATCATCATCATCATCAGTCGACGCGCGGTTCATTGTCATTGACATTTCTTTTCATTTGCTGCTTTGTTTTGTTTGTTCTTCTCTGTACCTTTTAGGTGTATTTGTGTGTTGTTGCGTGTCTGTATTGTTGATTCAGCAACGTTTCTAAATATTTATTCGCCGCTGTCATCTTCAATGCGATTATGGCCCATGTACAAATGAAATGAACACAGAACGCAACGCAGCACTCGACTTCGCATTCAACGCCACTTAAGCGAATTGACTTGAAAATGCGAAGAAATTGAGAAAATTGAGACGCATATCAAAGCACACACACATGTGTCAAATTCACCTTCGTCCATTTGAACGCGCATATTTTATCCATTTATGCATAAAAAAAAAGAAAATAAATATAATTTGAGTCTTTTACTTTGCTTTACTTAGTTTAGCACAACAATGAACTGAATGGAATTTGTCATAGTATGAAATGTATGAAAAAGCTAAATATTTTACTTAAAATAGATGTGCTTTGCTTTTGTTCAATACTTGCGTAAATTTATGGAAAGCGACTTATTAAATTTGAATTTATTTTTCTAATAATAAAGAACTTTTGAATTTGAGGCATACAGAGGCTCAAACCAAAAGTTAATCGCAAAAAATAGAAGGTGAAAAAAAAAACATACGAAAAATAAACCCGAAGCCGTTAAAAGCTGAGCTGTGCGCACGAACAAACAAGTAACAGTCAAATTGAAAGCTGTGCCGCATCGATGGCCAACTGGCTTTTCAACTGGAAATGCTTGTGTGCGTTGTTGGAAGCGTAATTTAAGCTCATGCCGGTACCGCGTTTCGACTAGCTGGCGCACAATACACATACACATACACACAAACTGACATACATACACACACAGAACAAAGCATTCAATCAAGCGTTTCATTAGTTGAAACGAAGCTGAAACATTCCAAAGCGTACTTTGAACGACCGCTTTCAATGCTGATTCAATGTGCGCTTTCAACTTGCTTTCAACGCATAACTAGGAACCCGGCGAGCACCTCCGATTTATTCAGTCAGCAACTTTCGTACAAAACGGACGTACATGTTCGAACACGTTGCGCGTTCGTCAACAAACGTGTTGTGTTTTTTGCCATTGTAACTGAGCTTTTCTTCGATTTGAGTCGTGCGCGTGTTTAATGAGAAATTTTACACCTAACATTTTAAGCCGCCAAACAACAACAACAACCACGAAAACAAGACACAAACTTAATTAAAATATATAAATTGTTGCACAAAAAGTTATTTCAAATAATAGAAAAACAATAAAAATAATTCAAAGTGTTTTTTTCGACAAAGTAACATATAAAATATTCAAAGCGCTCACAAATGAAATGAAAAAGCTGTGAATTGAAAACTACAACAACAAAAAAGTAATTTAAAGTTTGTCTCAACACAGAAATACAAAAAAAAAAAAAAAAACGATCAAAGTTATTAAAGCGTTGAAATTTGCTTGCGGCGTCTAAAATTACAAAGAGCCAAAAAAAAAAAAAACAAATTGCAATGAAAGTAAAATTAAGTCTAAAATATGACTTAACAGAACTTTGGCAAATGTTTACAAGTGACGGCACATTTGTTTGGCAGCTGAGTAACTTCAGTGGCAATTCGCTCGCTGACATGAAAGCCGGTTAAGCGCAAATCTCCTGTGGCAACGCTCGCCACCAGACGCGCTGGCGTTGACATGATACTCTGCCACTGCCTTAGCAGCCTTAGCCGGCTTTGTGTGTCATTACCAAAGCACAAACATGAAAAAAAACCCAAAAAAAAAGAAAGTAACAAAGCAGAGGGCAAAAGAATAATCAGTAAAGCAGAGCAAATGCTCTTCAACGCTTAAGGCAAAACGCAGCTGTTGTCTGCTCTGGTCTTCCTTTGCTGCAATTTAATTAAGTTAGCGTGCTATTGAAGCGTCTCCCTGCGACTTCGTTCGTTCGCCCATCTCCGTTTGGGACTGCGATTGCGACTATTTTTGTACGCCTGCCTTGTTGATTTGCATTATCTTTTAATTTGATGATTGAGCTCATGTTTTGTTTACGATTTTGTCTCTGTTTTGTGTCGCATTTATGACGCGCAAAATGAAAAATTAGTTAGTCTTCTTTTTTTGTCTCTTTCATTTTTGCTGCTCATTAATTTACAAGTACAAGTGAACAGAACGGTTCAACGGCAGCTGCACACAGGCAAGGGCCGCCAAGCTTTAGTGTCGGGCACCAAGTCGTGACTCAACTGTTGCATAATTGAGTATATAATTGTCGTGTTTGTTCATTGATTATAAATAATGATAATGCACTTTTATGCGCTTTAATTGCACTTTAACACCTTTTCTACACTCGTCACCCTCCTTTTGTTGGTGTCCTTAAACCGGTTTCATTGACGCAGAAACTATATATGATTTTGAAATAGAAAAAGGTGCGCTCAACTTTTGTGTACTTCGTATTTTATTTTTTATTTTTACTTTTATTTTTATTGTCGTCTTTGTGTAAAAATTTCATTAAGTAAATGATAAATTTTTTATTATTAATTTTGATTATTTGCTGTCATGAATTGCTTTTTTCTTATAGTAAATCAATCATATTCTTTTTTAATTAAATATCAAAGCGCCAAAGAAATGACACAAACAAATGCGTGTTTCTGTTTGGAAATCTATAAAAAATATAAATGTAATAATAAAAATGAGCCAAGGCAAACACACAGCGCGCACACACACACACATTCATATAGAAACACACACACATGGCTGTTAAGGGCAAGTGTCGTGTATTTTGAGTAACGCACGCCGAAAAGTAGGCAACGAAAGCACTTCATGTGTGTCTGAATCGTTCATTTGAACAAACGCATTGGGCAAAATAACTGTTGGAAATTTTCGTCTAAGATATTCAATGTTGCTCTTGGCAAACTTTAACTTGAAACTTTTCAAAAAAGAAAACTTTACACATGAAATCATAGAAATTCAAGGCAAAGACGCTTTTTTTGGGGCCAAGTGTGCCACAAATCCTTGCTAACTACGATAGACGTGTGCCACACTTGTAGCGTATCGCACACACACACATGCACATACACACGTATACATACATACATGCAGACATAACGAAAATGTTGAAATGTAATTGTGTATCCTTTTAAAGCCCATCTGAGCTAACGTTCGTCAACGCAGCATTTCTTTCCCAAGGATATTAAATATTTATGCTAGTTTATGTTTGCAGCTCTGCATGAATGCGTATGTGCGTTTATTTGTATTTGGGTGTGTATGTGTATGTGTGTTTGCTAACAATTTCATGGGCGAATATTCGTTTGGCGAGGTTGAGCGGGCGACGCTGTTTTGATGTCATTCTTCTTCCAAAGCCACAAAATGACAAAACATTTCTTGTTGATGGCACAAACTAAACTTTCTTTCAGTTCATGGGTTACTCATAACTAAATACAGCAACAAATCGGTTTGTCAGCCATCGTCATTTACACTCTCATACTTACATACATACATACATACATATAAAGGACTTTAAGCGTGTTTATTGTTGTAAATTCTTGATTAAATAACAATTTTTGTGTTTTATATATCTTTTTTTTAATGAAAATAAACCGAAAACTTTGCTCATTAAAATATTCTCGGAAAGAACTTCTCAGATAACTTGTATATAATTACAATTTGAAAAGCAAACAAAACAACTTCAAAGCACAAACAATTAGAAATTTGCTTAGAACCTGATTATGTGTGTGTGTGTGTGTGTCTGTGTGCGTGTTGTTTTTGACATGTGCAAACATAATTTCATAATCATAAAAAAGATGAATCGAAATTTTTTGCAACTGCAAAAAATTTTGTACTTCAACGATTTTCTTTTGTTATTTTAAAAATAGACCGTTCTATGTGTGTGAGGCTCATCGTGTTTGGGTGTGTGTACAAGTGGTGGGAGGCGGGGTGAAACAAAATGAAGACATCCTTTTATAAATTTTATTTTCGTAACCCATTTTACCGTTTCCGTTTACATTTCCCCAGCTGTCAGGTGGCTTTTCCCTTTGTTTTTTTTTTATATTTTGTTGTTGTTTGTTTAGTTGGTGCTTTGCCTTTGCGCCACGTTTCGCGCATTATCCTTGCGTAATTTGTATCCTTGTTTGTGTGCTCTTTTTGCATACATTTCAGGCACGTGCGTTTGCGTCTATAAGCGTCGTCATCTTCGTCATCGTCATCGTCATCGTGGACGTCATCATCATTATCTTCGTCATCGTGGTGTCAGTCATAAAGGCGTAGCGCCACTTAACCCTTTAGTGCCACCACCACTTTCATTTTCGAACATTTTAAATTTAAATCGCAAATTACGCGGCTACGCATGCAAATTAAGATGAGTGGTATATGTGTACGTGCGTGTGTGTGCTTGGCGCTTTGTACGGTCAAGGTTCATGGCGCACTGCGCTATTCTTTTGTCTACTTTGTGGCGTTGGCTGCCATAAGCCCATTACATTCGCGTTACTTAGACGGTATGCTTTGTATCATAAAAAGCCAAGCCTCAACAAACAGAAAGCTTTCAACACATCTACTAAACAAACAACGGAAATAAATCTTTTTATTTCCGGCCCACAGACATAACGGCTGTTTTTTGCTAATTAGTTTCTAACCGAATACTTTTACGCACATTACACATGACGTAGTCAAAGTCAACGGCATCAACGGCCCAGAGCAATGAATTCAGCTTTTCACGCTTTACGCTTCACGCTGGCACACGTCTTACGCACACACACACACATTGATATTAATGTACATGTACATACATGTAGCGAAGGCTTAACTAAGGCAACAGCAAATAGATACAAATGAATCGACAGAGTCAGGCAAATATTTAAAAGCATTTCCAGCTGCGTGTCATAAAACTGACTGCCATCATCATCATCATCACCATCTTTATCATCATTATTAGCAGAAGCAGAAGCAGTGACGCCTTCACTTCGTTGAACCGTGCGCTGTCTGGCTCATTGACATTCCCTTGACAGTGAAATTAGAGCTTACGCATGCACACACACACCAAAACGTGCTGGCAAACAAATACACCAACTCACACACACACACACACACCCATGTGCATATTGATGGTCAATTCATTTGCTCATTCATGGCGCTTGACCGTTTGTTCGTGTGTATAAAAACACATATAAAAATATAGAAAATTAATATCGATTCATTGATTTCTAATAAACTGACGAAGCTGGCAACGAAATTAGCTCAACAGCACTGAGACAATGAGTGTTTGTTATTAATTACGTCCTTTGATTAAGGGCCTCTTTGTACGCGCTTCGCATTACACACGCCGCATTGTCTGTCGGCGCGCCGCAAGCAAATCAAATTGACGCGAATGACGCGCAAAATAAGCGTGAAGAAAGAAAGCACATCAAATTACAATGTCTTCTTCTTTTTTGCGCACAGCTGACAAGTTGACGCAAGTGCCAACAGAGCTGTCAAAATTTTAGACGAGAACACGAAGACTCAAATTACAAGACACAACAAAATGTACAAAAGAAAGGCTTAGACGTCGAGCAGCGCTCTTTGTAAGGCAAATTCAAAAGCGCAAAAAAAAAAACCGAAACCAAAACCAAAAGGAAAACTTTTGTACCTGAAAAGTTGTAAGTGTGTTGAGTGGTTAGTGATTTTCAACACCAACAAAACATTAAAGTGTGAAAAGTTGCTCAAATTAAACGCATTCAGTTCGGTCGAAACAACAACAAGAACAACAAACGTCAAAATTGCGCCTGCACGCATACACAGCGAACCGTTGTCGCGGCACAACAGCGCCGATGGCAGCGGTGGTGGTGGCGTCGACGTCGGCGCTGGTGGAAATGGCGTCGTCGTGGAGACCAACACGAATGGCTCACCCGTACAACGCATCAATGACAATAATAATGCCGTGACAGTTCGGCCGCCAAGCGGCAACATTGTGGCGAACAATAATGGCAACAGTCTCAGTGGCGGCGGCGGCGGTGGTGTCGTTGGCAGCAGCAGCAGCAGCAATCACAAGCCAGACCGCGGCAAAAGGCTGCGCTTTCCATTCAAGATGCGCATGAAGGTCAGCAACCGAATGCGTTGGCTGCGACGCCATCGTTCAACATCCTCGGCAACGTCGTCGGCATCGCGACGCGACAGTTTCCCACAGCCAAAGTAAGTGAAAGTTCTGAAACAATGAGATAAAGGATACACAAAAGTGTTCTTATTACTGATGATTATTATTAATATTATTATAAGAGTTATTTTGGAAACGAAACAGAATCAAACAAGAGAAGAAAAACTTATAATTTGCGATAATTAAAGGTAAACATGAACACGTGTCAAATGCAAACATAGCCAAAAGCATTCAAACACACACACACACATAGAAATAAGTGAAGGCAATAAGTGTATGTGTGTGTGGGAGTAAATGTCTGCTGTAAATCCTCAAAAAGGACATGTTTCATATACTTGTATTATGTTCCAGTTAATTTCCTGTGCCAACAAATGCAGATAAGCGCTCCTAAGCACACACACAGATACACCGACACACACTCACACACACAGATGGGTCACCTCCGTTGGCTTAGCCGAAGATTGAATTCGTTCACTCAAATTTTTGCTGAGTTTAGCCAACTTTGCAACCATTTATCAAGTGAACCGTATACAAGCACTTCAAAGTCAAAACAGATACAATTCCAAGAACTCTCATCCGTTATACACACGCACACACATATACCTACTTATTACTTTACTTGGCTCTGCCTTAAGGCAAGTGTCCTAATTATTTCACAGCAAAAGAGTTTTGCATTTTACAGGACACAGGATATTATAATTAATTTGAAATATTCATGAGTTACACGCAACAAATAATTTTCGTTTTTCAAACAAATTTGTGGCATCAAAATATGTAAAGTCAAATAGAAACGAAAAGGTTTCGCTATGAAAAATTAGAAAAAATAAAAGAAAGAAACCAATAACAACAACAAACAAACACGCCAAGCAGAAGAGACAACAAAAATGTTTACGACTCTATTTGAATAATTCATTATTGATGGCAAACAACAAAAAAAGCAAAAACAAAAAAAAAAGGAGAACAGAATGAGCAAAGTGAGCTCATTTACATAACCAAAGGCGAATGACAACAACAGAAAATATGCTTGAGCAGTTATTAATAGGCAATAAATCGAAATTGGACAGGACAAACGGTCGGACGAGCATTAATGAGCGCATTGCGTGGTGTATTCTTATTTTTTAGGCAGCATTTAAAAATGCTCGAAAGAAAAAAAGTTAAAAAAAATGACTAAACGAACCATAAAAATGACAGTTTGCGAAAACGTATGCATAATGACACAATTACATGAATTACAGTGCGTATACGCAATGTTGTCCTTTCCCTTTTAAAAAAGCATTGCGTATACGCACAGTTAGCTTTGCTGTTGCTGACATTTAAGCAAACATTTTACACATTTTGTTGTCAAAAAAAAAAAAATCCGGGAATTGTTTTAAGCAACAATGTCTCTTACTTTAGACCAACTTACTTAACTGATTTGGTTGGCTTTGGTTTTGGTTTTTTGGTGCGGCGCTGCTTTGTGTTGACAGCGAATCTTTAGATTTGCTTGTGTTTTTGTCAGCTCGTTTTTCGTTTGCCTCCTTTATTTATTTTATTTTATTTTTTTGGGTCATAAACTAAAACAATTTAAGTACTTAACACGCAAACTGTGTACTGAGCTAGAAAAGTGTTGGACAGAAGCGTCGGCGGCTTTGACTTGACGCGGCACAATGATGGCAATGGCGATGGTGATGGTGATGGCGCTGGCGTTGGTGACGCTGACGCTGACGACCTCGTTGTGTGCACAAGGTCAATTGTTTGTTTGAGGAATATTACGAAGAATGTGCTTGGCTGCTTACTTGCTTATTTGCTGCTGCATGGAACGACATTAACAATGTGATTAGGAGACCAAGTGAAGAGGAATATATTTGTGTATGTATGTGTGTATGCATGCAAGGATACGCCAAATGGGCATGCCAAAGCGACGTGCCGTCGCCATGACTTAGTTTCACAGGACTCATCTTAACTCGGCTGGTTTGTGTTTGTCTTTGGTTTGGCAGAGGTTAGCTTAGTTTGTGTCCTCGTCGAGCGACGTGTCTGTCGCACATCATCATCATCATCAACTTGGTTGCCGTTGCCATGACAGCTGAGACAGCGTTTTAAAAATATATGTAGATTTCATTAAAATTGTCAGACTAAAAAGACAGAAGCGCCAAAAGCTTTTGATTGCTTGCCGGCTTGGCTTCGAATTGAAGCCCGAATCGTAATTCAATATTCATAATTTCATCAAGCGAGACACGTGTGTAAAAATGCGATACATACGACATAAATTACAACTTTTAACAAAATAAAAACCGGAATTGTTCTGTGTGTTTTTTTTTTAGATTTTCGTTATTATTGTTATTGTTGTTGTTTGCCTCATTTAAATTTTATCTACGTGGCTTTTGCATATTTCTGAATTAATCATTTTGCAAGTAAGTATTATAAAATATACTTATATATTTATGCATTTGCGCTGTTTAATTAGCCAAGCGATCATTGTCGTTTATGACAGCGTCATCGACACCCTACAATTGCACACTGCACCTGCAGAGACACACAAACACACAGAGTGTAGTGCAGGCAACAAAACGTGTTTAAATGTCGTCGTCGCACATACCACAAAGACCTCAGACAGACAGACAGTCATACATATAAGTACACATAAATTTTAATGGAAAATCAGTTCATAGAATCGCGAACGTGTCTCACACAATTGGTAGCAAAGATTGAAGTTCTCACACAAATATTATTAATGCACCCAACTGGAAATTTTCTTTGACATATTACAATTTATTAACTGCAGGCATGTTACATAAAAGCTCAAGGCGCACAAATGACCTTCAATGAACTAAGTTACTTTAACGTACATACTACAATATATAAACATGTGTGAATATATCTTGCTTTGACTTAGTTTAGCTCTGCTCAGATTAGCTCAAAGCGTTTTGCTTTGCCATTTAAAATCAAATTCAATTTTCATGTCACACAGCTGAAAATTTATGAAGCGTGCATAATGTGTGGGTGGTGGCTGAAGAGGGTAGCAAAAAAAGAAAGAAAAAAATAAAATAAAGACAAAAAGTAAAAGTAAAGGCAACATTTATTTGTCCATTAAGTGCTTCAAAGAAAAAGAGAGATATATAAAATTTTGGCTGATTTTTTTTATATATGTACAGATATGTATTTTTATCATCGTGTCATGGCATATGTCACGTAAAATGACCCAGATACAATACATGACCGAACACACTTGCTGAATTCTTATGACTTGCTTAAGTTAATTTAATAAAGTCAAACGTGAAACGCCGTGGCGACGAGTGCAAATTCATTGAATTTAATAAACGTGTTTAAATGTTAAATTCTTATTGGATTAGCTACTAACTATGCTCAGCAAGCGAGCGAGCAAACAAGCGATCTTGTTCATAAAATTAGCAAAGCTTCTCTTGTGGCAGCGCACACATGAGCGAATCTCAAATGAAAAAAGTCCTTATAATTTAAAGTTAGCAAAATCTATGTTTACCATAGTAAAAACTATCAACTTTGAATGTCTTACATCTCACCTTTTGCAGCAGTGGCGTTCCTTGTAATATCTTGGCAATGCCAGTCAGCTTTTTGTAGCAGCAACAATAACAACAATTTCTTCACTTTGCCCATATTGTTGCACAATAAGCAAAATTGTCATAAAGCAATAAATGCTTATCAGCTTTTGTAAGTAATTCGAAGAAGTCGTTAAGTTATTATGTCATCAATTTCACTCTTTCTCGCTCAGTCACTCTATCTCTCTCTCACTTTCACGCTTCATCACATTGACAGCGCACTCTGTCGGTTACTGTCTTTTGAAATCGAAGAATTTACAGCTGCATTTTACCTCAATTTTAATTGCCTTGAAGCAACGACTCAGGTTAAGTGTTTCACGATTCCAGCTAAGTTGAAACCTGAGATACTTTCGCTATTGGCATAGATACTTCCACCAAAAGTAACGTTGTTGCTGCTTTTGTTGTTGTTGTTGTTAATGTTATTTTTATTATTGTTGCTCTTCCACTTCTAATTCTTCTTCTTCGTTTCGAGCTTATTTATTTTTGCAATTTTAATGAAATTGCATTGCTCAACATTTTGTGCCCCTCTCTTCATCCGACCGTCCGTCCGACCGTCTATCATTCAACCGACGCTGGTGGCGCTTCGTATGTCAACATTATGTCGCTCTTCATTACGTTTCTTCTAATATTTTTTGTCTTTGTTCTTTGTTTTTTTTTCCATTTTTTTCACTTAAGTTGATTTCAATTTGCCATCACTGTTGTTTTTTTTATAGCATTTGATTATTGGCCATATTTGTCTTAGATACTTTTCACAATAGCAACGTCGCACACGACTTGAGTTCATTATTTAATATTCTAATGATTATTCAATTTCATTTTATTTGAATTTAATGACGTTTTAAAATTTTCTTAAAGAAAGATTTTTCAAAAATTGTTTTATTTATTAATTTTTTTCTGTTCATACATTTTTATTGCACATTTGCCAAAAGTTAATATGTATGTTTATATTCGGTTTATTTGTTTGTTGATTCGCTTTTGGTTTGATTTGGTTTGGTTTACTTTGTCTTCATGGCGTCTACAAAAAGTGCATTATCGTCATAATTATTAGCTTTGTGCTCATCGTTTGACGTCAATGTTTGTTGAGTGAGACAAGACTGCAACAACAATAATAATAACAATAACAGCAACATTATTTATTTGCCTGCACGATGTCCTTGGCTGCACATTTGCATATTTTATACTATTTTAGTATCTTTTTTTGTTGTCTTCCGTCAATTCAACGAACTGACTCATCCCTAATAGAGATGCAAATTCGCTTGTATTTCGGTTATTTTTAACATATCAGCTTTTTTTTGCCACCAATTACATTAAATTTGCATCTACTTATGAGTCAAGTTATCTTATCTGAAGCTGTAAGGCGTCTCGAAACGTATGTATATAAGTAAAGGAATATTGACTACATGAAGTGACAAATTAGTGTATGACAAAGTAAAATTTATGAATTAATCTAATATATTTATGAACAACATGAGTGAGGACTAAATTGGGGGGACCTTATCAGTGCTTAATGCAAATTGTTGCCCGCGGTGTCTGACACAAACAAAGCCACACACACACGTGACAGAACGTGCCACAGATCGTTCAATTAGCTGATTTGGCCAAAGTACATTAAACGAAAGCACTCAAAATAGATTACACTCAATGACAAGCCACGGGGGCTGTACAGGACCGCTGGCGAGCGGCAGAAAGAAAGAATGAGAGACTGAGAGCGAGCGAGAGACCAAAGTGAGCACGTTCAACAAAGCCATCACGTGCATGTCTTCATTGTACAAATATAATTAAATACAATAACGACAATAACAACTATTCTGCAACAAAACACAATTACTTTTATTATTATATATAATATAATACATACATAGCTATTTATATACATATCATAAAGTCATATGCAATTTGTTGCGTGGCAAAGATCACAATGTGTGGGTGTGTGTGTGTGTGTGAGCTTGTGTGATATGAAAATCATACCAAATGAGAAACAAATTAATGAAAATTATGACAACAATGATGATGTTCATCATATACAAGTGTAAATATGAACGTCATGTACATATATACGTACTTATATAAGTATATGACAACAATGCCAATGCTGATGATGATGATTATGAAGATTACGCAGAGATAGAATATGAAGATATAGTGGAGGATAAAGATGAAGTTAAGGTAAATGATGGACGAGGTTGAGGATGAAAGAGTGACATTCATAATAGGCATGAGAATAAACGTTAAGGTTTAGATGCGGCAATGATAATGATGATGATGACGATGAACGTTTCTGACATGTGATGTGAATTAAGTTAAAAGTGACTAAAACGAACTAGATATACATCAATTGAATTGGGGTTCTTCAGACTAAAAGAAGTACGCTTCATTCTTCAAGTCAGTTGAGATTTGTTAATTTTTTGTGTGGAATAATACATATACTTCATCATAAACATCCAAAACACTTTGCAGTGCATTGTGAGCGCATATGCCTCACTTATTTGAGGGTAGGGTACTGAGTGAGTTAAAATGAGAATCACAATAACTGTCAAATCGTATAAATCAAGTGTAATTGAAGATGTGCAAATAAGACTAAAAAAAAAGGCAGAGAGAGAAAGAGATGAGAGATGAAATGATAGTCAAAAAGACGTAAACGAAATTTACACAAAATGCAACTCAAGTTGACAGCAACAAAAATAATGATGGTGGTGATGTTGATGCTGATGATAATCATGATGATGAGGATGATGAGGATGAGTTAAAATCACGCCAAGTTTTGACACTTTGCGCACAACTCGATTGAATTAAATCATGAGCTTCATATAGAGATCAGAACAGATCTGTTGCGAAACTAGTGAGAATCATGGATGAAAACAAGAAAGCATAACTGTGAATAATGAGTGAGCAATGAAAAAAGCGCGTTAATTTTTTTTGTTTTATTTTATTTTTTTTTTTTGGTTTAATTTTTTGTTTTTTCTTTACTGTTACATTTTACTACACTCATTCGCTTAGACTGTCTGTCCGTCCGTCCGTCATACTGCTTACCGTGCGACCGTCTGTCAAGCGGTCCGTTGTCTGATCAAAACTAACTACAAAATAGGGTAGAATTGCACACGTTCGTTAGTACCGTGGCGGGCGGCGAATGAGTTAGTTTGACAAACGAGTGAACGACGACGACGACAAGCGACATTTTAGCACGCAAAAAGCCGCTTTTCCATTCCATTCTCGCCAATTGTGCAAAAAACAAAAACCGTAAAATAATAAAAAGTACAATGAAAAGAATAATCTAACAAAAAAATTCGCAAACGCCAACAAGTTTGAAAAAAAAACCTCGAAAGTAACTCAAACAAGTTCAAATAGTATTGATTATTGTCTGTTTTGGCATAATTTCTTCCGTTTTTCTATGTGTTTTTAGTATATACTAATATGTGATAAAAGTTTTGCAAAATAATAAAAAGAAGCAATCAAATTTTTAGCTTTAAAAAAAATCAACACATTCCTAAAAAAAAGTTGTAACAAATTAGAAAAACCAACAACAAAAAGTAGAACTCATTCATTGCGGAAGTTTGAAAACCACACTTGAGGCGCCCAACAGACAACGACGACTACGCTATGTCCTACAATTACAACAACACCACCGAGGATTACACGTATGATGATGAGTGAGTCTGTGTGTGTTTTTTTTTAGTGTCCCTCTGCAGACTTGTAAAGTTAACGCATAACTTTTAATGACATTACAACAAGCAATGCCAAAATTCTACCTGACTCCCAAGTAACCCAAAAGTCAATGAGTCCTTGAGCATGAAAATTTTGTCTTGTCTTGGCTTGAATTGAAGCTTCAATCGTTGAAGCAGAAAAAATCGATTAATTCTTGTAGATAAGTATTTTTTGCTGTTTTGCCGCTTTCTTTTGGTGGGCGTGGTACTGTTGTGAAAGGGGGAAAGGCAAAGCTAGATGAAATCAGACTTTGACACGCTTGAATGAAGTTGCCGCTGCCGTCAACACCGCCTGAGAAGATGTTTTCCACATGGCATTGACTCTTTGATTTTATTTCGCAAGGCTCAAAATACCAAACAACGCCCATCACTTCTCCATCACTTCCCCATCACTTCCTCACCGCTTCCGCACCACTTCCCTACCACTGATCCATTTGTCGTCAACGGTTTTGAGAACTGTTTGGAGGCTTTGTCGTTAAAGATAATGCGGCGCTGACTGCTGAATGAGTCTGTCAGTGTTGTCGACCGTTGCGTTGATAACATTTTATGTTTACACCTTTTTGAGAGTCACAAACATTGTTGTTGTTGTTTTTGTTTGCGTTTTTTTTTTTTTAATGCATATTAAATAAGCTAAGGATTAATGCGCTTTCAGCATAATTAATATTAAATGTGTTTCTGGCTTAAAATGTAAAAAATAAAAAAAACGAATAAAAAAAAAAACATTTTTGTTTAATGTAAATTTTAAATTCTTACGTCTTGTTTAAATGTTCTCGTGTTCTCATGAGAGTCGCAAGTTAAATGAAGTCTTACATTTTAAAATAACTCATATGAGTTTTATGCCAAAAACAAAAAATATAGAAACTTTGCTGATTTCTTCCTTCCTTTCATTTCCTTTTCTGTCCTTCGTTCAACACACAACCATTTCTAACTGTGAGTAATGCTCAATTGACTTTGTTGCTAATCTGACTGTTTCAATTAATGAATTTAGAAAAAAACAAAACTAAAAAACATACAACAAAGCAAAATAAAATTCAAAGATTTCCCGCTTTATGTTCACTTAAATGCCGTCAGCAACAATGTAGCTTTCGCTTTGTTTTAAGTATTCTATTCTAATAATAATAAAGATAATAAAATTTATGACTTACTTTATTTAAAATAACAAAAGCAACGAGCGCAATCATCAACGTACACCGAATGTAACTTATGTGAGCTTCTTCTTCTCTAATACCCCATCTCACTCACTCTCGCACAAGTCATGACAAGCCAAGTCAAGTCAACCATTTGTGTCTTTCAATGAAGATTAGTGGCACTTAATTTGATGTTTCGTGTCTGTGATTTGATGTTTCATATCATTGAATATATGCATGTATGCATGTAGGTCTATTCAACATGATTCTATAGCACAAATTTCAACAAAGTTGTTGTTGCGTACACGTGATGTGCGATTTGTGTGGGCGTCGCATTTGTCCGCCCACTCACACAACAATTTGACAACGGTCTTTGCCATCTTTCAATGGCAGTAAAGTGAACCTGTTGAGCTTCTTCTTCTTCTTCTAATGGTGACTAGCAAAGCTATTTTTAATTATGCCAAGAGTCATTACACTTACTCAGTATGCAATTGTAATGACAATAACAAATATGTATAAAAAAAAGAAACAAAAAGCTCATCAAATGAGCAGTCAAAAATTGCATGCTCTCTGTGCCATTAGAAGCTATTGTTGACCTTAGCTTGTTGCGGCGCTGCGTCGGTTTTGAACAGAGCAGAACAGAGCCGAGCACAGTTGGTGACATTGTCAGCCGCGAGTGGCAGCAGCCTCGATGCGCCTTAATTAAGCGCCTGGCTGACTAGTTATTGTAACAACAACAACAACAATGATATACATATAAAATGTTTCATTTAGTCAGTCCATCATTTAGTCATGCTCGTTGACTATGCCGTTTGTTTGTGTGTTGATTTATTTGTGGTGTTTGTGAGTGTGTGTGCGTGTGTATTTTGGACAGGCAACATTTTACTTTCGCAATGACTTTGAGCGCCGTCACTGCATTTGCATATCATCAATCCCAGCACAAAAGAAAATTTTCCCAAACGGGAATTTGCATTTGAAAGCGGAAAAAAAGTGCGCCTCAGTCGTTGTCAGCGCTTTGACGGTTTTAGTCGGCAACCGGAATCGCAAAAAATAATACAAAAAGAATTAGGAAATATGGAATACGTGACCGAACCGCCGATCCTTTTGAATAGTGGGCGTCGTGAAAGGTAAATTTGCCCAAGTGACAAAAAAAAAAAAAAAACAGGATCAAAATCGAAATCTTATGAGAGGAAAATAAAAAAGGAATGTAAAATTCAAGCTATAAAATTATTGGTATAAGAAACCGTCAGGCATCCTCGTCAAGTGTCAGGCGACTGTTGGATCATCATGGCTAAATGTGACAAGCCCGAACTACTTATAGAAACTCAACTAAAGTTACTTTTCCTCAATTTCGGTCTTTTGTAATCCAATAAGCTGCTTTGCTTAATAGGATACTCAAGCTCATATGTATGTATGCAGCTCAAAATTGTTACGCATTTGTTTGTACAAGTAATAAACAAAAACAAAACCAAAAACAAAAATAAACGGAAATTTGCAAAATTTCTTATTCAAACATTGAAATCAATAATACTTAAGATGAAGAATTTATTGAAATGTGCAAGGCACAAGGCAATTCACTCGCACATACTTACACACACACACACATGCGAAATTAAAATAAAGTCAAGTAATCATATTAAATCCAGTATTTTTTTTTTCTACTTTTCTTTGCTTTCTTTTCATGGCTCCCAAATGTATAACAAACATTACGGCAAACAAAACCGAAATCGAAATCATATTCCTCAACTCATCTCAATGGCATTCAACTCGACGTACGACTCTCGACCGCACTTTGTCAACGATACTTGGACTGTGATGCGAATACAGCGAAGTGACAGAAGGTGCCTTACAAGTGTGGCGTACACTGCCGGAACGCATACGACAGGATCCGAGCTTGGCCTCGTTCCGGCAGGAGCACGAACGTCTGCATGGCGGTAAGTAGCGAGCAGGTGGTTGAGGCAACGTTGCCTGTCAAATATTTATACGCTCAACTGAATTGGAATATTTGCGCTCGCATCTTTTTTTTATTGCTGTAATTATTGTTGAATTTTTATTATGCGCGCGGTTTTTTTTTCATATGCTTTGTTGTTCTGTTTCATTTTTTTTTTTGTTATCTTTTTGTTATTGTTTTGTTTGCTTTTGTTTCGTTTACGAGCAACAGACATTTGATTAACATTGACATTGGTGCGAATAAATACTGAAATTCAGATCCATAACAAGCAACTAACCGCACAACGCCACCCACTCCTCAAATGCCATCACTGATTATGACATTCAATCTGTGAATTTCGTCGAGTGCCAAGTGCACATTACAATTGTCGCGAGAGATACTCGTACATAAAAGATACATGCAGTATCTGAAATATAAAAAAAAAAAAAATACATAAATTCAAGTTGTTTATTGCAAAAGATACTATTTTGAGCATTTGATTATTTCGGTTGTTTTTCGTTTGACGAATTATGCAAATGCGTTGACGCTTTTTTCCGCTTTTTTCCGACAGTGAAACAGGCTAAGTCATTAAGTCTGTCATTGAGTCAGTCCGTGAAGCTATAAATACATATTCATCATTAAAAGTGGCGCAAAGAATTGGACACCTGCGTCCTGCGAGGAAACCAATCAACTTTAAGCCATTAAACGAAAATAAATAAATTGAATTGACTCTTTCGCAAAGTTGCTTTCGGTGACGCAAGGACGTGGTGTGCAGACGCCGCCGCTGCTTCCGGTCTGTTGCTGTGGCTTTTGTCACATAAAATGGCGTCAGCCAAGCCAATGTAAACTAATGTCACGGCGACCTTCGCCAATCGACCAACAAACCGCTCAACGACTTTATTTGTCGTGTCCATGTGCGTAGTCTTTGCACACGCCTCGAAACGTTTGGATGAAGCATGAGAAAATACACGCAAAAGTATCAGAAAATACTAACCAAGGACAAAGGTGCCGCTGCTTTTTAACCGCTTTAACCACGACATCTACGAAAGTTTGCTTAAACCTATTCATATGATATAATTTTCAAACTTGTAGGTTATGAACTGTCCGACGTTGATCCGTTGCCAAACGAAGACATCGATGACCATGAACATAACGGGAATAAGGAGCACGGAAAGGTGACTATCGGCGATGCTCATGTGTTCTCGCAGATCGGCATCAATGTGACCAATGAAGCGGGACAAGTGCATGTGCTGGATGGCAGGTTCGTAGTTCTTTGCATTTTGCTAGTCAGTGCGTAATTAGTGCAACCAGTTTACTGTGATTCCTCCCCCTTCCACACTCACTCAAACGCTACAGGGACATAGAAAATAACAACGATGACCAACATGAGGACGGCGATCAACACGGCAAGTGTAAGGTAAGAGGACGTTGAGGATTCTAACTGGGAAAATGGATTTTAATCAAAGTTCTTACTTGACAGCTCAAAAAGTATCTGATCTGGTTTAAGATTGCGATATTGGTCGTCGTTTGGGGCGTCTTCACAGCATTCCTGATGTCCAACAATGAGCACGTGGACCAGCTGAATCTGATAAGTGTTCCTAGAAATGGCTCGCCACGAGGTAAGTTTGTACCAACAGACACAAACACTTGGTCAACAGCCATTGACGTTATATCATGGCCACAGTCTTTTTCATAAATACCGCTACTCTGCACCGCGTGGGCCTAAAGTTGAAGGGTCCATTCCGTTTGCAAGAGAACGATGTCTATATAAATAACAGCGTACCGCTGCCGGTGCTGCAGATACAAGTGCTGCGCAGCTACTACGACAGCTTAGGCGTGGAAGTGCACACAGAGAACGTGTCCAAGTTGTGGCAACTGGATGTCGTCTATCCGGGGAACTTTGACGGCACTAAGGACACAAAGAAGGCACGTACCTTTGAGATTGCGCCTAGCGATGAGACTTGGCTTTCGCAGAGCAACTACAGTGAATTGAGTCTGGAGTTTGTGACAACCATCGATGGTGAGCTGCCGCTGCAGATCAACATCGACGAGTCGCCCATACACAAAAAGGAGGGTGTCATCTATGCGGCTGTCGTACTCTGTGGCCTTTACATAATGATCATCTGGGAGATTGTCAATCGCACCTTCGCGGCCATGATTGCTTCCACGCTATCAATTGGCATCTTGGCGGCACTCAACTCACGTCCTTCAATGGCCACGATTATGGGTTGGATCGATGTAGAGACGCTGCTGTTGCTGTTCGGCATGATGATACTCGTTGCGATACTTTCCGAGACGGGCGTCTTTGATTACTTAGCGGTGTATGCCTACAAGGTTAGTGACATATTCAGTATTATCCCTCTAAGTTGACCATCATATACTCTATGTCTGCTTTGAAGATTACTAATGGACATGTTTGGCCGCTCATAAATTGCCTGTGTCTCTTCACGGCTATACTCTCTTCCTTTCTGGACAATGTCACAACTGTGCTGCTTATGACACCAGTGACAATACGTTTGTGTGAGGTCATGTCGCTGAATCCAGTGCCAATACTCATGTGCATGGTCATCTACTCGAACATTGGCGGTGCACTGACACCTGTCGGTGATCCGCCGAATGTTATCATCGCCTCGAATAGTTACATATCGAAGAATGTAAGGATAAGCTAAGCTGCTTACAGTTGTGTTGTTAAATGAAAGTCCAAATGTTTCCTTTGCAGGGTGTCAACTTTGCTGTCTTCACGTTACATATGCTGCCGGGCGTGTTGCTCGTCATGGTCCAATCCTATCTCCAGTTACGCATCAAGTTCCGTAACATTGCCGATCTGCAGTTCAAGGATTCGCCCGAGGTCGAAGAGTTACGTCACGAGATACATGTGTGGAAGCGGGCTGCGGCCAGTTTATCGGCCTATTCGAAGGACGAGGAGCTCGTACGTCAAACGCTTATGAAGAAGGTCAATCGACTAAAGCGTAGTCTCAAGAAGCGTATGTCGGCTGTGATTGAACCTGCGCCTAACTATCAACAGACGCTGGAAAATCTTCAAGCAAAGGTCAGAATCATCATAAATGTTTGGTTATCAGTTGCTTTGACATCTTTTGATCTTCCAGTATCCCATAAGGAACAAAACGCTGCTAGTCAAATGCACCGCCGCTTTGGTCTTTGTCATCAGCCTTTTCTTCTTGCATTCGGTGCCTGAGCTGCAGCGTCTCTCACTCGGCTGGACTGCGCTCTTGGGTGCCATCTTCCTGATAATACTTGCTGACATTGAGGACATGGAAGCAATTCTGGCGCGTGTCGAGTGGTCTACCTTATTGTTCTTTGCAGCGCTCTTCATACTCATGGAAGCGCTTACGGAGCTAGGGCTGATCGAATGGATTGGCAATATGACAGAGAGCATTATACTCGGCGTTGGTGAGGAGCGACGTCTAATGGTCGCCATTTTGATTATTCTATGGGTGAGTGTGGAACTTTGTTTGAGTCGCTTGAAGATTATTGAGTACAAATATTGAAAACAGGTTTCTGCAATCGCTTCCGCGTTCGTGGACAACATACCGTTGACAACGATGATGGTCAAGATAACCATATCATTGGCTCAGAACAGCACGTTGAACTTGCCACTGCAGCCTTTGGTCTGGGCGCTGGCCCTTGGCGCTTGTCTCGGCGGTAAGTTATGCCACAGACATCATAATGAATGACTTCTTCATATAATATATAACTTCTTAGGCAATGGCACGTTGATCGGCGCCTCGGCAAATGTCGTCTGTGCTGGTGTTGCAGAGCAACATGGCTACAAATTTACATTCCTGCAATTCTTCAAGTAAGATTTCACTCACCTCCTTTCCTTATACCTTAGTCTTCTTAATTAATTGTATTGGTTTTGATTCTTGCAGAGTCGGCTTTCCAATCATGATTGGCAGCATTATCATCTCGACCGGCTACTTGTTGCTATCGCACTCGCTCTTCGCGTGGCATTGATAAACCATCAATTTGGTATTGGCCACGTGCCCAAAATCGGGCCAATGCTGTGCCATGCAATTACCTCGTAGTCACTGAAGAAGCTCTGTTATTGAACGCTAACATTTACCGTTAGTGTCAACGTTATGCACGGATTTGCACATGTTTCAAAGGTTTTCAATCGGTTCGAATGCAAGCAGATACATTCATATAAGCGCCGATACAGTACCAAACGAAAAAAAAAATTAATTTACAAAACAAAAACCGATAAAAATACAAGAATTTCAAATGTAGGGAACTTATTAATTAATTCATTTATTAATTAAATAATTATTTACTAAACGTGTATGTCAAGTGAAAATGTCATAAGTAAAAATAATTGTAAGCAAATAAATCATAGCAAATTCTAAATGAGCATATGATAAAACAAAAACAAAAACAAAAAAACAGAAAACAAAACCAAAATCTATTTTTACACGTTGTTGTTAGATTAGTCTATAAATCTAAAGATAACAAAAATACAAAATACAAAACAAAAAACTAAAAAAAATCGCTGAACTGTGAGAATTTGTTAACTGTTTGTTGTAACTGTAAAATAAATCCTACATTTAGCAAAAAAAAACAAAAAAAGAGACACTTTTAGCTGTGATTTTTTAATGTTTTTAGAGAAAATAAACTCTTTGGCGGTCAAAGATCTTTATGCTGTCTGTGTTCACAACGAAATGCACACAAAGTCTTTGCGAAAAGTTATATTTGCCTGACAGTAACTTTTTATTTGCAGTTTTCACACACAAAATGCGCAAATAATTTGCAATCTCACTTTCAGTTACTCACGCAGTTGAACGACAAAACATTAAAAATACACAAGCATCATTGTTGTTGCTTCTACAGCCTAAACGTTCATTATATAATAATTGTTTTTGAAAAAAAGTTTTCACAGTTCATCAACAATGAAAATTGCTCATCGTCTGTTGCCACTTAAAGTTGCCGCTGCGTGTGTAAGCGTTAATTGACGAACGGACTTGATGACAGCGTGTAGTCGAGCTCAAAATGGGCGTAGGCGTGTGTGTGTGTGTATGTATGTGGCAGCTGTTATGCAAATTTTAATGACAAGTTTGAAGCGCAGTGAGCGTAAATTTTCAAAAATATTTATGTGTGTAAAACGTTTAGCAGTCCAACACAGTTGAGAAAGTAAGCGCTGAGATACAAAACATGCTACACAAGAGTCAATCCTTTATTTTTATTATCTTAACACACGCCCTTCACATACCACGACCAGTCGAGTCCATTGTCTTGAAAATTTTAGCTTGCGGCATTTATTATTAACCCATTAAGAAAATGATACGCCAAAAATGCTTCAATTATGCGGCGATGACGTTGGCGGCGACGACAACCTTTCACATCAACGCACTTGCAAAAGTCAAGAGGCCTTAATTTGCTGCCATTAGCCTGAGATGCGCAACAAAAATAAACAGAAGAAGAAGAAGCAAATTAAGATGTAAGCATAATGATCTTTTAAACAATTGACATAATGATGTTAATTTTTTTGTTGGTAAAAAAAACACGTCAAGAGAGCGACGTCGACGCGCGGCAGCAATGGCTGAGAGCATTTTGAGCGCTGCAACGACGCGCATGCGCAGCTAACGACGACATGTACGGGAGCGCCAAAAGGCAGAAAACGGTTTCGGTCTTTCGAAATTTTTGGGCTCCAAACAACTCTCGTTTTTAGTTGCGTTTCAGACGCGAGGCGTACAACAAGTCAAAAGTGAAGTGAATTGAAAGTGATTTTTGATTGTAAGACGGCAAAGCATTTTGACTTTAAGAAATTAAAATATTTGATGAATAAAAGTGCAACAATACAAATATAAATAACTATAATTTTAGTTGGAATTTATTGCCTTCTATTTATGTATTTAATTTAGCGGTTTGCATGACTTCTGACGCGCACAGAGTGAAATTGAATTGAAATTGTTGCGAATACTTTCGTTTTCGTTTGAGCAAAGTTTTTTATTTATTTAGTTAGCGTAGTGTGAATCAAATGCAAATATTTGTGCGCTGTAAAAAAGTGTCTAATGAAAACTTACGATATTTTTTTTACTGCTATTTGTGCTAATGTTGGCTTAAAGCCGTAGAGAGTCAAGCGTCGAGGCCGCTGCTGACCAAGTTCGACATAAGTTGACAATAAAAATGCGCAGGCGCAAAGCAACATTGAAGTCACACCACAACACAGCACAACAACACGCCAAATTGGCTCAGAAAGAAAAAAAATGAATTTCAAAAATGCCGCTCGAAGCAAAAGCAAAACAGAAACAAAAACGAACGAAATCAAGTAATGTGAAGTGAAAAAAAAAATGGAAATGAAAAAAATCAGTCATTGAACAAAAGTGAGAGTGATTTCCAAACATTGTGTTTTTTTTTTTTTTGTGTTTTATTTAACATACTCAAATATTTGTACGCAAAGCGAGAAACAAAAACAAAAACGAAGAAAAAATGCACGAAAAACAAACTCAAGCTGAGTGAGCGAAAGAGCGCGCGGGCGCAGCTTGAAAGCAGAACTGGAAAAACCAAAAACTGAAAAAAATCATTATTGGCCAAATTCTTGCGACATTTTGGCGCAAAAACGACTTTTTGTTTGCGCAACATGTTGCACACTTGCGGTGTTTTTCCTTTTTTTTTTTTGATTGAGAAGTGTCGTAATCAACTTTTTGTAACAAGTTACTTGTATCTTGCAGATATGCTGACCACACAGCACGAAAACTATAAACTTTAAACGTGCAACAAACCAAATGTCTGTGAAGTCTTGCTGCCATGTTCGAGTTTTGGTCAAGACGTCAACGCGTTTTTAGCCTTTGGCTGCTATTACTTTTCAACTGTCTCGGTGAGTAAATCACTTGTTCATTAAAAATTAAATGTGCCGAGACTCTTTAGAACCGGTTTCATCACTCGAACTCGAGTCCAATGTATGCATAAAAAAGCCGCAGCATAGATGAAGTTATTGTTGTTATTGTTGGTGTTGGAGCCGGACATTGTGTCAAGGTCGTTTGGTATTTGCTTTTGTTGCTTGTTTTGCTGCTTGTATCTTTTATCGCTGCTATTAGGCCAAACAACATATCTCAAAATTATTGCTTGAGACATTTATAAGATCTTTAGTCAAAAGTTGTTTCAGAGCTTGTGCGCATTATTATTTGAGCTTTTGAACTACGAAGATATAACAAACTAAATTAGCTTGTAGAAATGTATCTGTTGGTAATATATGTACATATTACATGATATAAAATCTACTAAAACAAAAACATGTAAAATAACTATAAAATAAGACATCAGTGTCACGTAACAGCTTGAGAGGCGAACTCTCGCCGACAGACATTTTTGGGTATCTTTGGGCAGATACTCTCATTTGAATATTATATAACTTAAGTAAACAAATATTTACTTGTTTGCACTCAACAGTTCAACAGAGCGAATCTTTCGTTGTGCCACAGGAGCTGCCATCGCTTCTCTCTGTAATATACTCAAATATACCAATCGTCAAGAAAGGTAAGCGATACCCAACAAAAGAACAGATACCAAAAATCAACTTATTTTACTTTTTATCACTTTAGGCACCGATTCACGTCTCGGTTTCGGCTACCGACTCGGTGATCATGCCGATTTCCAAGTAGTCATTGAGCTCGGTCCGCAAAAGAATACCCGACCGCTTGGCGATAATGCAGAGGAGCAATCCTTTAGTAAACGCCAAACGACGCCAGAGGAGTTGCGCATGCTGCAGAGACAACTTTTAAAGCAGCAAATACGACAAAAGCAAGAGGAATATCTAAGTTCAACGGAACGGACGGCAGCTACTTGGCTACAGTCATGGTCACAGGACATGAATGGACCGATGGCGCAGCCGTCGTCTAAGCCATTGCAGAAGACGAAGACAAAATCACAAGGCTCATTTAAAATAGCGCAAACACCGAAGCCGCCACTGCCTACACAACCTAACATGGAAGCGCAGGCCGTAGCACAACTGCAACAACTGTACAAAATGGCCACATCCACGACGGAGGCAACGTCGACAACGACAACAACGAGCAGCACAACAACGCCTGCACCATTCAAAGGCGGTCGCCTTAACTTAGGCGGACCTTCAGGTTTCAAATTGCTACCGCCGGTTTTGACGCAAGAATCGAATCTGTTGACAATTGGCGAGACGAATACGAAAACGAAAAGCGAAATCACGAAAGAATTGATGGATGTACGCCTGGAAGATGAGGCAGCAACGCCATGAACGCTGCTGTATGCTATTGGTGATATTTTAGTATTGGATTTTCTGTAAATGATGCGAAAATAGTACAATTTATGAAAAATTGAAAACAATTTGGATTGTTATATAGTTGTTTATCTTATTAATTGAGGGAATAAAATTGTATTTAAAAAAGCGTTTTGCGTTGAAGGCGCCAACACCGAGTCAGTGAAAGAGGCATTTATGTGTCGAAGAGGCATTTGCTTCAACAAATTGACGCAGTTGTTGCAGAAAACGAAATGACACGGTGAGGGCCAAATTACGAAGCCGCGTTAGTAATGGCCGGCTCAATGTCGCTTGAAGTTGCACCGGCATTCGGGTTAGGTCAATATGGCGGACTCCCCCTAATTCAGCGGTGGGCAACAAATTTCAAAAATGGCCCTCTGTGAGACAACTTTAAAATATAGCCACAAGCAACACCTGAAAGTTTTAACCCAGCAGTTCTCGTTGTGTCAATTGTCCACTTTTCGATAGTCTAGACTGTACCTCAACTATCGAAATTAGGACAGAATTTAGACAGTATCAAATTATATAGAGTACTTCTATTAGCAAACTAGTACCCAAGTGTCGTATTCGTACAGATAACACCTACGTAGTGACTGGATAGCATGAAAGCACCAGTGTTCCCAATTTGAAAATGGTGCGTTGTATTTTAATACAACAAGACCATGCTTACGCCGAGTCTATTTCCAATTCGAACTACATTTTTATTTTTAAATTTAATTTTGATAAGTTCGTTTCGTCTAAACATCAATAAAATTCGGCGCATGCTGCATCAACACCGAGTCGGAAAATATTTACATCTTGACCGCGCTTTAGAAGCTATTTTCTCAAATCTGCAAAACCTCTGCTAGCTCTGAAATTACAAATTTTCGATTGAACTGACTGATGACACTTCCTAAACTATGTCTACATCTATTCTGCAACGGGCGCACATGCACATGACACATGACAATTCGGCCGAACACATGCCCCAAAATTTAAAAAAATTTTATTTGAATTCACTAAAATTTGCATACTCTTCGGCATAATTGAAATAACCGACTCATGGCATCCTAATTTTGAACCGAACATACGGCACTTCATTTCCAATCGTTAGCTGTTACCTACTGTTACCACACTGTTACCACACTGTTACCACACTGTTACCACAATGTTACCACCCGTTTTAATTCAGGGTCTCTCAATTTCTCTCTTTAGCCCTGTTAAAATTCTGTTGCTCTCTCAAAAACTCGAGAGTGCATGTAATTTATTATTCCATATTTTTGGGTTGCGCTTAAAATTGATTATTTTTCAACAACAAAACTCATTCATTCATAAATAAATTATTTGAAATTATTTTGAAAATGGCTTAAAATAGATAAAGGATATCTCTTAAAAATGACTTCGTTGATTAAAATGTATCAGCGCAGTTATTTCTAAAGGAGATTTGAAGACTAATATTTGAACCAGACAGAGTTAAGCATAAAGGCACCAGTTTGATCAAAACAATTTCAAATAAATAAAATTTATCAAATATCAAATGTTTCTATGTCGCCTGCTCTAGCTCTGAGTTTAGTGTGCAGGACTATGGAACCGAAGGTAACTAGACGAAAGTGGTAGAATTGTGACAATTGACCCCTGCCTATGACATCCCCTAGTAAAACTCACCAGTTGAAAGCATTGAGAGTAGATTGAGCTGGCACTAGTAGTATTTACATTCAAACTAGTTCCGACCTTAGTTCTGTACTAGATCGAAGTACTGCTGGGAAGGGGGTATTCTAGGGTAGAAGCCTCAATTTTAATCGTTTTTCATCGCACGATAAAAAAAAATGTAAATATACATATATAATATTCCTTGTAGTGTCTGAAAAAAATGGAAAACGCAGTTGTTCCCAGGAAAGATGAAAATTTTTCACAAAATGGCGACGACTCAAAACTGAATAATGGTTTTTTACCTATTTTTTTTACCTTCGTCGACTTCAATGTTATAAATGGAGTGGGTAAAGAAGTCTCAAAGATGGGTCACGTAAATTTTGTACTTATAAATTAGAATTCAATTTCAGTTCTTAAATTACTGGAAACAAGTGTTTCAAATAAAATATTAAAAATTTTGTTGTTAGTTCCAATATTGTCCCGCCTTGAAATCCACAAGCCTCAACCATGTTAGAACACTGATGATATATTTGATTAAATATATTTATACACCATACTTATTCTGGTAATTCCTGAATGTTGAAATAGACGCTAATCGCCTTCTTTGGCAGTTATTTGTTCAAAGTAATTTTTGTATAATCTTTATTTAAAACTTAAAGTCATTTAGGTGGTTCACGGTTAGTTGTTTAACTGTTTTGTTTCAATAAAACAACATATCAACAACAAAAAGTACTGTTGAAAGTTTTTAAATTTGTTTGTCGATTTTAGATAAGTTAATAAAATAAACAAAATTAAAGCCAAACAATCAACCGTAAATTTCCGAAATATTTAAAAAAAATATACAAATATATATGTATGTATAAATAAAGTATATCTTGATTAATAATTAGCTTATAACTAGACATACATACATGACATTACAATTTATGATACTTACAAACGATTTAAACTAATTTTGCACAAATCGCATTTTCTAATATTTTCGGATTTTCCTTATAATTTTCGTCTTTTTCTTTTTTTTTCTTTTGTACAATCAAACGCAACATTAAAATCGCTGGGCTTTGTGCAAAAGTGTACATTGAAAATACTATTTTTAACAATTAAATGTATAACAGAGAAGACATTTTAGCTACTAAAATAACATATAATATTATAATTATGACAAATTCGCTTAAATACAAAACTAAAATTTGCATTCAAAGTAAATATTACTTATACGCGACGTGTGCTCAAATATACACAAAAACGAGACAACGGCGATTTTTAAAATTTTAGGAGTTTTTTTTTTGTGGTTTTTCTACAGTTATGTCTTTCATGTTATGTTTATGAGTTTCCATTTAATTCCTGCAAACTTTTCAAGATTTTCCAACTCAACTTCGCGAGTTAAGCAGCTCGTAGTCAATTGACAACTCAAGTTTTCACAAATAATGTAAATATAAAAATACTTATATTATATTGTCGTATCTACAGGATACAGGAAAACCATTTCGGGTGGGATAATGCGTGTTAGGATGTGATTCTGTGTAAGTGTGTGTGCTTTTTAGCGAAGCAATTTTGGCATCGACTTCACAATAATTGCGATTTTCAATTTGTGATTTTGTCTTGCTTGAGTGGCACGCCTTCTTCTTGTGCAACAACGTCGTTGACCTTCCTGCGCTCTGGCGGATTGTTCCAGGGCTGCAACTCGCCAGTGCCCATCACAAGGTAAACGAGCGCAGCAGAAATATAAGTGCAGGCGAGCACCCAGAAAACGATTTGCCATTGATGATATGATTTCTGTAAGCAAGAGCAAGTTAAGTTACTGATGCAAATAACATGAAGAACCTGTAATTGAAACTTACATTTTCATAAGTCAAAGCGCCAACCATCCATGTGGAGAGAAAACCACCGAAAGACGAAAGTGTGTTGGCCATGCCGAAAATGGTGCCACTGAAATTCGGCGCAATATCCAAGCCATTGCCCAGATAGCCCGCCGTGACGGCGCCGTGCGTGAAGAGCGCCAACGTGAAAATGGTAATGGACCATGTGGCATCGTGGCCGAGATAAACTTGTGCAATCATGAGTAGACCGGGCGGTATCAGCGCTGCATAATGAACAAAGAAAGTAATGTCAAACGAAAGTTTAGATTTAAAATATATTATGATAGCTTACCAAATGAGGTGAAGATCTTACGCGTTGCTGTCAAGCTGAAGGTGCCACGCTTACACAGATGATCAGCCAAGAAGGAAGAAGCTAGCGCCATGATGTATTTACCGAGATAAGGCAACGATGAGAAGAGACCATTCTTTTTGATATCAAACTGAAGTATTTGCGCCATGAAAGTTGGCAATTGGTTGACAACAGTAAAGAAACCGAACACAGACAAGCCGTGCGTAATGATGATAGCCCAAACGGCAGGCGAGCTGAGCAAATCGAACCAGGGCACGTAGCTGGGACGTTTCTTGGAGGTCGATGTGCCGATTGCTTCCTCAATTTCGCGGCGTTCCTCGGGGGAAATGCGCGGATGCGTTGCCGGCGTCTCAAAAACGAAAGTAAACCAGCAAATAGACCAAATTAAGCCAATTGCGCCTGAAATGGAAAGTTTTTTTTGCTTATATTTAATATTAACTCAAACCAGAAACAGTCACTTAGACATTAATTAGCGACGTGAAACAAACACGCGCACAGACAATCATTACGTTGGCACGGTTGCATGCAAATCGTATTGATTGAAATTCTAAACGCATATTGGTCAGACCATAAAAACTGTCTGGGCAAACTTACCCGTCAAATAAAACACGCTCGCCCAGCCGGCAATCGAGATGAGATAGCCACAAACGGGCATGGTGATGGCGGCGCCCAGCGATGAGGCTAAAGTGAAAGTAAAGCGTTACGTGAATATTGTGCCGAAAAAAAAACATTGCTATGCAAATTACTCACCCATCATGTGTGACATGAACTTGGAACGTTCCATTGGCGGTATCCATACAGCTGCAACGGGATGTATTGCCGGCCATGAAGCGCCCAACATGAAGCCCAACACGACACGCACAATGATCAAGACAACGAAATGCATGTGCGCCGCCAGCGGCGTAATCAATGTAAGCAAAGAAGCCCAAAACATGGAATGTCCGAAGACACGACGACCACCAATCAGCTCAGCCAGACGACCGCCAGGCAGCTCAGTCAGTATGTAACCCCAGAAAAAGCTGCCCAAGACAAAGTTCGTCTGATATGAATCCCAAGGGAAACGCTCCTCTTTCACGTTCACAACATTGCTCGGCGTTGCAGGCGTCGTTGTTGTGATCGTCGTGGCAGTTGCATTGAGGCTGTCAATTGTAAGATTGCTGGTAATTTGCGGTACGGGATTTGTTACATTCGGTTCGACCATGTCCACAATAGCGATTGTGAGATTTACACGCAGCGCATAGTTCAGCATAAAGCCGAGCATTGTCAGCAGATTTAATACTTGGCGACATGATAATAGATCTATAACGAGAGAGCGCAAGCGAAAGGGAGAGTTAGTAAATAAAGTCACAGCACAAGTTCAAGTTAGAATGATTCCAGTTTTATCCGCTTTCATAGACAAATCGCCTCAGATGTTGTTAAGATTGTGATTGTGGTTTTTTTGTTTTTATTATTTTGCGCTAATAAAATGTTCATTATTATTTTGTCACGCATATTTAAACCATATTAATACAAATAATCGCTTATCTGTCGATCTCATTTGCGGTGTATCTGTCGTGGGTCATATAAATCATCGGGCGGAATATTTTTCGTCTCGCGCGTCATGATAAGCACATTTAAGGCGTATTTAGCATAGTATGTCTGCCTAAACTAAAGATGTTTGCTTCACTTAAGAAGAACGCTATGTAAACTGATGAAATCTGCTACGGAAATTGCACATCGTAAGAACAAATCCAACACGGTTGTGCAAGGACACTTGAAACATGCTAAAGCCGCATATTAAATCGATAATCAACTTAATTAAAACTTGACTGAAACGCACAAAACTGAAACGACAAACTGATAATGATAAACAACGACAAAAAAAAAAAAAGACTCCACTCATTCTTTACTGACCTCGATAGATACTATATTTATGCGCATTTAATGCTTAATCAAAGCTCATAATTAAAATATGCTGATTGACAACGCTGAGTAACCTCGTTCGCCCGCACATTTCGCCCTGCAACCGCCGTCCTTTGCCAAAATAAACAAAAAACATGTACACCACGCATGACGCTAAAAGCACTTAAAATTATTTACGAAAATCCAAAATGAAGATACAAACAAAAAACAGTTTCGTATTACAAAGAAATATTCAAAACTTATGAACGTCATAATGAGCCAAGCGATTATGATGATGCAAAGGTAATCGGCATGACTCAGGTGCATGCGCCGCCAATGGGACAAACGGACAGACAACTCATAACAGATACAAACTGGCATAATCACCAAAGGTGCCATGTACCAACATTAAGTGATGGCAAAGGTGTTCGTTCATTTACTTTAAGAAAACCAACAACAACAACACACATTTTGGCATGTCATAAAATTGTGTGTTTAAAAAAAAAAAACAAAACTAAAAAAGGGAAAAGAAATTAAAATCGCATACAAACGAAAATGTCATTGAACCTTCGATTTGGTTTTTGTTACCTGTTTTGAAAATGACCAACAAAAGCATCTCAACGCATACAATTTGAAGTATTCTCTTAATGAACTGAACTAATTTATTATGCATTCTGTTTCTTTTTTTCCATTTCATTAACATTTAATTTTGGACTAAAAACAAGCTACAAAAAAACTGCAATTATGCGGAATTAAGTTAAGGATTTTTACGTTTAAGCAAAAGTGTTGAATGGAAGTTCTTTACATTCTATGTTCCAACTCTCCAAATAATGCACATTAGCTCATAAGAGACTGAATGTTTGTGAGTGGAAAATAGGCCCTTCAAACAATTTTTCACAAGCACAAATCTATCTATTTATCTACATACCTTTTTATCTAAATATATATTACAACAAATAATGAAATTTGCGCTTGTCAACTTTCTTTTGTATTGTTTTAGTAAAATATACGTTGGCTTATCTTATTAAACGCCATTCAGTGCAACACAGTCTGTCTGACAAATAAAAGTCATTCGATGAAATATATGTATGTAGTAACATTATCAGTCAAGTTTGGGCTTAACGGTGTTTGTACTAATTTTCAATGGAATAGACAACAAATAAAATTGTAAAAAACTTGTCTAAGCGCCACGCCTTCTTTTCAAATACAAGTACGTGCTCAATAAAATTAACAAGCGCATGCTAAATAAAAAAAAATATAAAATATTTCGCTAAACACTCCAGTGTTGTTGTTGTTGGTTTTTCTGTTGTCGACTAGCTTAGTTAATTGCATTTCGAACGTATTCCGTTGTCTAGACTAAAAAATGAACCACAAAACATTTTTATTATCATCATAAAATGAAATAAACGATCGAGCGAAACGACTGAAAGACTCAACGATGTTATGACACTTTAAAAGTGATTTGAAGTTTCACACATACACGAATTAAAACTCATCTAGCAGAATCTTTATAAAAAACTGCTAATATCTTATTCAATAACCAGAAAAACCTGCGTTCATTTCAGACTCAAAAAGCTGCATGGACATTACCTGCATATATACATACATATATATTCATGCTTCTATAACAGAATTTTCTGTTTTGTAGCAAGAGATACAAAATTTTTCTAGTTGTTTACGCTTATGTGCACTTGAAAGATACAAAGCAAAAAAAAAGAAGAGAAAAAATTCAATTAGCAAATATTTTGCTTATGAAAAACAAAAAAAATTAATAAAATTAATGCGTAATTACGTCAATGGCAACGACGTCGGCGACAAAACCGTGAACTTAATGAAAACGTGTGAAAATTTTAGCTGTTGTTTTGTTAGCTTTTTGAAGGACAGCGCAAAGAGAAAAAGAACATGCGAAATACGCAAAAAGTTGACGTGAGTCACTGAAGTGTTCCTTTAATTGTATTGAATATGCTAACACGTTTGTTTAAATAATATTAAAAAGTGGAAGAAAAATTGTTAAAAATTCTTAGAATTCAAAGTCAAAGTATGTAATTTTTATCAGATTAGCAGTTGTATGCTATAGTCTGCTACTCAGTTGAAACATGTTGTTTACAGCTCTACTTTTTCGCTCTCGGCGCAATGATGACTCAAAGACATACAAGTTGTTGTGCTAATGTGGCTCAAAAGTATCATTTATATAAAGCGCTGCGATTTCTTAGAAAAAGTAATAAATAAATTAAAAATCGGTGCTTTGCCCTTTGTTTTTGTTGGTTTTTATTAATGGGAATTTTTTTGTTATTTGCACTTTTTTGCTTAGTACTTTGTGCTCCTCAGTTTGATATTTTTTTTATAATTTTATTTTGACATTTGAACAAATTTGAAAAACATTTTCGAACAACAAAATTTAAATGCAAAACAAGACAAGACAAAAACACAATGAACCGAGACCAAAAACAAAACCAGTTCCACAGACAAAAAACGAAATTAAATTCAGCGATAAAACACAGACAAAAATAAATTTATAAAAAAAATCCACCCAAAAATGATGTTTCGGGGGCAAACGTGATACGAGAATATTTTTGGTTTTATTTTTATATTTTTCAACTTCTTTTTTTTTTCTAAAGACAAATCTTGAGACAAACATGTGAGTAGTCGGGTGATCAAATGCTTGACTGTATTTTTGATCATTGATCACCTGAGCTAAGCTCAGCGCACTTCAGTATAGCTCGTTTAGCAAAGTCATTGAGTTATTGATAAGTCATTGCCTTGCGTTGATGACTTTTGGCAAATATAAAAAATTTTGCTCAACACATGTCGCAAACGAGTTTTCTGAACCCACCAATCATACTTGTCTGCCTGTATGTCTTTCGGTCATAAAAATCTTTTACAAATGAAATTTATGTTTCTTTTTAATTAACTTTAATCATACTTTTCGCAGAAATACTGCCATATAATTTTCGTTTGCTGAGCATTTGATGAATTTTCGAAATTAATTTCGGGAGCGGCTCTCAGTGCAACTCGACGAAAGAGCGAATGCAATAGAGAGAGAGAGAGAGAGAGAGAGTGTGATGCAATTGAGTGAGAAATTTCTATTTGCGTATGTTAATGGGCCAAGCAACATCGCTCGTCATATGCCCTTGCTGCATGTGCTGTTGTCTTTGAAATTTCGCTTTGAAATTGTCTCTTCAGTCAGACGCGTTTGTTGACCTTCAAAAATTGCAAAAAAATATCACTGAGTGCTTTGACTATCACAAAGATTTTTTTGTTATATGTAAGTTCATACGGCTAAGCTAACAACGTCGCTGTTTGCAACCTTTTATCGTACACGTGTCATAGCTCAGATTTCGCAGGCGTCCAAATGAAAAACAGAATATTTCTATGCTGACCAGCCCTCATGACAAAAACAACAATAACCACCAACAATAAAAATACATGCATGTGATCTGTGTTGTTCGTGCCTCAAAAAATTTTCCATTGATGCTTGAAAATAAAAACTTTTCTTTTAAATTTGTTTTCTATATTTTTATGTCTTCTTCTTCAGTCTTCTGGCGCCTTTTGTTAGCGACAAATAAATTGCGTCAAATTCCGCGCAGTGATCTCTTTACGCCGTTCGACGTCATCAAATGCCAGCAAATCGTTGAATGTTTGCCAAATTTTATTAGGAAAAGCACAATGCCGCCCACCGGTTGCTCATTGCCCATGAAACAGGCCCCAAAATGAAATAATACATGCTATGAACATCGGGGACAATAAGCGATACATACACACTTGTATGCATGTGGAGATATATTTTTAGTGGCATATAAAGATAAAATAATCAAAGCGCTGACACGCCCACAAAAATTTACTGCTTCAAGTGCGCAATGAAATCAAATAAATCTTGTTCATTTATTGTTTTTATTTTTTTTTTTGCAATAAGAGGAAAAAAATCTAATACAAATTCAACTTCACATTTGCACGTCAATCAATTTGTTTGTTACTTGTTATTTGTTTGTTCGCTTGTTGTTCGACTTGTCAGACGTGTTTTTTTTTCGCCTTTTATCGCTATCTCACTCTTTCTCGATATGACTAGATTCGATTCGAATCAATTCGATCCATTGCAAATCGATTCGACTTGAAACGCGTTGAGTGCTTTTATGTTTTGCCTTGTTTTGTTTGGATTGCATTTTTGTTGCCTTTGTTTTGCGCGCATTTCCGTTACAAACTTATTATCTATGCACATTTTTTTTTGTTTTATTTTGCGGAACTGGCCTTGAGTTTCTCAGGCATTCAAGTTGTTTGTATCTATTTACATTATGATTTTTTTTTTTTTTTTTTTGCATTTACACGAAAGTATTTCACAATTACAACAATGCATTTATATCAAGTACAATAAACAGTTTTTTATTTTTTAAATTTTTTATTTCGGTATTAGTCTGATTAATTATCTGGCGTGTAATTGTCGAGGCTATCATATTTAATTTTTGTTTTATTTTATTTTTTTATTAACATTTACAAAGCACGGATTACTGTCAATTAACTTGTCTGCGGGTGTGTCGACTACCGCCTCCTCCACGCCTGCCCAATACCATAGCATCTTAGCATCTCAGTTGCCTTGCCCTCAAACTATGCATCACAGATCTGACACACGACAGACAACAATCTACAGTTATTGCATTCAATGGATGCGTAGCTTTTTTGATTCCTGTGGAAAATTTCCATGCGTCTGAATGACGTTCACAATTGCTCGCGTCAATTGTCGCTGCTGCTTCTTCTTCTTCTTCTTTGGTTGTCTTCATTGACTTTATTACATTGTCGCTGTCTCTGTCTAACAGCGTTAAAAGATGGAAATTTTAGTGATAAGAATTATACGTACGATTGTCATCGGCGCTACCGCTACCGCTGCGACTGCGACTGCGACTACTACTGAACTGAACTGCGCTTGTTGTACTTCATGCACAGTCCAAAGTTGAACTACTGTTATAGCTAATAAACATACATATATGTATGTTTATTAATATATGCATGCACGTATGTGTAATTCACAGCTTCTCAATTTCTAATTAACTTAATCTGCTGAAATTCTACGAAAATCACAATTCACATCTTATTAAGCTTCGTAGCTTTGAAATAATTATAGTTATAAATAAAAAAAAAAATTATCGGTTGCCATGTGACACTCAAACAAGTAAAAAAACAAAAAAAAAGGGGGCTCGTCCGACAAATCTCTGTGTGTATTCACATTAACATATACAAACTCAAAAAAAAAACACACACACACACATTAAATTAAAATGCAAAAAAAACTTTATATAGCAACACTTGTTGTTTTTGTTGTTGCCGTCAACGCCTCGTCGCCGCTGTTGGTCGTCGTTGTTGGTTTATCATATGACGTAATCTCTCTACAAAGCATGCGCTGCCACGCTGTCGCTTTGATGCAGTGTGCATGTGTGTGTGTGTGTGTGTCTGTACATTTTAAAAGATAATTCATTAAACAGGCCCCGGGCCTACAAAGGGAGCAACGATGAGACATGGGCGACTCGCAATAAAACAACAAAACGACAGAAATATTAATTGATCAGTAGAATTAAATCTACAAAATTAAGACACACTCGCATTTTGTAACTAACCAGAGGCAAAGCAATCAACAGACGGACAGACAGGCGGACGTAGGATCAATTCATGAACCATACCGGAACGTGTGAAACCCCTACAAGTCACTCCCCCTTGGCCAATATAGCGTTCGATCACTGATATTGTATTTATAGTCTTAGTAGGGCAGACAAGTCAATAAGCGCACGCGCGCGGTGTGGTCGGACAGGGGGGCCTGTCAGACAGACAATGATAACTTGGCTACATACATACACATATAGTAGATAGATAGGCCACGTACTGACACTGGCAGAGCAACAACGACACGCGCACGGGCACGGGAGATAGTCAAAGTTATCTCAAACGGCAAATTCGTTGTTTGTTGTTCGTAATTGCACCACGCGTTAAATACTCGTCCGTCCATCCGTTCCTCCGAAATAGAGCTTAGCTTATTTTCCTATCAATGTTACAGTCGAATGTGTTTTTTTTTTTTTTTTTAAGATCATTGAATTTTGTTTTGTCTTATCGCCATAAGCGTCTGTTCATCATCATCAGTCAGACGATCAGCCGTTCGGTCTACAGTTCAAAGTCATTTATACGATACGATACGATTCATTCATTACATTATATTTTAATAAGCGCGCGCGACTTGACTTGAACTTTAACTTTCGCAATTCCGTTGATTAGTTATTGACTTTTGTTTAATCTAATTGCCGCATAATTGCGTCAAGAACTAGAAAATCGCCAAACTGGCGCAAAGCGACATTTTTTTGTTTCTTTTAATTTCGAATAATATTTGTGCAACTGTTCGACTTTTAAAATTATACTCATTGTGATAATTACACAAACAGCTTCGAATTTTGGTTGGATTATTTGACTTGAAATTATATTTTTTTCGTTTTTTTTTTTCGGCGCTGTTATTTAAATAATTACAAGGTTTAATAAAAGTGCTTTAATTAAGACGCACAATTAAAATAAATTATGATTAAACAATATTTGTTTATCATCAACAACAAGACAATACATCAAAAGATACGATAAAGTTACGATACATTGTGGTGAAGCACAAATTCAACATGTTCTATCACATTAGATACAGCAACGTCGAACTTTACACAGCTTGCTCTTCGCTTATTGATACGTTGAAACGTTATATCTAGATACATGTTGTTCAACAGCGTTACATTTTCTTTATTATTTTTTTACATACACACATCTATTGCTCTCTCGCTTTGTATATCACCGCCATTACATGGTCATATGTGATTCACTATTCACCTATTTACATACACGTTAAGCACGGCCAAATCTACGTTCTTTCGTATTGCTGTACATTTTTTACTATATATGTATATATTTTTTTAATCCTTAATGTTATTGCAAAATAACAATTGAAAACAACAACAATCATCTCAGCGTCAGACGGCGAAGTCAGACGTGCGAAGTTCAATGCAATGACAAATACTTTCGCATGCAGTACATATCGTATACTTTGCCGCTCGTGATTATCGCATTTATTCAGGTATCTCAATCATTATTATTGGTGTTGTTGTTGTTGTGATTGCTGCACTCGTGTAAATCTGAGTGTGTGTGTGTGTTTGATTGTGTTTTGTTGACTATTAAAGCAATTACTAGGTTAATGGCGTTTATTGTAGGTGTAAATTGCATATTTAACAACAAGTTTCCATTCCCATTGACTTAATGCAATTACAAAGAGGTTGACGGCATGCGAGGAGTTTTGTTGATTTAAAACTTTATCATGAATCATGTCCAAATTTGGGCGCGGTCTCAATAATGATTGACAAGGTGAGTAAAAGTACCAAACATGTCTACAGTTATGACCGTCAAATACAAGGCGAGCTTGAATTATTGCCAAAGGACACATAGGTGCATTAAAAAACTATCAACATGGCCCAAAAAGTTTAGTCAAAGAGATTTTCATACGTAATAAATATAAATTAGGAATTTACAAAGTCCCTGACACAAAAAAAACGTTTATTTCAGTTTTAATGTTCTTATGTTAGGCAGCGCAACACGCCACATACTGCAGTCTAGCATTCCCATACAGTAGACTGCGCGTCCAAGACTTTGTGTGGTATGTAACATGTGCCGCTATGTAACATATTCCAATTCTTTACTATACGTTTGCCTAATCGTTACTTCACACATTTTCCATCTAATCTTCTCAGCATTTACTTGAAACCTTCATGAATCTGTGTCGCCATTTTGACGTCTGCGTTCTAATCATCATCATGTTCAGCACCATCATCATCGCCGTCTTAGGTGTTAATCAAGCATTTAATTTGAGCAATCATAACACTTTAAGTCAATACTGAGCGCGTTTGATGTCATGTTCAATGTGCGAAGTGAATATGAATATGCGCGCTATTTCATTATTACTTATTTATATTAAAAGCAACAACATTGTAAGAAGTCTATTAGACGTCTAACCGATTCAAACTCATTCAACTGCGCATTAAAAACGCACACGCTTCAAATTATTGTTCATTACACTTGACTGACTGCATTAATCAACACTGACGCTCAACCGATTTGCCGATTTATTGCCGCCTCCGCCAATCAGGAAGTCTTGACACGCAACAAACAACATAACAAAAGGTCAACACTGAAGGACGCGGCAGCAAAGGACCTTCGCGCAAGGACAATGTAAACTTTTAATTGGACAAAGCAGTTAATTTTCAGATTAGTAAATGAACATTGTGTGCAACAACCTTCGGATTTGTCAACAATTTGTACAAATTGATGATGATATAAACTTTAACGAGCTCAGCTCTGACATACAATGCGAAATGCGACAAACATTTGCAATCAATTTCCAGCAATTTTATCGATAAATGATTTGATTTCAATTTGCGTGCACTCAATTGAAATGCCTTCGTCACCATATAAGTATGTAAGAGCACATGTAACATGTTTGTCTATTTATGCAACGTTCTTTCACAAAAGTAGCTCAATGTGCGCGCCAATAACAACGCCGCGCCTTTGCGTTTGGGGACACTTGAACGGCAAGTTTTCTTTTACTTTTTTTTCGCCATAGACGTGCCACAATTTGTCAACGTAAATTTGCGTGAGTATGAGTGTGCGTGACACAAAATAAAGGGGCTCGGCCGCAACTGTCACCTCGTCGCGCCCCCTTTTGGATATGGGTGCACACCCCTTGAAACAGTTAGTGTTCAATAAACAAATTTATTATTTTGTTTGTCTTATTTTTTGCGGTCAGCCAACCCGTCAAATTGTGAAACTGATATGGTATTTATTTTCTTGTTGTTTTTGTAGTTTTTGTGCGTTGAAAACTGAAACTTGTTTCTGGATTTCTCATAATTGGGGCACAAAATACGCAAATAAACAAATGTCAATTTCATATTGCAAATAGATAAACAAAATTTGAAGAGTTACAAATATTCTGTGCGTCAAAGAAGTTGTATATATTAAATACTTACTGCCAATTCTGCTGCCAGTCGACTTCTCTGTATTAGACATGGTTTTAGTTGCGCTGCAAAAGAGTACAAGAACATTGAAAATATATAAATATCACTGACGTCAGCAATTCGTTTGATGAATGAAAGTATCGAAGTAACTTAAAGTCATTCATAAATGTGTACTTATGAATGACTTCAAATAGAGTATCTTTTTGATGCATTATGTGATAAGCTCTCAACAAGTTTTAATTAAAGTTGTCAGTTGCACAGCACAATCAATTATTGTCACTCACTCGCGATTGTTTAAAGATACATTTTGGTTGAAGATACGTTTTATTGAAAAACACTGATGTATCAATATGGTCTATCAGTCAATAATCAATAGACGAAATCGTTGCTAATTAAAGCGACTAAATGATATATTTAAAAATAGCACACTAATTTATTAAAAATATAAATTTTTGTTGTTATTGTTGATGTTGTTGTTTTAGCACTTCAACGCACGAACGCGTGCTGCCAGCGGCAAAGATATGAACATTTTTTTAACTCTTTCATTAACGCCAAGGCAAAAAATGAGTTCATAATGATCATGACTAAGAAGAAGAAGAGGCATTCATTCATACACAGACATGCTATCTACATTCACACATGTATGAATTATCGTAGATACTTTGCATTGAGCTGTTAATGTTTATTGCTATTTTACATATGCGTGCAAATTTGAGCATTTGTGTTGACAGTAAATTTACATAATTGCCGGCGACGAACAAAAGTTAATTATGCCAAATTGCATTCACCGGCGTCAGCGAGCGCAGTCAATGCGTTCTTAATTGCGTAAATAGATGACGCCAACGGCGACGGCAACGTGTTAAAAACTACACAAGCGTCAATGTCAGACAGTAAGATATATTTTGAGATATGCAAAACTTATTTGGCACGTGAAATGCCGGCGTCAGGTGACGACAACGACGACAACGACGACGACGACGCAGACGTCAAGCGCTTCCGTCGTTATCGAAGACATACGAATACACACCCCTCGCTTAGTTCGAAAAAAAAATTATCAGCCGTCAAGCGGCAAGAAAAAAATGGCTACGCAAAAACAACATAAAATAAAAAGCGAACCACATGAATTTGGCCATCAATTAACTTGGCAAACAGAGTCACGCATATGGCCATAATATTATTATTTAAATGCAATCTTAACGCTTTTGACAACAAGCATTCTTTTTTGTTATTTTATGTCACTTTGCAAATATTTAATATTCATTGTGGCGCCTTATTATGACTGTTTGTTGTCTTAGTCATACTTTGATTAGACGAAATACGAAATGAACTATTGTGAATTTGTATCCTTAATTGTCTCTTGATGATGGGGACAGCTCAGTTTAGGACCAGTCATTTTGTCCTTGCTCAATTAGTTAGTCCGTGTGCAGGCGCTGTTTGGAAACAACAACAAATGTCAACACACGCGCTCGCACACAAACACACACACACACACACACACAGAGAGACTTACATGTGCCTAAAAATGGCCCTGACTGATTCCGCAATGTCCTCATGTCGTCATGCACCGCCTACACATTTTCTTCTAATACACTACACATATTTTTTTTATTCATAGTATTTCCACAAATCGATTCAATTTGTAACTATGAATTTCTGAACCTTAAAAAAAAAATCCTCCCATAAGTACATACATATGTACGTGTATGTATGAATGTATGCCTTCTATTTCAAGTTGGTAATGATTTCTAGAAGGAAACCCTTTAACTACTGAAAGTATGTTGACCAATGAATATTTATAACAATTCTAGCTTATCGTCCAAGTTGAGTCTTTTAATTGAACACGAATTGATTGTGCAAAAGAGCTTTGAATTGTATGAAAGTATCTAAGTAAATTCTAAAAAAAAAAAAATCCATGCACTCACCTGACACTTCAATTGAATAACAAATTATTTTGTGAATAAGTTTGTTTTTTAAGCACTTTACTTCTTGATTGGCGCACAAAAATTTCACTTTTTTCTCTGTTTAATTATTGAAATTAAGTTTTACTTTGTTCTCTTATGTTTTTTTTTTTTTTTGTTTGTTTTTTTTTTATTTGATGTTGCGATCAAATGTCACTGCCAAATTGAAACCAACAACAAGACAGGAACAGCGAAGCAACAAGTGCAAAATACAGTTACTTTCACACTTCGTCTTCTTCACTTTGTGCAGTTGTTGTTGTTGGCCGGCAGAATAGCACTTCTATGATTTTTTTTTTTGGCTATTTGACTTTTTTATTTTTGTAGTTTTTTATAAAATTAAAAACGCCTCCAAAACCGTGTACAACGAATTTATTTCAAAATTGTTTTCAATTTTATTTGATTTACGTTGAAATTTTACGAAAACATTCAAAAATAACTTAAACGCATTTATTACACGACGAAAACTTTTATTTTTTATAAATAAAATCTTTGGTTGTCACTTCTTCTGCTTTGCACATTCATACAATTTCGAAAACTTGGCAGCAATAAAACGAATAAAAATCGAGTCTCTTTTTTTAAATAAAAATAAAAATTTTTATTTTAGCGCTGAGTTGAAAACCGGGTTGAGTTGAAGAGCACAGCCAATAGTTTGAATTGTGCTCAGCCCCTGAAACAAAATGAAAATGAAATGAAAAACAATGCGTGTTGGGTATTTATACAATTATTTAAACAAAAATTGCATTTTTCTGAAATCTTTGACAACTTAAAAGCAATAGACGCATTATATTGTATTATGTTTCAATGAAATGCTCACAACTTGCGCGCATTAAAAATTAATAACGACAAAATGAAACATCAGAAATTTACACATTGATTTGATGTTTGTAACAATGAAATCCACTGTCATTTTAAGCTTTACAATATTCATAATCTTAAGAAACTGTTCCCATGATTTTGTTTAGGAACGTGATGGTATGAAACATTGAATGGCATGTAAAAAAAACAAAAAAGGAAACGGTATATATGTAGTTGAATATATGCATGTTGTGAGAATGTGTAAGTGAGAACGTGTTGCTAACTGCGAGGGATGCAATATACATATGTATATGCGTTAAACAACAACAGAAACATTTGCAAAACTTATTTTTTAACTTATTTATTTGTTATTTGCTGTCTTAGCGGCAGCTCCAACCTGTCAATATGATTTTAAGTGCATAAGTATAAGCATTACACTCACATACACAATGATGAGATCTGCTATTATCCAGATCTGATCAAGTTAATTAAGACGCGCTGCTAGAGCAGTCGTTGTATCTGTGGTTGCGATCGCTGTCATTATGCAAGCCGCACAAAATAACAAAAACAAAAAACACACACACGCGGAACGGTAAACAGCGCTTTAACGAATGATCGAATGATTAATAATGTAAAGTACATAAACAAATAGAAAAATTTATTGATTTCATTTAATGAAACGTAAACATGAATCATTAAAACATTAGCTAATGTCAGACATAGAATTTGGCGCGCTAAATTCAAAACAAAAACAAAAAAAATCTTTAAGATATAAATGCGGCATGTTTTACCGGTCGACACAGCAACGCAGCCTCAAGAACGTCAGGTAAAAGTTCAATGAATGAACTGAGTGTGTGATCGATCGCTCGTTCAATCGTTTTGTAAAGATGACCAAAACGTGTTTCAAACATCTGCTTAAGAACGCGCGCATGCGTTCAAGACACTTTTGTATCTTTCACTGTCAATCGAACCCTGCGCGACGCTTGCATCAGTCGTTTTCAGTACAGCACTTCAATTGAATATTTTTAATTTATTTTTTATTTTTTCGATAAATTCAAAGCCATTCACATTCAGTTCCGCTACACAAGTTCATTTGAAGTGCATTTGACTGTCGAACGTATAAGTTTTAAAGTGCTTATTTTTTTATTCAAGCATTTTATTTTCTATCAATCATTGATATTTCACAATGAATTAAACTTACGGTAAATCTTAGTCAGTCGGTCAAAAAAAAAAAAAAATAATAATTGTGTCAGTTAACAAAATGAAATGACACACACACATATGCACACAACCAAAAAAAAAGTATAGACAGTCACGTGTTTCCGTTCCTTTCGACCATTTTCATGCACTTGAAAATATATTTAAGCAAACGCGAATAATAATTGTGTTTAACGTTTATACTCATTATCACTGATGCGAAAATTTATGTACACATAACACATTATCCAACGAATCGACGATTAGTTTACAATGAAATTATTTTGTTGAAGCATTTTATTAGACAATTAGCGTCTTTTTTTTATTGTTGCGCTTTTTTGTTTGTTAGCCTTGTGATAATTTCACTAAAAAAAAACGACGATTACAAAAAAGTGTTTAAATAATGTTTTCATAAACGAATTACTGACTTGTTATTAACAATTGGTGCGTTAAAAAAGAAATTATTACTTATCCAATTACAATTAAAAATTTAATGGCGCTTTTGTTGCCACGACAGACAACCTGCTTCAGTGGGAAGGGCGATAGACACTTGTGGCAACAACGATTTGTCGAAGTGGCGTTGGGCATGGCAAGTGCCACCTGCGATTAGCAATTTCCATGCATAATTGCAACTGAATATTAATTTTTGCCAGTCAGAAGCAATTAAATCGGTTGTAACTTCAACGTTAAGCGAACCAAGTTGTTGGTTGGATGCATTTATAAAAATAGCAAGAACGACTTGATTTAATACACCATGTTCACAAATGCTTGCAAACAGTTGATGAACATGAAAAAAACAAAAAACAAAGAAAAATATGCGTGAGGCAACAAACAAGTGTGGAGTAGGCTAAAGTACACATTTCACTTTCATTTAAAACGCTTGAAAACATTTTGCAATGTTGCTTCTAGAGATGGTGTGCCTCACATGAAAAATGAAAATGATATGGCCAAGTAAGGACAGTCAACAGCAACAAGAACAACAATAACCACAACAACAACGCCATAGCAATAATGATGGAGCCAAGCGTAATAATAAATTAAAGTTCTATTTTTGTAATACAAGAAGCAACTAAGTCAGCTCACGAACGATTGACCAAAGATGGCCATGCTAGGTTGATTGCAAAAACAATAAACACAACAACAACAGCAGCAGCAACAGCTAAATACATTGAGTTAGACTTAAAATAGAAGTGGCAGCCAAAAACAACAACGACCAACGGCTCTGCAAAGTGGTTGTCATTGTTGTTGTAAACACAGCCACAGTATAACCAACTTGGCTTCATAAATGAGCATACAACAAAACAAAGAGATACAAAATTAAAAATAATATAAAACACAAATAAAAAAACAAAGTGAAAAAAAACAAACGTGCTACAAACGCGACAACAAGAAAACTTGAAAATAAAAAATGCAAATAAATGTTTAACGTGCATTCCGATGTTCGCAGCATGCGTCAACATTGCCAACCTCAAAATGCAGCGTTGTGCCTGCGCCACCGCCACTTGAGGCCACATTGGTCACGATTTTGCATTGAGCAGTGCCGCTATCGCCGGCATTGGCTGCACTGGCAGCTACGATGCGACAGCAACAACTGACAACGTCAATACGATATGCAGCTATGCGCAGTCGCACTCATCATTATCATCATCATTAACATCGCCATCATCATTATCGTCTTTTGCCAGTGGAACGATCGAGCGACGAGCCCCCAAGCCGGTTTGCATATGCGTGCGTCTTTCAATTCAATTACACTTGAAAATATTTTCTAGTTGATATCGTTGAATGTGCTCATGTTTAAAAACACGACATATCAAGTCAGTTGGTAATGAATGCTCGACGTCGAGATACTTTGCGTGACAGCGTTGTTTGTGTTTTTTTCATACTCTTGTCGCAGCGAATAGTATTATAACTTTCTCATAAAGTTTGTAACACCCAGAAAAAGGCACCTCCGACATGAAATTTTAAAGACTGTCTTCTTTTTTGTGCGAACTACAACGTGTACATATATTTAATCTGCCATGATCTGATTGTTTCTTTACCAATTGACTTGAAACTTCACCCTTATGTTTTTGATTAGGCTAGACAACTATTTTCATTTAATAACCGAGATCAATAATTCCCATATCTCAGGGATCCACTGAGCTACAACCATGAAAATTGGTATGAAAGCTATTCAGATAAAAAGAAGAGATTATTAAATTTTCAGCAATGCTGAAGATAACTTTGTTTTTTAAGTATAACTGCGCATTGTATCAATCAATGCGTGACACATTTATTTACGTTAATACTCTCGAAGTTGAAATAAATATGTACCTCACTATTTTGAGTTAGGGAAAAACAACGAGCCTCTTTTTTATAATTACGTCAATCAAACGCATACAAACACACTCATGTTCACATCAATTTGTACCGGTTTCATAGCCGTCATAAATCCCCTGCTTTCAGCATCGAAACACACAAGCTTGTATTATCTGTCTTTGAATCACCAATGTAGAATGATTTGTAAATTATTAAAAACAAATACTCAATTTATTTGCCTCGTAGCTATTCGCCAATCAACACAAATAATAATATACATAATAATAAGAATAATACAAAATGCTCATTAGTCCACACAGCATCGCGGCGTGGTTAAATTCCAATTCCAAAATGCGCAGAGTGATTACGCCATGTAAACACATGAATGACCTGCTGATTAAGTTAGTTTTACACATATTCTCTACTAATTATTTTCCATTTAATAATTACGTCAATTTAAAAAAAAAATAAAATGATTTGGCTAACACACGTGTAAGCATCACGGAACTCTACGCTTTACATCATTAATTATTAAAACTGCGCAAACAAAGGGCATATGTATGTATATAGATTTGAATTGTTCTTTCTATCATATTTTGTATTCTTTCTCTTGCCAGATTACGCCCACACACATCAGAAGCGTGCACTCATGAAATTCTTAAGCATGCAAAGCGCTTACAAATATTTAACAATTAAAACAAAATTTTAATAAATGAATCAATGAACAAGCTCAATTGGCTGACCGCCTTAATTATTGTCAACAACAATTCAAGTGCACAATAATTAAGAACAAGATAAGCTAATAATATTTTTCTTTATCGTAATATCTTCGTTTCGCTCGGAATTTATTGCTAAATTTTTTAAATCTTGTAAATTTTTTAGTTGAAAATTGATCAATTTTTAAATTAACAATTTTATACATTTTGAATGTTTTAAAAACAATTTTTTACTAAAAATGTTTGTTTCAAATATTATTGAGACCTAATAAGCCTCAAGCCCAATTAGTTTATAAAGAATATTTGATAGATATCCCTACCAGTTTTTAAATGAATTACGCTTTACTTTTTGGCAGTGTTGTCGTTGGAAGCATTTTTTTTTGTTGGTTGTTGTTCAGTTGTATTGCTTTCATTAACGCTCAAATTTTCCATAGCTGCTGTGACTGTCTCATTAGACAATGTTTTGCGATCGGATTGCGATTTCTCCCAAGCCAAGTCGAAAGGATATTCAAGTGGTTTCAACTCATCAGGGCATTCATGCTGGCTTGGTGCTGTAGCTTGGGTTATAGACGCACCACGTGTGTGTATACGCTCCAACATAGCTACATTGTGTGTCTCAGCATTTAAGCCCGTTATGTATTCGAAGAGTTCCTCCTTTGTGTATATATTGGACAGTCCGCGTTTACCAAAGAACTGTACGATATTGTTACAGTCACGCATTAGAAATTCCAATGCACTTGGATGCTCTGGTTCCACGGACTGAGCCACATCTATAAACCAGCATTTGTCATCGTACCAGAGAATATTATATTCGCTCAAATCGGCATGGACAAGCTTAGCCTCGTTGTAGAGCTTGTGCATGGCCGCCACAATTTCTTCATAGGCGCAACTCAATTCGGCATCGCTGAGTTTACTGTCCTTAAGTTTAGGCGCAGCATTGTGATTATTGCCTATGAACGACATGACGAGTACGTGCTTCTTTAATACGACAACGTCAGGTACATTTAAGCCAATGCTTTGCATTCGCATCAAATTGTGCATCTCCTTCTCGGCCCACATCTGGATGACGACACGATTGTTTTGCTTACTAAACCGATCTTTGAATCGATAGTCATCTTTGATGTAACGATCACGTTGCTTGAACTCATTGAGCGTAGTCTTAAATATTTTAATGGCGCATTCCTTGGGTAGTAAAGCAGCCGGCATAAGAGTACCTCCGCTTTGTGGGCGACCATGTTCATCGACGCCCGTATACGACGGATCTGAGTTAGCATGCAAAATGACAGCTTCTTTGCCGGTCGAGATAATGCCATTAATTTGCTCGAGTATTTGGTTATTGATCAACTTGTATAGCAGTAGACGAGTTGGAGCGTCGACACCCATTTCAGCAGTGGCTACGTTTTCCTTGCGATCATGCATTTTACTTTTTTTGCTGTTGCCACCACGCCGCGAGTAAGTTTTCAGTTGATTAAAGACCTGGGAATACCGGCATTTATAAATGTGTAATAAAAACTAATAGTTTCAAGTTTTACTCACCTGATTGGACAGCTTCATGTCGAATCCAGCACCATCACCGGTCTGAAATTCAGGCGGAAATGACATTACCCTGCATGCATTCCGTACACCACACAGCTGGGGATCGTGCTTAGTTATCATTTCTCCATCTTCATTTAGCTTAAATCCACACTTCGGTATTGACTCTAGTTTTTTTTCGTTTGTCTCAAAGCGATCCCAATCATTTTTCAATACGTCGAGTTCGTCCTCCTCATAGTCATCCTCTGCAGTGTCATGCAAAAACTCAACATCCCCACTACGTCGAAACTTATCCAGTGTGACAGTCACCTTGGATTGTTTATTATGCTGACGCTCAATTCGTTGCAATTCTTGATTGTATTCATAATCAAACTGTGATTGCAACATTTGCGCAATGACTGCATCATCCGCCGACTCACCGCTATTCACTGCGGCTTCCTCCTCTAGCAGTGCCAAAACTTCAGGTGGCAAAGCTTCTTCACTTTCTTTCAATAATTCTGAATAGTCCTCCCATTCGCTGGCATCGGCAGGTGCACTTACTTCATTATCGATATTTTTTGAAGTTGAAGCTACCGTAGCCGCCACATCGGAATAGCTTGGAAAGTCGTCTACTGCAGCTTTGGGTTTCTGGGGCTGCGTATTCTTTTCGTAACGCCTTAGTTCCTGGTCGTGTAAGCGTACTGCATACTGTTCAGACATTATATCTGCCAAGTTGACCGTTTTAACAGGTGCATTGTTATTGCCCCACGGCGCAGACATTATTTTGATTTTCGTCTGAATTAGTCTTGTGATGTTGCTTACTAAAAAAAAACTTACACTAAACGTTAGCTTAATAGTCAAGGAACTTAATTAAACTATCCTAAAAACACGACTTTGTGAAATTAGATTGAAATAAGCTATATAAAGTCCCAAAATGAGTGCAAAAGCGAGTTGTGAAATAGCCACAACGGCGCTTTTGTCATTCTCTGTGAAAATGAACAATCACACGTTCACGAAATCAAACGTCGACGTAAATACATATGTACGTATGTACGTTAGAGATGGCCGTGCATTTGTTCTAGCTGCATTTTTCTATTTCAATTGAAGACCGTCAATTTGGATGCGTTTGTATTGCATTGCATCTCGTTCATCGATTTGGAATTTATAAAACGGTTTGTTAGCTTCACTTCAGAATCTGTAAGTTTTATTTCAATTGTTGTTCCGCGACTTTGTTTACAAAGGCAAAATATTTTCAGGCGGAGATACGAGAGCGTTTCTGGTTGCCCACTTGAAAATGACAGACAAGGTGGTGCTGGCTAAAGAGGCGCTAATGGTCGCAGTTGGTGATAACTGGCAACGGTACTTAACCAACATGAAACTTTGGTTTCGACACAAGTGGACCAAAGAGGAATTCGATTATGAATGTCGGAAGCTGCTGAGCCTTGATAAAATTCATTTACACAATCAATTTTTGTTGGCGGTGCTAAACAAGGTGGAAGCCTTTTCAGCACCACAGAATAATTTAATGTACCAAGAAAGCACGCTGTCATCAGTACAACAACAAGCAGGAAGCGGACGCAGCGGTGGTGGCAGCAGTAGCAGTAGCCGCAAAAGAAAGCGTAGTTCACGTTCATATTACGAGCGTGTCACATTTGAGCCATATGACTTACTTGAGTATATACCAGAGGATAATATGCAATTGATTCGTCCACCGCCGAGTAGTGAGCAATCACTAAACCAAAATCTGCCAACACAACGATTTTGTGTTCAGGAATTGTTTCTTCCTGATGCAGGTTTTATCATGGGTCGCTTCTTAATTGGCGCTTGGGAGACTGGGCTTGTGAGCGTTGAAGATGACGTTGCTGAGTATATCACATTGGCCGTTCAAGTATTTCTGAAAAATTTAATCTCAGCATTGATTATGAACCGCAAAAGCTACAGAACCACCAGCGATGGCAACTTTTACTATGATGTTGGAGCTTCTCCGCACGATCCTTCACTGCGAAACACAGTTACGCGTCAAAAAGTGGACGATGCACCACTAGAGCTTGATAAAGATTTCTCAGCAAACTTCATGCGACGACCGAATGACGATAATGCATTCCTTTCCGCATGCGAAGAAATGTAAGTGGACCGACTAAATACAATTTACGCCTTTTTTAAATTTTCCATTTGCAGAGTACCCAGCGAACGTGTGATAATCTCATTGAAGGACTGTCAACAAGTTTTTCGCGATCGGAATCTTGTTCCCTCCCATTCAATATATGCCATTAATATGGAACGCATAAATATGATGATGCATTAAACGTATTTTCGTCTTATTAAACTAAACAGTTCTACTATAAAAAATTTTAATTGATAAATTCAAAAGCTGGTGGCGATACAGGTAATTTTCCCGGTTCAAACTGAGGAGCTTTGAAAGCATTAATCTCATCCGGAGTTAAGTCCTCCATTCTGCTGTAGATCGAGTAATCTATCTGAGCTGGTTGATTCCCAAATTGAGGTTGTTGCTGTTGTGGAAACGAATTCGGACCAAATGTGTTCATGCCAAAAACTTGCTGTGGTTGTGGTTGTGTTTGGAAAGCTGGAGGTGCCTGCGTTGCGGCACTTGCAAAAAAGCCATTGGGAGGTTGAGTCGCTTGTACATTTTGAGCAAACATATTTCCTTGGCTCGGTGCTTGTGTATTCTGAGCAAAAATACTATTTCCCCCAACAGCGCTTGGCTTGACAAATGGATTTGATGTAGATTGCGCTGCTTGTGCAAATAAACCTTGTGGGGGTTGAGCTGCTTGAGCAAAAAGTCCAAATCCTGAGCCTGCTTGATTTTGCTGCGGCTGCTGTTGCTGTATAGCCTGGGCAAATATGGTGTTTCCAACTTGAGGTGCTTGTCCAAAAATACTACCTACACTTTGTTGTTGCTGCTGCGGCTGCATCGTCTGTTGCCCAAAAATAGAGTTTTGCTGTTGACCAAATACACTTGGTTGAGCAATTGCACCACCGAAAATACTACCCGCATTGGTTTGTTGTTGTTGTGTTTGAAAACTAACAGCGCCAACGAATCCATTTCCTACTGGCTTGTTGAAGATTGACGAGCTATTGTTTGTTGAATTATTAGTAGTAAGAAACGGATTGTTGTTTATCGGATTCGGATTATTCGTTGCTTTAGAAGGATCAGGCGTATCATACAAATTGGCCACCACTTCAAGAAGAGCAGTGTTGTGAACCAGCATCTTTATTTTATTGGTCGTATCAATAGCTTCTTTGGTAAACTGACGATGAAATTGTTCGAACATATTTTGCTTCTTGGCTTCATAGCACAAAAAGCGTACTTCTTCAAAAGACTGATCATCAACAAAGTTTGGTATACTGGGTTTGTCCTTAAATGGTCCGTAAGATGTGAAAGGCCACTGCTTGCCATTAATTGCTGCATCAACATCGGTTTTCAATATTTGTCTAGTTTGTTTTGGGAACAATAATTATTAGTACTAGTTTGCAATGCGAAAATGGAAGTGGAACTTACTTTAGATCGAAATGCTCGTTGTGGCACTTGGATCCAAAACGGCAATTGCCTTGCTGGAAAAACCGGCATAGCACCATCTCACTGTCTTCTTTACAAAATGTTAATCTGAGCGGCAATCACACTGCGATTCCAGTTGAGTTGCTCCAGATACTCCGGCGTACGGGATGCGTTCGACTCGACGACCAAGACGGACGACAGCTGATAACAGATAAGAAGAATTTACACATATGTATGCAACAACCCCTGGTAATTAGTTATGTGTTTCTAATCGATATTACCAGAACACAAACATGTTGGCAGAGTATCGCTCATCGCAATTCGGCACGCGTTTGTCAAACAGGTGCGCTGAATTGAATTTCTGAAATTCTGGGCAAGATGAACGGGGGCGTGGATGTGCTGGGCATCTTTGAGCAAGAGAAAGCCAGTGTTCACGGCTTTGTACGCGTCGCTGCGCCCATGGTGCGGTACAGCAAATTGGAATTTCGAAAATTGGTACGTCAAAATGGAGCAGTACTTTGTTTTACGCCAATGATTATTGCCGATTCATTCATTAAAAGTGAGACAGCGCGGCAGAATGAGTTCACCACCAGTGTCTGTGATACGCCGCTAATAGCGCAGTTTGCTGCGAAAGATGCCGCAGAGTTTGTTAAGGCGGCGGAACTAATTTCACCCTATGTGAGTGGCATTGATCTTAACTGCGGCTGTCCGCAGTCTTGGGCCATTGCTGAGGGTTATGGTTGCGGACTTTTGCGACATCCGGAACTGGTACGTGACATTGTACAAAGTGTTCGTCGATTGATGCCAACGAATTTCAGCATTTCTGTAAAAATGCGACTTTTGGAGGGAAACAGTACGGAATCAACCGTAGAACTTGCACGACAACTTGAACATTGTGGCGCAACTTTTCTAACTCTGCATGGGCGTACGCCAAATCAAAAGCGCGCAGAAAGTGCTTTAAATGTGCCTGCAATGGCTGAAGTCAAGCAGAGTGTGCATTTGCCAATTATTGTTAATGGAAGTGTGCGTAGTTGGCAGGATGCATGTGGAATGTACGAACAAACTGGAGCTGACGGCGTAATGGCAGCGCGTGGTCTCCTAAGTAATCCTGCATTGTTTAACCCTGTACATGCTGATGTGGAAGATGGCACGCCTATTGATTGCGTTCAGCAGTGGCTTGATATTGCTAATGAGGCAGGTTCACGCATTAGTTTTCCTTGCTTCCATCATCATCTTATCTTTATGTGGAGCAATCATATGCCTAAGCAATTGCGCCTGGTTTTTAACACCCTACGAAGCAAGGAATCTGTTTTAGATTTCCTTGAAGAGCATTATAATCTACGTCCTAAAAGTACGACTGATACTGCAAAGTATACCAAGACAAGCTACGGCCATATTCAGTCATCGACTGATTCGACTTCGGAAGTTACACAGGATAAAGGATGGCAGGAAGACTCTGAAGGTAAGTACTTCAAAGGTTTTCGACAGAAATTAGACGCTGATGAAGATTTTGAGCTGGCTGACAGTTTTTTTAATAACCTGAATTGATGCTTATGAAATGTAATTATACAAATTTATTAAAATTACTATAAAAATCGACCATTATATGATTTTTACTGGAAGAATGGAAAAACTAGGGGTTTCACGACGGGTCTACCAAAGTTTTAAAGGATGAAAAGATAGTTTTCATCAGGATACGTAGATTTACTTATTTTTTAGAATTTCTTCTTCTTATATAAACAAAAGAAACATTTTATTGAGCAAAATAAATGAAATAAAAATGTCACGAATAAAGATGGAAAATAAAAAGACTGAATTTAAAAATAGTGCATAGATGTGGGTCGGGTGGCAGTAATTGAGGAATTATCGGACATAGAGTAATATTAATATATATCGATATATTTTTGCATTTCCGACATCCCAGGTTCGGCTTCTTACTGAAAAATAAGGATTCCCTTTCATTTCTTAACAAGTTGGCACTGCAATTTAATAAATTGAGACCATCCAGTGTTGACTACACAATAGAAACACATCTCTAGCGGCATAAAACTTCTGCACGATTTTGGCTGAATTGCTGTTTTCTTTTTATTGGACATACGCCATATCAATACAGATAGTACAATTCTTGAAAATTAGTGATAGTGAGTGCGAAAATCGTGGTCGAAAGATTATTTGCACTCTCTTCTTCGTTCTGGCGGTTAATCGACGACGCTGCAAAACGGTCGAAGTGTGTGAGGAGTGAATTTGTGCAACAAAAGTCTGAGATTAAACGTTTTTTTTTAAAGAATTTTATACAACAAATAAAATCAAAAACAAGTTTCATTGTGGAAAATCACAAATTTGCGTATTACAAGCGAAACAAGCGTGTTCCGTCGTTGTGAGATTGTCTGCAATTTTCGGCATACGAATTTTTCAGCTGGCAATTAAATAAACACGATTTTACGGTTACCCAGCAGACAAGGTAAATAATAATTTTGTCTACAATTTTTAACTATCTATCGGCTAAAAGGCGTGTAGTTTTCCATAAATTTTCTTTATTTGCAAAAAGTAAGAAAAGTAATAGACGGCGTCGGCAAGCTGCCTACTGCGCTGTTTACGCATTAAAAATGGCGCACTCGTATAGAGACATGGCTTTGGGTCATTAGGACCGTTTAGGTGTTTGTCGTAAAGTTTGAGAATTAATTTTGGTTTTGTTTAAACAAATTCGTTCTTTGTTATAACTCTGTCGCTTGATGTTGTGCCTGTACTTGGTTATTTGTTTGGAGTGTTGCAGCAGTGTCGGCAAAAATGGTTGCGGCTTTGCCGGAACGCGCTTTTCGGTGCTTATCGCTTGCGCCAATACACTCTCACGCTCTCTTTCTTTCGCGTAATCTCTCTTGTAGGGCTGCCGACTACCACGTTAGTTTGTTGTTGTATGGCGCGAAGGCACAGCACTAAAAAAAATAATTTTTTTTTAAATAAGACGAGAAGTAGCTTTTTTTTGTGGCTGATTTATTATTTTCGTATTTCTTTTGCCTAATACTTTGTGTACAGTTACATCTCTGTGAGTTATTTCTTAATTATCTATTTATTTTAGTATAAACGACCAGCAAACATGGAGAATGGCAGAGGTGGTGCCGTTAACATCGAAAAGATGTACCAGAAAAAGAGTCAACTGGAACATATTTTGTTGCGTCCAGATACCTACATTGGTTCTGTTGAATTACTGCAGGAGAAAATGTGGGTGTACTCGGAAGAAAAGAAACGAATGGTACAGCGGGATATCTCGTACGTTCCCGGTCTGTATAAAATATTCGATGAAATCCTCGTTAATGCCGCAGATAATAAACAACGTGATAAGACTATGAATGCCATAAAAATTGATATCGATCCGGAGAAGAACATGATTTCAGTTTGGAATAATGGTCAGGGTATACCAGTTACTATGCACAAAGAGCAGAAGATGTTTGTTCCGACTATGATCTTTGGGCATCTATTGACCTCGTCAAACTACAACGATGATGAAAAAAAAGTCACGGGTGGTCGAAATGGTTATGGTGCCAAATTGTGCAATATCTTCTCTCAAAGTTTCACCTTGGAGACGGCGACCAAAGCGTATAAAAAGCAATTTAAGCAGACTTGGTCTGGGAATATGTCTAAGACGTCCGATCCGGTTGTAAGTACTTTTTTTTTGGAACAAAGTTAACAAACCATTTAACATTTCAAATTTTTAATGCAGATAAAAGATTTCAATGGCAGTGACTTTACATGTATCACTTTCAGTCCGGATTTAGAAAAATTCAAGATGGAACGGTTAGATGAAGATATAGTTGCACTAATGTCGCGTCGAGCCTTTGATGTTGCCGCATCGACAAAAGGTGTTTCAGTCTTTTTAAATGGCCAGAAGTTGGCCGTTAAGAACTTCAGAGATTACATTGATTTGTATGTAAAACCGAGTGAGGGTGAGGAAGGTGAACCAGTGAAGGTCATATACGAACAAGTCAACGAACGTTGGGAAGTAGCCTTATGTCCGGCGGACAATGGTTTCAAGCAAGTGTCGTTCGTAAACTCGATAGCAACGACAAAGGGTGGAAGGCATGTTGACTATGTCGTTGATAATATAACCAAACAATTGGTCGAAATTGTTAAGAAGAAAAATAAAGGTAAGTAAACAATTTAAAGTTCGTTACACTATTTTATTTTATAATATTTTCAGGTGGAATTGCAATCAAACCATTTCAAATTCGAAATCATTTGTGGGTTTTCGTTAATTGTTTAATCGAAAATCCGACCTTTGACTCGCAAACCAAAGAGAACATGACACTTCAATCGAAAAATTTTGGATCTACATGCAAGCTATCGGATAAGTTCTTCAATAGCGTTGGTAAATCTAACATTATCGATTCTGTATTGGTTTGGGCCAAGTTTAAAGCACAAAATGATATTGCCAAAACGGGTGGCAAAAAGTCCGGCAAAGTTAAAGGCATTCCCAAATTGGAAGATGCGAATGAGGCAGGCAGTAAGAACTCTATTATGTGCACACTTATTCTAACGGAGGGTGATTCAGCCAAATCATTAGCTGTGTCAGGCCTGGGAGTTATCGGTCGTAATTACTATGGTGTATTTCCGCTGCGCGGTAAATTGTTAAACGTGCGTGAGGCAACATTCAAGCAACTCACTGAGAATGCTGAAATCAATAATCTCTGCAAGATTATCGGTTTGCAATACAAAAAGAAATATCTTACAATGGATGATTTAAAGACGTTGCGTTATGGTAAACTAATGATTATGACAGATCAGGATCAGGATGGTTCACATATCAAGGGATTGCTCATAAATTTTATACACACTAATTGGCCAGAGCTATTGCGTTTGCCATTTCTGGAGGAGTTCATTACGCCAATTGTTAAGGCGTCGAAAAAGGATAACGTCATATCCTTCTATTCGTTGCCCGAATTTGAGGAATGGAAAAACGAAACACCGAATCATCATACATTCAACATAAAGTACTACAAAGGTATTTATTTTTTGATATTTTTTTGTATCACTGTTAACACTTTTTTTACATCTTTACATAGGTTTGGGAACATCAACTTCAAAAGAAGCAAAGGAGTACTTTCAGGACATGGATCGTCATCGTATTTTGTTTAAGTACGAAGGCTCTGCTGATGATGATAGTATTAAGATGGCCTTTTCCAAGAAGTTCGTTGATGCGCGAAAAGATTGGCTTACGGCTCATATGGATGAAGTCAAGCGACGCAAAGTGCTGGGTTTACCCGAACGCTATTTATATACAAAAGGTACGAAGTACGTAACGTACCAGGACTTCATAAATCTCGAATTGGTCTTGTTTTCCAATATGGATAATGAACGTTCCATTCCATGCCTTGTGGATGGCTTAAAGCCGGGTCAACGTAAAGTAATGTTTACTTGTTTTAAGCGTAACGACAGACGCGAGGTCAAAGTGGCACAATTGTCCGGTTCAGTGGCAGAGATGTCAGCATATCATCACGGTGAAGTCTCACTCCAAATGACTATTGTTAATTTGGCACAAAACTTTGTCGGTTCGAATAACATTAATTTGCTTGAACCGCGCGGTCAGTTTGGTACCCGACTTGTTGGCGGTAAAGATTGCGCCAGTGCTCGTTATATTTTCACTTTGATGTCGCCGCTTACACGTCTTATTTTTCACCCGTTGGATGATCCTTTGCTGTCATACCAGGTTGACGATGGCCAGCGCATTGAGCCAAATTGGTATATACCAATTATACCGATGGTGTTGGTGAACGGTGCAGAAGGTATTGGCACTGGTTGGTCTACGAAAATCTGTAATCATAATCCGCGAGATATAATTGCAAATTTACGTCGTATGATGGCTGGAGAGGAACCAAAACAAATGCATCCGTGGTATAAAAACTTCCAGGGCTGCATTGAATATGTTTCCGATGGTCGTTACTTTGCTTCCGGAAATATACAAATCTTGGAGAATAACCGAGTTGAAATCACTGAGTTGCCGGTAGGTGTTTGGACGCAAACCTATAAGGAAAACGTGTTGGAAGTTTTATCAAATGGCAACGATAAAGTGAAGCCAATTATTTCGGAATATCGCGAGTACCATACAGACACAACTGTACGTTTCGTCGTATCATTCATGCCAGGCGCCTTCGAACAATTGTATTCGGAGGATGGTGGTTTTCATCGTGTTTTCAAGTTGACCACGTCTATGTCAACGAATCAGATGCATGCTTTTGATTCTAATAATTGTTTGCGGCGCTATCCGAATTCGATTGACATTTTGAAAGAATTTTATGAACTGCGTATTGAGTATTATGCAAGGCGTAAGGACTATTTAATTGGTCAGCTAACAGCACAAGCTGATCGTTTGACAGACCAGGCACGTTTTATTCTTGAAAAATGTGAGCGCACTCTAGTTGTTGAGAATAAGAAACGCAAAGCTATGATCGATGAACTGATCAAGCGTGGTTATCGTCCTGATCCAGTAAAGGAGTGGCAACGGCGTATTAAAATGGAGGTTGAGGAGCAAGGTCCTGATGACGATGATGATGATGAGCCACAACAAGAGACGTCTGCTGTCTCATCAAAGGTAAAGAAAGAGGTTGATCCTGAAAAAGCCTTCCAGAAGCTAAGCGAAGTGAAGCAGTTTGATTATCTGCTTGGTATGTCGATGTGGATGTTGACAGAGGAGCGTAAAAATGACTTGCTTAAGCAGCGCGACCAGAAACTAGCTGAACTAGAGGCTCTTAAGATGAAAACTACGCAAATGTTGTGGCTTGATGATTTAGATGCTTTAGAGCAAAAACTAAACGAAGTCGAAGAGAAGGAGCGTCTCGAAGAGTTGGGCATTAATAAAAAACAAGCAACGGCTATGAAGAGCCAAAAGGGGGCAGCACCAAAAAGACGTGCTAAGAGTTCTGCTAATACCGGTGATGTATTTCCGGATCCACGTGGAGTTAAAGTCGAGTTTAAGGTAAGTAAAAGTTAAATTTTGCTATATGTAAAGTACTTACATCATACAAAAAATTAAATAAAAATATATTACTTAGGTTACCGAAGAAATAATGAAAAAGGTCAGTGCTGCTGTCTCGACAGCTGCCAAGGTCCAAGCAAAGAAGGAACCAGGTGCTGCGACAGGACGTAAGAAAATTAAAACTGAAGAACCGTCTCAAGAGCTCGATGAATTTGACGCAATGGTTGAAGGAGCGAAATCATCGCCTAATGAGAAGGGTGCGAAGAAAGTTACGGTAAAGAAGGAACCAGCCGAGAAAAAACCGCGTAAAAAGAAGGAGCCTGCCGATGGCATGAAACAATCGAAACTTAACTTTGGCAAAGGTAAAAAAGTTAAGAAGGAAAGCGATGAATCAGATTGTGAAGTGGTTTCTGAACCGGCCCCACGTGTGGAACGTCCCGGCCGTCGTGCTGCAACAAAGAAGATTGATTATTCTGGCCTGCTCGAATCAGATGAGGACGATGAGAACCAGAATAATGATGTCGATGACAGTATGAATACGGGTGCTGTCTCCTTAAGTGATGGGGCCAGCGAAGGGGATGACTCGCCTATTAAGCGGCCGAAAAAACGTGCTAGGGATTCGGATAGCGATAAAAAGCCGAAGAAGACTACAAAGAAGACAAGGGTCATTGAAAGTGAAGATGATTTTCAGGATGATGATAGTGATTCTGATTTTGAGGGTTAAACCGAATTATAAACTGAGTACTTTTACTTACTTACTTTTAGAAATAGGGACAAAACACTAACCTATCAATCAACAAATACAACCCGCCACAATTTTTGTACTAAGTATTACCACAATAATTTAACGATTTGTGTAACATTTTCGTCTTTTACGTTTTGTCATTTTGTCTAATAATTTTTGATTTGTTAGTCAACGTAAGCGTTTTAACCAAAAGAAACAACTGAGAACAGATTTAAGCCTAAAATTAAATGTTTAGCATTATCACACGCGTTGATTGTGCAACTTAAACATGAACGTTTACAAATACACAAGAAATTTCCAAAACACTTTATTTATCATTAAGCGTAAAGCTTTCGAAACATTCTCAAAATGATTTTAATTAAGTTTGAATTAATTGTAGAACTTAATACATTGATGTACACTCATATTTATGTCGCGAGTTGAGAAGTATTTACTCTTACTGAAGGTCTCATCAATCTATCTTGTAGAATTACAGATAAGTTAATCTTAGTCTGTTTATTCTTTATGTTTATAGTTTTTTTAATAAACTACAATTTGTAAATAAAAAGATCCAATTTTAATTGTGGGTTTCTAATTTTTGGCTATCTTTTTTTTGAAACATTTAAAGTACGCAGCTTTGAATTCCATACACATAATATTGTACTTAACTAAAATTAATGAACATTAATCAATACAAGAACATTCAGCATTTAATAGAAAATCAACCATGTATTTTTCAGACTAAAACTTTTAAATTTCATAGAAAATATGTGTAACTGTAAGTGGTAATAATAAATTAATGGAATTACATGAGAGCGCATGAGCCCAATGCTTAAATTTAAGCATCCAGTTGCTCCAAAAATACATTGAATGTGTTCTTAATTTGATCACTCGTAATTGTTTGCTTATTTAATGTTTCCTTAAGTGCATAACGACAGCTTTTGAGATCGTACTCGCTTTGGAATTTCTCCTCTGAGCGCAGAAGACCCAATTGCTTAAGATAAAAGTTGACAACACGTCGTTCCTGTTTAGTTTCGACGGCATAATCAAATGATTGTTTGTATAAAGCGGTGGCAAGTTCTAGAGCATCTGTAGATGATTTGGAGAGATGGGCACATTTCAATGCCGTAAAAACAAGCAGCAGCAAATGATTGTCATCGGTGAATTGCTAAACAAAGGAAATGATATATTAAAATCTGGATTTACGGTTATTTTAACGTCTCTCACATTAATAATCTCCTCAAAAGCTTCCAGTTTGTTAGATTCCGGTAATGATTCAAACATTTCCAGCGTATAAGGCGTTTGACTCAGACAGAAATTTTCAGCAGTTGCGGCAATGCTGGTATCTTCAGCGAAGGTGACACTCTTGCTTGTGATGGATGTATCGCCGAGAAACTTTAAAAGCCATTTTTTTATTTTATGTGTTATGTATTATGTCCTATGGCACCTACCTTTGCTGCCGCAGTTACATACGCGGTCTCCTCCTGTTCAGCGTTCTCATAGTCATCCTGATTATAATCTTCATCGTAGTCGTCAGCTTCTTCTGTGGTGTCATTAGCATCGTAATCATCATAGTTATCTTCCTCATCTTCGCCTTCATCTTCATCAGCTTCGTCTTCAGAGTTATCCTCATCTAAACTCTCCAAAGCTTTAGGATTATTACTGTTCAATCCCCATTCATCCACAATCTGTTTACAGCCATCACCGCCAAAGCAATTGCCATCAAGGTTCAACGATTTAAGCTCACTTTTTTTTAACAGTGCAGCGACAAGAGCTAAGCCGCCATCAGAATTGATTTCATTGAAGCTTAAATCGACCTTTTCCAAATGAGGATGATGACTTTCAAGCATTGATGCGAAGTGATAGGCGCCAGTGGTCTTAAGCAAGCAGTCTCCAAAGTTAATTTCACGTAAACTGAAAAAAAAAAAATGTATAATGGATTTAAGATTAAGTGAATGATACAACCTACTTTTCAGATAACTCAAACACATCGGCCAATGCATGGGCACCCTTCTCTGTTATCGTATTGTCGTTTAGATTAATTACGCGCAAATTACGATTTTCCTTAAAACCATTTGCCAGTGCAGCAATGCCGACATGGTAAATTGAATTCTGTGGCATTGCAATCACTTCCAGTGTTTTCAACGTAGCAAATATTTTCGCGATGGCTTTGGCGCCGTCATTTTCCAAACGGTTACGCCCGGTAATGAATACTTTAAGTTTCAACGGGGTGCCTGCTTCAGTGCTTGTTCTATGGCAATCCAGCAAAGCGTTTGATAACATGCGACCACCACCAATGCCCAAACCACAATTGTTTAAATGTAATTCCTGCAATGAGTAGCACACTGTCGATCTTAGCAAATCCTCGAGACCAACCATTCCGTTGGGACCCAAAGCGTTATCACTCAAATCAAGTACAGTCAATTGCGCTTTGGCAGTCATTAAGCCAGAACCCAGATGTTTAAGCGCAATAGGTATTTCGGTTTTTAGCCGGCGTGTAAACATGTTCTTCCATAAGGCCTTTCGGAATTCTGGATGACCCTCTAAAGCTTTGCCAATAGCGGCAGCAGCATCAATACCAAGAGTATTACCATCAAGTTTAAGAAAATGCACCGTTTGCTTATTAGTTAAAGCATCGACGACATCCTTGACTGAAAAAAGTCCAAGTTATAATTTGAAAACTCAGTTAAATTTTAAACTTACCATCCTCGGCTGTGTCCCAACTCAACTGTTTATCTTCAAATGTAACGCCCTCTTCCTGCATGGCGGACAGTTCATTTGATATGGCACCGAAATTAAAACCAGCCATTTTAATAATTTAATGTGTCTCTGATTTCAAAATAATGTGAAAGGCAACCGCAAGTTGAATATTCGCTGAATACGACGCTCGTTCGCCGCTAACCTAGAAAAAGGCGGGCAATCAGTGTTACCAACTCAGCCATGTTGATGAGTGTTTAGAAATACTGAAATTTGACATGCGAATTTTTGGGTTTTTATTTATTTAATTAAGATTCTTAAAGACTTCACATTTAAAATTCATCAATTATCCCCAAGTCGCCAATTGAATTTGAATTTCAGGATGGCGCCAAACTGATGAAACGCAATTGAATCAAAGGTGTGCCATATTGACGCTGAAGTGTCGAACTCAGCCATGGAAGAAGAAGCCCCATCCGAAAATGCACCAAATGGGTGATACCTCCCTTGTCAGGAGCGAATGTACAAATATGTCAAAATTGCTTAAATGTGTCAAATTGAGGCAAGAGTGTTGTAAACGCAGAAGAAGTCCGCAAAAGTAGAAGATGAAAACTACCTAAAATTTTAAGAACAAGACAAATTCACAGCGAATGTGGCGCGATATACGGTAAACCAATACAGCAAAGTCGTTTCATAATAGAGTCATAACAGAGTCATATTTTGTTTTTTTTTTTTACAGCTCTGTGCACCTGCCACCCACACCGCATACACCCGCATTTCTAATAACCAATTTTCGCCTTTTTTTCACCTTTATCAATTCCGTTTCGAGTTGCTTTTGGCCAAAAGTCCATCGTTCCGTCTGCTCTGTATGAAGTACTCCTATGTCATGTTAGAGCCAGAAACAACATACGACATTCAACCGCCGCAAGTCAAACACAAACAAAAACAATGAAAATTGTTGCGTGCGAAGAATTTGTTTTTAAAAAGTCGTAAAATCCCACTAATTGTAAAGTTTTATAGTATAATCTCTGGCAAAAGACGTGATAATGTGTGTGCAAAATTTTGCGCGGTGCTATTACTCAGCATAATGCATAAATGCGTTAAGAAAATGTTTTTGGTGCTTCGTCCATTGCATTGGATCGCACTTGTCGTGCTGTGTGTCATCACTTGCGGAAGCTATTGGTTGTTGTGGTCCGAGGTTCGCTTGGATAGCGGTAAGTTGCACAAAATACTTAACAATTCTGTTTTCCTACATATGTATGTATATTACATGGCATGTATTACAGAGTTAATTAAACCTAGTGCCAAGGCGGGCGTGCCCTTAGCTGATGCAATTGTAAATGCCGTTGACAATTTTGATTACGAAGAACAGCTGGTGGTGCTTTATAACCGTGTGCCAAAAACGGGCTCGACAAGTTTTGTAAATATTGCATACGATCTCTGCAAACGCAATAAATTTCACGTTCTGCATATCAACGTGACAGCAAATATGCATGTACTTTCTTTGCCAAATCAGGTGAGTCACATACATATTTGTTTTTAAAATAAATTCGTCTAACAAACATGACTCTATATTGCACATTTGCTAATGTATCCTTACAGATTACTCTTGCACGCAACATAACTAAATGGCACGAAATGAAACCAGCGTTGTATCACGGTCATATGGCGTTTTTGGACTTCTCAAAGTAAGTGCACCATGTACTATATCCATTGTTTAATAACCACTCCTTTATGTAGGTTGCAAATATCACACAAACCCATTTACATCAACATAGTACGTAAACCCTTGGATAGACTTGTCTCGTACTATTATTTTCTACGGTTTGGTGATAATTATAGACCAAATTTAGTTCGTAAACGTGCGGGCAATAAAATTGTAAGTTCCGTTAAACAATATTGTATTGTAAACGTTCCTAAATTATGTGTTACAATCCAGACTTTTGATGAGTGCGTTGTCCTAAAACAATCAGACTGTGATCCGCGCAATATGTGGCTGCAAATTCCATTTTTCTGCGGTCATGCTGCCGAGTGCTGGTAAATTCCCATTAAACATTAATGGAAATAATTCTTATTTCTTAAATCAAATATTACAGGGAACCCGGTAGTGAGTGGGCGCTGAATCAAGCTAAACGTAATCTGGTCAATGAGTACTTTCTAGTCGGCGTGACCGAGCAAATGGAAGATTTTGTCGATTTGCTCGAGCGTTCTTTACCAAGGTGTGTTCATTTCTCAGTTTATTTGACTTAAATAATATTAAATATATGCACTTCTAGAATCTTTCAAGGTTTCCGTGAGCACTACCAGCACTCAAATAAATCTCATCTTCGTGTAACAACCACAAAAATTGCGCCCAGTGAGCACACGGTGCAGTTGATACAAGCGACGAAAATCTGGCAAATGGAAAACGATCTCTATGAGTTCGCATTAGGTCAGTTTGAATTCAACAAAAAGAAACTGATGCAACCGGATAATAAGCACTTGCAGCACTTCATGTACGAAAAAATTCGTCCCAAATGATGGTATCATCGTCGTCGTCGACAAAAATTCTTTAGGCTGCTGTAAATATTTAAAACAATTAGACTTTTGGTACTTAATTTTTGTATTATTATTTAATGATTTTGTTTAAAACGGAAAAGACTTTACCAAGAATATCGTTGAGTAGATTAATTTAAATTAGGTTAATGAAAAAGAGTCCCTTTTATACTGTACTAAATGTAAGCAATATCAAACTGTGCGCAACAATTTATTTTTAATTTGTATTAGCTTAGAAAAATATTTTCTAGTTTTCTCTTCAATAATTAGCAAAAAAAATTAAAATGTAGCATTTAATGAACTTAAATGAAACATTTTCTACTTGACAATACTTGCATAATGTTCGCAGGAGCGGAATAAATTGTAAAATTTTAATACAACTTATTTATAAGTCAAACAATGTTAACCTGGTGTACTCTCCCGTCTTACATAGTTACTTAAGCAAAAGGCAACTATCGAACGTAATAATTGTTTAAGAAGTAATATAATAAATTAATTAAACACTGCAAAACTGTAGCCATTTTAATAGAACTCAAAATAATATATGCATGTACATGTAGTATATGTACATACAGATGTATGTACAGTACATAAGTACATGAAAAGCATAACGGTTTTTATTAATGTAGAAATAAAAACGAATACTGCGCATCTTATGTAAACGTATTTATCTTAATTCAAAAGAAAATCAAACAGTTGTCACTTGACTCAGACAAATGATTTATTTTGCGATTTAATGAGTTTTATCATGCAAATTGCACGTACATAGATGTTGATTTGATGTGACGTGTGTACTTCCAAGTGACTTGTGATTAAATGATTGGAAATGTCAGTAACCTGTGGAAAACAATGATAATTACATATGTATATTTACATATATATAATGGATTGAAAACATGCTCAAAATGTTAATTTTGACATAATAACAAAGCGAAGCTAGTTAGGTGTGAATCAAGTGGCACCTGCCTTATCTTATCTTAAAATCTTATTATTAAATAGTTTAGTTGTGAGTTACTGCAAACAGATACAAATTATTTAAATAAATTAGAAAAATATGACGAAGGTTTGAATAATTTGATCGTTTCAAGTAATATTTTTCAACACTGTTTATCGCGGCGACTTTGGAACTGGTGGAATCCAATGAAATCCACCTGCTGATAAATGCCTACCAATAAAAACATTTTCCCCGATCAGTAAACAAACATAATTACGCGATTAAGTCTGTTTTTAACTGCATACCTGGAATTTATACATGTACGTATGTTTGTGAAAATTACAACTAACTGGAATACTAACATTCACTTACTGCAGACACGCTCGCCGGCAAACAACTGTTGTTAATAGTTTAACGGACCGCAACCAGTAAACAACAAAATAGTAACAAAAATACAAAGGAAAAACAAATAATGAGTGACATCATCGATAATCGAATACTGAGAATTGCACTCGCTGTGGTGCTGCCTAATCTTGGTGGCTACGTCAGTGGCAAGATAACGCGTGCTAACTTACAAAATTGGTATGTTAATCTGAACTTTCCAAGCTATCGACCACCCAACTGGGTCTTCCCGGTAGTCTGGCCTACACTATATTCCGGAATGGGCTACGCCTCATATCTGGTTTGGCGCGATGGCGGCGGATTCGCCGGAAAAGACGCACAGGTGCCATTGTTGTTATATGGCACCCAATTGGCACTTAATTGGAGCTGGTCGTTTATTTTCTTTGGTCATCATAATATTAAGGGCGTAAGTACTTCAAAGTTTCTTTCTAAATTTACAATTGACGTAATATTTTTTTACAGGGCTTGCAAACTCTAATTGCTGTACTGGCAGCTGCCGTGCCAACTGCAGTAGCTTTCTATAGCGTCAATAAGGTTGTAATCTTTCAATTTGTTTACTTTACTGAGTCATATTAATAATATATAATTTTTTTTTTTTCAGTTGGCTGGTGCTTTAATGGTGCCTTATCTTGCTTGGCTGGTTTTTGCAGGCAAACTCAACTATGATATCCATCGTTTGAATCCCGAGACACAACCTAAAGCTTTAGAGACCGATAAAACTCAGTGAACGAAACCTGTACATTTTTCGATTAAGTTAGAGGTGTCAGTCAGTATTTTGGGCTTTATAAAATTTGGCAAAAAAGCACAGGCGTTAGCATTTGTACCTATGTATGTGTTTTATGAAAATTGTTCTCAACTATCTGTGAAAATAAAAATCCAATTATTTAATTTACCGTCTTTCGCGTTACTGCTTTTTCCAATCCTGGTCAAAGCACGCATTAAGAATTATTTTCATTATTTTCATCTTTTTAAACGATTCATTTACAAATTGAACTGTATCTAAACAAATAAAACAGTTGGATATGTATCTCTGTTCTCTTTCAACTGCATGTAAATTCACAAAGCACATGTTGTGCGGTATATAAACACGCAATATGGGGCGTATTAAGTTGGGGAACGAAGACGATGACAACTACGAACGAAAGTTGAATTTGTTAGAATACAAATAAATTAAAGCAAGTAATTTTCATTATTTGGTTGTTGTGCCGCTGGCGATGAGTTTGCATTATCAAAAGCCCAGAGACACTTGACCGACCGAACGGATCGGAAGCACGCAAGCTTTAAGGAACACGTATACCATTTGAAATACTCGAAATTGATGACTTTTCAGTTGTCAAAACAAAAACGCATTGTTTGTTTACAGGGAATTGTGCCTGTATAAAAAGCGGCTTTAGTCAGCAAAACTTGATTCAAGGTTTTAATAGCATTAACAGTGAACCTCGCAGTTAACCTCAACGATTATACAAAACTAATTAAAGAAATTATTAAAAGGAAAAAATAAAAACAAGTGTATTTAATGTAAAGACGTGTTTTGCGGCTTTTCGAAAAGCAAGTCTCAGTGATTTTGTTGCTTTAAACAAACAAAAAAAAAGAAAGAAAAAGTGTGTGGGTTTTAAAGTTCAACTTGAGTTGTGTTTATATGCTGATTACTTAAGTAAAAAGAGCATTACATAGTAAAAAAAACCTTTAAAATTTGTTGTTAGATCGACGTGTTTTAATAGTGCTTGTTTAAGCTTCACTTAAGATAATTTTGTATATGAAACGATTACTTTTACTAGTTTCTCACAGTGTACTTAAAACTTTATTATCTTCAAGCCTCGTTACATAGCACTTTATTAATAAAAAACATACTATTATAATTAAATCTCTGACGAATGTGAACTACAACAAAGGCGATCGTAAAGAGATTTAAACTTTGTTTAAGTTCACTTATTTTAAATTGCATATTGTATAATACATAAATTTTATACATACATATGTATGTATATACATATGTACATAGATACAAAAGTGTCTTAAAATCATTTATTTTTTTGTTACTTGATATTCAACTCACGATTAACTCCCGTATAAAAAAGTCTAACAGCTAACATTTATTTTTTAGTCTTTAGACGAGCCGCGTGCGAATATAACGTGATATTGGAAAGGCGCCCATGTTCAAAATTCTATATAGGATAATAGTACGGTCAAGTGGATTTTCTTAAACTGCGCTTTGTGCGTGTTATTGGATTACGTGTTTATTGCAAAAACTGTTTAAACAAGAGTAAGTAAATTAGAAGAATTGTTCTGCTAACATCTAAATACATGTTTTAGTTAAAATATTGAGCCCTCGTAGATACATTTAAGTAGTCGTTGCACTTTCTTTGTCTTGTGTTTAATTTAGAAGATACATTGTTAAAATGTTGTATTTTTTGCTTGATCTAACAAGCCCCTTTCTTCACAACCACTGTTGACTGTAATTTAGCATAATTGTGTTTTGTATCTCTCTTGCCTTCACTCTGGATTTAGCAAAGCTTTTCTTGCGCTCACGCTCTCTATTTCTCTGCACTTGCATTTCACGGCCATTGCACTTCAACAACGGTATATGCTTGCGAGTTGTTGTTGCTCTCACTTGCTCTGCCTGTGCGTTCACTTTGCATTGATTTTCTTATTTTACCTTTTACTTTGTAATATAAGAAGCGGCAACGTCAGAAGCAAAGGTCGCCAGCAAAAAAGTGCATAAGAATCAAAAAGAATATAAAATAAATGACATTGAATGTTAAGTGTTTTTCCGTTGCTGTTGCTGATATTGTGAAAGCCTTCATTATTAATTTATCATCTGATAAACAATTATAGTGTACATAATTTTCAAGACGAAGCATTTTCCGGTCATAATAAAAATATAAATATATTTATATACATACATATACAAAATAACGTCAAAGTGCAGTTATTTGCTTCATTTGTTAATGCATTTAATAGAATTTGTGGTTTAGTGTTTCGCAAATACGATTTTGACAAAATTTGTGTAACCCAGTGAGTTAGTGCGTGTGTTTAAGCGAGATGACAATGATAAGTGCAGCCGCTGCAACAAGCAGCCTCCAATGCCAGTTGAATACCGCTGCCGGCAGTGAAGGCGGCAGTGGCGGTATAAGCAGTGCGGCAACTGGTTTTAGCATCGTCAGCGGCGCTGATTGTGGTGAGCAAGCAGAAATACCCATACCAACATACAGTCAGCGTCAAAAGTGAATCAAGCTCATAAATTTTACCTTCTGAAAGACTATTATAACGCAACAAAAGACGCACATGTTTTATTAATAATAATATATTACAAAAAAATATTGTTAATAATATTAACTTTAATTTCTATTTCTATTAAAAGTCCATAAGGCTCATTCATTTAGTTCTAATATTCTTTTCCAAAATTTCATTAGTGTTGACTCACTTTTGACGCTGACTGTATATTTTTATTTAAAAATAATGTTTCTTAGTCATTTTTTCGCTGTTGTAGTTGTTTTCATGGCCTCATCCGTTAATGGGTCAGCGTACTTAGGCGTTGACAGCCCTTGGCTGTGTTTATTTTTTTCATTTTTTTTTTTTGGACTCAGCGTTGAAGTTTTTCGAAAGTAGCGAGTGACATTGTACTCAAATAAAATAAGAGAGAGGATTCGTGAAGATGCTTAATATGGAAGCCTCTGCTAAATTTCAAATTCAAAATCAGAATCGTAAAATACCGAATAAAAAAACATTTTTCATATTAAATATTTGATTTTTTAGCGATTGGGCATAACAAAATTTTTGTGTTCGACACGTGCTTGCGAACATGTTTATTAACTGGAAACAAAATAATAATAATAATAAAAAAATTAGACGTTTTATGATGACCAGAATTCAAGGAAGAAGAAACGTGCTAAAAATACACAAATTATTTTACACTTCATTAGGCTTATAGGCAAAAGTAGAGTGGGTCTAATGATAGTGGTAAGCCGACAAAAGCAATGCGACTAACTTGGCACTTGTAGAATATACATACATACATGTAGAAGCGTAATACTCAAGGGCGCGACGTGTTTGTTGGATAATTACAATTGGATAATTACAAAAATTGAATTACATTGAATTATTAAATCGATTAAGTGAAAATTAAACTTTGCTTAACACAAAGTCGAAGTCAGCTTAACGCTTGTATTAATAAATTGTTTAAAGCTATTTAAATAAAGAAAATTAAAACTAGTTTCCTATGCACTGAAATCCCCCGACTTGTTGTATTTTGTTGTATACGAAAACCGGCTCAATGGAAACTGTGATAATGAAATGCTACTATGTCAGACCCAGTCTCAGTGCACGGCAACCGAAATACGCCATTATGGCATAATCAAAAAAAAAAAAAAAAAATAACACAACCGAAAGCGAAACCAAAACGCAGTCAAACGCGAGTGATTCGTGTTAAAGACCTCTAAAGAAGTCCAAAACAAAAACAAACTCTTGCACGTGAATGCCACGGTTTCATAGAGCGAGAAATTTCCCAACTTCAACGAGCGCCTCACATTCAAAATTTGAACAGCTTCTCAGCAGAAATTTGTGCGATCTCAGCTTGGTTTTCCAGTTCGAACTTTCCAACTTTATATTTACTTCGAATTTGTTTTTTTGTCTCTGTTTGCAAGTTTTTTTTTGCTTAAATAAGTATGCGAGTGTGTGTGTGAGTGTTGAGCTTCGTTCGAGTTCTGGGCTTTGGAATAAAATCTCAGTTTCGTGCTCAAGATTGAAACATTATTATCTGAGCATTTACACTTGTTGCACGCGCATCGCGAACGTTCGCACTTCATATTTTGTGCTCTGTGTGTGAATTTTTATTGATGTTTCTGAACAACAAAGAAACAAGTTTTTGTGTACGATATTAATTATATTTTGTATTGTTTCGACAAGTCGTGTTTTATGAATAGCAAAAAAGATACAAAAACTTAGCTGCTATTTTGATAACGCGCATCCGCGAGTTTTTATATTTTATATTGTTTAAATTTGTGCATTTTATAATGGAAAACAGTTGTGAACTACTTTTTGAAGTTGATTTTTTCAAGGTTGAAGGATTCAAAAACTTATTGAAATAAATTTAAATTTGAAAGTCTGTGGGGAATAATTTTGAAAACAATTTGTGTTCCATAAACTAAACCACAACTTGGAGAATTTTGTACTGAATTCATGAAAAAGTTCATAGGAAAATTACTTAAATTCTTAAGAGAAGAGAAGTGAATGAGTCTAACAAGAGTGGTCAGTGATTTCAGTTTTGTAGCTCATGGATGTTAAAAACATCATTTAGATTTAAAAAAAGTCGGAAGTTGAGCATTTTCGCAATTTGCTTACTTGCCTTGCGAATATTATACAAATGACTTAAGAAACGAACAAGAAATGATAAATAAAAATTAAATGTTTTCAAACTCTCAACCGCTATTTATGTTAATTATTCGCAAGCTTTTTCAAAAACCGACAAAAACAATATTGCAAAAACGAGAAAAAATATAAAAAAATCTAAACGAATGTCAAGGTCATGATGACAAAACAAAATAGAGAACAACTTCCGAATGAGACGCATTAATTTAAATACAGGTTTTGGTTTGTTATAAAATGCACAAATTATTCATAAAGTTAATAACAATAAACATAAATTGCGTTAAGTCATAAAAAAATAGAGAAATAATTCGAAATTTTAATTTTTCAGTGATAAGAAAACACATAAATCAACACAATTTATTGAAACTTTCCAAAGAGAAAAGTTTAAAAGTTCATTTTTAAAAATATTAATTAAAAGTTTATTTCCAACAAGCAAAAATGAGTAAGTTAGAATTATTTATTGTATTCATTATTTAAATAAACAATTGTCAACGCAAATGAGTAAAGTGCAAAGTGCTTAGAAAACTTTAGATTTATCGAACTTCAGTAGTTTTCATACATAATTTTATATCCCATTTTTTAGGGGTTCCCACCATGCTATCGGAAATTGACGAGATGCCATTCGTGCAATTGGGCGATTTTAAATTGCAATTTGATTTGGGCGAACCTTCAGCAGACGCCAAAGAAGTAGCAATTCGTGAGCTGAGAGAAACGCCGGAACGTCAAAAAGAAGCCGCAGAGGAATTGAAAAAATTACTTGAAGGTAAAAAATTAAAAATTATTGATTACGTGTCGCGTTGCCTGCACTTTGTGCCCATGCACACGCCGATGCACTTCATGTTTTTTTATAAAGAGCAAAAACATGAGATTCTAACTAATAACGATAATGACATTAAGTTTGCGTACGTGTTTGACTAACTGTCAGGTGTTTCCGGAACAAAGTGGCGAACGGCAATTACGGTGCATTTGCCAATAAGCCACCTTTCACTCGACTGCAATGGACGTTCACGACAATTTAATTGCTTTTGAATTAAATATAAATGCATGCGCAAATTGTTTAAACAAATAGTGAACTTATGAAATAAGTTGATAATCGTAAAACTCAAAGGTTACTTTTGTTGTAATACTTCAAATTATTACTATTAGTAATAATACTTTATTGGCTTTAACCTTTCTAAAAACTTACACTCAAGTGATAAATAATTATAAAACAAATATACAATTCGACTTTGAGTTTGTAGGCAACAAAAAGTAATAAACATCCGTGTATATACATATGTGTGTGTGTGTGGTTTCCGGCAACGACAGACAAATGACAAATTTAGCAAAGACGCCAACATGTAATTGCGTTAGTGACTCAAGGCAATACGTAAACAATAAAAGATACAAATCGTTGTACTAATTGACTTATGGCTTATGAAAATGTACAAGCATCAACGCGTTTGCTCTTTGACCGCCATTAAAGACAACATACTGAGCGAAGTTACAAAACATAAAAATAATAGGTTTGTTGGCCTACGTGATTGCCTTTGACGATCAGATAATTTTGCTACATAGTAATTTTAATTAGCAACAACGAGTCTGGAAAACAATTTGTTTTGGTAGTCGTTATTAAAATATTTTAATGCTCTTTTTTTTATTGCAGCTGAAACAGATCTGTTGTGTCCAAAAGATAATTATGAGTTTCTAATACGATTTTTGCGTCCATGCAAGTATTATCCAGAAAGCGCACGCGACTTGGTAAGTGAATGTAAATATTTGTTGAATTCATAAGTTAATAATTTATGTAAAATATTTTGGCAGATCAAGCGTTACTATTCATTCAAAATCAAGCATTCAGATGTCTATAATGGACTGGTGCCCAGCAAGGAAGCAAACATTTTCAATCACAATATACTGACAGTGTTTCCCAATCGCGATCAGTTGGGTCGTCGTATTTTGCTCTTGGAGTTGGGCAGTAAGTGTGCACGCAAACATCTTTACAAACATAAAAAAATTTTAATTAACTTGCAGAACGTTGGAAACACAAGCAGGTGACACTCGATGAGGTCTTTAAGGGCGCAGTGTTGTTTTTGGAGGCTGCCATGCTTGAGCCTGAATCACAGATCAATGGCGCTGTGGTCATTTTCGATATGGATGGCCTGAGTCTACAGCAGACCTGGCAATTTACGCCACCCTTCGCCAAGCGCATTGTGGATTGGCTGCAGGATTCGGTGCCGTTGCGTATCAAAGCCATACATATTGTCAACCAACCGAAGATTTTCAATGTTGTCTTTGCGCTCTTTAAGCCTTTCTTGCGTGAGAAGTTGCGAAACCGCATCATCTTCCATGCCACAGACCGTGAGTCACTGCACAAGCACATCTCGCCAAAATGCTTGCCCGCTTGCTATGGCGGCATACTCGAATTGAAGCGCGTCGATGGCGATCAATGGTATCAACTTTTGCTGATGTGCGAGAAGGAGTACGAAGCGATCAATTCATATGGGTACAAGAGTAAAAAGTAAGGGGGGAAATGCTAAATAAACTAACATCAGCATCATAAAAAAAGATTCCAATACTGCATAGCCGTGATATAATTTGTGAAAGATACTATTGTTGCACATTTGTGTAACGACATTAGCATCGCTTTAAATGTTACATATACTCGTACTTAACAAAAAAAAGCACATTTTGTAGAATTATAGAATTAAAAAAAAAAAAAAATATGAAAAGAACTATTTAATAGTTTGTAAGTCGAAAGTTTGAAAAACATTTCACTTTGCCCTGAAATGTTTTTATTGAAAGCAATTAAGCAATTAGTTATATCGTAAGTTGGGTTGTCGCCGCGCAGCCTTCATGCTGAGCTGCGCTTATTTTTCGATAGATATTTGTAATAATCGAGGGTGGCCTTAGTTTATATATATATTGTTGAAATTAATAAAAGTTGAATATTGAAATACTGAAATTAAGTGTTTGTAATAATTATGTTGTGTTGCCAAATTAAATATCAATCGCTCAAGCCGATGTTGCAGTATGAAATCATGGCATGAATGAGCCACAAACTTTCAAACTTGAGTTGCCGATTTGAAAAGTAAATTCGAAAAAACGCATCAATAGATGATTATTTTTTTAAACGGATTATATTTTATTTGTGAGTCGTTTGCATAAAACGGCATTTAAAAAACCGTTTTACGTTAGTCTAACGATTGGCCAAAAAAAAGCGCAGAAGGAGTCAACACCGTGTCAGAGAAAGAGGCACTTATGCGTCGAAAAGGCACTTGCGTTAACAAATTGACGCATTTGCTGCAAAAATCGAAATGACACGGTCGAGGGCCAAATGACAAAGTCGCGTTAGTAATGGCCGGCTGAATGTCGCTTCGAGTTGCACCAGCACTTGGGCTAGGTTTTACTATTCTACCGTTTATGAAGTGGTCATGTCATGATTTAAAAAAGTTTTCATGTGAAAGTTTGACGTGTGTTTTAGTCATGCGACCTGCGGATATGTGTTCGGGCAAGAAATTGACAGTAGCCAACAATTAAATAGCAGCATTGAAAAAATTAATTTTGAAATAACTCTTTTTTTTGTGATATATAAATTTAAACGAAATGTTTTCAAATATGTTTGTTGTTTTCATTTCTCAACATTTTTATTTTCCATTTTTTCATACATATTTCATCTGTACTTACGACATTCTATTTTTGCTTCATTTTTTTTTACTATTTTTGATGAAATGATTTGAAATTTGAATTAAATAATCTTCGGTCATATTTAGATTTTGGATTTGATTAATTTAATTTCTTTGTTTCAATTTCAAAATATAATATGAAAATAAATAATTTCCTCCGAAAACGATTATTGAAAAATTATCGAAATTTTGTAAAAATTGGCTGATTAAAAAAAACCTGTAAAAGAAAAATTTAAATAATAATAATGTTTCCCAAGCAAAAACAATGCAACAACAAATCAATAATTTATTTCAAACCTAACAAAACTTTTACTTTGATTATGATTTATTGATCCTTTCTGTTGTATCTTTTTATTTGATGTTTCTTTTATTTACGCTTCTAATTTTTTTTTCTTTTCTTTAATATTTGTTTTGCTTCATATTTATGTTTTTTATGTTGACTTCTTCTTCTTTGGTTTTTGTTTTATGAGATTAGCATACATACAATCATAATACTTTTATATCTTGTTGTTTTGTTGTTTGTTTTAATTTTTTTTTGTGTATGTTTGTGTATAATTTTTCACTATATATTTTTTTGTTTTGCTTTTTTTGCATGACCATGCATACATATATAATCTCTTATGTACTTATATCTCGTGGCATAACAGTTTTTTTTTCTTGCACATGTTTTATTTATATTTTTTTTTTAATTTTATTCATTTGTTTTATATAAACTTAAAAATAAAAGTCAAAATCAATGAGTTTACATGCAGCTTTTTATATTTTCTATCATTTTCATATCTTTTTTTGTTTATTTTATATAATTTATTAAATATTTTTTTAATTACGCATATCTAATAATTCAGTTAAATCTTTTAATTTCACGCTTACACTTAATGCGAATTCTAAACAAATCGCTCCACCTAAAATTGCACGCTACATTGCCATTTAAACGCATTACTACAGTGAAGCCTGCACGGAACGCATCAGCATACACACATAGGTTTCACTGCAACGAATGCGACTTACTCGTCTCTAAACTCTAACAAACCCCTCAGGCTCATTGACATACTTTTATAGTTTACGGTTGTTTATTTTTTGCTTTGTTATAATATTTTTTGTTGTTTTTATTTCTCACTTTGTTTTGTTTATTTTATAAACGATATGTTGGGACACAAACTTAACAACTTCAGGTTCAATTTATACTCATTATTGGGCAAGTTTATATTTACCATATAAAATTTTCTTCATGTTATATATTTGTATGCATTTGTCCAATAAATTTGATTAGTTAAGGTATACCACAGTTGGGAAAAGATGAAAATTTTTAGGTTTACTTTGCTTCAGGTAGAAGAAGACAGGTAGACATTGTTGAGAGTTGTTCTTCAATTATTATCGGATTAAAGCTTGTTGTTTGTAAATGTTACAGTTTAAAAATATTACGGAAATTGAGAGAAGGTAAAGCGTTGAAGAAGAGCAGCCGGAAATTTTGAGTGGCATTGTTTGATAGAGCAAAGGAAACAGGAGGGCGGAAATAATTCTAACGGGAAGACCAAAGTTCATATAGCAAAAATCTGACACAGTTATGACAAATCATGTTGAATTGTTCGAAGTGAGTGGGTTTATAGGAGTACTTTTTTATTTATTTTTATTAATTTAGTTAAGAAGCAAAGTGTATTTCATTAATTAAAACAAATGAAAATGTATAAAAGCAGGAATGCTTGAATTTTTTAAGAGGTTTCAAATGTTTTTATGTGTTAATATTTGTTAGCTTTATGACTACTTCGACAACTAGAAACAATTTTATTGCATAAAACATTTAGAGTTTTAAGAAGTTTACGGTTTTTTGTTAATTTTTGGTTTAGTAGCACTAAGCGGGACTTTACGACATTGAGCTACACATACATTGATAAACACTTATAGCATTATCAAGAAGTATTTTTATGAATATGGTAGTTGCTGTTGTTGTTACTGGTTTGTTCTTGTGGCACATAAAGTTAAGTAAGTTAGTTAGCATAGGATAATAGACAGACTGACAGACAGACATACAGAAGGATAGTCAGCTACTCGCAGTCACTCAGAAACACTCACATATGATTAACGCGCTAAAGGACTTAGACACTTAGAACTTAAACATAGACTTAGAATTCCATTGTTTACTTTTTTAAGTAAGTATGCCTAACTAGTTAATCTATCGTGCTAGCGATGAGGCAACTACTGTCCAAGCTTTGCAGGACTAAGCACCAGTTCGGGCTCAAATTTACTAGGCGGTGGCGTTGTGGGAGGTGGTGCCAGTAGACTGATACCGCTGACGGCAGCACGTCCCATTGAACTGGCTGATGAGGGTTGGGAACTGGTAGCTGTGGCGGCTTGTGACGTCGACTGCGCAGGGAACATGTACGCATTACTCGAAGTGGAAGTACTATAAGCATGTGCTGGCTGTTGTTGGCTTGTTAAAACTGTGGATGAGTTTGCCACTGACAATGGCGTCGTTGGTTGTTGTGGTGGCAATGATGAGGGACGTGATAACGTCGGCGCCGGCGTTGTGGGTAGCAGGAGGCTCAGACTCGTCGTTGCAATTTGGGGTGATGTGCTCTGCCTCAGCAATTGATGTTGCATAATAGAAGGTGTTAGATCGATCACCTGGCCGGGTATGCTTGACGTATGCGTAGTGTTCGAGCTGAGCGTTGACGCTGGCGGCGCGGGTAACGGCAACAAACTGATGGCCGTCGTTGTCGGCTGTGATTGCGGCTGTTGTGCCGTTGGCGCAAGTATCGATGCTGTGCTGGACGCTGACACGGTAGCCGTTGTCGCCGCTGAAATTGAGCCAGAGGCGCCGCTCGCTGGCATTGCATATGACGAATAGGACGCTGTCAGCGCTGACAGTGGCATGCCGAGCGGACCGCGCACGGTGGCCGCTGCGGCATAGGTGTGTGGCTGCGCTGGTGGTAGATCGTAGCTTGTTGCATAGGTGCTGCTTGTGGGATGCGACATTGAAGTGGGTATGCGTGATATGGCGCCAGTATGAGCGCCAATGTTTGGCTGTGTGATTGTTTTTGGCAGAGCGCCGCCGCTACTCGTCGCATTGACTGCCAAGTATGTCGAAGAACTTGGCCTCAATACGGACGCTGTTGTTGGTGCCGGCGTTGTGAATGCGGTGCTTTTGAGTCTTGGTATTGCGCCCGCGCTGCTGCTCGGCGGCACATTCGACGTTGAGGATGTCGTTGGTGGTCGTGCTTCCGCCATTGTCGTTGTGCTCGCTGGCGTCTTCAGTACCATCAATGATGTCTCCATGAGCAATTCATCAGCACGATCGAATGAGTCTTTGACGGTGGAGGAGGATGAGAGCGATTGTGATTGCTCTGTTGATTTTTGTTGTTGTGGTTGCTGCTTCTGGTTGAGCGCAACTCTTTGTCGCGCTAATTTATGGCTCGTTGAGCTCGGTAATTGCTCTTCGAACTTAATTTTTGTGCTATTATTGGTGGTACTACTTGATTTTGTTGTAACGGCAGTTGAAGTTGTTGCTTTTGCTGTAGACTGAGCATCCTTCAGTTGTTGTCTTTGTTTATTGCTGCTATTATTAGGTTGTTCATTAGCATCGGCATCCTCCTCGTCGCTCAGTTCAGTAACGTTGATCGCAGTCTCGAGTTTTTTCATTTCCAGTGGTGCTTCTAAAAGCACAAAATACATTAAATTTTATAAATCATTCAGGGACTTCCTTGTTTGTTACCCACCTGTAGTATTCCCTGGTTCTTTAATAATAGGAACAACACGATTCATCGATGGTTTCTGTTCGTTTTGCATAAAGAGCGAAGTAGTCGCGATTTGGCGCAGCGCCTCCATGCCCTCGTTAAGCATTTTGCTCTGGCTGCGCTTATGTGCGATGGGATACTTTGGCTGTGTGTAAGAATATGCACGTATGAAATAATATAAGACTAAATTAAAGTAAAAACACGCACCTGCGACATCGGCCCACGCGCTATGGAGACACGTTTACTTTCGCCGCGTAGCAGCGAAGTTGTGTGATCGGCATCGATTTTATTGCCATTTTTCTTTCGCGTTTTCTTGTTCGATGAAATGCAATGCGATGGACAGATGCAGAAGAGTATACGTAAAATGCAACAAATTAGGCCAATTCCTAAAAAAAAAATATCAAACATGTAAAACATGTCTCAATAAAGAATAAAGCGCTTATGAAATAAAAGCGTGTGCGTGATCCAACCTATAAGTGATGGCCCTATAAGTCTTAATTCCACCGTCTTGAAGCCCTTCTCGCCGGTGCCCACGAATGCAATGACCAGACCCAGTGCCACTGTGCCCAGTCCAACATAGAGAAATGCATTCGCAAAGGTGCTCGGTCCGCGTAGCACGCCCAGAAAGTCCTCATCGTCCGAGGAGCCGCCTAATGAGGCATCCTGAATCTATACAACACACATTATAATGTTGTAAAATGCAGTTAAAAAAATTTGAGCTTGCTCTTACTCTATTCCGCTTTACCCAACGTCGACCCAAAGTCGCCTGTTGTTGTGACTCTTGTACGCTGCAGCGACGACCACGTTCCAACCAAGCGGCGCGACCCTGTGCGCACTGCACGTACCAGAGTTGCAAAGTGTTTGTATATGAAGAAAAGGTAGCATTTTTTAGTAAAAAAAGATTATATATTTAATATTAACAAGACACGTATAGAAAATCACCATTCAACATCGAAATCAAAGACAACAAAACTAATTTCATAAGCATATCGTTTCAATTCAGTTTCGAAAACTTTCAAAATCAATTACAACACTGAAACGTTATTACATAATAATGCAGCCAATTATTTGATTAGTAATAAGTCATAGATTTTTTTTTTTATGTAAAAAAGTAGTAGTAGGAAAAAACGTAAAAAAGTAGCAAAAGCCACCAAAACCGAAACCGAAACCAAGAACAAGATACAAAATGAAACCAAATTTAACACACACGAAAAAGTACATTTAAGGAAATATTTAAGTATGCATAAAGAGTAAAATAAGTTTTTATACGCCATTTTGTTTGTTTAGTTTTTTTTTGTTTTTGAAAATAGTATGTTCAAGCAAGAAAGAAGGTACGGAAACGGAAGTTGTTATCAGCAAGGCAACATATCCGCTCTCGGTTTTATGCGCAGCTAAAAGATGCACTTGAAAAGCGTCTCGGTGTGCTGGCGATTATTTTTTGTTCTCTTGTTCTAGAAACGTACAAGAAAACTATGTAACAAAAACAAGTTGCTTAAATAAAAAAAAAAAAAAAATAAACTCTTCTATGCACAAAATGGTAATTTCTCTACAATTTATGCAATTATTCTTTTTTGGTTTGCAAACATGTCATTTTTCAAGGATATTTTCCATCATGCCTTTCTGCTCTAAACAAACGCATGCAATGGCTATGCAGGCTGGATTTTTTTTTTTTTTTTGTATATTTTGGATGTATTTGTTTTTTTGTTTTTGTAAAAATAAATAAACATTTTGGTATAATAAATTAAAACTGGTTTTTAAATGTTGCTAAAATGCTTAATAACTGTCAGCAATTATGTGCTTGGTTTTTGTAGCATGTTGTTGTTGTAGTTTTGGAGATCACGTATACGCATTGTATGACGCCCACTGTAAATTATTTGTTATATGTAAGTAGAAAAAACCACAATTTATTTAGTAAAATTTCATGAAAGAAAAATATTTCTCTACATTTTTTGAATTACTTAAAAAATGTTTTCATTGTCAGCAACTGGCATGAATTGTAAGTGTATGAAGATAAAGAGGGACATCAAGAGTGAGATATACGGAGTGAAAAGTAATTTTATTCGGATTTGTATTTTAACATACATAGCTGAGTTTAAAAAGGACACTGAGCTATGCAATGTAATTGTCTTGATGAACGTGTGTAGTAACTTATGGTAAACTTAAAGTATTTGGTACCTGAAATTAGCTTCTTGTTTAATTATTTTAAAACAAAACAAGAATTATTGTATGCCATTTTCGCACAATATAGATTTCAATGTCATTTCAAACTTTCGGCGAGTAATGATTCGCACATATACACTTAGGCCACATAAATAAACGAGAATAACGACAAGAGCGAAGACGGCCTAACAAACCTGGTGTTAACAATATATCCTGCGTGTCAGTAATAAGGTTTCCAACAAATAAAATACACACATTACATACCGACACATACATCGACAAACACATGCACAGATACTAAGCCAATTTTTAGTAAAGTAACAAACACGTTTTGCTGCTGTCTAAACGCACACAAGTATGGACTAACACTCACTCTGAGTCACATAGACACAAAATCGTGTTTCGTGTGCAAAATAGTTGAAGGCAAAAAAAAAAAAAACATTCAGGAGCAGTGAAACAACTTTTATACATGTAGTACGCGCGTGTATACTCTCATATGTCTATAAAGACGCTGACGCTGTCATATATTGGGGGCAATGTTAAAAAAATTAAATCGATCGTTTGCAAGTTGGCAGTCGGTTTTGTTTTATTGTTGTTTCCCATCTTTTTTTTTCGCGCACGTTGTCCTTGACTCAGTGAGCGAACGAAGTGAAGTCACATGAAAGCGAAGGTGTAATCTACAATTTGCGACGCTGATTGACGAACAAGCCAGCAAAACAGCAACAACAAAACACACACACATACACTTTGTCAACAACGGTAATCACTCATATGTCGTTACAACAAGAATAACAACAACAAGTTTTACATATAACGGTCAATTTTTGACGTACCCTCTTGACTTGTTTGTTTGATTTTATTTTGTTGTTGTTGTGTTTTTGTTGCTACTGTTGTTGCTGCATATTGAATTTCATTCAGAGTTTTTATTTGCGATTATTTTTTTTTTGCCTCTTTTCGATTTTTCTTTTTTATTATATTTGCCGTGTTTATTATTTTATTGAAGTTCACATTTTTCTATTGTTATTATTCTTGTACAAAAGTTTACTTATTTGCTTAGTACCTTCGTGTTTGTTTTTGGCCCATAGCTTATTGATGTTGTTTTTTTCTCGGTTTTTTCGGTTTTTGTATAAATATGCCTAAAGTACTAACATTTGTGGGCGGCAATCATCAATATTACGTATACGTGCTGTTGAATAAACGTGCGCGCATTTTATGTCTAACTAATTAAATATTATACATTTATGCAATTGGTTTTGTTTTTGTTGTTGTTGTTGTTTTTTCGCTAATTTTTGTTGTTGTTTTGACTTTTAAATTATGACACGTCTCATGAGCAAGGAAACTAAGGAAATCAATAGCAAGTTATCGTAATCGATAACGTATATCAATATGACTATATGATTTGTTGTGCTTGTTATATAAAATTATAGCACAACAAAACGAATTCATGGCATTCATTATAGAGTATATGCTTGTGTTGTCATATCAAGCGAAGACTTGAACGTTCTGCGTCGTCATTTCGTGTTGTCAAAATGGCAAATTTGACTTTGTCAAACTTAATTTTTAAACGCCAATTAGTCGACGTGCCATTAATCTTACAAAAAGAAACAAAAACTTTACCAATAAGCGAAAAATCAAACACGCTATGTATACATTAAACTTTCACCTTTTGAGTGAAAGCCAATAGAAGTAGTTTTATTTTTTTGCGTTTTGACTTTTAACGAGTCACAAAGCAAATAAAACAACAAAAGTTGGCAAAAACCGTACAATATATTCTGTAGTAAATAAAAGTCTAACGCAAAAATGACGACAAAAGTAGCCTTCTAAACAGCAACGAACGCACGATAGGCGTCCTGACCCGACCCGACCCGACCCAAACTATTAAATGTCGAACGCACACACCCAACTAAATACAATCAAACTTGGCACACACCTCCGAAATATTTTCCCGGCAAGATGTGCGGAGGGGAGTTAGTAAAGCGCAACTGTGTTAGAACAATAACACGTTTACACCTCCAACAAACAAACCGCACCTGTAAACCTCAGTTTTGTGTGAAGAAAGCCGCGAGAACACACACACACACAAACACGTTTGCTGACACACAAACATGCCACAAGCAAACAAACAAACCCGCACGCGCTCACGCAACACATACATATATTCACACAGACACAGAGACGGAGACACTCAAACACGCACGCACGCACGCATACAAATGAAGGCGCGCCGCATGGAGGAAGCTTTTGAAGCTCTGAACCTCAACTGAATGTCAGCAAAAATGGCGACAAACGTTAATGAATGTCATACACGGAAGCTAATGCGAAAAATACACACAAACAAACACACATTCAAATAATGCGAATGTCGAAAGGTAATGTCCAACAACAATCGACACAGCGACAGTGAAACAAAAAGAAGAGAAATAAGCAACATGAACATGTTGAAATGACATTCAAGTGCACCACAAAAGTAGGCAACAAATTTTTTTTTTATATCGTTGAGTTTTTATTATTTTTAAGGAGCCAAAGGACAGAGAAAACTACTTACAAAATCAATAAAAACGCGCATTAAGACGCATGTTAAAATGGCTGAGGTCAAGACAAAATATAATATTACGAAATATAATTAGTAGTATTGCGAACAAACAAGAAAGAACACACAAAAAAAAAAACACTGGCAACACTGGCGTCAGAGGCCATCGCAATTAGGCGTAATTATTTTTTTTAAGCATTTTGTGACCATTTCCGTTGTGTATTTGTTACTTTCGAAGTTCATTTTCGTCGCTGCTTTCTTGGGCCTTCAGAAAGATTGACTGAATGTTTGTATGAGTATGTGTGTGTGTTTTTGTGTAAACTTCTATTGACATTAAGGCATTTGCTTTGTTGATAATCAAATGCTATAAATTAAAGCTTCAATTGTTTTCGAAATTAACATGTTGGTCATGGCAATTATTACAGAAGCGGAAGAGCTGCTAATGACAGCAAATTATTGACGCTTTCGATTGTTGTTGCCAATGTTGTTGTTACTTGTGTTTGTACAGTATGTGTTAAATAGCGTTTACATTTTATTTATTTCAGCTTTTGATTTAATTAATACGAAAGTCGAACAATATATGGCAATTGTAGTAAGGAGCAAATACCTAAGTAAAATGCAATGAAGACTGTTTATTGCAATCGTTTTGTGTGTGTTTCTGTGAGTATGTGTGTGTGTGTGTGTGTAACAGCTTAAAAAGACATTTGAAAATCGATAAATCAGAAAGTTTGAAACAAACATCAACATTGTTGTCAACAACTATGTCGACATGACGATGACAGCCAGAATACAAACCAACAACAGAACACAAGACAAGACACAATTGCCAAAACCAACATGCCGCATCAAATGATGTGCATAATGCCAACTTGTAAACACTTGTCTGAGTGCTTAGAAACCGAAAAAATGCATTTTAAACATTTTGTCATCATTTCTTCATTATGCACAAAGCAAAAAGAGAAAACAAAGCGAATAAAAAACGACAACAACGACGACAATGACTAAGGAAAACAAGAAATGCAGAGAGAGAAGGGGAGGGGGAATCTGAGAAAGAGTGAGAGCGCAACTGTATGTCAAGGCCGTGGGTAAGTGGCACAAAATAGTTTTCTCAAACAGCTGCTGCTGCTGCTGATGTTGCAACAACATTTGTTGCTGTTGTGTGTGTGTGTGTGTGTTTTCAGTCTTAGCGAACAACATGCAGTTTTTTACGCTTATAGGCAAAGTACGCTTTAAGCGCGAAGGCATTGGATGGTCTTAAAAAAGAAACCCATACTCATCAGAACAGATGTAAAATAGCAACAACGTCATTGAAATGAAATAGGCTACACAAAAAAAAAAAAAAAACCAAAGTATACACGAATCGTAGACAAAATTGTAACAGAAAAGGTGCTGAGTAGTGTAATGAATACATACATACATAGTTGTATGAGAGGGTGAGAATGTTTATTGTAGTATGCTTCCTTTTGGCTTTGCTTGAAGCAGCCCCTTGCTCGCGTTAAGTTTTTGTGCCTGCTGTTGATGCATTTTATTATGCAGCTGAGCACTCAACTTGAGTTGCGCAAAATCAAGTGCAAAATGCACTTGAAAACGAATGAAATTTGCTCGGCTATGAAGGGCTCAAACACGTGGAACTGTAGTTGAAGGCGACAGTCATACAGACTGCCTGACTGCCTGACTGACTGACTTACTGATGAACGAACAGACGGTCGCATAGCGTATGTAAGCGAGAGAGAAGAAAAATAAAATGCAACAACATATACGAGAAGGAGACGAGTTGAAGATTGACAAAACGAGAGTTGAGGCAAGTTGAAATGCCAAGAAACAAAAGTGAGCTAATGAAATATGCAGTAAGCTGCAGACACAAACACTTAGATGCACATCTGTGGGTATACCTACATGTGGCACATCAAGAAAATGATGATGAAGAAGAAGACGAAGAAAACGCTGAAAGACTGTTAAGGACGGACAGACGTATGGATGGTCGAAGATAGTCAGAATATGCCTTCATTCAGGGACATTCCGATCAATTACACGCAACGACAATGAACGTGAGTAGGAACCAAGCGTGTTAAAATTGTATGTGATGGCTCTTCATTGAAGGTGTTCGTTTTAAGATGCTTTCAGATTGCCGTCAATAATAAGACGAAAGAAGAGAGGTCATGACATGATTTAAAAGAGGAAGCTTCGATTGTTGTTTAATAAATAACCTTTGATTTAAAATTGAAATTGAGCAAAGAATTTGAAATAAATATTGATGACAGAGATTAAAAAATATACAATTTCAAATATTACTCATACGTCCACTGACATTAAAGATCTTTTACGTTTCCTTTGATAAGGAAACACTTTAAAACGACCTTTAAATACTTGTTTTAAACGCTTGAAGCCAAAAAACTCATTAAAACACATAGCAAAAACAGCGAAGAGTGACAGATACATACATATAAACTCAACAAAATGTCTACGCCTTAAATTACGCACGCTGATGCTTGATGAGATTTTTAATGAATTTTTGCATATTAAAAGTCATACTAAAGGCAACTCTCCAACACTAAAGTCATGTCGCGTGTATTCCTGTACCGCTGTATGTGTGACTGTGTGTGTGTGTGTGTAAGGGCATTCAAAAGAACTGTCTAAATAATTAGCAGCTATTCGTCTGAGTCTGACCCACTATACGCACAATGACTGGCAAGTGTCATAGTTTTTAGTGACGACCGCATTTGGTCATGTTTTTCTTGTCCTTCAGTCGTTTTTTGTGGTATTTTGTTTGTTTTTGTATCCTTTGTGAGAGTTGCAAATAAATTAACATTGAACGTGACACGTTGAACTTGGGCTACTCGAGCTGCTTGGGTATGCCGTTTGCTGCCATTGGTAAGGACAACTGAGCGAATGTACTACGAAGCTGTGGGCTTGGCTAATTAAAGTTTATGATATTTTATTTGATATTTTCATAGAGACAAAAAGCCAAGTAGAGTGAGGAGTGGCAAAGAGCGTTGAGTAAATGTTCATTTTGAAGGTTTCATTCATTTGTCATGTTAGATTAACATTTTTTAACCCGCATTTCTTTGACGTACTTTGTGGTTAAAATGTTGTCTTTGTTTTAAGGTCTTAAAAAAACGAATGTTTAGTTAAGTCAGTAAGTTTTAAAGTCTTTAAAATCTCGTTAAATGTCAGAGAATAAACTGAGACGAAAACTACGCAGCCAAGTGAGACTGCACGGATGTAGAGATTTAAAGAAAATGGTAGCGCAAAAACTGTGCACAAAATTGCACAATGCCAAGAAGGAAGAAGCCGGCGACGTCAACACCGACGACGACTTTACAAACCGGATCTCGTCGTCAAGCCACAACTGAAAAAAATAAAATAATAATAAGAAAGAGAAAAAGAAGAAATTGACGACAAGCATCAGCAACCAAAACGCAATATACAAAAAAAAAAATAAAATAAAATAATAAAAATCATATGACTTTTCAAACAATCAACATTTGAACCACAAATTAAAGTCGTTTTGTGGCTTAATGTGGCTGAATGAAGAGCGAGCGCCTTGCAGGCTGAGTTTGAAGAACACAAAAACTCACACATACACACACACTAAATTGAGCAAACCGAGCAGAAAAATTGCAATTTTTGTTTTTGCTTCTCCACACGCCATCACAGTTGCGTTGCACAACTTCCGTTGTGTTTTATGTGCTTCAGCTTTTAGCCAAGAGTAAGAATTTTTTTCTGATTGTTTTTTGCTTGCTCGTGTCTCTTTCTGCTACGCTTCAACAACTGTTTAAACAAGACGAACGTAATTTTAGACAACATGTGCGACTGTTAAGCTTTTAATTGAACAAATGTGGCATAGAGAGTGTCCGAAACTGATTAGAACAGCTCAGAACTGCGGTGAAAATCGCTCAAGCAGCAATAATCTGACAGAGACTGACTTGATTTTATACAAATCAAAATTGTTGAAGATTGCGATGGAAAATCTGTATTGAATTATGCAATTCATTACCAATGCAAAAAGAAAAATTCTCTTTTACGATGGCAGTGCGAATGAAAAACTAATTTCCCACAACGCCAAGCTCAATTGCGTTTGTATTGGTTGCTCAGTTAACGCTATAAATCAACCAGCGCCGAAAAATATGCAACATAATTTTTTCGTAATAAAATTTTTAAGTGCCGCGCAAAGCACGAAAAATCTCGCACTCGAAAAATGGATGGAAAGCACTTAAGCCCAAGCTGGATATGAATTCAGTTTGGTCAGCGCACCAGTGAGTCAGTGATTCAGTCAGTAAACGAGTAAGTGCGCCAGTCAAGCACCAATGTGCACATAGCAAAGGAAGAGGGTGGTGGCAACATATACCACCATAAGCCGCTATTGTGTGGAACACAATGAATGCAAGTGCAGTACAGTTGAATTGAGACTCAGACACTGCGACCGTCGACCAACCAACGGACGGAAGTCGGTTACGTTCCATTTGATTGCATTTCATTGCTTTTGAACATTTATTTCGACACGACGACTGCACTGTTGTTGCTACTGTCCTGGGGAGTGCGATCGCCAGAGAGACGGCAACGGTGTGTGGTATCATTTACATAGTCCCAAAAGAACCAATAATTGCCACTCTATGTCAGTGCAAAGTGATTATTATGCGAAACGTTCGAAATGGAAAATATGTCGACGTAAAAGTGAAAAATCTATTCAAAAACTTGTGCAAATAGTTTTCTAAAGATATTTTCAAAAAGTTTTTATGTTTCAACATATTTTTTTTGCTTTTTGTTGTTTTTCCTTTCGAGTATCACTTCAACTTTTGCTTCATTTAAATTTGCTTTAGTTTAACTTTTCTCTGTGGCAACTAGTTTCAAGTGTTTTCAGCTTATTCAATTTCGTTTTTCTTCTTCGTATCCTAATACCCTCCATTTTATAGCTGGTTAAGGATTATTCAATCTGTGAAAATTGTTATTTTTGCTATGAAAGATCAGTTGGAGGAAGCATTGTCATTCTGTCCGAATCTCACTCCTCACTTTTGCACACTAATGTCTTAACAAATATAAAAGTTTGTAGTTAGTTCAGAGCTTTTATCATTAAAATTTTGAAAACACATTGATTTTTTTTAATTTTTGTTTAATGCATAAAATTGAAAACGGGAGTACTCATAACAAGATACCATGGATTACTGTATTTGATATATGTTATAGATAATATTTTTTTTATTTCTACATCAGCAGTATACAAATATACCTTAGAGGCAGTCAAGAATGACGCAGGGCATGTTATTGTCGTGTATGCTAAACTTAAAAAAACGTTCTTCTTTTTCTTATATGCATTTGCTGCATGGACGTTTCATTTTACCATCGCCGTTGGATTTAATTAAATGTTAAGCATTATGATTACGAAATTGATAGCTGAGCCGACGGTGGCAATTATAATTTCGCTTTCAGCGCAGGTATAAAATTAATATTGCGTAATCGAAGCATAATCTCAAGGGTTCGGCTTAATGAACTGTTTTGAACAGCTTTGATTATCGTCGGCCTTGAGGATTTCTCTTAATATATTGTAAATGTGTTATGTGTTTTCAGTGACTTAAATTCTATTATAAAAATTACATAATATAATGTTGTTAAAGGCATTCGATATATTTAAATGTAATTTTAATATTATTCAATATTTTTTAACTTGAAATGCTTAAAAGACAAGTTTGAAAAGTGTTAAACGATATTTATATTGCCAAAATAGCCTTACCTTTTATTTTGATTTCAGTCTTACCATACAGACTCTAAAATCATTTTCTAACAGGCGCGAGAAGGAAGAACAACATCGAAAAGTTTTAAAGACCTATTTTTCACTGTACTTATGTTGATGGAAGACTGGAGTTATAAAATATCGTAAGTATTTAACCTTAATTGAAAATAACAAAACAAAAAAAAAAAAGGAAATTGTGGGGAATAATACAAAACGTGTGCGAAACACCGCGGGGACACACGTCGCTTTTGAAAATTTCCGAAAAAGTTAAGCAACGACCTTGAACCGACTTGACATTATTTATGGTCAGCCATTTAAAATACACCGGTCGCCTACACTTGCCAATTCGGCTTACAAGCTGTCTGTCTGCTTGCTTGCTAGCTTGGTTGCTTATCCAAAAAGTCTAACTAAGCCAACTTTATTGTCAAACTAATTTACATATTTAGTGCATGACACAGTCAGATAATATCTCGTATACACTTTACTAAACAAAACAAGAAATTCTTGCTTTTTATTTTGTTTTGTTTAGCTAGTATGTTTGTACGTGTAATGTATCTCACTAATTTGAGCACATATACAATTAAAAACAAAAGGTTACACAAGATACTATCGAAATTGTCAACGTACGTTCGTTGGTTCATTCGTTGCATAGTTTTAGGCACCTTCGACGACAAAATAGAGATAAGAGAAGAAAGTGTACATCACATGAAATAGACTATTTCACTTGCAAAACTGCCACCTACATGAACACGACTTGACGGCAGCTGTTGTTAGCAGGAAATATAAACAAAGAATGCCACTAATGTGATATACTTTTAGGCGGGGGCAGCCAAAATACACGCAAAAAAATGAAAATAAAAAAAACAACGAAGGTGAATTTTAAGTGTTGAGGACATTTTTGATTGCATATTTCAAGGGCGCTCACCAATGCCAACATTATTTGAATTTTTTTTGTTGAAACATTTTGCTTTGTTTTGAAATTGTTGTAAAAGAAGAATAGATTTTTGAGTGCATACTTTTAGGTGGCATAAAAGATAATTTTTTTATTTTGGTTTGTTTTGTTTTAAAAGCTATGTAGTTCTTGGTTATTGGTTGTTTTTGCTGTTGATGTATTGTCGTAAAAAGATGTTGTTAGCATGCAAGTTTTTTATGTGTTTTATTTTGTTTTGAGTTGTAGATAAAATAATTACGCCTTAAATAAAAGGGCATGCGACACGAAGGAAAAATATATTAAAATAGTAACGCACATACACACACATACATAAATAGAGTTCAAACATTGCAACATGCAATTTTTGCTGAGCTTAGCACAAACATATGAGAATAAAAATAAAATGAAAAAAATGTTTTAGAGCGAAAAATGTCATTTACTAGTTTAATACACACGCACATACAACCACACACGCACGCACGCATAGATACAGACACAGAAGCACATAGTAAACACACGCTTACGAGTGACACGCATACACACATACACGCACACACACAAAGATACAAGAGAATGCTAGCCATTACAATTATTAGTTGAACATTTTCTGATTTTATTTTTTTGTTATAATGTAGTTGAGTTGAGCACAGCTGTTAAACATCGATACACGAATATATAATTAATTTTAGATAGTTTAAAATTGGCTTGAAAAATTTGGAAAGTTTTTTTGTATTTGCTTGCATACTAATTTGTAAATTTTTACACTGTACCTAATTTGTAAAATTTGCACAGTTTTCATTTTTGTACTTTGATTGCATAACAATTTGATTTTGAGATTTTTTTTCTCTTGGCGTTGCATGCTTTTAGGCAGCACATGTGGAAAAACGAACATTTTGTTCGAAATGATTTGCTGGTTTGAGGTTGTTTTTTTTCATTGTTTTTTAATTTGAATTCGCTTAATGAGTTTTTCTTGCTCGATTTCATTTCATTTGCTTTTTTCTTCCTTTGCGTTAATGAAGTTTTTTTGCTTGGTTTGGCGTGAAAATCAAATATATAAGAGAAGAATGTGTGTGATTAGTGGGTGCGAAAAAGAGAGAGAAAGAGAGATATATATGTTGAAATATTTTCTTTTGGTTTTTCGTATTGATTTGAGTTTTAAATTAAAAAAAAGTAAGCTTGATTAAGAATGTGATCTGGTAACTCTTATTACAGCATTTTTTTCAAACGCATGTGAAGCTTTTTATTAAGTAGCCTTATATATGTTTGTTCGTGTGTCATAGCGCTGTCTTTAAGACTATGATTCCCTTATAAATTTTATAATGTCATATTTAATTGATGATTGTTTTCTTAAATCTCAAACTGAAAAAATATTTTCCCCTCGTTTGCTGTAATAAAATACCCAACTGTGTGTCTGTTCATGGTATAAAATTAGTGTTGGGTTAAATATTTGTTGGAAGTATTTCATAAGTTAAATTAATTATATACAATGCTAAAGCAGAAGTTGAAGCTGTTTTGCGGCATTTGAAAGTTGAAGTGTGCATGTTGGAAAAAATTGTGTTCAATAGCATAGAATCATTTAATTATGTACAAAACAATCGACATAAGAAAGTCTGGCAAAATTGTGTGTAAAAGTTCTGTTAAGTAACACGAAAAGGATATTTCATTTATTTATTTATTTTTTTGGTTCTTCATTTGTTAACACTATCGTTGTATTTTGAAATTGATCAACAGACTTGTTGAAATTTTTCATTTTATTCAAATGAAAAAAAATAAATAAAAAAATATAAATATAAATAAAATGAAAAGAAAAAAATTGTGGCGACCTTCGCAAAGTTTATGGTATTTTATTAAAATCATTGAGCATGTTTTAATAATGTTAAATGCATTATTGATCAATGAAATGTTTCGAACGAATGCTAATTGTGAAACCTTAATTTATATAAAAAACACAAATTTTATATAAATTATTTTAATGCTAGACTACAAAACGTTGTTTAATTAAGTTATTGTAATTGTTTTGTTTTATTTTAATTTTTGTAAATTGTTAACTTTCAATTTCAATAACGAGCAGCAGACTTACCCAAATGCGCTGAAAATTGTTTTCAATAATGTGCATACTCGAACACTTTTTTACACGTACCCACACTTACAACTAAGGCAAAAACAAACAACTGTTTGGTTATCATTTTTTTTTTTTTCTTTTAGGCTAATACAAACAGAAAAAAAATTCCCATTTAAAATTGAAACGAAATTGCACGAAAAAAAAATACAAATAAAATAAAATATATAAACGCGCCCCAATTTTCATTTAATGCCCTTCGATTTTCGCATTGATTGCTATTTTTTTGTTATTATGTTTTTTTTTTGCTTATTTGCTGTTGTTGTTGAATTTTACTTATATTTATTTTTTTATATACGCAAACGATTTCAATTTGATTTCATTTCGATTTTCATGCTGCTTGTTTTTTTTAAATATTTTTGCTTATTTTATTTATTTGATTTTTTATTTTGGTATTTTTTTCATTTTCAGTTTTAGTTTTTAACGCTTGCTTCAACTTGTGAATGTTCCACAAAAATGAAATTAAAAAATTGCATTCCTTAAATTCAACTTTTCCCTTTGGCACATGCAATATGAACGCTTTTATCGGCCTTTCAATTCATTCGCCGCAGCTGCGTTTCATGTCAAAGGGAAATTTTTTAATTTGGTTTTTGTAAAACATTCCAAATGCAAACCATTTTTGCTGCTTGCGATTTTGTTTTCTTTCGCTTGAATTTTTTTTTTTTTTTTATTTTACTTTTTTTTTGTGTACCAGTGTTGATTCCGATATGCGTTGCAATCTTTGCTTTTGTTATTCATTTTGTTTTTGTTGCATTTTCCGATTTATATTTTTTGTGTTTCTTGGATTTTTGTTTTGTTTTTTGTGGAACAATTTTCGCAATTGAATCAAGTTGAGCTCCTAGATCGAAAACGGGAATGAGAGGCAAGTAAGCTTTACAGAATCTTTGGGAAAACTTGATACCATTTGTGATTTTGATTATTTTCTTTTTACTTTACTCGGTTGACTTTTGTTTGACGGTGTTTTTTTATCATATTTCTTTGCTGGTTCTTTTCTGTTAGTAAATGTTGCATACTTTTTTTATTACTTGATTTTTTTTTGGTTGTTCGTCTACAAATGATAACGAAAAAAAAAAACGAAACAAAATGGTTTGGAAATCAAAAGGAAATTAACTAACGGACTGGAAACTAAAAGTTACATAACTTTATACAAATGAGTGACAACAAACTGGCGAGCACAAAATGCATTTGAAATTCATTGTCTTTGTTCTTGTTTTTATTTGCCTTTTAAAGTATAAATTACGCAACTTGTTGACAGCTGCTTTGAGCACCTCCCGTTGTCGGCCTTTACAACGCACAATTATGCAAATGTAGACGCTTATGTCCGGCTAGTTGACACTAATCCCTTGAGAGGATTAAGTCATAATTTTGTGTCGCTCGAAATGTTCAAAGCAATGACGACAAGCAACCAATTGTTACATAAGTATACATTTTATTTGAAAACAAACGGATTTTCATACAAGCACAAATGAAATACTGATAGACGATTTTCAAAATATCTCAAATGAAATTAGCATATAATGCAATGTAATCTTCTTGACAAGAAATTCTATCATTTTGCTTAGTGCCTTTGTTACGGAAGTCACGACGTTTGCGCACACACTGCGTTATTGACTTGCATTTGCGTCTGAGCCAACTTGCCTTGATCGATTGCCTTCTGCGCCATGCGCAATGCATTGAAGCGTCTTTCCTGTTCGTGTTCTTTTGCAACACTATCCAAAAATTTATTAACGACAATGCCCGCTTCATAATTCTCAAAGACTTCTTTGATAAGCGGCTCATTCCGGATATACGTGGGCTGTGCACACAGCTGACTTTCAAGTTCAACTTGATCAAAGTCCATAGGACTCGTCGTCACATTCTCATACGCTGCCGGCTCACTGTATGTAATACGCATCAAATTTGCTAAGAACTCCTGACGGCTCTCGTGTGGCATCGGACGATTGTAATTCATAATGTGAACTTATGATATTTTTGTGGTTAATTAAGAATTTTTTTTAGTTTTTGTGTTAGTAAACCGTCTAGGTTGTACTTACTTTAGTTATCACAGAATATGCTTAGAATATGAAAAAACTTTGAAAATTGGCAGAACAAGTTTTAATTATATTTTTTTTTGAGATTTTCTTTCGAACTGTCTAGTTTCACTAGTTGCAAAATGAATTTTAAAATGACCCAATATTCGTACTATTTCAAGCGAACATAACGCACAACTCAAAAAAATTTAAAAAATTAAATTAATGTGGAAAACTGCAATGAATAATGAAGAGAGACATTCAATTTCGCTTGAAATAGTACGGATATTGTGTCATTTTAAAATTCAAATGAAATGGAAAAAATTGTAATGGAGGAACAGGAAATATCTTCAGTGAATGCACCGCGACATACGCCAAACCAATGCATTGTTGCGGTTGCGGAGTCAATGAAGAAGAAGCAGTTTGTTTACATTCTCGAAGTGTCAAAATTCTTAGAAAAGTGTCAACTAATTGCTGGAGCTGTCAATCTTATTTAAGATTGAAGAGTTGCTAATATTCAATAACGTTTTTTTAAAATGTCTTTAATAATTTATCAAAGGATCCCTTTTTGAACTAAATGTTTTCTTTGCATTTTGTGCTCACCTATTTCTAAACATGACTGATTATCTGACTGACACTAAAAAAGAAACAAACAAACATTGTGATTTTTAAATGACAAGTTATGAACATTGTTACGGACAGTTTAGTTCGCGCTTCGGTTCGGTTCGGTACGGTTCAATTCCGTTGTGCGTAATAAATCAAAGCAAGGAAAATGCTTGTAAATATTCAATGCAATGCAAACCATTCGAATCCTTCGTTAAATATTCTTTATACGTAAACTTCCTACGTTGTGCTTTGCCGTTATAAATTATTGAAAATATTTTCTTATGCAAACCATACAATCACACGTCATTCATCAAATATGTATGTATGTGTGTATAGCTTGTTGAAAACAAAAAGAAAATATTTTAAACAATTCTAACGCAAATGCAGAACGTATGCGAGCCACCACCATTATCATCATCATCAGCATCATATTCATTATTAACAAATATACATACATGTACAATGCAATATAACGTAAGGCGACGTAATGCAATATAAATAAAGACATTACGTCAAATGCAAGAATTATTTACAAGCATTTTCATTGTACTTCAAAATTACTGCGTACATAAAGATTTTTTGTTTTTGCTTAAGTGAACACACACAATAATAAAATTGAACAAATATTAAAGTTGTATTGTTTTTTTTTTTTATTTTAATAAAATTACGTAAGGTTGACGTATGTAGCACAGAACTTACTGTCGGTATGGTTGTTGAGCTACTACTGGTAGTTTGTACAACGATTGGCTTGTTTGGTATGTATTTCTTACGTACAGCCGTTACGAGAAAAAACATTTACGCATAAGTTTTTTTTCGTTTTAGCGATTTTTTTTTTGTTTTTGATTAAAAAGATTCATATGTTTTATATTAACATGTTTGATTGACGTTAAACAAATAAACGTAACAACATTAAAAATTTAGTGTTAGCAATAGTTGACAAACCGTTTGTTAACAACATCATTAACATTATCGTCATTATCATATTTTGAACGTCATTGTACATATAATTGAAACCGTTAGTTGTTGCGTGCGTTAGTGAAAATAGATAGCCGCAAGTAGAGGCGAAAGAGACGTAATAGCGTAGCGTACAGTTTGAGAATCATTAGAAATTGTTACGTTTTATACATATATGTATATTGACGCATACATATATGTATATATTGTTGAGCGTGAAATAGAGAGAGATAGGAAGACAAAAAGTACGCGTTGTGTGCGAAAGAAATACACATAAAGAGAAAGAGAGTATTTTTGTTAATATTTTCTTTTTTTTTCATTGTTTGTATGAATAAAAATAATTGTATTTAATAATAATTAATTGAAATTAAAATACAACTAAAAATAAATAACTATTTATATAAGCTACTTAATAAAAATGATAGTTCAATAATGTGCGCTTTTGTTTGTTTGTTTGTTTTATGTTTTTTGTACATTTACTATTTGTTTAATGTTTTAGTTATTTATAAAATAGCTCATTAGTTAAATATTGTTACGTAATAGTTTTAAAAGCATTGTCTTTGCATAGGTTTGAGCACTACTCTATTTTTTGGGTGGTTGGAGTGCAACATGTGTGTGTAAGAAAGAGAGCGCTATATATATATAATATTGAATATGCTCAGTTGTTGTTTAAGACTACACACGTTTTTTAGTTTTTTGTCTGGGGTTCAGTTGGAGCATAGGTGAGTGCACGGGTGAGCGGTGAGGATAGAAAGTTGTTTTTGGTGATTTGGTTAGGTTTGAGTTAAATTCAACTACAATTTAAGCTAAGTTTTGTGTGAGTTGTGAGATAGAGAGATAGACATATAGGTTAGAGGCATTAAGTATATTAAGGATAGACAGAATTAGAATGATAGTTTAGAGAGAGATAGAGAGAGTTGTATATAGAGTAAGAAAGGCAAGGTAAAAGCTAATTACAGCGCAATAAATAATGTCTGGAGCAGGGATTCGTCTTGAAATATCATTGTTAGAGTGGGAGAGATAGAGAGATAAAATAAGAAGCAATGAGAGAGAGAGAGAAAGAGAGAGAGAGAGAGTAGGGAGTGTTCTTGTCACTAAAGCGATTATAATTTGAGCAGCAGTTGACTGTTTGGAGGTCGCTAAATATTTCTAGAGTCTAAGCATTTATATAGAAACCTATGAATGGAAAATTATTTCAAGAAACAATCAACTACTTAAATGAAATCTGAACTAAATCGCTAAAAGATTAAACTTAATTGGGCAAGCTAAGTTAAAGTCAAAGTGGATCATGGTGGAAAGAAGTTTATGTAGTCAGAGAGAGGCAGAGAGAGAGAGAGGTAAAGTTAGGGTTTGAGCAAGAGATAGTTAAGAACGAAAGTTTTGGTTTTGAAAAAGGTACGAAATTTTTTTTGTTGGGCATAAATTTCATTAGATTTAATTTCGCTGCTTGGATTTTATGCTTTGCGCTTTTGTTGTTGTTGCTTTTTTAAGTATTTTTTTTCTTTTAAAGTATCATTATCGTTTTTAGACTTTAGCTTCAATTTAAAGTTCTTAGTTTGATTGAGAAACAATAAGAAACAAAAAAAAAAAAGAATGTATTTTATTATTACCCATGACTCAGGTGGATAACGAGGAAATGGAGCTATTTCTTTAGTTGCTATATTACTAGGCAACTCAAGTCTTCCACCTAATTTTCGTAGCTTTCTTCTTCTCGCCACCCGAGATTTCGATCTTAGCATCAATGCGGCCTGCATCTTGTTTGTGGTTGTTGTACTGGTTGCACGTAGAAAATTTAGTGGTAGTAGTAGTAGTTGTAGTACGTAATATCGTTACGTTACGTTGCTGTTGTTCTTGTTGTTGTTGTTCAAATGGTAGTAATTGTGGTTGTCGCACGTAGTTGTACGTTATGTTACGTTATGGTAAAGAGAACACAGGTTCCGTTAGGAGCTTAAAATTCGTTTAACTAAAGCCGCGTTACGTTTGTTTTTTAATATTACGTAATTTATATTACGTAATGGAATTCGCTTTAGTTTTTTTTTCTTTTGGTTACGTTTTAGTTTAGTTTAATTTAATTTTGTTTCGTTTTTTTTTTGCGTTGCCAAATTCGTAAATACAAAAAAAATAATAATTGTAAAAGTTCTTTTTTGTATTTTTATGTTTTTTTTTTTTTTTTGTTTGCTAAGCTACTTTGTTATAAATGTATGAAGAGTAGAAAAAGGCGTGTGTAAATATATATGTGAAAGACGTAAGAAAGAGATAGAGTGTGAGAGAGAAAGAACGTAAGATGCTTTATCTGTTTTGTAGAGCGAGACAGGGAGTGGCGTGTGTGTTTCTCTTTTCTTCTCAGCAGCGGTAACTCTTCAATGTTACGTAGCAACGTAGCAATGTCGTAAATTCGTCGGCGATCTTGTGCGTTGTATTGTTACGTAACGTTACGTTATTGATTGTTACGTTACGTTGTTGTTGCTATTGCTTTCCAACGATGATGCTTCTGACTACGTTGACATTTACGACGACGACGTGTTCTACGTCGTTGTTGGCGTTGCTGTTGTTGTTCTTTTTGTTGCTGTTGCCGTTGACGCTTCTCCACTTTCGTTTGCGGCCGCTTTTTGTTACGTATTTGCGCGCACGTGCACGTGCACAAACGACACATAAACGACAACGACGTTATAACGTAGGCACACACGTATTTCTTTATATTATTTTCACTGGCAAAATGTTATTAATGTTTTTTATTATTATTTATTTAATTAATTTTTCTCTGTTCAATTTACGTTTCGTTTGACGTAAAGTTACGTTATACTGACTACACGTCTTGTGTTGCGAATTTGCGCAATTTCGTGTTTGTTGGCGACTTCATTTTTGTTTGTATTTTATTGTTGTAAGCTATGCACATTTACACTGTTGCTGACGTAAGTGTTCTACGTTCGTTACGTTGGTATTAACATTGATGTTCGCATTATGTTTCTGAATTTGACTTATTGGAAACCAAATTTTTGTTAAGTTTGTTTTCAATATTTGTGCATTATTTTTTTCGTAATAGAAAAAATATTTTTGAAATTTCTTTAGCTTAGTCGAAGAGAAGGCAATTTTGTTTTGTTTATTGCATTATTATTAACGTAATGATCACATATGAGTTTTGTCGCGTGCATTTAATTGAGAAACTTTTATTAAGATATTCTTGTTTTTGTATTTGAATTAAATTAATGAATTAAACTTGAATGAAGAACTTTTCAAATTTAAATTTGAGTTTGTTTATTTTAATTGATTGAATTTAATTTAATTTAATTGAATAGTATAGTTTGCCATTATTTTAGGCTTTTATAAATAATTTTTGATTTTTTTATATCACATTTGTTGCTTTTTAATAGATTCATATTTGTTACTTTTATTTATAATATATTTTTTTGTTTTTTTCGTTTGCTGAATAATGAAAGAATTTGATAGTATTTCCACAGAATTTTTTGTTTTATATTATTGATTAACAAGCGCATTTCGGAACATTTGTCTGACCAACTTTGATATTAATAAATTCATAAATTAATAATTTCAGGCTAGAAATTTGATTATCAGAGCGGCACAACAACTACTTATAACAGTTATTTAGAGAAATGAATAAATAAGTTTATTGGCAGATACAAAGATACAGTTTGTTAGTTACTTGTACATTACTCAAGTCATGTAGTACGCTTTAATCAAAGCCGCAGTAAATAAGCAAAGATTTCGATCTTTTTGCCAGAGCTTTGAGCTTGGAATTTGTAAGCAAAAAATTTTTTTTTTGGGAAATTCAAGCTCGAAAGATATTTATGAGACATGAGTTGGGCAAAGTTCATGTGTACGTCGTAATTCAAGCAAAAGAAACCCTCACAAACACACACACTCACATACATAAAAGTACGCGCAGCGATATATCATACTTGTAATAGAACATGACTTAAATACAAGTCATGTGAAGTGAGTAGAACAGTAGAATTGTAAGACTTTCTGTGGCTGCCATTCATATGCAAATACATTGCATTACGAGAAACTAACATGGTTGTTGACATGTCGAGTCACTGGAACGCATACTGGGCGTGGCAACATGGTCGGATGACTGCGCCATGGTAAAAAGAATAAGGGAAAACAGCTTATTCGAAAATATTTCAATAATTCAACATCACAAAGCGGAAAAAGTCACTCGTTGAACGATGCAGATGAAATTTTAATGCAATACAGATTCATGCATGCAAAAACACACACACACACACAGCCAAACAGACATACACACACGCAAGCATGCAAAGATTCATGGACGCATACAGAGTTGTACGCACACACATACTTATTCAAATACACACACTCACACACTCAGATACATTGTTAATAGACAATAACATAGCGTTTCACAAGCTGGCATAGAATTTTCATTGTTGTTGTAGATGTTGTTTTGGCTGTCGTTCTTTACTTTTGTTGTTGTTGTTGTTGTTGTTTTTGTTGTTATTGTTCTTCTATGACTTTTTGTTGGTGTCACTATGTAACGCCTAAAAGATTGCTACATTTTTGCAATTAAAGCGAGCACGCGTGTCCTTAGCTGCAACTCACTTCGTGTCTTGCTAACTAACACCCAACTAACACCCAAATAATTTCGCTTTGGCACAATTTCCTAGAAATGCCACGTCTATTATTGTTGTTGTTGTTGTTGCTATTGCTATTGCTGTACTTCATCTTCGTTATTGTAGTACACATGTTGCAGTATTCATGTTGCACTAACACAGCGATCACAGAGCACATGTACGTACAATGTCATGCTGACAATATAAGCGCATAAAATGTATCTACACATGTATGTAGATGTGCATGGCTTGCCTTGGCTTTTTGTATTTTTGTTTGGCAGTCAACGTCGTGCTTTACTGATTTGAAATTTTCGCGCGGCATTTTTGAATCTTATGCGACTTTCCAAATTCAATTATATTTTCATACATGTTTTTTATACTTCTTGAACTCATGCGCTGTTTTGCGCAAAATGTTGCAATCGGCATAATTTCATTCGCAAACGCGTAACATTTTCGTATGTAATTTGTTTTGATGGGCATGAGCGCCGGGTGAATGTGTACGAATATTCACTTTGTAGCGCACATAAAATGTTATGTCTTTTTCTGTTCCCCCTTTAGAATGGCTATGTAAAGAAAACAAACACAGTGAAATTTCAGTTTGATCATTTCATATTGAATGATAGAAGAAAACATCAGAAAGAAGTTTTTAAACATATTAAAAATTCAAAAAATTCGAAGTCATTAAAATTTCGATCTTGAACTTTTCAAACTAAAAATTGATTTATTCAGAAAAAAAGACAAGCCATGAACTTTGAATGCAACCGTATAAGTTAAGCACACTGGCTAAAATTTAATAACGTAAAAAATTGCTGAGCAGCAATCCTTCAAAATACAATTTCTGTTATTTGCCAGCACATCACTTTGGCTTGACACGGACGCAGACGGCTGACTCAACTTTCACATTTCACAAAACATATTTGCACAAATCAAATGCAGCAAAAATATAAATGCGATGCGAGGAAATGTGAGCTGAAGCCAAGAAGATAAACTGCTTGTAGGCGCGTTAAGCAATTATTTTGCATATAGCGCAAATCAATAACAGGTCAAAGGTTAAATGCAAGCTCAGTTGAAAAGTGAAAAAGTTAAACGGAACGACCACAAATGTCAACACAAAGATTGAAATTAAAATATGCATAAGACAGTGTAAGAAATGCAGATGCAATCGGTTAGCTTGAAGCGAGCGGATCAATACAAGGAGGAGTATATTTTGTAACATAATTTTTTGATGTCCCAGTAAATATATAGACGTTCTAAAATGCTAAGAGTGAATTACATAAAGGTCAAGAGGGCAGAAAATAATGGATTATGCGCTCTAACAATTACTTCAACAGCTCTTGACAACGAGCAGTTTATGAAACAATTTATTTTGTTTAATTGTGTTAAATTTTTGTCAACCTCTCTTTATTTTATTACAAATAAACATAATAAAATTGCATTAAAATTACATTCGACAAATGCGTTATGTCATCCTTGTAAAAGTTTTCGTTCGGACTTGGCATTCGATCGCCTTATAAGTATTTTTCAGTGCATATGTTGTCGTCAGTTTGGATATCCGGCGTAAAATCAGTGACATTACGGAAGGTGCAGCCATAAAAACAGTTCGTTTTTATTTTCATTTAATGCAATCAAAGTGCATAACTCAGCGGCAGTCAAAGTGTATAATATTAAAATGCAAAGTTGGCAAAATGGCAAACAAAATGGTGCCGCTTGGCAGGCTTGATACAAAACGGAAGCAGTTAATTAATGTTGAAAGCGGCAAATGGGCTGCCATTCAGTGGCATGGGCGTGGGCGTGGGCTTGGGCGTGCAATGTTGAAGTGCAAGACTCGCACTGATTGTGCTGATTGTCAGTTGAGGTCGCCGCCACACAAGCCTGCTGTGTTGCCAACTTGTATTGCTTCTGTTTGCTTTAACTTTGTTTCTTTGTTTTGTTTTTTTTTTTATTTGTTTTATTTTCTTGTGTTTGTGTGTTTTTCGTTTCGCTTTTGAGTTGGCATGTAATTAAAGTCGATGCGCCAAATTTGCATATAAGTGTGTGGAAAATAGTTCTTGGCGGCGTGTGAACAATGCCAGCTGGGCTGCATTTTGTACGCGGGATTATCAAGTATGTCGCGTCACATCGCATCGCATTGCATCGAGTTAAAATGTTCAGTGTAAGCGTCGGTTTTGATTTGTTTATGAGTTTGTCAAAGTTCTGGTTTTGGCGGCATTAAATTGTGCTGCGGTTAGCCATGTTCTATTATGTTAATTGATACTTGTAAATGATTTATGAATATGTTAATTGGCCGTCTGTTTGTGGTTGTTCGTTATTTGTTTTTTTCTTTTTAAAGTTCTATGAAAAAGGTAAAAATATATAGTTGTGTGTTTATACAAATATATCGTTATGATGGACAAGCAAACAGTTTAACAACAATTTAATGATATCAAATTAAATGCCAATAAATAAAATATAAAATAATTCAGTGAAGTGATTTGCTTCTTAATGTGATTATCATCAACCAAATTTGCGCCATAAAAATGTCAAACAATTCAGTCCGTGGCGAGTAATTTGTGTCTTTTTAAATGCTTTTTATTGTCGGCAAATAAACGCGACATGCATAAAAACAAAGATACACACGTACATACGCGCAGATACATAAAGAAGCGCGCACACACTCATTTTTTCGGATATGTAAGTATGTATGTATGTAAGTGTGGACAGTGCTTTCTTTCATATATACTTTTGTCGCATGAGCGTAAGCCGACTGCATTGCATACCAAAACCAAATAAAATGTCAGCGCCGCAAACATTGCGAAAGACAAATGTTTGAATTTTCTACAAAATAATCGGAAAATGAATTTAAATGTATTTGGCATCGGCAGTAAAATGGATTTATTTGTTTGTTTGTGCCTATAAAAATATGCATATATGTCGACATAATTTATAAAATTGATGGCTTAATAATCATTTGCAAGAAGTGAAATGTCGACTAAAAAGTATGCAGTGATCATTTTCGTAATAAGTTCTGTAAATATTGCAGATATTTTTGCAATATGAATGCATATTTTATGTCGGCTTAAGTGAACGGAAATTGTTTTAAAGTGACATTGATTAAGATAAGTTGTGTTTTGTGTACGGAAATACAAAAGCTTAGAAAGTATGTGTGTGACATTTTAAATAACATGTATGTAAGCTTGAACAAAAACAGCTTGAAAATTTTGATTTTGTCAATTTTTGTTGATTTGAAGAAAACAACAAAATATGTGCTTAATCAGCATTACGACACACAAGCATCTAACAGCGCTCGAAAATTAATGAAACCATTCACAAAAGAAAAGCATGCCATACATGACGTCTCTCTTGCCACATTGGAGCAGAGTATCGAAAATGAAAATCAATTTCATTTATTATCGCCACAATGTGTTTGTGCTGTCATGTGCGCTAAATGCCATTTTGAGTTTCACATCGAATTAATTTTCAAAATGTATGACAACATTTCCGTTTCAATGGCACTGAAGCTCGTTTGTTCAATTGAGTATTTCATTGATTGGCAATTAATTGACACTTTCTACGATGTCAGTAAATATAACGAAAAAAAGCAAAAACCTTTATAAAAGGAGTAAAAATAGACTGAAAAAAAATATTGAATACCGACACTCATGTCAAACGTCATTGGCAACGAGCACGACGATAACAATGAGAACCTACAAGCCATAAAGCAACAACTGTGCTTGCACTTGGCACCGAAGGCGACACTTTGAGTAATTATTGAGGCTGTACGAATGTTCATTGGGGCACAGTTTACAAAGAAAATAAAAAATGGGAATAAAAAAACGAAGAGAAACAAAAACACTTTTGCCAAAAATCGTAATTGAAATTTGTTATGTGGCAATGTCGGCACAGCATGGTAGAAATTGAAAGGGATGTCACTTTTAAATGACAATTGTCATGCTGAGTTTCAAGTGTCATTAGGTATTAAATATAACTTGCTTTAGACAAGTGCCGTTAGTTATGTTTTAAGGCTTGTGGGTAACTTTTCGCATACATTGCTCATTATATATGAGCGCCATAAAAGTCGGCAACGTCATTTGCGAAACGCTTTACTTTTGCATTCATTCATCATTAATGCAGTTTGTTTATCTAAAGGATCTTTTAATTTTTATGAATATTCCTCTTTTTTTACCTTTGTTACAGATTTTTTTCTTCAGTTTTTGCTTACATTTCGTTATTTTCCCACAAATTTTGTTGTAGTTTTTGCTATTATTTTGTGCTCGTTGTTTTTAGGTCGTTATAATTTTCCGTCTGTTTTATTATATTACGTGCTCATTTACGTAAAACTGTAATATTTCGCGTGGGCGTGCCTTGGTGGGTGTTAAATGTAAGTTTTACAGAAAATAAAAAAAAAGTGTCTTGGCTTGCTGCAGAGACTATAACTTTTAGTTTGTCTTTATTTAAGTTTTGTTTCCTGCAACTTTTTATTTTTAAATTTTTTGTTTCGTTCTCTTATTCTTGTATATTTTGTTTACACTTCCATTTGCAAAAGCAAATTTTTTTGTTTCTTAAAGTTTCGTGTAGATTTTTTTTTTCATTTAGTAAGCATTTTATTCTTGTCGGTCAGTTTTGCTTGAGTATGTTAAATTAGTTGGTATTGTTTGGCATAACTTTTCAGATAAGCAAAATCAGTATTTTGCCTTGTTTATTTTTGAAAAACTAAAACAATTTGTATCTCAAGACATTTTCTTTGTTTAATGCAGATTAATTAATCCTATAAATATGCTTTTATTTAGCTGACTATGTTGGCAAACAGAAAAAAATGTATATTTGTCTGATTGTCCTCCATTTAGCAGTCAATTTATTGTTACTGTCATTTAGTCTTTTAGCTCAAGCTATTAACAAATAATGCTAAGCCACAAATTGAACCCAATTTGAAACGAACTCAGTTGCCTGTCCCGCCTCGCATCGCATCGTATTATTCTTTGTGGCGTTCACCTTGAGCTCAAATACCGATACACTTTTATGACACACTTTCATTTTACACAACATTTGGCAAACGACTGCATAAAATTTGTTTTGTTTTTTCTATCTCATGTTTTTTTCCAGTTTCTAATTCTAACAAAAATCTTACAAAACTGCGCTTTCACCCGCTATTTCGCTATTTCAGAGGCATAACAGTTTTCGGTTGCTGCCAATTTTTGGCATTATCAAAAAATGTGAGCTTCCTGCTTGAAGCGTTTTTGGCTTGACTGGCTTTGGACTCAATGGTATTTTTTTTCTTCTGTATTGTGCATTAGTTTATCTGATATGATATTTGTTGTAGTTTCTGTTGTTGTTGTTCTTGTTTTTGCTATTATTGGTCAACTCAATACCGAAAACCGAAAAACCAAACTTAAAAGAAGAAATCAGCCAAACTTTCAACGTTTGCTGATGAAGCGTACAAATGATGTCGTCTGCTTTTGCTGTCGAACAGAGAGTTCTGTTTGTTTTTTTCAGCACAGTTGTCGGCGACGCCAACATAGTCTAAAGACCGAGACCGAGACCATGCTCAACGCCTATTGTACACGCCCAAAAATGCTGCAACAATTGACATTTGATTTGGTTGTCGTCTGTTGTTGACTTGGGTTTGCTTTGCTTTGGTTTGATTTTAGTTTTTCTCTTGTCTGTTTACTCTGCTCTGCAAGTTAACCATTTAAACTTAAGATAGAAGACGAATGAAAACTCGTTTTCGTTTTATTTGCTTATCCGTACGCTTTCTAGTATGCAGTGACTTGCAAAGTTTTTCTTGTTGCATACTTATAGGTACTCAGTATAGCTTTCAATTTAAAATCAATGATTTGACGTTTGTACTGCTGGAAACAGTGCATGAACTTTTGTCTTAAGTTTCTCTATTTTTCTGTTGCCTGCCTTTAGGTGTACTCTACGGTTTATTGGTAAGCATGTGTGTGTTATGGTTAGAGAAAAATTTATATTCTCATAAAATTTTATGATTGTATTATGTATATGGATTCTTTTTGAAAGTTTTAGTTTTTATCATATTCAGTAAAAGAAATATTTGTAGCATACTTTTAGGGTTGTTGATAAAAAATTATGCAACATTTGGCAGAACTTAGCATATTTGTTTAGGACTTTAATACATTAAAAAGACAACAATCAGCATGCACACACATTACGATATCATATCATCACTTACGATATTCATTTAATGACAGATCAATGCAATGCCAAGACACAAAATTACCTCAATGTGCTCGCACACGCAGATACCCTCCTCACAGTAGGCGCACAACTGCCACTTGCGCCCATTGGGAAGCCCTTTGAAGAGCAACTGCGGCTCATCGGTGAGCAACGGTTCATATTGTTGCTGCTGCTGATTCAATTGGAGCTCGCGTAACTGCCGCTTAATGCCCGCCCCGGCTTCGCCATGCTCAAAGGCATCGCTGCGCCGCATTCGATAAACGCTGCATTTACGCTCGAGCGGTCCGCTTGGCGGTTGCATCGGTTCATCGTCGTCATAGGCATCGCCAGCGGTAAGCGGTTGCCGTTCGGCGGCGCCCTCGGGCAAATCTTCGGTCGGTCGCAGCTTGGCCACGTGTCCGGGCGAGGCCATGGGTGTGGCCGGCGTTATAATGATCGCATCATGATGTGGCACGCTTATTCCACCGGCGGCTGAGCTGTACTCCTCATCCGGCACCTCACCCGCTGCCGTTGCTGTGGCCGTCGTCGATGTGGTCATCGTGGTTGGCGTCGTAACCAACGCGCCTGCTGCTGTCGTTTTAACGCCGACCGCACCCAATGGCGACGTCGGCGGCGTCGGCTCCATTTGCGAGACCAGCGGCAAAGTGGCCGTCGCTGATTTCGGCAAATGTGCCTGCTGGAAACTTGTGCTGCTGCTGCCCGAATGTCGATGCACCAGCTTCGGTGAGACACGGCCCTGCGATGCGAATTGCTGATAGTGCGACGGCAACGGCGTGTGCTGGTGCGAATGTTGGCCGACTGCGAGGGCGGCAGCGCCATGCGAATGCGCATGATGGTGGGCTTGGGCTTGTGCGCCATGGTGCGAGTGATGCATATGAGCATGCGAGTGCATGCGCATGTGCAGCACCGACTGCGTGTCACCCTCGTCGATTGGCAGTAGGAGCTTCGATTGCGTCGTATAGGTAGCGCTCAGTTTGCGTCCTTGCGGTTGCGGCGCGCGCAGATAATTGGTCGGCAGCTGGTGGAACTGGCGCGATTGGCGTGTCGGCGTGGAAGCGCCTGGTTCAATGGCGGCGGCGCCCAGGCTGACCGCCTTCGGTGGATGTAGTTTCGCTTGTAGTTGTTGGGTCTTCTTCTGCTGGCGTTGACGTTGGCGCGCCTGGCGCGAGGCCAGCGAGGCGCCACCGGCGGCAGCATACATCTTGGCGGTGTTTGCTTACACTAACGCTTACTATCAGTTTTGTATCACTCTATGTGTTAGTGTGTTTGTGTTAGACTAAGACTGTGTTTTTTCGAAGTTCAAATTAAATTATGATTTACCGATTGTTTTGTAAAATGATTCTCTTGTTTGTGCTTTGTGTATATAAAAAAGTTCACAGGTTGGATTTTCAATTTCTTGTTGCTTTGTGTTAAAAGCGTGTAAAATTAATTAAAAAGTTTAGCAAAAATTTGTTTTTCCCTGTAAATATTTTTTTAAGTTTTGAAAAGTTTTTTATGAAAATCTGCCTTTTTTTTCTTTTTGATAGTAAATTTTTTGATGCGCGCCTTGCTTGACAAAATGATTGTACTTTTGGCTTGAATGTGTCTGAAGTTATTTTTTTCCAAATATTTGAAATTAATTTACAAAAAAAAGAAATAATATGAAATTTTTAAAAGTATTGGAAGTAAATGAAATAAAAAATTAAAAAATGAATTACTTTTTTTTAAACTAACGCTGAAACCATTGGTTGGAATGAAAACATCATTGCTCTGTGAACAACTGAAATGGACTTCCTTCTTTTTTTTGATTTGTATTAAATTTCTCAAAAATGATTACATTTACATAAATATTTAAATAAATCAAGTGTTCGTTTGGATATTTTGTTTTGCATATAAAAATAATATGTTCAATAAACTGTCTTCGTTTTTGTTTTAAAAAATATACGCGGCTCTTTGTTCTTTGTTTATAAAAATATTAAATTTGTTTACGCTTTTTTCGACTTCGTACTGGTTCCTTGTTCTACTTTTTCTTCTTCCAACTTGTGTTTTGTTCGTCTTTGACAATTGTATTGTTGTTTGTTGTTTGTTTGTTGTTTATTTCTTATTATTTTTTTGTTTATACTTTTGCAGGGCGTATTGTCAAATTTGCTTTAACTTTTGTTTCAAATAATATTTTTGTTTTCATATATTTAAACGCATATTTGAATATATTTTATTGTTGTTGTATATAATCATCTAACTAAAATGCCTTGCACACATACAAAAAGCGCTCATGTACGAACATTTTCGTATATGATTTTTCAACTTTCAATCAATTCTTTTTACACATACAATAAAAATTTCCTTAAATATTACATAACACAGAAGCACATGGAATATTTTTTTATGTTTGTATGATATTTTTTATATTTTATATATATTTTAAGGTATATTTATTTAACACACACAGACACATATTAAATTTTTACTTTGTTTTATATTATTTTATTTTAATGTATATATATATATTTTTTAAACATAAACTACATTTTTATTTGTGTATATTTGAATTTAATTTGTTATAAAATCAAAACTTTGAATTGTACTTTTGTCGTTTTAAAATCATGTTCTTCATTGTTGGTAAATCAATTCTTGTATTAATGCGTAATAAGAAAACAAATTTTTGCACACTTTAACAATAAAAATTATATGCTTGATTTGCATGTTGTGTTGTTCTTTTTGTATCTGTTTGATAGAAAATAATTAAATTTAATTTAAATTCTCTTATAATAAACTTTGTATAAAATTAACTAAATTATATTTGCATTAAGACGGATTTTCTGTAAGGAACACCAAGTATGCATTTCTTTTAAACTTATAAATTATTCAATTTTCATTTATTTGTTGTTCTTAATTTGTTCTTGTTTCGATACTTAAGCACTAAGTGGCTTAAAACTAGTTGAAGCTGTTGAGGAGGGGGGCAAAGAGAATGTCAATTATTTTGATTTAGAATTTTATGTACCAGAATAAATTTGTTTAACACACAAATATTGCAAAGTTCTCCAGGTGAAATTATTGGTTTTCCATTATTTTCAATTTCCTAATCAAGCTAAATTTACGAAATTCTGCCAAAGATCGCTCCATAAAGTTTATCAACAGTAAATTAAATAAATTAACGAAACATCCAAAAAGACAAAATTTAGTTTTTTGGTGAACCGTGATAAAATTTTCTTAAACGTCGGTAAAATTAATGCACTAAAATATTTTTCCAGCTCCCAAATATGATGTTTACAATAAAAAAATTGTTTGCTTAATAAATCACTCAACCAACTCTGTCTAGTTAGGCAGCAAACAATTTATTCTTACTTATATCGCTTTAATCATCATTTTCGACTTATAAGAACACCCACTAAGCGCCACAGATGCACCAAGAGACATTTTTCTATCAACTCATATATTTCTTTTTATCGATCGATACGTCAAAACATTATTGTTGCTTCAAAACTTTATATTGGCAATCTAATTTTTTTTTGCAACTCTATAACCGCTTATATGCTCCTTAAGCCGCTGCACAAAGCATGCACGATTTCGTTTATTTATTTACTTTATATTTTTGTGTGTATAGTAAACAAACTGTTTGCGGAAAGACAAGTTAAAAGAAATCAATAAAAAAAAGTAGTGAGCAAACTTTTTGGCGGTCTTGCAAAGTGTTCTTGCTGTTATTAAAAAACAGATAGGCGAAAAAGAAACCAAAATGAATGAAAACATTTTTATAAAACTTAAAACATCGAAATGAGAAAATCAACAACAGACACAACTTGTATGTCAGTGAAAACTTCAAAATGAAATGTTGCTACGCTCGTTTTCACGAGTTTTCATGTTTTATTTATTATTACTTTTTCGTTTTTCCTTCCTTTTTTTTCTGACGACATTGCATGACATGTTGTTTTTTTATGCTTGAATGTTTGTACAAGCGGGCGAACATGCAATTACGTCGTAAACACGCGAAACGCAAAAAAAAAAATGTTAAGTGAAGTGAAGGGGCGAGGAGAGTTGTGCTCGCATGGCTTTGTATAGGAATTCTTTTTAAAACATGATTCACTTGCAACATGTTTACATGGTTTTTTTATGTTTTTTTTTTTTTTTTTTGCAGTTTAAACAAAAACAAATTTCATATTTATATTTTTGCATGTTGTAAAAAGAAGAAAAGTGCCTTAACTTGCAACGTTTAACAAAGCAGTCAAGCATTTAGTCAAAGCGACTTCATTTTCAGCGAATTTTGTATATTGCTTGTTTTTTTTTTCTGCTTGTCGCTAAATAACATTTTCACACGCGCATGGCTTCATTCCGTACTTCAACAAGGGCGCCTGCACTCAGTTTGCCTAACTTTTGTTAATTAGCCTTGAGTAAGTGTGTGTGCCGTAAATGGCACACGGGCAAATTGAAAGCAGAGAAGCAAAAAAGCAAAAGTAAAAACAAAAACAAAAACTCAGATTTTTCGCCTAGCTTACTGCTTACTGGCTTCACCGCATTCGATGCCGTTGGCAGTTGACTATAAACCCAACCCAACCCAACACAAAAAATATGTCTGACACGCACGTTAGTTTATTAGCCAGTTAAGAAAACCCAAAAAGTACAACAACAGCAACAACAACACGGCTATAATGATGTGTACGATGTGTATGACAACTACCGACGTTGCGAACAGTGTGTGAATGGTAACGGTGAGAGTCTGTTGATGGTAACGGTGACGACTCAGCGGCAAAAACAAAATATAAAAAAAAATAATATAGGTAGTCTAGCCAAAAGGCAAAATGCCGCACCAACACATGTGTGTTTATACATTTTTTTAAGCATTCAACGCTCGCTTTGCGTTTTTTCACAAACATTTTCGTTTTTTTTTATTTTTTTATGGTGTACCGCAACGCGTTTTAAGGTGCAGCCTTGCGCAAACTTATGAAAAAGTAGTTAGCAGTTAAGAGCGCTGTAAGAGAAAGAGACCAACTGCGGAAATGTGAAAAAACGGCAAACGGAAATTAAATAATGGTCAAGTACGTTTAGTGAGGCTTTTTGTATGGTAATCTGTGAGTTGCCTTTTTTTTAATATTTTAGTTTTTGTTTTGTTGCAGTAACTAAATTAAAAGGCTTATTAGTTTTAAAAAGTCATGTCAAAAACTGGGCAACACATTTGGCTTTTTAATTTAATTTGAAAGTGCATTTGTTTTTGACCGTTTATCTGACAATTCAACAACTTTATTTGAATGCAAAAGCAGCTCCAATTGAGCTTTATTTTGAGTTTTTGAATAATGTTTGCATTATTTGCAATACTTTTCGAAGTTTATGGCGCTTTAGCTAAGAAAAAGGTATATTTGGTTTAAATAAACAGAAAAAACCAAATAAAACATATTTGCTAATGTTAATTTATTATGCACATGTGAGATTTGTTTACGTACTTTTCCAACATGCGCTTTAATAACTCAAACAATTTGTCGAATGCTTTTTTTTTTACTTTTTTACCAGCAAGTTTGCACACTAACAAACTTTTTCAAACGGAAAACTAGCACGTCTTTTTCTTCGGTTTTTTTTTACTGAACGTATCAGCCATTTTGCTATACTCTATTCCTTTGTCAACGTACATACATACGTATAGTCACCGCCCAACACATGTCTATCTGAGTGCGCGCGAGCTTCCTCGCTCTGTCTTTGAGTGTGACGCGTAGTGTGTTGAATGTGTTTGCACTTTGCATTTCACGCTAAGCAAAAAATTTATAACGCTATTATGCAAACACATACATACACAGACACACACTCACACATATAGATATAGGTTTTTGCACACATGTTGTTTTTGCTGTTGTTTTTGCTTGACGGTGATGAATTTATTTGCAATATAAACGTAAACATGAACGAACTGGCGGCCTAACGCGTGTTCAAGAAACTGTTTAGATAAGAAAATGTGTGCAGTCATTCTTAAATAGCAATAAAGCCAGTTGGCTGTGAAGCTCAGCTGACGTAAGAAAATCGTTGTACATTTCAAACTGTGCTTCAACTATTGCCGCGTTCTTATCTAAATGTATAAATAAATATAAAGAAAATGGCATGTGTGATGTGCAAAGTCTTCTTGGCTCTAATAAAAACATAAATATTTGAATTTAAGACCTCAATAATAGTTTATTGTAAAGCGCTCGACCTTCATGACTTTACATCAAGTCTAATGGCGCATTCTGTCAGCTTTGAGTGTACGCCAGTAACTTGCATAGTTCAATTGTCTTCTTTGTTGTTGTTGGTTCTTGTTAGTTGAGTTTTTCACTCTCACTGTTATAGTTGTCGCCTTACAATTTTAGTTTCATTTTTCTTCCTTAGTTTTTTAGTGTTTTATTTGGTTTTTTTTTTTCAAACTTTTCTTACACATGACATGACGTAGAAAAAATATATAAAGATAATCCACACTCACGTTTTGGCGACATTTGGCGCCTTGAGATTTCTTCAAAAAAAAAAAAAAAATAAATAAACAGAAAGAAAAGTAACTTGTGTCAACTTTTGTCGCCGTTCGTTCATCGCGCACAGCTTATGATGTTCTCTTGCTCTTTTTGATTCTTACTACTTTTGCGAAATTGCATTTTCACCCACAATTGCTTTGCAATCCATATAAGAAAATAATATTTTCGCAATTGCAAACACAATATTTATGCAAGCGCAACGCAACTAAAACCAAATAAAAATAGGGGTATAAAAAACCAGTCTAAATTATTGATTATTGTATTTAGTAGCAATATTTTTGTTGCGTCTATACTTATATCTTTTTTTTTTTGCATTCAACCTTGCCATATGCAATAAAAACATATCACATTTAATACAGTAACATTTTTGCTTTTAGTACTGTTTCTCTTCTTCTTGCACTTGTGTCTGCTATTTTTGGCAGTTTGATAGCTTATGTAAGAGAAACGAAGTTATGAGTTACATTACCTGCCACTCGTTTAGACATACATTTCACATGTCTGTTCGTACATATGTACATATGTAACCCACTTTTTGCTTTGATATTAAAGTCAAAAATATGTAAATGCCTGAGCCATGGGTATATACAACTTTTATAACACGTGCACTGATGTCTACTTCCGTTTCCGTTATACTAAAATGAACAACGACAACGATGACGGCAAACGGTGACGGCTAACGGTGACGATGACGATGACAGCGACGTCAGTGCAGGCAGAAAAAACAGATAATGTAGTAGTTTTTTGCTCACTTGCATATTTTCGGATTATACATAAAGATTTCACTTATAAACGCTTATTCCGTCAAACAGTCAGTCAGAATGTCAGTCAGTCAGTCACCAGTCACATAGTCAGTCTATCATTTATGCATGTTATATGCATACACACATACACATGCGAACACATTTGCATTTTCAGACTGTAAAATCGATGCATGTGTGTGCGTTGCGCCTCATTTCATATTTTTAATATTTAATTTGTAATTAAAGTGCATGAAATATAACTGCATGAGAAACTTGAATGACTCAAGTAGGCTAACTATATTATTAGCCCATACAAATGTCCGTTAATAAACACACACGTACATGCATATTTGTTGCATACACATTGCCATTGAGTGTTTAAATTATTTAAATTGAAAACATTCATGCAACGAGCGCCGTCAGTCGTATATGCTTAATGTTCGAAGTTGATTTATAGTGCAAATAGTGATGTTGGTTGGCACACAATAAACATACACGACGTATGCGTGTTTTTTTTTGCACACATAAATACATTAACTAGTTTTTGTACATTTCAAGTTGTTCATAATGATTTTTTTACATGTTGCCTGTATGAATTTTAATCCTGTTTTTTTGAGTCTCGTTTTTAAAAACAATTAATAAAATCGATGTACTCTTGCTTTCATCTGAGAGCATAACACTTATTGGCATATTGAATTTATGCATTATTGAAGAATTAACGGCAATAGGAATATTTCAATTGCAATTCTTTTATGCAAAATGCCGTTTGTTTCAAAAGCAGCATTCGTTATAATTTAAGTGGCGTTATTGCTTTGCTTTGTTTTGCTAACTTGTTGAAAGTTTCTATGAGCACTTTTGTTATGTTTAAAACAGAAGTTTGAAATAAGCTTATACTTTTCATAGTCACATATTTTCAAGAAGAAACTACTAAAAACTCTTTAGGAATTTCACAATTATCACGTTGCCAAGTAACTGCATAGAATCTTTTATATGGTTATACCTCTGCATAAGCACATGTATCATGTTTATGTCAAATGACATTTAAAAAAGCAAAATTTTAGTGACATGCTTTGCGTGACACATAATATAATTTCCACTTAGTATTTCGATAAGACTCAACCATGCATAGATAATGTTTGCAAATGTTGCTTGAAGCTGTTTGCTGTTTTCTGTTTTTATATGTTTAAAAACACTAATAGTATATATTTTACACAGCTCAACAGAGCGTATACGTAATTTAATGGCATACTATTAATCTGCGGATTTTAAGTATGGCCTCAAATCACGCCACTGTATGCAGCATGTTTTGCCAGCCATAATGAGACACTCAACTGACGCTTAATTAGCAGTAAAAACCGAGGAACACAGAGCGTTGCTTAAAAGCGTACAGTTAAAAATAACTTATACGCCATGTGTAGCACGTGCGCCTAGTGAATCCAAACCCCAACTCGGCAGTGTGTTTGTGTTTGCTTTTATGAGTGTAAGTGTGTGTGTGTGAGAGTGCGAAAGAGTGGCAAACTGCGGTAGTCAGAAGACAACTTAAAATAAATTTAAATTTTAATTTCAATTTGAATTCGACATAAAAAGCAACAGCAAAAGTAAAAACAGCGACTGTGACAGTGACAGTGACAATGACTGTCGTTGTCGCACAGGCACGGGCACAATCAAATAGTCGGGAAACCAACACACTCACACACGCCTTTGACTTTAGTTCGCTATTTTGTGGTTTGGCGTTTGGCAAGCGTCGCATTTCCGCTGCTGTTGCCGCCATTGCCACACGCATGTTGAAGCAAATGTTAGTGGATCGTACTCAAGGGTAAACTGTAAGAGATTTATATATTCATATGCTATGAATGAATGAATGAATTCGTGAACGAAAAGCGTAAGATTTTTTGCTGTGTGTTGTCTTCGGTTGTTTTGGTTGCTTGAGGTATGATAGCTTCGATTGTCTGCATTGAGCGTTCTCGAGTAGCAGGTGCTGCTAACAACTACTATCACATAGTGCTATACACCCACAATCACGGCCATACATATACACAAACATATATCAATAACAAGTTGTGCGCATGTATTTGTGTCTGAGTTTAACTTTGTTATGTTCGTTGTTTGTTTGCTTACTTGTTTGTGACAAAAGTCAAAATGGCACGTGTTGAGTCGTGTTCACTGTGTTTGTTGTATTTTGTCCTTGTGTTACCTGCACAACGCCAACACATGATTCGTATCTGTATGCGTTATGTATACGCAGGCAAACATGCATGTTGGTATGTGTGTGGATAATTACCTGTATGCATAATTTATGTTTACAGAACAAAGCTCAAAATTTAGTCATTTTCCTTGGGTGTATTCACAAACTGCCGTTTTGCCATTGTCTGCGTCGCCTAACGCTTGTTTGCGTATCTTTATTTACAATATTGATTTTTATCGTACGTTCTCAGTGTGTGCCTGTATTTGTTTGTTTGCTTTTTTTGCATTTTGTTTTATTATTATTACTTTCTTTTTCATATTTTTTCATATATTTTTCTATGCATTCAGCAAAAAAAAAATAAAAATAAAAAACGTGCCACACACGTTTTGCCGCACCACAAGTCTTTCAGCGCTTTGCAGTTCTATTTTGCTTCCTTTATTTATTTTCTGAATGTCGTCCTTATTTCTCATCATTAATTTGTAACATTCTAACAATTTTTTATACAATTTATTTTTTTCTTTTTTATTGCAAACTTCAGCACTTTGTTTTTGTGTTTGGTCAACAAATGTTTAAATGACGTGACATTTCGACGAAAAACTTTCTATCAAAAAATGCTCTAAAATAATTTCGACAATTACTTTTTATTTTAGTTTGCTTTTGTGGCAATACGGAAATCATCAATTTGCTCAAAACATTGATAAATAACGCAAAAGAAAAGTTTTCATTAACAAATTTGCTAAATTTAGTGCTCAAACTATTTTATTAGGTTAAAGGTCAAACTTTGTTTGACGTTGAACGAAAGAAAGCGATTAAAATGAAAATAAAAAAAGAACTATTTTTAGATAAGGTTTAATGATTTTTTATTCATATTAGTAGAGTGCATAAAGAAGAAATGTTTGAAGTAACACACAATGTATACTTAATACTAATTAATGCAATTTAATATCACGTATACGCTTCCACACGCTCAACGCATCATTTAGTATTTGCTATACACTGATTTCATATACGACTTTTTACACACGAGCAGACTCTCAATGACTATCATAAGTTCATTATGTTCAACATGGTTGCACAATGCAAGAAAAATGTACATAAAATCCCTGTTTGCCGTTACACATAAACTGACTTTTATTATTAGCCGCACACACTCACACACACTCGACTTAACTGTCGTGTGAATCGCTGCTGTTGCTGCTGCTAACTTTATGCCATAAATTACAACAAAGAAAACGCAAAAAAAAAAGTAAAAAAATGAAACGAAAGCACTGAAGGGACTTAGCCAGCCAGTCAGCCAACCAACCTAGCAGGCAGGCAAGCAGTGAGCCAACAAAACCAATGCAGCTGTAAAAACGCAACGGAATGAGTTAGGAAAAAAAAGAAAATGAAGCGAAACAAAAAAAGCCATTAGAGCGCGTCTGCGGCCCTGGGCAACGCTGCGTTTCACTTCACATTGCTTGGCATTCTATTGCAGCCAAAGGACTTTAGTATGCGTTTTAATTTGGCCATTTGAAGCCAAAGCGATTTCTAGTGGCTGCATTGAGCAAAAGTTACATGTGCGCTCGAGTGTGTGTATTCATATAAATACGTGAGTGTGTATGTGTGTGAGTGAGATTGCGATTGCGATTGGCATGACATTGTTTCTGCTGTGTTTGTGTGTGCATATATTCCCATTTGGCATTGTTATTGGTCATCAAGCAACCTGTGCTGTTGGCCATTACAACTGTTATTGCCAACTCAATGTCATGCCATGTTGCCAATTAGCAGCGCACAGAATCACATTTCGCTCAGCTGAGCATGCATTCAATTGCTCTGCGAGTGAAGTGACGCATTGACGCTTTGAGGCTTTGTTATATGTTATCTGTTTGGCAAAAGGCAAATGACAAAAGGCGTTAGCATCAAATGAATTGCTTACAGTTTATCAATCAATTAATGCAATCAATCGGAAGAGCCTCAATGCGTATTACAAGCTCAGATGACAAAGCCAAATGTCTGTCAAACTGATAATCGCTTTCGCACAGTTATCAATCATGTTTCTTTTGGGTTGAAAAGGAATTTCGAAATTCATCACCATTTGTCGTTCATGTTTATTTTCTAAATTTAACTTTGAGCTGTTAAAACAAAGCAATGTTTGATTTGTTATTATTTATGTGCCTAAAACGAACCTCTCACTGTCTCGCTCACTCAGACAACACTTACTTACGCCATTGTCGTCATTATTATCATCATCGTCATCATTATCATTATTGATGTGCTCATAATCAGCTTAGTTGTATTTGCTGCATGATTGTCGTTTGTCAACTTATTTACAAAGCGATTTGTTTGTGTTTATTTGTGTTCGTATTTGACTTTGAGTGTGAAAGAGAGACTGAGAGTGAAAGAGAGAGGGAGAGATACTATCTGTATATCAAAGCATTATAGTCAACAACATCGTTAACGTTTTCCTCATTTCTGTTATTGCTTTTGTTTTATCTATGTGTATTTGGTGTGTGTGTGCGTGTATTTGTGCGTGTTTGTTGATTCAACAAGTTTCGATTATTTTGTCTTGCCTCGAGACATTTTCTGAATCAAGTGAAATATCTTGAATTCAATGAAGCGCATGAAAGCACATGCCGCGTGTTATTCGCTTATGTATCGGGGTGTGTGTGTGAGATGAGAAACGATGTTATTTGAAATGTGCGCAGGAAGCGGAAATCGAAAGGCAGACATTTTACTTTTGTTACAAAACGGAAATTAGGTGAACGTGACAATGATGAATGTTGAATAAAAGCGTGACAGATTGAAAACATTCAAATAGTTTCAAAGACACCTTTTGTGCAATGAACCGTTAACTTATTTAACACTTGTTTTCTTGTGTTCTTTAAAAAGGCTTCTAGGTATAATTGAATATTTAAGCATTTATATGCAAATCTAGCTGATTAAACAGCTTAAATAATAAGTCGAATGACCCAAATTCGAAAGTGTTCCGCCAAATTTTTGTGCTGAATTCTCAGTTAACAATCAAGAAATATACTTTGTAAACAAAAGTAACCTAATTTTTGTACCCTGAATTTTATTGCTAGTTGTTATTTTTTTTTTCTGAAACATTTATTTATTTTTACAATTTTTTTTTCTATGTCCGTTAAAATATTTTAAAGAAAAAGCCCCCAATGACCCCAATACATGAGGATAATAAATTTGAAAAAAATGCTAAAAGTAAGACAATATAAATTGTTAGCCTTTCACAACGCCCGCAATAGCAGCACAACTGACCAGAAGCGAAAGCGAGGCAACGTGGCAAAGCAGAGAAATGACATAGTAAAAGACGACAATGGTAGAGTAGAAGTAGCAGAAGTAGCAGAAGAAGAAGAAGGAGCAGAAGTCGTTGTACACCGTGTGTCGTAACAAAGAAGGAGGAATGTGGTGTGGCATGGTCTGATATGCAGAAAAAAATTACGTACACGAATAAGCAATAATAAATTGTTATGCAAATCGTGCAAAGAACGTTTATTTATGATATTTATTATGTGCATGCCACTGCTGCTGCTTTGCCTGCTGCTGCTTCTACTATCGAAATTCGTTTTTATTGCTGTTATTATTGTTATGAGTGTCTGCCTTGTACGAAAACAAAGAGCGCTTGTTATTATATAAATTAAACATACGCGTATATGTGTAACGATGCATATACTTCATAAATCTTTGTTCGATCGTTGGTTGTCTTTGAAGAAGTTTATATAGTTTATGTTTGCAACTAAAACTTGATTACTCTTTCACATATAAGCCAAACTATAAAAGCTGACAAGTGTAAGCGTCTGCTTACCATCATAAGACATCACCATCAACTGTGAAAATTCAGGTAACCACAAGAATTTCATCATCAAAACCAAAGATTTAAGCGGCTTTGGAAAGTTTTACAACATTTCGTTGCACAATTCTTGAGTTTTTCGCTCACTTACGCGTTCACTTCCGTTTGCTTAAACACAATTCCACTTTTGTCTGTTTTATGGAAAAGAATAAGAATTTTTTTTCTTTTTCTAGTTTTTTTTTTTCATTATTTTTTCTTTAGTTAAATGTGCTGTCATCCAAGTTAGCTTTAAGCGCTCGCCTTGTCGCAAGTTTTATCTTTGCAGCATTTCAAACCGCATGATGATGACGAAGATGATGTGCATAACCAGAACGGGGGCGCAGCAGAGACAACGACTTTATTGCAATGACGATGACGACAACGATGATGATGACGACTATGCCATTGACTATGACGATGTCGTCAACAGCTGAGTTGTTGTTGTTGTTGTGGGGTTTTTATGTAGAGTAGTTCAAGATTTTGTTATTTCATTGTTGTGGCTGCAAACACGTGAAAACAAAACCTACTTATAGGCGTTGGCGTTATGCTGAAGTGTTGTTGGGTTAAAGAACATGCATCAAGCCATCTCAGTCTCCCTCTCCCTCTCTCACTTAATGTAAGTGTGTGCGAACATGCCCTCCAACACAGTCAGGGTCATTTTATGCATTTGCATTTCTTTTCTACTCATACATTGTCAACGTCGCTGCATACTTTTGTGCGCTTTTGCACACAAATACATATTGTATATAAAATAATTAAAAGCCTTGCATGTAACGAGTCTTTTGTGGGCGTCTTGTCGCTGCGTTTGTAACCATTTGTGTGTCACTTTGCCGGACACTTTTCTAATTTGATTTTACAGACACGTGCGCCTCAAAACACACAAAACAAAATGCTTTTATGACGCAAATGCTAAATGTATGTTACGGCGCATACACAATTTAAATAGAAATTAAATTCACTTCGCTTGCATATTTCATGCGACGGCTGCGACCTTCAAACTTCATGCTCAAAACAGGCACACACACACACACACAAACACCGACAATTCGACATTCTCGATGGCGACTAATTAAAAAATGCAGTCAGGCGCATGTAAAATGCGAAAGACAACATTTCTAATTTGCCAAATATTTAATTGCATATGTCAAACCATAGAAAGTAATGACTGCCAAAAGCCAATTTGTGACACCTTCAAGCGAAAAACTTGCACAAGAAATAAGAAAAAAAAAAAAAATCGAAATTGAAATAAAAGATTCGAAATGAGAAAAAAAAGATAAATACAAAATAAAATGGTCAAATCTAATTACATTATTTTACCCAAGTGACATGAACTTATTGGTCATTGGTTGCGCTTCTGTTTCTGCTTTGGCTTCAGCTTTTGCTTCAGTAATTTAGACACTCGTTCGCAGCTTGTTCGCCAATCTGCATTTTGAATTTCCAATTGGATTTAGAGGTAAATTTTGCGCTACTTGTACAATGACACACATCAACTCACACACACACATACACAACAAGATTGTAGCATACATATGTCTGCCTTACACTCTGTCTGTCCTGCTGTCTGTCTGTTTGTCTGACTGCTCTCGACCTTACTAAGTAAATTGCACTTAATTTGTAGAAGCAACACTCAAACACAGCAGCACAAATACTCAAAATGGATAGACAGGCGGACAGACGGATGGACGGACCGAAAATCAGACACACAGGTGTAACTGCTGTTTTTGTTGTTGTTGGCTTGTATTCATGTATCTGTAACGCTTTGAGAGTATCATTTATTTGGGTTTGGCTAACATGTCTAGTTTGCCGCTAGCTGCATTATTTATAAAGCTATCACTATCACCACCACCAACAACAACAACAACACAAACTACAACAACAACGACACTAACGACTAGCTATATTTGGCGTACTGAGTGTGTAAGATTTGTTTGTACGCGTTGCTCTTGTTTGTAACCGTTGCGTTGTATCTTTGTACGATACAAGTATCTGCTGCGTTTTGCAGGCATGCCTCAGCTGTGCTCATTGTTGTTGTTTTTGCTTTTGGTCATTGGAGCGTGCATATTTTAACATCTACTTGTGCCTCATTGCTGCTTTGACTTAGTTAAGTTGATTAGGTTACGCATACTACTTAAAATCTTCTTAACATTCTTTGCGCCTAAGTGAATTTCTTATTAAATTTGTTTAAAAGTTCGGCAACTTTGTATAAAATTTGTTTAAACTATTTAAATTTAATGCCGAAAATGATGGCCATCAAGCTAAATTAACAGTTTATTCTTAATGCTCAAAAACTCGAAAATAGATATAATTTTAATCCGCTGACTTTGAAAGCAAACAAAGTAAATTACAAAACGACAAAATAAGCTTACAGACGACAGAGAACAACAAATACATCGTACATACATAGAAACTGTATAAGCTGCAAGTTGAATTTCGACTAAAAGATTTTTGCAATTTAAGCATAAAAGCGCAAAAGGATACTTAATAGGCAGACTGGAGCCTAAGCAAAGCGTATATTGTATTGTTGTTATTGTTTGTGTTTGTGCAAGTGTGTGAGTATGTGCGTGCGTTTGTGTGTGTTTCGCTTTTGTAATGAAATTTTAACAGAGTCAAATATGATAACGAAGCTCTTTGCAAATCGTTCCGGCGCATAGATTTTTATATGCTTGAATAGAGTTGCAAGAATACAAAATTTGTTAGACGACATGCATGCAAATGCATATGCCAAAGCCATATTCATGCCTAACACAAAAAAAAAAAAAATCCACCCAATCCACTAACGAAGTACATTTTGTATGCTTGATTGGAATGCTTTCAATGTCGGCGATTTGCGAGCGAATGCATTTCAATAACAATTTTTACTTGCAAAGTCGAGTATTGCAAATGCGCAAAGTTCGCAAAATGGCGACAGAAGCAAAGAAATGACAGAAAGCAATTTGAATTTCGCTCAGGCATTTTATCTAATGGATGCATAATGGCAAAATGATAATGGAAATTGAGTAATTTAAGTAAAAAAGTAAAGATAGAAAAAAAATAAATGTTTTTTGTGGTTAAAATGCCAAAATTGTGTTTCATTTCGAAAGTGCTAAAGTAGAAGAAGCGCAAATCACCTGGGGTCAAGTAAGCGAAGGACATAATCAAAAGTTGTTGAAAACCAAATGTCAACGCTGTAATCAAGGCAAACGTGCTGCTGTAAGGCAGTCAAGGCGTAGTACTCCTAAAACTATGCACTATGAACTTTTTAATATGCGACGTCAAACACAAAATAGACGCCTACGTGCAGCAAACAGGCTGACGGCCGACGCAAAAACAACAAATGCTAAACTATAATAACATAAAATTGTATTTTGTTGTTTTGCTGCCAGACTAGACGCTTTTAGCATTAAATTTATCAACTTAGTCGCACCAAAGTTGAATTATGATTATCAACACCAGCAAGGCGAACGAAGAAAAAAGGTAAGTTGGTGGTCATGATTTCTATTTTTCACACATTTTGTCGCTTATTTCGTGCTTTTCTTTTCTTCTCTTCTCTTCTCTTTTTTTTATTTTTTTTGCTGCTCAATGCCTTTGCGCCCACGTAGTGTAAATATTTGAAAAATGAGTTTGATACACGAAATGACGCCTTGAAGGTCGAACGCCAGAACAGAAGTTGTTGAAGGTATAAGTCGTCCATAATTTCTATATACATTTATGTGTGTTTATGAGATTTGCTGCCACTACCAAATGTATAATAATTCAACGCCACACAAATAAATAAATAAATAACTGTCATATTGCAATAATAATTTAATGGCACAAGAGGCGTATACGTAATGTAATAAGTGGTTTGTTATTTGTGGTCATTTTTTGTTCGTTTCATTGAAAACAGAAATTTTGTAAATTATTTTAAGCACTTTTGACATTTCAAATAAAAACAATCCAACGCTTTTAGCAAAAAAAAAATGTATCTCTTTGCACATTTAGTTATTTGTAAAAGGCGCCACGCCTCACCCAAAATGGCAAGAATTTTAAATTTCATTTAAACTGCACGGTTATTTACAACATAAAATCAGACAACTTATTGTGACTGAAAACATAATTCGCTTAAAAGCAAATACAGCAGGACTCCAACTTAGAAAAACCTTAAGAAATGTGAAGAACGCAGCCGAAGCCACAACTGAGACGTACAAAACTAACAAGATGAACCAACGAAAGAACGTACGAACGAAGGATGGCAGGTGTTCAAAGCATACTACTCTGCTTGCTGCAAGTCTCCAAATTGCAAAAGGCCAAAGGTAAATTTTTCACGGTACACCGACAAACAAACAGAGAAAAGAAAACAGAAAAAAAAAATTAAAGAACACAAAAAAAACATGCTCAACGAGTACGAGAATTTCAACACCAACGCCAAAGTACAAAAGAAAAAAAATAAAGAGGACAACCGAAATGAAAAGAAAGTGAAAAAAGGACATACAACTGTACTGAACTCAACTAAACTGAATTGAACAAGTTTTGGCAAAAGGTTTTAACAAACATTAAGTTGTTTTGCTGCCTTCTTTTGGTTGTTTTTGTTTTTAAAGTCAAAAACTCATTTCATTTAAATTTTCAAGTGTGTCGCCGCGTTGGGCATGAGTTAGGCAAGAGTTTGGGCACAAGAATGCTAATTAAAAGTTATTAGCTTAATTGCACGTAAGTAAACGTGAATTATGGGCGTAACTTTCTAACGAACTAAAGGCCAAAATTTCTGTTATAAAATGCATGTCTGTATTGTCTAAGTAAGTAGTTGTTGTTGCTGACTGTGATAAATAACATTGACACCGCCCCCAAAAAAAATTGATTTGTTAAACGTCTATGAAATAATTAATTTGTGCTTTGGCAACAAAACGAAAACGTTTATGAAATGCGCTTGTTAAAAGTTTCGATGTTTGATTAATTGACACGCGAACAAATGAAAATCACTTCGTTCGACATGTTTGTACATACATATATAAACACAAATCAATAAGCACGTTGGTTATGCGTTATGCGACAGTGATGGACAGTAGCATAGTAACGCTTAAGACATGACACTGCACGACAAAACAATACATTCATACTTGACTAAAGTCAAAATGTTTTTGTTTTGCGTTGGCTGACAGGCAAGCGTAATAATATTGTTGTCCACCACTGTGCCGCACATAATTATACGTGTCATTGTTTGGATAATTAACTTATTAGCGAGTGTCTCGACTTTGTATATATTTTTTTTATTTTTGCTTTTTGTTTACTTTCACCATTACTACCTGTGGATAAAATAAACGAGCACAAAACGACGAGCAACCAATAATAATCACTTTAGTTGTTGTACAGTGCTCTGGTATTTGTTATTGTTGTTATAGCTGTTGTTGTTGTTGTTTTTGCTGTTGGTTTTGCTTATGTTAAATTGTTGCTACTGCTGTCGTTGATGATGATGGTTATTATTGTTGTTTTTGTTGTAGTTGTTGTTGTTGCTGCTATCCTGTTGACATGTCGCGCATTGTCATGATCGTTAGCAGCTGTGGCTGTCAAAGGACACCATTCACACACACACAGCACACACAGCGGCAGCGGCAGCCTTGCTCAACACGGTTGGGCGTTAACCCACAGTCACCGGCGGCAGTTGCATGGCGTTGAATTCTTTTTTTTTAATTTATATGTTTTTGTTTCTTGTTATTATTACTTTTTTTTTGTTGTTATTATTGCTTTTTTGTTACGAAAGATAGTGGAAAAAAATGATATTCATTTAGCTTTGAATTTGTTTGCCTGCTGCTGTCTGCTTTTCATATTTCACATTTCATTTTGCTCATTTTTTTGCTGCTTTGTGCTTTTCGCTTTGCGATTTTCTCATGACGTTGCGCTTTTATGCTATAATAATTTAATAATTTTTTTTTTTTTTGCTTCGCTTCACTTATAATAATATTCTCTTTATTTGCTTTGTATTTGTTGTTTTGCTTGCAAATTAAAATGTTCAAATATTTTCTTTTTTATGCACTTTTCGAAATTAAACGAAAATATTAACTTTTAATGCAAAATGCTTTGTTGTGATAAGTCGCATGTAATAACAAATGTTAATTAATTTATGACAATTGTATTTATTTTGTTTGATAAAACAAATTAAGGTTTTTCTTACGAAATTGCTTTTAAAAGATTTTAATAAAAAATTAAGTTTCCATAATATGACTCATACGCCATGTGCTCTACTACTGCTGCCTAGTACTCTTTCAACAGTAATTGGCAAAAAATTAAGCATAGGAACAAAAAACATGTGTTTTTCTTCAGATAACAACTTTAGTTCGATCAACCATGTTGTGATCAAGAATAAGTAAGGATTGGAGAAGACCATTTGAAAGTAGTTCAAAAGTTTTTTATAAGACAATAAAGTTTAGTCTAATATTAGAATTCTACAAGTTGAGTACTGTACTTCTACTTCATTAATGTATACTGATAGGAATGTTTGAAGAATTTTAAAAAATATTCGCTAAGAATTTCGCATTTTTTTTAGCTCACCAAAAAAAAAGAACGAAACTTTACTTAATATAAACGACATCTGTGAGATCGTATGTTCACACCCTTTTAAGAAAAAAACAATTTATATATATTTTCGCACAATCGCAGCACTTAAATTGATTACAATAAATGCTTTCAAGAAGCAGGTAACCCTCAACGGAAACTTTAAAGTTGGTAAGCTAAAAAAAAAAAAAAAATCCCAAAAAAATAAGCGAAGGTAAGAAAAAATTTTAAGAAAAATACGCCACCAAGGACGACATTGCAGTAAGTTGTTTACTTTGCACGTGGCGTATGAGTGACAATATTAAAATGTTCACAAAAGAACACTTTGAGAAATTGTTTAAAAAAAACAAAGATGCTTAAACAAAATTATAACAAAATGTATAAAATACAAAGGAATTTTTAACACACGTGTTTGTATAAATCTTTGATGACTGCAATAATTTTTTAGACTTTGAGAATTTATTATTTATGCACAGCACAGATTGAGTTAACGCTTATAATGCGCAACGAATTTATTATTTATTTAGCACTTATGGCATTTTTTATTCAACAATTTCAAAGCACGTTAATTGCATTTATTTATTTACATATTTTAAGATATTTTTTTTTCTATTTGAATTAAATAAGCTTAATAGAATTTAGAAAACGAACGTTAGAACACGTTTACACGACGTCGATGACTAGCATAAAGCGTTTGACGAAAGGACGACGGCGGTAACGACGACGACGACGATAATGTCGCTGACAATGACGACGACGACGATGACAACATTGAAAGGACGACAACCACGAAGTACAACAAAAAGACGACTGAACTGCATGAATGAAACTTGGCCTAACTGAAAGCCAACCTGAAAGGCTGGCCAACGAAATTGAACAGGTTTTCGCTGCGGCAGTTGACTACTCAACACAACTTGATTCAATTCGGCTCGATTTGATGTGCCACGCTTTGAGTCAACACACACAAGGATTCGGCTTGGCGTAAGTTGCTGTTGCCTTAACGTTCATTGAATGCTATTGAAAGCGAAAGCTGAACACGAGTTTGGCACACGAAGTGCTCGGTTTCAATTTTTGTTCTTTCGGCTGTTTTCTGCTTTCAATTTCTCTGTTTATACAATTCGCGTTGTTGTTCTTGTTAGTGTTGGTGTTGGTTATGGCCTGACGGCTACATCTCGGTTTCGTCTCACTGAGTAGACAAGTTTTGGCATTGCATGTTGTTTACTTCAATCGTTCATCGCAGGTGACAAAATGAGCGTGAGTCGCCGCTCTTCGCAGAGCGCGACGCTCAGAAGTTAAAAGCTCTCGCTCTCTCGCTATGCTTTGCTCATTGTGTGGGTGCGCTTTTTGAAAGGACTTTTTGTTTTACTTTTCTTGAATGTTGATGCGCATAAATCAGCTGTTTTTATTTTGACACAATCAACATTACGCATACGTCTTGTTGGACATTAAATTCGCTCAATGTAAGAAGTAATTTTTTTCTAATTGAAGTTTTAAAATTATAAATACAAAAAAAAACTCAAATAATGTAAAAGCTTGGAATTTCAAAAATTTTGTTAAGTATTTCTTGAGTTAAATTTGTTCGGCCGCACCTCCGCCGCACTTTCAGCATTACTGCTGCAACAATTGCCCCAAATTACACCAATGTCACAATGAGCACATCGTATTTGTCCAACTCAATGCTTCAACTCCAATTTCCTCTCTTTTGTGCTGCCTCAATCTCGTACTAAGGCTGAAAGCTTCATGTTGTCATTTTACCGCACATCCTTGCCCTACACTTGTAACATACACGCCCAGCAGTCGCCCTCACAGGCTCGTTTTGCTTGCCATTCGGCACATCAAGAAATTCCTTCTGATTGCATTAATTTAAGTCTCTGCATTTGCATATTTAAGTGTTGCGCTTACTTTGTGCACAGCGCTGTTCGAGTGTCTCATGCGAGTTGCAGATTAATGCCAGTGCAGTAACAACATGTGCGATAAGACGAATAAATTGTCGCAAAAAGATGTCTTTTTGCCAAAAATTATGTTTTGTTTTATTTTTACAATAATTTTAATAGTTTTTATACTAAAAAAATCATCAAAAAGTTATTGAAGACTCAACGTTTCTGCTCATCAAGCATGCTTAGTTGCTGACTTCGTTGTGACACTGTTAGCGCTTGATTTGGTTGACTTAGCAGTTGAAGACCTTTTGCCATCATCTTTCTCTTTCGTTTCTGCTGCACATTTTTGCATAAAACTTTTTCGCATTTTCTCTTCATGTTCGATGGCCGCTTTTCTTATTATTTCATCAATCAACTTGCCCGCAAATTCGTTTTCCTTGCTTTGTGTCATTTTTTTTTTTTTTTTTGTATTATTTTGGTCTCTCAAAATAAATAAATATGAAAATTGTTGTTATAATTGTCAAATCTTGCTTTGATTGTCTTTTCTTTGCTAATTGGACATCGGAAATATTTGGCAGTCGTACATTATTTTTGTTTAGCCAATTAATAAATCGAAGGTCAGCTTGTTTGGTCAAATAGTTGACTTTCAGCCAAAAATATTAGAATTTATTGGCCGTTATTTAATTGTAAAGTCAAAGCAGAACGAAAAAGCAACAAGTTGTGCACATTCCTTTGTGGCACGGCCGCACACATGTTCATGGCACAAACATTTACAGTATAATTGGATTTCGGTCCTTAATTTCAATTTACGATAAGGTCTAATGGTGGCGCGGAGCGTTGACACTCAGCCGACTCTTGTCGATGGCAACCAAAGCCAATTGAAGTGTCGCATAAATCGTGTTTAGCGCATTGAAAGGATTAAATTAATTGCTCCATTGGGATCTCCAACTTGCATGCTTTTGATATGTTTATTTGTGTATGTGTAATTGTGTTTTGGGTTTTTGTTTATAAAAGCTTTCAGCTGAAAGCTAAAACTTGAAAGCTGAAAACTTTTCAAAGGAATGTGTGCTTTTGTGTGAAAGCTTTTTTGGTTTGATTATGAAATACATAGGTTTGTGTCTTCGTTAAACTAAATAATACACTGAACAAATTTGATTGCCAATTCAATTTCAATAAAGTTGGAATTATATGTCAAAATTTACATATGAAAAAAATAATTTTTTTGTAAATTATTTTTAAAACATTATTGCAGGCTGTAAAATATTGGCTTGGCAGTAAAAATAATTGAAGAATAAAGAAATAAAAAAAAAAAACTATTTATGAATAAATACACAACTACATATGAAATAAATTCATAGAAATATTAAATCATTTTGAAGACACCAGGTCTATTTGATTTTTATGGCTCAAAATTCTACAAGAATTAGCTTAGCATAACAGTGTAGCGTATTGTCATATTTCATTACTATTCCGCCAAACATTTCTATAATCAGATGGAAAAAGCGATATGTAAGTTTGACCAAAAGCAACTAATGAGCCTCGTCACTTTTTGTCAATAAAAACTAATGCATCCTTTAGTGCCGACAATATGGAAAATTGGCGCAACAAATTACAAGTTACACTAAAATGGGAAGGTCAAATGAAATAGTGCTAAAATGTATTACAACCAATAACGAATTTTATTAATAACAATATTGATTGGTAAACACACAGCTGTGCGAGCCATAAATATTTATACTTTGAGAACGCCTAATGCATTCTATGAAAGAATAATTAACAAAACACAGTTTATTTTATTTACAACAAAATACTCTTTTATATAACACAAATCAATGCCGTTGCATGTGAATAATCATTTCGGCTATGTTTGACCAAATGTCTGTACTTCTGTTTGTCTGTCTGAGTGTCAATTTATAAAAGAAAAAAAAAAAAAAGTGCCACCGCATGTCAAAACAATGAATAATAGAATAGTGCAGGCATATCGTAAGGGCCGAAGTCAAGTTCAACCCTTTCAATTAGTTAAAGTCTTTTTAAAAATTCCATTAGCGTGAAAGGCGTTAGCGACATTAAAGTGCAAACAATTTATAACACTTTGATTATATTTTAGATAAAACTGACGAAACTATGAAGTAAAAGTTCATAAAATATATAAAATTAACAAAAAAAAAAAAAAAATCAATTATTGCAATATATTTCCGCTGGTTTTCTTTTGGTATAAGTTTGTTGAAGCACACATTTGCATAATTCAACAGAATAACAAACAACCACAAAAAAAGGGAGAAAAATAAAACAAAACTGAATAGAAATAAGCAAAAAAATATACTTTTTTATTTACATACTTAGGAACGCATGACGAAAATCGATTTTTGGCGAGACAAATTCTCAGTTGACGGTTTGAAGTTGTAAAAGTAGTGACAAATTTATCGACAAAAGCAAAAATTGCATGCAAAAGGACAACTTAATTTGCACTTGTTGCACAAAAGCCATATTGTTGAGTTTGATTTTTTTTTTTTAGTTGGAGTGTTTTCAGTGCACTTACTTTGTTTTTTTCCTGTTGTTGGTCGTAATAGTATTCCGCCAGTGTGGGCACCAGCAGGACGCCAACTTTATTGCGCGCCAATTGCTGATGGGTGCGACGTGCGCGAGCGGGCAACATCATACGGTGTGCAACCAGCGCCATTGTTCTTTTTTTTATTTATTTATTTTCCTTTTTTTAGGTTTAAAGTTAAGCACTTTTTAAAAAAAGTACCAAAAATATATGTGCAAAATGTAAGGAGATCACTTGAAAAATTTTTGTAGCATACTTTTAATTGCCAAATGCAAGTGCGCTTACTTTGCTTTACGGAGAAACGCTGAACACTTTAACTTCTTTTAACAATTAAATAAATTAAATTTGTTTTCAATTTAATTAGTTAGTTTTAAAATGTTTAAATGTATTAAAGTTTTGCACATTTCACTGCACATGAATATTTATTAAATAAAATAAACAAAGAAAAATTTAATACAAATTTTAAAAAATTCTTAGATTTAAAAAATCTAAACGTATATTTTATAATTTATACACGCGCAGCGCACAAAATTTTGATTGCCAATAGTTAAATATTTTCATATCATACTTTCTGGCGCCGCAAAAATATCTCTCTCACAGAATTCATAAAAATTTGTTTTTAAATCACGTATTTCTGTCCAATCACTACGCACAAATATTATTTTGCAAAAACATTTAGCGCAAGAACAACGCAAAATCAAATGTGCGAACGGAACGGAAAATGGCGTCGGAAGAGCGCGTGGCCACCGTTAACGTTAATCAAATGTATCAAACTGAAACTAAAGTTTGTGTCGAACGCACCGGAACAAAAAAGCGAAAGCCAGGAAATACTTGGCAATATCATTGCCCTACAAGCACACAAACAAACACACACATACACCAACGTGCTCACATAGAAACACACACACACACTTGCATACACAAGGTACACTCACACACTTGTGCGACAAACTCAAATCAAATACATGTATGTATGTACGTGTGTGCGCTCTTATGCGTTTGTATGTACTTGAGTATGTATGTGTGTGTGTGTGTGTGTACGTTTATGAGTGTTGTAAGTAAATGGCGCTTGGTGTGATGAGGCGTTGTTGTTTTTGTCATTGTCATTGTTGTTAGCTTCGTTTGTTGTTTTTTTTTTTTTTATTTCTCTCAATATTAATGTCTGTCTGCTTAGTTTGCGTTAGTCTGCATGTGTGCGTGTTTGTCTGTTGCCTCACATGTATGTGTGTGTGTGTGTGTGTTTGTATTAGTTTACCAACACGTGCACGCTATATTAAACAAAACCTACAGCAACAAAAATAACATTAACGGCAAAAAAGTTTGTTTTTGTTGTTAAAATAAAAAGTTATAAAACCAAATCATATAAAATACACTTGACGAAATTAAGGTCTATGAAAATGCAATGCGTTTGTTATATGTCTTCAAGAAAATTCAAAACTGATCGATCAAATTGCTTTGATATTCAAATCATAAAAATGATTAATGAATATTTACCATTTTTGGTATTATTCTTATTTTTATTGATTTGTTGTAAATAAAAAATTTGGAACGTTTTTCTTAACTCATATTTTCAAAAAATATTCCAAAAAACAAATTTTATGTGGGAAAATTGAAATTTCTTGGCCAAATGGAATATAAATCAACAACAAAATGCTTAAAATCTTAATGCGTCCAACCTGCGCAGCAGTCAACTCAGTGCGTCTCTTTGCCACGGACATACGCTATGGCAATGAGGCGCGTGCGACGGTGCAACAAGGCGTCGACGTTATGGCCGATGCTGTGAGCACAACCATGGGACCGAAGGGCCGCACGGCGATCATTGAGCGTGTGCTTTTGACGCCACAGATCACCAAGGATGGCATAACGGTGGCCAATGCTGTGCTCGACCTCAAGGACAGACAGAAGAATCTGGGCGCACAGTTGCTCTCGGATGTCGCCAATAATACTAACAACGATGTCGGCGACGGCACGACAATGGCCACGGTGCTGGCACGTGCGATCGTCAAGGGCGGTTTCGAGCTGGTCACACAAGGCGTCAATCCGCATGAAATACGCACCGGCATATTGTTGGCAACGCAAAGGGTGTGCGAGCGTCTGACGAGGATCTCTCGTCTTGTCCTGTCAGTCGAACAATTTGGACATGTGGCGCTGGTGGCGACCAATGGTGATGAACAGATTACGAAATTGATCAAGCGTGCATTTGCAAAACTCGGCCGCGATGGCATCTTTGTGGTAGAGAAGGGCACGTCGGCAAACGATGAATTGGAAATCACGCGTGGCATTCACTTTGATGAAGGTTACTTATCGCCGTACTTCGTGAACAGCTCAAAGGCCGCTAGGGTGGAGTATAGCAATGCGCGTCTGCTGCTCGTCTCTGAGAAGATCAACAGCCTTAGGACTGTGCTGCCGGTATTGGAGTTGGCACGCAATTTACAAGAACCGCTCGTCATAGTGGCGGATAGCATAGAAGACGAAGCGCTGTCGGCGATCTTAGTCAACAATTTAAAGCTCGGCTTGCAGGTGTGCGCAGTGAAGGCGCCCAGCTTTGGCAACGGCCGCAAAGCGCTCATGGACGACATTGCCGTGGCGACGGGTGCGAAAATGTTTGATAGCGAATCGACTGGCAGCAACCTGCCACTGGCACACGTCGAAGAGCAGTACTTGGGTAAGGTGCGTAATGTTGTAATCACCAAGGATCGCACACTCTTTCAGAGGGATGGAGGCAAAGAGCAGCAGATTGAAGCACGTGTCGTGGAGTTACACCAGCAACTGAAGACGGCAGCAACCGAGTATGAAACGAATGAGCTGAGACAACGCCTGGCACGTCTAACCTCCGGCTTGGCCATTATACGCGTGGGCCGCACCAGTGATGTAGAGGTGAATGAGAAAAAGGATCGCATTACCGATGCGTTGAGTGCTTTGCGTGCAGCCACACATGAGGGCATCGTGCCGGGCGGCGGCGCCGCTTACCTTCGCTGCGTACCTTCGTTGACGGAGCTGCGTGGCACCAATAAGGAACAGAATCAAGGCATTGCAGTTGTGAGCAATGCTCTGCGCGTGCCATGCATGACAATTGCGCGCAATGCCGGCGTCGATGGCGGCGAAGTGGTGGAAAAGGTGCTCAACAAACGCGGCTATTTCGGCTACGATGCCATGAGCAATGAGTATTGCAATTTGTTGGAACGTGGCATTGTCGATCCGACGGCAGTCGTGCGCTCGGCAATCGTCAGTGCTGCCGGCATTGCTTCGCTGTTGATCACAACGGAGGCGATTATCACTGAGGCGCCGTTGAAAGTGTCAATGCCGAAGCGACAAAATATCATCTTGCCGAACAAGTTGCGAGCGATGAACATGTAAAGAGCGTTGCTTAAATTTCTTGCAGTGTATTCACACAAATGTCTTTCAACAGCTTAACAAAAACAAAATAAAAATTCCAAAAAAAGCGAAGGAAATTGTGTTTTATTTACTGTGGCGCTCATTGTCAGAGTCATAACTCCTCACACATGACGGCGAGGCGCCATAAACATACGCGTGTTCAACTCGGCTCGATTTGTGTTGAGTTGCGATTCGAGTGCCTCACACCGCTCAATTCGACACAAAGCTGACATGCCTTTTGTTCTCTGTCTGTCTGACTGTCTGTTTGTCTGTGTGTGTGTCTGTCAGTCGGACCAGACGGCTTGCGGTTGGTACTGAACATTAATGAAATGCCAGAGTGACAGCGTCATAAAGTATTAACATGTTGGTGCTCACACATATGTAACTGTAAGTCTGTCTGTCTGCTTGCCTGTTTGTCTGTGTCACTGGGTGAGTATGTTTGTCCTTTACATCGACGTCATTAACGGCAGTTAAATACAATTTAAGTAAGTTAACGGCATTCAGAGCTGAACGCACAGCAACGGCGTTTTTATAACGTGGCCAAATTATATTTTTATTAATATGAATTTTATATAACAAATTGTTCGTGTCATTGCCGTTGTTGAGGTTATTGTTGTCATTGTCATTGTTGTTTGGGCTTACACATTTACACACACTGCCCCTTGGCTCAGCTTATGTCGAACATCTGCCGTGAGCGAATTTCAGTCACAAGTGCATAATTCATCGGTTGTTGCTTATTAGGTTTCAGTGACTTGACAATTTGCCAATTTTAGTCGAGCAAAGTAAAATTGATATAATTTTAAATTGATTTTCTAGACAGATGGTATTAAATTTAAGTTATTTTAGACTTTTAATTACTTGGAGTATTAAGAAACCATATAATTTTCACTCCGTTATTTGAAAGTTTCGAAGTACTGAAGAACTTTGCAATATTTGATACAAATTTTATATTTTTTAAATATCAAGATAAACAAATGTTATTCAACTTACCTTTTTTTGAAAATATAAAACGCTTTAAGCTAAATTCACATGACGTTGATTAATTTTTGCACGTGCTGCCTTTTCACTGTCTCTCCCTTTCTGTCTCTCTCTTTTTGTTTTACTCAATCTAAATGCGCACTTAACCGTTATATGAGTGTCTTATAGAGCTACAGTTGACTCTCGTCCCTATATAGTCTATATATAGACATGTTCTAACGATTTTTTAGAAATCGTAACATTTTTTTTTCGCTTTGTTTTTTTGACAGTTTTAGAGATTAGAAAAATTAGTGAGGATGTAAGCTGAAAAGTAGAGTAATTAAGGACTTATTAGATTAGTTGAACTCCGTTGGTTTAAGCTGAACGTATGCTCCCTTGAGTAGTTGAGTCAAAAGACACTTTACCTTAATTTAAGTTTTGTGCTCTTTTAAACATTTTTATATTTTCGTTTTTATTCGGCCTTTTCCCATTTATATTTATATGTTGATACATTTCTTTAGCTGCTCTGTTGCTTTTCAACAAAACGAGGACAATGACCTTTGTTTTAATCAATTTGATTCACAACAAATGTTCGCACATAATAATGTCGTAAACAAAATGGCTAAAAAACAATCTCTGCCCACATCATCAAAATCTTAAGGATCAAGACATTGGAATTTGTAGAAGACATTAGAGATAAAAAAAAATAATACGAAAATAGCGCAAAGCTCAGATTCGCACATATCCTGTCGTTATCTCTTAAGATGCCGGTAATTTATAAAAGTAAACATTAAATAAATTGAGAATACATTTTTTTTTTTTATAAAATCTTTCAAAATATTTTGTTAGTACAGTTTTAAGGGCATTGCATGGTTTGAAAGTTATTGCAAAGTTCGTATGGTTTGTGTCGTAGATTAGAGAGAATTCTAACCAGGGCTCCCAGTGCCGTAACAGTGCTGTTCATTTCCAAAATGGAAATCAACTGACTTATGTCACTTGAAAATAGCTTGGCGTATGTTCACAAGAGTTGTGATTCAGTTCAAACGAAAATTATTAATTTCAGAGTTTTTGAAAATAGATGTCAGCCATTTTTCAAAATTAACTACTGAAAATATTCTTAAAAATGGCCAACATTTTCGATATGAGTTATTAGGCTGATTTGGCAACACTCCAATTCAGACCCTACTGACTCAATGTTGGTCTAATTGACTCTGTTATGAAACCGCAGCTGTGCGTTGGTTTCGCGTATGTCGCGGTATATTCGATGGGGATATTATCCTTTCTTTCATTCCAGTGATTTCTTCGTCTTCTGGTCGTGGACGCTTTTGCTCCAATTTTGACACTTTTGAGCAAAATAAACCGAACCAAACCGAGTGAACCCGACTTGATGTGATTTTTCATACAACCGCATAGAGCAAAATCAAGATTATACTCCTTTTAAAAAAACGACCCAAAATCTTTTTAAATTTTTTGTCAGTTATTTGCCAGTTCTTCACACACATATACTCACACACTCACTCACTTTCTCTCATAATCGCATAATCGTTCAAGTGTCGGGGTTCTATATGATAACATAAGTCAAACAACGCGGTGAAAATCAGATTGAGAGCAAGAGAGGATGTAAGCTCAATTGAGAGCGAGAGAGGATTCGTGTCATTTTTCGCGACACGGCACAGGGGTATTGAATAAGCGTATGTGCGGTGCTGCCGCCTGCGATATTTCACCTACCCGCAATCGCGGGTAATTCCGACCAGGGTTTTCCTGCTTCTTCTTCCACTTCTGCCGACACTTTTGTGTCAAATGGCCCGTTTGCGTTTCTCAACCAATTGAAGCTGCGAAAAAAAACAACCGCGAGCAATCTGAGGGCGTCCGTCTGCATGTCAAGTAAATTTGGATTTTTTTTTTCGAATCTTTTCGTTGAATTTAAAAATAATAACTTGTGCGAAAGTTTAACGACTTTTTTGTGAAAATGACAAAAACCAAAGAAGACCTCAACGTGCCGTTGGAGGCGAATTATAATCACAAGAGCACAACAACAACACAAAACGGAGACGATGTGCCGGCCAAGCAATTGTCGCAACCGGTCCAACCATCCCACCAACCTCAACAGTTGAGTCCCTTAGTTTATTGGGCGCAAACAGAACGACAAATAACGCTGAAAGTTGACTTGAAAGACTCAAAGGTCAGCTGAGAAATAAACGTTTTCAGTGCTTGTGTTGCTATTTGAAAAATCAATATTTGTGTACTTGCAGGATGCCAGCGCCGAATTTTCGCCAAAGTCGATTCACTTTAAGGCGCATGGCTACGGAGCACGCGGCGTCAATCAATATAAATTCGACCTGCGTTTGTTTGGACTCATCGACAGCGACGAATCCTGCTTTCGCGTACACGACAACAAAATAGAGTTTCAAATACGCAAATTGGAGAATGGTTTCTGGCCGCGGTTGGTTGCAACGCCGCAGAAACCACACTGGTTGAAAGTTGACTTTGATCGCTGGCGCACTGAGGACGACATGCTGGATGATGAGCAGCCACGTGATGTCATGCAGGACTACGAGCAGGAGTATCAGCGCCTGCAGAAGCAGGAATTTGGCTATATCAAAGGTACGACAGTCAATTTTTAAGAGTTTATACAATTTTCTAATGTGTTCTTTCAAAACCTTTACAGAAAGCACCAAAAAGGTCTACATGATTTTCTACAATCTAGCTATGTTAGTGGGCTATCTGTACGTCCTGATTGTCATGTCTGTCTTGTACTACCGCGATGGACCAGCTTGTATGCCTAAAGTGTACGGAACTGTGGGAAATGCTTTCAAATTCTGCCAGATGTTGCAATATCTTGAGGTGTTGCATCCCATCTTTGGCTATACGAAAGGGGGTCCATTGGTGCCGTTCTTTCAAGTCTCTGGACGCAATTTTATACTTTTTATAATGATTGAAATGGAGCCTCGCATGCAAACAAAGCCGGTTGTGTTCTATTTATTTGGCATTTGGGCCTTGGTGGAAATCTTTCGGTGAGTATTTTTTTTGCCATCTTTAAAGAACTATTGAGCAGAACTAATCAGTATTTTATCACTTAGGTATCCCTTCTATTTAACTCAATTGCTAAATCGTCCACATGGCCTAATTACTTGGTTGCGCTACACGGTGTGGATACCGCTCTATCCAATGGGCATTGTGTGCGAAGGTATAGTCATATTACGCAATATACCGTACTTTGACGAGACGCAACGTTTCAGCGTTGATATGCCTAACCGTTGGAATATCACCTTTGACATGGTACTCTTCCTCAAGATTTATCTTATGTTGCTTATAATACCGGGCAGTTACCTGGTTATGTCTCATATGGCCAAGCAACGCGCGAAAAAATTGGCAAGTGGTGCGAGTGGCAGTCGAACTAAACGGCGTCATCGTGATTAAATCAACATAAATATTAATGGTGCAAAATGTGTCGGTTTTATAGTTAAGTTCAAAAGCATTATACCAAAACAACAAAAGAGCTCAATAGTTCGACTAAAAGTTCCAGCAGCAACTGCGCCATACACTCGATAATTTGTGCAGTTTATAAATATTGTTGTGTGTGAATATGGAACTAAAATTAGCTACACCAAATACAAATACATACATAAATATAAGTTTGCAAATTTAAATGAAATTGTATATTTTGAAATGAACTCATACCATTAGGTCACGAGCACTTAGCGTTAACATCTCATTGAACATTTTGTGTTGTTCAATTCAAAGCCAATTCCAGCCACTCAATGCGTCGGCCTCTTTATGAAACAGAGCCAATGTTTCGTAACGTCTTGAAGCACTGTTTCGCCACTTTAAGTTACAATGGACGAATTGTTCAATGGCACACCTTCACAAATACGCGCACTCAAGCAGCAAGGAGCAACAACACTTGATCGAAGACGTTTTCCGTACGTGGTTTTAAGTAGTTCGACGCGCACTTTAAGCGTAACACGGCCCTCTCATAAGCACTTGTAAAAGCTTTGTTACTTTTCTATAAAATTTCAGCGCTTTTGTTCTTTTATATCGTGCTTTGTTACAAAGATTTATCGTTAGATATGCATGGAAATTATTGTTTTCCATTGATGGCATGTGAGAAACGTTTTGATTTTCATTTATTGCGTTATTAAAATGAAAAAATTTAATTATTACTTTAGAGTTTTGTGTGCTCTACACGGACTGGTGGGTGTGACTGGGCACCCAAAACATAGGCTTATACCAAAACAATTAAGTAAAACCATGTGGCAGTCAAATAATAATTTATTATTATTATTTTTGTTTTTTATTATTGTTATTCTCTATTTTGGTAAATGAATATCTGTAATTAAAATTTACCCATGCAATGAACAAAATCGAATTTATTATGCCCATTTGAGTCAATATTGAATGAAATTATGTAAGTTCGGCCACTCTTGGTCATACATATTTGAATACATTTAATTTTTTGTGAAATAATTAACGAAACTTGACCACAATGGAGGTGTTAAAACGAACGCCATTGAAAATGTATGGGTTAACCAGTCGACCAGAAGAGCCGCAGGTGTCAATATCAAACGAAAATAATTAAAAACAGTCGTCTAATTAATTGGCAACTGCAAAGCGCACGATACGCCAAGTTGGCGCTGAAATTCACAAATTCGCACAACGAATTTATCGTTTTGTATGAAAGTGTTGAAGGACGAAGAGCTGAGAACCGCTGCCATGATTGGCGAAAATTGTATTGGCGCTGTTCAAGTGGCGCGTTGCAATCATATTTCAACGTCAATTGCAGTACGTGCTCGAGGATGGGCAAGTGGCAAGTCTGATTGCAGTCTGAATGATAAATGTATGATTGAATGAGCCGCAATTTCTTCTCCTTTTTATTAAAAAATCCTACAACGAATTTAACCAACGAGTTGTTCTTGTTTGAAAAAATATGTTTCTTTTTTTTTTGTGGCACTCACGGGTTTATAGCGTACGGCCGCTGTCAGTGTTAACGTACAACTAATCACGACCAAAGCCGGGCGCTGTTTTTTCGGCAGCAAGTCAACGTGTTAAGGTGTCCGAAACTTGCGCGCTTTTGTAGCTAACGCCGCCAAATGAGTTTTTGATTAATGTCATCGCGCAGTACTTGTGCGCCTTCATTTATGCTACAGTCAAAAAAAGCCAAACCAATTTTTTTTTGTTTTTTGGAGGCGGGTGTGGGTGGCGTCATAACTGCAGGTCGGCACGATTGATTTTCAATATGTTGCTGCCAGTGGCTGTGATAAATGACTTTGTGAAAGTCAAGTCAGCGGAAATGCCTCTTGTGCATTTTGGCGCCTGCAGCTATGCAACGTTTATGTGCCAACCTAGTGGTACTATGCAATTTTTCAAGTATTTTCAAATTCTGCTTACACATTCTTACTAGTTTTAAATTAGCCCTGTCGACGCCACTGACTCGAGTTCATTTATACTCATTTATTATTAATCCAAATATTAACTCGAGTCCCAATTGCTGGCGTAAATTGCACATAATAAAGGTAAACGCACACCGTCGACTAAACAAAGAGAAAAAAAGGTTTGTTGTACACAAAAGCGTACTAAATAATGGAAAAAGTAAAGAAAACAACAAATCAACATAAAATAAGCGTAAAAACGCGCACGTCACTTCATGTTTATTGACTTCAATGCGCCCTGAAGGACAATGGAAAACAAACAACAAATGGGATGGGCGAGATTGTATTTACGTTGACGGTTGATAGTCGGCTTTGTTAATGTCTTAATACTCTTCATATCAGGTATATTTTCCTCAAAGCTTTTGGAAATTATGGGTTACTTTCAATATTGACAAATGTATGTATTTCAATTTGTTTAAACAAGGCAATGCTGAAACTCACATGACGGCTCTATCTCCCTCATCAGTATGCCGAAAATAGTCTTTCATTTTAAGCGTGTAGTGTATCAAAAACCAAAAGCGGAGAAAATAAAAAAGTCAGTAAATTAGAAAATTGCATTGGTCAATAACAATTTGTTCATGTCATGTTGGCCAATTGTATTTCAGATTGTATTATTAAATAAAAGTAATTAGAATTATCAAAACTTGCACGCAAGCGTGAAAAAGGGCCTACAAAAGGATTAAAGGAAGCAAAAGAGCTGAAGGAAGAGCACGTGTGGTGTAGCCAGAAATGACGAAAACCAGTTGAGCATTAAATTGGTATATACGTCAATAAGGTTTCCGGAAAAGCAATCAGGCATTTGTATTTTTGTTTTTTTTTTTTGTTTTGTTCTGTAAATTTAATAGACAGATGTCAGACACAAGTGACGTATGAGAACTTAATGGTTGTCAATCATTAATATGACGAAATGATTGGTCAATTGTTTAAGTAACGAGCGGTCTTTAACACTTGCAATTAATAAATAATTAATTAATAATTAATAATTGAACATTCAAAAATTAAAGAAACAACGTATAACTTTAACCTTAACTGTTTAAATTTTATAACCATAAAATTAATTTGAAATAAATAAAAAACGTAAGTAAGAACCACCACAAAGTAAAAGTCAGTCGTCATTTTACAGTAAGTACACGCAAGTGGCGTAACTATAATATCTGTGACATGTGACACAGTTATGGTTTTAGATGGGTTATGGTTTGTGTAAAAGAGTAGTTTGCTTTTAATTATAAATATTAAATTAATTTTGAATTACTATTACGAATCGTAAAATCGTTTTAAAATAGTTAATTAAACGTGTTATCAACTAATCATTTTGTCGCCGACATACGCAGCCGACTTAAAATTTGAATTTTTTTTGTTTTGTCGTAAAGTTTGAAATGTTGAAAATTAACTGAAAAATTAATAAATTCTAAAAACCGTATTTGATAAGTACACATTTGATAGTTAATTGGCTTTAAGTATAAACCACCTTAATTGTCACATACGGCATTTTTAAACCGAGACTACAATCGTCATTTTTGCCACAAACCTTATAATTCAACAAAAAACTGTTATACTATCGAATTCCAAAAGAAAAAAAAATAAATTTAGAAACAGTGCCTCTAAAACTGTATAAAACGTCTAACACGAAATTCTTTTTACTGGAGATATTTTTGTTAATTACAATTTAACGATTTTAACTTCTTATACGAAATCAAAAATTTCATATCGAACAAGCAATTTTTCAAAGCTTGCGAAACACAATAGAGCTAAATTAAGTACATCTTGCATTTTAAAGTGGGTTTTCAAAGGCGGTCACAACACAACACCAGCGAACATATGAGGAGTAAAATTAAACAAGAAAAAAAAACCGTGGGATTTTCTTTTTGTTATTTGCTTTTTCTGTTGTTAAGTAAACGGAAACTAACAATAAAAGTGGCCAGTCAGTGTATGCGCGGGTAAATCAAAGAAATTGAAAGGCAAAGAAACCGTTATTGAGGTTTTGCAAATAACTTTTCTAATTGGTAAGTAAAATAAAAAAAGGAGAATCGAGCGCAATAGCAATTAATGCACTTCGCTGATTTCCATTGCACTCTTCGACTGATATTAAAGCTGATTTTACTAAAACCACAAAAAGTTCATACGCACACACCAACAAAAACACGCACACGCACACTCACACTTAAATTGTGGTGATGGATTTTACAACGTTGACTGAGGGGCAAATTATTACAAAATCAAATTTGTGTCTGTGAGCTTGCAATTAAAATTTTGTAATTGAGTTAGAAATTTCACGTTTTTCACATTACAGGTGAAAAGTTTGGTTTTGGGGCGTTTGGTGTGTTGTTGCTGTTGTACTCGAAATGAGTATAAATGTATTTTAATTGCTGGCAATGATAGACGCCATTAGATTTATGTTGCACATGAGATTTTGGCCATATTTGTGCATCATGTGTGTGCGTCATAAAGTATCATTAAGCTGTTGCGTAATGACATTTATTTAAGTTATTACAACAATTTTCAACATATTTCAAACTAATGAAAAATAATGACCCTACGATATATTCTACTTAGGAAGAAGAGCTTGGCATTTTTATAAAAAATTCCGAGAGTTTTTTAATGAAATTTGTTAAAACCAATCAAACGAAAATCAATATCCATAAACTTTTTAAGCCGCTTCAAACCAAACTATTAAAAACATAAAAAAAAAAAATAATTTGATTGAAATTCTGTCACAAATATGTATATAAAAATAAAAAAAGAAATAAATCGTGTAAATCGCTATAAATCCCATAAGTACTCTTACACTAATTGCTTGTGCCGGCGAGCGAACAAGTGAAATTCGAACTTAAACCATAAAAAAAAACATAAACACATTTCCGAAAGTAAAATGAAAAGAAAAATCGTAAATCGAAGTGAAATAAAAATCGAGTCCAGCAATTTGCCTGCTGGTGAGTGCCGTCTTACCAATACATGGAAGATATGCAAACTGACAATGATGATTTATGTTCGCACTGCCTTGTGTTCTGTGAGCTCGTATTCGAAGCTCAAATTCGTGTGGCGTTGTCGAATGAAACCACAATCAAATGGACACAGCTGCAGCTGCTGACTTGAACGGACGACTTTGGTGGGCAAGATATTGAATGACAGAGCGTCGTTGTTGAATAGAGTCAAGAAGGAATAAAGGCAAGAAGAGAAAAGCACATTAAGCCAATGAATAGTAATTTCGTTAGTTATTGTGTAGCAGCAAAAGCAGAGCAGCAACAATTTTCTGCATTCATAACAAGTCATAGCATTATGCATACATATATATATATTTTTATAGCTCGTTTCTTCCGATTATCGCTGGCGCCGCAATTGAACTTGGCATACACGCACACATGGTCGCACGCACAGACACCCACATCCACACACGTACACGTAGATGTGTGAACATTGTTTGCATAGCTTAACCCCTTCGGCCCCATTCATATTTTTTGCTTTTGTCTATTAGTTTTTCGTTTCCTCTATGTCTACCGCTTATTCACTCTTCAACACCCTCTTAGTATTTCTCTATCGCACTTTTAGTGCACGGTCTCTTTCGGACTCAACTGATTGAAGAGCTGAAGTGAGGCACTTGAGCCTTGAAGCCGCAAACCTGGCACGTGGCTTTCGTATGCTCTTTGCCACTGTTTGGGCAACGATGAGGAGGCTTGGGCATTTGCTCAGTTCGACATCTTTTTGTCAGTCCTTCTCTAGTGGAATTTTTTTATTTCTTCCTTTTTCATATACTGTACGTACTATGTATCAGGGTATATTTAGTTTGTTTGGGACGAAATGTCTGTAACGCAAAAAATGAGAGGAAGGACCCTATAAAGAATACATATTCTTGATCAGGACGACAAGACGTGTTGATATAGCCATGTCCGTCTGACCTCACGAATGGTGTTTGGAAACTATATGAAAGAAAAACTCCTGTGGTCATAGGCGACTCTTTGAAGAACTCTTTGAAGAAGAAATTTTTTGGCACGCGCACTCCTTCCAGTGATAATTTCAACACTATTTAAAGGGCGTGGCTCCACCTACTGTATGTGCAGGGTATTATATTGTCGAGTATACTCGACTATACTTTCCTTTCTTGTTTTTTTTTTTTTATTATTTATGTTCTGCTTTAATAAAATTGTGATGAATGAAAAGCAGCTGCAAACAGATGTTTGTGATAACAAGAAAAGCAGAGGAGCTGAGGAGCGGCAACTAATGCAGCGGAAATGCTCAGCGAACAGGAAATGCCGCCATTATGAAAAATGAACAAAAATGATGTTGTAGCACATCGGCAGCTGTAAAGTGCTTGCAATGCAATCAACTTTCATTAATTACAGCAAAGCAAACATTTTGCCATTTTGTTGCATTTCCATTTTGAGTTACTTACTATGTACTTGTTCTTGCTTCAAGACGTCGACAGTCTTAAAAAAATTGTATAAATTAATTTAAAGCAAAATGTGTTGAGGAAATCGAAAAAAAAAACCCATAAAAGCACAAATTCTGTCAAAATTGAAGAATGCAAAGTTGAAGGCAAACTTGAGAGTAGCCAAAGCACAAACAGCAACAAAAACATGAAAAGAAGCAACAAAATGTGTTGCCAAAAAAAAAAAATTGGCCACATACTTGCGTCTACAACGACTTCTTCAAGTGTTATGGCCAAAAAAAAGTCGTCGTTGATGATGTTGTTGTTGTTGTCTTTGTCGACTACTTCAATAATAGCCGGAAAGCAGAAGCCGAGCCAAACAATGAAGGCCGCAATTACTGAAGTGGATAATTACAGCAGCGGCGTTGGCGTTGGCGTCGACAGCGACAGCCCCAAAAGCGTTTGGCACTGTCAACGCCCACGCAGCGATAGGCCAAGCAACTGTTATCCTTTCGCTTATCCTTTATGTTTTTTTTTTATTTTTTATTTTATGCTTTGAGCGCTGTTTGTTTTTCTTTGTCTTTATTAGTTTTTTTCTTCTTTTTGCTCATTTTTCTTTTCGATTCACAAACGTTCAAACGACTGTGAAATAAAAAGAGGCGAAATGTCGCCTAGGCATGTGACTATGTATAAATATTTAAGTAAGTTTATTGAACACAAAAGCAATTTCATTTAATTTCAAATGAAAAAGACAATGAAATAGTGAAAAATGCGTTCAGCGAAATTGGCTCTGTGCACGATTCGAAGCAATTGTCGAACGCTCGTCGAGTGGCCTGAGACTGCTTTGTGTTAGTGGCGGTAGTTGTGGTAGTGGGCCCGCATGAGTAATGATGGCTCAGAAGATTGGCTCGGGCTTAGTTGATTGTTCGATAAGCTTATTACGAGCACACTGAGCAAAGTTGTATGGGCAATAGCATTAATGCTAAGCTCATGACGGCAAATAGAAGACAATGCTGATGAACATCAGAGCACAATTCCGAAAATACAAAAAAAAAAACAACAAAAAAAAACAGGAAAACCATGCTTGAAAAGCAGCAAATTGTATAAAATAACAAATCGAAAATGCCATAGGCAAAGAAAAGAAAGGAAGTAATAAAGAAGAGCATTTTCTGTTTAGCATTCGATGATTAGCAAAGTAAAATGACATTAAATACATTTGTTAGAACTGTTATCATAAGATGAGGTAAGATTAATGGCAGAATTCATTTTCAAAGCTAACAAAAATGACAGCCTGAAACGAGAGATTAGTAGACAAGCTTGTACAATACACGAGATGAAGTTAAATGGCAAAGAAAAAAGGCTCTTATAGTTAAAGTAGTAAGTTACAAATGACTTGTTATTGAGTATGAACTCTGACAATTACATTCTTTTCTCAAGCCGACTTGTAGTTGTGTGCAACATATGACTTGAATGACTTCACTGTCGCTGTTTGCTAAACAATAAAAGTCAACTAAGATTTTAATTAAGGTGGGGAAATGTTCAAATGGCAATGGCAAAAACCAGACAGGAACAAACTAAAAACAAGAAGAAAAAAAAACAAAACAACAAGTTGAAAGGACACAAACTACAAATAATTGTAAAAGCAAACACACAAAACCTATGAAAATAGGAAGGCAAATACGGAGAGTAGTTTTTTGCGGTAATTCACATACACACACACATTCAAACATATACACCCATGTGACTTTCTTTGTTGTATGTGCACGATTTTATGTTTGTTCTCTCTCAACTGTGAGTGTGATGAGAACAAATAAAATTTTTACAATACAACTTAATTTCGAAAAGCTTAAGCAAGCCAACAACAACAAAAACAACAAAGGCAATTTATGACGGTAAAATGTGTGTACGTATGTGTGTGTGAGGGAATGCGTTGTCGTGTGTCAAACTGGATTTTAATTAAAAATTCAAAACAATATACCACAGCATACTTTCAAGCGAAAGCTCAAAGCAAAACAACACCAATGAGGGACATGAGACAGTGAGCGGAGTTCTGTCGCTTGAAACGTTAAATAATTTCATTTCTGGTCAAAGCTCTCTGCCTTGTGTGTGTCGTTATTTCAAAGCAAATATACAACGGCACCATAAAATATACAAAGACACTAGCACTGTTGCATACGTTCGGATAGCTGGAATCTAAATCTATACTTTAAGAGATATATAAAAAACAAATATTTCATTTTTCCATAGACCTAGAAGTCATAGAGGGAAGAAGACAACTAGAATGTATTTAAATCTATAGAATAGGAGCTGTGGAGCTTTAAATTCATACCACAATTTAATGATTCATGTCGTTTAAATGTGGTTATAAAGCCTATAAATTTAATGTTCTATTTTATGTTTAATAAAATAAACAAAAACTATTAAAACGCAACACTTTTAGAAAATAATTGCGTGCTTTCCTGTGCATAATAAAATTATTTTTAATGGCAAATGCGATTACTGTTGCTAAAAAGTGTCATTATTTATTTAATTAAATATACAAAAACCAATCTAATAAAAAAATATTTTTTATGTTTCTGCTTTCATTTGAAAGCTCTGTAAATGTTCTATTGATTTGAAATTGTTTCCTATGTATTCCCCAATCAATAAACGAATGTATGTATGTTCATTAATGAAAACTGTTGCATACGCTTAGCCACGCCAATAATGTATGACCATTAATTACAAACGTTTAAGTGGATCTTTTATACAAAATACAACGCCCATTGATTAACAACTGAGCAAGTTTTTATGGCACAAACTTTTCCCACAAAGACAGCTGCGTTTATTCACATGTGTCCAATTAAATTAGCAATCGCGACTGTTGGTCAACCGTGACCAACCGTGACCAACCGTACACGTGCCGCTTTTTGAAGGCTGAAAATAAATCACAGTATGCTATTTTAATATTAAAAATAGTAACAACAACAAGAATAAGTACATATCAAAACAACAACGTTGATTTTTGACACTTGTCAGTGAATATAACAGACGCTTTAATACACTTCGCTCTTCACAAATATGTATGTACATATGTATTTGTCAAGGTCGTGTGTCAGACATTGTGTTCTCACGAAGATGTGTGTCAATGAGCGCGTCTGTGATTTGTTTGTAAGTATGTATGTATATAATTGTCATGCAAAGCCGCTTTTGGTACAAGTGGACGTGCTAGTTTTTATAATTTCTCTATTTGTAGTTTAGTGAGTTGCATACAGCACACTTCTCTCTGCTGAGTACTCAATTAGCTTGTTGACAAGTAGGCCATGCAAAGAGCGGTGAATAGACATGTTGTAAGGAGTTGAGAAAGTAGGCAAGAAATATAAACAAGAACAGAAGTTGATGAAGAAAGTTGAATAACAAAAGTATGGAAAAACTTCGCAAAAATACATACATAAACAAAGCAATATACATATGCACATATCTTTGTATATGTATGTATGTACATTCACGTATGTAAACTGAAAGCGGTTAAAGAAAATAGTAAAACAAATATGTGGGGAAAATAATTGAGAGGGATCAATAAAATAACACAAACAATGGCCTAAGGAAAGGACTGACAGAAGGAATTCTTTTCAAGTGAAATGTTAAAAAGAAAGAATGTGAAAAAGGCAAAAGGCGGATGTGCGTATTTTACGTAAACAAAACTTACGTAAGAATAAAGTCTTAAATATTAAAGCAGTGATGATGTTTATGATTTCTCCATTTAAATGCTTTAAAACTCATTGCTAACAAACAAGTTACAAAGAAAATCTGTAAAAAAAAAAATATAACTTAAAATTTTCCACTCTGTTGCATTTACCAAAAATGTTCAACAGTTTCGCAAAAGTCACAGAGTCTGCTAAAATTTGAATGGAAAATTAATTTCGAAAGAATTTGCACGTTTCGTGTAACAAATGCCAAAAAGCCAATTTACCAACAGAGCAAATGGCACACAAATATGCAAGCATGCAAGCGTCGCCATTTCCGTTTCCGTTTTCAAAATATCTCAGGCGATGCGACTTTTAGTTTCGGCACATGTGTGTAATAGTTGTTGTTGTGTGTGTGTTCGTATGTGTTGGCTAACAGAACGACATGACCGCGATTTCCTCTTGGTTAGTTTCGAATAGTTTGAACAGAAGTCCATTAAGTTAAGCCAAGGCAAATGAGTTTTTGGGACAGGCGCAAGAGTGCATATCAACTGCACAGATGCAAATACACAGTCAGGCGAAATTATGCAAATTTTTGTGCGCTAACGTGTGTTTCGAATAAGCAAACGCAAACGCAAACGAAAACGCAAATACTACAAACCACAATCGCATAGCACAGCGCAGCAGGTACACGAGCAGATGCAATTGAGATAAAAATTGTGTGTACGATTTCACTTAATTTATTAAAAGTCGCACCAAGTGCAGGTAAGTGGCTCAAACAGATGGAGGTGGCGCTAGGTGGCAGCTATGACCGAATAATACACGAAGAGCATGCGTTTTGTTTTGTTTGTTTTAATTTTTTTTTTTGCATTTTCTGTTGAGTAGTTTTTTGCATTCATAACACATGTATGAATGCCTTTCATCGAGTGTATACACACATATGTATGTATGTGAATATGAGCGAGCATGTCCGCTTTCTTTGTCTATTTATGATTGCATATTTCCCTTGCCATTGTGTTCGCTCGTGTATGAGCTTGTGTAATTGAGCATGTAATTGTGTTTGTGTTTGGCATTATTTAGGCAAAGGGTTCAAAAGTTCAGCATTTGTATGTGCATGTTTGTGTATGTCTGTTAGATAGTGAGTGCATGACATTTATAATCTCAACCTTTTAGCTAACGACACATTCGCAAATGTCAATGAAGCTGTATGTGTGTGTCTGTGTGTGTGTGTGTGTCTGTGTGTGTGTGTGTGTATGTGTGTCTGTGCATGAGTTACTCAAGTGAGCGATTATGTGAAATGAGTTGGCTTAGAGTTGAATCTAATTTGGCTTGGCTACTTGCAAAAGCTTTTAAACTTGGCTTGCAATAACAAATGAAATAGGCAAACATGTTTTTGAAAGCCCCAAACGCACATGTATGTTAGAGAATGTTAGAGCATTTCTGGGTTAACAGAGGGGCATGGCAAAGATAATTGCGTTTAAGTGCTTTAAATGACTTTCTTGGGTGCTCTTTTAAAATAATATTTCACGTAATTAAGCTCAGAGTGCTACTAATTGTGTAATTAGTTTTTAATTTAAATTTATGGTTTTTTTCAAAAACTGCCTGAAAATGTTCATATGTTGTTCCCAAAACGAAATCAAATTTAAAGCTCCTCAATTGAAACCAAAATACATATAAGTATTCTGTTTCAATAATTCATTTTATTAAACGTGAAATTCATTAAGCATTCGAAAGTATATACATATACAAAAATATGCTCATGGTTTTAAATGCTTCAATGAGCAAAATAAATATTTACAAGCCAATTAAAAACACAACTGCAACAATTAAAGTCCACGAGCCATGAGAAAATGACAATTTTTAATGCTATTAAAATATCCACAAGCTGACCCACGACATTATGCTACAAAATATAATAAGGAAATGAAAATAAATGCACACAGGACACGAACCCGCAAACAAAGTAGAAAATAACCTCAAAGGACTTTTAAAAATATATTCAACTAATTTGTAAGCTGACCGCAACAAACAAATTCTAAAACATTTCATTATGCTTTTGTTATTTGCTTTCAGCTTTGTTTTCTTTAATAAAAAAAGATTTTTTTTTCTTTCATCTTCGCTTGCAGCAATTTCAAGCAATACATCTTGTCTGTCCGCGTCCGTGTCTGTGACTGTGTTATTGTTCTGTGTGCGTCCCAGAGCGAAGTTAAAGGCGATTGTTATTGCAACTGCTTATTGTCGAACAACGTTCGCAAACTTCCGGTGGCGGTTCTTGTTGTTGTAGTTGTCGTTACAAATGACTGCAACTGACATTTTAAAATTGCAAATAATTTTTCATTTTGTCGTTCGAATCAAGACGAGTCGCTTTAAGCCTCGCATTGTGTCCTTCGGCATTGTTGTTTGGCATTTGATGAGCGTTGAAAATTTCAACGTCGAAATTCAATCAAAATGTATGTATATACAACAAATATATCGCAGTAAACTAATTCCTAACTGTAAACTAGCTACTCAACCAACTCAAGCAAAAGCAACAATAAATACAATTCGTAATGCAATTCCCTCTGCTGCTTCGGTCTCAACTCCTGCGGTGGCCATCGATAGTTTCGTTCAGTGCGCTTTCGATTGTTTGTTGATTTTCATTGTGGTTTCAACAAATACGTCTTATTTTTAAGTTTAGCCAAGACGAGAATAGCATTTTGAGTACTATCAAATGTATATACATATATACTTTTGCCGCTATTGACGTACTTACTTTCTTATAGGATTTTATTAAGAATAACTTTTATACTGACTTTATTTACAATTGTTTATTTTCTTATTCGTTTCTGCTGCTTTGCAAGTAACTTATTGAATTTCAATTGCTTTGCAAGAGATAAGCGCACATCTTTGTCGATGGCTAACAAGAGCTAAGAGCTTTGCATACTCATTTGAATTCATTTCGTTTTGCTTAAGTAAATATTCTATTATTGAATTTAGTAAACAAAGAAGCAAATAAAATCCAATTTTGTTATACATATGTAAGTCATTTGCAAGAATATTGCGTATACGCAATATGAACAACACAAGCCTTGGCACACTTCTCGATTACAAATTCATTTGTGAAAACAATGTGAAAATCTCAAATAAATATGCAAACATATGTAAAATGAAAAAAGGCAAAGTCACAAAAAAGCAAAACAAAGTCAACACACAATGTCAGAACAACAGAGTTGAGCCAACAAATGTTTGGTGTCCTGCTGCTTTGACAAATACGAAAGCGAACGAAGACGCCGAACAATAAATTCTTTTCTTAAGCTGTTCACAATTGTTCAAGGTCGTTGAAGACATTGTTGTAAGCACTGACAAAGTAGTACGAGTACATACTTGTACTTTAAAAGCAAGCATGTGCCAACTGAAATTGCAATTTTGTACATTGTCAGCATTAAAAATGAGCAAAACAAGTATACGACATGCATTGCGGTCGCTGCTCACACAAAACATGAAACTAAGCCGCAGTGGCAGTGGCAGGGGCAACGGCATTCGAAACCGTAACCGTAACCGAGCTTAAAACCGTACCGAAATTGATGCCGAAACTGATGCCTGACACAAGCCACGAGCTTCAGCCTCAGGCTCAGCTCAGTTGCAGCCAACGCCACGAGCATGAGCACGGATACAACCTCAGCATTGTATGACGGTATTGTCAAATGCCGCAACAAATGGCGACCGTGGCACGTTCGCTTCAGTTCGCTATATCTTCGTTTTTTATTTGTAGCGCTGCTTGTGGTTTTCACTTTCAGGGTCTTCATGCATTTTACTTTAGTTTCACTTGCATTGCATTTTATATGATAGTTTCTTATAACGTGGGTGTCAGACGCCGAACATGTTAAAAGGCGTGTGTGCGCTTATCTTTGTATGTGTGTGTGTGTTTGTGTGCATTTGTGTCCAACAAATCAGCAAAATGTGTTCAACTTTACAAACTACAATTGTCAGCAGTGTTGGCGCACATGGTAACATATATTTTTTGAATTTTTTTAGAAATAATATTAAAAGTAAGAAGATATACGAAAGCAATTTTTATCTCTTGAGTTTGGTTTTGATTCAAAAGTGTCACAATTCATTGCCAACACAACTGAGAACTGCAAATATTTTGATGTCATTTTTCTTTAACTCACAACAGAGTCACACTGAAGTGCACTGAGTGAGTTAAGCTAACAAGTTCTGCAACTTGTTGAACATTAGTTCAACTACGAAGCTCACTCAACACTATTTTGCCTTTAGCATTTTACGCTCTCTTGCAACTTACAACTTTGCCATAATTTAATTTCCATTGCAGATACCAAAGTTGTATTAATAATAAAAAAAAAAAAAAAATCGTATTTTATTAAAATATTATTTGGTGTTTCATTTTGCTCGGCTGCAATTTCCACAACAGTAAATTGCTCGACGATTAAAAAGAGCGAAATCAGAGTAGCAGCAAAATTATAATTTTCTCCCTCAAAGCTTTTCAACGCATTTTTACTTCTTTTTTCACTATAATTTTTAGTGCGGAAAACGGCAACCAAAGCAATAAAATTAAACGCTCAGCTGCAGTTCAAAAAAAAGTTGAAAAAATTGTATAAAAAAAGGAAATCAGGCGAAGGAGTGCAGTTCGTACTTAACATTCTTATTCCTTTTTTAAATTTTTACTGGCAGAATAAAAAAAAAAGAAATTTTATATATAAAGAACACCTACATATTGCAAGGAGCTAAGAGCCAACGTCAAGGTCCTTTCAAGTGTATAAAGCAGACATGCCGAGAAGAAAAGCGAAAATAAGTAAATATATATGTATGTATGTATGCATGTGCACTCATACGTATATATGAAAGTCAGTGATGATGAGCCAAAAAGTAGCGCAAGTAGAAAATTTCCGCTTTTCACTTAAACTGTTCGTAGCGGAAGGGTACATAAAACTATGTCGTGCTTTGTATGCATGCCTCATGTCAAATGTATATGTGTGTGTATGTGTATGTGTAATTCTATGTTGAATGTGTCAAACCGTTGCAGTCGAGCTGAGTTACAGTGAAAGTGTTGATAATCAGCGAAGCATGAATGACTTGCTTGCAACATGAGCTGCGTTCAGTCTCAGTTGTATGGAATGAGTATGTGTGTGTGTGTACGCAAAACTTTTTCGTTAGAGCAATAAAATCTTACAACAAAACAACACAAAAAAAAGTGAGTAATAAGAAGAAGTACAGAACGCGTGAAAAAAATAAAAAAATAAACTTTGCTGAAACAAAGAAACTGCAGCGGATGAAGATGATTACGCGCATGATGATGTTTGCCGCGCAGATAAGAAGCGTGTTGTCGTTGCTGTTGCTCTTCGACATCTCCGCTTAATGGTGGCTTGCGCTGCATGCGGTGAAACTTCTACTTGAGCAAGTCTCTATAGCGCCAGCAGCTGTTGCCAGAAAACTTTTCATGAAAGGGAAAACAACTTTATGCAAGCAAAATGAAATAGAAAATGTGAGTAACTCAAAATAATAAAGCGTGCCTTGCATATTTGATGAACACACGATGCAAAGCAAGCCCCAATGAAAAATATTCCAGCTGCAACGAACAAAGTCCTATTTGAGTTGTGATGAGTTGAGTTTTGTTGCACTTGAAGAAGCTTTGCTAGTAAGACAACTGCAACAACAAATTCCACTTGCAGCCATCTAAATTATGAATGTGTAGATACACAAACAAGCAAGCAGACAAGCTCACATGCACACACGCACAAATATACACAAATACTTTTTCTTTATTTGCATAAAAGTTGTTGCTACTCTGCCGTTGATGACTTAACTTCCTCACACAAGGTAAAATGTAAATGCTGCGCACAAAATTTTCTCTTTCTCTCTTTCTTCTTCTTTTTCCCTTTTCTGTCTTTTGTATGCAATCAAGTGTTAAGCAAACATAAATTATTAAAAATTGCGCATGAATGCGACTTGTCTCAGTGCAAGGGTTGCTTTTCACTTCACTTCTTGCCATATGCCGTTTGACTTTTACGTCTTTTAATAATATTTGTACGCTAACAAAACTTTCATGCACACTTATATACACACACATACACACACAAATACATATAAATATTTTCTAAGCTTAATGAGGCATGAATATGTTACTTGCAAAATGCTTCATTGCATAAATTTGCCATTGCCATGAAGGGTAAGCTTAGCTTTGCAACGCTACAAAACTTAGGGTAACATTGAAATGAAGTAGGGAGTAAAATTATTAGCTACAATGCATTGAGGACAGCAGCTTGTTGCGACCAAATGCCGTTACTCACTGTAAAGCACTCAATGTCATAGCATTACAACAACGACGGCATAATCAAGTGGATTTATTTTGCTTCACGGAAGCGGCACTTAATATCTGTCGTTAAAAAAAAAATGATGGCTACATAAAAATGATAAAGCAGCTTATATGTGATTTGATCGACGAAGGCGCTAGAGAAAAGTTGGCGCAGTGAGAAAATACTTGAAAAGTAATCAATTAAATAATTTAATTTCACTCATTCATTTTGCAAAAGATTAAATAAAAAAAATAAAGAAATATTTTCCCACTAGAAAAGAAGCACAAAAAGGGATACTTTGCTGTCAGAATGAAAGCAACTTGTAAATACAAAGCAGTAACTTGCCTCAGCCGCAAGGCGCGCCTTGACATGCCAAGTGTCAATTGTGGCGATAATTCATAAGAAATTATTTATTAGCACCGCCGCCCACTGAGCTCAAACAAAGAGCAAAGAAAAGAAAAGAAGACGAGCCAAGAACATTTTACGCATTATAATTTCAAACAAAACTCAATAATAAGCCACAAAAAAAGAAAACTTTTGGCGTTCTATGCAATGAGCAAAATTCTTTCTGTTATTTTTTGTACTTTTTGTCTTTCTTTTTTTTTTTGTGCTTTTATGTTATTAAATGCGAAAATCAAATTTTGCTAAATTAGCTCAGCGCAGCGAAGGCGAAACTTTATCGTATCAAAAAGTAATCAACAAAAATAAAATAAGAAACAAAATGGCGAAATTGACAAAGCAACGAAACGCAAAGGAAAGGCAAGACAGAAAAATATTCACAAAAAGTCAAAAATACTTGTATTTTCGGTCTGCAAAAACTCAAAGCTAATCAACGTCATCATAATCATTACAAACATTATCAGGCAGCCAGCATCAAATGCAATTAGGCAACTCTGCTCTGCTCCGCTCAGCTGAACTCAGTTCGGCTTCAGTGAAAGTTTGCTTTGCTACTTCTTCTTTCAGTTTTTAGTTGGCAGCCCTTATCTCTGCCGCCTCCCTACTTCACTCGCACTCACTCTTTCATTTACTGTGACTGACTTTTTCTTTCGCCTTCCTTTTTTTTTGTTTTTTACTACAGTCTACTGAACTAATTAAGAAGTTTATGTGCGCGAAATACGGGATGAGCTTGAATGCTTCACAATTTTGTGCCACACGCCGACAGTTTTATATGTGCTGCCATCATTCTGTTTGGCTTTGGCAGCGCTCGCACTCAACTCAACTTGCTGGCAGCGCACTTCAAAATGAAATTTAAGTGTGCTTAAATTCTTATTATCATTATTATTTTTTCCCCCTTTTTATGCTCTTGGCGTGTGCATGATGTGCACATGTGTGAAGTGTCAGCCGAGCAAAAATGAGGCAGGAAGTTGTGCAACGTTGCTTACTGCAAAAAAAGAAAAAAGCAAAAAAAAGTGTAGTCGACTTTTTTGCGCTGCGCTTGTTAGCACTGATTATGTCATTTTCGAGTCAATGTAGTAAATTTCCAGTTTTCTCTTCTTTTTTTGTTGCTTTCAATGATATTGTCAAAGTTTGTTAATGTTTGCCGTACACAGTAACAACAACAACAACATGTCTTATCTACATCGAAGCGGCGACATTATTGGCAGCAGACAAGCAGCAACAGTTTGTGTGTGTCGCCGCAAGTGATGAGTTTATATATGTATGCCATAATTGCATATGTGTTTGTGTATGGCGTTGTAGGTAAGTGTATATGAGTGTATATGAGTGTATGTGTGTGTTGTGTTTATGTATGCTAAAATTTATGCTGTTGGTTAGTGTGGCTTGCTGCTTACTTTACTGCTTGTCTGCTCTCTGCACGTTTCTTGAGCATGAGAAATTATGTTTTCATTAAGTTTGGTAAATATTCTAATCTGCATAACATAATCAGCTGAAGTAGTTTCGTTGATTAAATGGAGATATATGCAGAAAAATATTATACAAAATCAAGCAATGCTTAAGTAATGACCGAAGTTGATAACTTGGCCCAGTCGATATAAGGACGAAGTTTTCGCTTCTTTCAGTTTGGTTTGAAGTCATAAATCGTGTGATAAAAAATTGTGTGGCAGAATGACTGATTTAAATATGAATGACTTGTTAGCGCAAATAAAGTTCAGAAAACGATGAAGAAAATTAAATTTTGTATTCTCAACGCAGACACAAATTAAAGAAGCAACCGAGTATGAGCTCCCAAAAATTATGAAAGATGTTTAATAAGTAGACTAGTAAATGTTACATAGACCAATATTTTGTAATGTATTCTTGAATACTAAATTATGCCAAGGATTTTCACATACTGATCTCATATTTTTGCCAAGAATTGCTTTAATTGAACTATTCAACATTATGTTTTCGCTGAAAAAAGCCCTTAGAGCGGCTTTATTTCGCATTCATAACTTAAAGACTCGTAGCATTTATAGTATTGCCAAAAGCCATCATCATGTTCATTAAACGATATTAATTACTCGTTGTTGTTACTGTTGCTGTTGTTGTTTTTGTGCAGTAAAAGCAAACGGAAAAATGAAAATGAAAATACTTCAATATTGAAGCAATTTACAAGCGCGTTAACGTGCATCATTTGTCTCGAGAAGGCGTGCGAATTTGTCGCGTCACGCAGTCGAGTGCTTGCAATTAGCGCACAAGCGAACACTTTATTTATAGCGCTGATTGGAATAATAAAAACAACAACAACAACAAATACAACAACAATTACGCTTGCAGCACAAAAGCAAACAAATTACGAACATTTTTTATTATTTTGTCGCTATTATAACAACTTTATCATGCAGAGGAGCACTTAATGCAACACGAAAATCCTTTTTTGCTGCAGCATTGTCATAAAGCAAGCATTAAAAACACAGAAACAAAAAAAAAAAAAAGAAACGACTGACAATTGAATGGAGTACATAATACGGCATCATAATAATGAATACATTATGCGACGCCATTGGCCACAGCTCAGCGGTAGATTGCAGCCGCAACCGCTCAAGTATGTCGGTGAGCAAAATACGCTACAGCGCGCATTTAATGCGCAACGCATTGCAATTTTCATAAATACGCCACTCGACACATATAGTTGACCTAAATCCAAAGCACTTGAGTTGCAACAAAAACCATAAAAAAAAAACAAAAATAGAAAATATTTCTAAAATTTATTTGATTTAATTTCATTTCAGTTTGCGTCGAAAGCCAAAATCTGCCAAAGCGGCTACGCATTATCTCTTCTCCTATCCCTTCTCCCTTCTCTTTTTCTTTCACTTATCCTTTCTGTTCTCCTATCTTTTCTCTTTGCTACTTTGCCTCAAACCATTTTTTCGTCATACTAAGCTTATCGGCTCGATGTCATTGTTTTTGTTTTTTTTTTTTTTGTAGTTGTTGTCGTTCTGTTTGTTTTGCTTCCGTATGAATTTATTTGGTTGTAATTTATTGAATTTGTTATTACAGTTATTGTTGTGTATTATATTTTATTTGATTTCGGTCTTTGGCTGCTGCCAACTAACCAAGCGCTGTCATTGCTGATTTTGATTTTGTTTTCGCCACAAAATGGCGTCAATTGTGGCGCTGCTAACTGAGCGCAATGATGCCGCCGTCGACAACAGCAGAAGCAACAGCGACGGTATCGGCGGCGGCAGCGGAAGCCAAGTATGGCGTCAACTTCAATTTTGTTTAGAACGCAAATTTAGTTATGTTGATTTCAAAGATCATTTTTTTTTTTTTTTGGTTTTTGGTTTGCTTTGCTATTGAAACCAAAATTCAACTATTTCATACATACATATATGAACATATTTTCTGTTTTTCTGAGCATTTTGGTTTTGTTTTTATCATTGGTTTGCAGCAAAATTCATTGAATTAAGCAAAAAAAGGAAAAATATTATTGATGTGAACAATGAATTTCAAATATTTTTCATATATGTAAGTAAATATTTGTTTGATGAAATGACGTCTGTTCTTTAATCAAACAAACTTGAATTTTCTTTTCACCTTGCATAAAATTCACGTTTTTCGCGTGCTTAACATTAAAACTTTTCGAAGGTTAAGCTTAATTCATAGCAAAAGCAAACCCTCTTAGATGCTTTTGACTGCAGGCTTGTGCCACTTGTACAAACATACACATACAAGCACGCTTGACAAATTTGTACATGCCTCAAAAATGCCAAAAAGCAAACAAAAGTTATTTAAATGACCTTCGCACGTCCAAAAACTTCTGCACAAAATAATAAAGGAAAAGAAAGAAAAAAGCAGCAATAGCTTGAAAGTATGCAACAGTTACGAACCTGATTTAACATGCACGCAAACTAATTCACGGACAAACACGCACACGCGCACGCAACCATTGACTTTGTATACACACATGTATTGACATGGAGAGGGCGCGAATGACAGCAATTGAAACATTGAATTGCGAATGCTTTCAAAGAATGAATGACAACAGCAACAAAACGATTCAAGCAAGCGGGTTAACCCACGGGTGGCGGACAATGATGCAAGTCAAATGCACCCACGCAGCGAGTTGCAGAGCTGTTGTTGAGTTGAGAGCATGATGAGCGTGTGCAAAAATAGCGAAAAGAAGAGTTGAAAATGAAACTACAAGTCGTTGCTTGTCCTTGAGCGCACTTTTATGCCACTTGGCTTCTATGTTATGCATGTGAGAATGTGTCAATGTGTTTATGTGAGTGTACGAGTGTAATTTTAACAAGTTTTGGCTGTGGCATTTTTACAGTATGCGTTTCAGTTTGCTTGTTTTTCAAGTTTTACTTAAAAAGAAAAAAACTCTTTTTGTTGTTTTAACTTTCATTTTACTTTTTTCGCTCTTTTCTAATGGCTTGACTTTTTGGTTTGTTCGGCTATGATTCCACTTTGCTAGCAAGAAAATTCACTTAAACGAAAATAAATTTCCTTTGCACTTCCGCTTTGCTCAGCGCTCGGCAAAAGGCTTGTGCTGCTTAGCAAGGTTGCCACTTGCCACTTGGGGGTGTTGGCGCCTTAGCGCGCTGCATTTTAAGCGATTTTCTGCGCTGTTAGCAATGACAGCCATGTTAAAGGCGCTACACATGTGTATACGCTTGAGTGCGGCATTTGTATAACAACACGCTTGGCCATGTGTATATGCCAGTGTGTGTGTGTGTGTACGATTTCCGGCGGAAGCACGCATACAGCACAAAACCCTTAAAGGTATCAAAGGTGTCCCTTTGCTGTTGCCTCGTCTATGCTTTGACGGTCTTACTTTGTTTCAAACATTAACGGTTTCTCATACGATACTCAATGTTTCCTACTGCCGACGCCATATTAACATTTCTTTGCTTCTTTTTGTTTTCACTGTTTCATTTTCTTTTTTTTTTTTTGCAACGAATGTGCACATTTCCGTTTCCGGTTCGAAAAATACTTCACATAGCTATTTTACACAAGCTTCACGTACATGGCCGCCCTAACTAAGCCCACGCCACCACGCATACATATTTTACAAAGCGCGCCAAGCTGACATCAGCAACAATTCTCGCACTCAATGGCATTACCGTATTTTAGACTCCAACACACAAATTCGAAGCTTTGCCCGATGGGCGATTTTGCTACGACATTTGCATATGTATGCTATTTCACATTGTCGTTTGTAAACGTGTCAAACTCGCGCATGTGTGTGTGCGTGTGCGTGTGTGTATTTATATCCTTGAATAGTTCTTTGAGTTGAGTTTCATGTGTGGCAACATAGCATGAAATACGATTTTGTATTTACTTTTACACAAAATTGCTTTTATGCGCTACTGTATTGTATTGTTTGTATAGCTGACACACATACATACATGCATAAACACACACACCCACACACACGCACACAATCATAAAACCTAAAAAATGCTTTATGTGTTTGATATGAGGTGTACTTTATCTAATGGCTTAGTTCTGATTTAGGTAAGCTGTTTAAGTGTCAAAAAGAAAAAAAATGAAACGTATTACTTTCATAAAAAGCAAAAAAAAAAATTTTAAATATGCATAGAAATTGTCGCCTGAATAGAAAAAAGAAACGAAAATAAGTTTAACGTTTTGAAAAATGCTATGCTTTCGATGCTTTGAATTGATGCATTGTTGAGCATAGCATGCAGACATGAATAAACACCAAATTTGAATTGCAAAACCTTTTTTCATTTTTTTTGGGACAATAGAATTACTTTTATGTCGGAGCACTTAAACCTTTTATGAAGTGTTGTCTGCTTTTGACACTTTGCAATTCAAATGTGTGCCTTCTCAACTTAATTCACCGACAAAATAAAAAAAAAAAAACCAAATCAGTAATGTAATTGTGCTCATATAATGTTTATATATTTTACCCTTTCAATCTAATGCCTTTGTTCAGCAATAGGAATGGACGAAATGTTCGTCAATTTAGCTGAGACCCTTGGGTGAAGTCATGTCATTTGAACTTGACATTTACTTGACACAAAATCGTTGCTAATATTTGTGCCTTCAGTCAAAGCATGTCTCTGTAACTGAGTTGTTTATATTTAAGCGCACATTATTGACATATTAAATGACCGCTTTGCATACAACAGCGAAATGAGAACTTTAGATGTGAAATGCCTTCGGACACTTAAATTAGTTTCATAAAATTTATAAACAAGTACTTATCAAAGTTAAGTGAAACTACGAAGGTAATCTGAACAAGTAACAACAGCAACAGTTGTTAACTAATACTCGACCAACACAGAAATAAGACGCTTGTGTCAAATCATGCTCAACTCGAACTTCTGCTGCATTACAAATTCCTCATTTCAGCAAAAAGCAAACAGAAAGTGACATCAGCAAATATCATAAAAGTCGCAAGCGACTTAGCGTCTGGGTTTGTTTATTCTTCTCGCCAACTCGAAATAAATTCGCATAGAAAAGCCCTTGGCAAACGAAGAACATTTCTGATGATTGCAAACATTTTCGTTTGTATTTACAAAAACAATTTTTGAAACCATTTTACATGCATTTCGTTTTAGTCTTTTTCTCCCAAAGTCAGTGACGGACAATTTGCATAGAAATTTGCCAATTTGAATTTTAAATAAGTGAAAGTGACAATTTTTCGCTGCTGTCGTTGCCTTACTCGTCGCTGCTAAGCCAACGTTTACTCTCAACTAGTTGAGGTCTGAGCGTGTGTAGTATGCAACGCTGCGTATGAGTAACGCGCATTGTTGACAGCATTGTTCATGCGAAAACTTTCTCCGTGTTAATCGCTTAAGCAATCACACCACAAAAAAACGACCATCGAAGCTGCTCTGACCTTCAGCTGTGCAAAAACCATTTATGAGTTTTAATTAAAAACTAACTTTTTATGCTTAATTTTCAACAAGTTTAACATACAACAACAAAAACTATCATTGAAGGTTCTCCAATGTTTCAAGTACAAACAATAAAAAAATGGGGAAAGTGTTAAAATTTTGAAGAACGTTGCATGATTTTAATTAAAAAACAACATTGCCTGTTTTTGTAGTTGAATAACAAAAAACAAAAAAAAAAACAAACATTTTCTAAAACAAACATTTGACACTCAATTTTAATAAAAACACTTGTTGTTGCCTTTAGTTTTGCAGTGTAAGCAAACAGAATAAGAAAATCGTGTTAGTCTAAGGAAATTCGATACCAAAGGCAAGCAAAATGTCATAACTGATAAAAAAAACAACACAACAACAACAATACAACGACTATGGAATAGAACACAGCTGTGTGTGCGTGAGAAGCCTTCTGGCTTTGTGTGTGTGTGTGTGTGAGTGTGGGTAAGCAAAACAACTTAATTCTTTATCAAGTATATTTTCATATTATTTTTTTATGTGTTGTTCTTGCTGTAGTAACAACAATGACAACAACAGCAACGACAAAACAACAACAAGAAAATATACTTTAAAACAACAATGTTTGCTACTTGCACAAAATGTTGCATGTAAATGTCGATTTTTATATACATTTTAATGCTGGAAAATATATTTCACAAGTTTTCTCTTACATTTCTTTCCTTGCTATGAGTTGGAAAAACTTTACAACGCGGATTTTAAAAAATTCAATAAAAAACTTTGATTGAAGTCAAATTTTCTTAAAGCAACTTAAATTTACTTATACTTATTACATGAAAATATCTAAAGACTTATGTGAAACTATAAGGAACTGCGCTGATTTGCACAATGTCAATTTGCAAGCATTTATGGGCGTGTCAGTTGTGCGATCATTGCTGACACTGTTTCAACAAAGTCACCTCACAACATGATAGATGACTTTACAGCATGAGGCAACGGCATTTATAAACACCAACGTATAGTTCGTTGAGCATGGAAACGCCTACAAACGAGCGTCTGACAGCAGTGATTTCTTTGGAAACACCAAGCAAAGCAGAGCAAAGACAAATTCATCAAACTGCAGCAGGAAGGATGGGCTAAGTACAACATTATTTAGTGACAAAGTCTTACAAAAAACAGCAACAAAAAAAAAAAGAACATTGATGGAAAGAAAAACGGAAAACAGCAGCAACAACTACAACAACAATTCTAACAAAATACGTGTTTATAAACGAGCAAACGTTGAAAATAACAAATGACATTTTAGTGGAACATTTAAAGGATATCATGTCTAAGCAAACAAGTGAACGAACCAACCACGACGGAACCGTGAACCAACCAACTAACCAACGAACCATTCGACCGACAAACTGACTGAGAAGCCAAGCGACGAAACTAAAATTGTAGCCATCATTGTCATGCTGAGCGAACGTGTATTGCCATTTGTAAGGCTCGCGTTTAATGAAGTACAAGTGACCTTCGCGCCGCAGTCGCACTTGTCAGAGTGGGTCAAAAGTGTTAGACAATCAAGCAGTAACAGCGACAACAACAACAACAAAAAGCAGTGAAAACAGTGTGCAGAACAAGTACAACAAGAGTAACAACGATTTCGGCAGACAGTGAAATTAATGACGCATCTCTTTTTTTTTTTGTTTCTTTCCTCTTGTACACTTGTTGTTTTTGCCACCGTCAATTTCACTGCAGGCGCAACTTGTCTTTCTTGTTTGTTCCTTTTCATTTTTTTGTATGCTTCTCTTTTTATTCATTTTTTTTTTTTTTAGTATGCTTCACTTTTTGGCATTTTTTTTGTATTTATCAAGTGGATTTACTAAAGCAATTTGCATTTGTTTTCACGAGTGCTTAAAAAGGTTTGACAATGAATTTGACATTTTGTTATTATGCTGTAACAGCAAAGAAAAGTTCTACGACAGAAAAAAATATAATATCCCTAAAAAGAAATGGCAAATTAATGAGTTGGCTTGAAGTGTTTGTGGGCGTGTTGAACTTTCGAAAGTTGTTAAGGCCATAAAATACGAAATTTTTGTAAAAAAGTTAACTTTTATGTTGTAAATTGAGTTTGCCTACCAATCGAGCGCCATCATGGGTACAATGCGGTGTATACGCAACATTTTTTTTCGTACACCAAAAGTATTCCCAAAGTTATGCTTTGTAACTTTGACTGTGACCATTTTACTTGTAGATAAAGTTATTAGGTGTGCATGCCAACAAATACATTTAAGACTGCAGACTTTTTACTTTGTTTCCTTGGTCGTTTGGTTGTGAATGAAAATTGTTGTAAATTTGAGTTTGTAATTTAAGTAGCTTGATTAGTTTGAGCGTCTGCTATAGCAACTGAAAAATAATGGTTGATGCGTTCTCATACTCAGTGTGCAAATCTCATTGAGTTGAGAACTTGAGACGATAACTTGTACAAAAGTTGAATGTGCCAATCAATTTAAAAGAAAATTGACCTTTTTTTTTGTATTGTTTGTGTTTTGTTGAACGCACCCAAAATCGAACAAAGCCTGAGTAAAAGAAGAAACTATCAAGGCCATTAGACCTGCGTGACACAAAATTGTAATTTCCTTTGATGGTTTTTTTTGTTCTGAATTTTCAATCAATTTCATACAGACAGAATTACAGACGGACAGACTGTCTTCACCGCCATAACAAGCTCAACACATTCATGGTTTTGGCTCCTCAAGCGGTCAATTTACTTTCTTAAAACGCTCGTCTGTCTGTGTTTCTTAATAAAGTAAACTTATTTTCTGGCCTTTGTTTACCTTGCTGCGGTACTTTATTCATTTATATTGAATTGGTGGCATTAATTTGTGCACAACATGCAATCGATTTTTCAGCCGTCAACGCAACTCTTTACGCGCGCCCACCCACACGTGCTCGCCGTGTACAAGTATCTCATTCACGTCAGACCAACTTGGACGCCATATATTTTACATTTTATTTTCAGTTGTTTTTTTATTTGAGACACGAAATACCGCAAATCGATTTTTGTTACGGTTTTGCGGCTCCGACACTCACAAAAGGTGTGAGTCGTTCAGCGCGTTGCGAATTCGTGGCTCTCGTACAACGCGGCAAGTTGCGTTGAGTCAAGCCGAAGCGCATAAAGTCGAGTTGAGTTGAGTTGAGTCAAGTCGAGCCGCATCGCGTCGTTGATGGCGGTAGGCCAAATTACTTAATTAACGCAGCGCGTCTGACAGCAACTTGGCAACGTTTGTCCGCTGTTCGTGCAAATTGTATTTTTTTCACATTTTTTCTTCCTTTCAAGCAAAGGCTCACGGCTGCTATTAACCCATTAAATGCCAGCGCGTAATTTTCTCACCCCACCATCACTTCATATTTGTTGTTGCTGTCTTCTACTTTACGTTTGAAATCTCATTGTGACCTCGACCTTGTTGCGCCCCACTTTAAATGTCACATTGTTAGGTATTTCGACGCATTTTTGCTCGTATCTAATAAAAGCAAAAGTTAGGGGAAATAAAAAAAACGACTTTGACCTCTTGACCTCTCTGCTGATGTGCACATGTTTGAGAAAACACTTTGATGTTGTTTATTTCTTGTTTTTTGTTCTCCTCTTCACTCCTTTCTTCAGTTGGCATTTCAGTTTTGTGTTCTTTGCTGTCTTGAAATTATTTGTTTGACATTTATCTTTGTAAATTTTATAGTAGTTCATGTCTTTATTTGCATATACTTAATTTGCATGTACTAAAGGAAGTTTGAATTAAGGCAAACTCGCTGAGTGGTAAAATTAAGTGATGTGGTTAGAGTCAAGGTACTGAGATAACTCAATTGTGGTAAAGCGTGCAAAAAGTTAAAAGAAAACGTTGAATTTCAATTGATATAATTTTGTAGAAAAAATACGTGAATTTTGTATTAAAAACAAGTAATTTTATTCAGTTAAAAACCAAGTTCGAATGCTAAATTGTTGTTAGTGATGTCAGGCTGTTTGTAACATAAGACAGAATATCCTTTGTTTCTTTTGTTTTTCGTGTTTGAAAATGCTATACTTAATTTTTGGACTTTTGGACACTTTTTTAATCAAAGAACTTTGAAATCGCACTTAATATTTTATTTTCATGAATTATAGTAGATTTTGTAGTTAAGTCAAGTAAGTAGGTAAGTTTAAACAAACCAAGTGAGTATCAAAGTAATAAAATTCACTTAAAATTTTAAAATAACTTTAAAGCCTCCCACACACTCACACATAACTCAGCAAAGACGTTCTTGACGTGACTGTCAAGCGCAGACATGCAAGCTCATCACATAAAATATGCATACGACTGCCAATTAGAGTAAATTTACAAATAAAATATATATAAAATATATACTCAATGAAGAAAATAAAAAACTCGTGAAAAAAATAAATAATAATAAAGACCAAAAAAGGCAAATCTCAACGTTGACACGTCAAAGACATTTGCCTTGCATAAGTAAGACATGTGTGTATGCGAGAGTGCGTGTGTGTGTGCGAATAAGCAAGTTAAACAGAAAACATTGTCGACAACGACATGTAAAACGTACAATTTCATTTTATAACAGGCTAATCTTGATCTATTTTTCATGTAAGAGAAATTTATATGTAACGTGTGTCTGTGTGCTTGTTTAAGTTCGTGTGTGTTTCTGTCTGACATAATGTCGTAGAACATTTTTATTTATTGACGACTCGATAAAGGACAAAAAACATATATCATGATGTAATTACTCGTACCGCTGCTACGCCAAGTGAGTTATGCATGAGTGCAAAGGCAAGTGGTTTCAAATGCAAAAAAAAAGACAAAAGACAAGAGAACTACCTTGAACCAAATAATAATTGTAATTGAAGTCATGGTGTACTAAAAGCTTAACCCAAATCAAAAGTGCTCAAAACGTGTGCGACGAATGACTTTTATCAATTTTTATTTTTGGAACTTTTGCGCTTGTGCATTAATTGCCGAGGGCTGCTTTCGAAATCCTTTGTGGCATGACGCTGACGCGCTTTGTTCTTGATGTATTTATAAAGCGAAACGAACACACACACTTACACAAGACTATAGAAAGATACATACATAAATGCAGACATTTCTCTGCTTGCGCTTGTATTTTGTTTGTGTTGTTGTCGTTGTATTTTGTTTCAATTTTTGTGTTTGTTTTTGTTTCGCTTTGTCGTTTTTGGCTTTTTGGGCGCGTATGATTTTGGCTTTCAGCGTAGTTGGTCCTCAGTGTGCAATAAAACAATTACACATATTGTTTAAAATTGTCTTTTATTGGTTGACACTCAGATGAGTGTCTGCGTGTATATGACAGGCACAAATAAACATATACTAACACTCTCGTAAACGCTCGCATAACTGCACTGCGTCTGACATTCCAAATAATGTTGTACTATGAATCTAAACCAAGCTTATGTCAACATTTGGACAATTTTACGAGTGTATTAAATATTTATATTTGCTAAATATTTGTCAAATCGCAGTTTAACATTTGTTGGCAGCAATTCTTGTGCATGATTTGTGAGCAAAATCAACTTTTTTAAAATGTCAACAATTCTGTTTTCTTTATATATATACAAATATATGTATATTCAATTTTTTTATAATAATATAAATTTGTAACACGTGTGAGATGAATGATTTTTTATATTCATACATAGATAGTATACGCGTTAATTTCAGCACGTCAAACTGGCGTAAGCGCAATTTCATATTAATGCTTAATAAAAGTTGTGCGAAGCGCTTGGCAAGAAGGAAGAGGTTGTTAAAAAAGAGGAAAAAAAATTACTAAAATTTAATTAAAATTTAATAAACGCAACACTGCGTATGAGCATTGCATTGCAGCAATTCTAATATGACGTATACGCCCACGCATTTTAATTGATTCAAATAAAAATATACACAGCTTTGTGCTAAATTAACACACTATTCATTGATGGCCGCCCACAGAACTTTTTTACGCAAAAATACAACAAAATGTATAACAAACAACAAATTAAATAAAACCTTGAAAATACATTATTGAGAATATCTATGTATTAAAAAGGTGTGATTAATTATCTGTTTTTAATTAAGTTTCTATACGAACGCTATTTTTTACATTAAATGTTTTATGTATCAACAAAAATCGATCTAATTAAAACACAATTAACTATTCAATGATTCAATGTAATTTTAATTTGGCTTGAGTTTCATTTCTAACCAAAAGTTTACCTTTAACTTATTTCACCCACGATGAGTAAATATTAACATTACTTTATGATTGCTTTAAATTTTTGCAGGAAGTTTACTCTGTACCGTCATTAACATAGAGAACTCAACAGGATCGATCTCATAAACTACTTAAATTAATATCAAATTGATTATATTAAATACAAAACAATGGAATCACTTCATAAAACACATGAGCTCACTTAAAGAATATTGTTAGTGTTTTAAATTTTTGAATTCCTTCTTTGTTTTAATATAGTTATTATTATAACATATACTAAGACTAGCGGCACTATTCTGGCAATTCCATTTAAAAAATGTTAAGAGTGCTTTTTAAAGTTTCGTCATTAGATTAATAAACAGATAACTTACTCCAGCCACTTTGCATTCGAATTCCATCGTTCCTAGAGTTAAATTACGATTGCTAGCAACGATCGAAATGTGAATGTAAAGTGACAGCAATTTATCTTGACCAAAAGAGCAGCTATTAAAAAACGTTGCTAATAGAGCAAACGCAGCTATACTGAATACGACACGCAATTAAAATCCGATTTACATACTATTTAATATATTTTTTGTAATAACAGTAACTAATAGAATTGCCTGAATAAGGGAGTAGAAATGTACTAATTATATCTTATCATTAATCTTTTTTATAAAAAATTAATAAATAACGCCAGAAAAACGTCATTGTTACTATTATTATTTTGTTGTCTACCAGATTTGATTGTATGTATGTTCTATTATTCAAATGACTCATACGCCTAATGAAACACTACTCAAGGAAACATACGTTTGCAAAATTATATAAAAGGATATATGTTGAAGTCTATTTTATGAATACATTTATTTAAAGAATTATCAATATATTATGATATAAGACTATAAGACAACCAACCAAAGAAATAGTATAAAAAAAATCAATAATACTTACATCAAGTCGGCATTAGTTTTACAAATTGTATCGTTGCTGGTTTTATGACTGCTCACAATTTTCATTTCCATTGTCGGCGCAGCAAAAAGACAAACAAACATGTGAATTGTTGTAAATTTAGGCAATTTGCATTTTCAGTTTTTCGTATGCTTTGTTTTTTGTTTTATATTTTGTTGTTGTTATATTTGTTCGTGAGTTGAATTTGTGTTTTGGTTTATGAATTTTATTTAAATTTTTGATTTAGCTGCACACACACGCATATGTAATTTTTTTATAATTTGTATAATTTTCTTGTAATATTTTGCAATAAACGGTAGTTTGTTTTTGTTAATATTTTTTTTCTACACAGTTAAAGTTACACAGTTACGAGACATTTAAAGTGATTTTTTATTATTAGATATAATATTAATTTAATTATGTTTATCTTTTAGGGACATTTAATTTGTGCGCTTGTTTTATTATTATTACATGTTATTATTTTAGTGATGTATTTTATTTTTTAAATATTTGCTTTTGATGATTTGCTATTATAAATTTTCTAAACACACATACACATATCAATTTTAGTTACACTTTATTTATTCTTTAGATACAGTTTAATAGATTCTTGTAGATTTCTTCATTCAGTTAAACATCTTTGAGTTAGGCTGCAATGAGTAAAAACAAAAGTAAATATTCGATTAACAACAAAATGTCTTAGCACATATCATCTTATGCAAACATCAATCATGCCTTCAAAGTTTAAACTACTCAAATACACACAAACACATACATATATCGACTCACATACACTTATACTGTAATGTATAAGAATTTGCACAAATCTTTGTGCCAACACAATTTGATTGCTGACGAGCACTGACAAGTCACCAAAACCCCAAATCAGACAACTCGACACAAAATTCGATCGCACATTCACGCATTTTCGATGCGTCTTTGTTCATTTGGGTTTTGAGGTGAAGGCAAACTGTGGCATTTCAATATAAATTATTTAATCCTTTTAGGCAAATGTATGTAATGTAGATCAGGCACGCTTTTGACAAATGGGCAAACATGCAAAGCGTCTAATTTGAATACATGTCGTATACTTAATGTGCGCTTAAACTCACAATCTATACGAAAAAGTTAATAACTATCAAAGCCATATTATCAAAATATGAAATAAAGGTCACAAAAAAATAAAAAACAAAAAAAAAACAAAGCTTTCACACAAATTACATATGTCTATCATGCAAAATGTGTATCCGATGAATCGAAGTGTGTGTCGTGTTGATCCCTTTTTATTTATAACCGTTTTGTCACATGTTATAACAGACCCTTTTTTGTTATGTTTAGTATTTAATGCACGTTTTTCGGCTCAATATTATGTTTATGCATTCATTCGAATTGGTGGACAAAGGTTTATTTTCATGCTTTGTTTTCATTTTCTTTTTGTTTCGTTTTTTGCCGTTTTTTTTTTCGTTTTTGTTACTGTTCGATTGACACGTTTTTAAAATATCAAAAAAGCGAGAAAAAGAAAATCTTCATGGTGCGGCAAGGACCTGCATGCATAAACACATTAGCCGCAGTGTTGCGTTCAACGCAACGACATTTGGGGTGTTGCAGCCCAAGCCTTTTAAGGGTTTTCACAATAAATCTTAAATTATGGGCAGCAATTACTATTCAAAGTGACAAGATTAAACTTAAGGTAGAACGAGTTAGTCAGTCTGCCATTTAGTTTAATTTCTTTGCAACTAAAACTATGAATTTCAACCCTCGTGTCATACAACAATAACGAAACGCATGACATTTTGTAAATGACTTTGCCATTTGATATTATCAATTTCAAATTGCATAGTTCGAACTTAGAGAAAACACTATAACAACATCAACGTAAAAACGTCGCCAATCAATGAAGTAATAGCAATTTTATTCTAATCGTATAAAATCATGTTGATTTCATTTTAGCCAACGGCAACATAAAAAAGGAGCATGCATATAAATTGAACAATGTAAGGAATTTACTTGATATATCGGCCAAGCAACATTTTTGCTTCATGGCCAGGGGACAATTTCATATGCTTGTAAAAAATTGCATTTACAACTCTGTACAACTGTATGTGAAATAATATACAAGTTGTAAAATGCTCAACAATATAAATGAACAAATTTGTAATAAATGTAAGAATTTTATGCAACAACATGCCCAATGGCAGAACGGCAAAAGGCAAAGGCAAAAATGCGATTTTAACGTGCGCCATAAAAAGCAAAGCTATCAGAAATTTATGTGTTTCCTTTAAATACATGCCATGGCATATAATATACACGTTCACGCATTTTATACAAACACTTTGCGCCGTGCATACTATATATATACATATGTATCTACTTTAACAGCACAATTACTGCAAATATGCAAAGCAAAAGTGCAAATAATTCTTGTTTAACATCCGTTTTCAAATGATAATTAATTTTTCCGTTTTGCAAATGGTATTTCCGCATTGCTAAAATATGCAATGAAAACGAAGGCAAGCACCGTGTGTTGAAGTGTGCGAACAATGATTGAAAATGTGACTGTCTGATTGACTAACAGACTAACCGACCGACCGACTGACTGAAAAAATGCAAATTCTTACTAAATGACAATTAAAGCTTCTTGCTTTCCGTTTACCAATGAAATTTAGCATTTTCACAATTTAAATATTTAACTTTACCATCTTTCGACCGTTAAGGAAATTTGCTATAATTTAAGCCAATAAATTTTTATTCTAATCATACCTAATAACCTTAATAGCGCTTTAAATACCGTTGTGCTCGCATGGCATGTGGCAAAAGAACACGCTACAAAATGCATGCATTTACATAGCAAAATTTATGCATTTCTCATAGTCGTTTTCTAACAAAACGGCCACAAGTACGCGAACGTGGCGCAGGTGCAGTCATAAAAATGTAGGTCAGTAATGTAAACAAATCAATTTGCACTTAGCACGGCTAAGCATATGAGTAATCAAGCTAAAATACATATATTGTATTATAACACAAGGCTAATACAACAAAAATTACAAAAACACAAATAGATTCAAAATTAAATGCCACAAAGCCGTAATGCGACAGGCAACGCGGCGTATGAGCAATGCGTGCGACATACATAAATCAATTTAACACTAATTTCAATATGAATTGCAAAACGTGCAAACAACAAACGAAAAAATGTTAAGTTTATGCAAGCAGAGAGCCAAAAAAATATACAAGTATACACAATAATAAAACCAAATTATAATAATACGAAAACTAAAAGAAAATAATAAAAATAAATATGAAGCGTGAAAAAGAGGCAGGAACAGGAAGTGCTTCAGTGATGGGGTGTGGTTATGGTTGTGGTTGTGCTTTGAAGGCAGTGAAGGCGTCTGACAGTTTATATATTTTAAGCTTGTAGTTAAGTGAGAGAAGTGAAGTGCATGGTAAGGTAAGGTGTTGTGTTATTGTTGTTGTTGTATAGTATAGTGTAGTGCTGTGCTGTACTCTGCTGTGCTGTGTTGGCTTTTGGCTTTTGGTGTTTTAGGTGACTTCGTTTGTATACCGAATTTATTTACCTTTTTTTATGGCTTGTTTGCTTGCTGGCTCGACGCATACAGACACACACGCACACGTACACACGCCACAAAAAAAAGCCAATAAAAAAACAACGCCACACACAATAAGCAACACACAATAAGAACGACCGAGCGGATTAGTTGGGTTAGTTTTGCCTTTGCGGATTTACGTCTTTGTGCTGCTTTGGCTTTATTCTCATAACGTTGTGTTGCGTTGCGTTGCGTTATTTATTAATATTTATTAAATACGTCGTTGCATTAAAGTGAATTTTATGTTTATTTCATTATTATTTGCGTCTTTAAAGCAGCATAACAATTACTATAAAATAGCAACAACACGCAATGATTTTGAATGTGGATAAGGCCGATTTGCGAGCTCTGGCACGACCAAATAGACGTTGAGCTGCTGCCTCTGCAGCGGCCGCTTCAGCTGCTGCTGCTGCTGCGGCTGCTGATGCCTGAATTTCCGCCGCAGCTGCCACTGGTATATCCGCTTCCGATACGTATGGTGGCACCTCTCGTTGCAAATCCAATTCGTCTTCAATCAATTGCAATTGTTGTTGCAACTCATACAAATGCTCTTGATGATGTTCTTCTTGTTGCTGTCGCTGTTGTTGTTGTTGTTGAAGTTGTAGTTGTTGCTGTTGCTCTTGCTGTTGTTGTTGTTGTTGCTGTTGCCGTTGTGCAGTTATCCTGTCCGTGGCGTTTTTTATGCCAGCAAAATTTTTTATATGCATTTTGCCATTCGTTTTTTGCACTTGTTCCTGGTTTTTTCTTTTTCTTTTCTTAGTGCTTGTATACGTGTGTGTGTTTTTTATACCGCCGTGACTGTTTGTCTGTATGTGTGTGCGTACGTGTGTCTATGTGTAGTTGAATGTTGGTGTTTATGGTGGTATGCAACAAATATCGTTATCCAATTCTTTATCCGCCACTGACACGGCCACTGTATGTGCTACAGTGTGTGTGTATGTGTGTGTTGCACGTTGGCGACAGCAAGGCAAACTTTTTTGGTTGAAATTTATTTGATTTCACTTTTCAGTTTCGTTATCGGAATCGTTAATTTACGGATATTATTATAGCATGTACATATATTTATATGTGTTTGCTTTTCGTATGCTATAAAACCGGAATTCAGCTTCTTCTTCTCCCATATATATATTTATATATATATACGTATATATGACGCTATAAATAGAGCATACGTTTATGTGAAAGTCGTAAAAAGTCGAAAAGCAAAGTTGTGTTGTCATTAGCTGTGCTGCCAAATGCGTTTTCGTGTTCTTTGGTTTTTTTTTTAATTTTATTAGGATTTCTCTCATTTTTTTCGAAATTAACATAAAAAAGCATATAATTTCATTATAGTATTAAAGGTATTGAACATTTGTAGATTTGAAGACATTAACAAGCTTTAAAATGTTGCTAATTTCCTAATTAAAATTATTGGCTTTTTTGGCGGCTTTAATGAGCAAAATGCAAAGCAATTAATAAAGATTTTTCCTAAAAAAATAATTTCAAACACTTTTTTTATTCGTTTTTATTAAAAGTTCCGACTTAATTTCTGAGAAATATAAATTAAGCAAAGCAGCGAACGAAAAGCAAATAAAAGCTCTTTATTTTAAGAAAGTTTGTTTACAAAAGATTAAAATGAGGAAAGTGAAACTGAAGTTGAACAAAAATAAAGAACATTTTTTTAAGCATTTATTAATTTTAAAAAAAAATATTATGCAGTCTCCTCAAAAAGTACTTGCTGAAAATGTATCAAGCTGTCAGTTTAAGCTGATCCATAACTACGATTGAAAACAAAGACAAACCGTCATTAAATGCAAGAGATGTTGTTTACTTAACCTTATTTCATAACATTATCGCAAAGCGGGAAGCAGCTTTGAAGCATTATTACATGTTTCCAATCAATGTAATGTAATGTAATGATCAAAGCTATAATAAATTCATTTTTTGATGTGTTGAATTACATTTTACACTCTGTGTTAGCACTATAAATAATAAAATCAGACCATCAGAATTGGTCACCTTAAAGAAAGTTTTCCAAAAGTTTCAAGTATCTTTTTGAATGTAAACGGATTGTATATAAAGAATCTAGACCTCGGCATCAGAAAAGTTATATAGCTACAATTTTTCTCTATTATTTTATTATTATTCTTGATATTTTTGCAGATAAGCAAACAAATAATTTTTTAAGTTATAAAATAACAAAAACTACAAACTTTGCACGAGAACATTTAATTTATGGCCAACATACAACATCATTCAAAAAGTTTTGACTCATTCAGTCTGCTCATTATAAATACTTCACGAAATTCTTCACAACATTTTGGAATACATTCTTAACAACAATATGCACAAAAATGTAATATGCAAAGAAAGCAACTTTCAGACACTTAGAAATTAAAAAAAGCAACCTCTTTATGAAATTATACACAAGAATGAACAACAAAACATAAAAAACAATTTTCCTTTTATGTCAAAAAGTTTTCACTTATATGGGTTTTGCCTTTATTTATCTTGTTTTTAGCTTTGTTTTTGCTTTTTTTGTGCTAATTGCATACTGAGCGCATACAAAAAGTGCGAAAGTTTTTATTTTCATTTCTATTTTTTCATATTTCTTTTTCCTTTCCTGTATCCTTGTCACACACTTCTGTTGTCCATAAACAGAAAAACATTTTATGAAAGCTCAACAAAAAAAAAAACAAAAAAAAACAAAATAAAACAAAAAAGTTTTTATTAATTTGAAGCATCACTTGTCTGACTACGACTGCGAATGTGATGACGAGGATGATGCGAGCAACACGCACACGCGCTCAAAGCGATGAGCGATGAGCTATGTGCGACGAGCGGTAGGCGAGGCAAGAAGGATTATATATTAATGCATGAAATTATATGGGCAGCAAAAAGATGAAGAGCCAAAAAAGCAAAACAAAAAATGAAATAGCAAAAATAAATAAATATCAAGTGGGAATAAAAAAAATGAACTTGGAAAAAATCACCGATGATGGACAATCTGCGTTACAATGTCGGACATTGTTGGACTTGCGGCGGGGCCTGAACACGATTTATATATGGAAAAAAAAACAATGAAAAAAATAATAACAAAAAAGCCAAACAGCTGAGAGTGTGTTTGATTGCGCCATTTTTGTCGTCGTTGTAATTTTTTGTTTTGCTTAAAATTTTTTTTTTTTTTGTTTGCTTATCTGTATTAAAGTTTTAATGGCGTAAACGCGAACTTGAACTTTAGATTCAATTTACTTTCTCTTTTTCATTATCGTTTCTATTCTTTCGTTTTTTTTTTTTTTTTTTTGCTATTGGAATTTTCGTAGTCACTCTGTTAAAAGTTTGGGAGCATTATTTTTTCACAACTTTATTTAACTTTGGCAAATATCACAACATAAGCGAATTTTTCACTTCAAAGTTTAGACAAATAAATTTAAGCTGATGTATTTTAATTCATAAACTTACTAAAGAATCAAAACCATAACTTGGATGGACTGTGCTTGTCATGGTTATTATTTTAATTTACTTTTCTGATACATACTTATAAGTTATAAGTTTTGGATCTCAATTATAAGTAGTGTTGGACAGTCATTATTTCAATTGATAAAACACAAATCTTTAAAGAAAAATTTAATAAATAAATTACAAAATAAAATTTAGTATTGCCTTAAAAATACTTAATTGTGTCTTCTTTTAAAAAAATCTTAAGAATAAAAAAAAAATCGTATGAAATATTTTTATGTATGAGTTTAAATTGATTCCAATTTATGAAGAAAAAAATGTTAACATGTTTCGGGGAAAAAAATGTTTTTAATTTTTTTTATGTTTTTTATTTTATATTTAAGTTATTATTATAATTATTTATTTTTTGTTAATTCCCAATAAATACCAAAGATCCTTCTTCGCTTTGCAAAATTTACGCACTTGACACTCACAAAAGAAAATCTTTCTAAGCTGCACCTGGTTTGCACCCGTTTGATTCGCTGGTATATTGTATACTAACAGTGAGGCGTCGTGCTTGCACTGACATGACTTGACTTTGAGAAGATGGCGTTGATGATAACGTTTTTTCGCTTGCGATTGCGTCTACTTATTCAACTTCACTTTTTCTGCGCCACATTACGTTGAGAGTGAGAGCAAAGGAAAGAGAGCGAGATTGGAACAAACCAGTGAGTTACTTAATGTGTGTATATGTGAGTGTGTATGGGAGTGTGCGTGAGTGAATGTTACTGTGTACTAAGCGCTGAGCGCACAAATTAACGATTCTCTTTCGGTTACGAGTCTAAAACGGCTGAGTGACCGAAGAGATTCTCGTATCATATTCTCTATCAGTGTTGCCAAATTCTTCTCGGAAAAAAAAGAAAAAAAAATGAAAGAAAGTTAATACGTATAGCTTAGATACAACAACAAAAGCAAGCGGAATTAATGCAAAAAAGTATGTTGCACTTGACGTGAACTTTGAAAAGAAGAAGAAAGCTAAATATGTGTTTGTGTGCGTATTAGTGTTAGTGTATGTGCGGTTAGCCTAAAGCAACATGAACCCACACTCTTAAATACGCTTCTGACTAAATTTCAAGTAAAAGTTGAGAACTGTTGTTAATTTTCGAAAAAAAAACAAAGTGGCAACTAAAAGTATGCAACGTTTTACAGTGACGTTATTTTTGAATTGGACTCTGCAGATAGGTGAGTGATAAAGGCAAGTCTTAATTTTTCTTCTGTGTGTGTTTTTTTTCAGTGCATTCTTAAAGCAAATTTATATTTTGTAGGGACAACAGCTGCGTCCTCACACTCACACTCAATCAAATAGTGTCAGAAGAAAGGAAAACTCAATTCAAAACTTGTTGAAAATTACAAAATAATACAGAAAAATAAAAATAAACAAAAAACATCTAAGAAAAATGCCAACTTTGGAACAGCATTTTTATTTAAGTTTTAGATTGCATTTTATCTACAACTTTTTCAACGAACGAACGAACGAGCGAACGAACAAACGACTACATAAAACTTCATAGATACTTTTTGTATAGTTTTCTTTTTGCTGAACGAAAGAGCAAAGGACATAGCAGCCAAGGCTGGGCTTATGGTGTCAGCCAACTACGGATGCCGTTGAAAAGGCAGCAACCAGTGTTTTGCAAGAGATAAGAGTAGATTCAGACAAAGTCGACAGTCACTCACTCACTCACTCACTCACTCAGTCAGTCAGTCATTCAGTCAATAGTGAGTAGTCAGTCGTTGGTAGTGTGATACAAGGACAGAAACTAACGAAGCGATACGACACGAGCAACGAATATTGCTTATTGTTGCTATAACACGTACAGCTGATCACTGCAACTGTGTGTGTAAGTGTGGAATAGACACACATACCATTTGATATATGCAAAACAGCTTGTGTCGCAGTGGCAATCGCGTTGAAGTTGAAGTGAGTCAAAGGTAAAGAATTGAATTAAGATTAAGCATGTGAAATGACGGTATTAAAACTTTGTCTTGTGAAATTGAGTCGAAAGATGTCGAAATACAGTTTTGCAGCAGATAACGTCGGTATTAGTTAGTTGACATGCTGTTAGGCGTGGATAAGACAAGCAGCTCAATATTTGAGAACTAAATTTAGAATGTCAAGTTTGAATATTTGATTATTGCATATGACACGGTTGTTTTGATTGGCTTGGCAAGTTAAACGGTACACATTTTAATACAACTAGGTAATAAGTACTAGGTAATAAGTAGTAGTTTAATAATATTTACCTCAATATTAACTGATGAAGCTAGATTTTTAATAATGTATTAAAAAAATGGCAAATAAAGAGAACAATAGAAAAGTATAGCATAATTTTAAGCAGCTAAAAAGCACTGTTACTATTAACAAACTCATTTTCGAAGCTATGAAAACGGCTAATTATATTTTTCGATTAGTAATTGTTCGATACTTAAATAATTATTTCGAAATAAATCATTAGCATTTTTAATGTTTACATGCACGTTAATGTATTTTATTGTATAATAAAATTATTGACAGTGGCAGCAACGCCCACATGGCTAACACTAAAATACCAGTAATTCACAAAAAGAAGCTATAATTTATTATTACTAAGCCAGCTTAGATAGCATAATGTGACCCATTTCAATAAATGGGCAATTATCTGGCGACGGCACAAGAAGTAGCTACAAATGCAAGTCGATGGCTATGCCAGCGCAATGCAAAAGCGTTTGAGTTAGTTTTCTAATTACTGAATACAAAACGACGGCATACAAGAAAGAAACACACAATAAAACAGCCAAAAGGCAATAGACAGATACGCGTAGAGAGAAAGTGGAAATAAAAGTATAACATCAACACAAAAAAAACAGAAGAAGCGAGAGAGTACTACAAAAAGAGTAGGAAAAAAGGCGCAGAAAAAGGAAAGCGAAAATCAGCAGTGAAGGACATGCACAAAAAAACACACACTCACACATAGTCACAGACATACACCCACACACACACACACACCCATTGGGCACACACCTGAAGAGGCGCAGCAAAGAACAGCGTATATGATGAATAACTGAAGGCGAGCAGTAGTTGGCAGTGACGGCGGCAAAAGTAATTGGACATACGCCGGACTGCAATACAATATGTCTGGCTGACAAAGTCGCACACACTCGTATGCACAAGCACACTCACTCACATACACACAGACACACACACCCACCCAAGCACACGCACGCACGCACGCACGCACGCTTAATACACATAGAATATGTCTATGAACCACGCTCATGCTTCTATTCCATTGCTGGACGTCAGACCATTCGAAAGGCATAAAAGTAAAAGTACTGCCAAAATGGCAATTTTTCAACCAACATGGAGCGCTTGAAAAATTAAAGTTAAAGCTTACTTTTAGGACTAGCATGATGTGTCTATGTGTGGTGCGGCATAGCGGTGCGCCCGCTGTTCGTTTACAACTAATGAAAATTACTTTATACGCTACTTGAACACGCACGCACACAATGACAGCGCAAACACCACCTACATTTCGCACAGCGCCGAAAACAACAACAGGAAGCGAGTTTTGAGCGCCTTAATATGAAAAACAAGAAATACAAATACAAAATAGACAGGCAAAAAAATGGAAATAGAAAACAAAAATAAAAGGAAATGATGAAAAAATACAAGGCAGAGACAAAAAGCAAACATTAAATTTTACTTTATTTCAATGTTCTTTTTTTTCTAAATATATGTATATATATATTTTTTGGCAGCACTTTAAGAGCCTATGACAACTACAACTGCCAAGACTACAACGCAAACGAAGACGTCGACAAGCGTAAAGTTAAAGTGAAAGAAGAAAAAAAAAACATTTACGTATTATAGAGCGTAGTAAATGTCAGCAGCACAACGCGTAGTGAGATACATTTTTTCTTTTTTCCGATTTCGTTAGGTTTCTTTGCTATTTTAGATACTTCGCACACAGAGTATTTATTTGGGCTTTGTTTTTTTGAGAGATATCCTTTGTTGTTGTTGTTTTTTTTTTTGTTCGCACAAGCACTGATTTACATTAACACTACACAAATATAAAAATGAATATTTCATTAATTTTTAATAAGTACTTGTTTGTTAGTAAGCGAAAGTGTTTATAGCGACAGTCAGTATAGCGCGCACCAAAGTATGCTTTAGACATTTAATTTAATTTTTTTTTTTTTTGTATTGTAGTATGTGTGTGTTAACGAAATGAGGAAAGATTGTCTACTGAATTTGCAAAGTTAACTATGAAATGTTAAAAGGACTTCGACTTCGTTTTGTGCGGCGTTGGCTTTTAACGCTCTCCGTTATGTGAATGTATTAGTGTGTGTTTGATTGCGTGACCAACGCAAAAATGCCTAACATTTAACAAGTGAATAACGAGAGGAGAGATAGAGAGAGAGAAAGAAAAGGAGCATTGAAGAGCGTGTGAGTATATGAGAGCGCGCACAGCTGTGCGAGAGTTGCGCGTGAGTGTGCAACTTCGGCGAGTGAAAGTGTTTTATATATTTTATATGTGGGAGTATGTGTGTGACTGAGTGTGTATGATTAACTTTGATACGCAGCATTTGACTGATAATAACTTCGTTTGGTGTTGGCAACACTTGCACACCGGAAGTGGGTGGCCCCTTTTCGCCATGTTTGCATGTGTGTGTTTAATATTTGCAGTCAGCTGTTGTTGTTTTTAATCAAGTGAGGTGAAATCTGTTTTAAACAAGAGAAAGGGAAACAAAAACAACTTCATGATTCCTAATAAAATACAAATAACAAAAATTTGGTCAAATTTAAAGTTTTCAGAGCAAGCTAAACTAAAATTTTAATTACAAAAAAAAAAAATACTTAGCTTAATTTATTTTTTCTTGTTTTTTTTTAACAACTCAAAATCTACACCCATTTTTTACTATCAATTCATACAAATAAATAAAAACAAAAATCATATTTACTTTAACGTATGATGACACATTTACCAGCTATGGAACCACTTAACACTTTTTTCGAAGAATGTTTTATGTTTTTGGGGGTCAGCCAAAATAAGAGAAATTATGTTCAGAATCAAATAAGATAACAAATTTAAAAAAAATATTTAAACATTCTGAGTGTTACACACGTTAAAACATGTAAAGAAACAAAAAAAATCATAAAACTCAAAACGTGCGATAACATCGAATATGTCATTAAATTCTGCTGACCTTCAATTGTACAATATGAAAGCTCAGCTTTGTAAAGCAAATGTGAAAAAGTTTTTCTTTCACAATATGAAATTCAATTATTTTGCAAAGAAACGTGACTATATAATTAACCACAAGTCTTATAAAACTTCACTTTAAAAATTAAACCATAACAGTTCGACTGAAGTTGTTTAAACATAAAGATGTCAATAAAGTACTTACAATATTTTGCAACATTTGTGTTGCTCATACAAATCGCGCCAAATGATGGAAAGCCAACCGCAGATAGAAATAAACGAAACTACAATTCCAATAACTATGAGTAAGTAATTTCGGTTAAAGACTATCAATTGGACTCAAAAACAAAAACTAACACCTTCTCTATCAGGCTAACATATCAACCTAAAATACAATTAACGCTACCCAGTGTGAGTACGACACAGACACCCTACAACGTTACCAGCGCCACACATTACTACATCAACTCAACGCCGCTACCGACACGCGATCTCAGACAGAAACATCGCAAATATCAACCCATACAATTTGATTACCTCACGCTCGAGAAAGACGACAAAGATCAGAAATGGTATCGCATGAGCCTCAGAACAACAACACCAAATCCTTATGCTCATAAAAAGCCAACAGCAGCGGGTCAATATACTTCAGATGCAGTTATTGATAACATTTTGCATTGGCTAAATAAGCAAGAATCACGAGAGCTTGACAAAGTCGCCGAAAATGCAGCAAAAGGCAATAAACTGGAATACGATTATGAACCAACAATTGATGTATCGGCACATGCAAAGGATTGCGAGCAGTGTCAGAAGTACATAACCACAACCGTTAAAACACCACCAAATATCGAATTCAAATTCCTACCGAAAACGTCATCAGAAAAAATTGATAACGTCAAACTTACCGAGGCACTTGAGAATGTCAATCAACCGCAGGTTTTCATAAGCGGCAACAAAGCTTTAGACAATGATTTGGTGCAACAAATTATTGAGTTGGTCCAGAATAATGAATAATAGAAATGTATTTTAATTAGAACTTTTTTATTTTAGGAAATTCTATATTTTAATGTTTTTATTATTTATGTACTTTCAACTCATATCTGTCTAATTATTTATTAAATAAGACTTATAAATAAATACTCTTAATAGAAATTAAATATTAAATCAACTTTACTACTTAAATCTAATTGCCTTTAAAGGTTCTCTCACACAGCCAAATCGGACTAGGTCAACGTAAGTCGACTTTACCGCACTAAATGTCTCTCTTTAAGCAGAATTTGTGTGCTCTTAGCCAACGAAAGTCTCGCACAATTCACCACACTAAATAAAAGAAAACTTAGCTGATAAGCGAATATTGCCAACTAATACACGCCTACTTCTGCTTATGTATGAGTGTGTGTCGATGTGTGACACACTTCTATGACACTTGCTGCTCCAGTTGCACAACAAAAGAAGAAGTTTGGAGTGCGCCAACCCACAGATGATTGACACATAACTTTGGCCTAAATGCACTCGTTTGCTGCAAATACTTTTTGCAGTGTTGCGCTTGACACAGTTTACAGTTTAACCTTCAACGCTTATATTTTAACCTTTTACGCTTAAAATTTCAACCAGAACACCGAAAAATAGTACATTAACACGACATTTACTACTTTATTATTAGTCCTCATTATTTCCCGTCTTATGGAGTTTGCGGGATATACGCTCCGTGTGCACGTCAGTAAGTTCATGTGCCGGTCGAAATTTATATTCCTGCTTCGTGGTATCGTAGCACATTAAACTAGGATTTACTGCTGTATTCGTCTTTTCACCTAGCGATGAGTAGCCACGATCATAGAGTTCACAATATGCAACCTTATTCTCGATTAAATAACGCCAGATATCATGATATGACCATTCGAGCAATGGAAAAATACGCATCAATGGCGGCCAATCGTTGTCAGTTGGCACCATCGACGTAAGCTTCGAACAATGTGGATCGCTATGGCGACAGCCCATAATAACACCACGCAAATGCGGCATATCCTTGACCAGCGCCTCAAGCGCACTCTTTTGTGTGCCCGCGTATTCATGAACCGTCGTATTATAGTGTTTCACCGACTTGCGAACAAAAGCCTCAACTTCGTCGAATGGATCTGCACTTTGTATATATAAGCTACCAATACGTTCAATATTGAATTTTGAACAATATTTGTCCAATAAGTCCAGGATTACCGTGCAGTCTTTTCCTCCGTTGTAGCAGAGCAAAAGTTCATTCGGTTTAAATAACTGGAAACTTTTCGCCAAAACGCTTAGTGTATTTTGCATCTTCTCACAATTATCGAATTTTATATCCAAATCAGCAGCTAACGTCATTTTCACGTCCTTTTGTTTACCCGCAAGTAATGAATTACTATGAGCAATTAATTGCGACCGTTGCGACGTCAACACTGCATGTGACGAGACCCTCGAAACACCGTATGTAATTTTCATAAAATGCATTTAGGCTTTTAGAAGTTTCACAGTTTTTATTATTATTAACAAATTGCATGTGGAGCAACAATTTATTTTTTTTTAGTACAAACTTTGTTTATTTTTTGCTTTATCAGCTGATGTTGACATTAGCCGTGCAGTTAAGCGGCCCCTACACGCTCAATATTGGTGAGATTTAGTGAGATTTTGATGAACCCTTCCCACTGTATTTCACATGAAAATTTGCTCATTTCAAATACAACAGCATATTGATTATGATTTTGAGATTATTTGAACAATTTCTTTAATTCAATTTAAATATACTATTCGATAATAAATGCAAGCAGATTGGCGAGGCACGTTACTGATTGTTTTTGCTGCTCGAAAAAATGGTTGATTTGAGAAGACTTTTGTTTTAAATTATTAATGAAAACATGTAAATTATTATATTATTTAAATGCAGATTAATGAGGAAACCATAAAGTTTATTGCTTTACATATGATTATTTATGAGAACTTAAAATAAAGCTGATTTTAATCAAATCTCTGAGGATATTGTCACAGATTGTACAACGATGAAAAAATTCCGGTGAAACTTGTTAAGCAAATGTAAGACATGCTAGAACCCCTTCCCGCCTTAATCATTTTTTGTAAATAATGAATGGCCCGCAATAATTGACAGAAATATTGAACTCCACGGGCCACTTAATGTACGTAACATTTATTGTTTCTGTTAATTAACAGAGGCGTGAAAGAGATGGGACACTACAGCTTTCTGGTATTTTTTGGAAAATTAAACTGACAACTGTTATTTGAATTTGAATTCAAAAAATTAAGTTTAAGAACTCCTTATTCTTATTACAAACTCAATTCTTTTTAAAATTTTTCTCGTTTGGGAGATTAATGAAAATCAAACCCTGCGTCCAAATTTTGGACAATTTGTACAATATTCAAAACGAGTTTGCGACAGTAGCTTACTGCTGCAACACTTTCTATATGATACAGATGCTAAACTATTAAAGTCCCTTATTCATTTTTATTTTCGATATTTCATCAACAAATACAAAATAAAGATAAAAGAACTCAATTAACGTTCGGCTTCAGTTAAAAACGCTTTTTAATAGTTGAATTAAATGCTGTATTCTTTTACTTGTTGCAATTAAGTCAAAAATTGGCCTCATTTCATTCCATTTTCATTGAAAAAAAAATGCTGATTTGTCAATTGCGACCAACGCCAACACATCGCCAATACAAACCATTGCACACTCAGCCGAAATTAATGTTTTTTTTTACCTGCTGCCCACAACTTAGCGATTATAAAAAGCCATCATCGTGAATTTGATACTTCAGTTTACTTTTTACAGTTATATTCTACAACGACTATCGTTAAAGATGAAATTGTTCACTTTCGTTGTTCTTGCTTGTTTTGCTGTCTGTAATTGTGCGGACACGTCAAAGGATAACAAGGATACTATGGTCTCCTCATCATACGGCGGCGGTGGCAGCGGTGGATATGGTGGCGGCGGCAGCAGCAACAGTTACTCTGCGCCTGCAGCACCGCCCGCTGCCGCATACGGCTCTTCAGCTGCACCATCATATTCTTCTTCAGCTGCTCCATCATACGCCGGGCCAGCTGGGCCATCATACTCTGCACCAGCTCCTAGCAAACCTGTTGCACACGCTCCGATTTCGATACCAGCACCACCATGCCCAAGAAATTATCTCTTCAGTTGCAGTCCAAATCTGGCTCCTGCTCCATGCAACGCTGCAGCTCCTCACAGTCACGGCTCAGCTGGTGCTTATTCGCAATATGTGCCAATCTACGCCGTTCCACCATCCGTTCGCTACTACTAATCCATCTTATCGTTCAACAACTCCTTGACAATTTAACAAAATAAAGAAATAGAACAATTAACAAGAAATATACTTTTCTTCTTAAGCTTTTCATTTTATATCCCAATGTTCAAATGATTGAGATCATTTTTTTTATATAATCATAATTTCATAGTTTCATTTCATTAATATTATAGAGAATTTATTCAAAATATCTTATTTTTGAGGAAGCTTATTGAATAAAAATATAAAAGTATTAGCAAACTGTATGCATCTAAGTCCAAAATGAATACCACACTGCGGCATAGTAGAACTAAAGCAAAGGTCTTTGAGCAGAGCGAACTCATCGAAAAATAACTACTTTTTAAAATTGATAGTACAAAAATATCTACTTATCTTCTACAAAACGATGAAGTAATCTTTCATAAAGGCACTACGTAACAGTTAGAAGCCAACACTCGACAGGCGAAATACTTTAGTAAAGTGACTGAATTTTCACCTACAAACTTGCATTTTTTTCAACTAAAATAGGTACTCATAACTAAATTTAATTAGAAACTGCACTAACAATCGTAGAGATAACTACTCAGTAATCTTCCTCTACACAGAAACGTTCCGCTTGTAGCTGTTTGCGTATGGCGCCGACTTGTGTCAGCACCTTTGGTGAATTTGATGTGACTGTGAATTTTTGCACAGCGGGCACCTGAAATATTAATTGTATTTAATTTGAGCTGTTCATAAAAACAAAGTGGAATAGTTGTTACCCACCTCCCAACGCCTTTTGAGATTATCAATTTTTCTGCGATTGTTCAACGCTGTCTGAGCAAGTAAATTTGATGACTCATTTCTCGTCATTTTAGGCATTTCACGTAGCAGTGGCATTGAAAGATTGTGCGTTGTCTCGTGCATAACGACATCTCGTCGACCTGACGCCACCGGTGTTGTCTGCGTGCTGCGATTACGAGACTCACTTCTACTGCGTTGCTGTTCTGCCAAGTCGCCGTAATTCTTTAGATAACGCGCCAGACGCTTATCCGTTTCACGACGCACACGTTCAATGTTCGCTTGCTCGTCTGTGGCCGATGAGTCCAAATCGAAGCTTAGCTGTCGGTCACTAATGTTGGGCAGTTGTTCGAAAGCTAAGACCGATTTAGTCGGCACAGGTTTGTACTCCGGATGAAATACAGAGTTTCGTGTGATATTCATGGAATATGGTGGCTGATTCGTTTGCTCATGTATGCCGTCGCTACTTTCTTCATCGAGCTTGTTGTGTATTTGTGTGTAGTTCAACTGATTATCGTAGGTGCGTGGTGGCGTCGGTGGTGGTGGCGATTCCATATTATCTGAATCCTTAGTCGTTGTATAATTCAACTCCAGCACACGAAACGCATCTGCTTTTCCCTATAATCATTTGCAGATTAAATTATAAACAAATTTCAGTGCAAATGTCGGTAATCACCTGGTTTACGACAGCATCATCTTTTTCATTAATATGCATTCGCTCTGTGTCTCTTCCGCAGGCGATCTCCTCTAGGCAAAATGAACACAACGTGCGTCGACAATTCATGCAAACATTACGTTTGCGGTGACACGCTCGACACACGTCACTTTTTGCCAAACATGTTGCGCATAACGCGTATAATCGCTCACACTTTAAACAAACCAAAGCATATGTACTTCGACAGCTCTCAAGTATATGGTCACCATCGCCTTCACCATCATCGTCTTCGTCTGCTAAGTCATCCTCTTCCTCCTCAACATTATCGACAGCGTTAGCATCGATATCACCGCCATCGACAGTGGCTTTCTCTATGCCATTTCTCTTTTTTCTTCGACTTGTGCCGCCTTTCATTTTTAGCGCCAATTTTCTTTGGCAACGCAGACAACAACTTTCATAGCTCTTCAATGGTTCATCGCACAGCGGACAGATTTTCTCACATAAATGGAAGCACTCACGTTCAATTCTCGACATTTCCGGTATTTCAAGTTCAAATTCAACATCCGCGGGCAATGGTTGACCGCGTCGGTACTCATGCCGTGCTGAATTACTAAAATACTTATAGACTTTATTATTGTCCTTGTTGTCGATTCTGTTAGTGGTCATATTTGGGGGGTTGGCATTGCTGGCAGTTGTATTAATTTTTTTTGTGCCAGCAGCATTAGTCACAGCTGCTGTCGACATTTGCTTGGTTTTCGTTGGTGTCTGCTTGGCATTCAAGAGTTTTTTGTCATTTTCTAATTTGGCTAGAAGATGTTCTCTCATCATGCGATTGTGTTCGGAGTCAATACGTGCCTGTAAAGTTTATCAAAGATTTATTGTTTCAAAAAAAAAAGAAAGTAGTTTTTTTCCTTCAACATACCTTCTCCGCACGCATACGCTCTTTTTCAAGTTGCTCCTCGAGTTTCATTGCTTTAAGTTGTGCCTCAAGACGTCTAGAAAAATTATGGCAAATATTACAACTCAATTATTGACTTAATTATTAAAAACTTACCTTGTGAGCGCCTCCTCCTGTTTGCGTTCCTTTTCGCGCAATAATTCTATCGAACGACGTTTTTCATCAATCTGCTGCATGAGATCGCGTTGATAGTCGCGCTTTCTTGCCGTCTCCAGCTGTCGGTGCATAGAGTTGATTAAAATCTTTATTTAAATGTTATAAATAATTCTTTAAGAACCCACCTCGGCGCTGCGCATATTACGCTCCATGATACCATCGCCCGTGACAATATTCGAGAGCTCGACATGCCCTAAATCCTGCAACAGTTTGTGACGCGCTGTGCCGGGTTTTGTTTTACTACCACCGCCGCTACTATAAATATGCTTTGGTGGCACGTAATTGGGATTATTTACAATTATTTCTAAATCAGTCTTATCAGTTGTGCTTGTCGTCGTATTGTTGGATGTACTCGATGTGGCCGAACGTGCCGTACTTAAATTATTGTTTTGAAAATGCGTCGAAGGTTTCTGTTGAGATTTCTGTAAAGCAGCAGCATGTTTAGATAAAGGCGGATTAAGCATCTGTAAATTATTGAAAATATTTAAATTATTTATTTAAAAAAAAAAAAAAAATTAAAAAGAAAAACAAACAAAATAAAATAAGAAAATCACTTACCTGGTGCTTCAAGAAGTTCTGCTGATTTTCACGCTGTCGCTCACGCAAATAATTCTGTCGCTTCTGATTTTCATTGTTGAAGCCGGGAAAATACGAGTAGAATGTGTCCGTTACCCATTGCTCCATATCATCCTACAAAAGAACAAGGAGGGCAATATTTTGATTATAGCCGCTGTACTTGGCATAGGCTTGGTAATTTGAGGGAGTAAAAAGCTCTCTCAAAACAAAAAGGTGCCAATAAAAACGACGACGACACTAACAACGAGCAAAAAACTTGTGTACATTTCGCTCGCGTTGATTATTTATAACTTAGTTTTTTTTTTTTTTTTTATTATTGCTTCTATTTAATTTTCGCGTTTATTCTTCCTTTTGGGGTCAACGAGTGTTGCCCCAAAAAGAGTACGGAAATCTGGAATTTGAGTGGGTGAGGTGGAAATCAGTGTTGTTTCTATTGCAGCTGCTACTGTTATGGCCTGGCTATCAAGACCGCCACTACTTCACTATTTGGCTTTTCGTAAATTGACGTCGTTCGAGTCGCACATAATTTTTATGCACGACAGATTCAACTTGGGCCAAACTCATGATGGTGCAGGCAAGGTGGTTACTCCGTCACTCATTTGTACGGATCGCGTGCAAAGACGGCATGAAAAATAAAAGAAACTTTACAAAAACAAAAAATAAATATAACTAAAAACCCGTCTACACAAAAATGAAATAAGAAATTCCTAGGCACACAGTCATAGAGTCGTTGACTGCGTCACCAAAGGTGCAAAGCCAATGAACGTTGCCTGATGGTGTTTTGGCGTACAATTAAACTGGGAGCAAGAGAGTGACAGAGAAAGGCGAAGAAAGTAGCTAGTAACTCTTGTCTTGGCAGTCATCGTGATTTTAGCAGTGAGAAGTTATCGCCGCCTTTCAGCTGCTCTCTGCAGCTCCTTTAACCCCTCGCCGCTGACGTTGACGCTGATGCCATGTCACGATTTATTATTTCCATATTTTATTTCAGTTTATTGCTACTATTTTAAAACAAGTTGTTGTTGGTTGTTTAATTACTGCTTGAATAAATTTTTTTAGTTGTTTTTTTTTTTAAGGTGATTTTTAAAAGGCGCGGCCAAGTAACATGGCAGGAAGTTTCCTTAAAAGCCGGAAACTTACTTATGGAATAATTAAAATTCTTTTACTTATTTTCTTCTTTGATGTAAACACCAACAAAACGTTTGAATAGCTACAGAAGTCTCATTTTAGAATTAAAATTAATTGATCACAATTGCATTGTAGTTAACATTATTAATCAACCCAAAATTGCAAAATTTTCAGTAGGTCAAACAGCACAAAAATTATAAGATCTCACATAAGCATCGAAATTCTAAGCCAATTAAACTATAACAAAATATAGTCTACATTACCTTCTTCAAGCAATTATAATTACCATCAGTGGAACTAGTTACACAAGACCAGACCTCAAAAGCTACTGAACTACATAGAATATAAATAGGGCAATAACAACAATCAGTCACAGATTATCTGCGAATTCTAATTGAGGCCAAGGAAACTATTAAATACAAATACAAACAAGCAACAAAATTAAATATTATACTTAATATAGAACAAAATTTTGCGCATGTTGACGAAGCAGTTGAAAACCGAGCAAAGTTTGTCATGCTCAAGAGGTGAAAATATCATTGCTTTTCGGTCATTTTCGTTCATTACCTTTGCGACATACCCAAATTTCAAATACTTATTTGTTTTTTTTGCTTTGAAGAAATTCACACCAAAAAAACAAAATAAAAATCGCATTGCGTGCGTAATGAAATTAGGTTAACTAAGTGGTAACTTGTTGGCAGTACGAGTGCCCGTAAATATACTTGTGGTTAGGAAATTATAAAAACAAACAGAACATATGCCTGCGCACACATTGTGGGCGATCCTTTGACTGATTAAAATGCGACAAACGAGTTTGAAACGATTGATGTGAATGAACCAGTTACATATTTTAAATGGGAAGTTCAAGGACAGTTTGATATATGTACATACATAGAAACGGTCATAAACTCTTACAATGTTTGTTTGAATGAAATGGTGGAATTCTTATCAAATCATAAACTGAGCGCAAAGGTCAACAATAACACAGTCGATGGCGCTAATAGGCAAGGTTAATGTTTTTAATTCATGAACCGGTCCCCAAACATTTTGTGGTATGGGGAACTTGGGTTTGAAACGGGTTTATTTGAAGTATTGAGCAAAATAAATGAAATATTTAATTAAATTAGTTAAGTATTTGATTTGTTTTTTTTTTTTTTTAATTTGCACATTGGCAACAAAGAACCTTTTTTGAAACTAAACTTGCATTTAATAAGTAGTATTCAACTGTTTTAATTACTTATGTTGCCTTGAGAACAAGTCAACACCAAAGTAAAAGCTCAAAAAAAACTTTGCCCAAAGTCCTTTCCATTACCACGATAATTATTTCCTGACATCATTCGCTTTTCAACAATATGTCCAAATCGAAATTTTTCCAAACATGTTTCTATTTAAATAATCTACATTTTAAGCTTTTCAAATAAAAAACTTATTTCCGTAACTTTCAAACGCACAAACGGAAATTATGCCACATCGCCAACACAAACGCGAAAAACAAAAACGGTTTTAATGTCACGCTTTTCAAATTATTTTTAACGGTTCATTTGACGCAAGCCATCTATGGCAGTTTGGGGCTAAAAAAAATACAAATCTAAATCATGTGCCATAATCGAAATAATATGCTTTATGGTATTACAAACAACTATTAATGTTTACTTTATTGTAATTTGTGTACAGGATTTTTGATGTGTCGTTGAGCCTTGCATGCCACTAAATTAATACCTTAAATTGACTTATGGCCGATGCCTCCTTAGGTGTTTTATTAACGCGCTCGTTAGGTGTGAAATTAGGGTCAGTTATCATCAATTGTCAAGTATCGATATTAATAAACGAGTATTAATTATGAACTTTGTTCGTAAGTTTGATGAAGGTCAGGCACAAGTGTTGACAAAATGTCATTATGCAAATGTAACAAAAACAATCAATAAACATAAAGCGTGTCCAGTCGCATAATGGACAACCAAATAGAATACACAAACTTGAACTTCCGCAACGAAAATCGAAGAACATTTGATAAAATCAATTTGTTAAGAAAGGTTGCGGAAGTAATCAAAAAAATTGTGTCGAAAAGCAAAAATAAATAAAAGGTGAGTATGGTATATTCTTCGAAGGTTACAAATCTTTATTCATTAAAACGTTGTCACGCCAAATAATGATTTTCAAACTAACTAACAAATTAGATGACTTAACAAAACATTCACTGTTTATGTCACAATTGCGACACTAACTGATTTCTGTGCCATTAAAAAGCTATGCTATTAGAATCATACTATGACCTATGGAAACGACCCAAACGAGGAAAAAACACGTGCGTTGGCTAACAAGAGCAATAACAACAAAATTAAAAGCCGGACAAGTCATTAAAATTGCACAATACAAAAACAAACAAAGGCAAAAGTATGTACATATGTATGTATATGGAACAATGCACTCTTAAAGTTTGCATGTCGATTGCGCTTTCATTTTTCTTTGAAACGCGAACGAGCGCAAAAACTCACAAAGTAACAAAAATTTTTTAGCCGGCACAATAATTAAAATAAAAAAAAAATGACGACTAACTGTTTACTTTTAAAAAAGCTTTTGTAGGCGGTCTCTTGTGAAACTTTCAAATAAAGTTGCAATATTGACAATTTAAATTATGAAAAAAAATTTGGTTCAAAAAGTGTAAACAGTTTTAGTATCCATTTCATTTATTTGTTTTATTTTTGTATTGGTTTAATAAACTAAAACATATGCAAAATACATACATGTATTTATTTTATGCACTATTTATTATTTAGTTAATTGTTGCATATTATTTTCATTATATTTTATCACTTTTAATTTATTAAAAAATACATTTGCTACGTTATGAAAACATTAAAAAACCTTTACGAATCTACATTTCAAGGTAAACGAGTAATAACAATAATAATAACAACAATAGTACGAAACAAACAAAAATATGGCAAAAATGTGAAGTTGACTTCAATAAGCAAACAAACGCAACAAACGAGCTTCAAATTACAACTGAACCTGAACCACAAAACGCAGAACAGTTCGAAACACGAATGCTACGACAAAACAAATGAACAGTGCGGGTGAGTAAATAGTTGGCTAACTGATTGGGTGGACATTGGATTCAGTGAGGCATACGGAGACAGGAACGACGACATGAGCGTTACTAGTCTATTGAAAACAAGAGTGAAAATGCTTTCAATACCAACAAGAAACATTCAAAAAATAATTATAATGTGTGTTAGCTTTTATGAGAGGAGTTTGTTGAGTTAATTAGAAAAACTTTGTACGTTTATAGTGTTTATTTATCGTATTCAAGATTAGCGTTTTATTTATAGAGAAATATAAAGCAATACCAAAGTTGTGAAAGTTTATTTTCGAAATGCAGACTCACCACAAGAATATAACAACTCGATTAAGTATTTTGCGCTGCCTTGAGACAAACTGTCTTTGTTAAGTAAACATTTTATACTAAATCTGTATTTCAGTAAGAAAATATTCATTTGACTCGAGGTCGCGCACCAATTGCGCACCTATTTGGCAACTGTTCCCAATTTTATCAAATAAGCAAATTAAAATTGCAAATATAATTTTTATGACTAGCATTCTTAGCATAAATTATTTTCACTAAAGGCAGTCATGCATGACCATCAAAATCAGAATATATTCAAATGCGCACTGAACAACATCACTTACTTTTGTCTAATAAAAGTTGAATAACTTGCAAGCTATGTAATCAACTTACCTTATTTCTGTGCTGTCTGACATTCTCACTCAAAGGACGCTGTTTTTGTTCATCACAATCTGCTTGTTTCACCCTGCTATCAGTTGCACTTCGAACGCTATTCCCGGCAAGCAATTCCCGCCGGTTGACCAAGTCTTTTGCAGACTTTTCCATGACTTGTACGTTGGTACCAGAATCATTAAACACCTCCTCGCCACGTGCTACGCCAGACAAATCGAGGTGAAAATTTACAGGAACAAGCGCTTCGGCAGTATTGTCCGAATGCGTTTCTGGTCCACCCGCTGCATACATCATGAAGGTAGCCTCCGATGACTCGGCACATTCATTCATGCTAGCGCATTCGTCCCTTTCATCGGTTGCTATGGAAGGCATTGTGTTGGCCGGGTGTTCTTTCGCGCCATTTGTATGAGGTAGTTCAATGCACTTGTCCAGAATTCGAGACGTTTGTGTGTTGTGACTATCGGCACATTCAGTACGCCGCCTGCACGAAGTAGGCTGAAAATGTGGCGATTCTAAAAGTTGTTCGGCAGGACAAGTTGCGATTGGTGACTCCTGCTTATTTGCGGGTATTATTGCTGCACTAATTTGCTGTGCATTGCCCTCTACCAGGCGCTGACTTACAAAAAGACGGTCACGTTCCTGGCGCAGTCGAAGTCTTTCGAGTGCAATAAACTCATCCACGTCCATTTTTTCCTAGTTTTTTTTGTCTTTTTTGCACTTTTGCGGAAGCATTTGTTGTAGTTTCCTTGTACATAATTTACCAAAATCAACAAAATGCAATATCGTAACAATACACACAGTCAATGTTATTTAATATCGCAACTTTGTATTAAATTTAGTTACACTTTGATTGAGAAAACAATTAAACAAAAACATTAAAATAACTTTGCAGAACGATGCCTGATCTTGCTGCTCGCGCCAAAAAAAATTCACTTTGACAATTCAAATTCAATTACCGACCGGGCGAAATATTTCTAAATATAAATAAAATATACATTTTCATTAATAAAGAGCCTTAGAGATATGAAGACAGAATTTATTTTATGACAATTTAACACAAAAAAATTGAAAAAAAAAAAAATTAAAAATTTTGAGTTGTACGATGTTTGCTACAAACAGTACGGATATTGAGTCATTCAATATTCGCAAAAAATAAAAAAAAACAGTTTAGATTTAGCGAGAAACGAAAACGAGCCGAAATTTGCTGAAAAGTGTCAAATTGGCTCAAAAGCGTCCACGCGATTTCTTTTTTTCAAAAAGGCTGTAGGGAATTTTCCATTTTTTCTGGGAATGGGACCATGGAATGCACCGTGATATAGGCTATACCAATGTGGATTTGCGGTTTCACAACAGAGCCAATGAGTCAACTTAGCCAAAAAGTAGACTGATTTGGCAGCACTGAATTTCAACAGAGATGTTGCACCAAATAGCTTTTTGTCAAACAGTATAAATGCAATCCGTTGAGTTTGAAATAATTCAATTAAATTTCTAATCAATTTTATTAATATTTTGCATATTCAAACACAAATTGTTTATTGTAGTAATCTGGTATGTATGCGCGTCGTCGAAAGCGCACGTAATACTGATGATTCAGCGGTGAATAAAAATTTGAGGGCAAAAAGTGCGCATAACTTTCGTCTTTTGCTGACTTCGTTCGGTCCAAGAACTCGCTTAATATATCAGAACTGTAGCTCAGACTGACAAAAAAAAGCAGCACGACTCCAATCGCAATCCTCATTGCGGTAGCACTGAGTTTCGTAAGAAATTAAGCTATATGTTTTCACCGAAAATGAATACCGTAAAACAAGGCTTCAGCACTTTTTTAAACTTTTTTTTTGTATATTATGCATTTTTTGTTCAATGTTTGTACGCTTCCGCTATTGTCAGATTCATTGAAGGTCAGCACTTTTTTAATTCTGCCTAGTATCATTTCTTTTCCTATAAAGTCCGACAGAAAATCGATAATAAAGTTAGTTAACTTTTAACCGTATCAGTAACGCTTACAAAATCAACTTCATAATGGCTTTCAACATTTGGCAATTTCTAATTGCTGCCGTCACTATACTGGCCGCAAGCAGTACTACCGCCGAATCTATTCAGCTGCAACCAACGCAGGGAATTCTTATACCAGCCCCACTTACTGATAACTACCGTGTAACCCGATCAGCTTATGGTGGTGGTGGTGGTGGTGGAGGCTCTTCATATTCCGCCCCAGCTGCTCCATCTTATTCTGCTCCAGCCGCACCTGCACCGATTTATTCAGCTCCTGCTCCTGCTCCAGCACCAGCTCCGATTTCGATTCCTGCACCACCTTGCCCACGTAACTACGTTTTCAGCTGTCAACCCTCACTGCAACCTGTGCCTTGCTCGGCACCGGCACCAGCATCAGCCCCTGCATATTCAGCACCAGCACCAGCCGCCGCATATTCATCACCACAAGGCGCTTATTCTCAATTCGCACCTCAATATGTACTGCCACCAACATCTTACGGCGTACCAGTGGTTAAAGAGTTATATTAAAAAAGAAACGTGCTCAGGACTTGGAATTTTATACATTTTGAAACTTTTATACTTGATTTTTTATACGAATAAACATAATTAAAAAAAAACTTTTAGAATGGTTTCAATTGTTTAATTCAGGATCTTAATTGTATATTGTTTGCTAGCTCCAGTTGACTAGTTACCCTTTCTTGAGACTTGGATTATTTTAATATTCAAATCGCTAAAATTTGATAAGCCAAACTTTATTGATGAAATTTTACTTTTTATATACAAGTTCAAAGCCCATGAATGAAGAGAAGAAAAGTCTTAATTCGATTATATCCGAATGTTCTAACATACATTAGGTCAGATATTTACTCATTAATTTTAAATGGTTTTTTTTTTTGTCATCAAACAATTCACTTGAAATACTTCTAACAATAACAAAATAAATAAATGAAGACCCAATATGCTTATCACAATGTTTATTCACATTCAAAAACAAATCAATGACCACAACCCTTAGAACAGGACACTGGTTCCAGTTTTGGATTACAAGAAATAATGTAGTTTTTCGGGCAAGGTGGAGCAGTAAAACGTGGAGCTGGACGCGCACAACCTCCACCACTTGGCTCTGGTGCTGCGTAGCTGCGCCCTCTGAAGCCGCCAAAACTGCTAGGAAATAAGGAGCCTCCAAAACCACTAGAGCCACCAAAGCCACTAGAGCCACCAAAGCCACTGGAGCCAAAACCAGAACCGAATCCGGGACGACGACCAAAACTTCCGGGCCTAAAACCACCGCCTAAACCAAAGTCAGGCCGTCCGAAATTATCATTCACAATGACTTCTTGCACAATCTGTTGCTGGCGTGGCACACGTTTGAGAGTCTCCAGTTGGTCTCCTGGTTGCGTTGGATGTGCTATTTTTGGTGTAAATAAAGTGAGCGGCACAAATTGATACACGGGCAAGCTTCGTACACAACGCGTAGTCGGCAGGACTTCGAACAGTTGGGCGGATACCAGAGTTTTGCTGCCGAGCCAGATGCAAAACCAACTTAATAAATACCAAAACATTTTTCGCAAATAATTTGATCGTTAATTGATATGACGCTGCTAAGTGAATGCACTGTAAACTGAGACTGCTTGGCGATTTCTTCGGGCATGTGTTTTTATTGAGTCTCATTTTTCATCTAAAGTGCAAAGCGCAGCATGTCTCAGAAAAATGCGGAAGTGGGTTGGACAAATTATCAAAAAAAAATTAAAAAAAAGTTTGTTCTGCTTTTAAATTCGGTCAGTGATCTAGATTTTATTTAAACGGTTGGCAAATGAGTAAATGTAGGTCGGTCAATACAATTTTATATTAGGTGATACACCATGCCCCGATGACGCTTGGCTACATGGCACGGGTTCCAAAGCCGGCTGACAGCTCAAAATGTAGTTATTAGAACAAGGAGGAATAGGTATGTTCACAGCACCTCCATGTTCTGGAGTTGACTCACCGTAGTCGGTAGATTTTGCTTGGGATTTAAAAATAAATGGTCCCAATTTTCTTTTTGGAATAAGAACAGGTTTGTGCTTATTCAAGGGTTCGCCAACGATTGCATCGTAAGCACGTCCTATAGCATAACCTGCTGGAGAATAATTCGGGGCAGCCGGACGGGAGTAACCTGAAGAAGAATGAGTCGAATGGCTTGGCTTATCAGAAGCCGATGCAATATGGTAACTATGAGAAGGAGCAGAAGAATAATTGGGAGGATGTTGAGCTGAATAACTTTGTTGAACCGGTCCTGAGTAGCTTTGTTGAGCCGGTGCAGAGTAACTTTGGGCCGAAGGCGCAGCTGGTGCTGAGTAACTTGGTTTCGAAGGTGCAGAATAACTTTGTTGAGCCTGTGCTGAGTAACTTTGAGCCGCTGGCGCAACTGGAGCTGAATAACTTTGTTGAGGCGGTGCAGAATAACTTTGTTGAGCCGGTGCAGAGTAACTTTGAGCCGAAGGCGCAGCTGGTGCTGAGTAACTTGATGAAGAAGGACCTGAGTAACTTGGTTTCGAAGGTGCAGAATAACTTTGTTGAGCCGGTGCTGAGTAACTTTGTTGAGCCGGTGCAGAGTAACTTTGAGCCGAAGGCGCTGCTGGTGCTGAGTAACTTGGTTTCGAAGGTGCAGAATAACTTTGTTGAGCCGGTGCAGAGTAACTTTGAGCCGAAGGCGCAGCTGGTGCTGAGTAACTTGACGAAGAAGGAGCTGAGTAACTTGGTTTCGAAGGTGCAGAATAACTTTGTTGAGCCGGTGCTGAGTAACTTTGTTGAGCCGGTGCAGAGTAACTTTGAGCCGAAGGCGCTGCTGGTGCTGAGTAACTTGGTTTCGAAGGTGCAGAATAACTTTGTTGAGCCGGTGCTGAGTAACTTTGTTGAGCCGGTGCAGAGTAACTTTGAGCCGAAGGCGCAGCTGGTGCTGAGTAACTTGACGAAGAAGGAGCTGAGTAACTTGGTTTCGAAGGTTCAGAATAACTTTGTTGAGCCGGTGCAGAGTAACTTTGAGCCGAAGGCGCTGCTGGTGCTGAGTAACTTGGTTTCGAAGGTGCAGAATAACTTTGTTGAGCCGGTGCTGAGTAACTTTGTTGAGCCGGTGCAGAGTAACTTTGAGCCGAAGGCGCAGCTGGTGCTGAGTAACTTGACGAAGAAGGAGCTGAGTAACTTGGTTTCGAAGGTTCAGAATAACTTTGTTGAGCCGGTGCAGAGTAACTTTGAGCCGAAGGCGCTGCTGGTGCTGAGTAACTTGGTTTCGAAGGTGCAGAATAACTTTGTTGAGCCGGTGCTGAGTAACTTTGTTGAGCCGGTGCAGAGTAACTTTGAGCCGAAGGCGCAGCTGGTGCTGAGTAACTTGATGAAGAAGGACCTGAATAATTTGGTTTGGAAGGTGCAGAATAACTTTGTTGAGCCGGTGCAGAGTAACTTTGAGCCGAGGGCACAGCTGGCGCTGAGTAACTCGATTTAACAGGAGCTGAGTAACTTGGTTTCGAAGGTGCAGAATAACTTTGTTGAACCGGTGCAGAGTAACTTTGTTGAGCTGGCGCAGAGTAACTTTGAGACGAAGGCGCAGCCGGTGCTGAGTAACTTGATGAAGAAGAAGCTGAGTAACTTGGCTTTGAAGGTGCAGAATAACTTTGTTGAGCCGGTGCTGAGTAACTTTGTTGAGCCGGTGCTGAGTAACTTTGTTGAGTCGGTGCAGAATAACTTTGTTGAGTCGGTGCTGTGTAACTTTCAGCGGCAGCAGGAGCTGGTGGACCCGAATAGCTTGGTACGGCAACCGAATAGCTTTGTTGAGCAGGTGCTGAGTAACTTTGAGGCGCTGGCGCAGCTGGAGCTGAATAACTTTGTTGAGCCGGTGCTGAGTAACTTTGAGCAGCAGATGCAGGAGCTGAGTAACTTTGTTGAGCCGGTGCGGAGTAACTTTGAGCAGCAGATGCAGGAGCTGAGTAACTTGGCTTAGAAGGAGCAGAATAACTTTGTTGATGCGGTGATGAATAACTTTGACCAGCCGGAGCAGCTGGATCTGAGTAAGTTGATGAAGTGGGAGTTGAGTGACTTGGTGTCGAAGGTGCTGAGTAACTTGAAGTCTCAGGGCCAGTTGGACCAGCCGATGCTGAGTAACTTGAATCTGGAGATGAATTACTTGTGGGCACTGAGTAGCTCGATTGCGAATTGTAACTTATCGGTCCGTATCCTTGTTCAGGAATCGATGGATTAGAACGGGCATTCCGATCAATATCGTCATCTAGACCAGCACTTACGTCCGATGTCTTCAGATCCTCCACTCTTTCTAAGCTGCTATCGCCTACCTCAGAGGACACAAACACAGCTAAAGAGATAAAAATTAAAAGCTTAAAATTTAACATTTTGACTTCCTTTATGCCCAAAAGCACAAATACAACTAATCTTCATTCGAGTCTGAAAAACTCTTATTATGAAATTGAAAACCAGAAGGTCAGCAAATATGGTCACTTAGCCTTAACCAAAGTCTGGATTTTGCAAAGTGGATAATTTAATATTATTTATTATTAATTTTTTTCATTACTAATACTTTCCTCGGTTAATTCGAAACATAAAAAAAATTAAGAATAAAAAAGTGCTAATACAGGAGAACACGAGCCAGTTATAAATTTCGCTTACACATTAAAAGAGGGTGTTGAAATTTCGGTTTTGCACTTTTCAAATATCATTGACCTCTTCAGGCTGATACAGGAAACTAATTGAAGACGTGCACCTTTGTCACTGTACTTGTATTCTAACATCTGCAGTTAAATAAATGCAAGCCACATTTTTTTCGATAGCTAAATATGAAATTGTTTTATTTCTGACTCATGACAATTACACTGTTTTACCATTAATTTCAGTTTTTTATTGCTAAAAAGTTAGATCTTATAAAATGTTGTCGACAAAACCATACATATTTTAATAAAAATGTCAACGAATTGAGATTGTCGTCGAAAGAGTTGCCCAAGATCACCTGTTTGCTTAAATCTGGCCAGTTTTTATATAAATGAGACCTAATTCAAACCAAAGTTGTTATGTAGGGACCGTGGCCTCCAAACTTCCCAGGCTCTGCCTTTAGACAAAAGAACATCATTCGAGAACGGTTTTTAAACCAAAATCTGGCTATAACTCAAATCTGACTGAGTAGCAAAAACGCTTTTAATGTCAAAATAAGTTAATCTTCACCAAATCATTCCAATTTTCAATGAGAACCCCGTTTAAAAAAATAATACATTTGCTACAGTAATTTTGTGAAAATTTTAAATTTTATTGCATTTCTCAAATAAACGTTCTTTTTCCAGGTTCAGGGATTTTTCGGGTAATAGTTTTTAAAAGTAATTAGCCAGGTAAGAGCTTAGTTGACATCTATGGAGCTCCTCTTCTTAATATTGATAGGCGTACGCCTGTGGTAAAAAGGCAGCAGGATTGGCGGCGTAGATTGGCTGGTGATGAGGGTGGCCATAGTTGGGGTTCACGTAGCTGGCAATGGGCGAGGAGTAGGCGCCGGCAGAGCCATAACCTTGGCTGGCAGACACACCGGAGCATGGAACAGGTGCCAAATTGGGTTGACAGCTAAACAAGTAGTTCTTGGGGCACGGAGGAGCTGGAATGCTAGCAGGTGCAGGAGCGCCGCCACCATAGCCGCCTTGAGCGCCACCACCACCATAGGCCGATTTGCGCAGACGTGTCAAGTCGATGAGTCCCTGGTTAACTGGTGCTTGAACCTCAGATTCTGCTTCGGGGTTTAGAGACGCGCCACTGCTGCTACTGCTGGAAATTGCACCAGCATTAGAGATTGACGACGAAGCAGCGCCGGCATAGTTAATAGCGATTGTGGCGAGCAAGGCATAACAAACAAAGACTTTCATCTTGACTGGTTTGGGTATAGACTATCTGCAAGGCGTAGAACTAAAGAAACTAAAGAACTCAGAAGAGGTGACTGATGCCAAAGTTTGATGCACATAATGTTTATATACCAAACTCTGACCCACTTGTCATTGCAAGCGAAAATTGTAAGGTTTGCAATTTCAATTGAATAGAATTGTGACATAGTTTAAAATTTAAGCAAGTCAAGAATTTTGCTACAATTTGCATTTCTTCATAGCCTAGGCCGATGGGTATTTTTGCTGAATTGTTTTTAAAATATTAAATGACTATTGAACTTTCAAAAGAAGCATTCAAAATAAAAACGTGCCACACAAGCAAAGCATTAAAAGTAGTTCACATTGGAAATATGTAGCAATGAACAAAATGTTTAGATATTGGTAAATCAATTCAAAGTTGTTAAAAACGTATTCAAATACTGTGCAGAAACGCAATTCATCGATTCCAGCCTTTTCATGTTCCGTTATGCCATTAACCTACATACTAAAATTTATGTTTCAATAAAATATGCTCAATACAAAGCAACAACAATTAAAAAAAAAAACCAGTAAGGGCGGTATAGTCGAGTATACTCGACAATATAATACCCTGCACACATGGTAGGCGGTGCCACACCCTCAATCTACAAAAACATATTGATCTGACGTCGCCTATTCAAATAGTGTTCAAAATATCAAGAAAATCGGCCAAAAAATGTGGATTTTACGAAAAATTTAAGTTTGTCGGCCTCTGAGGGGTAGCCATCAAAGGGAGGGGAAGTTTGTGGTATGCAGTTTTTAAGATGTATTATCACTGAGCTTGTATACAAATTTTCAGGGTCGTACCTTTGTTAATTTTGGAGATATAGCAATTTATAGAAAATCACTGGGGGAGGGGAAATGAAAAGAAGGGGGGGATTTTGTGGTATGCAGTTTTGTAGGGCTATACATACTGAGTCTACATACCGACTTTGATGTTTTTATCTCTTTGGATGTTTGAGTTATAGCGATTTAAAAAAGTGGGTGGGGCTGGATGGGCGGGAAGGAGTGGGCGTGGCAAAAAAAAAAAATAAACTTGATCTGCTGCCGAGCATCACGAGTCTACCCTCCAAATTTCAAGTCTCTAGCTCTTACAGTTTCCGAGAACCGTTGGTGAGGACGGACGGACGGACAGACGGACAGACGGACAGACGGACAGACGGACGGACATGGCTCAATCAATTTCTCTTGTCGTCCTGATCAAGAATATATATACTTTATGGGGTCCCCCTCCCCTCCTTCTGTGCGTTACATACATTTCGCTCAAACAAACACAATATACCCTGATACACAGTATGTGTACAGGGTATAAAAAATAAGAAGATCAAAATAAATGCAACTGGTACGCCCCCCCAGCTTGAGTAATAATATACGAAATTGTCATACTTGAGAAACAAAAAAAAATCAAACGATGAAGCACTAAATAAAAAATTTCCACAAAATAAAAATACATCTGTACAGATCCGTTGGCAATTTGCCGTATAACAGTGGCGTATGTGGAAAGAATCGTTAGAGGTGCTACTCACAACATCATCCCAGAACGTCATAAGCTATTTTAATGCACAGATGTGGCGCTGTCTATCACTGCACGGGATGCGCGATCGCACAGTTTGTATTTATTTTAGATATCTGTTATATATTTATTTATTAATAAAAAAAAAGACAGATACAGAAAAAGAAGTTCCTCATACACTCAATTACTCACTCAAACACTTTGTGGTTGAGTGCGATCTGTCGGACAGACAGATTGACTGACTTCGCCACTTCTGGGTGTAACACACACTTGGATTTCATTTCTCTTATGTTTTGTGGGGGACCACGACAACGTCAGAGGCGTTAAAATTACACTTAATACACATGCGGAGATGTAGCGTCAAACCCGAAGGCAATCATGCAAAGCGGCGGTGGCGCAAGTGCTTCATCGTCAGAGGAAATAATTCTCTTCGCCGCACCCTCGCTAAGTGTGACAGCAAGCATTCATTTACTCAGTCAGTTACTCATTCGTGTCATTAAACTTACTTTTTTTTTTTTTATACATTTCGCTCCTTTTATATATTTTCTTTTCGTTCGCTTAACGCTAATTTTTTGCTGCTGATCATCACTTGCCTTTCATTGAAATGTTGAAGTCGGTGTCTGCATTTTAATTGAATAATAACTAATTAAATTATGGTTTACATAATGTTTTGCTTGGCAGACTGTATCGTTTACGTTATTTAGCACTTTATGAGACTGATTGCATGAATATTTCTAATACTTCTCTCATGATCGCTTTGAATTTCTTGTCTCTCTTTAGTCTTAAAAAGGACAAAATTAGTTAATTTAATACAATATTCCTAAGAAGTATGGCTATAAGTCTACCATAATTTGGTCAGTCAGCATCTGGTAATCCACAAATGTAATCTTAAGAATTTCCGCTACTAAATAAACAGTTTTAAAAATAAAGCGTTACACAGCAAATCCAAACAAACAAAAACAAGAACAACTTCCTATCATTCGGGAATACAAAAGAAAGCAAGCGCAACCAAAATAGCGCGTTAATGTTCCAAGGTCTTAGATAATGTGTAGATAAAAACATATACCATGTATACATATATATAAATATGTATATACAAACATTCAATCGCAAATACATGCAAACATATACTATAAACCACATACGGTCTATCGCATATGCACATTGTTTATTTCATTTTCATCATATTTTTCTTTAACACGCTTTCTGTTGATATGTTGAAGAGGATGAAGACGCAGTACAAGATTGTGAGCATTCAACCGACCGATTGACTAACTATACATGTAAATGTCCGTCCATATGACCGTCGATTAGTCTTCTCGCTAATACCAACTGATTTGTGCCGTTTTCGTTTTCAAATTCAAATGCCATAACAGATTGCAAAAACAAAAGAAAAGAACAAAAACAATATACATACATAAGAGAAGAAAACAAATGCTGGTTTTAAGGGTTTATACAATTCCAGATAACTGACGACGACGACAGTGACGACCATGACCATGGCAAGTGAAAGTTGAGCCGTGTTGGGTGCATATTGTTATTGAAGAATGTATGCATGTATTTTGTATCTACACACAAGCTGCTATGAATATGCACAATGCGCTGTTCTCAGATTAAACTCATTGATTAACTGACACACTGTGTGTTTTTCGTAGACACTCGCATTGTCTGAACTGGTCTGGTCTCGTCTCGTTTACTCTAGGTTATTGTGCTTTGTGTCTGACTTTGAGTTAATAGTTTATTTGAAGCCATTTCATTGATATTGCATGTTGCACGCATGCGCAAAGTCGTTTGTTGGATAAAGCGGCATTCTTTGGAGCTCTTTAGTGATAACTACTAGTTTGAAGTACTTTGTCTATTACTCAACTCAAAGTCACTTGAACCGTTGACGGAAGTGGGTCTCACACATTTGCATTAAGTGCTTAAGTTGTACAAAGGAGGGTGAAAATATCTTGTTAGTTAAATCACAGTACAGTTCGTAAATAATTCAACTTTTATGTCGGTCCATGAAATATTAATTATAATGAATTTACAATTTTTCCATACTTTTGAGAACATAACAGAGGAAGGTATAGTGGAAAGATAAAGAATGTTAGGAAACTTAAGATATTTATATGCGAAATCTGTACTTATTGAAGTCTTTTTCTGAAATGTTTAATGAGAACCCCTCGATGGTGGATATTTATCAATATAGTCAACACAGAAACCATAAGTCGGTACAAAATGTTTTTATTTGATTCTATAAAAAAATATTTACATGAAAATTAGTTGTTTAAGTTATAAGTAACTGTTACCACTTTGGGCTGCAAGCGCCTGCTGATAATGGTAATCTGAGAAGAGCTCTGGGCATGAACGATAAGGTTGATCAGCGTATGTTAATTTAATTGGATAAGTGTTAATTGATGGCGTAGCTACGGGCAGAGGTGATGATGGGTATGTCGAAGCCGGTGAGGGAGCTGGTGCAGGAGAAAATGATGATGCTGATGGAGATCCTGAATAAAGATTTGATGAACTTGCAGAATTTGGTGGAGTGAGGACAGTATAAACTGTAGATATAGTTGTAACGCCTGGTGGCACATAAGACCCACTTGAAGGTGAAGGGGACTTAAAACTGGAGAACGAGGGCTGCGGCGCATTATATTCTGACTTTGCAGAGTCGGATCCAGCTGACGAGTATGAAATTGAGTTAGGTGAACTATAAGAAGGCGCTGGAGCCCGAGACGGACCATAATTGGGTGGTGCTAAAGAAGAAGAACCATGCCAGGGGGATTGATTTTGATAAAACGGTGTGGGCAACGCTGCAACGGGTGGACTGATTCCGTAAACAGGAAAACCAAAAACGGGCATGAAACCTCCACATGGAGAGGATGGGGGCGATTGAATGCTTGGCACTACTGGTGGTGGTGTGTAAGCTGGTCGTGGTGGTTCTGGATCCTGCTGTTCTGGTTGATCATCGTAGGCTGGCGCTGACGGTTTATTTATTGGCTCAATTGGTGTAGGATCATCGTATGACTTGTTGTTTGTCTAACGAAAGGGAAATTATGAGAATAAATCAAGCAAAAATTCGTACAACTTGACTTACTCCTGACGATTCAGATCCAGATCCATATGAAGATTTCTTGGATTGTTCGGTCTGAACTTGTGGTGAGACGTAAATAATTGGTTGATAGAGTATCTGAGGTGCTTTGGTCTTGTCGTATTCTGTTGACTTGTGTTCTCCATAATCCGAATTGGATCCACTACTATAACTGTTCGATGCTGGAGCAATTGGTGCTTCATAACTTTTTCCCGGTTTTGATGGTGTAGGACTTTCATAGTTATCGACGGTTGGTAGCGACGGTGCAGTGTAACCAGCGTTTCCATCGCCAGGACCACTGCTAGATGCAGGTTGACTGTAGTCACTTCCCCCGCTAGATGCCGGTGCACTGTAGTCGCTTCCACCGCTAGTTGCCGGTGCACTGTAGTCACTTCCACTGCTTGATGGCGGTGCGCTGTAGTCACCAGAACCGCCAGGTGAAGGTGAACTGTAGTCAATAGAACTGCCAGGGGAAGGTCTACTGTAGTCATCAGAACCACCAGGTGCAGGAGCACTATAACTTCCAGCGCCGCCACGTGCGGGAGCGTTATAGCTATTAGATCCCCCTGGAGCGATATATCCACCAGTACCACCAGGTACAGGTCCACTATAGCCACCTGCGCTTGGTGCTGGTCCTCCTCCTCCTCCGTATCCACCAGCTGCTCCATAACCGCTTCCATAAGGTCCGTTACTGCCATATGGACTAGCAGGTGGGCCACTACATGAGCCAGCGCATCCACTACTGCAGGGTGGTGGATAATAAGTACTTGGCGTCGAACCCCACAATTGCGGCAAAGCACCAAACAGTGGCTTCAGTGGCTTCAATGGCTTAGTGACTATTGGCAACGGCATCGTAAAACTTTGCAAAGGTCTACTGCAGCCTCCCCCGTAATTATTATTACCATTGCAATTGTCACAGAAGAGATTTTCCAAGTCGGTGTTCTTAAAGAGTGTCTTCCAAAGCGAACGGTTGGTACGCTTCAATTCATCCGTTGGTCCGACACTGGAACCCGTGTCGGCAGAAAGATAATATTGCGCATTGCCCGGTATTAAACTATTCGAATCTTGTTCGATCCAATTTAAATGTTGTCCTTTCATTACATGAAGAAAACATGTTAATAACACGACAAGGCGGAAAACGGATGATAACATATCACGCGTTTCGTTTAATACTAAGCAATCAAAATTTTTTTTATATTAAACGATTAAAGTTTTATTTGTAATTTTGGCTTCGCGTTAACTCATCCAGTTTGCTTGAATTGAAAAATACAACTATATTGAGACGATCATATTGCAATAAACAACATTGAATATATTCGTTGGCTTCGATTCGTTTTGCTAAAATAAATGCTGATTCGCAATTTCAATATTGGTTCTCTCTTTTCTTTTTTGATATTTCGCAATAAAGTGAATTTAATGTGGTCTAAAAACCAAATAGGGTTATCGAAATAAAATTAACAAGTAATCATTTCAGGTCAAATCAGTGTCAATAGTATTCAAAAAATCTATCTAATTCAGATAAAAATATACTCTATGAAATATTTATTGCCAAACTTGGATGATTTAAATTTTTTTTTTTTTTAATTCATTTTTTTTATAAACTAATTAGCGCTTAAAGCCTTCATTACTTATATTTAGATCCGGCTTCGACATTTCATCATTGCTTAACTAGCCAAAGAAAACAAAAATCAAAGTAATCACTAAGCACTTTGTTGTATATTCGTTATTGTTGACTAAACAAAAGCCACTGACTTTTTTAAATTACTTTTTACGTATTATCTTCATTTATTTATTGTGAATTTATTATAAATCGGTAAGACTGCAAACGTGTTCAAAATAATAATCAAGTAAGTTAGGTATAAGCCAACGATGCATTTAAAGTTCCTGTATGGATGGCGTCAAATATCCGTAAAATAAAAGATTACAATAAAATACAAAACGATATAAACAAAGAAACAAACAGCAAAAGAGCGAAGCGTGGCAACTCGAAAGGCCCAAACGGAAATATGAAAAAAATGTTCATTGTATACGTATGTACATATATGTATATAAGTATTTATAAACTTCCTTAAGTGGTCAGCGACTTAGCAATGTAGCGTAATCTCTAAACGTTTAACCACATACGCGCTGTATTACTTTTCTGTTGTTGGGAATACATATTTATATTTAAGAAGTTACTAGAATTAAAATGACTCAATGATTTTTAAAATTACTGTCTATGTAAAGCATTAAACCTCTAATGGGACCCTGCTAAAATCGTTATATTTCCAGAACTCATATAATTTTAGATACTTGCTTCAAAACGTATTCCAAGCTTATATGTCACAACAACTAAGGTAAGGTCGCCACTTATAAACCAGTCTTCAAAAATGTTGTTATATTTCATAAACAGAAAAACTAACAACCTCGAGTCAAGCTGAATACATATGCCCATCCAATAAAAAGTAGCGTGCTGTGTAACCGTGCTACCATGTAGGTGGGTAAAGCATACAAATTTATTTGCTGCGCTACTGATATTTTGTGGTTTCTTTCATTAATTTACCGACGCGCCTACTGCACACTCATCTAACGTAATGAAGCCAGAGCCAGAGCCAAACCTTAGGAAAGCGCTGATATAAAACTGATGATAAATAAAGGAAGTAGTTAGAAAAAGTAAGCAATGCTTTTGGCTTGTTGCTAACTAGGCAAATTTTCGACATGCAACACTGCTAATCTGCGACTGGTGAACGCACAATGTCCGACGCTTTCGAGCAATAAAAAGTTACAAATTAGTGAGTCAGATACTTCTACTATATTCACTTGTATCTTTATTGGTCTGTCGACAATTAGTTCGTGTAAAAAGTATAAAAAATTTCGAAATCAATTTATGAGCTAATAAATGCGTAAAGTCAAGTCAGCTTATTGCTAAACTACACAGGAAGCGATTTCTTTTATACACGCCTACATTCTTACAACTTTTGCAGATACTTACGTTTCTGAATACCCAAAAATTGTTTAACATTATGACGTTTGCGCATATCACCCGATCTAGTCTCAGTGTTGTTTGTTGGCTTCTCAAGTTTGGCTTCGGCCAAATCCAACAAACTTTTGGCGCTTAGATTAGCTTCTGCGTGTTCTTCGGAATTTGGGTTGGAGTCGCTAAAGATACTTGTATCGGCCGTATTTGATTTCCTAGAATCTTGCTCTTTTGTGGTGTTGAGCGTTGATGGAGTAGTAAACGCAGCACCGACAATAGATTCAGTTTGTTTTGTCATTGCGGTAGGATCATCTATTTCCTCCTGCGAAGTGTCAGCATTGGCATTCTCTGCGCTCTCCGCTTCATCTTGTTTGTTTATTTTCATTTGTGGAACATCTGTGGAAAAGTTGAGTACATTTGGCTTTGAATTACTAGTTCGACGTGGTGCTTCCGATGTCTCTTGCTGTACTGCAGGTTCAGTAGTAAACATTTTTGGTATCGGAGTTAAATTGAAACGACCAAGTGGATATGGCGTCCCCAGGGAGGCTTGATCTGGTTGAGCCGGTTCCTTTTGAGCCTGTGAGCCTAAAAGACCGCCAAAAGGTCTTAAGCCACCGAAACCTAGAGGATGGAAGAGGCCAAGACCCAATGGGCCGCCGCCAAGACCACCAAAGGGTCCACCAAAACCTAAAGGTCCACCTACTATTGGATTCGGTGAGCTGGGCGGTGATATCGGATACATTGGTCTGGACATCACTTGTGTTTGTGGCTGTGACTGCGAATGTGGTGACTGACCGTAACATGGAATTGCAATAAAGATTGGTTGAATGTTGTAGTCCATTGAACAGGAATTGGGCGTTGAAGGCGGTGTGTAGATTGGTCCATTATCTGATCCCGCAAAGCACTGCTGGGGTGGTTTTTGAATGGGTGGTGAAAAACAGCCCATAGGATCGTCTGGTCGTGGGCCATAAGAATTATAAAGAACCGGAGGAGGTTGAATAGGTTGAACAGGTTGAGCTGGTGGCTGATTGTAATTGGATTTGCTAAAGTTGGGCTGCTGATTATAATCATTGAGCTGTTGTTGCTTTGGATAGTCAATAGGTTGTTGATAATCATTGAGTTGTTCATTGTAGTCGGGTTGTTGTGGATTATAGTCAGGCTGTGGCTGATTGTATTCGGGTTGCTGTTGGTTGTAATCGGGTTGTTGTTGATTATAGCTGGTCTGTTGGTAACCATTAGGTTGTTGTTGTTGCTGCTGATTTGGTAATGGGTTACTGGGTTGTGCCGGATAAATCGGGTATGCTTGACCTACTAAGTTGTCTGAAGGAAACGGATTAGTTGGTTCGTCCAGCCCATAAAAAGTGCGTATAATTGGATCATCATAGTAGGCACGGGCCTGGCTCATCATTTGTGTTGTCGGAAAGCCACCCCTCCGAGATGTTGGTATGGGTTCAGGTACACTTATCCGGACTCCCGGCCGTGGTGTTGGACTATTTATTAAAGATTGCTGGAAACTATTTCTATCTGGAATTCTCAACATTGCACGCTGTTGAGGCGTACGTTGAAATTGTCGCAACTCAGAATGGGTAAAACCAATGTCGGGCATATCCAACACATCTTCATCTAACACTGCACGATGACGGCTGATCGGCATTGGTAATTGCTGCTGTTCACGGGAAGCCCCCACGATTGCGCTACTGTAACTTAGCGGCGATACTTGCGGTCTTTTAGCGCTTATTGGTGTACTCATAAAAGTTGGTTGAAGTGGCGACGGTTTCGAAGCTGCTGGAGCCACATACGGAGCGGCTGCGGCCGCTGAGCCAGGCCTTGTTGCATATTGGCTTCCAGGTCTTTGTGGGCCTGCTGAATTTGCATAAGAAAGTGTTGGATCGCCAAATGGTTGTGATGTAGTTGCAGTTGGATTGGCAGCAACTCTGGCGTCGTAGGCGTTGAGGCTATAGGGGGAATTCGAAGGCTGTTGTCCCCCACCAGCGACGTTAGTAGAGGGTCCAGGGTTTCCCGATTGCGCTTGTTGATTCCCTTCTCCTCCATTGTTGTAAGAAGAACCGTAGCCGCTCTGGCCGGTGGCATAAGGATTTGGTGCGTTGTCATAGGGACTCTCTTGATTTGAGGCTGGTTTGTTTTTGTTGTTGTTGCCGTAGTTAGTCGAAGGTTGCGTCGGTTCCTGACCAGATTGCCCGTCTTGCTTATCGTAGATGGACTCATATGCAGGTGATGGATTCGGTGGAAGGTATGGAGACGACTTCGACGAGGCCGGAAAAAACGATTTGAATGGTGGAAACTTCGTTGGAACTTGAAAGTTATTTACGACTTGTGAAAACGGCTTATAACTGGGTTGATTTTGTTTAGAAGTCTCCGGTTGATTGGGCGTTGAATAACCATCCTGTTTTTTTCCAAATGGCTCGTTGTAGTTCTGACCATTCGAATATGGTGCAGAATATCCCTCATTTTGCGTAGCGCTCGGTTTGGCATAAGATGGCCTCAGATTGTCATTAGCTGGATTTTGAAAATTATTACCGCCATAGATCGATTGCGTTGGAGGCTGAGCTGGTGCATTACCATAGTTACCACCTTCACCGCTGTTCGCACCATTTAACAGATCTGCGCCCTTACACATAAAATAAGGTTCCTCCTGTGGTCCACTCGGTTTAATCTCAACACAAATTGTTGTCATCTGTCGCTTTGAACGCCGTAAATTTCTGTCTGGTTCTTTATAGAAATTTTGATACAATGACTCTGCATGAAGTGTTACAAGAACACAGTTGATTATAAGTAGCAACTTTAGAGCCATCTCAAATAATTGTCAATAAACTTTGTTGAAGAAGATCTACTTCCGTACTAACTTCCGCTTACTAAAGCGTCTGCACTTTTATAGTCAAAAATTCGCTGCAAAAAAGTAGCACAACTTGAATTGACAAAATACCATGAAGAAATCTAATCGCACGCCCACATACCTTCCGTAAAGTATTCCTGGAATTTAATTTAAGTTATAATAAACTTTTTTATTATTATTTTTATACATTTTACACTGGTAACTGGATATGAGATCACTTGTGTCCAACTACAAAACGAGCGGCAAAGCAAAAGGAGTCTCAATTTTGTTCATTTCACGCGAAAATCAAATTACTGAATAAATGAGCTATAAATTTTGTTTGTCCGAAAGACCTAAAGACAAAGACAATGGCAAAATCACTTTTGCAGTTAAGCTAAGCAAAGGAGAAACTACTCAAATTATGTTTAGTTTGCAATTATTATTTCCACATGTTTGTTTATTAACATTTTCATTGGTCACTTTGGCTGCGATGCAGCAGTTCATAGAAGAAGGTGCAATGAACTTTTCGGCTACTTGGAACTTTGTAGTCAGCAAAAAATTATGAGCCACCAAAGTTTTAATTCATTGGTAAATTAAGTATCAGAAGCATTTATTTGAGTCAATATTATGTCGGTCACTTGGGCATACATATAATCAACAGTTATTTGAAATGTTATTAGCTCTTGCACCGTAAAAAAATTTCACGAAATGTATTTTTATCTTACTTATTAAAGTTCTAAATTAAGTTTATATGTTTACCTTCGTATACTTAAGCTTTATCGTGATTTATTACAATTAGCACATAGATGAAGTTAAATGTACCTGATCTAACCATACTTTGCAGAACCCCTTACCATGCAGCATATTCCGCATGACTGGCTGTCAGTCTGTCAATCTTTTTGTCTTTCATGGTTCAAAAACATTTATATATTTTTTCTAATATTCACACTTAATTTAAATAGCAATGATATTAACCTCATAGCTAATTTCGTCTCTACAATTAGCAGCACATCAAAAATATTGGTGGTGTCATTTGGTAGTTCCCACTTTGATCGTGGCTAGTTAAGTCTCATGCGCAAACAAGAGGGTGCTTGTAGGTAAAAGGAAATGATAGTAAAAATAAAATAAAAACAATATGTTTTTGTTTTTTTTTTTTTTTGCATTATTGGTTGGGGAAAAAACAGCTGTAAAATGTCTGCCTGGCTAAGTGAATCAGCGAAAGAACTTTTGACTAGAACCAATTATGAAAAAGCAGACAAACTAACAAACTAAGATAGATAAGGCAACGCACTAAAAGTGTTCAAGCTTATTATCAGTATACATGCTACCAAACATACACAAACACACCCTTCAAAAGTAAAAATAAATAAACAAACACAATGAAAACTAAAATGTGGTTTACTGCTACAGTTATTGTCAGCGTATATAATTTCTTAACATATGTTTTCCTACCACTTGCAATATTCATTATGCTTCTCGACTGACACACAATGCCTCCTTTCGTAAGCGATTGCTTTGTTTGGTGTGGGTGCGGCCTTCTGGTCATCATAACTCAGTTTCGTTTGTTGGTCCTACGGGGGCTCGGTGAAAGGTCGACAGCTTATGAGTAAGTGGTAATCAGACAACACCACTGGGCACACGCCCATTTATAATTACCTTTTTAAATGGATACAATTTCCTTTTTGGCATAACTGACGCACGCATTTCTTTGCACTTTATTGTTGGGGTAGCTTTTAATCGTGCCAATGTAAATACACGTAATACTCGTCGGTTTCTGTGTAGCTTTAGTTAAGTTAGTGAGGAAATGATTAATGCCCACAATGATATCAAAATGTTTATCTCAAATGTTACATTTATCCTTGCATAACAACAGATACTTCAAATAGCTATAGATACAAATTGGTTATTCCATCATCTTAGTAAGATATATCCATGAGTACCAATAAAATACCAGAGTCTTCACCTATGACTATATGAGCCTTGAAAATTTAGTCAAATAATTTTTTTATACAATTAATCCTATGATTTTCAGAAAACAATTATGTTTATAAATTGTTGTTACTTTCGAGTGTTTCTGTTATTTTTTTTTTTCTTTGTTTCTATTCAATCTTAATTTAATTTGAAATGGACGACGATGACAAAATTCTTATGAGAGATTTGGCCCGTGATAATTTTATGGCTGGCTATCTGACGGGGTTTGCTGCAGCTTGTTGTGCTGAAATGGTTGCGTATCCATTTGATTTGACCAAAACACGTTTACAGCTGCAAGGTGAAGCGACCAGTTCAGCAGGCGCGGGACCTCAAAGAGGTATGATCGGCATTGGGATGGACATTGTACAGAAGGAGGGTTTCTTTAAGCTTTACAGCGGTCTGTCAGCGATGGTGCTGCGACATTCAATATTCACCGGCCTTAAGATGATTCTATACGATGGAATACGTGACCTTTTAATAATCAGAGACAAGGATGGTAAAACACAGTTTCCAGTTTGGCGAAGTTCCATTTGTGGCATCGCAGCCGGCGCATTGGCCTGTGTCGTCTCATCACCCACCGATCTGATCAAAGTTCAAATGCAAGTGGAGAGTAAACGTCGGTTGATGGGCCTGCCACCACGCATACACAATGTGGGTCAAGCATTTATGGATATATATAAGAAGGGCGGCATAAGAGCGCTCTGGAAGGGCACAATTCCGAATGCACAACGAGCTGCGCTTGTCACTATGGGTGCGATTCATATATATACTAGCTACATATTAATTTAATTAACTAATAGGTCAATAAACTCAAAAATATTTACAATTTAGGTGACGTTAGTTTTTATGATGTATCGAAACGTAAAATCAGAACATTGATGGGCAAAGAGGAAGACAATCTTTTTATACAATTCACCTCTGCTATGTTTGCTGGTTTGGCGAGCGTTGCGTTAAGTTGCCCGGTCGATGTTGTCAAGTCACGTGTCATGAATCAACCCGTCGACGACAAGGGACGTGGCTTAAACTATAAAAACTCTATGGACTGTTTCTTTAAGTTGATCAAAGAAGAAGGCGTACTCGCCATGTACAAAGGCGCCTTACCCTATTGGCTACGCTTGGGTCCGTGGTCTTTAGTGTTCTGGATGTCACTTGAAGAGATAAGACGGCTTACGGGTCAAGGCGACTTTTAGTAAAATTTTGTGTGATATCACTTTGTGTAAGTCTTAAATTATTTTTAGTTTTTGTGGAATAAAAATGGAATAATGTGTAAACAGAGATAAACTGTTATTTATTTTAATCAATCAATTTAAATGATAGCTCGATTCGATTGGATGATCGATGTTACATTTCATCAGATACATTTCTCACTCTTTTTATTTCTCCCTTCGCTTTCGAAATGATTTTTGAATACACATTACACATTTGAAAGTAGCAGATGACTAAAATAAAAACTAATTTGCATATTTCATTCTTAGCTTATTATTAAAGTCGCTGCCTTGAAGCAGTCTTCAACTTTGGCCAACAAAATGTGACCCGTTATATAAAGAAACAGTCACAGACACGAGCGGCTAACAAGTGTTGTTGCCTTCGTGTCAATGTAACAAAAATCTAAGTCGAAGCAAGTTTTGATCAAGAAAAATTAATGAATAACTTCGAACAATGGCCAAAATGTCGTTATGAACTAAAAAAAGGAAAAGATTGTTAGCTTTGTTTACTCTTTGTTATTTTATTTTTTTGTTAGGTAGCATTTGATAAATTTTCTTTGCTTAATGTGAATTTTTTTTTTTTAGTATTTGTGCGTTGCTTGAGTACAAAGCTTTTAGTACAAATTTAATGCAGCAAGAGAAATGATTTTGTTTAACTGATAAAAGAAACCGTAAATCTGATAAGCTACCAGTCGAGACCGCGTAAGAGAGACAGAGGAAAACTGACTGACAAAGACAGGAGTGAGTTGTGCGCATTAACGATAACGAGTCACGAAAATTAAATTAAATTTAAGTATTTGAATTTGTTATTTTTATAAACATATTTTTATGAAAAAGAAGAATTTTCCACAAGAATTTTCAACAGCTGCATTTCACTTTGACCGCTATGTAGGTCAATGGCTCACTTGTCTAGCCAGGGGTGTGTGGTGCTGGCTGACATTCACGATACAACAACACTTATCTATATGTTTGCACATAAAAAAGCCGCTGGCTGAGCGTTGTTTCTTGTTCGCGGAGTCGATTTGCTGTCGCTGCCGCCGCCGACTGGCAAAAATTTGTGAAATATTTGCTTGAGCGAAAACACAAGATAATTCATATTATTAAAGAAGAAATTGCGGCACAATTGCGTCAGCAATTTAAATATAATTCGAGGCGACGAAAAAAAAATTAAATAAAAAACAAAAAAAAAAAGCCTTTTGCTCATAATAATCATAAAAATTCAATTAAGCAATAAATTTCAACGTTGACAACAATCTGTATGTGTGTGCAGCTTATAAAATACAATATTTACACAAGTTGAAAACCTTTTTGGAAGTTTATGTCTATTTAAAATAATAATAATTATATGCAAATTATTTGCTTTAGTCTGGTTTAAATGTGTGACTTATGAAGCATGCAAAAATGGCTATCTAATCGAAGCGTTTTGCTATCAATAATAATTTTAAAGATGACGAATAAAATATTTTTGAAGTGCTTATCAAAATGCATAAATATTATAAGAAAAAATATATCCAAGTACAAAAAACAACTCCAATTCTGTGAAAACTAAAACGCCAAATTAATTCAAACATGCCAAAAGAAATCAGCCTAAAGAAGCATGTTTGTGCACAACTCAAGTCACACGTAGTCAACTTAGCTGCACAACTAGCTAAGATACTGACACATCTTATCAATTTTCTTGGAAACATTAATAAAAGCATTTGATTGTTTAATAGCCAATAACCAGAAGATTAGTATTGGAAACTGTTTATGAAGAGAAACAAGTATAAAAACTTTACTTCGGCTTTGCTGAAACTTTTCTTATAGCCTACAAAGTTCATTCCTTGTGTCATAATGATGTTTTAAATGATGAGCTAAATAGAGCAATAATGGTGTAGATGATTTTTATGAACAAATTATTATTGGCCAATTTGACTCACATAACGACAACCTGTTTGACCACATATCATAATATTTGATTAACAAATTAGCCAAAGCATTAATTTAAACGTTTTTTTAATAAGCCAAAAATTTGTTTAACAAAAGTCATATAAAATTTGCAGTTCGCTCAGAGTTCAATAAACTGCAAATTTGAAGAGAGTCTTTGGACGGTCGAAGCAGGAAAGCAGAGCAGAACACTAAAATTAATTAAGACGACAATTGTTTTTATGTTTGTTTTTTTTTTTCCTTTTATTTTCTTTTAATAGTATTAAAGTATTATCGTATTAAATATACTTTTATATTATAAATTTATGCATTCTTTTTTTTTATTTCTTTCTTCGTTCCACATTTTTTTTATTTTTGTTAGACGATTTGCTTAGTTTTTTTTAGCTTTTACGTTAATTCGCATGAAGTACGAGTAGAAAAATGTATCTAAAATCAATCAATTTTTCAAATAATATTACTGGCAAAAATAAGCAATCTGATATTTTCCTCAATCATGAACATGTCTTTGCGCTGCAAGAATATGTTTTTTTTTTTTTTGCTTTTTTGTATTTTAGCATTTCAATTAAAAAATTTGCGTTTAAGTATTTATAAAATATGATTTTATTTATAATATATATATTTTTGTATGTTTCTTTTTTGTTTTTGTTACTTATTTGACACAACACAATGATATATTTTATTTTAATTTAAAGTGAATTGGCATGACTGAATAGAGAATAGAGCATTGTGCGTTGCCGCATGTGCGAAAAAGAGCACACGCAATGCTGTTACACTCTTCAACGCACGCACTCATGTATGCACGCACGCATGCACGCAAAAAAGTAGTTACAATGCGTTAATCTTTTTATTTTATTTTTTGCTCAATGTCTTTTTTATGCATTCGTTAATGTTATTAATTTTATAAATTGTTAGCAAATTTCGATTCTGCTTAGACAAACATGAAAAGCGCGTTTTTTATTATTTATTTTGTATTTTTGTTGTTAATGAGTGCGAATTAAATGCATGCAAATATGTATTCGTAGAGACGATTTTTTTTACGTTGACTGTTGAAAGATCAAAAACATTGTTTTTGACGAATTAAATTTACTTAATTTTTTTTTTCCTTTTTCTTTTCATTTACTTGTATAGTATAATGTATCAAAAATTTTCGCTGCAAAAATAAAAATTTAAATAGTAAGAAAACGGCACACACACAAAAACGATACTAGAGAAATGCTTGTTGTTTTTTTTTTTTTGCATTTAGATTTTTTCTTTTTCGGTTTCGTTTTTCCTTCATCTCTTCTTCTATCTTTTGCATATAAAAAATGTATATAAATAGTCATGAGTTGATTCCATATAGTTTACGAACGGAACGTCTCTTCATCTTACATCCCCACACTCTCTCTCTCACACACACTGTACTGTACTGATCTGCTGCTGCGCTGAGCTGCTTCGGGCATGTGAAACTTGCACGCAGCGCTCAAATAAATTGCTTGTGGAAAACATTTTTCCATAGTTGTTATATATGTATATAATACAAAAAAAACCGAACAAAATGAAGAAAGAAAGTGTTTCGAAAAATATATTTTCGTAAATTGTTGACTTTTTTCCGAAGACTATTCTGTATGTAAGAAAAAAATGTTGTTGGCCGTTAAATTTACTGCTTGTTTGTTCTTCTTCTTAATGTTCTTCTTGTAGAGATAAAATGTTGCTGCTTTTTTTTGTAAGTTTTTTAATTTTTTTGTTTTATTTATTTATTTTTTTTTATATATATGAAATTATTCCAAAATAGCAATTATCATAGAGCAGATTTACAGAATTTTTTGTGTTGTTGTTGATGGATGTTGCTGTTGTTGTAGTTGTTGTTGGTTGACACACTCACGTTCGTTCAACCTAATTTAACACTCTGACATGTTTCTTTTCTTGCCTTACTTCCACAATTTTCTTGTTTTTTTTTTATTTTTTTTTTTTTGCTTTTTTTTAATTTTAATATTAATAATTACTTTTATGTATTATTATATTATTATTTATTAGTTGTTGCTCGGTCTTGTTGCTTTTCACAAAATTTTTTATTTTTATTTCTAGTACCCGCAAGTAATCAGATAATCTCCAAGTTTCTCTACAACGGAAGCGGCCTGTTGGGGCTGAACGGGATCCTCATAGATGGAAACGATCACGGCTGAAAGTAGATAAAAATAAACAAACAATTGTCAATTATTATCGATTCATATTAATAATAAACAAAAAACAAATGATGCAATAGAGCAATATCGCTTTGTCTATATGTTGCTCAATTGTTGTTGTTGTTGGCGCCCCCTAAAAAGGTTGTGCGCTCATTGCATTTGATATTTGTGCGAATTTATTTTCAGTAAAAACTATGAAACCACATTTGATCAATTGACATAAAAGGTCGCGACAGCACAGCACATCAGGTGTTGAGCAACTACTATTTTTAGTTTAGAAATACACAATTATTATTCAATGAAAAAATTTAAAGTGCAGTGAACTTTGCGCAAATTAATTAAAAAGTTACTTTTTCACAAACAAAGCTTTCAAGATTAAGATATAACCAATAGGACTTACAGTTCTTCGGTCTTAAGTAGCTCTTGACCAAAAGCGACGCCAACATGCCCGAAAATCCGAAAAAGAAATTAAACCGTTGACCAACAAACAGAAAGCAAATAAAAAGAGGTAAAACCAACAACAACAAACGTTAGGAAATCTACATTTAAACATTAACAATTTAGTTCAGCTTATTCGCTGACAACATAAAGTCATAATTAAAGCCACAACTTGACTAACTGTACTTTTCTCTCTTCGTTTCTCACACTCTCTCGCTTCCAGCAAACAACGAAGAGAGCAAATATTCTAAATAGATAGAGAATAGAGTTGAATAAATAAACTGATAGACAAAGAAGATAGCAGAAAAAATGGACTAAACATAAAACCAGCTATTTTGAATCGATGACGTTGTAATGATGAGCACACAAGAAGTTATTGGCCGTTTACAAAGCATATGATTTTTGGTGCTTTTTAAAACGTTGGCAAAAATTATTTTTTAATTAAGAAACATAAATCAATTTTTGTACAATTAAAATCAATACAGGGTGAGATGAGTGTTAGAGTTATTATGACACCTTTTTCATACTCTGTGTCGGATAAACGAGTGGGTTCAATAAACCGTGAAAGAACAATCAATAAAGCAATAATTGTAAGAGAGCGAGAGGGAGAGAAAGAGACGCATCTAATTAACGATACACGTGTCACTTGTCATAATTTTAGTGTAGACTAACAACAACAACACCGATGACAGAAAAAATGACAAAACGAGAGGAAAATTAAAAAAAAAAAAACGCTATTTACAGTTTTAGTTGCATTGAATCAACATTCAAAAACAGATAAACATTTTAAAATCTAAAACAATGTGCCAACAACTAAGCTGTAACGACCTTACCTCAATTCGTCCCGCTCCTCAACCTGTTTACACGACAAAAAATCAACACACACGAACAATATGCCGGCGCCACCGATGCCGCTCGCCTCGTGCTGGCTTTGATTATGACTGACTTTGAATTTAAAACGCTTTAGACGTCATTAGCGCATGTAATTTATTTACATCTTGATAAAAAACAATGCTAAATTGTGGTTTGCGCTTGAGCAAATTCTCAACGCGCACTTCAGACAATTTCTAATGTGTCAAAAGCATGAGAAATATAATTGCAAAACCTATTTAAATAGCATAAAAAAGTAAAGTGCTTCTAAAACTGTAGATTCATTCATCATGTATTACTACATTATATCAAATTGACAAACTTTAGTTTATACATACATACATATATGTATATAACAGCTTCGAATATATCGAGAGAAAAAAAAACTAACAGAAATGCTTTCAAAGCTAAATAAACATAAACAAGATTTACCCAAATAAAGGCAAGAAACCTCCAAACAATAAAATAGCAAATAGACAAGAATGAGTATACAATAAAAAGTAGTAAAAAAAAATATATTTATATAAAAAGAAAAAAAAAGCCACAGGCAGCGCCGGTATCGTCGCGGTAATATGTATTGAGTGTGTTAAGTTGGCAACTGCGACGAGACGCAAAGCGAACAAACATATCTAAAACATATTTTCTTTGTCATTTTTAAACAACACACACACACAAATAACTCGCCGTTTATTAATAGGTTTTTTTTCCACACATAGATATGTAAACTACTTTTTTTTTTTTTTTGCAACATTTGCACTTGAAGTGGATTATGGCAATAACCTTGAGCGAGGCGTGTGGGGTGCAAACATACTAGTTAGCAGCAGCAGCCGCCGCCGCCAATCGAATGAGTGTGAGCGAATCAACTGCTGGAGAATGAACATGCTTTGGGTGTGTGACAGTGTTAGATCGTATGAGCGAGAGTGAGCGACCACTAAGACTAAAAACTATGCCAGTGACGTTTGAAACTGTGCGCGTCGTCGTCTGCATCTTAGTGCATTTGCCTACTCAAATGTGTTTGTCTACCTCTGAATGTGTGCGTGTATAAGTGTTCGTAATTGTGATAATACAACACAAGGCGCAACAGTTGCTGCAAAACGTTGTGCCACAAATAAGTGTAACAAATTAAATAAAAATTAGTTTTATAGCGCAAAGAAACACTCACAAAAATTATGATGTAAAAGAAAATAAAGAAACTAACTGGCAACAGAAATGGTCAGAATTATAACCAGAGAGAATTCACAATAATAAGTGTCACATTGACAAAGATAAAGACAGACAACGCTTCACAACATTTACTCTCATTCTCTTACACTCTTAGTATACGGTATACCAATCAATGAACATCGACGTCAGCCAGGTTGAGTGCACGGCGTTCGCGTCGCAGTCGACCGCAGCTGATGACCGGAAAAATTTGTGTACGAAGAGAGTAGAAAAAGAGCATGTGACGGGGAAACCGACCAAAGTAAAGGCATGAGACGTAAATGCAGCAATAAGGCGCAACAACAACGCGTGCCACTTAATGTGTGTGTGCACATATCATTTACAGCATGTTACGTTGGAAAAAACGAAACGCGACACATGGCGATGACTTTTGCCTGATTCAAATTGCAACAAATTAACAGTATTTATACCCTGTACACACACTGTGTATCAGGGTATATTAAGTTTTTTTTGCTTATTTTTCTTCTTTTTATACTCTTGCAAGAGTATATTAACTTTGTCATGAAGTTTGCAACGCAGAGAAGGAGACATCTCCGACTATATAAAGTATATATATTCTTGATCAGCACGACGAGACGAGTTCATATAGCCATGTCCGTCTGTCCGTCTGTCTGTCTGTTTCAATACCAACTGTGGGCTCAGTTTAAATGATATCGAAAAAATTTAAACGCAGAAAATTTTCTTATAATTGCAGGCAGTTTGTATGTAAAATCCAGCATGATCGGATAACTATAGCATATAGCTGCCATAGGAACGATCGGTCAAAAATGAGGTTTTTGCTCAATAAACGCCTTGTTTTTAAAGCTATCGCCTCAATTTTTTGCACAAGAACATCTTGGACGTAAATTAAAACACGCTCCAAAATTGGTGGAGATCGGATAAATATAGGATATAGCTCCCATAGGAACAATCGGTCAAAAATTCGGTTTTGGTTAGAAAAACTTTTTTGTTCTTAAATATAAACGGATAAAACTTTGCAGTTACACGTTCTTATACATCCTTGACCATATTCCAAAATTTCGTACAAATCGGACATAAGGGCGTGGCACCGCCCATATAGAGAAAAAGTTAAAAATGTGATTTCTCTGTAAGCCGACGAGATATAAGATCGCAAAATAAAGTGTACAATGATTGCTATGTATATGTTAAAAAATTAGAATATGGGCGGGGCCACGCCCCTATATCTTTATAAAAGTATATGATTCTTATTGGAAAAACTATAAAACATATTTTCCAATAAGAATACTTGAGAAAATGCTTGCAAGAGTATATAAGTTTCAGCAAAGCTGAAAATAGCTCCCTTACTGGTTTTTTATTCATTTAAAAGAAAAATATAATATTTTATTTTATATTAATTATTTTCATTTGCACAGTTGAGTACTTTTGTCATTTAACGTTATCAAATGACAACGTACTTTTATCGACATTGCCTACAAATACATATGGTATATTTTTGCCGTTCACCACAATCGCATTGATAACTGTTATCAGTTTGCGCAAATTCTTAAGGCAAAAAAAAAAAACATTATTATTTTTGCCTCAAAGTCAGTTGTTACTTGTTTTTTTATACAACCAATAAAAATTTGCCAAAAATATTCTCAAAAAGCCACGAATTGATCAAAATGCTTGTCGGCGATAAGCACGCATAACCTCTAATGGCGCCATTTCTTTTTTAAGGTTATAAACTTTCGTTTACTCTTGAACAATGAATATATTTCAAGAGTACTTGCCATAAGATAATTAAAAAAAAAAGTACTCACCCTGTGTTGTCTTCATACAGTGTACACCGCTGCGTCCGAGCTTGGCGCGCACAATACGATCTGTACCAGAGAGGTAGATGTACCTTTGGCCGGCTAATGTCACGCCGTTGCTGGTGAGCAGATCCTGTTGATCGAAACCGCTAATCAGTTTGGCCAATTCTTCCTTCGTGACCTGTAATCCAAAAAAGCAATAACAAAACATACATAAATCAATTGCAAACAAATTGAATATTAGCAATTTTTTTTCTATTTATTATCATCGTCAGTCAGTGCTAGTAAAAATGATTATAGTGTAATAAACAAATAAAAAATAAATATAAGAAATTAAGAAAATAAATAAAAATAAAAATGAGCAGCACACAAACAACCACACCCCATACAACCACCAATGTCAACACGACACACGTCCACAGAATGCTGCACGCCTTAGTCATAAATTTGCACTAAAACGTGTCACTGTATATGTGCGCGTGTGTGTGTGTGTGTAAGTTTAAGTTTTTCATTAATTTGTTGTATGCGTCATTATATATAATATATTCAAGCCGCATGACCAGCGTGTGTGTCCCTCAGCCTGTCTGTCTGGATGTCTCCCTGTCTGTTTTGTATTTTATACATTTCTCGATGTTTATTGCATTGATGAGCCCCTGACTTTGCACAACTAAAGAAACTCATTCCTTTGTTTAATACAAAGTCGCACAAAAAAGGCACACCCACCACCACCACCATCATTAGCACAACCAACAACAACACTGTCGAAGAGTCCTTCGACCCGTTGTTGCTTAAGCGCCATGTTGTTGCTGCTGCCATATTGCCAACTCATTAATAAACGCGCAGACCGGCAACATAACACAACGCAACGCATGCCGGCCAGTTTTAAATAATTGCCTCAACTGAACCTCAACTTTAAGCAGGAGTAGGTTGCCACAGGACGTGGGCGGGTTTCGTATGCATGTATGTGCTGTATAGTTGTTGTTCTTCGTGCTGTGCTGATAAAGGATGCCAAACACACAAATACACACACATAAATATATACATGGGGTGCGCGCTTTCGAATAAAGTTGATGAGTAAAAGAGAAAGAGAGAGTGAGTAAGCGAATGTAAAATCACTCAAAGACAGACAAGAACACTCAAATGTGCGAATATAACTCAAACAAAAAGCCGGTTTTCTTTTTTAGTTACTAATAATTGTTAGTTATGTGAAAGTTCGAGAACTGCGCAGTAAGTTGTAAATTATTATTGAATAATTGCCTCATATTATGTAAACGATAAATAATGTTAACATAATTACAACAATTAAAATAATTTCAATGTATATGTTTTCTTTTTTTTAATAAAACGCATTCGCTGCAGCAACGAGAATATTCAACAAAAAATGTGTGTGAGAGAGAGAACGATGCAAAAGTTGGTAGTGTTATTGGCAATATGTTTGACAGAGCAAAGAAGACTGACGAAGAAACGAGCAGAGCAGCCATAACTGATGATAAAAGAGCAACATAAAACGTAAAGTATACACAATGCCGGTTGTATCGGCAAACTCACATACACGCGCGTACAAGCAGACACAAACACTAACATAGATACAAAATCCAACATGCTTGTTTGCGTGTGCATGAATTCGCAAGAAATACAAAGATAAAACGTAATGCGCAAAAGGAAAAAAAAGACGTTATTGATAAGCGACGACAGCGAAAACTGCGGCAGCAACAACAACAACCATAATAATGTCGACGTCGGCGACATCCACGACGATAAAGACAACCACAAAAACGACAAGAACAAGAATTTTAACTTAATCCAAATAATAGTATTCAACACTACCAACAACAACAAACAGCTTTCATACGATGCAAGAAATTGCAGAGACAAAGAGAGAGAGAGAGAGACAGAGAGAGTTAAACCAAAAAAGCAGATCAGTGAATGACATTTAATGGCAAGAAGAAGCAGTTGATGTGTGCTGGCTAAGTGGGAAAGTAAAAATTTACCAATCTGAGTTTTGATGAATCATTAAACAATTTTTGTTTTTTTTTTTTTACGAAAAATAACAGCAAAGACGGAGATAGCAATACGATACAGCAGGCAGATACTGAAGACGTCTACACATCAACACACACAAATACAAATTGAAAGTGATATTTTTTGCCACGCGTGGCGAATCGCAATATTTTCTGCCAGTAAGAAGAAGAGTGGTAATAGCGAAGCAATCACGATAAAACGCGGCAAACTTTTACCAAAAACTGTTAAAAGAAACTAATAATATTTTTTTTTTATTGTGAAAATAACCTTGTCAATAAAACAGTTGTAAAAAAATATCCAATTTTTTTTATTTTTCAGACAAACCGCTTAATCCATGATGAACATTTGTGCAAGGTCATCATTGGTCGAATTCATTGAAAATTGCATAGAAACTGCTGAGCAGGAAAAACAAGTTGCCAAACATTTGGCGACAACTTTGGTTATTATGGATTTTTTCTTTTGGCTTTTGAAAGTCTTGAGCTAAAAATAAAACTATGTCTTTGAAATAAAGTTGGATTTAAATAAACAAAGTTGAAGTTGTTTTATTGATTTTACGATTTGAGAAACTGTCTTTTTTGGCGATGTTTAATCAACTCATTAAATTGTATTGTTTAAGTACATTTTCTTTTTTAATTGCCGCCTAATTGCAAACGTACGGTAATGCGAAAAAGTAAACACGAAAAGTCAAAATACAAAAACCACACGCATGTACATAAATAGAAAAGCCGGTGGACAACTTTTATACTTTCTAAAGTTGTTAGCAGCCTGGCCCCAGGGATTTTCTCTGAAAAATTTATGTATTCGAAATATTAAAATAAACTGTAAAATTCTATAAGTAGTAAAAAAGCTGATGGTATCACCACCAAGACTTTGTAAGGATGAAAAATCCAAATAAGCATTATTTACCGATAAACATAACCTTAAAACCAATTTATAGGCAAACCATACACACAAACAAATGACACTCAATAAAACTTAGGCAACGACAACAGAAATGGATTAAGAAAAGTCATTTATTTTTGCTGCTGCTGTTGTTGGTGTCGAATGCGCGCATATGTTGAAAATGTGTTCCACAGCAGGCCATGCCCGACCGGCAAATGCGACAAAGCCAAATAACAACTCAGTGGGGGGTAGTACAGATTCTTAGTGTGGAATCAAGTTGAATTATTTTTTTTTTTGAACAAAATGACAAAGCAAAATGTCAAGCAACCAAAGAAGGGCGCGGCGATCTGAAATTTAACGTGCTCTCTCTATCTCTCTCTCTCTCTGTCTTGTACTCTTCACATACATTTTACATGTGCGCCACAATGCATACGAAAACAGCAATCTCCTGCCTGCTTGCACTCATCTGCGTCGCCCTCATTCTTTTTAACATACATATTTAGTTCTACACACGTTTAAAGCACGGTGTCAGCCAATGCCACGAATGGCTGGCAGCAAATGTTCCTGTCAGGACGTTATTCAGAGTCAGCAGCTAGCAACTGATTCAACGCGTCCACCAGTCCCACCGTATCAGAAAGAATGCGCGTGCACAGCGCACCATGCATACGAAAGGAAGTGTACAAAGGCGAAAAGAAGTCAAAGTGTAGATTAATAAAACGACAACAACAACAATAAATGCGAAAACGTGGCGCGCATACAAACCAAAAAGAAAACATAAATAAGACATAGAGAGAGCAAAAGGAAGAGAAGAACAGTATTGACAAGAAAAAAACCATAAGATAAGAAAATAAAAAAAAAAAAAAAACATAAACTTGTGCAAAGGAAATGCACGCGATAAAAATATTTAAAATGCATTGAAAAAAATTAAATTTTATAATTTTTTTATATTTGTGCATTTGATTTTAACGGAAGACGACAAAAAGATGTGTAGGCAGGCAACAAAGAAATATATGTAAAAGGCCAAGCCAAGCAAAAAAAAAAACAAAAAACGTTTGCAAACAAAGAGACCGGTTAGCATAAGAAAAGAGAGACAGAGAGAGAGCGACAAAGTTATTTTAAAGGAAATATGCGCTCTCAACAAACAATTTGAAAGGTTTGAGGCGAGCGCAGAAGAGTAGGAGATCAACGCTCAACACACCATTGAGAGACTTTGCGCGTTATTTGAGCGTAAAATTGAGTCGTTTGTAAAACGCATAATTTTTGGAGTTAGGTAAGAAGAATTTGACAGTTGCCATTGAGATTTTAAGAATTTATTAGCTGAATAATACAAAGCATAGCACCAGATACTTTTCCCATGATTCATTCAACAGAGAAGCTGATAATCATCATAAACCAATTCCACGAACCTTCATGAAACAAAACTTTGATAAAAAAAAAAGTGTGATTAAACGTATTGAAGCTTAGTCAGCGCAAAGCTGTTTCTTCCAGAAAATTCATTTAAAAACACATGTCGGTCACATCATTCAATCTTCAATTACGTTAACTAATTCGACGTTATACAACACTTGTCTAAACGCCTCATCAGTGGAATGGTGCCCCGCAACAAATAATTAGCTCAGCTCAGTCGAAAAACTGCAACTCATATGTGACATAATAAAATATCAACAGACACAAACAAAAACGCATTTTCAGAAGACAACCAAAAGTAAAAGTACAACAGACGACAAAAAAAGAACATCAACAACAAATGTTGTTAGTAATAAGGCCATTATTATTTACCGAATACTTGCTGCTTCGAATAATAAAAATTCATATAAATATTTGATGACTAATGATGGCAGCGGCGGTGACAAGTATGAGACGAATATTGCTACCGTATGTAGTGAGTAAATGAATGAGTGAGTGAGCGAGCGAGCAAGTAACAACCATGAATCATCATGTTTAATAATAAAAACCGAACACTAATTTTCTTGATTGTTAGAAAACAAAAACAAAGAATTTGACTTAGTTTGTTAGTCACATCATAGACACGCATCAAAAAACTCAAACAAATCACAGATGCTGAGGGTCTGGGAAAGAGGAAGCAGAAGCATTGAGGAACTTTGCGCATTTGACAGGTGCTGATAAGCTTTGAAAGTGAATTTAGTGGCGCTGAGAAAAAACAAAATTACACGGCATCATTAGTGGTTCAATGACACTGCGTGTGTGAATGATAGTGTTGACGATACGATTTTAGACTCAACTGACCTAATTTGGCATATAGAATAGAATTTAAACAGGCATAGAAATTATGCTTTTAAGAGAAAGAGTAAAATTTATTGTTATTGATCATTTCATGAGAATCATTATAGAAATAGAATACGAATAAGGTACTTTTTGAATCGAAGTAAATGCAAATGTTTGAACACAATGGCTTCTAATCCGCCATTAACCAAATGATTTGTCCTCACGCCCTGGATTTGTCGCACGCTCTCTAAAATGAACACAACGCTCACTGCTACAACTAAATCTCGCTCTCGCTTCCTCTCTGTCCTTTATCAATTGTCGTAACGATAAGGCGCTTGCAGTGGGTGGTGCAACACAAAACAAAATGGGGGTGGGAGTTTTATCAGAGTCTCAGCGACTACTGTGGTTGCTGCTGAGGCACTTTTATTGGTGGTGGGATTTCGTGGAATGAGTCAGTATATATACTCCTTTTTTATGTACATATAACTATATATATATTTATATTGGTATATATGTGAGGCAAGCAGCCGTTATCGCTGTGTGTATGTGTGTATATATGCTAGACATTCAATGTCCGTCTGTGCTTTTTGTTCTCGTATTCGTACTTGGTTGTTGTTGGTCACACCCTTGAACTTGCGCGAAAATCGGTACAAAATTGGCGGCGACAACATTTTGAAGGACAAAGATTTGGAAATATATTTTTTTTTGTTTCTAAAGCTCTTCCTTTGTTAATATGCCTACGCTTAGATACTAGGCCAGATGACGAATTTTACTTTTCCATTTTTATTTTCAACACTTACCTCGAAGCCTTTGGACTGAGCCCAAATGTTGCCGTCGTGTCCGGCAATGCAAGCTTTGGTAACGCACTGCGAGGCCAAAAGTTGGTTATCGACATAATCTTGCCAGCTCATAATGTGTAATTTGTTGTTGTGGCTGTGATGAAGTTGCTAAGAAAGAAGACGAGGAAAGCCGACGACGAAGAATTTAGTCCGGTTTTGTTGGATTTTATTCCGGTTGAAGTGTTGTTGTTGGTTTTATTCGTTTCGCACACACGCCAAAAATGTGTGTTGCAGACAAAGAAAACGAGAACGAGTGCGGCGACGTATACGTGTTAAACTTTTTTACTTTTTGATATATTGTTTTAGCAAACTTTAATCCGTGTTAAACTTTTTTATTAAAACTGCAATGAGATAATGAATGTGAAAATATAAGTAAATGCCAAGTTCTTCATTTAGTTTGCAAGAAAAAAACACACAAATTAACTCGAAACAACGCAGCAAAGAGGGAGAGAGAAATAATTTTGCTGAAGTTGCAATTGCACAAACCAGATTTATTTCAACAAGTTAATTTTGTTTTTTTTTTAATCTTATTTTGCGATTAGTTACTTTTTTTTTAAATTTGACTACTTCGTTTTTAACTGAATTTTTAACTATAACCGAACAGTGAGAACGACGTCAGCGATATAAGATTCGACGTCTACACAAATTGGTTGCACAAAAGAGAATGACGTATTTTTTCTTTATCTCCTTTTTGCTGCTGTTTTAACAACGCTCTCCTTTTAAATCGTTTACAAAATAACGTATGTTCCAACGCGAAACACCCTTTACATTTGTCAAATCAATATTTTAGTTTTCTTTTCTTTACTTGGAACGTTGTCATAAGAAGCAGAAAGTCTCATATTCCACTCACTGTTTCTATCTCTCTTTTCAGCTTATCTTCTTCTTTTTTACAAAACAAAAGAGTTTCACTCAAATTACCAACTACACTCAACGATTTGGAGAATGAAAGGGACAAAATGCTATGTCTACGCAGCACCACTTGAGTTTATCGTTAGCTTGTATTGTGCATGAGTGAGTGAGAGAAGTTGATGAGTCAACGCGCTGATATACATATACACACATATAATATGCGGCGAAAAGATATATACATATATGCACAAGTCGGCCTTTTGTACGCCGGTCGTTCGTCATATATTAAAAATAGATTGAAATTTATCCTTTTTAGTGACTTATTTCAGAGAAAACCCCGTAGTCTAACCTTGCTGTATCAATAAATAAACTTCTAAGCACAGTTGAATCATTTCATGAAGCTGCAAAATATTTTAATATACTTTTCCACTCACTGCGTTCAAAATCCGTTTGTTAATTATCGCAACACCAGCAACCGAACCGACAACCTCGAGCGACGAAAATACAGTGTTTTTTTTATTCATCGATGGCACTATCGAGGTATCGCTGAGCCACTATCGATAGTATTTTGTCACTATCGATGGTGTTGGGCAATTTTGACATCATTTACATTAGCATATTATGGTGAGTTGAGACTCAATTTTCGTAAAGTTTAAGTTAACAAAAACAGATTAACAGATTTTTTCGCAGCTTCAATTGGTTGAGAAACGCAAACGGGCCATTTGACACAAAAGTGTCGGCAGAGTGTCGGCAGAAGTGGAAGCGATCGCGGGTAGGTGAAATATCGCAGGCGGCAGCACCGCACATACGCTTATTCAATACCCCTGTGCCGTGTCACGAAAAATGACACGAATCGTCTCTCGCTCTCAATTGAGCGTACATCATCTCTTGCTCGCAATCTGATTTTCACCGCGTTGTTTGACTTATGTTATCATATAGAACCCCGACACTTGAACGATTATGCGATTATGAGAGAAAGTGAGTGAGTGTGTGAGTATATAATAATAACTGACAAAAAATTTAAAAAGATTTTGGGTCGTTCCGTGGCTCCCGCGGAATATTGTTTTTTACGTAAAAGTCTCACGACGTAGATCTGTCTAATTACCGTTCAGCGTAAATTTTTTTTTATGCATTTTTCAATTGTTTAGACGAATCCAATTTAGAAAAATTAAATAATTCGGGTTTTTTTATTTAGCTCACTCACTCTGATAATCACATAATCATCGTTCATGTGACGCGGTTCTATATGAAAACATAAGGCAAACAACGCGGTAAAATTTAGATTGAGAGCAAGAGATGATGTTCGCTCAATTGAGAGCGAGAGAGAATTCGTGTCACTGTTGTGTCACGGACACATTTGACTATTGATAAAGCGCATGTTGCGCTACCTCCGCACGCGATTTCAGCCACATCACAAATCGGGAACGTTTTCCGACCCTGGTTTCATTTTTCTTCTTCTTTCACTTCTACCGACACTCTGCCGACGTCGGGGACACTTTTGTGTCAATTGGCCCGTTTGCGTTTCTCACCCAATTGCTGGTGTACCCCCTCATGACTTCCTAAATTTTCAAGCGAACATGCGGCACTTGAATTCAATTATCGAATTAACAGCGCTGTAAAAGATCAGGTCTCACAATTCCTCTCTTTAGCCCTGTTAAAATTCTGTTGCTCTCGAGTGAACTTTGCAACGTTGCCATATGTTTTTTGCGTTTTTATTACAAAAAAAATCGTCTGGCCGTAAATTAATGTATGGCCCGTCACCGAGTTGGGCGTGAACACCTTTATTATAATAATAACAAAGTTTAAAAAAAATGGCATTGATCTTTTACGCCAATTTGTCTCGTTTGCGTTTCTCGTCGCAGAATTATTTTTGCCAATTATTCTGAAGCCATAATGGATGTAATTTTGCTAGTTAGTTAAGTAAAAATGGCTAATGTAAAAAAAATAAGAGCAACAAAAAAGCTCATTACAAATATTTCCAATTAAAAATACACGGATAAAGTCGTAAAAATTCGTAAAACAATACACAATTTGCACTGTACGGTGACTTCACAACACTGCGTCGTTTCATGAAACTACACTGCAGTATTGGCTTAGCGTATGTCGCCATGCATTCGCTCGGGATTTGTGCTGATCCTTCATTCTGTCTTTGACTCGGTTGCAGCTATTAATGGTTAACATGCTGTTAAAAAAATATTACATAAAATATTATCAAAGAGTAATAATTACATAGAGTTGAAAATCATAGAGTAATTACATATAGAGTGGAAAATGAACTCCTTTCGCGTTTTGCGTGTCTTTCATGCACAGTTACGGTCCGCATCACGGTTTGAGTTCGATCCTTTTTCAGCGACTAAGTAGCGTATATTGTTAGGAATTGTATGTATACATACTAATTTCCATAGAAAAACCAAAAACCCACGGCATTTGTATCATTCTTATGTATACATACAATTCCTAACAACATACGCCACGCTACATAGTCGCTGAATAAACAATGGAACTCAAACCGTTTTGCGGTTCGTTCCTGTGTATGACTCGCAAATCGCGAAGAGTTTATTTTCGATTCCATGTAATTATTACTCTTTGATAATATTTTATATAATATTACTACGAACTACGACTACATCCGTGCAATTTTCTTAATTTTTTGTGTATTTTATTTGAAAAAGAGAAAACTAGAGAGTAAGAGAGGAATTTTCCCAACTACGAACAGGACGTTTCCAAAGAGCCTGACAATTCACTCAGAGAGAAGAAAAAAAATGTAGCCAAGTTGTCGTTCGAAATTTGATTACATTTTGTCCTTGTTTGTTTTTGTTCGCGAGGCGACGGTTATAAAATAGATCTAGATATAATTCAGTATGTTCGGTTGAAATGTCATGCGCCATTAGTCATTTCAATGTCAATGACGTTAAAGTGTCACACTCGGCGCGGAAGGAGAAACGGAGTGACATCAATAGCAAATAATGAGTGCGCACTTGTCTACAGCAAATACACCGTGACATAGGTGAAAATAGCTATCAATGAAAACCGAATTAGAAACTGTCAAGGTTAAAGCAGTTTTACGTTCATCATTCCTTCAGCCAACTTTAGATTTCTACTGAAAAAAAATAATATTTATTAGCCCAAAATCAAGGGGAATCACTCGGTCCTGATAAGTAAAACTAGAAACAGACGGCGAACATGTGCAACGAACATGCTCATGTTGTTGCTGACGAGCTGCTTTTGAAAAGTTCAAAAATTTTCAAAATCGGGGTGCTAGTTGCGTAGAATCAATGTGCACCGAAAAACATTTCGTGGCGGAGCGATTTTCTTTTTTTTTTAATAATTCCGTAGCTAGGCGCAAAAGCTGAATATACATGTCCAAGTCAATTAGGAGAAAGTCTTGAATATCCTCCAATGAAGTTTCAATTCTTACAAATAGCATGTTTAGGTCTTTATATACATATATACAGTCATGGACAGAGAAATAGCACACTTTTTTCTTAGCACATAAAGTGCTCACAATTTTAAGATTTAAACTAATTGAAACCATTTCTTTTGCAAAAGTGTTTTATTTTATATGAGTATTAACAAAAAATCACGATACTGTATACGATTTAATATTAATTCGTTTATGAAATCGATAAAACCTTGAGAAGGCACTTTTTGGGCTGGACATGTAAATAGCACACTTTCTATTTATTGCAAATTAATGGTAGGTTTTTGTTAATTAGCAACAAAAATTGATTTTCTTTTCAGTTCCACCCATTTTGAGAGGTAAAATATGTATAAGACCCCACTTCTTACGTGAAAAAAGACATTTTTACCAAAATGGTAAAAAGCAGTCGAAAAATGCACAAAGAATAATCTTTTTTTAAAGGACGATGGTCAAAACATCTTCACACACATTAGATCTTATGTAAATATGCGTGAAAGAAAGAGAACTCGATCAACGCCGTCAAAAAGAAAATAATTTGCATGAGAACGGGTAGGGTCTGAAAAAAGATGCTTCACTCTTCAAATCCTACCGACCAATAAAATCAAAAAGTGGTGGGGAAAATGGCGTGAATGGATCAAGTAATAGTGTACGAAGATGCCTGAGTGAAAAAATGTTGCTTAGGTTGAAAATAGAAGAATCCCTCATGACTAGAAATTTAGACCCCTCCCCCCCTCATGGTGAGATTCAGATTTTGCTAAAAATTTTATAAAAAAATTTAATTTTTTTTTTTTTTTGCTTAAATTAAAAAAAAAAAAAATGGTAAACATAAACCCAACCAGCGATTCCAAAATCCAAATCTGCTTCTTTTCTTGTTTTGCGACGCAGATTGGTCATTCAGAAAGAGTTGCGTCTTCCATTGACACAGTGGCGCCAACAACTGTCAAACTTTGGACAAGGTGGCGCGTTTCGTGATGAACAATTTCAATTTTGAAATGGCCTATAACCACCAATATTTCAAGCGAACATTGAGCAGCGAACAGTTTCTGTCTTTTTCGTGCTTCTTCTTCAATAAAGACACGGAATTTCGTTACTTTTGAAGCCACTTCAGTTTCTACCCGTTTGATAAGTCGACTATTCTGCTTCTTACTTTTGTTCGTGACGCAAGTGCGCCATTTTGATACATTTGTATCTTCCACTGACACAGTGTCGCCGACAACTGTCAAATTCGACCAAGATGGAGCCTTTTCGCTTGGTTTTAGCAAATCAGAATCAGCACGTGTATAAAAAGTGCCAAATAATTTTCAAAAAATGTTAGTATTTAACTCGATTTAAACAAAAAAAACTGTTCGAAACGATAACTGAGCAAATTCTACGTATTCAAGCATAAATTTTAAGCAAGTTGAAGTGATAAAAAATGTAAAAAGTTACAATTGAAATTCTTTGCGTTAACAAACAAAAAAACGCGTGAAAAATACTAAGAAAAAAAATTATATATTTTAATGGCAAAAGACACGAGAAAATAACTATGTGTGTGTGTGTGAGCAGTTGTGACGAAGGCGGCATATTAACGTGTGTGTGCGTGCAAGAGAGAGCAATTGAGAGCGGCACTTTGCATATGTGTTGCTGGAATAGTGAGCGATTATAAAATTTAGACGAATAAAAAATTGGATATGGGTGTTGAGAGAGAGTGAGAGCAAAAAAGAGCGTGGTTGGCAATACAATTGAAAAAAATAATTTTAACTCACTTGTTAAAATAAATAATTCTGCCTTGGTTTGGAGCAGATTTAGAACAAGGGCACAAATAGACGGAAGGCTTTGTGTATATTACAAACGAAAAAAAGTGCAAAGTTCAGTGACTTTGAAAATCAAAACCGAAGTAAGCACTCTATAAGGCGCAATAAACAACAAATACAATGAGAGGGGTTGAATTCATTTTGAATAGGAAACACATAAAAGATGCTGTTTGCAAAAATAAAATATGCGCTCATCGTCGTGCATTTTTTAGTCATCTGCTTTTGTTTGACCGCCCCAACCCTCGTGTCCAGCAACAGACAACCACTGTGTACTCTCTCGCTCCTTTCTTACGCTCCACACACGCTATTTCTCGTGTGCTCCTCTCTGTGACGTGATCTCTTGCCGCCGCGCCCACCCACCTTCCGGCTTGTACAAGCGCTTTGGCTTTGACTCATTTGTACTTCATTGTCACTACTCGCGCGTTTTACTTTTTTTTTGTTGTTGTTAACGTAGTGTGTTATTCTGCTTATTTCCCTAATCTTTGAGTCATGGCAATCTCAGTGTTGCTGTTGCTATGATAACGCTTTCAGTTTTCAATGAAATTCGTTGCGGCTTGATTGAAAGCGTATTAAATGAAAATAGAGTGATACAGGGTGATTTTTTTGGTACATAAGTGCGCTGTGATACATAAGCGGCTTCTTGTTGTTGCTTATATCGTATATAAGCGGCTAGCGCGCGCAGGCTAAACACGCCTTGAAATTGTTATAATACACTTTTCTGCTTTTAGGTAGTAGAAATCATGTGTTTTAGTACACTTTTTCGTAGTTTGTCTTTCATGTAAAATGCAACACTGCACTTTCATACTCACTAACCAGTGGAGAGAGTGAGAGCACCACATCGACATTTTCTCTCTGCAATATAATGCGCTCTTTCGCACTTATGCTGTTGTATATACCAGGCCATATAACCGCTCTCTTTTACGCTAATAGTCGTTCTAACAACGCTTTGACATTCACGTATGGTATACGCTTCAAAGTCAGCGCACTCACATCTGCAGGCTTTTTTCAACATTTCATTTACGTGAAACAAGCGAAAAAGTGCACATCAAAAAAAATAGCGAAAGCAGCACTCATTTTTTTGTCTTCAGCAGTATATTCTCAACTATATTAAACGCCGTTGTGTGTGTTTGTGCACAGAAAATTCTTCAGCAGCAGAGGAAAATTTCATATCGAATAAAAATTTGATTGTTGCACAAAAAAAAAAATCAAGACTTACTAAGCAACCGGCGCGAAAATCGCCGCAATTCTCAATAAATATTATTTAAATAGTCAATTTTTTATTGTTGATAATGTACGTACCAAAAAATAGTCAAATATGTGATTCCACTTCGGTTCACCATAACCAAAAAAAAAAAAAAATAAATCGAAAAAGGAAATATAATATATATGTATATCTATTTTTTTTTTTTTTTTTGCGGCTTACTCACTCTCTTATTCTTAACGCCTTTTGCAGGGATGATCGAAGTGACATTGCGCATGAAGGACCCGCCGGTATGGACCCCGAGGGTGTCATCGAATCGACCTGGCATGAGGTTTACGATAACTTCGATGATATGAATCTGCGTGAGGAACTTTTGCGCGGCATCTATGGTTATGGTTTCGAGAAGCCATCCGCCATTCAGCAACGCGCCATCATTCCGTGTGTTAAGGGACGCGATGTCATTGCTCAGGCGCAATCAGGTAAGCATTTCAATAATCTTGTAATATTTCGCATTATTATGTAGAATGTGTCTCATATTGCATATTAAAATATGCTATAATAAAGTTGTGAAGTTAGTTTAGTGAGGAGTCGTCAGATCAAATTCCTGAGCGCGCATGTGTGACTCAGCCAGCTGCTACAGCTATTGTTTCATCCGTCTTCTTCCGCTTTCCCTTACATTCGAAAAGCGGTTCATCATGCTGCGAGCAAGTTTTGCGCTTGCGCGCCACATTTTTCTTTCTTTTATTTTGCAGCTTAGACATTCTTCAGCTTAAGATTCTCGCATATTCTCCCTTCTACTACTGCTGTTGAAATTCATTCATTTATTCTGGTCGTAGTTACTCATTTACTTTATTGTATTTTCTTTTGCTCTTATTTTTCGCTTGATTACGAATTCTGTACAAAAAGTGACCTCGTTTCCTTAACACATTTTGCAATTTTGGTCACCGTAGTTAAAATAATAAATACGCTATGGTCTCAAGAATATTTAACCCAGTTGAGGTTATAAAGTTCTGAACCTATATATTGTTTTCTATATTGTTTATATGCAGACATAAATAATATATGAAGTTTTAGCTTTTGATTTTTGTGGTATAAAAAAACTTTACTGGGATTTACGCGACACATTAAAAAAAATATATTAGTATATTTGCTAACATGTCCAAATTATTGAAAAATGTCTGGTCTTGTTTTCCCATTAGGTACTGGCAAAACTGCCACGTTCTCGATTGCTATCCTTCAGCAGATCGATATGAATATACGCGATTGCCAGGCATTGATACTTGCGCCCACTCGCGAGTTGGCCACGCAAATCCAACGCGTTGTTATGGCCCTTGGCGAGTACATGAAGGTGCACTCGCATGCCTGCATCGGTGGCACAAACGTGCGTGAGGATGCCCGTAATCTGGAATCGGGTTGTCATGTCGTTGTTGGTACGCCTGGTCGCGTCCACGATATGATTAATCGTAAGGTGTTGCGTACTCAGAACATTAAGTTGTTCGTCTTGGATGAAGCCGATGAGATGTTATCGCGCGGTTTCAAGGATCAAATCCAGGATGTCTTCAAGATGCTTCCACCAGACGTACAAGTGATTTTGTTGTCTGCGACAATGCCACCAGACGTACTTGATGTGAGCCGTTGTTTCATGCGTGATCCCGTTAGCATTTTGGTCAAAAAGGAAGAGCTGACGCTGGAAGGTATCAAGCAGTTCTATGTCAATGTCAAACAGGAGAACTGGAAATTAGGCACATTGTGCGATTTGTACGATACGCTGTCCATCACCCAATCGGTGATATTCTGCAACACCAGACGTAAGGTAAGATTGTTGTGTGTCTGTTGTAGAATATTGGATTTTTTGAATCAAATAAATGAAAATATTGGGTCTTAATTTCATAATGGTCTTTTTTGCAGGTCGACCAGCTCACTCAGGAGATGACCAACCACAACTTCACCGTTTCAGCCATGCACGGTGATATGGAGCAGCGTGATCGTGAGGTGATCATGAAACAATTCCGTTCGGGCTCGTCCCGTGTGTTGATTACAACTGATTTGTTGGCGCGTGGCATTGACGTGCAGCAGGTGTCGCTGGTCATTAACTATGATCTGCCATCTAATAGAGAAAACTACATTCATAGGTATGTAGAATTTGGACTATCTGTTTGATGCAGTTTATTAACGGTCAATTAATGCGGTATTATTATTTTATTCACTTATAGAATCGGTCGTGGCGGTCGTTTTGGTCGCAAGGGTGTCGCTATTAACTTTATTACTGATGAAGATCGACGAATCCTTAAGGATATTGAACAATTCTATCATACTACAATTGAGGAAATGCCTGCTAATATTGCCGATTTGATTTAAATTCAACATCATCTATAAGCAGCAACCACAAAATAAAAATAAAAAAGAAAAGAAATTTAACCGCAAGTTCGAAAAGTAAAAAATTTCTCTTTAGAAAAGAACATCAACAGAAAAAGGCGATCGTGAAAGGAAATTTCAGTTAATTAAAAGCTGTGACCAGCAACAACAACAAACATCTGTGTGTGCGTCAAAATACTAACAACCAGCAAGAATATAATTTTTAATATATATATAAATAATATATGCTAAAACAACCACAACAAAACATTCAATTTTTTGCAGTAATAATACCAACATCATATATACATCGTATATATGTTATATATAGAAAAAAAAAAAGGAAACAGGAGAAAACATACCAACAACTACAAAAAAGAGAAAAACATTGTTTTAGCTTTTTCTAGAACTATTGATTAAAATATATATATATAAAAAAGAAAATACAAAAAATTATACGATTTATGTTTAATAATATCAGAGAGCGCGAATCAGTTTTTCTATACGAGAGCGTAAGGTCACTCACACTCTTACAACACTAGTTCACCGTGCTATACAACACTTGGATCGCTATAGCGTCCACCTGCCATCACTTCCCGTCTCCAGACACTTCTGCTTCTACCAATTTTGTTTTTATTAAAACACGCGCACAAGTTAAAATTACTTTTCTTAAAAATGATCATCGAAACTCTATTTACCCAATTTTTACACGCTGAATGCTATTATATACATAAAATTAATTTAAAGCAATGCGCGCAGCAACTAAATGCATTAAATTACAACATTAACATTATTATAACGAATGTATGTAAACGCTTTATTGATTTATTTGTAATCATTATTTTATTTTATAAACAATTACAAATTTTATTAATACTGATGATTATAATGATGATAAAGCGTAATAATGTATTATTAAAGATCAAGACAAATGAAGAAGTTGTAAACAAAAAACAAAAGAATCATGTGGAAACTTAATTTTCACATCCGTTTTTATTCACGTCATGAACAAGTACTTTGAGTTCTCGAAAAGCAATTCTTCGCAGGTAAGACAATATTCCCAAATTAAATTTTCGCAGAACTACCCTCTTGCGTTAACAATGGCAGAGAACCTTTTATTTGAGCGCACGTCGAGTTTTCTTTGTTTTCTGGATTAGGGTTGCTTGATGTGTACTTATTTTCCTCTCACATTTCTGGGAAAGTTCGCTTAATTACTGCAACAGCTGTGATGCAACATAGGATGCAGATGTACATATTATGTTTTTCTAATGGTTATCTGGCATTAGGTAAAATGTTTGAACGTACAGTAGCTCTCAGCTTAAAAGAACCACTTCCATTGTTGAAATTTGGATGGGCGTAACTTCTGAACCAAAAAACAAATCTAAATATTATAAACCCAGATTCTTAGATTGAAGCGTCAGCTTGTGCAATATTAACTGTTTAATATAAAAAAATATACGTTCCAACCAACTAAAACAGATGTCTTAGGCGTGGAAGTTATTTGAAACTATATTTCGCAAATGCGAAACACTAAATTTACCAATTTTCGTCATGAATTTGTTAAAAAAAAACATTCAGAAATCAGTATTATTTATGATTCATTCATCATCGTCGTCGCATATTTGATTGCGGTCGTAACGGTTTTAGCAATAGCTACCTGTGCCAAAAACGGCACTGTATGCAGTCATATTTATCAGCACTAAATTCCAATTCGAAAGCAGAAACACTCTTTTACGAAAATAGTCAACACTGGATCGATTGTAAGCAGTTGTGTGTTCAACACACTGTGTGCGTGCATGACATATCTTATTGGAGTGTGGGCAAGTCGGCTAGTGTGTCGCGTGAAAAAAAAGTTGGAAAAGTCGGCTAGGTCGAGTTGATCAATATTAAACAACAAGTAGAAAATGTCGGACAATCCCTTGTGAAAAAAATCGGGAAGTACAAACAATTATAATATATTATCAAACAGCAATAAAACAACGGTAACAAAATGGGACAAAAAGTCTCGCGCAGTGACTTTGAATGGGTTTACACGGAAGAGCCGCATGCCTCACGCCGCAAAATAATACTCGAGAAATACCCGCAAATTAAGAAGCTCTTCGGCTGTGATCCAAACTTCAAATGGATTGCCGGGGCCATGGTGCTCACCCAAATATTGGCGCTTTTTATTGTCAAGGATATGTCATGGCCAATGCTATTGGTGGCCGCTTACTGTTTCGGTGGCATAATCAATCATTCACTTATGTTGGCTGTCCATGAGATTTCGCATAATTTGGCTTTTGGACACAATCGACCGATGCATAATCGTGTGCTGGGTTTCTTTTGCAATCTGCCAATTGGTTTACCTATGTCGATATCATTTCGAAAATATCATCTTGAGCATCACCGGTGAGTGTTAGAATTATATAGTAATTGTTGAGAAAGGGGGTTCAGAAAGATTGAGTGTGTGAGTGAATGACGTGTTTACCGCGCGCGCCTGTTTCTACTGTCGTACGAGCTTGATATGTATGTGAAATACGCGTTGATTGTCGAGTTGCGCTCGGCATGCCAATTGGGCGTAGTCATGTGAGAATATGTGTTGATTTTATATGATTTCCTAAGTTTAAAATCGGCCGGCAACGTACACGTTGCGCTACACCGATGTTTCCGCCAGCATTTCTGTTCATAAATCAAGCCGGCTTATCGTATTTGTTTTCATATAAAAGTAAGTTTTAAATGATTCATAAGTTTTGATAGAGCGCTTGTTGTGCTCTTTTTGGAAATTGTATTGTCAGAGTCATTAGTAATTGAGCAAAATTATCTAATCAGTTAATGACATGTTGCATGCAATTCACGTTGCATGTGAGGACTTCATCCGTGATTCTAATCGAAAACGAAATTGTTTATTATTTAAAATTGTTTGTACATGAATACTTATTTTGGTGTCGGTTTGTTATTTTGCACACAAATAGAGCATGCAAGTTCCTTAAGTCGTTATAATCATTTAACGGTTATTGCAGTTATTCTGATTAGATAAAGAATATCTGGTGCCTTACGCAAAATGTCCAAACAGACTATTTATAATTCCAACTAAAGTCTGCATATTTGACGCACAAATTTAGTCACGTACGAAAACTTCGATTTGGTATAACTATCAACTTATCGATTAGAAGATTCTAAAGAGATTGTACTGTTAGTCACGCTGTAGAAAAATTGGATCTTAAGAAAACAATTAATTCTTATAACTTTCTTTTTGAACACTTTCGTTGACTTTTTGAATGGTGTTAGATTAATTATTTAAGAGACGAAACACTACAAAATTTTTTATGAAGCGCCTTTGAGCAGAGTATTAGTTTTGTCAAGCATACTCGGAATCTTTTATGAACTTAGATTTTTTTTTAAATACTCGGACAAAGGCTCTAATTTTTTTTTTGTTTTCAATTCTCTAATGAGTTTTAATATATTCAGCAAATGAAGATTCTTCAACTCAAATAGCTTTTTAAGCCAATTATGATAAACAAGTAAATTTTCCTTAAATTTGCTTATCTAAATTAAAATGAACTACCATAGAATTTTATTGATTGTTGACATTTACAACTCAAAATAATACCCTACGACAAGCTGTACTAACACATTTGTAACAATTTAAATTTTTTCACACAATTTGTTATTCATAGATTCATTGCAAAATAAAAATATACAAATGTGTGTTTTTGTTGAAGATAGTAAACAACAAATTGATGAATGTTTTCTGTTGACTCAATGCCATGCCGCTCACTCCTACAGACTTAACGGCATGGTAGGGTGAATCATGGCGAGTTCTGCAGACACTTTAAAAAAGAGAAACTACCCAAAATATAAGCCACGCCGAGTAACGCCTTTCTTGCGCCTCATTTTTTCGATAGCTACAATACAATTTATCTGTGGCGCACAGGTGTCCCACTGATAAGACCTTTTATACGTGTATATGGATGTGTTCGGTTTGGTTGGTAGGTTAGCAGTTGGAAAGGTGAAGGTGCCAAGCCAAAACCCAACGACCGAGGCGTACGTGCTTATCTAATCGTAGCCGGTTCGATGAGTGTGCTTGTCGGGTGTGGATTTGGTTGCTTGTATAGCAATCAAGTATCTCGTATATCTGAATTGATTGGCTTATATTTGCTTTGCAGTGACAATGGCGTAGTTTACGTAGCCTCTGTATATAGTTTGGATACTATATTTTCTAATCTTTTTTTTCTCTCTCTTTCAATCTTGTAGCTACCAAGGCGATGAAGTGATTGACACTGATATACCGACGCTCCTTGAAGCAAAACTCTTTGATACAACATTTGGCAAATTCCTATGGGTTTGCTTGCAACCGTTTTTCTATATTTTCCGTCCGCTTGTGATTAATCCGAAGCCACCAACACGCCTTGAAGTGATAAACACAATCATACAATTGACATTCAATGCCATTATCGTATACTTTTTTGGCTGGAAGGCTTTGGCATATCTGTTGATTGGTTCCATATTAGCGATGGGTCTGCATCCCGTTGCCGGCCATTTTATATCCGAGCATTATATGTTTGCCAAAGGTTTCGAAACGTATTCGTACTATGGTCCATTGAATTGGATAACATTCAATGTTGGATATCATAATGAACATCACGACTTTCCTGCGGTGCCGGGTTCACGTCTGCCCGAGGTTAAACGGATTGCTCCCGAATTTTATGATACGATGCCACAGCATACAAGTTGGACGCGTGTTTTGTACGATTTCATAATGGATCCGGCAGTGGGTCCCTATGCGCGTGTCAAGCGCCGTCAGAAGGGTTTAACAACCTAAATAGCAGCAATGCCATTTCAATTGTTATTATGTATTATGAATGTAGTTATTTGTAGGACAACAAAACTGGTTTCTGGCATTGTGTGTAATCTCAGCGTTATATTTTCTTCTACTTTCTGATAAATTTTAAGATTAAAATACAAGAACACTGAATAAATCGATACTAAACTTTGCATAGTGTTTACACTATACTACCTACAACCACCAAAACTAGACGCTAAGCTAGCCTACCAAATAACTTGTTAGAAAAACAAAACGCTTAGTTTATTATAAACACGGCATTTGGGTATGATTTTTGTATTAAAACCAGTGAGATTAGATAAACTTATTTGGCTGTGTTGACAGTTTATTATTGTATCTTGCGTCGTGATGCCTTTAAATGCAATATTGTTTTTATTTATGCTGCACACACAACAAATTTTGAAACTCTTTTCAAAGACGTAAATTATTAATAAAAAAAAAAAAATAAATTATGGTCAGTTGCGTTTTTTGAATACATTTTCCTAAACAATTTTAATGTAGTGAAAAAGATGAGTCTAAAACTTTGCGATATTGTTTCTGTATTACCTCATAAGTCTAAAGTATCTTTAATTATATCAGAGTTCGATATAATTAAAATGAACAACACTATACTTGTAAAGAAATATAAAACTATTTAAATGTTTGCATATTTATAAATATTTACACTATTTTTTTGCAAAGTGTAAACAACTAATAAAATTGTACAAAAAGAAAAGTCAAATATCTTTAATGTTTTTAGCGTTTTTAATGAGAATTTTACGGGAACAGGTGTTAACAACAAATAGAAAACAGTTTTGGTTTAAATATATTTATTTGCTTTATGAACTTCACTGTAAAAATGGAAATTGTAATTAATGCCTCATTGTCGTATGTTTGCATTCGATTATGTTAACCATCGTTTTTATAGTGTATCAGGATATATTGTGTTTGTTCAAAAGCGAAATGTATGTAACGCACAGAAGGAGGGGAGGGGGACCACATAAATATATTCTCCGTCCATCCGTCCGTCCGTCCTCACAAATGGATTTCGGAAACTACACGAGCTAGAGACTTGAAATGTAGTGGGTAGACTCGTGTTGCTCGGCAGCAGATCAAGTTTGAACGGTTTTGTGCACCGCCCACTCCTTTCCACCCAACCAGCACCACCCCACCCGAAGCAATACAAACAAGAAAGTCAGTGTGTAGACTCTGTATGCGTAGTTCTACAAAACTACATACCACAATTTTTCCCCCTCCCTCAGTTGTTTTCTATAAATTGATGTACATATCTCCAAAACTAACAAAGGTACGAATCTTAAATTTTGTATACATGCTCAGTAAATATACATCTCTAAAACTGCATACCACAAACGATTCCTCTCTTTGATGGTTACCCCTCAGAGACCTACGAACTGACATTTTTCGTAAAATCCACATTTTTTTTTAAATTTTCTTGATATTTTGAACAATATTTAAACGGCCGATGTCAGATCAATATGTTTTTTGTAGATGTGGCACGGCCTACCATGTGTGCAAGATGATATATTGTCGCGTATACTCGACTATACCGCCCTTACTGGTTTTTTTTATATGTATGTATATATGTATGTCAAACGTAGATGTTTTATTTTTGTGTAATCGTTGTCAAGTGGACAATGTGATTCTAATTGGTGGTTGATGAATGAGTGGTCTATATAAGCCATCTGTGAAAAGAACCGACTAAATAGACTCAATACTTGGTCATGAAATACCCGAATTTCGCTTCACAGATGGTTGGTTAGTTCACGCCCCAAATGAACAATATCAAAACGATTGATCTGAACCTCATATATTTAAAATAAAACGTTAAAGAGAATTCTGATTTATGAGAGCGATTGATTGGTTTAACAAATCTCGTATACATATAAAATCTCACATATGGAGCTTGTTTTGATATTATAGACTAGTCTGAATACGATACTTTACCTTTTACACGCTATGGAATGACCTATGACCATGGAAATTAAAATAAGTATGGGTAATTTTTTTTAAATACTATTCTTTTATAATTTATTTATATAATTATATAGAATTACATAAGGTTTCCATTATCATTAGAATGATAAGTTCCATCATCGTCATTGAAATAAATCGTACATTTAATTTTCATTAATATTTACTTAAATAATTGTTAAATTAAACATTTTTCTTCTTTATACACATATTTTAAAAATCATTTTACAAAGTTTTTTTTGTTGTTGTTGCATTTGTGTATTTTTTTGTATTTTTCCTTATTCTTTTTTACGATTTTTTTATGAATTTTTTTTTTACTTTTTTTGTTTACATTTAATCATTTTACAATTTTAGTACAGTTTGTGTGTTTATGTGTGTGAAATTTTACTTAAAATTAGCTGCAATTAATATTTATGTATTTTTCAGTTGTTTTTATCAACTAATTTTTATGCATATAGAATTTTTTGTCGCATTATGTAATTTTGCTTGTTTTCTTAGTTATATAACATTTTACTCTTAAAGCGCGTAAATTAAACGAAAACATTTACATTCATGAAGGCGAAAAAACAAATTTATATTTTTTACTCTTTTTTTTTGCATTAAATACAAGTAAAAAATAGTTTATGCATAATTTTAGTATTCTTTTTATAACAAAATGATAGTAAAGTAGTGTTGAAAAACTAACATAAAAGCAGCGCAAAAAACAAGTATTTAAATTAGATGGAAGTACTTTCATTGACTTTAATTATTTTATTATTTCTTGTTTCTTGAGTAAATAATTAGGAAACATTTTTTCAAACACACAAAATTAAAAGAAATAAAAAATATTTATATAGTGAACATAACCTAAAATCTAAAGAGACGCAGGTTTTTTGCTTCTGTCCGTTTGTGTGTGATTTTTTTGTTTTTGTTGTTTTTTTTTTTTCTTTTTTAACTGTATTTGTTGTAAAAATTACTCTTTATACGCGTAAATACTCTAAAAATCTACATTTAAGTTTCTTACTAAACTTATTAATTACGATTAACGCTAAACACTTTGCAAAAAGCAGCGCTGCAAAAAACATTAAAACTTCAAAATTTTCGAAGCACCGCATTTCCATGGCTGGATTTGTTTTTAAGTACGCCCGCATGAGCGTATCAAAACAAACAAAATCATTAATGCGCTGGACATATGACAATGGGCTTCTCTCTTCGTCTGATAGAATTCTTTATTCTTCTTTACAATACTCATTTCAACTTCAACTTGATTTGACCAAGTACGAATATGTAATTCTTTTGTTTTTTTTTTCTTTCTCTTTAAATACATAAACGGTTGTAGTTGTTGTTCTAATTGCTGATGTTGTTGGCTATTGCGCATCATTTCGGATTCGGTTTCGGTTTGTTTGTGAGTGTATGTGTGAGTGTTACTGTGCATGAGAGTTAAATTTTATATGCCATGCTGTTGTTGTACATACATAGTAAAACTAATTAAAATTTATATTCAACATAACCTTACAATTTTCTGACGCTTACCGCGCTGACTGCGTGCGCACAGACTTGCTGGGCGTGCCACTGTTGTTGCCGCCACCACCGCCACTGCTGCTGTTGGTACTGTTGCCAACCGACGCCGTCATTGCTGCACCTACGCCTGCCACCGACGTCGTTGTTGTGGTTGCGGTAGCCGTCAAACTGAGGCCACTGCTGCCAGCAATCGCTGCCACTGCAACGATCTTTGAACAGCGTATACAGATGTAATCGTCGTCTGCTTTAATTTGACTGCGATTCAAGCCAACGCAATACATATGGAACCATTCGTTGCAACCGCCATCGCATTGCACCCAGTCAACCTCACGACCAGTCGGTTTGTGACAATTCTCTGCACGACACTCTTCCTCGTCATCTTCTTGGGCGGCTTGTTGTGCCCGTTGGGCATGCTTCTTCTGACCCGTACCACTACCTGTATTGTTGTTGACGTTACCACCGGTGCCCTGTGTCGCTGACGTATTGGCATTTGTCGATGTACGTTTTCGTTTCTTCTGCGCCGATGAATTCCCCGTATTGACATTTGTGTTGCCACCGTTTGCTTGTTTATTCTCAGCATCGTCAGCTTGAGCTGCAGCCTGTTTGCTGGTGTCTGATTTGCGTGTGGCTTTCTTATTCGACGGCTTCGGTGTTGTGTTCTTTTTGCGCGGTACTGGACAACCACCGGTGGGATCCAATGAACGACGTTTCTTTGTTGAGTTTCGTACGCCACTGCCGCTGTTGCTATTCGGACTGCTTTGTACGAGAAGGCTATCGTTGGAGTCTTCTGCAGCGGAATTGACGCTTGAGGGTGGCGCAGGTTGATGTTTTTGATGTTGCTGATATTGCGTAACAAGTGCAATCGCTTCGGATTGCAGACTTGTTGGAGGCACCGTCTCGAGTATGCGCCACAGCTCGTGCGTTTCATCGAGTGATACCTCAAGTAGATCACCCTCCATCATCAGTTCCATGAGATTTTCAATCTCACTCTCCGACAGCAGTTTTAGGAGATCTGCATGTGCTTGCGTCACATCATCTGCATTGCGTTGCATCGCTGACAACTCATCCTCATCATTGCTGAAACCATCTTCGACTATATGCAAGCGCCCTTCGTCATCATCATCCGTATCAGAAGCTGGATTGTCGGGATTGTTGTTGCTGCGTGTGCTACTGCGTCGCGGTTTACGTGGACTGTTAATATTACCCAATGACTTTTTGTTGCGTTGATCCTGTTGGGCGGCGTGTATCGCCTCCAGTGCCGCTGTGACATCGGGACTGGTGAGTGCTTTGCGTGCACGATCTTGCCAGTTCATGGCACGCTCAGCTAAACATCTTAGTGCCTCATCCTCCGGCAGACGTATCGGTAATTGTTGCAGCTGTACTAGCAACGGCAAGATGGTCTCTAAACGTGGCCGCTTCGAGCGCACACAAGATGGGCACAGCCACTTAGGCTTGGTTGACATCATTAACGACGCTGAATTTACAACGCCGCCATTACCATTGACGGCCCCGTTATTGTTGTTCACTACGAGTGCTTGATAGGTGCTATTCTGTGATGGAGGTGGTACACAATCCTCGTGGAACCAGTCACGGCACAACTCACAATTGTACATAATACCCCGAAATTCAGCCTTACACAAGCAGAAGACATCGCGCAATGGATTCTTGCCCATATTCTCCCGTCTCAACTCACGCATGTCGCGTATTTCTTTTTCCTCAGCGTGCTTAAATGAGTCCACAATCTCCGCTGGGTTCTTCTCTTTGAGAAAATCATCCTCGAAAGGTTTCTTGAGATCCGAATCGATATTAATAGGTTCTGCTCGCGGCATAAGGACTTCGAGCAGTGTATAATTTGTGTGTTTTCTAAGGAATGCACGAGCTGTATTATCTTTCCATTTGTGTGCACTACTCAGGTGACCCTGCATGAGGCTTAGCTCTTCCAATTGAATGGGTATGTTTCTCCCACGCTCTATCATTGCTTCTAACGTATGACAATATGGAAAATGATTATTCTTCTGCAATTGCTCCACCGAACGTAGCCAATCCTTGGCTTTTCGTAGTGCATCCTTCAATAGAGTATATGACGGCACTTGACCATTTATTTCGCTGGCGGTCTTTAGGAACACTTCAATATCAGCCAGCTCATGTTGTTGCGTCAAACACCGGAAATACTTTGCAGCCTGTGTTTCCCATGCTTCGATTGCGGCACCAATTTGTTGAAGCTTACGTACCTCCTTGTCGATAAAGGGATCTAAAGGATCCAAATCAGCGGCTGCGACATGCAAAAGCTGCTTAATGTCGTTATAAGTTAATTTAGTGCTCGTCTCGCGTAGACCTTGTGAGCGTTTGTACCATTTACACTGCTTTAAACGCTTGGAAAGCAAATCAAGTTGCTGTAGCTCAATGCGGAGCGAGTTTCCCTCATTGATGAGTGTCTCTAAATCACTCTCTTCCAGCGTCTCTATTGTAAGTTTCAATTGTGCTTCTGCACGTTCTACAAATTGCTTACCCAACACAAGCAGCTCACGCACTGAGGTGCCTTCGTCGATAATACAGCAGAGATTGTCAATCTCCTGTACGAAAAGTTCAAGTTCTTCCATGGTAAGTTTATACTGCGCAGTTTCCTGACTGTGGTCGGAGCGTGTTCGCACCTAAAAGCAAAGGTCGTTAGTATATAATTTTTTATTTTACACAAAAAATTTAACTTACTTTATTGATGCCCAACTGTTGTATAACCGTTACGCACTTCTCAGCTTCAATTGCGGCCGCATTCAAACGATCAATAAGCAGCGAGGATGGAAATTTTTTCGTCTCGGCTTCTTTACAAAGTTCTTGCAGCTCTGCCAGAGTCACTGACGTTGGTGTTGTGGCATCAACTATGTCTCGACAGCGCGAAAGCCAACGCTCAAAATTGTGTGCTTTTACTTTTAACTTTTGCAGCATCAGCGGCATCTCATCAAGCGTATAACGATAGAGTAGAGTATGCTTTTCTGGCGGACAAGAACAGAGCACGGTGTAGTGCCTGAGGCAGACAATATCCTTTGTACATTCGCAAGCGACGGCCGAAAGGAAGCACGTTGTATTGCATTCCTGGCAATGGCGTTCGTCATCGGGTACAAGCTCAAATGCTTTACGCTCAGCTCGTGTTACACCCCATTCAAGCAATGACTTTCGTAATTTCTTTTCAGTATCGACCATTTCTGCCATGTCGATGTAACAAGCAGTTGCAATACCAAATGTTAATTTGGCCGGTTCTAAAGCCATCTTACAGACAAGCTCATCGTGTGAAAATACACAAAAACGTCTTAACATTGAATAATGATTTACGCACTCACGACCCATTTTTAGCCAATCAGCTGGGGCAAAGTTTACCGCTTCAGCAAAATTGTAGCCCTGATTAAAACCAGCATGATATGCACGCGGAAAAGTGATAACAAATTCGCCTGCATTCTGATCCGTACGGTAAACAGGCACACCATTATTCATCAGTATATTGGGATTCATAATTGTGACAAGCTGATGGAGCAAATCTGGCTGCGAGGCAAAAAGTTCTGGCGCAGCTTTCTTCATTGTTTCTTCGAATTGTTCAGCACGACTGCCGGGCACACCATACCAAGTTTTTGGCTCGCCCCAATGAAGATAATTAATTGAATAGCTCCAGTGATCCTCATTATGCCAACAAAAAGCAGCAAAACACATGCCCACATACATCCAAGGCGCATTCATGCCACTGATATCTGCATTGATATGACCCAAAATCGAATCCTCAAGCAATGGAAGATTATTTAAATTCCAGTTTGATTCGGCATACTCTTGGTCGCCAGGCAACAGATAAAGTGAACTTTTTGTTGGAAAACCAGACCCATGATCCATTGTGTGCAAATCTGCGCCATACTCGACTGTGACATCTTCATCAATTGACGAGACAATGCGCCAAAACTCGCGCTCGACTAAATCTGGGGGGACCATGTGAACCGGCTTACAGAAGTAGTCCTGTTTAAATTGATCGGCCATCTGACCAAACTGCTGCAATGTGTATTCACGCTCAGCTTGCTCGAAACCAAAGGCTTCCTGAGGCTTGCTAACTTCTTCGACGACACAGCGGGGGCAAAGCCATTCACCTAAAGAAATAAAATATTACGATGAAAACAAATAAAACCAGATCAGAATCAATATGTCTGACTTACCCTTCGGAATAGTCGTAAGCGGCGGCAATAGACAGAAAGTATGATAACTATCATCGCACCCATCACAGAGTAACATCGACTCCTCAACATCGCCGCGGTTGCAAATATGACAAATATATTTCATCAATGGGTCAATTAGCGGCTGTGGATCAGGTGCTTTCTTTTGAGTCCCACCAACGTTATTAGCTGTTGTCGCAGCTCCACGAGTAGCCGGCACCGCACTACCACTGTTGGCAGCTGTCGCATTTACTGCATTAAAGCTGCTTAGCAAATCACGCTTGAAATCCTCCTTTGTTTCTGTCTTAATCGATGTTTTGTTCACTGTTGTCGCGCCTAAACCACAATTTATGCTTGAATTAGCAAAACGTTTTGAGCGGCGGGCATTATTCTCATTTGGTGGTGCGATCTGCTGCCGTGTAGGTATCTCATGGGCTTTATAATCCGTGCCACCGCCGCCATCTTCTAACTTCACGGGTGTTGTTGCATTTGCTGCTGCAGCGGCAGCAGCAGCACCAAGTACTTTACCTGAAGTGTAAACCTCAAACGGATGCAATATGCGTTCATAGTGCGCTTTTAATGTAGCGCCCACGCTCTTACTTGGCGGATATTGCATACGATTTGCCACTTTGGCCCATTTGCGCTCTCTTGTTGTTTGCTCCATTCCACCTTCTTCTTGGACAAAGCGATGAAGAGTATACAAATCTAACGCTTTACGTTCAACCATGGGAATCTTTAATGATGAACCTTGTAACTCCCAAAACTTAGCAATTTGATCGAGAAAGTTAAGTTTTACTCGAGTCTTCGCCTCCAATTCGTTGAGTCGTTGGACTCGGGGCACAAATCGTAACTTGTCCACATCTACTGCAAAAGGCGGTGACCATGATTCTGGTGGTAATATCTTAGCAATGCCGCACTTCTCAGCATGTGAACGTATTTTGCTAATATAAGCAAGGGGATTCTTAAACTCTTCAACTGTGGGTCGAAACACGGGACACTCAGCTGGCGTATCAAAGTGAAATTCCTCATTTTTGACCGTGTCAAATGTATTCGAACTATGCGGTTTTGTATGTGCTGGTTTTTTATGTATTGGTGGTGCCGGATGTGGACAACTATTATGATATTTTTTCGAAGCCGAAACACTACTGCTGGCATGATTCATTGGTATGGTTACATGATGATGAATGCTTGGACTGGGCTTCTCCTTTTCTTCGTGGTGATTCTCTCGATTGTTGTGGTTGTGATGGTCGCGATCGCCGTGCACTGCCGATGCCGGTGTGGTGTTTCCTCCACCAACGGCATTGTTGCTTTTTTTAGTAGATTCACTTCCACTTGCATTGCCACTACCGGTAGAATTGCGCGTGCGTAAGCGACGTGCAGGTGTTGAATTACCGTTGGTGGCTGCAATAGCGTTTACTATAGTTGTGGATGTGCCACCTTTAGAGTCGCTTGATGATAATGTGTTTGTATTGCTAGAGACGGTAGCGCCCGCGTTGCTACCACCTTGATTACTTGTTGCACCCTCCGCAGTCGCTGCTGCCGAGATTTTAGCGGACATTCTTTGTTTCTTTTTTGCGGTGCTTAATGCGCTTTTTTTATATCTATAACGAGTAAACGTCGTAAATAAAATTAGTGAATATTATTTAAATTTAAAAAGTATATATATTTTTATTAAAATCCAAATTGAATTACAGGCACTAGTCCTTTTCAAATGAAATTTATAACAACGACAAGTGCGCTGTCAATTCCAACGACTGAAATAATTTAATTAACGGCGCAAACATTTCTGTGGCACGACCGGGACACTAATACAAATTAAAATTGCCTTCTTCTTTTAGTTCATTTTCTCATATAATTATATCACTTATTTTAAGTCTCCAGCAAAATAGGCAAGAGAATCACAGTTGTTAATTATCAAAGATTGTTTAATATATTTTATTTTCTGCCATACGCTTTAGGGTTGAAATATACACCAATACAAACAAAGTCCACCCATAGACTCAAAATAGAAAGTTACACCCGCTGTTGTTTCGCTCCGTCAGGTAAAACGGCAGCATCAAATGTTTGTGTATGGCTTGGCTTAGCAGTCTTCAGCATTCGTTTGACGTTTTCGACCACATGGGGGTTGCAACCAGAACTCAAGAAAAATTGCATACACACAACAACAACATTATGCGTACAACTATTGTTAACACACGCTAATAGAAGTACCAAAGATTGTGTATGTATGTGTGGGCAAACAAGTGAATTTTTGTCTGTATATGTGTTTAGTTTTATTGAAGTTAATGTCTTGTATTACTGTCTGCGGAGGCAGCGGTGGTGGAAATCACTGATTATATTCGCTCTCTCCTACTCATACAAACGCACTGTTTCGCTCAGTGTTTTCTCTCATTTGTACAATATCGTTGTTTTCTTTTTTGGTTGTTGTAAATTTTTATGATGAAGTTTTTATTTTTACTGAATTTAAATAGGCTTGCAAATTAAATAAAGCATCAAATCTACTGTGTAGACACAAGTAGATACACACGTATTTTTGCGCATCATGAATCAGAGGTTTTCTGTATTTTTTTTTTTTTTTATTTTATCTCACCTAACCCATGATGAAATAACATAAGGTGGTCTCGTCGGCTGCCGAAGTATTACGAAGTATCCACTTATTTCAGTGCACGTTTGCTTGTTGAAAAGAAAGGTTGTGTGCGGACGAATTTTTCTTGTTATTTATTAACCCTTAAGCGTGCACGCATTAATATGAAATATTATATTAATAATATTAATTTTTTTTTACTTTAAAATAAGAATATATTTTAGAGTTAACTACTTAAACAAAAAAATTTGTATTAAGAACCAAAAGCAGCGTTTAATTGGTAACTCTAAATTATTAAAAATCAAACTTTAAAAAAAATCTCGTCCTTTATTTATAAGTGGCATATTCAAAGCCTACGGACATGCTAAGGGTTAATCAACAATCACATTGCCGCCTCACTCACACTCAATACGACACTCAGTTTATTATGTTCCTTTCACTCGCACTTATTGCGAGCATACAATAAGTGGATGTCTGTTGCCGACGAGACCACCTTATGTTATTTCATCATGACCTAACCCTTATATAAGTTAAATCAGCTGAGCGGGTCGTTAAAAGAGAACTGATCATACAATGAGAGAGAGAGATATCACATGCATGTCACCCTTGCACAGTTATACACAACTTTACTCAATTTCAAGCATTTACAACAGTGGGGTTAGCAACTATTTGGCTTAGATACATAATACAAGTGTATTGGTGGAAATTCTAATGATAAGTAAAATGTAATAATAACAAAAATTAAGCATCTAATATTGAACAAATAGCAAAGTGGAGTTAATAACGAGCAACAACGATTTAACAGGTAAGACTCATCAGGGATTATGTTGGCAACACTGTGAGCTCAACATTATGTCTGTGTTTAATTTTGACTGTTTTTGTTATTTGTTTAACTAAAAAACTTTAACTTTGTACAACCAATTTTATCATCAAAATGCAACAGTGAGTTGACAACATAAATTTGCAATAATATTAAATATCAAAGGGAGAAGGGGGCTCAAAATAACAAAAATATTACTTAGTGTGTGCGTGTGTAATGCATTGCATGAAAAAGTGGAGCACTAAGAAACTACATATGTATGTACATATAAAGAGACATACACACTTATATTTTAAAACAAATTGCGTGTATGTATTCATAGCGACGACCGCCGATATAACAACTGCAACAAATCCAATATATATTGACTATTTAATTTGTCGTATTCACCAACACATATAACAAGTAAATATTATACAAAATTCCTCTTGCGAAACACTTTGTCGTTTTTTTCCTTTATCAAAGCTGACAAAAAAAAAAAAATTGTTTCAATCTTTGTTCATTGCTGTACATAAGTACATTTAGTTAAAAGGATCAATACGAGATGAGTGAAATCGATTGCTTCATGTGCGTCAATGATGGCTACAGAAGACCAGAAATCTACTGATTCGGGACTCCTCTCAAATCTTGCAATTATGAAAAAGAATTCCACATTTATTAAACTATTTACATTAAATTTTTAGATGCAGAGTACTAAATTGTCGAGGATACTCGACTGTAATACTTTTACTTATTTTCCTTTTCTTCATTTTGCGCATTTACGATTCAAGGTGTTTGGCAACGCGGTTGCATAAAGTGTTTCTCAAGGAAGCGAAGAAGAGAGGTGCAAAGAGCAGTCTGAGACGAGTTGATGTTTATTTGGTAACTAACGTTATGTATGGCGTAGGTGGAAGAGGTGCAGAGAGTGGAAGAAGAGACTGTGAAAGGATTGATAACAAAGATGTCTGTGACGGCATATGCATGTACATATAATAAAGTAATATGGCGGTTTCATGTAATGTTGACTAAGGGCTATGCATTTTTTTTTATTTTTATCCATACGTTCTCTATTCAATGTGACTTTGCACCTTTTAAGAACCTAGTAAGTTGTTATATTGATTTTTACAGCATTAGCATAGATCTCATCATTTTCGTATTCAACTTTGCTATATTACCTATTAGAAGTGATCTGCACACTAGGCACGCGCCTTGCCTTTTCCCAATATACGTAATGTATGTGCTTTGAATAACTTAATCGAATATACAGAAGAATACACTTTGTGTTGAAGAAGGATTTCACAAAACATGAACATTTTTTCCACAAATTGTTAAAAATGATTTTATGAAATTGCTATTGGATCTACATAGATAATATGGATTGCTGTGATAATGTGAAGATTGCACTGATGATAACACCATTTGCGATTGAATTGCTATTTATCCAATTAATTAATTCGTAAGAAAAAAAAAATAAATAATTTACCAAAAATTGCTGATGTAATATTAGGAATCATAAAAAAAAAGAAATAAAAACGAGTCTATAGGAAGTTTGTCCACTACGACGACGAAAATAACGATTACTCACATTTTCGACTCCATTTTGTTGGGTTTTAATAATTTTTCACGCATTTTTGGTTTGACTTTGGTAAACATTTTGGAACTTGAAAAAGATATTTTGGAAAATTTGCACTGATTCTGTTCGGGAATGATTTCTGCCCTGATTTTTGCGACTTTACTGGCACAGGTATTTCTTCAAAGTTTTATTATTAACTTCTTGACTTTTTTTATTCACAGGTCTCCGATTGGCAATGGAAATTAACTTTTGAAATATTCCTGTTTTTTTTTTTTATTGAACAAGCACTAACGTTGGCAGTTGTGTAGAACAGTTGATTAATCTCTTTTTTTTTTTCTTGGACAATAATTATTATTTTTTTGAACGAAAAATTAGCTGTTTGTTTGCTTTACTCCTTCAATGCAATTGGAACACTTTTTGCTCGAGTTATTTGTTTTTTTTTTTTTTGTATTCTGCAGCATTTAAAACATTTGTTGCTAGTTTTGAAGCGAGAAAAAAAAATGTATGTATTTATAGCCACTTTGAAAGCTGTTTTGATTTGCTTGAAATTATAGATATATTTTATAGGAGATATGACGAGGCTCGAACGCGGCTAACAAAATAATAATGTTCTGTGCGCCGTTGTTGTAAGTAAGGAGGAAAAGAAGCCATATTGGAAAAAATCGGTAGTGGCGGAGAGGCAACAACGACAGCGAAGAATACACGACGAGATAGCGACTGACGACGACTAACAAACCAGCGAGCGACCAGAAACGAGAGTGATTTGAGCGTGTGGCGAGCGCTATGAACCGATTGAACGATGCAGCGGTCGGCGAAGGGTAATCGCTTGTTCGTTCGCTCGCTCACCAGCCAGCCTGCCTGCATCAAAAGTTCCGGTTAAGAAAGATTTTTCCGAGATAAATATGCGAGGCAATGTACGAGCTTTAATATGGTGGTTGCTTAACAAGCTCTTGCCAGGGGGCAAAGGGTGGTTATCCAAAACAAAAAACAAATAAAGTAACCACCACCACCAATAGACGAAAATAGAGTAGAGTTTTATGCTTGATCGGAGTGTCAGCAAACAAGAGAAACTTTTCATTTTTTCATTTCGTCTAATTAGAATTTGAACTTTAGACCAATTAGTTGACAACTCTGTGTTTTTTTTTTGCTAATTTTAACAAAACTTGCTACGCTTTCGTCATCAAAAACAACCTTTTGGTGCTTTGGTCATTATTTATTGATCGCAATTGACTCCAACATTATAGTTCCAACTGCAACCTTCCCTGTGACAATTCCCCTACATAGAGTTTGCAACCAATTTTTACACAATTGTAACTCCTACAACGGTGTCCATCGTTTGCAATCGCCTGTTTGCTCCCACAGCCTGCTTCTCTCTCACACGCGTGCTAAGCGCCATGTCGCTTTTATATAATTTCCATTTTCAGCCGCACACAGAGGTACATACGCACATACACAAACATACAAACACTCATACTTCTACACAAGAGGCAGTCACTCGCGCGTGTATACACCATATATATACAAATTACATACACACGTTTTCTCTATACACATAAATATGCTGCGTTTTGGCGAAATTCAGTTTATGGTATTGTTTTTCCGACTAAATATTTGATTTTTTTCTTCTTGCAATGCACTTTACACAATGTAAAAAATACAGCTTAAAACTTTATCTACGTTGCCAACACTGTGAAATTTTATTTTTACTCTGCGCTACTTCACCTACGCTTGACGTCGACCATATTGGTTTCGATAAATGTTGCTTTTCTGTTCGAACACAAGAAACCCTTTTGAATTTGTTTAATTTTCATAAAAAAAGAAGCAATAAGTTTAAGCGGGGATCACGTACGACGCTGCCACCATTAAATTCGGTCGTTATTCGTTAAGGTACGGCATAATGAAAACGGTGAACACAAAAACGACGTCAGCGTCGACGACACGCACAGAGCTTCGCTGTATGCGCGGATGCGCTAATTAGCTTAAAAACGTCACGACAACGTTAGCCACACACCGACTTCAATCAAAATGCTAGGCCATCTCAAGCCAACAATAGTTTTATTAAATTTAAAAGTTATTCTCGAGTTTAAACGATTTTAAATGTGTTTTTCTCGCCTGCTGCTTGCGTTGGCAGCGACAGCAGTAACTTGGAAGAAGGCACTGCAGCAATCACATACACACTTCTTTCATACGACATACATTTAATCTGCGTGTAACACATCACATACACTTCACTATTTGTATTTTGTTCATCACGTTTAATTATTGACAAATTCCGAGGATTTTTCTCGTAAAAAATTTAAACTGTTGGACCACCAATCACATTCGTCGTCAACGTCGTCGCCATCAACACTCACACATTCACTCACCGTTGTAGTCGTCATATGTCTACTGCTGCTGAACTTTAATCGCGTTTTTGTCTTTTTATGTTGGATAGACATAAATTTTCAATAAATGTTTTATGCAATTTATGCGTTTGGTTTTTTATATTTTTACTTCTTATTTTTTCTTTTTTTGTTGCTTGCCGAGAGGAGCGTGAAAATCTCCGTCGTCTATGCGATTTTTCTTATTTTATTTTTTCGCTGCCGCAGTCAACACACACATGCACACCTAAACTTGTCGACTGTCGACCCAGTGTCAGTGAAAGGTTCATTTGTGTCCATAGAACACACTTGCGTCTCAAAACAAATAGAAGAAGAAGACCAGCCAACTATTGGAAACTACTAGTTGCGCGTATGTTCGTTTGAAACCTTTAAGGTCATGAGAGGTTTCAATATTCCTAATTTATTTGTAGAAATTTGTGTCAAAAGAACTCAAATTGTGAGTCTTTGCCGAAGAAGAAGCACGATAATGGTAAATGTGCATATGTATGCTTAAAACCTGCAGGCAATAAGCTACTTCATTATTAAACCTCGAAATCTGTGTCACAAGTAACTGATAATGGATCTTTAGTGAAGAAGAAGCACTACAAAGTCGGAAAGTACTGACTAGCTCAATGTTTCTTTGAATCGTACGGACAGTTTGGCTATCTCATTATGGTAGGTGCCCCCGTTTTGAAGAGACTTTTCCTATTCTGAAGGTGTATGTACTCGTTATACAAAAAGTACAGAAACATTTATTAGTTTGGTTTTCGCATGTTGTTACAACTGTGTATGGCACTGTTGGCCTCAGCCTAATAATAGCTTAAGCGTAGAAATGTCGTATGTTCTGTGGGGGCTGTCGAATATAAACGAAGTTAATGTGGAGTTAAGTGCTTGCTCGACAGCAAAGTGTCAATATCTGACACAAATGTGGGCAAATAGAGGTGGTGATTTAAATGCGAACATGGGGCTAGCTATAATTTCTAGGAAGAGCTACGCCGCCAGAAATTAATAATTAAGCGGAGGAAATATGGGATACTCTTTCCTGTTAAAGGGAAACTGTTTTATCAGCTATTAATTAAATGGCATTGAACTGTCGTTCGTAGCAGTATTATGAAAACATTGTGAAAACATAAATCACGCCAGCTGCGTTTATTGATCACTTAATGTCCTGCTGTGTCTCGTCATCATAACCGGAAAATGCCGCGATAGCATATGTTTGCTGGAAATATTGGGGTCATGAGCCTTTTCAAAATAGAATTGCTTGTCACACAAAAAACTGCCAACTCTCTTAACTCGAGTGAATGCTTCACAAAAGTTGAGAAACGAGTGGAGAGTACCGGCCGAGCTTAGTGCTGCCAACTATTTTTCTGGTTGTTTTTGCTATTAACATTAATTAAACCAATGTCTATTAAACTTGTTGGTTGCGATAAAGCTCTATACTGTTGTAAGTGTTGACATGTAAATCGAAAATTGGAATGTAATAGCTAAATTGGCATAAATGATTATTTATTTTTATTATTTGTTTAATAGAGTTAGAAAAGCTCACAAAACTAGAACTGACTTAGAAGTAAAGCACTGGCTTCTTGTAATTTACATGGGCTGAGTAGGAATTGGCAACACTATCAGGGGACACCTTGCAACCAGGAAAAGCCCCTAACAAATAGAATTGTAAACAATTCTGCTTGGAAAGATATTAGACCTACTAAGACCAAAAATACAGTCGACGCCATACAAGATGAGGTGAGCATTTGTGTATTATTATGAAGTTAGTTAATTAAAATCTGCACATGCATTTGTAAACAAGAACCACAAACTTAAAATTACTCTACAAACTTTCACGCTACGCTTATTTTGGTTTGGATACGTTGCGGTCAATTTCCGTAAACATTTGTCGCCAACAAAGTGCAAAACAATCGCATCCATCTGCTGATCGCAATTCTCAGCCCATAGGTGACGCCTTATGCCAGCAAATAGATCGACAGACACCAAATCTAAAATTGCTTGAAATTGCTTCTGGATCTGGGCAGCATGTGGGTTACTTGGCACCATTACTACCCAACATTATCTTTCAACCAACAGAAGTGGAACGATATCATTTTGCTAGCATACGAGCATACGCTGCAGATTGTTCAACTCAAAATATCCAACCACCGTTGTATGTGAACATAGCTCAGGATATAGAAGAGTGGGAACCGACAACAAAATCACAATTACAACCCGGCGGATATGATTATATGTTCAATAGCAATATGATGCACATTAGTCCTTGGGTTTGTTCTGTGGGTCTATTTCGAGCGGCTGGTCAGTTACTGAAGTTGGGTGGCTTTATGTACACATATGGACCTTATGCCAACGAGGGTGTCCTTACACCTGAAAGTAATGTGAACTTCGATGCGTCGCTCCGTAGACAGAATCCCGAGTGGGGCGTCCGAGATATAATGCATCTAAAGGAGTTGGCCAAGGTTAGTGGTTTGGAGCTTCGTCGAATAATGGAGATGCCATCGAATAATAAATTTCTGACTTGGAAGAAACTTTAGAATCTGTTGATTAAATGGTATTTGTTTTAATAATACACATATTTACTTATTCTCAAACATGTTTATTTGTTTTATGCAGTATGGATTGTAAATCATGACTACATTTTATCAATGTTGATAACCGATGATGACGCTGTCGCTTTACAACTAGGCCAAGCGGCTTAATGAAGGTAGTTCAATAGTTAATGAAGCTATTAACCTTGTCTGCATTCATACTTGTAAATTGTACAAGTCTCTCCACTGACCAACTATAAATAAATGCTGTGTTCCACTAACTAATTCAACACACTTTCTTAGCAGCCGCCAAACACACATGATGAACCGTTCAAAAAGTCAGCTTATCCTGTTTGTGTTCACGTTAGCAGCCGTAGTCTACTCAACGTCTGCATTAACGCTTCGTCGTCCACGACTGGATGGTCGTATTGTAGGAGGGGAGCCAACAACCATCGAGCAAATACCATTCCAGGTGTCGCTCCAACGGGGCTATCATTTTTGTGGCGGTACACTAATTGCCAAACGTATCGTGATTACGGCCGCACATTGCACGGAAAGTTTTGTGACTAATTACACAAAGGTGCGTATTGGCTCGACACGCACGGATCGTGGTGGCCAGCTGGTGGATGTATTACGTGTACATCGACATGATAAATACGATTCTTATACCATTGACTTCGATTATGCTATCTGGGAACTGAATGATTACGAAAGTAAAAATCTTACGATTGGGTTTGCTAAATTGCCTGCATCGGACGCAGAACTTGCTGATGGAACGCCACTGATCGTCTCTGGTTGGGGCAACACACAGTCGTCGAACGAATCACGTGATGTGTTGCGCGCTACCCGTGTGCCAAAAGTAAACGCAACGTTGTGCTCAATGGCCTATGGCAGTCTTGGTGTCATTACTACGCGCATGATTTGTGCTGGTTATCCGGAAGGCGGAAAGGATGCATGTCAAGGAGATTCTGGTGGTCCGCTCTTTAGTAATGGGACCTTGTATGGCGTCGTCTCCTGGGGTTATGGCTGTGCAAGGCCAGACTATCCAGGCGTTTACTCACGTGTTGCTGCTGTTCGCGATTGGATACAAAATATCACAGGCATTTAAGCAATATGGTCAATTTCGGCTTGAACGCAATTTCCCAATATAAATAAAATATCGAGTTTGTTGAGCATTTTAATTTACATTCATCAACTTCGGGTTTATGTACTAGAGATCTTTTGACAAAAATTACAAAGTAATATACTTCTATATTGTATAGACATACATATTTAAAAGGTTTCGCTTCCCCTAAGTCTTCGCAATTGCTCTAATGTAACCCAGAATATTAACGTATACGGACCCACACGGATCCAACATGGCACGAAACCCTTGTACAAAGCCATTACACCCTCTTCCCTCACTAATTTAGTGATACAATCAATGGTGCTCTTGTAGAGTGTGCCTTTGCCATTAGCACCGACTGGCTGATTCATAATGCGCGACTTGATGACATCAGCAGGTGTGCACAGTGTAGTAGCAAAGGCGCCCGCCGATACAGCGCACAAAAATTGCAATAAACGGGAATCCGGCAAACCGGTCCACTTTTGCAAATGTCGTTTGCTTATGTCATAGCCGGCCGTGTCGCCGACAGTTAGCATCAGGGCGCGTAGCATACTTGATCCATTACCTAGATAGAGACCTCTAATGCCACCGTCTCTATATATATTCATTAAGCTTTTAATCATGCGCGTCTCACGCGGCGGTTTACCTTGCAAACGTCGCTGACCCTCTAATTGCGCTTGAATCTTGACCTTATCCAGCGGGCTGAATAGCGATTGTGCAAGTGCGCCTGCCATTGCAGCAGAAATTGTAGCGCGTGGCAAGGATAAAACTTTCTTACCTTCAGGTGTATACACCGAGAGGTGTTGACGAAACAAATCATAGTACACGGTTCGCATACTATTGAAGAACATTGAACGGAAGAGCATTGTGCCAAAACCAGCATATAATGTGAAAAACCCTTCTTTTCGTAACAATTCCAACACCATGCCAACCATGCCCAAACGCTTGCCACTTCTGCCTAAACCTTCACCTTGCACTTGCAGACGTGTCTTAGCCACGTCGAGTGGATACGTCCAGAGTTCGCCGTGCCAGGCGCCACACACGCCAAGTATAAACAATTCAAGATGCGCACTTAGTTTACTTTTCGACTCGGCAACAGTACTAACCACATTATCATTGTCGTCATCGTTCATTACTTTCCAATTTTAACAAGCAATTTTGGGTTAAACAATAAGATTTGCCAGATAATTATTTGGATGAAAAATAAACATTTTGTAAAACTATTAATAAACTATACATTGAAACAGGTATAAAACATTTTAGTCAAGGATATAAAGACTCAATGTGAGTAACGTCTAAGAGAATATCAAGACAAAAAGATTACGAAACGCCCATCCATCTGTGTCCAACATACTCCCTTTCGCCTCTCAGAGGTCATAAAAAGGAAATTATTTTAACATCCTTATCCTGAAATCATGAACAATATTATTGAGGACTATCAGAAGCACAATATTATTAGAATATTATGTTAGATTTGGACACGGCATATCCGCCCTTCTATTTACTTCTTATTGTCTGATAAAAGGATCTATTGAATTCCAAACGAATTCTAAAACCTTTAAAACTTTTGAAAATGCTATTGAACTCCAATAAATCGTTGGCCAATAATGCAAGACAATAATTTATGGCAACGTTTGGCCTGTAGTGTCGTGGTAGGAGCTTGTTTATCAATGGCGACTCATTGCTAATGCTGCACAGAAAATATTTACAACAACAATGACGACAACATTAAAATGGTAACAACAAGTCCGGACAAAACAAACAGACAAAACTTCTTGGCCAACACAATGGCATATCTGCGACATCGTTGTTTGCTGGTGTTGTTGTTGTTGTTGCAACAGCTGCACAAACTTTCAACATCAATGAAGGAAACAAACAAATTTTGTATTTTGTCTTCAAGACAAGTTACTATAACAACAAAACAATGCAGTGTCATGCGGTAAAGGCAACAAGAATTCTAGCAATAAAAAAAGGGCGTTTGCGTTTGGCAATTCCTCTTGTAGCACACAACAATTGTTGCAATAGACTTAGAAGAAACGAGAACGTTTCGATTCATGCAACAAAAGGCTTAAGTATTTCGCTTTGTTGTATTTCATTTCCGCCTTTTAAGGTATTGCCTAGCGTTGCGAACTTGAGAACGCATGCCGATAGCCTTTATCTTTAACAAAATATTTAAAAGTTGTGGAAATAAAGTTGTGCTGAAGTAAATAGATACAAATATTAAAATCAGAAAATTTCTTTATGAATAAGAACATAGTCAGTGGCTAGTTTAGATAATGCAGGACTTGAAAGTTATAATTTTCATAGATACAGTTAATTACAATTTGAAAAATGTCTTTGATATTAAATACTTGAAGCACGTGTAAAAACACACCTTCAAAATGAAAGTGCGGAAAAACTTTTAAATGACAAAATTGAAACAAAGATGACGAAAAAAAACATTGAAAGTAATACGTAGAAAAGAATTAGCATATACGTTAGGAGAAGTAGAATAACCACATGTCATCTCTAACTCATAGTACGCCACAAAAGAGGCAAAAGAATGCCACAAAAGCAGACTTTTTCCATCTTGTAGCAGCGCTCAGTGAATGACGCGGCATACGTGGCGTATGATGACTTTGCTGCGTGCCAAGCTCAATTCGGCACAGCATCGTGTGCATGTGCGTATGTTATGTATATATGTATGTGTGAGTATGTATGAGTATATGTATATATTTTTATGGAAATAATATTCTTGTCAGGATTAAAAAGAAAACGTGACTGGAAAATTAACACAATGAAAATGGTTGGTTTGCATGAAGATGATAATCATCTGGGTTGATGCTTGTAGCCGTCGCTGGTTGAGGTCTGCTGATGATGACTGGTTTCTGTTTGCATTTTACGTTTTTTGGTCGCTCCTCTCAGACATTCTTTCATTTGTTTGTGTTTTCTAGTTTTCGTATCCGTTTTTCATTGTTTTGTGTTTGGTGTATTTTTTTTTAATTTTTCTTCCTTACTCTAGTTATACATCATGCTCTTTTGCCGGCGGTAGAAGAACGCGTTCATTTGCTCGAGAATTCCTTCTAAATGTAACTGTCATTTCTGTATGACTTTTGCTATCATTGTCATGCATGAATGTTTGTGTGTATTTTGTGCTTTACGATGCTTATCGCTATAAGTAAGTATCCTCGATGTTTTTTCTATTTGTCTGTCTGACTGTTTGTATTTGTATGTAAACATATTCTATACTTCATTTCTAAGAAGCTGCGAGTTATTGTCATGTCATACTTATGGCAGTTGTAAAAATTTTAAAAAAACACCATTGGTTGCTTATAATTTGAAAAAGGTATAAGACTAAAAAAAAAAAACAAGTCAGAAAGCTTATTGTAATTGTGTTTTCACCTTATCCAATTTTGTATCTTTATTTTGTGCTGTTTCGCATACATAAAAATTTTTTTGTTCACATTTGTACCTGCAGTCATTTGTATCTGTTATTGTGTCATTTAATATCCTGTCAGATTTTTTCACTTTTTTTTTTACATTGTTCATTATTGCATAAGCGTATATACACATGTATAGTTACCCCATTGAAGGCTTAGCAGATCAGCATCACCGTTAGAGAAATCGATTTAATTATTGTCGGTCTCATCAAAGTTAAGAGTTTTGCAAGGCATAAAATTAATATTAGTAATAAAGTATTAATTTGTTAAAGCGTTAAAAAATGATTTAAATGTTACAAATTTCATATCAACAATAAATTCTGTAACATTAAAAATACTATTCAAATTACTTTGGAAAATGAAAGCATTCAGTACAGTGTTTTTAACTTGGATTTTTACTGTTTGCATCATTATTAAAATTTGTGAGTATTTAAGTGTGCATAGTTAAAAAAAATTAACTTATATGGCAACATTTTGAATACAGCTATTGGTCGCAAATGTGGTGGGAATCAAATTATGAGTCGTTGCGGCTTCTTTTGCGAACGATTTTGTAAACCAAAATATGCAGATCCGTGTCTCTCTTATTGCTTCAAACCTCGAAACGGTTGTATTTGCAAAGAAGGCTTCGTTCGCGAAAGTGAAAATCGATTCAAAAGAGGAAAATGCATACCGAACACATATTGTGCTGAGTTCAAAGTCAATTCGAATGCAATATTGAGTACTAGTACGACAACTGCGCCACCTAACATAAAAAAAGTGAGCAAAGAAATGATAACCGAATAATAGTAATAAACAATTCGTCATGTTTCATTATCAGGGAAAATATAGAAGGAATTGTGTTAAAAAAAGAGTTGTTTATTAAAAAAACGATACCAAAAAGTAAAGATGTGCTTATTCTATCTTATACACACTCACGAACAAAAAAGTGTGTTGTATTTACTCAAGTTATGTATTTTCATGGTTTAATTTATTTATGTTAAAAAACCTTCAATACACAAAGTTATATGAGATGGCACGACGCGCATCTCTAACTGCAACTATTTGAATTGATATCTTATCGGCGTTCTATTAAACTGATTGATAAGCAAACGTTTCCAAGCTGAAATGAATTTTTTAATTAATAAAAACAGACTTGGTTAAATTTATTATAGTGCCAATTAAAATGCGGATCTTTTATAATAAATTTCATATTAAATATATTTATTATTATATGAAATTAATTAAACCAGTGAAGTCATCTTGCGTAAAAATAATGAAGCGAAAGTATTTTATAAGAATTATTTGTATTTTTTTAGTAAAAAAAAAACTTATTTGTTAATTTAACAATTTGAATCGCTGCTGTTTTTTTTATTAAAATAATACAATTTACTTGAAGTTCAATTTTAGGACAATAAATTTGAACATATTTTACATATCGTATAGCTTCAAATGCTAATTGATTTACAATTTGCAGTCGCTTTTGCGTATACATTTACCATGATGTCGTCGCTCGCGTATATATCCTTTTTTACACACACAGCCATGATCAGCAGAACTACAATGATGCATTGAACACGATATCTTTATACGATAACAAAATTTTTCACAAGGCACGGCACACTTTCGCCATTTTTCATTTTTATCACACTCTATAAAATTTGATTATTTGCAAAGTTTACTCATTTAACCTTCGTATACTTTTGAAGAACTGACCTGTAGTTTTATTGGCCGCAACTTTAGAGCTCATTAGGCATAGCAAAATAATAAGTTTAAAATAAATAAGTATAATATAAAAATGCCTTGCAGTGATAAGTACTGGAAAATAATTACAAATAGGGTGTCTTTCACTTTTGTTGCACTGAAGGCATCATTTCAGTAGAAACGGAAATTGCAGTATGTAATTGTTTTTACATGGTTTAATTTATTTTTTTATGGCTCAGATTAAGTTGATGAGATGAGGTATTTTGGTTGTAAGAATTTTTAAAATTTGTGTTGTCCGGTATCATATTAAAAATTAAAAAGTAGTCATGGTACAAAAAATAATAATTCAATTTCTAGAAGGTAGTTTTTGTTAGATAAGGTCTCGCTTGATTTGATAGAAAGCAATTGCAAATATTTAAAAAAAAAAAAACTCATAAAAAAAGGAATTATGATTGAACACATTTAAGGCTTTGCACAACGGATATATATTGTATATTGAATACATGTAGTGCACACTGTTGGAATAAATATAAAGTTTTCCTTGCATCTATCTCTAATTTAATTGCACTCACCGATTATTGAGTGTTGTGAAATATGTGCAATCGATTTTTTTTATTTTGTTACTATAAAGATTCATTCATGTGGCGTAAAAAATCCCCCTAGTAAACTCATTATTGATTGTAAACAGTAATAAAGACATTTAAAATAACTTGGCTTCTAGTCATTTAGTATATATAGACTACTCTTAATGACGAATTCGGTCTGATAGGCTCGGTGAATAATCAGAGTGGTTGTCAGTTTTTTCTTCTTTTTTTTAGCATACGATAAACTCATTGATAAGCTATTCACAGTAATGAAAATACTCAAATCTAATCGCAAAAACGTGTAAATAGTTGGATTATCGTGACATTATTATACCCTTTGACTTATTCAAGATTTTAAGATCGTTCAAATATGGTAAAGTAGTGTCTTGAAAATTTTTACATCAATTGCAAATTGTAAAGACAAAAAGGACGACCGAATAATTGTATATAAATATATTTCATCAAACCAATTTTTATATGTATTCGAATTCATAAAATTAAGAACTTTGCGTAAACTCAACAAACCCGGTTCAAATGTGTGTAGTGTATTAACCGTTATTATTATAGTACATAAATGAGTTTATCAGTTGAGAGTATACTCTTTCTTGACATATATAAAGATGATTAAACAATGAGTTCTTTTAGTTACTGACGAGATCTTGTTGCTTGCAAACGTGCATTAAAAAAGCGAAGAGTTTTATTTTTCATTAAATTTTATAAATTGAAACAATTTTCAAAAATGTACACGAAAATTATTTTTGCATCTGTGCTAATTGCCTTCATTGGTTTTCAATTAGGTAAGACTCATTTATATTATGTAGATACTTTTTGAATATGTATATATTCAATAATTTAAAAAAGTACATTAACGAAAGTGAAAAAATATGTATTTATTTATATTATGTTTAAACAAGTGATGTGTAAAAGTGTTTTTAAATATCTTTGTATTTTGAAATGCCTTTATTAATTTCTTTGTCATCAAAGTACACAGCATTTGAACAAACAATAATAATTTATAATAAAAATAATTAAAAATAAAACAAAGGAGTGCATAAAAAAAGGTGACTGAAGTTTATCAATACACAACTCAGATAAGTCTGTCGTATCTTCGGAATTCTTGAAAATGAGTCATTCTATATAAAAAAGTATACGTAAAGAAAGAATTTTATTTACACATGATCATTTTTATTTTTGTACTTATAGCTACATCTCTGGAATGTTACACTTGCTCTGATCCCGGTACTTGCAAAAAACTCATCAAACAGACTTGTAACAATAGTACAGCAAATGCAACAAGCTCTGCGCTTAGTATTTATCATTTAAATGTTGCGGCAGTGAATGGCAGCAAGACATTCGAATGTATCAGAAATATCTGGACCGCCTCAAGTAAGAAATTTTTTTTTGTAAATGTTGACATAATCGAAGTTAATATAAACATTATTTTTAAGATAAAACTGTCCTGAATGCGGTTTATGGTTGTGCGCATCCCACAGTACAAACTTGTAGTTTATCTTTGAGACCCGAATACGCTGTAGGAAACTGGCACCGCGACTGCATTCGCTGCTCTGGCAATTTGTGCAACCCGGCTGGCACTTTCAGTAGCAGCATGTACACTATACTGGCTTCAGTTGTTGGACTCATATTCGCTAAATCGTTTGCCTAATAAACATAATTGTATTACAAATGGTATTTAAATTGTGCGATCTTTAATTTTGAATTTGTTGCCAGGTTTGAGATGTGGAAATATTTGAGAAATATTATTTTACGAACATGTTTTTTCAACGCTTATGTCAATAAATTAAATTACACAGGCCGACAAAAATACCGTTTGTAAAAACTTTTTCAATAATTGCAACTAATTCCTATGTATTTTGGTGTGCTGATTCCGAAAATAGTAGACATAAACTCATATCACCCTCCAATTTATTACATTTCACTGAATTGTAAAAAACACGAAATTACTGTTTTTCCAACTTGTGATCAAGATATCTCAGAAACTACATGACCGATGTTGTTGAAATTTAACTAAGATATACTTAGGAGCCCAATCTATCATGTACTAAAGGAGTTGTTTGATTGAGGGCCCACTTCGAAAGTTTTACACTTTTTAAAAAGTGTTTTCTTGTCGGGCTGTGTTATTATTTTAAATGAAAATAATAAGTTTTATATTTTTTTAACTTCATGTTTTTTATTAGCATTGTGACTGTTATATTCGTTAGAAAATTAAAAATGACACAATTTTTTCTCGATGGCTAACAGTAGTTTATCTTTGAGTGATTAACAAACAGAAATTATGAAATGCTTATCAGTGTTTATTTTTGAGGTTAGTTTATTTTATACACAAACATGCAAAGTTTCGAGAGTGGTCGATATTGGGAACAACCTTGATAAGACGGCTGATTTGTAACTGATTGTCGAAAGTGTTACGTTTATTGTTAGTGAAGTACTGTCTGATTGGTAATTGTTGTTATCCGCTGCACTTGGCAATGTCAGTTGTGAGTAAGTGACATGGTAGATAAACAGTGTTTTTTTTCAAATTAGACTAATCACATTTTATAACAATAACACAAATATTTATACCTTGTACCTTATGGTATAAGGGTGTATTAGTTTTGTGCTTATCGAAAATGCAAATAACACCCAGAAGGAGAAATCACCCACCATATAAAGTATATATATGTGTGTACCTATATTCTTGATCAGTGTCCGACTGTCGGTTCATCCGTATGTATGAACGCGTATATCTCGAAAACTATAAAAAGTAGAACCAAAACTGCTTCGCATGTGGATCATTAAGCAGATAAAGTTTATTTGATTTTCGCCTTCGGGTGAGGATCAAAAAAAAAAAAAATTCAACAAAAACATTTTCTTATATCTTTAAAAGCTTTTTACCAAACAGATATCAGATTGCATAAAGCTGCGCATTTTAAAAATTCGTTTTCATTATATTTATCGTGTAGTAAACTCAACTATCACACATTTATCTTTAACAATTAATCCTTTTTGAAAAGTTGTATACAAAAATTCATTAATAAAACTTTCAAAGCTTTTTTTATCGATGATTACTATAAACTCTGATATGAATACAAGTCATAAATTCTTTTCAGTTCGGAACAAAAAATCACGGTGTGCAAAGCGTTGTGAAAAAATACTAAGAAATATTACATAAATAATTTTATTTAATTATTCCTTATTATAAAACTTTTATGTTCTTTTTAAAAAGTGTAGTAATGTTTAAACAACATATATGCGCTAGTCTTTTAATTTTGTTTCTTGGTATTCAGTTAGGTGACCTTAATTTTTATAAAAGTATTTGATTTCGGAGTTAAAATATTATAACTTTATACTTTTTAGTTAGTTCGTTAATATGTTACACATGCACAACACCTGACAGCTGCAAACAACCGTCGGAAGTAACCTGTACAAACGCAGCTGCAAATGCCACGCGAACTGCACTTGTACCAATCATGATGAACTTGCCCAATGTAACGGGTAACAGCTATGAGTGCGTGAAAGTCACTTGGTGGTATTTGTCCTGTAAGTTTTAAAAGATAATTAAAAAAAAAAAACTAGAAAGGAATTTATTTTCAAAACTTATAAATTCGAGCATGCATTGTTCCAATTTTTCTCATTGGGAATCCCAAACAGTTTTACCAATAAGAAATATATACATACATTTTCGTGTTTAAATTTTTTCGATCACTTTAAAACTGGGAGGAGTTTGCACGTACAGACGGACAAGACATAATCAACTTGTCTTGTCGAGTTGAACAAGAATATAATTATGTGTCTACTTCTTTACTTTGCAAACTTTATGACAAAGTCATTATACTCTTGAAAGAGTATAAAAACCTTCTCATACAACATTTTTAAATTTACTTGAAAATTAATGTTTGTTTGTTTTTTTAGTGGAAACTCCTTATGTAGAGGTCTCCGGATGTGCATATATAAATGAACATACCTGTAATTATAGTTTACCGGAGTTACAAGCAGCTACGTGTCTGTCCTGCAGCTCAAATCTCTGCAAAAATAACGCGAGCACTTTCAGTGGCAGCTTTTTCATTATATTGACCACGACTGCGATGGTGTTCTTCACTAAAATTTTTGTTAATATGTAATAGATACACCATTAAATTACGATTAAAACGTTATAAATTGTTTTGTATACAATCATCAAAATTTTTTAAAGTATTTAATATTAGGCAAAGACCTTATCCTTTAATCATTCAAAAGTCTCTTTAAATACGTTTCTAATACCTGTAATGGGGTGTAGTAGACCCTGAAATGTTTGCCTCCAAGATCGCGAAGATTTCTTGCACTAATTTATTTGTTTATGGTATTTTTTTATTCTTCCCGCATGCGAATAGTATTATAACTTTGTCACGGCGTTTGTAACAGATCAAAATATTCATTTCCGACTATATAAAGTATTTATAACTTTTGGGTTTCGTTTGAATTCAAAGATAACACAGTAATAAAAATAAAACTCGTAAGGGCGCTCTAGTCGAATATACTCGACAATATAATACCCTGTACACACTGTAGGCGGTGCCTATTGTTCAAAATTTCAAGAAAATCGGTGAACAAATTACGAATATAAAAAAAATTCGTTGTATGGTCTTTGAGGGTTATTTTGTGGCCTGTTTGTATTTTATAGATTTAGATTTACTAAGCTTCTTTTGAAAATTCATTTATTTATAGTTTTGGACACATGGCAATTTTAAGAAGAGGGGAAATGAGGGGGAACCGCAAAATTTGTGGTATGCAGTTTTGTAGGGCTATACATTCTGAGTTTACAGATCGATTTTCATGTTTCTATCGCTTCTGGTGATCGAGTTATAGCTTTGTAAAAAAGTGGTGGTGCTGGTTAGGCGGGAAAGAGTGGGCTCGGCTTGTCATCCCTATCAAGAGTATATAATCCTTTGGGGTCCCCATTTCCTCCTTGTATACCTTTGGTTTCAAACAGAGTTAATATACCTGGAAAAAAAAAAACTTAATGTTACGATTGACATGTTTTAATCCTATAAGCAGAAGTTTCATGCAAAATGCATGTTAACAAATCATTACATTTGCGGAAAGTTTTGAAAACAGCTAAAACTAATTAAGAATAATCATTATAATTTAAATATATAGCAACTCTGTTTGAAGCCATATTTTTTGTATCAGCTGACCTCAAAAAAAAAAAAAAAAACGTCTTGAAAAATTAACGACACATTTCAAAGCCAGTTTGAGTCAAAACGCTTTGTGCTCTCAAAACGAATTCGAAAAGTGTTTATTTATGTGTTTTGAGTCACTTCGTTTTCAGTCGAAACGTTTTAAGTCATCGTATAAACATAGTAATACTGTATGTGCAAGGTATAATAATAAAAATGATACGTTATCACCCAAAAAAAAAAAAAGGAAAAAAAAAAATTTATCTGAGTTAAAAAAATATGAAATAACTTCAATTGCGAAGAAAATTTCACGGTGTGCAAACGGTTTTCAATTAATTGTGCAAAAAAAGGGTTTATAAAATTGTTAGACATTTGTAAACATTTCATAATTAACAAAATGTTGATATGTGGAAGTCTCTTGATTATGTTTAGTGGCTTTCAGTTAGGTGAGACTCACTTAATACATAAATATGTTTGAATTTCAAATATTCTAATAAATAATGGTTAAATTTTAAGTGAATTCACTGATATGTTCCACTTGTACTACACCCTACACCTGCAAGAATCCACAGGAAGTAACCTGTACAGATGCCGCTGCAAACGCCACAAGAACCGCTCTTGAACCAATCTTTGGAATCTTGCCAATCAATGCGACGGGCAGCTACGAATGCGTCAATCTTACAATTTCTAGCATTTCCTGAGAGTCATTAAACATCAATAAATCGATATGTGTGAAAATTATGTTTGTTTATTTGTAGACGATGATCCGGAAAAATGGGTTGCCGGCTGTTCATATAGAGAATTGTATGTCTGCTACCACATTTTGTTTTCGACCTACAAAAATTGCAAGTCCTGCAATATAGATCTTTGTACTAAGGACCCAGCGGGTACTTTTAGCAGTAGTCTGATCACTATGGTATCTTCTGTTGTGGCGCTGGTTTTCGCTAAAAAGTTTGCCACAACATAAAGTTAAAAATATAAAAAATAAATAGTAAGAACCAACTGAATTTATTTTTAATTGTCAAATACGTGAGAATGATTTTGTATAATAATTGTTTTCTATTAGACATAATAAAAAAACAAGTGAGGGAGGTATAGTCGAGTAACCTAACATAATAATACCCTGTATACCACCAAATCTAAAAAACAATATTGTACATCTGATATGACTAATTTATGTATTGTTCAAAATTGTTAGTAAGGCAAAGGTTACACCATTTATGAAGCAGCGCTTTTATTACTAGCAAGTGGTGTAGGTATATACATATAACTGCTTATTTACAAAGCACTTTATCTACAAAGCGCTCTGGAACACAATGTGTACAGTGTAATATTTATGCATGTTATAACGTTTGTTTGTTTTTATTATATGTTTATATTATGGAATTGAATACTTTCTTTTTACAAGCTTGTAGTCAACGTTTTAATTTACAAACATACATACGTATTAATTGTGTTACATGATAGAGTTATATACAGTTTTGATATGACTTCTGAAACAGAGTATAGTTTGGTTTGACTTACATATATCAATGATCAGCTCGCTAAGAAGTTCAAAAGGCTGATGTAGTTCCATTTTTTGTTTATTTTTCTTTAAAGCATTTAGTTTGCTATGATGGGTAGGAAATATTCATTACTCAGTGTTTAACACACACAAAGCCATATATTTGTAATCTCTGTTTTTGGTCGGTATGTCCGGTGATTTTTGGTATAATCATTCAAATGTTATTATTATAACATTGTTGAGTATTTTTTATAACACCTGTAATAAGGCAAGGATCCACAGGCAGTGAAATGTACAGATGCTGCTGCAAATGCCAGAAGAACCGCACTAGTACCAATCCTTGGATTACTGCCTAGTAAGACGGGAAGTTATGAATGCATCAATGCTACAAAGGCGGTCCACCAATGGGTTAAAAACATGTTTGTTTATTTTTAGTTCCGCAAGAAATGGTTGTCGGTTGTTTATATGCAAGCAAAGATATTTGTTCCCGGTTTATTATGGTAGCATACTCAAGTTGCAAGCACTGCAACACAAATCTGTGCCTCAAAAATTCAGCGGATACTTTCAGTTGTAGTCTGATCACCATAATCATTTCGGTTACGGCTCTGGTTTTCGCTAAGCTGTTTACCACCCCATTAGAGAGGAAAGAGAATAAAGGTGAGCATCATTTCACAAACATGTAAAAATTTCAAGTATTCTAACAAATTATGATTTAATTTAAAGCGAATTCACTGAAGTGTTACAGTTGCACTACACCCTATACCTGCAAAAATCCACAAGTAGTGACCTGCTCAGATGCCGCTGCAAATGCCACTAGAACTGCACTTCTACCAATCTACAGTATCTTGCCCAATGCGACGGGCAGCTACGAATGCGTCAATGTTACAATGTCTAGCATATCATGTGAGTCATTAAACGTCAGTTAATGAATGTATGTTTAAATTATGATTGGTTACTCGTAGTGGATAATCCAGAACAATGGGTTGCCGGCTGTTCATATAGAAGCATAGATGTCTGTCACCGTGTTAGTCCTGGGCGCTTCTCGTATTGTAGGTCCTGCTATACGGATCTTTGTACTAAAGGCCCAGCGGGTACTTTTAGTAGTAGTCTGGTCACTATGGTATCTGCGGTTGTAGCGTTGGTTTTCGCTAAGATGTTTGCCTCAACATAAAAGAAAGAAAATTATAAATAGTAAGAAAAAACTTATTGTATTTGTAAGAAAAGATAGAACGTTTTTGTTTATTAAATATTGTACGTTTAACAAAATTAAATAATTTGGTCCTATATTGCCTTAATCAATAAGATAGCGACCAAATTCAAGAGAGGCGTTTTGATTTGTTTATCATATTTTGATTGGGGGTAGGCCCCCTTGTGGGAGCATCGTGGTGGCTGTGGTTTAACATCCAAATGAGGGTAGAGCCCTGCTGACTCAAAACTCGAATAGAAATATGGTCGTGGCCACGCCCTCATATAGTAAAAATTTGATACGCTTATATCACTGGAATCATAAAACCTACAAGAATGAAACTTTCCACAAAACTTTTAAAAAGGGAATTCACATATAATAATCATAATCACAAAACAATCAAAAGTCTAACAAACAAAGCGAAAGATAATTCTGTGTCAAATTGTTTAAATATAAATTAGTACAATAAATACCAGTCATAAGCAAAATGTACATTTTTACAACGTTTGCGTCCATAACCACAATAAGCGCTGCTCAAATGATAAGATCAATACTGCTAGTCTTATTCCAGTGTAAGAATATAACTATTTTTTAACTTTGCCTCTTTCTGTGCAAAATGCTTTACTTTTACTGATAATGAATTTAAAAATAGTTTTTTTTAGGAAAAACTTCTCGGGAAGTTTAAAGCGAATTTTCTTTGATTTTTTAAAGCGTTATAGTGTATACCACACATGTCGTTTGAGCAGTTTTAATTTTGTGTTCAATAAAAACACTTTATCATGTCAATGGGGAAAGTTTGAATCGAGAATGTGCGTCTTTACTGAAATATGACAAAATCGAAAAAGTTTTACAAACGACAAATTTTTGGTAATTAGTTTGTTTAAAGATGGAAAGTCTGACTAACCGACCTTCTAAATCTGTTATTGCAATGATAGCACTTTTGTGGAAGATTGCATATTTTGCTGTCACGAACTTTTATAGTTCGTTCAATGAAAGTTAGAGTTTGATGGCAGGCTAATTTGTGTTGTTGAAAAGAATGTATGTAAGTTTGTCTGCCTCTGGGTAAGATTGACAAATGAATCGAAAGTTGAAATGGTCAGTTCATGCAAAATCCGACATGTTTCTGTTACGCATATGCACTTAAAGAAATTTTGTTTTAAGTAAACGTCTTTCTTACAATTTATTGTGTTGATTGAAATAAGTTAAATACATTCATTAAAGAATATGTAGTTTCTGGAACATATGCCGCATAAAGATTGAAGATTACTCAGTGTATCAATGAACAGCGTTGCACTTATCCAGTTTGATGACGTAGCCTTTGAAATGTTGTCCTGCTGCCTCCAGTATGTACAAAATACGGCTAAGTTGAATTTTGCCATGGCCCGGCAAGGCGTAACACAACAGAGTTAAGAAAATGATAAATGACCAGTAACAACAATAACATGTTGCCACAACTCATTGGTGCAGATGTTGTTATTGTTGTTCTTGTTATTCTGTTTTGCTGAAAACTTTGTCTATTTGGCCGGAAAATGTTCGTCTTTTGTTGTTTTTCTAGATGTCGCGTTGAATATTGCACGTTTTCTCATGCCGATGTTATTGATGTTACGGCCGATAATACTGATGCAGAAAAATGCAGCTGCAAAGTGCAATTCGTCTGCCATTTAATTTCCTAAATAGATATGCGAAAAATATGTACGTATGTTCACTTCCTCTCTTACTATATTCTGCAATATCCAAGTAAGTATACGCCATGTGAGCCTAATAATAAAAGTTATTAAGTGCTTCATTTACATACATGCGATGAAATACTACGAACTTTCTAATATTCGTTGCCATATAGTGTATTTTTAGTATATCATGTGTGACTGTGTGTGACGTCGACAGCTGTGCTTTGGCATTCGTGCGTTTAATTGATTGATTGCTAGCAACTTGGTTAATATTGCAGCGCAGTTTACTGCCAGCCAAGTTGAGTGGCGCTTCAGTGCACCGTGTGTATGATGTGCGCTAGTGGCTGCGGTTTCACTCATTTTGTGTGTGTGTGCAGTTTGTAAAGTTGGCTTTTGTTTTGCTTTCGGATTGTGATTTTAACTTGGCTCAACCTGTCATATTGATTGTTGTCCTTGTTACGTTGTGCATGTGTGCATGTGCGAGTGTGTTATTCTTCCGCTTTAATTATTTGTTTTTCAATTAGAGGCTGCAGTATGGCAAAGTGGTTATACGGTGCTGTATAAGGCATACAGTAAACAATATAAACGAAAATTATTATGAAAATGTTTGAGGATATTCAAATAAAAATATATTGAAAATGCTGTCATCAGTTTCGACTTCGAAATACTATTTTCTTCTCACTATGCAAAACAGTTTATGCCTTGTGATAACCTTAATTTTCATAACTGTGAGTTTGTATATACTATAATCGCTCTATTAGTTACTGACTTAATATTAAACAAAAATCTTAACATATATGGCTGTTTATTATGTTGTTTTATATTGATTGAAGATTTTCAAAAATTGATAAGTCCTTATTAATAATAATAATAATTACAATAACATGTTTAATACTTTGGTAACTGACATCTAAAAAGTATTTGTACGCCTTTCAAATTTCAGTTTATTGAACACAAAATGTCAAATTATTTGTTAAAAATTTCAATACAAAAGCCGTACAAATTCATTAAATTTAAAAATTAATGTTGAATGGTAATTAATTTATTTTTCGCATTCAATGGGCGCGTCAAAAACCGCAATTGACACGTTTGCTGTGTTAATAACAAGAAAAAAATAAATAAATACAATGTTTCAATGTCCAGGAAGCAAGCAAATTAACCATGAATTACAAATCAATTGAAATGTGTACGACATTTCCGCACTTTCAGCTCATTTGTTGGTTTTGTTATCCAACATTTTTTTCATTTTTGCTTCTGTTGTTGTGCTCATTTCACATTGAAAATTGAAAATTTAACGCGACTACAATGAAAATGAGTGGACAAAAACGCGCGATGAGACGGACTGTCCTGACTTTGCTCCATCAGGACTTTTCTGACTTTCATTCCTCTGTCACTGTCGTCGTCCTCTCAACATATATTTGCATAAGAACGTGCGTGACGTTATTCATGGTTCTTTTCGAGTTAAAAATTTTCCGTGGAGGTGCAAAAAGTTTTAATTCAATGGTTGTCGGGCATGTCAATGAGCTTTGCACAGCTGAGGGTGATTTGGTGACTGTCAAGGTGCAATTTTTGCATTTCTCGATAAGAGATTTTTTTTTTCTTAGTACATATTATCTTAGTACAACAACTACTATTGTTAATGAAAATTAGTTTATCAAATTAAATGAATATTTCTAGTTAGTTGAAGAGATTTGCAAAGTTACGTTTATGCATTTAAATGAAAAATCAGTCTGTCTTTGCTGCCCCTGATTGAAACTTTTTTTATACTAAAAAAAGTAGAAAATTTATAATGTGTGTACATTGTATAAGGATGGTGTAAAGAGACTATCAAACTTACAACTTTTATCGTACGATATATGCATAAAAAAAACTTGGCCACAACGGAAATCAATCTCAATTAATTAATTACGTTGTTATTATTAAAACAAAAAACAGCAACAACAACAACAACAACAACAATAGCTTGAAGCACAGTGTTGATGACAAGAAAGGAGCCAATGACTTGTCGTAAAATTTCGTTATATTCGCGGTCGCATATCTGACATTCAACTGACACATGAGTGCGATAATATGTCAGACATTGTAGGTTGCAAACAATCAAACACATACTCACACATACACACACTCAATCATACCAGAATAAATGTACACATACATATATATGGAAAAATGCAAACATGAATATAAAATGACACCGTCTGAACAGTGAAATATTGTAAAGCATATGCGACTCATGCCAATACAAACACTGCAGTTTTGGTCAACGTTTGGATAATGGAAAATTAATAGTCACTAGTTGTTCGCAGCGTATGATGAAGCACAGTCTGTCTACTTGTCGGCTTTTCCTGTGTCAAGGTGCAAATATGTATATGAGTCGGCTATATTCGTACAGACACAGCAGGAGAGACACAGAGACAGACATATCGAAAACGACAACGATACCGACAATAAGCGGCAACGAACAGAGGTCGCGTTCATGCAAACAATATCAATTATCGGTATATATTGTATGCTCATATCCTGTATCCTTCCGTACATCCGCCATTTACGTTCATAGAACGTTTAACAATTTTTTTTCGAGCATGTGAGAATGTGTGTTGCATGTACTACAGCGAATACATTCATTGTATAGCTTTAATTGACATTTCAGTTATTAAAATATTGCTATGTTTGTTGGCTGTGGGATCGTCATGAACGCCATATGGACGTGCAAATTTGTGACTAATTTCACAGGATAATCAACATTGTTGCGTTATTTTTTTTTTTTAATTGAACTTTTTGTTTCAAAATATCAGTTAATTATGACAATTCTCAGAAAAGATTGTTAATTCGTGTTCGTGTTAAGCACACTTTGTCTTATGAAGTGCAAAAGTTCCTTGAAAATAAATAAGTCACTTTAAGCATGGCTTTGCAATATTTTCCATAGCATTTATTCAGTTCTTTTGTTCTTTTATATAACATCAACGAAGTTGTAAAGTCGCAAAGCTTTTCAGGGCGCCTGTCTTGTAAATCAAATGCAAACAAAAATATCTTTTCTTGCGACATCAACTTAACTACATTAAAATTTCTATTTTCTATGCCAAGCGTGTTGCTGCTTACGTTGATTGCATTACAGCTGCTGCATTTTGACAAAGCTCTTGGCATTACGCTACCTACTTGCTGCATACGAGATTCAAAGTCTGTGATGGATTTTTTTTATTATTTTTTTTTTTTTTAAATCAGAACTCATTCACGACAAGTTCATTGTTTTCCCGCTGCTAATAATCTAATAAACTCGATGCAGCTGTGTAACCAATAACAACGTGTTTGCTCATGATGTAACGTCGCTGTCTTTGCGCTTTTCACTTACTCTATTCGGATGTGTTGCCCCATAATAATTCCACAACGGTTAGACGTCGGTGGATTATGACGATGCAAGCTTGCACAAAGTCCGGGTTGTTGTGCGTGTGCCGGCATGTTTCTCGTTGGTCTCCTTAGTTAACATACATATATGTATGTGTATGAGGTATGAGCATGAGGTATGTGCGCCACATAATTGTGTTGAGCTAAGCTTAGCTGAGGTGTGTATTTTAAGTGTTTTGTAATTGAATGCGCTCTGTGGTTAGTACAGACAAATATAGTTGGCAATCAGTTGGTGTTTTGGGATCATGTCGACTTGTTCTGCATAACGTCGTAACGTTGAATTTGATTAGGATTCAGCTTTGGCATTTTGTATTCATATTATGCTCACGTTGGGCTAATTGGTGAGTTACTTGATATATTTATAATGACGTAAAGAATTTAGTTGTGGTTTGTATGCAAGAAAGTTGTGAAATGTTTGTGTTTTATAATATATATAACATGTTTCGTACACAACTTCAAAGGAATCTGTAAGCATTAATGCCATGATTGTGAAAATCTTTGTAACGGCTCCGGCAAGCTTGCAAACGTTTCAATAACAACTAACAATGCTGAGTGGATGCAACTCTATGATAAACGATTTTGTTTTAAATTAGAAAATTTTCATGTCGTCTTTTGTTATTTCGTTATTAATATTTGCTGCAAAAGTGAATGTATTTACGAAAATATCTTGAATAAGTTGTTTCCGTTTTAGATATGTTTTGTCTATGACCGAATTGTTGTAATAATATCAATTGTTATGTCAGCCTACAAACAAACTTGTGAAAAATGCACTTTCTAATATAAGCTGTCCTTCTTTAGCTGTCTGTCGGACAATTTAATGTAGACATGTATGAGTTTATTGTTTATGATACAGGGAGGTTGTTGATTTATGGGCCTAAAATTAAATTTTATATGATTCACATGAATAACCGATTTTGTTTATATTTTCTGTGTATGAATTATTTCATTATGTTATTTAAGACTTAAATATTAATATTTATGTAAACAAATGCGTCCACGTATTGAAAATGATATTAATAAATATCAATTTTAGGCCATAAGCATATACCAAATCACATTTAATGTAAGAAAATGTTTTAAAATCTATTTTTGTTATTATTTATTGCTTTTGTTAATTTGAGAATCAATGCCAACGCATCGGTTACCATTTGTTAATAGTTTGTGAGTTTCATGGCTAGTACGCATAAAAGGCTGCTATAATTATTTTATAACAGTAACTGCTGGGATGTTTGATGTCAAACATGTTCGACGCACAATTGTTTCCAACAAGTAACATTTAGTATTACAACATGTTTGAAATAAACAAAGGAGATGTTGGAACAAAATGAGATTGTTGTTTAACTTTGCATGTGACATTTGTGGCCAGCTAAAGAATATTTTTTTAGTATTTTTAACACTGCCAAAGCAAGTAGAGCGTGTCATTTTCGTTTCTTGGTTTATTTTTCGTAAAAATTTTGTTTAAAACTAAATAACTTTTCAGTTTCAGTATTAAATTGACTTATGATTCAACTACATAGAAAAACTTCAAAATAATTTTATCAAAAATTTAATCATTTGCTTTGATTTCTATGCTTTTTTTTCCTAAGTATAACATTTGACTTTGCACGTTCAGTGATTATCAAACATGCTTTATGCAGACACAGAGAACATAATTTGACCATTTTATTTCATTAGCAAGAAAGATTTCTTTAATTAATATATAAAAATTGCCGAAACGTCGGTGAAACATATTGTTGTCTGGCATCACGTAAAAGTCTAAGGAGTCTTCATTGTGGCTGCTTGTGGTCAATTTTGTGTTGCAGCTCAAAGCGACAAACGACCAAGACAGACATCATCTACACACATGCATACATGTACACGTTGTGTGAGCAAAGGACAGACACGGGGGCATTTAATTTGGCTGCTTTTTGGCAAATAAAACGAATGTTGGCAATGGCTACTAACTAGAACTGAGTATAGCACGTGCGCAGCATGCTTAATTACATGTAACGGTGTATGTGTGTGTGTGTGTGTCTCTATATACATATATGAACATATGTTTGTTAGTTTGTTAGATTCTTCTTGGTTATGCTATATTAAATTTTAAATCATTGCTATTTTTTTTTCGTAATAAATTAAAAATTTTGCCTAGTGGCCAAATGAAAATAATGATACTGTTTTTAATGTAATTTTCACAATTTCTACAAAGTTCAAACATTTTCCTTAATTTTCTCTGCCTTAGAGTCAAAATGTTAATGCCAAATTAAATTAAAACAAAACATGTGTTATTATTGTATGTACAATGCTAAAATTGTATTCAACATATTTCTTGTAGTTTGATTAATTCATTTAACTTTTCTTGTAAATAATATTATTATTGCATTATAATTTGCAAACACATCTGCAACTTGCATCATTTATTAAGCTCACTTCAGATGGTATATGTATGTACATGCTATGTCAATGAAAATATGTCCAACATTTGCGAATCTTAGTGTACATGTAGTAATCAACCTTTGCATAGATACAAGGATGAATTTTCATAAACGTCCCTATTTTTATTATTTTGTTTTATTTTAATTCCCAAATATAAAAAATTTCCTATATAGAAAATCGACCAGCTGTAAGCTGACAATTTATAATTATTTATAACGTCAAATTTAAACAATCAGAGTTGTTAACCAATAATAACAATGCATTACTGACGAAACTTCATATGTTTTGCAGCATTTTGTTAGAGGCGTACATTTAAAAGTTTCCAAGATTACTTCAGATTTGATATGTTGTTTTCACCTGTGCTTGAAATAACTTAAATTCAATTCAATTTACAAAGTGAAAAATATATAATAAAATGAAACTGCGACTACTTAAAATGCCAGCTTGAGGTTTGTTGACGGCTGGTTGGCAGGATATCTGACTTGCAATGAATTATAATGCTTCCATTGGTTGTTTTGTTGTTATTCTTGTTCTTGTAATTATGTCAATGTATTTGTGCGCAACGAGACATAAAACAAGCACGTGACAAGCGTGTAATAAGCAAACTGGACTTTTATGTACATATATACATACACACATATATATAAAATTGTTGTGGCTTGTATGTATTTCAATCTTTTTAAGTGTGTACTTCAGTAAAAAGCATATTTAAAGAGATGAAATGAAAGAAAGAGTGAGAGAGACGTAGAGAAAAAGCGGATAAAAACAAAAAGGAAAATGTACATATATATAAATAAAAATGGACAATGATTTATGAGGCGTTAAGTTAAACTTAATTTAATTTTTGTTGCTTTTTGATCTGTTGTTTTTTCATTAAAAAATTTCAAAGGTCACACGTTTAAATCTTAATAAAAAAAATACATGAAATATAAAATGGCGTCTTTTCTGTTTGGCATACAAAAAATGTTATTTAATTTATTTATTTAAATACTTGAAGATTTGTTAGTTGAATATTTGAAAAATTCAATTCAAATTGTTGTTCATTTCAGTGTTTTGACAAAAAAGCAATTATAGTTCATTGATTACCTTTATAGAAAAAAAAAAATGAATTGAAAAAAAAGCAACAAATACATTTGTGCACATAAAAAAGTCGCGAATTTCTGCAAATTTGGCATGGTCAACAAAAATTGTATATTTGTGAATTTATCAAAACAAATGGCATGTCTCTTTGTAGATACTTTTTTTGTTTTTATATTTTTTATAACAAACCAATTGGCAAATAAGCGAGAATTGCATGTGTCAGGTTTATTGTTGTTGTCTAAATAAATTTTTTATTGACCATGGTTAACACTTCAATGGGCAATAAGACTGACTTTTATTTTTTTTTTTTTTTGTCTCGCACAACCGCAAAGGCATAGCAAACACACACACACACACACACACATATACACATTCTCACACCCCTGAATGTGAAGTAAAAAACGCACGCCTGAAAGCATGCCACAAGTTATTTTACTTGTTACAATATGAACAAAAAGGAAAAATGGGCAAAAGGCATTCAAGTGTGCGTGTCACTTTGTGAGTGTGTGAGTGAATAAAGGAAAATATAATAAATGACGAAGTTACACATGTTACAACAATTGTTGCCAAAATATGATTATCCTTGGGCGTAGGAAAGTAACGCCATGGCTATGAATGTCTTGTTTGAGTGATTTTGGTTGCTAACATATTTTTGTTTTTTTTTATAAATTCATAACACGTTCTTTACAAAATAAAAGTTGATTTGTGTATGTGTGTGTCGTTTTTGAGTTTTATTTGTGTGTTGTTGTAATATGGGGTTTCTTTCATTAAAGTTATTCGTTATTGTCTTGAAAATTTAATATTACCAAAATATAATTCGTTTTTTTAGTAAACTTATTATTTAAATCCTTTCTATTTGTATTAAATTTAATATTATCTTAATCTTAATGATTTCATGTGTAGACAGTATCAAAATTGTAAGTTATTACAATCAAATAAACAAATTAATACAAAAAGTGAAGATGTTGTGTGTTCATTTATGATGATTAGCAAATAGTAATAACAACAACAAGAAGACAATTTACACGAAAAATAAACAAATTGATTTTTATGGTTTGAAACGACATTTGACTAGGGTCAATTGCAAATGCATTTATATATGCAAATAAATAACAAACTTCTTCATTTATATGTGCATATGCATGAGTCTATGTGTGTATGTTTACATACAAATTGTTGCAAATACAAATAGCAACAATAATTCAGAAACTTCAAAATTAGCAGCAGTCTGCACTTTAACATGGATTAGTGTAATTACGATGTACTTTTGATGCGGCTCAAGGGCATTTAAGTGTTGTAAGGCATTAGACACACGTACGCATACGAATGCATGTTCATAGATTAGTTTATTCCGTCTGTGCATGTGAGTGTGCGCATTTGTGAATGTGTATTTGAAGTTATATATACATATGTACATGTGTGCAGTACATATGCCTTCTGGGTGCGATTGCATGCACATTTGACGTTACACTTTGTTGCAATTTTATAAATAATTTAATATAGTCTAGTCTCAGGTAAATGTATGTATGTCTAGGTATATGTATGTATGTACATACATACTTTCATCATCATTAATCCAATGCTCTTATAAAATTTATGCTTATTTCGCATTAAAACTAATTAAGCATGTCAATTTTATAATTTCATTGTTTGCTGTCAAATGTGAAATTATTTTACTAAGCATAACGATCGAAATGGTACGGATTTAAAGCGCTTTTAGTGATTCTCTTGAGCGGCTCATTATTTCGTGTATTATTTGAAAGTGCAAATTAAATTTTTCTTTGAGAGAAAAAAAAAGCTGTGTACTAATGATATCAAATTGCAACATTTCGATGTTTTTCTTGTACCAAATGTTTGTTCATTTATATTTTTTTTTTTAACACTTCACAGCACAATTGCTTTAGCAATCAAGTGGGCGTTACATGGCATTTATTTTATATTCAAACGAAGAAAAAAACGGTAATAAAAAGTCATGCGGAAAACAATCGCTTAGCAAAAGGACAACTCGACATAAATTAATTATAATACGCTTGTAAGTGCTTTTCAGTAAGTGTTTGTTGTTCTTGTTGTTGTTGTCATTCGTATTGTTACTGCCGGCATTATTACATTGTCGTACTAAACAATTAACTGTAAATTGTAAAACATGTAATTGCGTTTTCGTCTCTGTTGGCGAAATGTGGTTTTCCATTTAACCTTTGGATCGCTTCATGTTGTGGTTGGCAAAGGTGGCGTACGCCATTGTTGATTAAGCTTAATTTATTACGCTTTATGAACTGTTCAAATAATGCAAATATTGGCATTTATTAAGCGTTTAATGAAGTTGTTAGTTAATGTGAAATTTTCTTTTCACATTAACTAATTACCAATGTTTTTTTTTTCTCTTTCGGTTACCTGAGGCAACAACAATTAAGTTAATGTTCTCGACTAACAAGCCGACATGATCAAATGCCATACAAATTAGTTCTACAGATGTTTCTGTCAAAACTTCAACTCCTCTTTGACTTGTTCACTCACTTTGGTCCGCTCGTTTTGCTTATCAGTTAATGTGTCGTTCTTCTTCTTCTTCTTTACTTTACTCACTAGTCTACTCGTCTAGTTGTCTCTGGCATAATGTCCAACTTCCTTTTACAATTTGCATGCACAAATGTACTCTACACAAACCACAAACACAAACTAAACTCGAAACTCGGCTAGGGAACCAACTGTAGCTTGTCTGATGTAAACGTTTACATGCCAACATCGACTGAATCACTCACACAAACACATAGATACACACAGGCAAACAAACTAAATGAGTTTCATTATAAGGGACTTGAATTCAATTGTATATGTGTGTGTATGTGTGTGTGGGAGTGTGCGCGGTTGTGTGAATGTCCTGTTGGTTTAGCGGATGAATAGGCAATGGTTGAAGTTCACTTGAAGTCCTTGCCTGACATAAGCGTTAAATGACAATGAAAGTGTTGCCGTCGTGCGAAGTCGCTCATTGGCCAGAAGTGCCATTGTGTTCTCAAGTGGCTATTAGGACTAGTGGGTAAGTCAAGCTAAGTTGACTTTGATGTTATTGTTGGTGGCAACAAAAAAGAAAGAATGAATACATTATTTTGTAATTATATGTTGTTACTATGTAGCAACCAAATAAAAGTGTTTTCATTGATGGGCGTTGTAAATGAGGTAATTGAAACAAAGTGATTTGGATTTGAAACATTTTTTTAGCACCAAATAAACACTTACATATAGACAACAAGGAATGATGAAAAAAATTTGCAAAAAATTTACAGCTCCCAAAATGCTGATGATTTTCCTCATCACATTTATTGTCATCAGCATGAATATGGTAGCATATTCATATTTACTTCAACATTGTGATAAACTTGTTCATCAACAACAAAAGCAATACAACAACAATATTGTATTCAGAGCCATCATCGTGATCATCAACATCAGCACGATTGTCTTGCATGTCAGACATTATTGTCATCAATATGAATTGTGTTGCCATATCCTCTTTCCCTTGAATTTTGTTTTTTTGTCGTCCTGTCTAAGCCACAACTGTAAATACACACATATGGTTATATTCCTTTCTAAAAAGTATACAACACAGTTGAATTTACAAAATTGTTGTTGTTTTTTGCCCGTCCCCCCATTTGCGCTTCGCTTGTTTTGTCACAACTGATTCACATACCATTGTCACAACTCACTGAGTCAGTCAGTCAGTTCGTCCGTCCGTCCGTCCGTCCGTCAGAGAGACATTCGTGGCAAGTCTCGTGTGCGTTAACAAATTTTGCATGTCATGAGATATTGCAAAACATGAGTATGTAAATTTATATTTCTTTTTTTTTCCAACGACTTGCTTTACTTCTCATCTTCTAACACACGCACACAGCCCTTTAAATGTATGCGTGTTGGTTTTATATTAATGGCAACGAGTGTAGCGATGATTTAATATTGTGTGTGCTTGAGCGCTGAGATGCTGACGCTCTTGAAGTGACGTTGAATATGTTGAAAATATGCAAAACAAGCGTTGGCAGTTTGTCAAATTTGATTTGTCATACATCAAAATGACTTTAAAATGTCGTGGAGTTGATAAAACATGCGGGTAACTGTAAAAAAGGTATTTTATGTAACAGTGTTGACATATATTAAGAATATTTTATTAGATTGCTTTTTTTACGATGTATCTTGCATAATATTTCTTTGTCCATAACAACAACTGTTGCACATCTTCAATTTCTATTCCATGCGGATTTTATTTTCATGCCATTTGTAGCACTTTTGTGCTCATTATCACTTTGCGCGACAAACTGCATTGTCGAAGTGATGTGGAACGACTAACTGACGTTTCAATAACAACAACAAGAAACGCACAGAGTGTTGCACTTGTATGCGTGCAGCTACGTTTACGTAATGCATTTCCTTTGATGTCATTGATTGTTGTTATTTTTTTATCGCTTTGTGCGATTTCATTGTCAACGTTGCGTATGGTTATTTTGATTTCAATGCTTGATCCTTTGTATTGTTTGCGCGCAGTTGCTCGTAAAATTGCATTATCGATTGATTCATTCACTTGATTGAGTGGAATTGTACACTTTGCACAATTTTCTGAAGCAATGCACATTTTTTGTTTTTATATTATGAGAGTTGCAACTTATTTAAATTTGTATTTTATAATAATATTAATCACATTTTCTTTGTCTTACAATTGCGTCGTAAAATATTGCAAAATATACCTAACAAAGTTACTTTAATCAAAAAAGACATAAACTAAAATGCCGAATTGAAGATTTGACACTGTTGCTCCTGGAAAACTACCATCACATACGCATATACCTGACAGCCTTGCATAAATACAAATGTACATACATATGTGTTGCGACTTCGGGAGAAAACCGTCCTCAAGCATGCTTGTGTCGGCTTGCGTTATGAATATAAATTTCGAACATCAACTCAACGTAAACTCAAATCTCACTCAACTGAGTTCATCTCGGCTTCGTACAACGCGACTTGTATAAAAATTTCACACATCGCGCATAATAATAAACGATAACGAAATTTACTTGCTTGACGAGCGCATCCTGTGAGGATCCTGCGCACATCCGTCTTAGTCTTGCGACACAGGAAGCGACTTCATTTTATTTGCTTCTAAATCAGCGAAAACTATTAAAATGCATGTCTTTGAACTTAAAGCTTTAAGATATCTCGCAAAAATATAACAAATGTCCTTAAACTTGAGCTTAGACCGCAGCTGTGCGTATATTTTCTAATAACATTGATGTAAGTTCTCATTATGAGACTCATAAAGACGTAGATCAAGGCGACTGTCGTCGTGGACGTGCATTTTGAGCGACTCGTCTCAGACGACACCGGGCGCCAAGCACATTATTATGACGATAAACATTTTATTCAACAACACAGTCTCATTTTTTAGATTTCCTGTGCTTGTCTTGAGTTTGGCACGCTGCCGCATAGAAAAACAAAAACAAAAAAAAAAAAAGAACATCGTACGAAACTCATCTAGAAAATTTTCAAAGTGACAGCTGCGTGAAAGTATTGTGACATGTGTTTAAATGAGCTTTATTTGCGCTGACTTTTAAAGGCGGAATTTAGCTTGTATTGAATGCAATACTTTAAAAATTGCTACTATAATTTTCTTCAATTTCTTATTAAATGCAAAAACATTTTTATATAACAAAAGTTACAATTGCAAGACTAAGCGAAGTTCAAAAGTCATTGCACTGCGCTCATTAATCATTCGGCAAGCTAAAAAGCGGTTGAGCACAATACTTAGAAAGGCATACGACAAACTGTACACGTCAGTGTTCTTTGTCTGATAAGCGTTTGCAAAGCAAAGGTTAAGGTTTGCAACGAGCTTCCGGCCGCTGAGACAAAGACGGTGCGGTTTTGACAAAAGGGTTTTGCTACTTTGATAAATGACATTGGTAGCATTTTCAAGGTGACTTCTTGGCATGCATATGAAAAATTCAAGGCGAAATTATGCAAATTTCTTCAAGTGGATAATTTGTCAAGTGTTAGTCATGAGCAGGAGAAATACCAAAACGTTTATGGCAAACGTGATGATATGTGAATTTTTGTTGTTATTGTTTTTAGTTTCTAAAGCATCTAAAATTGTTTACACACATTGAAAAAAGGTTTAAGATACACGAAACGAAACATGCCACAACTTTTTGACAACACTAATTAGGATGAACAAAAAAGCAATAAGTTGCGCATTAAAATGTGCTATATTATCCTTTAATAGCGACCAAATTTTATTCAACGCAATCAATTGAACAATTAATCTGATTTAAGGTTTATTTTTATTTATTGTAAGTTGTAGTTTTGAGATTTTATATTTGTAAATTAAACATAAATATTTAGAAACGTTTTGCGATATAATTGCTTTAGCACACCTGATTTTCACACGTATTAAGGTTCAATCTGCAGCACTATCAAATATTGTCAGACTGCACGAGTCTGAAGACCAAGCAAAAGCGCTGAATGCATTTGCCATTTGATGACGCACAGCAGGACCTTAAGAAAACTATAACAGAATATAGAAACTTGTTTAAAAAGTTCACATATCACGTCAACACAAATGCAGATAGTAACTCAATTTACGCAAAAGCCAAGTAGCATTAACATGGCGCAAAAGTTTGAATACAACGGCAACGTCGACGTCGTCGGCTGATGATGATGTTATGACGAACCAAGGGAGAAGAGAAATGCAACAGTAGCACAACTTCATAGAAAATGTACAAAAGGCAATTGCCGGCAGTGCTACGTCAAAGGACAAGTCGACGATCAAGACGATGACGACGACAACAACAACAACTATGTTGCAGTTGTAGTCGTCCTCATCATCATCATCATTGTCGCAGACGAGACGAAACGAGCCAACTGAAAAGTAATTTTGGAAATCATGTTTGTAACAAGGGCCAAGTTGTTTTCAAAGCGAATGTGTGAGTAAGCGAGATAGCGAAATGATGATGCAAGTGTATCAAAAAATAAGTCATTCATGCATAACAACATGCACACACACACACGACTGACTTCGGCGGTGCATCTTTCCCACTTATCTATTTTACGACTACAGCCAATAACTAGTACGACTGACACTTTGTCCTGCGGGTCTACTTTTCACGTTTGCTGCAATGTTTGGAAAATTGCATAGATTGTTGGTTGTGTCATATTGCATGCAGTCAAACATGTTCCTTTTACTAAATTCTATACGCAAAAAAAATTCTAATTTCTTGCCATGCAGAAACATTACCAGGAAACGAAAGTCAGTACGTTCGGTATTTATTTTTTTGCTATTCATTTTTGTTTATCTTTCTTTTATACTTTTTTTTTTATTGGTTTGCCTAGATTGTCATACATTGGGAATATTTCGTATGTAGTTTGTTTTTGTTGTTTTTGCCTTGACTTGTAAATTTCCCTTGTTGACTTTTTTATTGTAATTTTTTGTGTTTTTTGACAGCGATATGTAGATACAAAGATACTTACTTGTCTATTCCGTGCATTTGTTTGCTCTGAGCGCTTGATTGAGCGCACGTTCGCTGTTTGCCAACAGTTCACAGTTTGTCGTGCTCTCAACATTGCGTTTTCCGCACTATTTTCAATGTACACAAAGTGCACTACTTATTTAAGATATGTCTTATGTTTATTGCGAATATTACTCAGAACTCAGCACTTTTTATTTCCCATGGGTTTGCGGAAGATTCCAATTTAAGTTCGAGCAATGGTTCTAATGCCAGCAAAGGGATTTGTTTTGGTTTGGTTTGGTATGCTGTTGTATTTGTTGTGGTAAGCAAAGCTTTGATTCGTTTGGGATAAAAATTCATTTGACGTTATTAACGCACTTGCACTTAAAAACCCTTTTGGGGTAATAATCATCTTGTTATAATATGAAACGAGCTCAAGCTCAAGGACACAAAGCATAAAGTTTAAGAAACAAACGAAATTTTTTCGTTTGTCAGAATTCCTGGCCTGCAGCATACGCTTAATCCATGAATGCCAACTCTTTTTCGCACCAAACAGCAACGCAAACATTTTACAACTCTAAGAAAAAACGAAATAAAAACAAGAGAGTTGTGAAAGAAGGCTTACAATGCTGCTTTTTTTTTTGCCTTTCTTACTGTCTTCCAAAAATCGCGCCTCAGGCTAAACGCGAAATGTTACTTAGTAAAATTCTAGCGCAGGGTTGGCGGGGGGAAGTTGGGCACTTTGACTGGTTCCAAAGTTGCCAAGGCAGACAAACAGGCGAGGAGGCAACGGGCCGACAGGCAACCAAGCCGCATTGCTCACGCCAAACGTGCGCGTCTTTCAATTTCTTGCCAATTTTTAACATTCTTGGCTTTGCCTTCATATTTTTTTGCTTTTCTGCTTTGTTATTTTGTGTGTGTGTGTGTGTGTGGTTTTGCAACAATTTCAATGGCTTTAATACAAAATTCAGCGGCTGCTACCGTACATTAAATTACTCCATGTTGCATACTTCAAGGCGCATGCTGGGGTACACACAAAAAATGCGATTTTGGTTAGGAAATTGGTTTGCGTTTTGGTTTTAGCTTTGGTTTCTCTTCAAAAGAAGTTTATATGAAATTGTTGCCGAATCCAAGTTGAAGTTTTTCTTCTGTTGGTTGCACATGAAATTATTTCTATTTTTGCCGTCCTTTCTGATGCTATTTTTATTCGGTTTGCATAACCAATTTAGTTACTTTTATTTTGCTTTGCTTTTGATCCCAAAAGGATTTGCATTGCCAATGAAGAAGAAATTGTATTTTAATTTTCAAATATATAATTCATTTATATTTACATGCACACAAAATAAAATAAACTTGCAAGCAAAATAAAAAAAAAATATGTAAATAATACCGAAAAATGTTTTAAATAATTTTATCGCTTTAATTACGGCACTCAATAGTGCCGAGCCAACAGCCAATTAAGTCAAACATGACAGCCATAAACTCATGCTCAACTAAGTTCAAGTTAGCCAAAATCAACGCCCCAGCATTTTAACTAACATACCAAGTCATGTTCCCCTCAATGTCATCCAAACCCTGCTACTTGTGTTCTGCCTTTAGGGAGCAATCAAGTTGAATCCTTTTTTTCACTAACACAGCAATAAAAGCGTTATCCTACCGCAGCACACACACACATACACATATGCTCGCCTTCCACTCCACTTAACCACCAAAGCCCTTCATCTTTGTAGTTGAGTGTTAATGCGCGGTTTCTGCTTACCACAAACTTACTCCTGAACTTCATATTCCCACCCAAAATAAAAAAAAAAAAAATCAACAAAAATAAGAAAAGTACGAAGCTAAGCATAAGAAATCCTTCCTGGCGTACGTGTGGTATTTTCAACGCTAATAAAATCACATAGTCACGTACAAGCTTTTGTGCTTGAATGTCCATCAAGTTCTGCCTGCACTCACACACACACACACACACACACAAACACATCGAAGCAAACACATGAACATTTTGTTTATCCGCACTATGAATGTGTATTTGTGTGCGTTTGTGGCTTCCGGTTTTGTTTTGTTATATTTCCGCTTGCTTGTCCGAAAAATGCTCAAACATATGCTTCTGCTTGTATAGTCCCAGTGTTAGGTAAAGGGAGTTTATTTGTGTTCTGTAGCCTTTATAATGACAAGCAGCGGTTTCGTTCCACCTCTTTGCTCTTCTTGTCCATCATAATAAGTCAGTTTGTGTTAATAGTTTTTGGTGTTGTTTTCTTTATTCACATTTGTATGCGTCTTTTTCTGCCCATGTGGCGTTGTTGTAAAGGTTATACATTTATGTGTGTTTGGGTGTCGCCCACATAATTGTGATAAATGTCTTGAAAGCCGCTAAGGATATTTGTTGCGTGGGAAATTTAGCTTTAAGAGGTATTTATGAATGTTTGTAATAGATTTGATTAGTTCTTGTAGAATGTGTTTATGTGTTGTGGTAGACGTGCGTTTATCTACTTATTAAGTGAATTATGAAGGAAATAATTAAATAACAATTCAACAATTATTGTATCTTCTTTCCATTTGTGCAAGCATACATAGCAACATGTGAAACACGCCCAAAGGAAATAAATTAATTTTTGTTTATCACTTAAAAGAAATTCATTATAAATTACTTCTTATGATAGCTTTATTTATATAAACAAAACTCAAAAAGCTATAAAAAGAACACAATTTTCTAAGCGACTGGCTTCAGATACTTTAACTACTCATATGCGTTAACTTCGCTAAATTTATAGAAATTTTATATTGTCTTCCTTGTTACTAGTTTTGTCAGCATCGATTACACCGATTATACAAAGTATATACGAGTATATTCATGGTCAGCTCGACAAGACGATTTGGTAACTGTCGACTCCAATCCTTACTGGTTTATACTGCGTTATTAAATTGAAACTGAAATATTAAAAAGCAACACTAAAACACTCAATACATTTCCGGCACGGTATCTGTCTGATTCGATCGGCTCTGGCAGACTCTTTGTTAAAATATTGACATTGGCTTATTTTACTCGATTCTGCTTATTATTGTCAAAGTTTACTTATAAAAATTTTTTAAATATCGTTGCTTTAAAGAACTTTAGTAAAAACTGTAATTTCATTTGAATGTTGGCTTGTAAGTTTTCACATTGCAAGGAATTGAAAATTACAAAAACAGATAAAAAGCTTGCAAATCATGTCGTATACGCAACGAATGTGCCTATTAATTTCGCATGCGCGCATTTCGCGTAATCTGCTTGAATCGGCTTGGGGCAGCTTCCTGGCATTTCTGATAACGTAAAATTGCATTTTTTTTCCAAGTCAGTTTTTGTGGGTTTGCTTTCACGAAAATATGAATTTTTAGCAGAATTTGTCAGTGGACTGCAGTTTCTTCACTACTTTTCCAACGTTGTTCTTTGTTTAGGGTTACAAACAGTACGCTAAACCGGGTCGCAAGAGTTCACGCTGGAAATAAATCGAAAAATGTGTAAGCGTATCAAGTGTTTACCTTTTTGTGCTAAAAGTTTTGGTAATAAAAAGTAGATGAAAAAAAAAAAGATTTTTGTGAAAACTTGTTTACTTTGTCTAAATCGGCACACTAATAATTTCCCACTGCTTCTTTTCGTTTTGTGTAAAAAAGCAAAAGAAGAAAAAATGTTCTCTCTGCCACACTGACATTTGTGACGACAGCGGCCATGCAGCTTGCCGGGATGTTGACACGTACGACATCATTACGTATTTTTTTGTGGCGCACTATTTTTTTATTTTTGTCTTTTTGATGTTCGGACATGCTCAAACATGATACATATAACCAATTTTGGTTGGTAGCCTTCACGCTTTTCGCCAGTGTTGACACATGCACGTGCGAGTCATAAAAGTTACTGCAATGCGCTTTGTTCTAATAGTTCAAAAACGGGGGAAAAAAATGTGTGGGGAAAAAACTTGAAATTCAAAGTAATCTGACTATGACGAGAAACTGCTGAAATATCAAAAAAATTCAACGAAATAGAATAACCTTGTTGCTGTGCCGTACCCGCATGCCTCTTGATTAATTTCTTGTTGTCGTAATTAACGGAAAATTTTGAAAATATGCAGAGTAGGTGACTTCAATGGACATGAAGTTTCAAAAATGTTTTCCTTTCTAATTTTCGCATTTTCGCAGAAAAGCTGTAAAGAGCTGTGAGCTTATAACTAATAAAACCACATAAACATTTTTGTTTTCGCTTGTTTTCAATTCAATGTATACGATCTTTTTCAACTTTTAACGTTGCTTCTATGCGCATAACTTCCTTTTTAACTCCCATGGTCGCTTCAGGTTTACGCGCTTCGTTGCTGTTGCAGCACGTGACTTTCATTTTTGAGCGAAAAAACACTCACATCATTTTCGCAGCATTTCATTGTTTTTTTTTTTTTTTTGTCCTTCAGTACGACATGCCTTAACCTCACTTTATCTTCATCATCATCACGGATTTCTTGTGGCCAATTAAGCGATTATCGATTGAGTGCGCGCGCCAAAAAGGAACAAAAAAAAAAAAAGAAGATAGAAATCATTACGTTGATTTCTTGCTTCACTTTACCTATGCCTTTTTCTTTTGGTTTTTTTCTTTTTTGAGTTTTTGTTTGTGCGCCAATTGCTGTGCTTTAAAATATATTGTATCAATACGTGGTATCATCAAGGCGTTGTTGGCTGCAACGAGCTCGGTTAGAGCCTTTAATTAAGCCATTCAACCCAGTGACGACCAGTGATTTTGTCCTGAGGCGGCTTAGTGGCGCACACAACCGTGAAATTTGAGGATTTAGCAGAGATTTTGATCGACTTGTGTACAAATTTGTTGGCGCATTTTAATCAGTTTCAATTCAAGTTGGAGATTTCTTTCTCTATTTTCATACTAACAAATAATGTAATATGCTTTGGACCAAATTAAGCGCTTCTTAAGCCGCTATTTAGTTTGAACAACTAAAGATTTTCACAAAGAAAACTTATAAAAATTTGAATGAATTTTCATAAGGTACAGAAAAGGCAACACTGCAACATATCCTGTGCAAATAAATAAATTAAAAGTAATTTATTCCTTAAAACATGGAGCGACCAAAAAAACAATAAGAAACACTAGAGAAGATAAAGAAGAGCACAGCATGAGATTCAAGACAAGGCAAAAAACACAAACGAATTCAAAAGCAAAGCGTAGCAAAATCGAATACAGCTCAGTGCACGGCGCAGACTGAAGTTGCGTGCCAGCAAAGGGAACCAGCCGGAGCAGTGGTGAGTTGGTGTTGCGAGCAGAGCGGCAGTAGACAAACAGACGTGAGTAAACAGCGGCAATATAGTAATGCTGGTTGGCGAACAGATGCGTTGAGATGTAATGAGACGCCAGAAAAGGATACGCTAGTCAGAGAGCGCAAAGTGAACAAACAACGAGTCATCCATAACCGACCCGGTGAATGGTAACCTTTGAGTGTTTGCCACGGACAGACAGAGACAGAGAAGGCTGAAATGGCAACTTGGCTTGGAGGATTGCATTGAATCATTTTCATAAATTTTAAAGCCGCGACGACTGACGGCATGCACATGACTGAGCGAATGAATGAGTATCTGTATTCGGCTGTATGTGTGCGAATTGCAGAATGAATGACTGAGCGAATGATATGAATGAATGATTGTTCATAACCTTTACGCAATTTGGCGCAGTCAAGTGAAAGTAGTCATCGTAACAATGATTTTAATATATTTTAAAGAAAATTTAAATTTTATTTGTTTTTTGTCTTTTCTATCAACAAAAAAAAAAAAAATCCAATTTATGTCATATGTAATATTTTTTAAGTGTGCTTATTTAATCCTTGCCGTACTTAATTTAATTTTGCATGAACTTTTTTAATGCGTTGCACAAACAGAGGCAGACACGATTGCAACATGAATATTTTGCATACAAGCCGCTACCACATACTTTGGCCTAGTGTAAACACACTCCAACACACACACAGTCATAAACAAAGCTTGCATAATTTAAACGTTCAAGTTAACAATTTTGTGGCTAACCAGTGGAATTTTCCACAGTCGGCCATGGCCAGGGCCCGCAGTGGCCACAAAATGGGTTTTTGCGCTGTTAGCTGGAAAATAGTGGCAACTAAATTATCAGCATTGTTTGCTATTGTTGCTAGTTACTGTTATTCTACTTCTTCTTCTTTTTGTTGTTGTACACTCTAATGCCAACAATAATTTTTTTTTTTTCCCGACTTTTTACATTGGTATTGTGCGGCAATTTTATGACTTGAAAATGGTATACCATGAAATTATGATCATCGAGTTTATGAAGTGTGTGATGAGTGGGCTTAAGCTGAAATTGAATTTTTTGCGTTGCAATGCTTGCATTGTAAGCGTATGAGTTTGAATTTATATGCCTTGGCAATTTAAAGCAATTCTTTGTTATAACCTTTTGTATGGTATGTCCGGAGCTATGAAAGAATCAATGATTTATATACTCTGGTTATATACAAGTAGTATTTACTTGCAAGTTGTAAGACATAAAGTCTTTTGCTATTATTTTTCTTTATAGCGGCCTCGTTTTCTTATAAAAGTAATTCCGTAATTTACAGTGAGCTCGCAATTCAACTGAGTGCTTTTTGCTCTTTAAAGATATACAAAACTTAAAAAGCAAAACAAAAAAGAAAACATCACGACGAGACAACGTCAACGACTGCTTTGCATAACGCCAAAGACAAACACAAGTATACAACCACAACTACAACTACACAACACTTGCATATTTATTTGGCCAAGAGGCTAAATGAGTTTTTGTCGACTTGTTAGAATGACTGAATGCGAGACCGAGCAACTCTAATAACAAGTACCATACACTTGACAACAACTATGGCTACTAAAACTAAGTTGAATGGTTTGTCATCAACTTAATGCTACCGCGACTACACGCCTGTCATGGTATATACAGCTTATTTTCTTCGACGACAAGTCGTCAAGTCGAGTTGTTGCGCGCAGTAAGCCAAAGCAGTCATGACGAACGCGTTTCTTACCGTGGATCGCCAACGACGAGGTTCTTCAGTATAAAACACTTCTCAAATTGAATCAACACAATTTCAGTTTCTTTCACTGACTTCTCCCATCTTTTCGCCCTTTTAGCAGACTGACTTTCTTTAATTCTCTGACGATTTCTTGCCCCTACTTTTGTATGCATTCATTCAAATGCGTCTGTCTAAACTTCGCGTGCCCCAAATTCGTCTTAGGTCATCGAAGCGCAAATGAAAGCTCAACTTTGGGACTCGTCACAACCCACCGACTTGTGTCTTGTGACAAGCACTTAATTATAAAATAATAACATTTTGGTTGCTGTCACGCCTTCGTTGGACAAAATTTTCATATTTTGCAAATTTAAATGAAATCAACTCGCGACCAGTTTCATATTCATTGACTTTGTTGCTGCCATCATGTTGCCAGCATCATAAATAATTTCTTTTATTTCTGTTGACCATAATGACCTGGTTACTTTTGTGCACAGCTTTGGGAATTTGTTGATTTCAATTTTGCGCGTCAAGCGTGCCTTGGAGGTTCTTTGACTGCTCTGCTTGACTGTTCGCCTGTTCGACAGTCGGACGCTTTCACGCTTTTCACTTGATTTCAGCTTTTGACGGCAATTGAGTAAGTGCGCCAGTGCTTGTGTGCGTGCGCGGTTAGGGCGCTTATTATGGTACACACCGTCGGTCTCAGCGGTCACCGAACAACGCGTATTTGCTGATTAGATTATTAATTGAAATTGCTTTGAGTGGCGGCATTGCACAGCATTCATGCTACTGTCGCTGCTGTGATTTGTTGTGCAAGCCTCCTTTTGGCAGTCGCAATGTCCTGTGAGTTTTCTTTTTGATTTATTTAAGAGCTTGGTATAAGCACTAATTGTTCAAAATTTTAAGTTTTTAAAAAAATTGATAGTAAAAGTTTTTTTTTTTTTAATTATTCATTTATTTATTAACCAATTAACGAACTTGATTTAGATGAAATAATGTTTGAGTGTCGAAATAAAATAAATTGTTACCATTTTGTTGAAAAAATATTTGAAACATTTAACATCCTGTTTACACTTTAAAGTTTAAATTTAAGTATTCACACCCTCATAATTCTCCGTCAACAGTGTCACTTTACTCAGTGTTGTTCTACCAATAATCGAAAGCTATTATAGCCACATTAGTGCGTTGCCTACTTCCGTAAATATTTACATATGCTATACGCGATGCGACACTTTTTGTACGCGTTTTTCGCATCCTCTTTTCGCGCCCAACCAATATTTTGGCTATTATCCTTGTGCATGTCCTTGTGTCGTGTTCGCGCCCTAAAGGCGACTACATTCATTTTGTCAGCCAGACACCTCCCCTTGTGTTCGTTCCTTTGCTTCCTGTATTTTATTGTTATTTTTGCTATTAAATTGCGTAGGCTTATCGCACGTTAAAGTCACAAAATATCGCATGCGTGATTTTCTATACTTTCTTTTCCTTTTTCATTATTTTTTTTCGCATCTCTCGTGTTCCTCTTCATGCGTTTACTCATGCCTTCAATTGCTGTTTGACATCGTTTGAATTGTAACTTTTAACTCCATTTATTGTAAATTGTCGTTCCGCTCGTTCCGCCCAATTCAGTTCCATTCGGTTGCCGCGAGCAGTTTTATCTCGTAGATAGCGAAACGTGCGCCTGTCTGCTTTTATTCTTGTTGAGATATGTTTATTTCTTTTTTTGTGTGTGTGTGTGTTTTTTTCGTTTGTTTTTGGGTTGCTGTATAGAATTGCGATCGATTTATATTTTATTTGTGTTTTCCTTTTTCCCCACATATAATTTTGGGAACAAAATTTAAGTTATTTAGCTCGCAAAGAGAATGGCACGCGTTCGACAAGTATTTTATTATTATTAGCAGATATGCGTTTATTGAGAGACAGTTGAGATAGATGCCTTCACTTGGCAGTTAATTTAAGTCCTTAATACATATTTAACATTAAATAAATTTGAATGAAAACTTGAAACAAATTGGTTTCAATCTAACCAAAGTCTTAAGCTGGTGATTATTATTCTTTCATTCTTTTATATTCTTTCAAAGAAATCATGTTTGGTAGAAAATGCAAAGAACGCCGAAGTGGTCTAATGCTAAAATAAGATTCTCCATATGGAATTTCTAACAAGAATAACAATTTTCTCATACCAAGCCAACAAACAAACAATCCGAATCTGCTGCCAAAATAACAAAAGTCCGTGGCATTTCATATAAGTGAATTAAATAGAAGAATATAGAAATGCATGGAATTTGACAACAAAAAGCTCTGAAAAGTTGATAAAAAACAAGCGAAACGAATGAAAAAAAGTTCAAGCGCGACAAACATGCACAAAAGAAATCTCACCTACATCGGTTACTAAGCATATCTGTTCAAACAATTCACTTGGTATTTGTGTAACATTCAAATGCCAGCGCAGAGCTTCTACTGTCTTATACAAAGAACTTCTTATATGCAATTCATAACAAAGAAAATATTTGGTCTAAGGGCAACTTGGTAACCCTTTGCCTAACTTTCTTTTTTATTTTTATTTACATACTTTTGTGCGCACATTGCTCGACGAACATATCTGCGTCCTGTACAAAGTGGGCCAACGCGCTTTGAAGCATAAAGGCATGTGCTTCAAGATAAAAAATGCTTGCAAAGAAAGTAAAAATATTTGTGGACAAAGTTTTCAAATTCTTCGTTTTTTTCTTTACTCGCTGCATTTGAGTTTATTAAAGGTTCGAGCTAAGCAGAGAAAGTTCAAGAAGTCTGCTTATTCAATAGAGGAATTATTACGTTAGTCACTTGCACTTATCATTTATGTGCTGCTTGGAATTGACTAATTCGCATAGTTTTGTACATACAATTTGCTCAAGACGTAAAAAATGTTTTAAGAAAACAAAAGAAACGAAAGCAAAGTCTATGCCATTTGGAACTTATTCACAAGATATTAAACTTTGTTAGATCTAAATATACATATATGAATTAATAAAAAATAGACATGCTATTGAAGCCAAAACCAAATGCAGTTAAACTAGTAAAACTGAAATCAAAATTGCCAATCAGTATCAATTTCCATTATAATTACTTATTAAAAATCAATTCAAAATGAATTATTTTCAAATAGAATTTCACACAACAGCAACGAAGAAGACTTCAATAAATCGTTTAAATGACTATTTGCCGTACAATAAACATAATAACAATCATAATCGATTGGGCAGACAAGCCGCACAGCTTTTTATTGTCAAGAACATCGATAAAATATTTAAAATGTCAACAAAAGCTATAAATGAACAACCAAGGCGCTAAGCAGAAGCAGTCAAGGACTGATTCAATTCATTGTAAGCAATGAAAAGCCACTCGAAGCTAAGGTGGCAGTTTCTCATCTGAAATCGAACCGAGACGAACTGAATGTGCGCACAAGACATGAAAATCTCTTCATGTCTTGTTCAGTTCACTTGGATTTCACGCATTCACTCGTCAGTCAAGTGTCTCACTAACTCACTCGTCCTCGCCTTGTTTTGCTTCCATTTCTACTCAAGTCGACTGTGAAGTGGATTCCAGCAGATGAATTCAATCGCATATCAGCGCAATTGCGGCTTCGCATCAAATCACAACAAGTCGAAACGAAGGCTTTATCCTTTTTGCCTTGCGTTTGCTATAAATGTTTTTTATTGGTTTTTATTTGTCCTGTTCGCTTTTTGTTGGGTTTTTTTATCTGCTTAGACTTGTAAGCAGCATGTTTTTGCGTTTGTTTATAGAGGGCTGCTGATAACGACGGTGCGGCCAAGAAATTACGTTGAGCCGCTCAAAATCGCGACAAAAAATCAGCATCAAAACGAAAACGAATAAACGGCGCTGAGTTGCGTTTGCGATGGGTTGTCGCAGATAAATATGCAATTTGTGTGGGGAGCGGGGTAGGCAAACATTGACTTTGTTTTGTAGTAAACCGACTTTAATAAGCAATTTTAATAAATGTTGATTTCAATGAATCTTTACGATTATCTTGAATGAATTGAAGTAGTTCATTTTTATATTTTTCATAAATGTGGTTTCACATCCAGCATCTTATCAACTTCTCAATTTCTTATTATCTTTTGATTTGTCTATATTGAAGTAAAATTTATGCAAAAATTTGCGAAATTTGCATTCTTCAATCAGAAATCAAAGTTTTCCCTCCAGGCACAAAAAACTGTGTTTTTTTCTTCTTTTTTTCGGTTTATTAAATTTTTATTTAAAGCACACGATTATTTACCTCAACTTTTGTATTTAGAAAGTGAAAAATAACATAATAAAATTCCATTAAAGTTCGGTGCACCTTTGGCTTAAATACATAAAATTGCTGAGGTCTGTAAGAACCTTTGTAACATTTAATAAAACTTCAGTGACTCGTTGGTGTTTACTTTATTCGTTGCCCGTCTTTGCTTATCTAAAATAATGCTTAGCATTACCAACAAAACTTATTTCTTGCGGCTTTACTCTGACAGCCGATTAGACGTCGCGACCTGGACTTAGCGACGTGATAAATTGTCTGTCTGGACTAACGTCTTGCATTCCGCGTTCATCTCACCGGCCTTTTTTTATTTGCTTTTAATTTTAGGACGTATAAATTTGTAATTTAAATTTTCGTTTCATTCTCAATAACAAAAATTCGAACTTATTTTGAATGTTTGATTTTTGCGTCCATAAGCACCTTTCGCTTTTCAACTGCGCCTATTCGAGCAGTCAATAAAGTATCAAATTACCATTTAATAGGCGGCCGCGGCTTAATGAGCTTCAAAACAGTTATGCCGGAAGTTGTTTGTGTGCTTGGTGGGGTATGTGAGGATGGCAGTGTTAGTGTCGTATATGATAGCATGAAAGGAAGTAACGGCAACTACCGGAATATCGCAATGAAACCATGAAATTAAGTGTTTTACACAATTTGTGTATGTTTATGTTAATTTGTTTTGCTATTCATTTCCATTTCTCGTTACTAGAAAGGAATCGTTATATGAGTATTTAAAACATATTAACATACTAAAGCGCCCAAGTCCTTAAACCTTTAATATTAACGCACTCAACCCTGTCTAAGCCGAGGAGTGCTTATGAAGTCATAATCTACAGCGTCACAAAAAACTTCCTCAAGCAAAAACCGTCTTAAAAAAAGAAACTCGCTTTGTCGCAGCTGTGTGTGTGTGTGCGTGTTTTTTTTTAGTCCTCTTGGCCAAATGCAATTGGGACATAAATTTCCATTTTCGGTTTTATGCCCTCGAGAACTTCAAGTAATTTAACGCTAAGTTTTTTCTTCCTTATTTGGCGAAACGACTTGCGGAAGGACTGCTTGACGTAACTACAAAACAAACGAAAACAAAAAAAATAATGTAACAAAAAGAAGAAAAAAGAAACAAAAATGCTTGACAATAAAATAGTAAACAAGCGTTAACAGGATGCAGGACAAAAAAGATGCAGACAAATAAGAACATTTTGCTAACTGCGCCGCGAAAGGCTGTAAAAACATAAGCAACAAAAAGGGCAGCAAAACGAAAGTTTTGCAGAAAAAACAAAACTTAAATTTTTTTATTATTATTTTGTTTCGTTTTGTTGTGTTTTAGGACTTGGTCCACTTTGGCATCACCATTTTTTGTCTGTTGGCAATTTAGTGTCTTCATAAATACAAATTTTTGGCGGAGTGCGCGTATGTTAGGCAAAGACTTAGTGGTTTGTAGATTCAAGCAGCAAAATAGGAAAAATAGAAAATGCTTTCTTGTACAATAATTCTGTCGCGACAGTCTCGTGAAGTTAGCAACTTTATACTTTAACCTTTGATGTGTTTCATTTGGTTTATGAAGACAACAAAGTTCCTCAAGTTGGTGACTTAGAGCGAAAGGGCAGTTGACAAGGCTTTAGTAGAATTCGTATAGAAATTCTTTAAATAAACTTCGATTTTATAAATAAAGTTAATTGACTTTTTAACATATTCGAATAAAATTTAGCTCCTTCCTTAAAAGACTTGTTTATGAATGCAAAAGCGTATAAATCTTATTTTTATTAAGCAAAGCGGTTTGGTAGCTTCAACGCGAGTCTCTTACTCATGCGGGTACAAAAGCGGCCGTCGTACTTGTTGTTTTGTATTATTTAGCACTTTTTCTGTAGTTGCAACAAGCAAACATAAAACTATCAAAGTGACATTTGCTCGGATATAACCTCTCGCCTCACTAACAAGTTCCCTTCGTCGCTTCCATCGAAGCAGCCAAGCCAAGCGACACTTGTAGAAGTTCCAAACTATAAAATGGCATTAAAACACAACTCTGTGTGGTCTTTGCTTGGCGTGTCCTTGCACTTGAGCTATAATGGAAAATATAATAACAAGGAAAGAAAAAAAAAAAAAAAAAAATTTAATTCACAAATACAAAACAAAAAAAAAAAAACAGAAAAAAGACAACGTCTGCTACAAGGCGTGCAAATGGCAAGACTCGTGAAGTAGATTCGTTTAGTTCAGCGTGCAAATTATTTATGGCAGTAACTATGCACATACACAAACACACTCTTACGTGCATAAACACAAATACCCACTTGGCATGCAACAAGGACAAGTGCTAAAATAACAAGAGGAACACCTACAAATCAACGTTGGCGTACACAAACAAGTGCAAATATAAATAAAAAAAAACAAAAAAAAAAACAAAAACCAAAAAACAAACACAAACAAAAAGCCACATTGCCACTTTCACTGAGAATGCAATTGCGTCTTGCCAGTGACGGCACTTTTCTAACCAGATTCTTCGCTACTTCCGCTTCGCACTTGCCGCCGCATACCGGAAGTTGTGTCTTTTGTTTTCATTTCCGTTATTTAATGCAAGCAGCGCCATTGTATTCTTTGCACACAGGTGGCTTTCGCTCCTTCATTGTTCGCACATAGTGCCAGTCAAAACCGACGCCATGACTTTCAGGGTGTTGCATTTGAACAAATGTGCTAACCGCTCACACTTCACACACACATACTCATACACTCCTGTTGCTTATCGAGTCGTTTTCGTTTTTTACCTTGGTGGGCTTATGCTTGTGTGTGTGTGTGTCTGTGTGTATGTATGTGTGCTGCTATGTTAAGTTTTGCATTTCAACAAGGCAAAGCAAAACTTTATTTTCTTTTTACTGTAGTTTTACTTGGCGTTGCGTCTTCTTCGCTTCTTAGCTGCATTTTGAAAAATGTTAGCTTTGTCAGCGGCAAGCCAAGAGCGGAAAAGGAGTAGCAATAAACCAGATTCCCACGCTCAGATAATGATTTTGACTTTATTTGCATTTCCAAACTGAATTTTTATAAGAAAAAAAAAAAAAAACAGAACATTTTTTCCTTGAATCTTTGCTTAATACATTTTCGCCCTATATTTTTGGCATTCTTTTTCCTTTTTCTGGCTTTTGCAATATTATAGCCGCACGAACTTTGTAGATTTATTGCTTTGGCATTGCATACATTTCGGCGCTGAGTTTCAGTTTTCATCAGGTTTTGTGGTGTGATTTCTGGTATGTGATTATCACTTTGATATACACTTTGAAAGATTGTGTTTACGCTTGTTGGCATTTGATTTGAAAAAGTTTGCAAGTAGGTTGCGAAAACTGTGAACAGTTGAGTAACATTGAAGATAACCGAAAAATGAAAATTAGAAACTTAAAGGCTTGGAACCATTATCGATCTGAAAGCAAGCATGTGTTTATCTATGACAAGGTTATTTTCAATTCAAAATTATGAACAATTAACCAATCAATTTGTTATTATTTAATCCAATAAGTTGTTCAAATCCTTTAATTACTCAATAATGCTGTTCAGCTGTCATTTTCGTCAGTCTATAAACCGTACACAGTATCTAAACATGTATGTATGTACAATAACTTAACTTCTCCTCGACCTCAACAACATCATTAACAACTCATTTCATAATTTGTCACAGCACAAATGCATAAATTATTATCGTACAGTGTAGAACCGCAAAACCACAAAATTATTTTGGCAATATTTGTCTAAACCATTTTGCAGTTTATCATTTCAATGCCACAGACAAACAAACAATGCGGAAGGAAATGCAAAGCGTCACAAATACAAACAAAACTTTTCGGTACTAAATTCACAAATTGCTGAAGTTTCAAAACTCTACTCAACTCAACTCAGCTCAACTCATAATCAGTGCTTGTGTGCTTGGGTTCTCTTGTCTTAGCAAAAGCAAAGAGAGTTTTACCTAAATTCGGTATTTTCTTCGACTTGGCTTGGTTATACTTATATATAGAATTTGTTGACGTCTTTTTAATTGTTGTTGTTGTGGTAGTTACTGATATTTTTGTTGATGTTCTTGTTTTTGAGCTTAGTTAAGTTATTAAAAAACAATTTGTGTGGTGATTCTAAAACTCCCAGATTGTGCATAAATATTTGCCAACATCATAATTTGCGTTGAAAATGTCTGCAAAGTATATAAGCATAAGTAAGAAGAACGGCTTTTAACATTTTGTTATGAGTAAAGGAATTTTTACTTAAGTTTAAAATAAATATCACTGTGATAGATAAAAAACTTGCAACTGATAAAGAAAACACAATTACATATTGAACTTGATGAGATTATTATGGATGCGGAAAATAGCCTTATAAATTCAAAAGAACATTGTGCAGTAATTTCGAAAGTGTTTCATTGAATCATTTTATTATTGTACAAACGATATTTGCATTTAACTTAAACACTTTATGAGCAGTGGAATGATAAATATCTTTTAGTGAGACAAATACTCAAAAACCTACAAAAAGAATCAAATCGGCACAAAATGCCAAAAGAATTTTATAATAAAAAAAGGAAACAATAATAAATGAAACATAAAATAAAACTATTAGGCAAGCGTAACGGCAAGTTGACGGAACAACTAAACAAAATGTCAGTCAGAGAGAAAGAGACAACTGTATAGGCAACGTCAGTAAACTGAAACGCGCCATGTGGCATGCAACACAAAGCACAAAAGCATGAGCAACTGCAGGCATGTAGCGAGTGCCTGTAGAGTACAAGCCACTTTTGGCAATAAAAACTAATTAAATCTGTACGGAACGACGAGGAGGCACAATGCAAAAAAAAAAAAAAAAAAAAACAAAGCAAAAAAAACAACAACTCTATATAACTACAACTACAACAATAAACTATGAAACATGCTTTAACACTTTGCGCGCATTTCCGGTTTGGCACTTGCTCTTTTCAACATGACGTCGTGTTGCATCTCTTTCGTGCACGTTCGAGATATCAGTCTCTCGTATTTTTTGTGTAGTAACGGAAATGCAGAAAATATACATGTATATGTATGTATATGTGTATGTATATGTGTGTATGCCCGCTTTGTAATTTTTTCGAGTGGTGGCAAAATTTAATAACCCAAAAGTTTGTTTTGTTGTTGTTTTTTTTCACACGCCCCTTTTTTTTTCTTTATTGCGCCCCCTCTGTGCATATGCAAAATGCCAAACATTTGCCAAAAAATGCCGTCCGTAAAAGTTGCACAGCGAAAGCCGAGCAAAATGTAAGCCTGCAGAGATTTTCTCTGTAATTGTTGTTGTAATTATTATTGCTTATGTCGTGTGTAGGTTTTTTTTTATTCTTGCCAGAAATAAGTGAATGTGTCTGAGAAAAAGCAACAAAAATACGAAAAAATGAAGATGTAATAACATTGTTGGCATCTCGTTTGCTGTACCCAGACAGAAGGTGTCTGACAAACATACAAAAACTCGTACACATGCACACCCACACCACTTCCATTTGCCTGGCGAAGTTAGAACTCTCTGCACCCCTCACAATTTCCGAGTATTCATATAATGCTCGTAAGCAGGTGTAATTGAATGCCGCTGTGCTCAAGTGCTTTTGGCAAACGAGTGGGACAGACTGGATTGGCACAAGCTGAGCCAGGCGAAGTCAAGCCAAGTGAACAGCAGCACTTCGTCATCGTTGTACGATGAGAGCAAGCAAGCACAAACAGATGTAAGAATGTGGTTAGGTAGCGTGTGGCTCATATTTGCGTGTGTGTGTGTGTGTGTGAGTATGCGTGGTGTAGCAGGCAAAAGTTTGCCGCCGGAAGTTTTATATGAGTGCACAGCGAGAAAATTGCTGGCATTAAAAGCGATAATTGTGTTAATTGTGTGGCTTTTGATGTGAGATTTGTTTGCGTAAAATGTTGCAAAGATATAAAAAAAAGAAATAAAAAAATTACGAAATTATCGTAACACATTAGTTTACCGTATGACATATTGAAAAGTTTTAATACTTACTATGAAATTGGTAAATTTAAATATACATCCGTATCTTTATTAATCGATAAACTTAAGCGACCCTTTGAAATTAGTATAAAATGCTTTTTAATAGCTTTGTTTTTGACAACTGTACAAAGCGACATAATCTCTTGCATTAAGTCAAATAAGCCGCATTGCTATCAATCCCAAACAGAAACCACAAAACCACGAACGATCAACAAATTAACATAAATACACACAAATTGTGTAAAACACTTAACTTTATGGTTTTATTGCGGTTTTCCGGCACTTGCCGTTACTTCCTTCCACTCACACCCGACACCAACTCTGCCTGCCGCGCATACCGCCCCAAGCACACAGACAACTTCCGGCATAGCTGTTTTGAAGCTCATTAGGCCGCCTATTAAATGGTAATTTGATACTTTATTGACTGCTCTAAGAGGCGCAGTCGAAAAGTTAAAGGTGCTTTTGGAAGCCAAAATCAAACATAGAAAATAATTTAACATTTTTGCTTTCCAAAATTAAACGAAAATTTAAATTATAAATTTATGCGTCTTAAAATTAGAAGCAAACAAAAACAGTCAATGAGATGAACGTGGAATGAAATACATTAGACCAGACATAACGGTGTCAAGGAATATTAAATACGTGCTATCTTCAGTTATTAGACCGAATTCGGAAGTAATACGTTTTATTGAAACCCTCGGCAAAGTTGACAAGGCTCGATATCGAAAAAAATTTCGTTTTGTCCTCTGTGCTATTGAACATAATAATTTATAATTGAAAACCAAATTTTCAAACTCTCGAGGGAAATGCTTTGATTTCTGAATGAAGATTGAAAATTGCGGAAATTTTTGTAAAATTTGGGATTAAAAGATTGCAACTAAGAAAATTAAGTACATAGTAAGATACATTGAAGATAATCGTAAAGATTCATTGAAATCAACATTTATCAAAATTGCTTATTAAAATCGGTTTACTATAAAACAAAGTCGATGTTTGCCTACCCCGCTCCCCACACAAATTGCATATTTATCTGCGGCAACCCATCGCAAACGCAACTCAGCGCCGTTTATTCGTTTTCGTTTGGATGCTGATTTTTTGTCGCGATTTTGAGCGGCTCAACGTAATTTCTTGGCCGCACCGTCGTTATCAGCAGCCCTCTATAAACAAACGCAAAAACATGCTGCTTACAAGTCTAAGCAGATAAAAAAACCCAACAAAAAGCGAACAGGACAAATAAAAACCAATAAAAAACATTTATAGCAAACGCAAGGCAAAAAGGATAAAGCCTTCGTTTCGACTTGTTGTGATTTGATGCGAAGCCGCAATTGCGCTGATATGCGATTGAATTCAAATGCTGGAATCCACTTCACAGTCGACTCGAGTAGAAATGGTAGCAAAACAAGGCGAGGACGAGTGAGTTAGTGAGACACTTGACTGACGAATGAAAGCATGAAATCCCAGTGAACTGAACAAGACATGAAGAGATTTTCATGTCTTGTGCGCACATTCAGTTCGTCTCGGTTCGATTTCAGATGAGAAACTGCCAAGCTCAGCTTCGAGTGTCTTTTCATTGCTCACAATGAGTTGAATCAGTCCTTGACTGCTTCTGCTTAGCGCCTTGGCTGTTCATTTATAGCTTTTGTTGGTATTTTAAATATTTTATCGATGTTCTTGACAATAAAAAGCTGTGCGGCTTGTCTCCATTGTACGGCAAATAATTATTTAAGCGATTTATTGAAGTCTTGTTAGTTGTGTTTTTGTGAAATTTTATTTTGAAATAATTCATTATGATAAGTTTTTGTGGAATTTCGAATGTTTTTTTATAAGATTTGATTGGGCCAATTGTATACTTGATTCCGGTAATTGGGTTCGAAATTTCTTTCGGTGTATTTTTTTGACAATTATAAGTTTTAAGTCGATTTGGAGTTACGAAAGAATTTGTTTGTCAAATGCGGTATTTTACTTAAGCAGCGCAGTCCATCTTGTAATTTCTTTTAAGTTTATTTGAATCTTTTGTTTGATTTGGGTTCGAAAATTTGACTATTATAATTTATGCGGAACGCCTTACATTTTAAGCAACTCAGACTATCAAATAAAAACCACTACCAACTCTTTGTTGAATTCATTCGATGCAAATGCAACTGACAAATGCAATAATTCCTCTATTGAATAAACAGACTTCTTGAACTTTTTCTGCTTAGTTCGAACCTTTAATAAACTGAAATGCAGTGAGTAAAAAAAAACGAAGAATTTCAAAACTTTGTCCACAAATATTCTTGCCTTCTTTGCAAGCATTTTTTCCTGAGGCATACATGTTTGTGCGTTTGAAAGCACGTTGGCACACTTTGTACAGTACTTAGATATTTTCGCCATGCGTATGTTAGTAAAAAAGTAAGTTAAACCAAGGGTTACCAAGTTGTCCTTAGACCAAATATTTTCTTTGTTATGAATTGCATATAAGAAGTCCTCCTTACAAGACAGTAGAAAAGCTGTGTTGGCTTGTGAAGATTACACAAACAACAAGTGAATTGTATGAACAAATACGGCGAGAGGGCCGAGATGGAGTTTTTTGTGAATGTTTGTCGTTTTTGAAGTTTTTTTTTATAAATATCGCTCTATTATCTACTTGGCAAACTTTTTGTGCGTTTTTATTCAAACGGTGCTTAGTTGTAATTCAATGTCATTCATTTAATGTTCTCATTTTAAAAATAATTTTATACTTTCAAATGCTTATTAAACATTATTTCTGATACAATGTTTCAATTAAATAATAATAAGTTTTAGATTGTTTGTTACGTTTGCTCTTTCGAAAAGCTTGAGTCCTTTCAACATTAATTCATTCATTTTCATAATTTCCGCTGTTTATTTTTTTGCATAATTCAACGGAAAATGCTGCGGAAATTGTTTTGAATAGTTCATTTTGTCATTTTACATAAACCATGATTTTTCCAACGTTTTTTTTCTTCGACATTTTTTTTGCATTTATTTGCTGCAAACTTTCGCCAACTTTTTGAATTGGATTTGGTTTTTTTTCCAATTTTTTCTTTCCAATTGCACTCAGCGGCAAAAAAGAAGAAAAGTTACATAATTTCCCCTTTATGCAGATGATTCTTGTTTTTTTGTTTTGCATTCATTTTATTTCGTTTCGTAATGAAATTGACATCTTGTTTCGCGTGATTTTGCTGATTTGTTTTTTCTTAAATTTTTCCTTTGCTTCTTTTTGTATCTTGTCAAGTCAAAAAGTAGTTTTTCATTAAGACTGTTTGTATAAAAAAAAAAAAAATGGTTTTGTTTGTTGCAATTCAATTTCCGTTTTTAGAGCTGATTTTTTTGCAGTTTTTTATATTACTTTCAATCAGCGACTAAAGTTACAGTCATGACTTCAAATGCTGTCAAATTTATAGTTGTTTTGCAGCTTTGTGAGTTCACATTTTTGTTGTATTATTTTTTTTACCCAAGCAGTGGAATTTTGTAACAAATGCAAATACATGAATTTACATTTCGCGCTCAACAATTCAACCGCATTGTAACATTTTCAATGCCAGCGGCACATAAACATGTGTCACTCATGCATGCAACACACTCTGCACAACATGGCTATTCTTGCATTAAATAAAAACAGTTCAAAACAAGCTTCATACAAAACGAATTGTTATATCAATTTTCTGCAATGCATTCGACATTTAGCATTGGATTGTTTTTTTTACCATGAAATCCCGTTGATATGCATTTATTAATTGAACAATACATTGCTTTTGAGCAAATTTAATTAACAATTAAAAAAAAAAGTGATAACCATTATTGTTATAATCGCAATGTGTCACAATGAGGTGTGTAAAAATTATATAATTAAACCATAAAAAAAGGTTTACTTGTCCGAATAGCAAACTGATTTAACAGAAACTATTGTTTTGGGAATTTCCGGAATGTGCCCTAAAGTTTTTCAAAATTTGTTGTAAAGGTCAACGTTTGAAGAGGTATATTTGCCCTATACTTTATAAAGCATGACTATTAAATGACTAAAAGTTTCGGCTTAGGATACAAAACAGTATTGTTTGTTATGCACTGGTCCCAATATATATACATTTTCAAGCTCGAACCGAGTTCCAACAGAGCTGAAAACATTATTAATTTTATATAATTGTTTTTTTTTTTCAAATTTTTTTATTGATCAATTACAATAATTTGGCTATGTTGTATTAAATTTATGCGGTTTGAAATTTATTTAATTTTTCATTTATTTAATATGCTTAAATACACGTTACATAAGTATATATACTATATTATATATTATATATTTGTGTATATGTGTGTGTAGTTATACTGTATTTGCATGTATATGCGTGTGTGTACGTTGTAAGTGTATAATTATGCATGTCTACTTGCTTTCGTTTTTGGTATATTTTATGAGATTTACTTATTTTATTTTATTAAGTTTATTTAATTTTCACTTTGATTTTTTTTATATTTTGTTTTTTTTTCTGTATTCCTGTTTTTCTGTTTAACATTTTTATATGTATGTATATAATATATTCCATTTATTTACTTTTATTTTATTCTGTTTAATTCACTTTAATATTTAATGAAGAACCCTGCATTAATTTTTTGTTACATTGTTTTATACCCTACATGCAACAAATTGCCTTACAATAGTGCCCTCAAGTTTGTTATACAAGAGACACAAAATTTGTCGGTATTCGTTGATCGGAATGTAATTTGATGATTATACAGAATGCTTCTGTGCTATTTGAAGAAGCGATTCGAAATAAATCCCCCGACTTAACCGAATTTTACCTTGTTATATCGCTTTGTTTTGCATTTAATTATGTATTTAGTTTTTGCTTTTGTCAACTGATTTGACACGTATCCTAGACTGTCAACCAAATAAAAAAAAAAAAAACTTGGCATCATTTTAAGCGCTTATTTAATTTACAATTCAAAGCGCCTTCGACAACTATGAAATAATCATTTAAACTACTTACAGCTTTAATTAAATCATTCATTAATTGGTTATGTTTATATGTGTAATATGTATTTAATTGAAGTTTATTTAATACATATATATATATTAATTTTTTTTTTATAAGAAACAACAACTTTTTTGGTTTTAAATTTTTAATAAACATCAATGAAATAATTTGATTTTTTTGTTGTATTAGAATTTTTTTCACGGTTTTTTATGCTCCTCGCTATGTGGATATGTTTTGATCGCATTTTTGCATTGCAATTTGGAATACTTTAAGGCGTCTATGCATATACAAATAATGTTTATCGTTTCATTATAAGTGCGTTTAACGCCAAATTATAATTTTTTTTTTTTATATTTTACATTCAGTGGTTATTTCCAATATTATTAAAAATAAATCAAACCTAAGTTGCTTGTTTTGAGACATTACTTCAGTTCTCTGAAGCGTACTTTTTGGGGGCGGATTTAATATAGGGTTGCTTGTGTTTTAAGCTAAATTATTATTTAACAATAGTGTAATGGTTTCATTTAAGGTAAAAATAAATTTTCATTATTAGCTACGTGCATACATTACCCTAGTTCCTATTACCGCTACACATTCTATTAGCCCATTAGACTCTTAACCACATACAACAATAAAAGCAACATCCACGCCTGCCACGCCTTTGTACGCCAACATGACCTTGATTCGGCGTCACCTTCGGCTGAGAGGCCATAATCACCAGCACTTGCTTGACGTTCGCCGCCACCATTGGTTTTATCTAATAATGATTTTTGTTCAGATAAACCGATTTCATTCAAATTCGATTGATAGCGTATATCTGCGCATGAGAGAGAGACAGAGAGAAGTACTTTGTGGATGATTGCGATTCTCGGGATAGGATGATTTTTTTTTTTTTTTTAATGACTATTACTAAATTACTAACTATGCAAATGAGTGTGAGTTTGATGAGATGAGTTTAGCATGCTGGGAGCATCATTACTTACTTTTATCATGCGCATAAATCGAACGCGTCGAATCACCCGTACCGTAACCAAAATGATTATTCTCCCAACGAGACTCCGTTGTATAGAGGCCGTTATAAGGAGTTGTTGGCGGATAGGATACTGTAAGAAATATAATTTTATTCAATATCATTGTATTATTAATTGATGGCCAAAGTTTTGCGAAAGTTTGTTGTTGTTAAAAATTATGCAATTTATGCCGCCCACTCATAAAATGCCTAAAGTGAAATAATTTCATGTATTTCTGCTTCACTGCAACTGTATTTCAATTGTTAATAAATTGTTTTTATAATATTTGCATACTTCAATTCATGCTTTGTGTGGGTCACACTTGTTTTTCCAAATTTGTACGCACGTTTGTGTTTTTTTTATAATTGTATTCTAAATTTTTTTTAAATATTTTTTTGAATTGTACGCATTGAGAAAATGTCACGCTTGACTTAATTATGCGAAATGCTAATTATTTTGTATTTTAATAATGTGTCAATACGCTATTTTCTTTTTTATTTTGTTTCAATTATTTGCATACAAACGCGCCAACACACGCGCAATTCCCACCCATGCACACACGCATTTCTGTCTATTTTAATATCTGAAATGCGCAATTAAAGCTTTACTATTGAAATTCGCTGTTTTTGCATTTTAATTGCGCTTAATGTTTGCTTACGCTACATTCCTGTGCGTGTGTGTGAATTCGTGTGTAGGTGTGCATTGATTGCATGCGTTTTGTTGTGATTACCGGAAACGAGAACCTTTGCAATTATTTATAGATTTTTGAATGTGAATGTCATTTCAATTTTGCATTTTGAGTGTAATTTTTGCCTGACTGAAGTCATTGCTGTAACAAATTGACAGAAAAAGTAATTTAAATAAGCATCACTAAAATTAGTCTAATTAGCGAAAAATATCATTTTTGATATATTCAAATTATTGCTAATTTAAAGTTTGAAAAATAGTTTGCTTTGGAAAATAATTTGTCATGCAGTCATTTAATATGATCAATATTTTGTTATTATTTTTTTCCCTTTTTTTCAAAAGATTTTTCGATTTGAAACTTTTCACTTGAATGACATTCATTGCTGTTAAGAATTTTCTTTTGCTTGCTGCATTGTTTAGCAAACACAGTCGAAGTTTGTGAAAATGCACGTGATCCAGCACTCTTACACGTACGAAAATATTGCTCTGCCCATTTCAAGTATTAAATCATGCAGTTGTTTTGAACGCAACTTTAATTGTACAAAGCGCACCAGCGATTGCATTGATCAAGAGTTTTGTTTGACTTGAGCATACCAGTCGAAATGAAGGCTCGTATTAGACACGTAATCAGCCTAACAGCCAAACGTGCTATTAACTTTCAACTCTGGTTGAATCTCAGGAAACAAAGAGTGATTCATAGGCACGCCAATTCCTGTCGGTTATACGAACGGAGTTTGGTACTTTTTGGATGCAATACTTTTGCACAATGTTGTAACATCTGCGACTATCTGCTCAAAGAGGGTGAAGCCATTTCTTTTCCACCTGCTTTATTTGATTTCCTCTTGGCCGTGCTTTTGTACGTGACGTGATTTCACTCTTGCGTATTTCTTCTGCGCTATTATTCTGCTGCCTTAGGCGAATGGCTGTCCTTCATGTGCGCCAATTAAGCTTTACTTTTTTTTTTATCGATCTATTGTGTTGGTTGTGTTAAGTTTTTGTTCTCTTTCACATTGCCCACTATTAGGCGAAGAAAAATGGGTAAATTTGTCAAGTTAGATTAGCACAGAAAATACATTTCTTGTGTGTGCTCGTTAAAGTGTCTGACTGTGGTTGAACACTTCTTAATTAAGATGGTGTTGTCCTTTAATCTGTTTTCTTTTTGTCGTTTTTTTTTGGTGAAATTTTTGTATGAAAATCCAAACACAAAATATTTAAAGATTGAAGTTGAAAGAGCGACAAATAGAAGTTTTAATTTAAAATTCATGCACATTACTTTCGCTTAAGAGTTTTGGAATCTCACAACATTTTGCTGTCTAGCTACTAGCATACCAAGCCACTTAGCTCGAAAGTAATAACAATAAAAAAAACATGCAAATGTAATAATTCAATAGATGTAAACATTTCTTGAAAACATTCCTAGCCGAAATATGATTCTTATTTGGGTTGATAAAAATCAATGCAGGCGATGCGTTGAGGATTTTGGCTTAACTTGCACTCTGCAGCATGCAATAACTTTTTCAAATTTTATACAATTTAATGAAGAGAATTTTTCCATTGATTTAAAAGATTTAAATTAAAAAAAAAATAAAAGGCTTTTAAGAAAGTGAATCTTTTAAGATAAACGCTTGAACAAAAAGGCTGAATCTTCCAAGCGGCTTTGGCTTAAAATGCATTTCATAATTATTTATCCACACATAAGTATACATACACTCTTGAAACGACACGAATGTGTACAAATAACCGCAAATGGCATATGAAAGATGAAAAGTTTAATATCACGCATACGACGCGTTGCAGTGTGGTGAAAGAAATATGAAAAGGATAACACATGCAAACGGTTGGTTCGAGTGTGTTTTTTTTGACATTTTTGGCGTTTATTCTTGCAACTTTGAGTACGCGTTCATTCTTACGAGCAAACACGCACACAACGGCCTCACACACACTCCTACAGCTTTGTCAGTGATGTTGCGGCTGCTGTCGTTGCTCAATTTAATTATTTATGACAACAATTTCATGAATTTCATTAAAATCCACAAAATGCTGTTGAAGTGTGGTTGCATTAAACTTTCAACAAGCAGTTGTTGTTTGTTGTCGTATGTTTTTCGTGTTGTTGTTATTGTCGTTGCTGCTGTTGTATTTGGCAATTTCGTGGGCGTATGTGGATAAGGGTTAGCATGCGGCTTTTGTTGGCTTTGTTTTATTGTGTAAAAGTGCTCATAAGAAATATTATTACAGATTCTCATAATTTAATTGCTCATAAAGTTTCGTTTTACTCATAGTTGAGACAACAATTTGTAGCTATTAGCGAGCTAGCAACACTTTTAATTAATAGAAATGTAAATATTTCTATTTGTAAATAATACAATTGGAAATAACTTACCGTACAATCTGATAATGCCATCCGTTTCGCCACGTGGATTTTTGGCCACACATTTGTAAATGCCATCATCGCCGCTGCTCACATTGATGATGGTCAACTTCATGTGTGTCTTATATGCCGGCACGCCGATGCTCGATTCAACTCTGTAAAAAAAAGAATAGTGCAGAGCGGCAAAAGTTTAATCAACGGTGCGGACCTCAATCATTGTCACACATTTGTTATTACGCACTTGTATTTAAGCGAATCGTGTATTATTGGTCCCTCGCCGCGTGTCCAATAGTTCAACGAAGTCGGATGCGCCTCCGTAAAGCACTCGATAGTCACATTGAAACCTTCGGGCGCGCCGACTAACTGATGGGGTATAAGCAGCATTGGCGGAACTGTGCGAAAGAAGTGAAATTAAATTGAAATTGCTGTTGAATTTGTTTTTCGGACTTTTTTTTTTCTTTTTATTTTATTATAAAATCAAATATGCAAACTACTTGCTAAAAATGAGAGAAAGAAAAAACAAAAAAATGAAAAACGAAAGAGGCTGAAACTTAGTTTTTCATCATTTAAATAAACCAAGAAGTTTTCATATATTCTTCAATGCCCGCAACGACTCAGGGAGGCGCTTTTGTTTGCCTAACTAATGTTGTCGCCAAAGTTTTTGCTTTCATGCGTTTTGCATTTGCATTCGCCAGCCCTCATCGTAGCGAGCGAGTGGCTGCGACTATAGATTTAAGTAGGATGCATACAAGTGCAAGTATACGCCTCGTAGAAATGAAAAACTTAAGAAAAATCTTATGAATAGCATTATATTCCGTATTTGTTGTTTTTTTTTTTTGCTTATTTCATGGCTTTTGCATTATTTTTTTGAGACTGACACGAAAGTCTTGTCAAGCTTACGCGACACGGCGACTCGTCGGCTTTCCATCACCTGCTGTTCGCATGACATCGCCAAAGTCAATGAAAAACTTTCTCAAGTATTATTTTCCGCTGTAATTATGGGAAACACCTTTTGATGCAAGCCTTACCATTATTTTCATAGCATCTGCTTATTATTCGGAATTACTGTACGACGTATTTTAGCCTTTATTCAACTGAAGCACACTTCATGCGTTTTTAATTAGGAAATGAAATTTGCTCGCAAACCAAAACTTGGCAGAAGAAGCTGATTAAACCGCAAACGAAACGACGACTAATGAAAAATTTACATTTATTACAATGCACGTGTACAAAATGATACTTTTGTAATAATGAACGGTGATCTCATTTTTTTTTTTACCAATTTGTAGAGGATTATGTGACAATGTGACAAGCATCAACGACGCGTCCATCATTTACACATTGTCTTTGTTATTGTTTTTTTTTTGTTGGTTAAAAATGACCGAAAAGCGCTTTCATTAGCGCAGCTCACTTCATCACCATTATGATGTTATTAACAATGCGCGGCACAAAGTATGATTCGACATTTTTGCCGCTTACCTGTTCTCAGAGACAATAGGCACGCTTACCGTTGTCATTTGCGCTTCACTCAACTGATTATTTCATATATATTTTTTTTTGTACCACTGTGAAGTGCGCATTTCTTTAGTCATAATTTGCAGTTTCATGCCGGGCGCAATTAATAAAGACGAAAAAAATGAAATGAACAACATGGAAATGAGATAAGCAAAAGGACAGGCATAATGAATGGACACTTCGTTAGTTTGCTTTTTGGGTTTCCTTCTGTCTGGACACAATTCTTTGCCTCTTCATGGTTTCATAATGCTGTCAATTGAATTTTTAATGAGCACGTCAACGACTTTGCGCTTTTATATCTTGTCCGTTAAGTAAAAATGCACTTAAGTGGCTAAAGTGTGACAAAATGCTTGTTAATTAGGTTTTGTGACTGAAAAGATTGGCTGCGGTTGGGTTAAAAAATTACTTTGGCGCCACGCATTATCTGTTAGGTAAGGCAGTTTTTCATTTGGTTTATTATTATGTATAATGACAGTCCTTACTTTGGACCTGAATAAAAAACAAGTGTTAATTGGGGTTGCCAGTGAATGGAAAGTAGGCACTTTAAATTGTCAAAACTCTTATAAATTTATTAATAAACAAACTAACTCGCCTTATGAAGATGAAGAAATATGTCAAATAAGCTTGCAGTCAGCCTTTTATTGATTTATAAATAAGTAGTATAAACAGTTATTGATAACAATCCAAATTACGTCTAAAAAATGTTCTACTTCAATAACGATGCTTTAATACAAAAAAGATAGAAGAAAAACGTAATCTAACCTTTGATTAAAGTCAAACAAGCACTTGCCTCCCTCGCATACACTCAAAGCAAAAATCCTTTTACCTGTGAGAAGCTTCGGCTCCTTGGAGACTATTTGCCATTACACCTGACTAAGTGCATCACTGATTGAGCAAAGAATTCAACTTTACTCGTTTTTGTGAAAAGGACATGCTGAATGGCAAAAGCACAAGCATTGACCATAATTGCGCACATTTGTACGTCTAAGTGTTCGTTCATTCAATATCAAACCGACTTCGGACTACTCCCACTCGACAAGAGCTCAAGACTCATGCAATTTTTACTCTCAGTTAAGAAAAGAAAAAATAATCTAACAAAAAAGGCGGAAAAAAAAAGAAAACAGTTGCTTAAGTGCACATTTTCATAGCCAAAGCATTTTTTGTGTTGTGTGCAGAGCTTGACTGCCGTTGGCCACTTCAAGTATTTTCTTTAGTAATCTTGCCTTTACACTGATTTAAATTACAATTGAGTGGTGACAATGGCTTGCTTGACTGACTGAGTGACTGGATGAAAGGAAATAGGAAGAAAAAAAAAATACTCTCACACAATTTCAAAGTACGGTAAAAAGCATTAAAGAATCAACTGTTAAGTAGTGCTCAACCTACACTCTTTTGCTTGCTAAGGAAGTCCATCGCTACTTAAGTCAACAATAATTTAACTCGACTTTTTATTAGACAATGAGCAGAAGGAGGAGTCGGTCGGGCTTTTGCGACGATCACTTGATGTTGAATTGACACTGAGTGACATTTCCTTTATTGTTTTTTATTATTATTATTTCTATTTTTACTTTACTTTTGAGAGCTTCTAACAAAGCGAAAGGTGCAGCAGATTTTCAAGTAACAAGTGGGCAAACAAGTTATAAATTAGCGGATAAACAAGTGTTCTACTTTTTGACGTCAGTCATTTTTTTGTTGGGAACGCAAGATTATTTGATTGCGTTGATTGACTGAGAGGAAGTCGCTATTGTATTTGTTTTAACAATATGCTTGTTATTTCAGTCAGTAATGAGTAAACGGGGTGATTCGAGAAGAACACATCACACCGAAATAATTGGCTTGACAAATACTTAAAATTTTATTTAAAGAACTTTTATCGATCGAAAAAATCTTTAAGTTTGAAACTAACCATTTCTATTGCCGAAGTGGTTTAAAATCAAAGAACTTTACTTAACATTAGTTGCTTATAGTATTTGAGCAGTCCATAACGCAAGTTACAGAAAACTTATGTAAAAAAAAAATTACAAAAATAGAAATGAAAAAAAAATCAAAAAAATATTATATCAATACTGACGATCTGAGCTGCATACAAAATAAGAAACATGAACACATTTACAAGACCCCAAACGATGGGGTCAACATTGAGTTAACGAACACACACAAACCGAAAACAAAATGGTAAAAATTACGGTCGTCGTCGCAGTCGCTTGCGATACATTTTTTCTCAAAATGTCGCCGACCATTGCATGACAGAGCGGGACAGTATAGAAGAGAACAGAACTAGATACGGCACGACCATGAGAGTTGAACGCTACAACATTGTAACATGTGTTGTCGGTTTGTTGCACAAAGGCAACAAATCAGTATGCAGTCACAAATACGATACAAGGACACTAACATTAAGCTTCTACCATATATGTACTAACATAGCACAGGCAAAGCTATAAGGCCAAAGCAGCGCGTACGAAGTGCGAGTGCGGTACACATTATACGAGAGCGGAGGGGGCGTTACGGCCAAAGAATATCATATATTGAAGCAGGAAACAGTAGTTGAATTTGTTGCTTCCTGTTTGTTAAACAGCGCACGCAGCCAAAGGACACTGGCCAACGAGCATAAAGAAAAGGACATGCCAGCTGTCAGAGTTGTTTTAACGAATTGTTGCAAATGCCGCCGTAGCATTCGTAAAAAATAAACGTAAAACCTTGCAACATTATCAGTGCATAATAAACAACAAATACAATGATTTTTTAAATATTTAGGCTGGCTGAAAGCTCTTATGCTCGAAAAAAGGATATGTTGTGTAGGAGTGTGCTGGTCAGCGACATCGCCCTTTGATGCCTTTGCTGTTCGCTTGACTGGCGTCGGAGTGTAGTTTGTCAGCATAATGACTGCAGGCATGACGAATCACTTTTGAAAGATTTTTTTTTGAGAGTTATTTATTCTTTTTTTTTATGTTTCTATATTTTGAGTAGTGCTTGTTGATGTCTGTGGCAATCAAGGCATGCCTTTCCTTTGATTTTTACGTTGTCGTGGTCTCGTGTCTTGCTGTATTGCGCGTGGAAGGCAAAAATAGATTTACGCTTGCGGCATTTTTAAGTGACAGATAGCAGAGCACAGAAATGTTTGCAACATGACATAACATGACAACATGTGATGTCGTTTGTAATAAATCTTCATATGCAAAGGAATTTTTCATAAAGGAATGGATTTTTTTTCCCTTGCCCTTTTGTTTTGTGACTTTGGCTTACGCTTGATGGCTAAGTCGAAAAAATGTAGCAATAGTAAGTTATTTTGGAATGTAAATATAATAAAATCTTGGGTCAATTATTTTGTTAGTAAGGATTTGAGACTTTCAAAATTGTATGCCTCTTAAATGACAGTAATTCGTTTTATTACACCGAATCACTATACACTTAGCAACAAACTTTTCCAATACAATTGCATGTTTTATATCTCGCATGTTCATAGTCAAAAATGCTTTCAAATATCCAACATATGTATGTATGTTCGTTCCTTCAATACCAATAAATCACATAGCAGCGCCGCAAGTAAAAATTTGCTTGACAAAAAAAAGAGGTAAAAAACAACATCTACAAAAATATAAATACAACAGTTTATAAAGCCTGCACTTGTGCATATATTTGTGCAGTATTTGTATTAAGCAGCAGTGCACTCATCTCAACCAGGTGGCAGTTTGCTTTAGCTGCCAAAGTCTAGTCTAAATCGCACAAAAACCCACATACGCATATACGCGAACAACGGAAATGCAATATGTGCCCCCCCTGGCGGTATGCTATAAAAAATAGAAAACTAGTCAGAACACTAGGAAACAGAATGAAATCCTCGCTTTTATTGATTTTTTTTTTGTTTTGTTTTTTTTTTTGGATATAAATTGAAAATCGCTCGCAACAACTCAATGTGACGGTATAACCTGATTTCACTTTTTCCATTCATTGTTCGCCATTTTGTCGTCACAAGTGTTAATAATTCTTTGTAGTTGTTGTTGTGGATTTGCATTGGCATGTGCTAATAGTCAACAACAATATAACCGTTTAAACATTTTGTTTTTGTTTTACTTTTGGTTCTGTTGACTTTCAGCTAAAACGATTTTTATTTAGATACGACTGTTTGTTAATGAAAGTTTGCTTTTGTACTGTTTGGTCAGTTTGTCAAACAAATTTATATATTTTTTTGATATTGCAGCAAGGAAACGTATGAGTTATTACTCATTGAAATAATCTAGAAAACATTTCCTATTAATTTTTGTTATTTGTATTCGCTGATTTTAAGACAGAGTCAGTCTTTTGTTTATCTACCGCTTTTCCCTGTCCATTTTTCTTTCATTGCCGTCGACATTTATGCTGACACAATCCAGCTGATGACATGTACTTCATCACACACGCTGACAGCCAGTCAAAGGACATCCGCATCCATTCATGTACGCCGCTACTCATTTTTATTACAAAAAAAAAGGGCAAAAGAAAAAAAATTGCTGCAAAGTAGATGCAATGGCAATGATGACACATCAAAGCAACAACAGTGCATTTACTCATACCGCGATGGGCTCTTCTTCTATCACCTCTATGTGTTTTACTTACAGTCAACGCTGACTTTAATGCGCTTGGAGACAGTCGGTGGCACACCATTCGATGCGATGCAAAGATAGGCGCCCATGTCCAGGCGTGAAATGCGCGTTATCTCCAAAGTATCGCCTTCCCATTCGTTGACTAAACGCGCATATAGGAAAAGAGAAATAAAAGAGACGAAAACAACCACACACACACATTAACATTATTAAATGATTGATAGTTGTACTGACTTATAGCTGCGTCAGGTCAAAAGGACACAAACACATACACACACACACACACGGACACACTTACCGATATGATTTTTATTGATGGAAATGCGTGAATTATCATCACGTTTCCATTTAATAATGGGCCGTGGACTGCCGCTTGCGCGACAACGTAGTGATATGTTAGCGCCTTCACGGACGATGACGTCACTGGAGCTAAGAGAATCGTCAATATTGGGCGGCACTGTTAAAGAGAGAAACAGCAAATGTTTTTAATTATGTATTAACAACAGACTAATGGAAAAACAAAAAATGTCATTTTAATTGATTATGCAAGGCAAATTATTGGCAAATTATATAATTAATTTAAATTTTTAATATATAAATGCATTTAAAATAATACACACACCGACGAACATAAACAATTAAGAATATAAAAGCGCAACCATTAACGATTTTAATATGACCACAAAATAAAGCAAATTGACAGACCACAATGTGGAAAATCAGAGTTAAAGCGTTGACAACAGTTGAAAAAAATAGGTTATAAAATGAAGAAAAAATAGCAACAGATAATTGTATATAATCAAAATGTTGTTAAGAAATTTAATTTCGGCTATGACGATTATCATAAGCCCCTGCAAGTTATTATTCTGAATAAATAAATAATATGTCCCTCAAATATCTAGTATTCTCATATCGAGTATTGTGCAAAAGAAACAACAATTGCGAACAATTTTACCACCATTTCAGCAATACCTGTGTATAAAAAGTACAACTGTCAAGTTTTCGCCTTTCTTTACATGTCCAAATGTTTATGGAGACCACTTCATTTTATTAAAAACTTAAGTTCCTCTCACTGCGTATGTGATGACCATAAACGTCATGATTTAAATCATGTAATTTACATGCATTGAGTTCTAACGCTAAATTGTTATGCCATAATCCCCAGAATTATCAACAATAACATCACTTGCTGCAATTATGAGTGCTATGGAAACGTTTAAAAAGCAAAATGCTTTGGTTATCGTGTCAGTGGATTATGTTTTATTTATTACATACTGGTAAGTTATGACTACAACAATGCACGTTTTTGTTTGCCAAAATAGGCCAAATTAAAAAAAAAACAATCTAATATTGTAAGCGGCAATGACGTCATTGTATGTTATTACATATTTAATACAAGCGCACACATACCCCACATGCACACTTCTATGTACATGCGCGCTTTTTATTTCAGATTAGTATAAGCAAATTGTGCAATATATTTATAAGAACTTTCTTCGTTGAAGTTTTAATCTGTTATTGTTATTGCATATTCATTAATTATTTTCAAACCAAATGAAATAAATGACGCAAGAAGTACACAAATACTCGAAAACTATTTTCTAGATACCGAAATTGTTATTCAAGTGTTCACTTTTAATTGTTGTTTTGGTCAATAGTTTACCATACAAAATGTTCAAAATTTAACGAATATTTTTTATATATTGATTTATATGAATCAAATTTATTAAATTAGCGCAAAACTACATTTAATTTTATTTAAAAAAAAACATTTAACAAAAAATTTTTGTTTGCCAAAAAAAATAGCGAAACAGGAAACTCAGTCAACTGCAATGGCGCACAAACGAACAACAAACAAAAACACAGTTACCCAAACGCAAAGCATATCCAATGGAATTCATTTTATTGTAGCATGCTTCAAGGCATAAATTATTTTTTAATTTGTTGAGCACACGTATTTGTACAGGATTTTATGTTGGTACTGTGAGAAAAAATGATTTTTTTTTTCTGCCGAGTTTTAAGCATTTATAAAAATTTTATTAAAAAGTAATAATTTGCAAATCCAAAAATATCACAGAAAATGAAAAAAAAAAAAATAAATTCTTCTTAAAATATTTTTTTTATTGCTAAAGTTTGATTGGTTGGTACCCTTAAATACTTACCGACAACATTTAAATAGCCGAATTGAGTTTTTGCGGTCACTGTATTGATCTGACACATGTAGCGTCCCTTGTCCTCCTCGTGAACATTATTGATGTGCAAATACCAGGTGCGGTGTCTGTCATGTTTGTCGTGCGTGACACTAATGCGTGGATTACGTGTGATCACGTGATTGTGTACGGTTAAAATGGCTGATTGTTCGAAATGCATCCAAGCAACCTTTAAGACACAAAACAAACAAGTCAGCGTGAAAATTTAAAAAAAAAATTTTTCAGTCGTAAAATTAAAAATTTGTGTAAAATTTTAAAATAACAAAAAACATGAAAACATTATTTTAATTAAGAAAAGAATCCTTAGTGTCTTGTCTAGCACTTCTTACATTCCACTCATCTACTAAATTCAACAGTTTTCTGCCATACTCGTATATCAACAACAAAAATTATTACACACGTACGCGACACCAATTTCATACAACAGCCATGTACGACAAAAATGACAAGAACAAGGAAGAAGAACATTGCCCGAAAAGCTGAAAAAATACAGCAAAAATCGTTGGTGTTAAGCTGTAAAGCTGGCGAGCAAAAAATATGAGAATATGAGTTTTCTATTTGTAGCAAACGAGTAAAAAGAAGAAAACAATCTTTAAACCGAGAAAATTGCATCATAGTGTCGCATAAAAATAAACGCACATGTGCAACTTTGAATTACACATACATATATATATAACCAAAGCGAAGACAAACTCACACATACAAGCAACAGAAAACATGATGCTTATATGACACATACACAAACGCATGCAACCCTGTTACCTACAAAGCTACTTAAGCATTCTTCTGGCGTTACTAGATATATTTTATTTACTGCATGCTATGCACGTTTTCCATTTTTACAGTAAAAACGACAAAAACGATACACGTACGCAAACGCACACACTCTCATACATCCGTTAAGTTCCTTTTTCATCTCCTATAGCTTCTTCTTTAGCATTTCTACTGGTGACTAAGCGTCATTTTCTTGTTACTCTCATTTACACCTCAATTTGATTCTATTTCCTGTATATGCAACCAATGTATTTTTTAGACTAAACACTGCTGACAGCCATCGACTGTCATCCTCTTTCGTCAGCTTAAACTCAACTTTCATGTTAGACATTTTTTTTTGTTGTATACCTTCTCATCTAAATATTTGGTGGCATTGCATGCAAACTGTTATTCCAACTACTTTGGTTCGTACTGCACCGGCAACGTGTCAATTGTGCTAAGCTTCGCTTCACGGCTTCTTTTGCACTTCAGCTGCAGAGTCAAGTAGTTGATAATGATGGCTTACTTGACTCTTGAATGACGCCTGAGTTGGTCTTTGATATTCGTTTGCTTGCTTATTTTGATGGTAATGATTTGGTTGACGCTTACTTAGAAATTGGTTGTGAAGATATTTGAACAGTTTTGCTTTGCGTGTCAGTTACATAATGCTCGAAATGGTGACTGAATTTTCTAAATATGGTGTTTAAATGGTTATGAGATGCTTCTGAAAATGCTGTTACAATATTGAGTTGATGCAGTTACGATTAACAGGTGTACCCTTTGTGATGCAACGATAAAAATATAATGTGGAATTTTAAATAGCTTTTAATTCTAAACTCTCAGACAAACATCGATTCGCAAATATGTTTCAGTTTGTCTAGATTTCAAAAAGTAATATTTCTTTTAATAATCATATATTTAAGATATTAATTAAATCCACGTTTATTTGCCGACAATGCTGCAACACCAATACGTTCAACTTAATGAGGAGTTATTGAATTAAGTAATTGAATTGATTAACTCAGCACTTTTTCTATGATATTTCAGCAAAACCGCGCCTCATTGCGCATAGTCAATGAAAAGATTAGTCATCCTATTTTCCACCACTTTGGCTAATCAACTGCTGCTCAAAGTCATAATGAATACCACTTTTTATAGCAATCAAGGCATTTAATTATTCAAGCAATTTTATTGGTTTTTGTGTTTTTGCACCTAAAATGTGCTGATGATGTGAAAAGAAAGGTTTTTCGACTTAACAGCTTTTTTCATTATTGATTCAAATTTATATCGACTAATTAAACTTACTTTATATGAGCCGAGATTTTTCACTGAGCAGCCAAGTTTGACATTCCGTCCAGCAGGTACAGTAACATTTTCGATGTATTCAGTAAATTCGGGTTCTTCAACAACAGCTGTAAAAGTGAATAGAAGTTAAGCAAAAATTATGATAACAAGGTATTATTAATTCAAGCATCCCTAATTTAAATTAGTATATTCTTTATCATTATATTACTAAAAACTGTTTATTTACATCTCAAATGAAGCATCTGTTGTTGTATTTGTTTCGATTAGACAAGTTAAGTAGAACTATCTTAAATTTCAATAAGAATTTTTCTAAAACTCTCTACAAAAGTTCTTATTTGCTAAGCAAACTAGAAATCAGAACTAAAGTTTATTTTTTAATTAAAATTAGTAGTCCACTCAAGTATATTGTTGTTATATGAAACAATTTGTCTTTCTAAACAAAACGAAAATTTTATGTTTGGTATTGTTTTTATACTCTTCACGCAGTGAATAGTATTATAAGTTTGTGCTGAAGTTTGTAATACATAGAAATATTCACTTGCGTTTTTTGTGCGATCAACTCATTTGTCGGAACCGACAATATCGGACCACTGAAACTGGTAGCCCCCATACGAAATGAGTCAGAACGTAGTAGTTTTAAGTTGCCCGATTAAATACTTGAAAGTTTCATTGAGATCGGACAACTGGAACCTGTACCCGCCATACAAAATGAAGAAGAGGAAGAGAAGCGAGATTCACGTCGCTGCATGGAAAACTTTTTTGTTTCTTAATCAATTGACTTGAAACTTTGCACTTATGTTCTTAGGGAGGCATGAAAACTATTTTGACAAAAAAAAGGGCATGGTTACGCCCGCTTTTAGCAAAAATCAATAATTTGCATATCTCCCGTATCCAATGAGCAATAAGAATGAAAATTGGTATATGACTAATAAGATGAATAGAAAATAGATTCAGTCAAAAAAATGGGCATGGCACAAGAAAGGGCGTGAAGAGTATCTAAGCTTCAGCTTTGCTGAAGTTAGCGTCCTTACTGGTTATTTTTGTGTTCCTTGTTTTGCTGTTTCAGCAAAGCAAAATTTACTAATTTTACATTTTGTGCTTTATTAAATATCAATAATTAAAGATTTTTGTTTTTTTTATTTATTGAATAAACAATTTTATATTATTATAATTATGCCATTGATTTGGCAGTTGTAAAGTAAATACACGGGTAAATTAATTGTTCAGAATATGTGTTTGTGTGTATGTACGCACATACATTTGTCTGCATTCCCCACAGGCATTTTCTCTTTGTGACCATAAAAGTGTTGAACAAATGTATATATACAAACAAAAATATATACATATGTACATACATATATGTATGTGTGTACACACACAAACAAATATTTGGTCGCAAACAACAAACATCAACAAGTTAAACAATTATATTAAATATTTGTTCACGCATTACTTTTGTGTATTCATTCGAATTCATGCTGAAATTGTATTAAATTACGCAATGGAAGTTAAGTTTCGCTCATTTCAGTTCGTTTCGTTTCGGTTCAGATCGTTTCGTCTCAGTTGTCGGCCATTAAACATTATTTTATTTTTAATATGCATGCCGAATCGTTGGCAAAAACAGAAAAATTGATTTTCATTTAATGACACTGACGCATTAAATGCGTCCATCAACGCTCATCAACTGCATGTGTGGGCAGGATACTTAATATTGAAATGATAATTATAATTATTCTGCGTTAAGGTTGCCTTTTCGTTGGCGTTCATGTTGCAAAACCAGAAATTGAGGCCATTTCTCGTTAAATTTTAATTAGGGCTTTTAAAGATAAAATGTCAGATTACGTCTGAAACATTGCCTCGTTTGACTTGAAATGCATATTAATCAAATCATTGACTTGCATAACAAAAAAGATAAATTCTCATTGCCTCACAGCGTATTTGAGTTATCGAGTTTACGTTCTCAAGATTCACTTTGAATACATTCAGGCCCACAGGCTTACAGTTGCTTTGATTGACCCAAATGACCGCTATTTGCTTATTAGACAAGCATTGAAAAAAAAAAATAAAACATTTAAAAACATCTTTTATTTGAGAGATTATTGAAATTTTGACAAGACACATAAACAAAATTTTAATCAATCGACATCTAGAGACATACGATTTTAAATTAGCTACAAACGCGCTTAAAAACATTATGTAGCTTTAATTGCCAAAATGAATGTAGCTGACCTCATTGATGAGCAATTCTATAGCGAACAATGGCAACGACATCAATGTCTGGCCAGCTTAAGGCAACAAATTTCACAAACATTAATGCCAATTCAAGCTTAAATAGACAAACAGTCAACTGCTCAAAGTGTGGGTGGCGCCGAATATATGTTCAATTTGAAAGCTATCATAGATGGCACAAGCAACAACAACTTCGACGACAACAGTGCGACAGGCAATCAAGAGAATGAGCGTGTCCAATCATTGGACACAAAACGACCAGCGATTGTCAATGGCAATGGCTGACGAACGATGTTGTGGCATTAAGTTGATGTCATTGTGCCCAGGTGCATACAACAAAAAGCAAACACAATGATGCGAACGAGCGGACTTGCTATATATGCGCGAAAATTACTCGAGCATTGCAATTTATGGTATGACTCATACCTCAGATCAGGGTAAACACAAAATATCAACATCAACATTACCATTACCATTACCAATGCCATCGCTATCACTATCATTGACATATCAAGTCATATGACATAGAGACGAGTCGCGGCGAAACGACTTCAGTTCCAACTGGGCTTTGAGCTTGGGTAAAATGCTTTTGGGCTGAAATATCATTTTCAAGCACAAAGTTCATGTTGTACTCTGCTCAAAATCATCATCATGTTGTTGAGGAATTGTGCGACAATATAAACAACCTGTATGTCTGACATGAAATCTGCACTAGTCGCAGCTGCATGAAATCCCATGATTATGCAAAAAGTTTGCTATGATAGGTTTACACATGAATCGTTCGTGTTTGTGAGTAAGTGCGTATGTGTGTGTGTGAGTATGAGTAAGTGTCAGTCTGTGTGTGCTTGTGATGGATATGCTCTAACGCTGAAAATGTCAATTAGAATTGTTTGATATAGATTTTATTTAAAATGCTGACATTTAATGTTGGTAATTTACAACAATTATGAGTATTTTTGCATTTCGCTGCCTAAAAGCATGCATTCAAAAATTATGAAAATGCCTAATGCGAAGCCGTAAGTGCAACATTTGTAACTGAAACTGACCGCTGGCATTACATGAAATCAAAATTATGCATACTCTGATTGCATAGCTATCAAAATATTGACATGACATGTACATGACCATGCGCCTACATGTAAACTTCACTTTCATATTCATATCAACATATTGAGACTACCAACAATGTGCTGACATGCTTGTAGAGTGTTCAATTTTATTGCAAGCTGAATCAAATTAACTTGGTTATGCAGTCTTCAGTACGCCCACAAATGTTTATGGCAAATCAATAACTGATTAAGTCTAAATTGGGGCTCTTTGGCAAGTATGGAGCCACTCATCGAATTGATTGGAATTAATGCATGCTAAATGCTTGATATTCCAAAATAATTATATCTAAACAAATATTATTAAGCATCCACATTAAATGCTTGCATATGCTGTTTGAAGTAAAAGACTGCCCAGCGAAATGAAGCCTTGGCATTAAGCCAATAATATATAATTACTAAATTTAGTAAATTAAATTAAAAGACTAATTTGTTAAACACAAGCAATTTGTTTATATAAATTTATCATTTTAAATTAGTTCAAATAGTGAGCTTGAAATTTAATACATATTTACATACACAAACTGTACCATATATATTTTTATTATTTTGTTTAGAGTTGGATTCAAGAGCAAAATCTGTAAATGTTATTCCATTACAAATACAAGTATTTTGGCCAAGATGTCAGCTTGTTAATATGCAAATGAATATGTAAAAAGTGCAGTATGACTTGGTAATGCTTAACGCCATAAAAAAAAAAAATCGTAGCTGTTGTAATAATAATAAAACAAATGGCAATAAAGAAACAAAATTTTTTCTTTGCCAATTTTCTTGTGCAATCGCAGAAATTTATGCACAAACTATAAAGTCGTGAGTACAACTTTATGGTACAACTGTCGAAATATTAACATTTCAACAATTGAACGTCTGCATTGGGCTGTCAAACTTCAAAAAGAATCACAAATCTTATTTTTTATAATATAATTATATTTTTGTTTTTGTGAAATACTTACTATTTAAATTCGACGTTGGCCCATTGGCGACGCCCCCAGCAACAATCACGCCGTTGCCGCTGACAATGGTGCCACCATTGATACTTCCACCACCACCGACGCCACCTCCAGCCTCTGTGCCTTTAGCGCTGTTTGCATCATTCGCCGCAGCCGTTGTGGCTTTGCCGACATGCTTGCCGCCGTTAATGGCGTCAAAACCGTTTAAGATTTGCGGCAATATAATCTTATTCGTGGAGTCCCCCGCAGTTGCCGAAAGCACTAGGAGGGCCCCAATTATATACCAGGGCAACATCAACTTGATAATTTCAGTGCCTGTAGCTGCGTGTTGCGAAAGTGCATTATTTCTTCTTATGTCGTTTAATTTTACGTGTTGCAACCTTAAGTAATTAAGTGTTCTTGATTTAATGTTTCATCATTTGTATACAATATTCACTAATCACTCAAAAGAATTCAAAATATTTAATATTTGTTGGGAGCTCTGTTAAAGCAATTTTAATAAAAACAACCTGAAAGTATGCTATAATTTGTTACAATCCTTTTTTTTATTATTAAGACATACGGGGTAATCAATCCTCTTTATAATCGTTGTCTATTAATTAAACACAGAAGGGCGCGCCGGCTAACTTTGAGGCTAGGTTTAGAAAATAGACGGACAGACGGACATAGCTATATCAACTCGTCTCATTGAGCTGATCAAGAATATATATGCTTTGTATAGTCGGAGATGTCTCCTTCTGGGTGTTACATACATTGTCGATGCTGACAAAACTAATATACCCTTGTACTATAAGGTACAGGGTATAAAAAGACAGTCTTATAATGATTGTTTCTTCGATTCGCACGGAGAGATCCTTTTCAGTATTATTCTTGGTCTGTTGTTAGCTGGAAAGATGATTTGCTAACTGATCGCAGTACCTGCTGTTGTGTTTATTTATTTGATCACCCACAATGTGAACATTCAGATCTCTATGTAAACTTTTTTTTTTGACTTCATAATTTTTTATTATGTTTAAAGAATCCCACATTTATTATTTTTTGTATTTGAATACTTATATTTTTTTTATTTCAAAACCATCATTTATCATTATTTATCCAATTTCAATGTGCCGCATTTCTTAAATCTTTTCATTTACCACACAACTCTCACTGTTGTATGCAGAAATATATTAGCGTTTATTTATGACATTTTTCTTGTTTTTTTTTTGCACTTTGGAATTCAATAAAGTTTGGCTAAATATTATGCAGTCACACAAGCACAATGCGTTTTCTTTGTACGTCCTCGGCCGTAGTTAGACATGAAAACCACTTCAGTCTTTTACTCTTTCGCAGTTACACACGTACTTGGAAAAACTTTTTGTAGAAATTTTGCTGCATAAACTCATGCAATAAAGATTTGTGTAACACCCTCTGGTGGCCAATTGATGTGTAACTGTGTGTCTTATCGGTGTCTATGCTTATGTGTATTTGTCTTAATATGAGTTCAGTAATGCAGTAAGATTTGAATTCGGAAATAAAATTAAGAGTATTTGAGCAAACTTGTCGAAAATTATTTCATGCACGCTTAAAACTTTAAAAATAAAAACGAAATGTTGATTTTAAGCGCAAATAAAATATTTTTCAAACATATTAAAAGCCATAAAGTTTTCTTTTCTATATGTGTGTATGCGTATGCGTCTGGCAAAGTGTTTGCTAAAGTCTGAGAAAGCTGACGCATAACTTTTTTGTGGCTGCGTTGTCAACTTAATGAGCAACATACATAGATAAAAACCAAAGCAGAAACTCACACACATTCACAGTGCTACACACACACACACACAAAGATGCTACATTTAAGCGCATAAAACCTCGCACGCTTGCTCATGTAAGCACATATGTTGCATACTTTGCAGCGCAAATAACTTTATTTCATCATAGTCACTTCCGTGGCTGTCGCGCCACCGCTCAACACTTCTCTTTTCTTCTCCCAATACACGTCTATCATTTCTATTTTGCTCTTTTCTGCTCTACACAAATGTCTGCAATTAATTTTAATGTTGTTTTCTTTTTTGTTTATATTAAGTTTCATATTCCACATTTTTTTGCGCGACTTTCTTGAATCTCTCTCTTTTATTAAATATAACTTTCAGCCTTTGTTTTTTGCAAGATTAGCAAATAGCTCAAAGTAATTTCAAAGTTGTGTGTGTATTCTGTGTGCGTTACATGTAAAAAGATGTTCGCCACATGCATAATCGTTCTTAAGCTTGACAAAGTTTTATTGTGAAATTACGTAATTTTCGCTGGGTGTGACAAACGTCTATTTTAAATCCGGCAATTAATTGCAATTAATTAAATGTTTATATTCAAAAATCTTGCCTCTAACCTAATCTTTAGTTTGAAATCTGACCAAACAGAGATTAATAAGGATGCAATGTAAAATGAAAAAAAAATTATATATAGTTACTATAACTTCCGAATAAAAATGAGAAAAAATTAAAAAAAAAAGATTTTTTGGAAAATCTTAGGATTTCAAAATTTTCATTTTTTAGACCCTGCACATACAGTGTATCAAGAGAAGTCGATTGAGCCCTGTCCGTCCGTCTGTATTCACCAATGGTTCTCGGAAACTGTAAATGCTAGAGACTTGAAATTTGGAGGGTAGACTCGTGATGCTTGGCACTACATCAAGTTTAAACGGTTTTGTGCCACGCCCACTCCTTCCCGCCCAACCAGCACCGCCCACTTTTTTAAAACGTTGTAACTCGAACACCCGAAAAGATAGAAACATGAAAGTCGGTATGTAGACTCAGCATAAAGAGCTCTACAAAACTGCATATCACAATTTTTCCCCCTCCCCTTGATATCCCCTCCCGTAGTTGTTTTCTCTAAATAGCATATCTCCAAAAGTAATAAAGATATGAACATGAAATTTTGTATACAAGCTCAGTAAATATACATATATCTTAAAAACTGCATACCACAAAATTCTCCTCTGTTCGAAAGTTACCCCTCAATGACCAACAAACTCAAATTTTTCGTAAATTCAACTTTTTTTGACCAATTTACTTGATATTTTGAACACTATGGTATTCGATCGGGCGATGTCAAATCAACATTTTTTTTGTAGATTGCACCTCCTACTGTGTGTGCAGGTTATTATATTGTCGAGTATACTCGACTATAGGGTCCTTACTGGTTTTTTAATTCTTTTCAGCAGGCCATCCACTGTCGAATTTGTTTGACGAATTTGTTTGGTTTGACGAAATATTCGGCGTTGATGGTAGTGTTTGTTCTAAATTTTGTGTTTGAAGTTTTGTTCGAGAAAAATAGAAATTATTCTATCTTGGCTGTGTTTAATAGGAATATATTAATCGTTAGTGGCAAAATGTAATTTTGTTCGACGAACAGTTTGTAAAACAAATTCGACAATGGCCTGCTTAAATCAAATAGAATTTGTTGGCAATTTATAAAACATAATAAGCGCTTTAAATTGAATTTTATATCAATGGTGGGCAGATCAAAACACAAAAGCTAAGAACGCAAACAAAGCCAAAACTGAAATACAAAAATATAAATAAACAAATTTTACATGCCAACAAAGTGTGAAAAGCACATATAATAACACTTGGTGGCATTTACCAGAAGCAAGTGAAAAGCCTAACGACAAAAGCGGCAATCACAAGTCCATAAAAACAACCACAAAATGCTGCAGGAGAGAATAAAAAAATCAAATAAATTGAAGCATAAAATACAAAATAGAAAAAAGAAACCTCACAGAGAACGAGAGCTTTGTTAACGGTCAGAAACATCAAGCTACATAGCATAGGCAAATGTCGTGAGGCTGGCAACGCAAACGTAACCGAGACCGGGAATGGCGACAGATGCCGTTTGCTATTTGGAATACTTTTGACATTTTTATACCCTGTACCTTATAGTACAAGGGTATATTAGTTTTGTCAGCATCGACAATGTATGTAACACCCAGAAGGAGACATCTCCGACTATACAAAGTATATATATTCTTGATCAGCTCGATAAGACGAGTTGATATAGCCATGTCCGTCTGTCCGTCTGTCTGTCTGTCCGTCTGTCCGTCCGTCCGTCTGTCCGTCTGTATGAACGCCTAGATCTCGGAAACTATAATAGATAGAACCAAAAGCTCTTCGCACTTCGATTCTGTCATTTCTTAAGCAGATCAAGTTTATTTTGTTTTCCCCCTTTTTAACTTCGTTTAGGGGTGAGGGGCAAATGACTGGAGTAACCTCGGGTAAAAACTTACAAAAGTCGTATTTTCTGGGTTGTCTTTTGAGATAGGAACACCAAATTTGGTGTGTATATAGCTGACTCAAACCCCAAGACGATAGAATAAAAAAATGGGCGTGGCCACGCCCCCCATATAGTAAAAATTTGAAACGCTTATATCTCAAGAACCATAAAACCTAAAAGAATGAAATTTTGCATATATGCTATTGGAATTGAATATAACATGATTCAATTACAAAATGGGCGTTGCCACGCCCACAAATAGAGAAACTTTGTATCTCTGGAACCAATTGGTCTAAAAGTGTAAAAAAAGGTATGTGTGATATTAAATGGAAATGAAATCTATTTTGATGAAAAAGTGGGCGGGGCCACGCCTTCAAACAGTCGTTACTAATTGAAGGTACAGGGTATGTCGGAGTCGATTACTGTCGACTCCAATCCTTACTGGTTTGTCTTGTTGTCAGCGGGTCAGACGCACATAGCCGCACACACAGACACACACACACTTACAAATGCTAATAAGTAAATAAGTCGTTGGCACAAAACGAAAACAAACAAAGGCAAGTCAAGCAATGAATGTGCGCGAAATTTCAAGTAGCTATGGTAACAGTCCAACTGACGAATGTACGTATGAAAAGCCTTGCCTGCTACGAGGTGCACCTGCACAAGGACAGTACGGACAAAGCAAAAGTAACGATGACGACGATCACTCGCTTTTAGCCGTATTCATTCAATTTAAAAAATTAAAACAAAAACAAGAAAAATTAAAAGAAAAACAAAATTGAACTTTGAAATAGATTATGTGTTACATTGAAAACAAAAATAGAGAAAAAACAAAGCTCAGTTCATTGATGTGAAAACGATGTCGAACATTTTAATGTTATGCGTCTTGCAAATCCTTTTAATTGAGATTTCAATTCAACTTAAAACGTGTGTCCAAACTGTGTGCATTGCATGGCTAATGATGTCCTTTGTAGCGGCCTAATTGTCAAACCAGTTTCAGTCTCAGCACGCAGCTATCATTCATTTCGCCGCACCCTCACTACACACATTTGCCTGTTTATTTATGTGAATGTAGTCTTTTGTGCAATGCTTTGACATTTCGTATCTGCCCGCCTGTCAGGCAGCCTTTAGCGCTAATTGGCTACGTCTGCCTTTTATGTCTACGTGGTTATTTTATTTCATTTGCAAATATGTTTGTACGTGTTACTCGTCCTCTCTTACAGTCAGTCTCAGTCTCTATCAGTGTGTTGTATCTTAGGCATGGGCACATGTTTTGGTCCAACGTACGTGCCCCGTCTAGTAAAATAGGGTTTGTTCTAATACTGCTAGCGTGTAGAATTGTTGTAAGTAAAAGTTTGAAAAACATTTTCTACAGATTTCTGAGTAGCTAATTAACTAAGTAAATCTGAAACTTTTGTTCGTTAAATCTCCCATCTGAACTGGTATCCTCAAATTAATATAACTAACAATTAAATATTTGACTGACTGTCTGTCTGTTTGCCTGGTTTGATATGTCAATAAAAATTTTGACTTCATAATTCAATCGTTATTGAAAAAATATAAGTTCTTTCATACATATACTTTTGCCACATTAATATATTAATCAATGTCGTTATTGAGAATTTGTCATACAACATTTTCAACATTTAGCCAGTTGAGATTCGCTTGAATACTGTTCTATGCTTTTCAACGATTTTTGTTTTTTTTTTTTTCTGCCACTACAAATATCAATTAATTCTCACTTGTGACAATTTTATTCCATGGTGAAGTCACAAATTCCCAAATTTTTTTTCATTCATTCTCAGTTTACTTTCCATCATATTTTTGCAATTTGTGTTTGCATTCTTTGTGCAAATTGTAATTTTGTCGCAGCGATCGAACAAAAACAAAAGAAATATATACTTGCACACACATATATTGAATGAAAAACAATGAAGGACCATCAGGACTAAAATGGGAGAGAAAAAAACATAATATGTAAAGTTCCGAGTCTGCAGATGGCGAACTCAACATACACATACACGCGTATAGTACACTTCAACTCATCGAACTACATTGGCACACATTTGCACATTGTCGAATTGTCATACAAGAATGGAATCAAACAAACACACACACATACATTCACACATCTGGTTGACACACAGACACTCACTCGTTCCGGTCCAATGTTTGTTTCACTCTTTGAATCCTGTCTGTCTGGCAGCGTGTCTGTCTGGCTGTGTTGGTGTCTGTGTTTGCTTGTGTTGGTTTAATGTATTTTTAAGCTAAATTCTTTGCTTGTTTATATTTGTTTGGCTGCTCACTTTATTTGTTTATTTGATGTTGTTGTTATTGTATTTGTAGTTGTTGTTGTTGCTATTGTTGTTGTTTTTGTTTGGGTTGTATCAGTTGTTTGTGTTGCAGTTTTTATTCTATCGAGTTTTGAGTTCATTCAGAAGTTAGTAACTTTCATTCGCTCTTTGCTTCATCTATTGTTCTGGTCCTTCAACATCTCTCTCACTCTCTCACTCCCTCTCTCCTACTCTATTTGTCTCTCTTTCTCACTGTTTGTGCATTTATTCATTTATAAGTTTTCTGTTTTTGATGTAGTTGCTTTTGTTTGTCTCTTTGTTATTTTTGTTGTTGATTTGAACTCTTGCACAAATGTGCATTAGTATCGTAAATGTTCATCGGTCTGTCAGTTTTCAAGGCTTTAATGTAGTCACACATACAGACGCACATACTTAACTGGCAATTCAATAATGTAAGACACTATTTTTTTTTTTTTTTGTATTCGTGTGGGTCAACATTGAAATGCTCGTCAGTTTTTAATGTCAAATTGGCTTAGGTGAAATTCATTCTTATGCAAGTCAATTAAGAAACTAAGTATATTTCGAATTGATTAACATTAAAAGACATTTATTTTATTTTGACATCTGAATTTAATTGACTCGGAAACTCGGAAATTTGATGTGAATAATTTGAAAACGTGGTAAATTCTTTTATTTTTGATTTCTTTCATTTAAAAAAAAAAACTTCATTTTATTGCAATATTCTTAGTGATTTTCAAGTCCTTTTCATAGACAAACATTTACTTTAAATATTATTCAAATGATCAACATAAATACTTGATTCCTTACACAATCTACTTGTAAAAATCGGTCCTGAACTTTTGTAATAATTTTAAATGAACTCACTCCTGGACAAGAAAATATTCAATCAAAAATTTATTGCATACTTTCAGGCATTAATTATTTAATTAAAAAGTTAATTTGATTTCTGAAACCATATAAAAAAATGAATTCCTTGAAAGTGATCGTTTTAACTTTTTCTGTGATTTTCTTTATGATTGACGCATCATGTGATTTTTATTACACTACAGAAAATTATTATTAAATGACGCTTATGCTTCGTCTTGCCACATTTTTAAAAACACAATTGATAAACATAAGTTTTTTTTTTTTGGAAATTACACAAATAATTTTTATATGAAACTAAACACGCGCATAAGCATTCAACAACATTGTGAAATTATTATACGACACGACGAGCGTCCAATTCGTGCAGAATCCTTAGCGCAACTGATTCGCCGACAGCTGTGACTGCTTCGAAAATCCATGACAGCAATTTCACAAAACGAGGCGTGTAGAAAAGAACGAAGCAAAATACTCTTGCAAACATTCAACGAATGAAAAATTCAGTTACGCACACGGCACGAAGAACTTCACGCCGCTGATAACAGCAAGAATCGTTGCTGCTAGAGCCGAAGTGACGGACGTCGACAACACGAAGTTGCCGCGCACGAGGCAACCGGATGCTGTACAAATACACGCATACAAAAACACCGAAACACTGAAGCAACGAATGCCAAAATGTAGGCTACACTGTTTTGATTTGACTTGGTTTGCTTTAGCGCTGTTGAAGCTTGTTTGCTGGTTGCCTGTTTGTTGTAGTTTGCGTGCAACCGCAACCGCAACAACATGCCGCAAAACACGCGACAAAAATGTTAACACCACACACTCACACACTGACGAAGTGTCCCTTCCACGCAACATGTCAACATTTTAGCTCTCACCCACTCACACACTGAAACACTTATTTTAAATGTTTTTGCCTATATGACTTCCGGTTTTTAGCGTATATCTCGGTTTGAGGCATGTTTGAAGTCAACTTGTTGCAACTTGATTGCGAACTTGTTAGTGTTCGTTGCTGGTTGGATTAAACATTATAGCAAGTGCTTTGTTATTGTGATATTGAACTGCGCTGTTCTTTCTTCTGAAAATTTAAAATGTATTATCAAATTTTTGCGCCTATAGAAAAATCCAATTCACACCTGTTCTTATTCTCAATAGACTCACTTCATTGCCAATTCCCAAGCATCAAGAGTTTTCTCTTTTCTATCTACCATTGTCAATAAAAGTTGACACGTATGCAAATTCTCCATCGAACTTTTGATATTTCAAATAGATAAGACAAAATAACTTCGCATATTTTTTATTGGTTATGCAAATTTCCATCGATTTTGGCTAAATTAAGTTTCAAAAGTTGCAGACAATCGATGTCTGTACTTTTGCTTTAAAGTTTGCTTATAAGGTTTAGAAAGAAAATAATTTTAATTTATGTTGGAACGCTAAACAAAAGAGGTCTCAAAAATATTGCATAATTTTAGGGTTTGGACTCAAAAACTTTATTCAAACTATTTAAGTATTTCATATGATTGATTTGATCTTTTTACTTTTTACATTTTTTATTTTTTGTATTTGTTTCAATTGCCGCAAAAAAAATTGATTTTGAGCAATAACAAACCCAAAAAAAAACAGTAAAGGTTGGAGTCGACAGTACTCGACTTCGACATACCCTGTACCTTGATACTAATCAAGAATATATATACTTTGTTTAGTCGGAGATGTCTACTTTAAGGTGTTACATACATTATCGACGTTCACAAAACTATACCCTTGTACCATAAGGTACAGGGTACATAAAAATATGATGCCACTTAGCATTTCACCCTCATTATAGACTAGACACAACCACTTGTGAATACAAGACCATAATTTAAAAAAAAAGAACTTCGAACAAACTGTGGATAAAAATTCCTACTCACCTGCAAAGAAAAACTTTCCGTTTTCAATTTGCTGTCAGTGCGCTATCACTTCCCTTATTGTAGAAGTATGAGCAAATATAGTTTTCAAAACGTTCACTGTCGCAAAGAGACACATACAAAGGCAATGAACTCAAGTGTAAGAAACAAAGAGAAATATAACATTGAACAGCATCTGTAAAAAAATTTCATTGTCGTGAAAAGTTTCGATGAGCATGAAGTAAAAGTACCAAAAGTTTGCCAAACGTCAAATTTAATTAAAAAAAAAACAAAAAAGACGGAACAGCGCTGAAAAGGTAGAAAAGTGTTGCTGACTAGTTGTTGATCTGGTTTGAGCTCTTTGGTATTGTTGCAACGACCTCTACATAAATATATATTTCTATATATATATGTAATATATATACACGAATTGTACTCTACTTGTGGGACCTTGGACGACTAGCTAATGAACTTGATGCTTTGAGATTTTCAGCGCCAACTTCTGCACTCAAAATGTAGTGTTGCAAGTGGTTGTTATCCTTGCGCTTGATATGCCCTCAAAGTTGAGATTGTGTCGGTCTGCACGTCAAATTTGATATGTTTTCTTGCCGGTCGTTATGAGCTGCCGCTACGGTTTAATGCTTTTGGCATTACAGAGTAAACAGTTCATTAAGCTTGTAAGGTTGGACTCCTACTCGTTGTGCGCAGTTGATGTTATTTTTGTTGTTGTGTAAAATACGGTTGTCGGTAAGTCAAGGCTACTTAAAAAGTTGTTGCTGACCTCTGACAAACACGTAATTAAATTGTTGTCAAAATTTTGTTCGGGCAATGACAGCTACTTAAGGCATTTCTGGTCGTACAACTGTGTGAAAAGTGCTGTCGAAACGCTTTTACAGGTGCTGAAAATCGATAATGAGCACTTACTTAAATTTTGTGATTTTTTAACATTTCTTTTCGACGACTTTTAAGCTTTAAGTGCCAATATTTACATGGACTTAAGAGCAGCAAAGCATGTTTTTGACAAAAAAAAAAATGAAAACAAATGTACCGATTGCAGGTGCAAGATGCAAGGCACATGAATGTGGCAAATATCAAGAAGTATGCAATGCTTTTTAAATATATTTGTGTGTATGTGAATTTAATAACCGGAAAGTATTTGTCGAAACATTTTATTGCAGTGAGCGTGAAAAAGCGTAGAACCTGTGAAGTTGCAAGCTTAAGCAAGTGCAAATGGCAAATATATAAAAATATAGATGGGAAAGAGAGCGAAAAAGTCCCGACTTTCGAAAAAAATAAAAAATACTTTTCGTGTTTAGGCAAGTGGAAAATTATACTTTCATACGCTTATTATGCAACGACAGCAGCAACGAAAAGCACTGAGATATTGAAATAGCATCAGCGAAGAGGAACATGATCATGAAAATGTACGAAAGAAAGAGCTTGTCATGCTATGACACTGGCTTGTCATGCTGGAGTTCTGGCGAGTTGGAATGACATTCACTGAAAGCAACCAGCACAGTATGCAAAATAAACGGCGTGGACTCCGCCAGCGAATTTGATAAATTACACGCAGCCTCAAACTGAACTATGAGATTTTTCAAGTCATGTTTTTACTTTGTGCCTCATTTTAAAAAATGCTTATAAATACGACGTAAGCATTTACACAGCAATTTTAAGCCATTTGTTGTTTGTTTGACAACAGCTTTGTATAACTTCATTTAAAGCAGCCAATGAATATGCAATGGCAAATCACAAAGGCATTGTAAGTCAATCAAACGCTTGATAAGCTGATTTTCGCACTTTACCTACACAATCACAATTTGTCAATGACACAAATTACCTTCCTACAGCCGTTGACTTTGCTTTTCCTGTTCTTTTCTTTACATTTCCAAAATAAAAATATATATCAAACGCCTAATTAGGGATTATAGCTTAACGAAAACAACGAGCAGCCAACACAAAAGCAAATACTTTGTCACTATGTTCTGTCATTTGTCGCCAGCTATAAGCGGCTTATGGCCGTTTTCTCAGTTTGTGTATGTATGATTGTGTAAGTGTGTGAGTGTATACAAGAAGGATGACACCAAGAGAGTCAAAAGGTGACAAATTTCCTATTGAGTAACAGTCAACTTGCGTTGTAGGCATGTTAATACTTGCATTGAATGATTAGCTGTCATTTATTAGAGACTGATGCAAATTTTGTTGTAAGAAATTTTCAAGAACTAAAAATATTTAATTTAAGTACCACAGAATCATGAATTTTTTGTTTTTCCTTTCCTTAAAAACAAGTATGCCAGCCTAATGTGCACACGTGTTATAGCACTTAGTCTTGCTATAGGCCAGTCAGCTTCTGTTAGCTGCGACATCTTTCCTGCGGTCACAATAAATAACCAACGTGCATTAATCATATGCTCAGGTAGACAGGCAAAAACGAAAGGACACAGCCTATTAGTATAGTCGACAATTGGTCGAGTCGATTCGAGTTGAGAACGCTGTAAATTAAGTCAACTCTAGTTGAGTCAAGCCGAGTGTATGGCTTGGCCTTTGCCTTATGCTCGTTCATTCGGTTGTTCGTGCTCGGTAGTAAATCAACTCATTAGTTGGTTAACTTTCCCGCATTGAGTTGCTGGCAAGCGAGGCAAGCTCCTTGAACTATGTCTATCCCCTCTATGCGCTGCATGGCAATTCAACTCGTTAAGCTTCATTTAATCAAAACAAAAGTGATTTTAGTGTGCTGCTGTCGAAGCCTTTGTCTATGTGTGAGTGTGTGTGTTTACGTGGTTGTTAGAGTGCCACTGTGAAAAATTGCCAATAGCGTTCAATAAGCACCCAAAACGCCGCTTTGAATGCTAATAAATCTCATTCGAGTAGGACGGCAGTTCAGCACTTAACCTTTGCTGCACGAACTATAATTTAAGTTGATTTTTGCGAATGTGTAAACTCTGCACGGTGTGCGAAAACTTTTGATGAAGCCAAGTTGAAGGCTTAAAGGCTTAGCTTCATGCAGCCTACTTGTGTCCGACGTGTTTGAAAAGATGAAGACAAGAAATTTTCTTTTCCTAAATTTCTCTTTTCAGTTCTTTGTGGAATAAAGATAACTTCAAACGTGATCTGATGATCTGAATGTGTTTTGAATTCTAAAAAAATAAAGAAAACTTTGTCGTGCGGAAACTTGATATATTATGGGTCATCTATTAAACAATTTCACCCTGTCTCCTTTATTTGTTCAAGTTTTAAATATTTTTACAAGCACAATTACCGTTTTATTAGGTCCGACAAATCGCTTTATATAATGAAAAATATAAGAAATGATTTCAAAACTTTACCTCAGCACAAAGCAAGTACTCAAAACAATAATAATTCTTAGCGCTGCCCCAAGCGTCGCTAAAAAAAATATAATATAAACCACGAGCTATAAAAGCAAGAGAAATTTTTTTCTTTTCCTTATGCCTTACTATTCAACATCAGGTATTGTGATAATAATGACGTCAATGTTGCACGAGAATGTGAAAGCTGCTGGCAAAGCTTGACTCCTCCTAACTATGATTGCCATAATGATGATGGTGATGGCGTTGCTGATGTCTTCAAGCTACTTTTGCGCTAATCTTAATTACTTTTGTTTAATTACTTTGACGTTTTTGCCTGGCAGTCAACTTCTTTTCAGTTGCCTTTCGATTGCCCGACCTGCTCACCTATTCCATATTCTAACCACACCAAACTTTCCGCAGCCTTGAGCTATGCAACGGTTTCTTTTAAAATAAATAATGTTTACTTATTATTTGGAGCAGTATCACGCAAAGGGAGAATGCGTACTAAGAAATGTGAAAAGTTTGAACAGTTAAAACAAAGCTTCAGCGGAAAATATACAAAAAAAATGAACAACGCACCAAAGTGTGCTATGTAAAAAGACCTTTTAAAACAAAGGCAAATTATGGCAAGGTAAGCAAATAAGGGCAACATGCTTTTAGGCGTTTTTCGTTTTCGGTGGAGAAATATGATGTCTTTTTTTTTTTTTGTAAACTAATTTAGTGATTAAAATCTGTGGAAAAAGAAATTTTTTTCGCGGCATCTTTGACTTTTTTTCTGCTACTCAACGGTAAGGGCCAGCAATAGCATATTTTTTATAACAATGCCACTGTGGAATATCGTAGGGCGCATGTTTACGTCAATTAACATAATAATGTTGATTTTTATTGCGCGCCAAAAACTTTTGTCATTCAAGTATTTTACGAAATGATAGAGACACGCATAACCTTTAGTATACTTTCCACGCTACTGAATGCGTGAAAAACTGAGTTTATATCGTTTGTAACACGTAAAGCTGCTTAAATGGTTAATAGCTGTTATTAAAAACTTTCAAGCGTTTTGGTGTCTTTTTTTTTATATTAATAACTCAAAAACGAATAGCAAACAAACATGAGAAACATGTATAATATAACATGTTTTGCTTCTAGTTTAGCCAAAGTTGACCTAAAACTACTGTTACGCTTTGCTATCAAATTTTATTGCATACTTAAACCGAGTATAAAATTTATGTCAGCGCCTTAAAGTGTGCACTAGGACTATTTACAGATACTCAAAGTGCAACAATATGACAATGTCATACGCAAAACTTATGAGTCTAATTAAATAAAGCGCATATTTTATGTAGACTGAGAGTGCAGAAGATCAAAACTACAACATGCTGTCGCGCCATAAAGTAAGCTATAAAAGTCAAATTGTTATTTTACAACGTATTTAAAAAGAAATCTTCACAAAACACTATAGCGTTGATTTTTGTGGTTATGCAACAGACTATCCTTGTATTTGTCGACTTTTATCGCAGCTTTGACATTGAGTCGTTAGCGAATGAAGGCTGGAAATTGTTTTACAGTTAGGCAAGCATGAAACGACATACAATTTACACAAGGTTGACGGGACATGTTTCTATTTATTTTTTTTTATTTTAAACAAGATAGATATTTGAAGAATAGTAATGCCTAAAAGTAGCTTCATTCTAACAGTATTTATTTAACTCACCGAATTTCAACACATCAAAGGCTCTACGTCTACCACCTGGTTAGATTTCATCACTTTGGCAAAAAAATGGCAAAATGGCAAAAGAAAACACAATTTTCACACTTTACATTTATTTGGTTTTCATTTTTTTTTTTAATGCTAAAAAAGTTTTCTTCACAATTTTACAACGAAGCATGTGTAAGGGGAAGGATGAGTGTCAGTGAGTTTTGTTTATTCTAGCGCATTGTGTCTTTAATGCGCTGCGGCTGGAGTGGATATCTGACGTTTAATGCCGTAAGACTTAAAAGTATGTTGAACAGTAGCGTATAACAAGCTGCCTGCTAGCTGCACGTTGGTTCGGCCATCGACTTGTAGAAAATCGGAGAGACAGCCGAATGGCTGATAGCCCAGACACAACACAACCGCATGCTGACAGCTGTAAAGACAGTGCCTGGCGAAGCGCTTGTCTACATTGGGGCAACAGACAGGCGGATCTTTCTGCTTTAAGGTAATACGAAAGAAAGGGATGTTCCCTTAGATTGTTCACGATGAGACTTTACTTTTCAGAGAAACTGATTATATAAAGTGAGCTACTTCAGTCATAAATATAAATTTCATTATGCTAATGAGGAGTTTTTAAAAGAAGATTATTGAATATAACAAAAATTAATGAAATTCAATATCACAAAATTCAATATTAACAATATTCATAACAACTGCAACGGTGGAAATATCATAAGAAAGTATATAGTAATAACCCCAAGACAGCCTCTAAGCACTACACATGCGCCAGTCAACCAAGCATAATCAAATTCCAATCGAAATGCAAACAATAAAACAAATGCCATAAGACTGGCAGCCAAGGAGCTGCTCTTGCAACAAACAAAGGACAAACGACAGACGAAGTAAAATTGAAGCGCACGTACTAAGACAAATAATCCGCCAACTTCGTTGATGTTAAAGCTGACATATGAACATATTCGAAACATCAAATCAACAGAGAAAATAAATTCAATTTCAGCCAACGCCTACACATAAAATACATGAAAAATGAAACGCAAACAGACATGGAATGACTTGGAGTAACCTACCAAGGAGCGTATGAGCGACATTAATACAATTCGAGAAAATGTCAATCATAATGCACATATTTATGAAGAAACTTCAAGCTCGCAGACGACGAGTTCAAGATTCTTTCACTGTTTGTAAGACGGTAGGGTAAAGTAATTTTATTTATACTAACATTTGTTTTTTTTTAAGTCGTGAATTATTTTGGTTTTTTCTTTTTTCTTGAAGTGTCAATTGACAATTCAATCGTTGTTGGTATTTAATCTGAACTACAAATAAATAAAAGTAATACAATACTTCAATTGACAGCCTCATTAACACACAGAGAACGAAATGCCACGCAATTGGAAAGTTAAAGCAAGAAAGAAGATAAATACCTGTCAATGTTCTTTTTCTAATAAAAACAACGCATTGTGTTATTTTTTCACCATTTATTTGATTTATTTTGCGCGCGTTTATTTTCTTTGATTTTTCACTGTTTTTACTTGTATTGCCCGATTTTTCTTTTTTTTTTTTTGTTTGGTCATCAGATTAAAAATACAATTTACAGCAAATCTATTGTGAAGAGCTTGGCACAAAGCGCAGCGTAAAAACAGAAAAAATAAACACGGCAACAGCTGAAAATGTAAAATTTAAAATTAAAAAATACCAGCATCATGGTATAGCTCAAGTGGCGTAAATTAAATGGAAAAAAATATCAAAATAGGCGATGGAAAACAAAAACAAATTTGTTCAATAAAACAAACAAGTAAACTAAAGTATATTGTGTGGACATGAAAGAAGAGAGAGTATGAAGTAAAGAAAGCAGAGTGGAGGGTACTAATAGTAAATTGAAAAAAAACTGAATAAATATACGACAAGTCAACATAAAGATGAGTTACAACGAACGAATAAATCCAGAAAAATATTTCTATCCAAGGCAATTACACAATTGACCTTAAAGCTAAACAAAAACAAAAACAAAACCAATTCACTTAATATGATGACAATGATTTCAATAAAATATAAACAAAAGCTTAAATGCTAAACCAGATTATCACCATACAACTGCACAACGACATAAGTCAAGTGCTTATTGTGATGTGTAGTAACAATGCCACTTACTGAGCTGGCATGCCAAGTCAAAAATGGTGCAAGCGTGGAGCAAATTCCAGTGCGATGACTATTTTGTAATATATTCGTATATATTTGCTATTGTTTTGATGTTGAACTAAACCTTTTATTTTATTGAAGATTTGTATCAAAATGTCAACAGAACGAATGTCAACAGCACGAGCTCATACAGGCATACGAGTAGCATATACACACAGACACACATACGGATACAAAAAAAATAGTAGGAAGCAAACAAACAAACAAGCAAGCAAACAAATATCAAAAGACAAACTGCAGTAGAAGTCTAAATAGAGTAGAGTAGCGTAAAGTAAAGAGGAGTCGAGAAAGCAGTGAGACTCGCAAAGAAGTTGGTTGGCTGATTCTATAGAAGTCTTTTAGGAGTACCAACTGAATAGATATTGTAGTTGTTGCCGCTGTTGTTGTTATTGCTGTAAATGCAATTGCCGTAGAGTTATGTGATTGCCGTGGTAGCTCAAAAAGAGAGCAAAGCGCGTATTTCGACTTAAGAATTGCCAAGTTGTCGACGGTTGCAAAAGAATTTACTGCAGTCACGTTGCCAGAGTGACACAAATACATTTGCGCATGCAACTTACATGTGTGCAAACACAAACTTCTACAAAAAAAAAAAAAAAAACCAAGAAAACAAAAAATGGAAACCTTTCAACAAATGTCGTAATATATCTACTGTACTTACTTTGATGGACACCAACGAAGCAAAATCACTAACATACACGCACATACTTGCACTAGCAACGCATTGAATTTCACGTAGAAAATTCACATTAATTTTATTAAATTCAATCGATGTTGGCATATCATACTTGCAAACAGAAAATTCAATATTTATTTAAATCACACACAAAAGAAAGGTTTATCGTTTACATCAATTTGATAAAATGTTCTGTCACTTATTCGTTGATGAACCTGTCTCCCTTTTTGTGGTTACACACGCATATGTCACCAAGCAAGTACAATACGATGATAGGCACCAAAAAACAACGAATCCTTTAGCCAATTTGCTAATCGTACACTTTTAGTCAGTTTTTTGCCTTTCTTTCTGTCTTGGCTTTCCTACGGCAGTTTCTACATATTCCTGTATTGAATAACAAATTAATGTAGCATATGTTTAGGGGCATTTTTACGAATTTTCTGAAAACCATCCACACACACAAAAAAAACATTGAAAGTCAACAAGACTGCTTCGAAATACAGGAAAAAGGAAACAACATAACGAAATGGTTAGAAATCCTGAATACCGGTCTGTCGTCCAGTTGTTTTACATTTACTTCCTTTTTTTTTGTTTGTATGCCTTCTCAAACTGCTTTTGCTTGTTTTTGTGTTCTGGTGATTTTTGCCTTTAGACGTGTTATCCTTTTTTGTTTGTTTTTGGACAAAAGCAGTTCCTGACTACATTTACTTATTGTTGTGTTTTGTATTTGAGTTTGTTGTTAGCTGTGGCGATAACAGACTTACCATTGATAAGGCCAATTAACTGGCAGTAGTTTTTGAAAAAAAAAAAAACATTTAACACATTTTCCTAACATGAAAGTAAGCGATCATGTAAAATGTAAGCATCAATTTCGTAAATTTTGTAATTTGTGATTTGCCATTGTTGCTTCACTGCTTTTTAGGTCAAAGTCGTTTTCAACTTTTATATCTTCAATTGGCTCTTTCAATAACTCGCAATTTTAGAACACAAGAAAAAGTTTTCTGTTTTAAAGTATATCAATATTTATGGCGCACTGTGCTACTGAGGGTAATGTTGGGCAACAGCTCTAATTACGCGTAATTAGCAGCACCTAATTACACACACAACAACACACATTCTCAACGACTTGGTAAAAATTAACGCAATTGCAGTTCAAAGTTGCTGAGCAAAGAAATTCGTTAGAAAAGCACAAAACGATGTAAGAGTAAAAACAGAAGAAAATTAAAAGAAATTTGTGCTGAATCGACACAAAATTTATTGAGTGCAATTGAAATGCAGCAAGCGCCATGAACTTTGCGCCATAAATGAATCCTTTCTTTGCCTTAACTTGTTATCCTTTTTTTTTTTTTTTTTGTTTGTTTTCTTTTTTTTCCTGTTTCGTTTCACTGGACACAAAATTGCAACGAACTGATGAAGAGCCTAACAAACGAAATTGTATTAAAAATTTGTGCTTTATGTTTCTTTATGGCTATCGACAAGTTAACAAGAGCAAAGTCAATCGGAATTGCGGCAATAAATGCTTGAAAAATTGCACACGTATGTGATGAGCTACGGAGATAAACTGTTTGGATTTTTGCCAGTGTGTGTATGTTTCTTTGGTGCCTAATTCCCATCGGGCTGAATATTACTTTTATGGCTGCGCACCAAAACGTTTTTGAACATTGTCGAAACAAAAATAAAAAATTCCACATTTTTCGTCAATTTCAAATCGTGTGACCAGCAAAATGTTGGAGTTGTAGATGCTCGTTAGTCTTTTGCACAAGGCTCGCCGCAAATTACTTCATCTGCTGCAATGGCCGCTAAAAATTGCTAAGGCCATGGTAAAAAAGAAAAAAAAAAACAATGTTTTCACCGCTCCTTTTTGGCATTCCAAGCGAAAACGGTTTGTACGTGCAACTCATATTGCAGCGCGTCTCCTCCGGCTTTGGCATTTCCGTTTTCCTTGCGTCCTTTTCAGATTCGCACGAAGAGAAAGCGAACGTGCTGATGCGTTTTCAATGCCTGCCTTTCTGACTGACTGCCAGACGGTTTGACTGACGAACTGCCTCGGTAGGGGATCGTCTCATATTGCCAGATGCACTTCTGAATTGTTGTGCTTTTAGCTACGACTAACCCAACCATCAAAGTCGCAACAACAACATTTTAAAAACGTTTCCGTAAACGAAATTAATCGAAATTGCTTATTTGAAATTCTAATAGTTCATGCCAATTTCGCAAGCAATTTATGCTCTACAGCTGTTTCTTTTGATTAAAGTATTGATATTATAATCGTAATTGCATACAGCGTGGCGTGTAATTGATATTTATCAATTGGTGCGTATTGAAGTATAAAATTCCTTTGGTTTTCTGCCTCATTCTTACACCTGTGACATTTTTCAACCCTTGTCAAAGGTAACCATGGCGATGAATGGGATGCATGAACATGAATTTACTTTGCATTTTCTTTAATTAGTTGATTTATGAGTTATCTCAAACAAAAATAAAACTCATATCCACAAAAATTGCTACATAATTGCAATAACATTGGCTGGGACTGAGGAATGTTATTCAACATATAAATCTGAATACTTAAAAACAAAAAACATTTGAAAAGTGATTTTTATACTCTTGCAGGAGTATATAAACTTTGCTATGAAGTTTACAACGCAGAAGAAGACATCTCCGACTATATATAGTATATATGTATGTTCATATATTCTTCATCAGCACGACGAGATGAGGTCATATAGCCATATCCGTCTGTCCGTCTGTCTGTCTGTTTCAATGCACACTCACTAAGTTTTAAAGTTATCGAAAAACTTTAAACGCAGAAATTTTTCGTATTCTCGCAGGCGTTTGTATGTAAAAATCAGCTTGATCGTATAATTATAGCATATAGCTGTCAAACGATAAGTCAAAAATATTGTTTTTGCTTAAAATATGCTTTCATTTTAAAGCTTTCACCTTCTTTTGCACAAGAACATATTGGACGTCAATAAAGACTGTCTGAGAATTTGGTGAAGATCGGACAACTATAGATATAGCTCCCATACAAATAATCGATCAAAAATGAAGATTTTATCAAAAAAAATGGGAAACACTGCAATTACGTATTTTTATCAATTCTTAACAATATTCCAAAGTTTCATACGAATCGGAGATAAAGGCGTGGTACTGTCCATATAGAGATAACCTTGAAAAATTTCTTTGTGCCGACGAGATAGACGATCACAAAATGAAGTGTAATATGATTGCTTTGTTTTCTTAAAAAAAAACTAGTAAGTGGGCGTGGAAAAATTATTATATGTATTTTCCAATGAGAATTACTGGGAAATTTCTTGCAAGAGTATATACGTTTCGGCAAAGCTGAATATAGCTCCGATAATTATTTTTCTTATCATCAACATCAATCATGAAAAATATTCATTTCATATTTAAAACAACACGTGACTTTTGTATTCTTAGAAACTGTAAATCAACTTTCAATGAAAAATTTCCATAAAGAATAAAAACACATAGCGAAACCTGTATAACTCGGACCTCAATAAATATCAATGCTCAATAAGAGAATTCAATTGACATTTTAAGACAAAATTAGGCCATACGCCATGTCGACATTTCAATATATAAGTCTTTACTCATTGTAACCTTCAATTCAATGACTTATGATTATTCCATCTAATAAATCAATCAACTCTCCAGTTTAAACTTCACTTTACAAAATAGCATAGTGGATGCATAAATTAATCGAAATAATTATAGTCTCAAATTAAATTGAAAATACAACAACACAGTTTCAATTATTTATTTAGAACTTGACAACATTTTAATTAAAGACCAAATAAATTTCCAAAGACCGATGATGCTCACAGATATTAGTGCACACAGCAGTCCTCCATTTTCATCGTCCACAAGCGTATTCCAAGAAAAATCAGCAGTCACTGCAAAGGTCCAACGTTAACTGATACACGATTGGCAGTTGCTGTGGCTTTTATAGGCGCTCGGGTCAACCAATGAGGTTGTCAAAGCCCTTTGCACCGTGAGCGACGCTTTCGATTGGTGTTGGTGTAAGAAATATTAAGTGAAGCTTTCAGGAAGCACAAGAGTTCTCAACAAATGAGCAAGAGCATTTTGTGATAAGCTTCCGAAGGGGTATTTTTACCGTTATTTTTTTCAAGAACTTTCATGAGCTTTTGCAGTCATAAGAATGTTATTAACATTGTCTTTATTTCAAAACTGGTAATGAAATGTTGAGCAAATTGTAAAAACTGTAACAGCCTTCACTTTTCATGCGAAAATTGTGTGAAGTTTTTAATATTAAAACGATTTTAATTTAAGTTTTAATAAAATTAAAATTCAATAGTGAAATAAATTTCCTGATGAATTAAATTTCATGCTCAAAGTCCATAATTGTTATATTTTTTAAAATAATGATCATTAAATTTTTGATTCACTTTGTGTTCAAAACTAATTAATTGGAATTAATTTTTACACTCTTGCACACAGTCAAAACAAAAAAGCCTTTGCAACTTCAGTTTTCTATGTTTTTGACATTTGTGTTATAGCAATCAATAAATATTAATTTTTAGTTGAAATTAAATGCAAAACATTTCAACTATTTAGATTTACGTTTTGTGTTCAGCTCGTTAGTTAGAAAAATATATTTTTTATAATCATTTTGCCCTTCAATTCATGTTGCAAACCAAGCGTGGATACTTTTTGGCATACTTAAAAGTATCTTTGCTAAAAAAAATACTTTTTTAATTTGGTATATTACCACTTCGTCCATTTCAGACTACTCGCATCTCAGCCGCACAGTCAAACTTTCGACTGACGTGCACAGACTGAAGTAGCCAGACAGACTGAAGAACGGTTGAAGTGTTATTCTTGTTGAAATAAGGTAACCACCGAAAAGTATTCTTGCGTTATTTATACCCTACACATAGTTTTTTATAACGGTTTATTTAGTTTGCATAATCAGTACAACTAAAAAAAATAAAATATGCAAGCTTATAAAAAATATATGAGTCCGCACTAGGATACCCTTTAGCAATCACCAACATATGTTCAAATTTAATGTAGGGTATTACATTGTTGGTTTTACCCACTATGCATATTTTTTACTATAAAAAAATTGTTCAGCACACAAATTAGTATAAATGAAAACTTCTATTTATGATATGCTCAAAGTATACTACAAAATATTTGCTTACACTTTTCACGTCTCGTTTTGACGTCATGCTATACAATAATTAGTTTGAATGTTATGCCTTAAATAACGAACAGTTCATGCTTAATTAAACACAAACAATAATGCCAAACACAATTTCAAAAATTCACAAACATTATTTTACTTCCTGGTAATCAATGCTTGATTTATGCATATTATTAATATTAAAATATTTTCTTATGTGAATGCCATTTGATTGTTGCACATTAAATACTGAATTCGATTATGTAAACACGAAAAGTTCTCAGAAGATTTTAACCTCAACACGTACTTGTTTATTACTTGAGTGCTTGTTCTTTTTTTTTTAATGTACATTTTGGCAGAAATTTGATTTAGAAGTTTGCAATTTTTTTCATTTGTTACTTTGTTTTGGTCTCTGGTGATTTAATCTTTGCTTATGATATTTTAAAGGTAAAAGGTTTACTTATTCACACAAAATTGAAAAAAATGGAAGTTTGTGCAATATTTGAATCAAATGGAGAAATCTCATATTTGAGTTTAAACTAACAACTGACAATACTTAACCAAATACAAATCAGTCGAAAACGAAAAGCAAAAGTAACTAAAAATGTAAAAGACACCAGAGGCCATAAATTATATGCGACAATGAGCACACATACTCAAAAATAAGCACGCTCAAGCCGTGTATTTAAATCGAACATACACAATCGTACAAAAAGAGTGCATAAATGTATATAATTTAAATAAAATTACATTAATATGTTTTCAAAAGGGCAACGCGAAAGCATTACTGCAATATGTTGAAGGAAAACTCCACTTGTAGCGACAAAAGCAGCAGGAATCGACCAACAACGAAGTCAACTCAACAGGAGGCAGCAGGAGTCGCTGTCGGGTAAACAAACGAGCGCGCTTACAAAGGACATACTTGAGTAAGGACGCAAGCCGACTCAGGCACATAACTCATAGTCAAGCAGGAGGCGCCACAATTCGCACCAAAATCAAAAAGCAATAATGACGCTCAAAGTAGTCCCCACTCGACACTGGGCGCATATGAGTGTGTGTGTCTGTGTCTTTCAAACTGGATGGCGAAAAGGAGGAGTCAAGTAAGCACGCTCAGCATTTCAAGTGCAACGCGCCGCACAACTCGTTATATGAATTCGACATCAATTGCTGAACATTTCAAATAAAAGCTTCATGAAAATGTCGACGGTACAGCGGGACGAAGCTTGGTGCTGTGGGCAACTTTGGTGCACACACTGTTAACTCATTGGCTTCACATTATCGTGTCGCACCACTCCGCTTGTCCATTACCATCGCTGCCTTCGTCGTCTGTTTCTGAATACGTTTCTGTAATTTTACCGCAATAAAATGAATAAAAGATTTACATTTTTGCCTGTCTGCCTGGCAGCCAAACGAGTCTGACTTTGCCTGTACGGAAAAGTCATGTTAAGGGTCGGAGAAATGAGGAAATTGCAACAGCATGACATAAAAATGTGCCATGCCGAGTATTTTGGTTATTTCTTATATTGGCTTTTTATTTGAGCATTATTTGATTTTGTAAAATGGTTTTGACCTCCCTTTTTCTGCCACCGTCTGCCATTTGGTTTATGTCTGTTGCTTAAGTTAAGTGCTGTGGTGTGGCGTGTAATGGCCGCGTATGCAGGTAACTAACTGGAACTCGTTATACCTGACACCGTTTACATAAATGTTTGGTCAGTGTGGCTTGGCTCTGTGGCTTGTTCAACACACATTTTACATGCATTTGAAGCGCTAATAACGGCTTGTGCACTTATGCAAACCAAACGTGCACAAATTTAGCTTGGTTTAATTATTTTGTGTAAAATTATGAAACATGTGTTACATTTGTTGTTCAGAAACTTAAACATAAAACACACTATCACAAAAATATAATACTTATAACGGTTATTTGACAAATTCCAATTTCGTACCGATTCACATGATCCCATCATTTAGTACACTAGCAAGTAATGCTAAACTGTCTGTGACACATTGTCCTTTTATTGACGCCAATTGAAATGCCTTAAGGGTTTTTCCAATTTCCGGTGAACCAAGTAAGTTTGCTGTCACTTGCATGCCATGTATTTCTTAATGTTTGAACCAAAAAAAGAGACTAGCTGATCTTAACTGAATCAATATGAAATATTGTCAAAAAACGATTTATTTTTCGGACTTCTTTATATTTAAAAAATGTGAATAACAGGCAATGTAAAAATGCTCATCATCACAAATACAACAAAGCTTTGACCGCACTTTTGTTCATTTTGAGTTTATTTGCGGCAATGTAGTCGCGACTTAATCAACCAAAGAAATCAACATGATAACCGGCAATCCGTCAAATGAACACGAAAAAGTACCAATAGAAAAACTACCACAGCGGGCATTTCCTAACCCACATTTCCGAAACAGCAAATCATGGCTTCCTGCAACGAACGCCGACCATGGCAAAAACCACATCAGAGACAGAACAGACAGAAAATATTACCAACCGTCAGCGACAATTGTGCCGCATTGCATTTTAGATTTCATTCAACACGCTGACCGAAGCGACCAACCGAGCCATGAACAAAATGAATGTACGACCAAACGCCAAACGCTTCGCTCCAATTGCTTATTGAGTTGATGTTGATTGCCACAGACGGACGGCCAAAGACTCAGACACTGTATGAGAGCAAACGGCAGTCAGTAATAGTTGGACTTGTTAGCTTTTTTTTTGTTTTTGTTGCAATTTTTGGCAATTTTCGAAGTCACAAAATGCCAAAAGCGACAAAAAATAAAACGAAAACAAGTCGACATGCAAGTCACATACAATTAGAAGGCAGCATACAGTGAATTTGGTATGAATGCTTGTCTGAGGCTAACGAACAAAGTCGACCACAGACTGACCACTGGACAGACTACCAAAAACATCATCATCATCATCACAGTCATCAACAATAACATCAACGCAACAACTGTGAGTCACTTTTGCCATGACCCATCCCACAATCATGCTGTAGTCCCTTAAGTTTTTCTTATTTTTTTCTTTTTTGAGGTCAAACGTGTCATATTAGTAATCCAAGCAGCAAGCAAATATAACTGCAATTGGCTGGCTTGGGGCGTGCTAATTTTTATAGTTTTAATTTTTTTGGCTTGACAAAAGTAGTCAACTCTTAGTTATGTAAGTCATCAATCTTAACTATTCAATTACTCCAATAAGTACGCCACGTTTTTGACAACTACTGTTTTCTGTACACATGCTCAATAATTTTATCATATCTTTTCAAAATTTTTCACTTAATTTTTGCATTCTGTAACAATTTCTGGCACTTGACAACACCTCATTTCCCTAACCGGTTTTGAGTGTGCGCGCTTACTTGAAAAGCTTTTGTTTTTTCAATTACTTGACAACAACAAACTGTCAACAATTATGTATATTAACATGATGGTACAGAAGATGGCGTTAAGGATGCGAATTGAGAAGCTTGTTTATGTGCATGTGCATGAAGCGCAGAGAACACACAGGATGTGAACATGCCTGCCACTCTTGCCATTCACAATTTGTCATGTGTGTTCTTACAGAGTCTTCTTAAACTTACATTCTTGCCAGTTCAACCCACTCTGATAAATTTTTATGCATATCCTGTATCCGTTTTGCTTTTATATCGTAGACCAAAAAAAAGTGAAACTTTGTGTTTGACGCTGCTCATCTGATGTCGGCATCTTCTCTTTCACTCGCTTTATTTTTCACTGTTGTGTCTCATTAAGGATTGTTTAATTAATTTATCAGTTTTCCTTGCACATCAACTTCTTATGCATGTGGTTCTGTGTAGTGCAAGTTGGAGGAACACTGGAAAAGTATGTACGTCATTTTCTATTTTGTTTTCATGTCTCCCTTAGCGCACAATCACAATACTGTGACATAATCTTAATGAGTCTAATTGAGTTGTTTTGGTGCCTTTTTGCACTTTAGAATGAAGTTTGTTTCACTAATTTTGACAATTGATGCCCAAGTGTTTGTTAAAAAAAGTTTATAATCTATTAACTTAATAAGGTAAAAACTAATTTGAAATTCATTTACTTTTACAATTAATTCATAGCTGTATGAATTTCGATTTCGGTTTTAAAGACATGCAAACAATTTTTATTTAGCGGATACAGCAACATTATGTTTTTTTAGCCTCCATAAAAAAATGTTAATCGGGCATACAGAAAGGCGAAATTCTAACATTGCTGTTAACTTCCTTCTGCAAAGCACAACATAAATATGTTAAAGTTTAAGAGAAAATTCTGTTGAAATGATTGAAAAGAAAATGTTGAATTAACAGTAGCGCATGAACAATAACATTTGTTACTGCTTGATGTTAACCCGAAGCGGATGTGGCGACATTTTAAGAAATCCACACACAAATGTATTGGCCTAACCAACAGTAATATCATCTTATTTTTTTCTTAATTAAATAAACACGAACAGGCGATAATTTATATAAAAAGAAAAAGGAATATATTTTCAATTTCCTTCGATTTGTAACTAAATAAATATTATCATCGCTTGAATCACTAAAACATCGAATTTAAACACGAAGTGTATAAAAAGAAAATTCCATCAACGCTCCGAATTTAATTTCGACTTTAAAAGGCATGTTTGTGTGAATTTAACCCATACATCTCAAAGCCATACTTATAAATTTATTTACTTTAGCAATAAAACTTGAGCTCAGGGCGCGTTGCGCACTAGACTTGATATTTTTCTTAAAAACTAACAAGAAGTCAAACAACTAGTTTGGTTAAGCACGACTGGCCTACTCATGAGCTCATGAGCTGACAAACACTCCCCTTTTAAAAATGATATTAAAAAAGACACAGATCTTTTCAGAACCCAACCTTTTCTGAACTACCTAAGCAAGTACAGCGAAGCATTGCTAAAAACAACATCAGCGTTGCACTTTCTTTTGCTGGCATTTCAATTTCTTACGTTGCCGACACTGCATTGACGTGCTGACTGGCATTTAAATTACGGACGAGGTAAGGAGGGAGACAGCAAACACCGGCAAAGTTGGCTGGGGTTACGCTACGGGTTTTGACTGACGCGAGTTTAATTTTTTTCTCGAGTTCTGTGCATGAACGCACACACGATGAGCTCGAATAAGAAAACAGTAAAGAAGACAGCAAGAAATCACCAAAGAATTAAGTTGAGAGTACATATAGTTGTGAAAAGTTGTTATTTATCTTATTTTTTGAGAAATTGTTTATTTATTTATTTTTTCAATTTTTTTCTTTTTTTTTTTTTGCTCTTGCTCTGCTATTTTGGCATGCATTCATAGACCCAAATTGCATTAAGTCAGGTTGCTGCAAGTTCGAGACGAATAAAGAAGTCAATCAGCAGATGGAATGGCATAATTTATGAATAAAATTAGGTGAAACAAAATTGCAAGAAACACAAACAAGAACAAAATACGAACACAAACTTTAAACTTCAAAGTCGACTACAAATTTCTAGAAATTAAATTCAAAGTTAGAACATGACTGCCCGGCCAATGCTTAATTCGATCGAATAAGCAAATCAAGTAGTAACATGAGGCCAAGTTGAATACACTCGTACACAAACACAACATTATCACACAGCAGTTGTCACAATTTAATTTTACAAGGCACTCAGAAAATCATTATGAGGTCTTGGTTTACATAAAATTAAACGTCACACAGAAACTGACTCATACACATAATCATGAATATGATAGGCCTATAGACAAAAACAATATACGTATCTTTGTATGAGTGTAAATTTGTGTCCTTATTCATTGACCAAATGTATATGATTTCAACAGAGATTTGCTCTTGCCTGCACATATATGTATGTACATTCACAGCAAATTAGATTTAAGTTGCAAATCAGGCTCGTTGTCTTCAGCACTCGAAGTTTATGTCTGCTTAAACATTAAAATTGTTAGTATGTCATTTTTGTCGGTTTGTTTTACTGCTTTGTTGGTTTATCACATTTGATAATTTGCAATGCTTTAAATGAGAGACTTGTTGCCTTTGAGCCTTCAAAGAGTTCATAAAATGAGAGATGAATATTGTTGTTTTCCGCGCAATGCAATTGCTTGGAATATAATGTGAAAATTATAGGAAAATGTTGAATTTGAAATTAATGACTATTGGGAAATAAAATTTAAGTTTTATCTTTAACAAATTGCAATTCAAAGCACAAATTGTATTATTTCGTTTTATATTCGAAGCAAAGTACTCATCAGCCATTTTAACTATTCATTACAGGCGATATAATCACAATGATGACAGCGGTGTCACTATCATAGAGCCGACATATTTTACAGCGTCAACGAGAGTTGCAAAACAAGCGGCTAAGCGCGCAATGTTAACCACAATGACAAACTTATTATTACATAAGTTCATTTGAATAAAGCAACATGAGCGGCAGACGTCAGTCAGGCGCTATAATGTCGCTCGACTATCGCCAACAAACAACACAACAATAAACAAGTGGCAAATAAGACAGCCTCAAGTGGCAGCAAGCGGCAGCCGACCATGACGCCGACAAGCATCGTCTCAGCCAAAGACAAACAAGAGTAACGCGCCCTGTGTATTCACTCCTCGAATTGTTATGTCATCATCTACAAGCTTTAGCAACAACAATTTCAAAGCAACTTGTTGCTTTAAAGTTGTAAAGGACGTTAACGATTTAAGGATAACAAGTTATTAGATGAGTCTCGCTTGTGGATGGCCAACGCTGCAAAGAGTTTTGTTTCCGTCTCGTTATATACTTCAAGTCTCTGCCCACTCAACTAAACAGTTGAGAGCTCCAATTAAAAGTAACTTGACTACTTTAATGGTGCAAAATTAGAGTTTGAAGCTTGAGTTTACTTTTTGACTTTTTTAACAAAGCACTATTAATCGAATACATTATTTTCTATTGAGTTTGCTGCAACAAGAATAAGAAGAATGACAACTTAGAATGCATGTCAAGTTTGGCGGAAGTTAGTAACTACTAAGCTAAAGCATCAGCTAGTAAGCTAGTAAGATCTTCAGTAAGTCAAACCGCCCAGAAAAAAACGTATTTTTTTACAAACACACACCTGACAAACTTACGCCATGCTCTACTCACTATTTGGGGCCTAAAATAAAAACTTGTCTTACCCAACAATCCTTGACATTTTGTCAACAGTTTTGCCACTTTTGCTGACGTTGCTGTCAGCTTTACACACGCATATTTTTTACATTTTGTCTTGTGTTGTGCGTTTATTTGATTGATGACTTTCATGGTATTATCTGAAGAGTCAAATCCGCAGCAGAAAAGATTTGATGCTAAAAATCCCTTTATCTTAAAAAAAAACAAAAAGAGCATAAAATAACAACAATGTTAATACCTCAACGCGCACATATGCTTTGACAAAAAAAGGGAATATGTCAGCGTGCAAAAACAGGATGCAAAACATGCTGCAATACAGGAAGCCGAGCAGTCGACAAGGAAGGAAAAAATTTGCAACTGTATCGCTTTCTCACACCCACAAACTTCATCGCTCATGCCGTGTGTCACTTTTTGCAGTGTAAAGTTTTTCACATAATTTTTTTGGTTTTTTTTTTTTTTTAAATCTGTGTATATTCTTTACATTTTTTTCTGCAAGGTTTTCTTTTTACGACTTTTGTCGTTGCCTTGAAGACGATGTAGAGAAGCACGTTGAGAAACGACAAACAAATTTGTTTCGTACACAAAATTTATTTATGAAATTATCGAAATGCCATTATGGAAATTTTATGCAACCAATTTTAGATTTCCTTTGCAGTCAGCGTGGAAGTCAGCTCGGAAATTAGTTTTTCAATTTACTTGCATTTTCAAGTGGATAGCAAAGGACGCAGTATGGAAAACATTCTTTTGGAAAGGAAGAGAGAAAATAATTGGTTTGTGCACTTTTCAAGGACATGTTTTCGTTACTGAATACTTTTAAAAATGCAAATAGATTTTACTTTTTTAACAAGTTTCGGTGGCTCTAAATACATAGAACATTTATGAAAGTCAAGGCTTGAAAAGATTTGAAGCTCAAACAAAACAATACAGTTACATATGTATAAGTACATTCAATACATTTTGAAAGTTGTTATTCAAACAAACTCAATTATTTTTTCATATTTTTAAAAACGTATTTTTTATTGTTTACAACACTGAAAAATAAAATATAAAAACAATCGAATGGCAAATGTGTTTACCTTCAAATATGGTTCAATAATATTTTTCACAGCGGCAGAAAATTACAACAACAACAATTGCACATACCCAACCAAGCGTTTAAGAGCTGCTTAACCCATTATTGCCACATATGTACATGAAAAACACCCACTCATACACACATACACAACGAAGTATACTACGACACGTATTTAGTATATGCACTTTGTGCTTATCGCGTCCGCCATATTTACCTGACAACCTTTTGCAACCAAACAAAAACCAAGTCGGTGAAAGTTCTCTGTGTTAGAGCATGGCTTCGAGGAACCATTGAACTGGGCTACTTGAGTTAATTTCACATTTCACGTGCCATGCGACGCGTTGTTTGTGCTTCCTGCCAAATGTCACATTAGTCTATGCCATACGTCCATATCACATGCTCGGTCACACACATCCACACAATCCAACAACCGCATCCGTATACTGATCCTTGCCATTGTCGCGTCTTTTGTGATTTTTGCTATTTTTTCCGGCAACATTCTTCCCACTATTGTTGTTGTTGTTTGGAACTTTACCTTTACTGCTTTCATCGGGGTGCATATAAAACCGACGCCAAATTTCTTTGGCGCCAAAGTGCATACGCAACTTCCGTACACAAATACAGATGCACAATACAAGACACAAAAGCACACTTTTTCACATGCACACATATACACACACACACACACACACACACAAATTACATCTGTACTAGAATTCGCATACGTATTTCAACGAAAAATCGTTTGTAAAAAATATGAAAAATAACCAAATCAAAAGCCGAAAGAAAATCTGACGCAAAACTAACAAAAACAAAAACAGAAAAAACCACTAAGGTTGCTATAGTCGAGTACACTCGACAATATAGTACCCTGCAAACACGGTAGGCGGTGCCACACCCCAAATATCGGGGAAGGGAAATTAAGGGGAAGGGGAAAATTGTGGTATGCAGTTTTGTAGGGCTACTCGTACTGAGTCCACCAACCGATTTTGATAGTTGGGCAGGAACGAGTGGGCGTGGCACAAAACCAAATCAAAATAAATTATAATTTCCGAGAACCATTGGTGAACCAGATCAATAATATATACATATACTTTATGGGGCCCCCTCCCCTCCTTCTATGCGTTATATACATTTCGTGCAAACAAACACAATATACCTTAATACACTATATGTACAGGGTATAAAAATAAAAGTACGTAGAAAGTATTTTGTTGCAAACGCGTTACACATTCTGATTTATGGTTCCGTTCCTTGCTTTCCTTTGCACCTCTTTCCACTCAAATCTGCTCATCGCGTATGCACCTGAGCGCCAAAAAAAAAAAAAAACACAACAAAAACAACAAACCTTACAGATGCAAAAAAGTATTTGAATATTGACAATCTATTAGAGAAAAAAAATGAAAAACTTGCGCGGCACAACTTTGCAAAATGGCTGATGTAAAAGTTTTGATTCTGTGCAATTTTTCGTGGTTTCAGCGCGCTTGAAGTATTTTTCAATTGTTTTTTGTTTTTGTTTCTGATTGTTTTAGTTGCGAATGTGTAAGATTTACTGTTGCATATATTTCAGCGCTCAATCAGACACCATCAGTGGTGTGCACACATATATCAATTGAGTGAATATGAAATTGTTTATAGTTTATGTCAATATCAGATGAGGAATAGTGAGAAATATTAAAATTACATGCTTTTCAACACATACTCAAATTCAACAGAGTATCTGAAATACCTTCTAACTTTCGATATTTTTATTTATCTTCTTATTTGTAGTATTTCGACAAACATGTTTATTTACTTCGTTAGTCAAACAAATCTTTTTAAAAATCTTAAAGCTATTTTTTTAGTTATAAAATTAATTAACAGTTGCCTACTTGCAAAGCCCATCAAAATTTTAAGCAAACAAAGAAACAACAACCGAACGCAAAATGAACTTGCGCTAACGAAAAATTGCAACAATGTCAATATGTAAGTGCCTGTTTGCCAACATTTGCAATAATTCGGATGAAAAACAAAGGACTGAAACAAGGTACAGATACAAATGCAGATAGAAATACCATCATGAATGCACAAAATGCACACAAGTCAGTTAAAGTTCTGATTCAAGCCCATCAACAAATTGTATGAGTAAAAAATTGGCCCGGCATGAGTCAAACTCATTCATTATTTTTACGTTTGGCAACCGAGATCCCCGGCAAATGTGGCAATGGCAATAATTGCTGCAAAAAACAACATATCTTTGCTGTTTAAAAATTTACATATTTATTATAACAATAGCAAATGGCAAATATGGCAAGCCATGTCTGTGAACTTTTGTCTATGCTGATATTATTCAGTAAATTTTCTGTTTGCCATAGTGAAAGTGCAGTGACATGAATCGTCTGTGAGCCACCATATTTGTATATATATTTTTTAATATTTTTAAACAACTTCGTCATCGTATGGCAATATTCATAATGGAAAATAATAAAAGCAAATAAAAAAAAATATTTAAGTGAAATGAAAATTTGTTATTTAAATTTTATTTAAGAAATTCCAATCCAATTTGTTTTTAATTACCAACTCAAGCATCATTTATGATTTATTTTTACTTATTGTTGTTTTCATTTAAATTAATATTCAGTGAATATTATTCACTCAAGTAATGAAAATATATTTGATTAAAATCTTAAAGAATTCAAGTTTAAAAAATAAGGAATAAGAACATAAACTGCAATGTTACACAAAGCCTCACAACACATTCGGCAGTCTACCACGTAAACTTTTTCTAAGACTGTGTAAATGATAATTATATGACTCCGTATACTCGCAAACACTTAAACACGTCAAACACATAGCAACAGCCTTGAATGTAAGAACAATCATATTAATGCCATAAAAGAAACCGCACCAAACCACAAAGACCACTCAAAGCCAAATTGTAAGGCCAACGAAAAAAAAAAAATGATAATAATATTACTAAAACAACAAAGCAGCTGAAATTAATTGCAGCCTTTACACACTTACACCCATGCTCACCCACACATCTAAAGAAAAATAATAAGAATAAAGTGAAGAAAATAAAAAATGTGCCGAGCCCACGCAAGGACACAAGGCATTACAAATTTTACAACGAAGGCATTTATATGCCGCGAGTGTTTACAATATAATTAAAAAATTACAAAAGCCCTTTTTTCGGTTGCATTTTGGAGCGTTTGCTGTAAACTTATATCGTAAATTAAATAAAATGCAGCGCCCGCCATAAATGACGTCAAGCAAGACAAGGTTTACATATTAAAATATGTAGAAAACGTACAAAACCAACGTGCACATTTTATGCTGCGGCACAGTGATAAAATGTGCTAAAATAGCGTATTAAAATTTCATAGTTGACGTACCAAAAATTATATTAAATATAACAATGCATTGTGGCAAGCATATGACCATGAGGTTGTAAAAATTATTTAATCATTTCTCGTTTCTGGTTTTCTGTTTTACACTCTTCTTCTATTTTACACTCTTCCAGTTACACTTTGTTATCTGACCCATTCTATTTAAGGGTATTTTTTTAACTTTTCAATTGCTTTACGTCTTTTATCATAAATTTTCTAAGCGACTTAAGAATACTTATGCATTTATTTAATAGTCATTAATTAAGAATACAAAATTATTACTTACTTTATGACGTAATTTAAGCAACAGTTTCTTTAAGTATGTTGCATGGCAGTAGTTGAGTGATTTGCACTCCTATCATTGTGCTTACAACAAAGGCTGTAGCATAACTTTTCTTTGTATCCAAGTGACTTTTACCATTGTATTCGCTGCGTTTTTTTGATTTTGATTTATATGCGGCTGCTGTCTTCCACTGTAACACACGACACCTTAGAGAGCTGCGCTACAATCGTAGTTATTTTTTCAGATAACTTTATACATATATAAAAATGTACATTTTTCCTCCGTTTTTGCAACAAAGTACAAAGGTAAACTTTTTAATTAATGTTTAAAACAGACGCACATAGCACTCAATGCAACATTTTTTTTCTTTGTTGCTGTTTTGAAAAATACGTTCTTTACGCGAGCGAATAGCACACAATTAATTTATAAGTTGCCACTTGGTCACTTAATGTCCTATTTAACAGGCATTAGAAACGTAGCCTACTTAGGAACGCTATGCACACTCACGCACGCACGCAGGCAGCATCGCTGTGTCAGTGAGCAAAGTTAAATATTTGCCGCTCCCCGTTTCAATTAAATTGGAATACAGTGAATTTTGTGCTTCAGTTGCCTGCTTGCTTGCTCAGCGCTGTGAATTTAGTGAGATGCTTTTTATTGTTGCTGTAACTATTTGCATTCAATTTCACTTTTGCGCACACAAATTTAATGGACATTGATACACTCACGCATACGCACACACAATAAAATAAATAAACACACACACGCATGCAGATGTGTTGACGCCAATGTGTTTATTAGCATTGACTGCACACAGAATACTGATACACACACACATACAAACGATTTTGGCTTAGATTTATAAAGTTTTTTTTTGAGCTCAACAACAGCAACAAAAACCATCAGCGAGTATAAAAAACCGTATTCAAAAAAGGATAATTCAAATATAATTTACAAAAGCAGTCATTTGATTTGCTACTTGCTCGTTTTTTGTGTGTGTATGTGTTTAGGAGAGAGAAAGCAAGAGTTAGGGTCAAACAGCAAAAAGAGTACCAGTTGCGCCACAGAGTATGCAACACGGCTCCCTTCACAAGCAAACTGTGTTGGGCATGACTGGCACAGCTAATAAAGCTGATAAATTCTGTTGTAAACAGTCGACTGAATGGTATGAATGCGTGTGAGCGAGATGGCATAAATGAAGAGGGCACCACGAAATGTATCTTTTTTTTTTAAAAAATGAATGAACTGTAAGTAACCACAGCGAAAGTTCAAACGTCTCAAAAAAAGGCATATTTCGTTTTATGAATGGTCAAAGGCTATGCCAGCGCCACTGTTTTTCAATTGCCTTTTGCAGTTGCCTTTGTAATTGTAAATTTAATTAAACTTTGGCTTTATGCATTTCAACCTACACCGCATCCTACTCAAAAACAACAACGCAGACAACAGTGTTGCCCATCCAACTTGACTTGAAATCAAAGGACAATGGCGCACATGCTATATTCAATTATGGCAATAAATTTCAAACAACTTTTACTTGATGAGCGCCCCCTTTCAATTGACAACTACGCCAGTGTGTTGTAGCCACTTAGACATAGACTGTTTTCCGACCAAGCCCTCGACCGGACCACTAATTTAGTGTTACGCATTGAGTTAAAGTCACTGCACACAAAACGGATACACTCGAATGGCAAACAGGCGAATGAGCATGGAAAGGACACATATACAGACAGACAGTCGGACGGACGATCGTTAGAAGGACATATACACATACGTTAAACTTATTTGTTTTTCACATAGTTGTTGTCGAAATGTTTTTTGTTGTTGTTGCTTGTCAGTGCTAATGGCACAAATTAAATACACTTTAATGGTTTTAACAAAGCACATTGCATAATAACAGAGCATAGCGTAACTAAAAGTAAACAAACGTATAAATGGACAGACATACACATACATTCAAACGAATGGACAGAGAGACAGACAGAGAAACAATGATAGATAGTACATAAGCCGACAACCAAAAGATAAAAACATTGAAAATCTTTGAATGCTTTGAACAAGTAAAACGTATAAGTTAAATTAATTTAAATGTTAATCGGCAACCATTTTACATTTTCAAATACGATTTGAAAGATAATTGTTTATTTAAATAATTAATAAAGCAATTGCCGTTATTTTCAGTTTGATTGCATAAACAACACTTTGATTGGACATAGCTATGAGAAAATGTTAGATGTAAGTAATAAAAATTTGTCTATGTGAGAATAAGTCTATTAAATCTAAATAACAGCTGCCCAAATGTGGCACAATGACCACCGAAAAGAAGAGTAATCACCATCAGCGAAGCGCATAACAATAAAACGGCAGTAATCAAAACAAAAAAAATAAGCGTCGAAAGAAAAAAAATGGCAATGCTTGTAGAAAATTCTTTGCGGCAAAGGCGCTAAGAATGCAACGACGTTGGCAATATTTCTACTTATATCGCGCTAATGGCATCAGTAGCAGCAATTAAGGCAACTACCCTGTCTGCTATGCTCATAGAGTAGAAACCGACTGTGAGTTAAGCCTATTGTGCAGTGGCATAATAATTCACAGCCAGCCAAAAGTAGGTAAATGAATTTAAAGGACAGGCTAAGTAAAAAGTGCTGCCAATGCATAAAAATTACATGCGATGACAAAGATGGCAAAAACACTTACTCACATACACACACGCACACACACACTGACACATACACATGCATGCACACAAAATCAACATTGAAAATGTGCAGGAAAGTACTCAAGGCAGAAAGATGCTACAAACACATACATATACAAGACACAAACAAGTCTGACTTTATGCTGTTATTGTTGTTGCTGTTGCATAATTTAAAGCGTTGCACTCGCGTGGCTAGGCAATTTTCAATGAACGCAGCAAACTTGCGAGCCCAGTCTATATTTTATTTTGTCTGAAAAATTATCAAGAACAAAGTTAAGTGACTGCAGTGTTGTTGTTATTGTTTAATTTATTATGCATTGTTTTTTCGGGGGCGCCTGTTTTTTGTTCTTGCATACACCGTAGAGCCTTACGGTTACATTTTTTGTCGCATGCATGTGGCTGAGTGTACGGCTAAGTGTACAGAGTTTCAGTTTTTTTGGGTTAAAATAAACTGTAAAGAGTGTAAAGGGTAAAGCACGGCAAAGGCAAAATGTTGTTGGCATGACTTGTCGACTTGTTTGGTTTCTTGTTTGTTTATTATTTGAAAAAAAAGAGACAAAACAAAAAAAAGTGCTTGGAAAATCATCTCAAGTGGAAATATTTAATTGCATGCTTTTTGATGCAGCAGCTGGCTGTTGTTAGCATAAAATTATGACTTTTGATTTTTTGTGTTTATTATAGTTTGTGTAAAAATATTTGGAAATTATATTGTATTTTGTGACTTGATATTAAATTCAATTTTTTCTGTTTTATTCTGTTTGCTTGTAGTGTTGTTCTTGGCACGCCAAGTTCAGTTACACGACCGGCAACAAAAGTCAACTTAACTGACTTTTAACATGAAATCAAGACGACAACGTTGACGAAGCAATGGCAACGGAAATATATTTCCACGCTCGTGCAAACAACTTGATACAATGCTCGCTACTTGCTGCAACAGTATGTCTGGCGCAAGGCATAAAGCGTAAGGTGTCACATGACAGACACACTAATGAAGCGGAAATGTAATTTTCTACTTTCTTTTGCTGGAATTGAGCAAAGGTTAAGTTTGCTTAAAGTAAACTTTGTTAGGAATTAAATTTCAGTAGTAAATTTATCGCATCAAATGATATACTTTATTTGTTTGACAAACTCAATGAAACACTCTTGTCATAAACACAGCGAGTAATATTAATCACCGAGAATAAAGATACTACCAATGTTTTTATATATGACAAAAATTTAACTTAAGCATTTTCACCGTGCTAAGTCGCACTTTCCTTAACAGTTAAACAATTGAATATGAAAAAAAGCTCAAAATACAATTTTCAATAAAAAAAAAACTAAAAAAACATCATTTGTATGCATGAAATAGCGCGTTAAATGTCAAAAGGGTTAAAAAATAAATAACACGCATACGCAGCATTATACATGGATCAACATTTTTACAATATTTATTTGATTTTACAATATTTATTAAATGCAGAGCATGCAAATGCACACAGACACACATACAGATACTCCCAGTCCCACACTCATATTCACAACTACGCCCACCATATTATTGACAGTTAGTTGTACATTTTGTTAATACATATGTGGATGTCTCTATTGTTGTTGTTGTTGCTTTTGTTACTTCTCTGTGAAAACAAAAAAACGTCAAAATGTCAGCAACACGCATTGGCATGCGATGCCAATGTTGAATGAGGCAAAAAATCCAGTGGCGTAAGTCGTATGAATTAACCATTTATCAAAGGTTTATGCTTTTGAACTTTACCAAATGCACGCAACTGACATTCGCCATGCAAATGTCAAGAGCACAGCTCATTTCACAGAGCGCAATACCAAATGCCAACGCAACTGTTCTGTGCATGAATAAACTAAAAATGTTAAAAATAATAAATAAAAATACACAAATTTCAAATATTTTGTATTTTTCTAACGAAATTGTTTCGTTTTTTAAGCAACCATTTGTTGCATGTATTTCAAAATGCCGCACACTGTGACTTTGATAGCCGCTTTGAGCAATTTATTATGCAGACATTTTTTTTAAATGAAAAGCTTGACTTTTTATTATGGTTTGCCAGAATGCCCAAAAACACGTTTTCTAAAAATGTTACTTTGCTTTTATTATTTTTGCATTGGATTTTATGGAAACGTATGTCTCCTGGTCATAAATTTGCAATTATTACTCATGCGCACTCTTTGTGAGTTTCATGTTCGGTCAGTGGCAATGCAAAGTATTGCGTTAGGTGTTGATGCTGCTGGCATCCATCTGTCATTTGATGAACGATCTTGTCTGCTTAAATCTATCCAATTCATAATTTAAATTTCGTTTTTAATAACTAAGAAAGTCAATATTTGAAACTGTCAAGTTCGCTTGACTTATGTAAAACTTTTTCATTCCCGACAAAATACCAACTAAATCTTTTTTTTTTATTTGTTTTCTTAAAAATATGCTAACGACCGCGCGCAAAGTCAATCGCAGCATAAAAAATTATTCGCGCCATTCATTAAGTCTGACCAAGAAGCACTTCAGTGACAGCTTCGCTTGTTGTGGTGTTCTGTCAGAAACTTCATGTCATAACCAGTGGCAGGCAGACACCATTGAACAGTTTTAGCATGGACAAAATATTAATGAAGTTGCCAAGTATCATAGTGCTTGCCTGTTGCCAAAGAACTGACGAAAAGTCCTATGAAGACGCTAGAAATGAAGTGCTCAGTATTTTTAATGCATTTTCCATACTTATTACGCATTTTTATTGCACTTTTACTCAAAATTCGGTACAATTTTTTTTAAATATTTTCTCTGGCCTCTCAAAGTTTGTTTTTACTCATTCTTTTTTTTTTGCACCGATGCCAAAACCTAAAAAAAAAGGAAAACTTTCGAAGGCAACTGACATTGCCGCCTGCACACTTTCAAAGCTTTTCAATTTTCTTTTGATTATTTATGTTTTTATTTTTTCGTCATTATTTTATTTTATTATATTTCAGTGCATTTTTATTTTTCCAACGTCAGCAGAAAAAATGTTGTTTTTGATTGCACGTAAAAAGAGAAATTGTATATAATACATATCAACATAGTAATTGAAACTTTTTCATGTTTTTCGGTTGAAGAAAAACATTGAAAAGGCGCTGAAAAGGTGAAGTTGAGTTAATGCATCTCGCAACCATGCAACTTCTGCCATTGCCTTCTTCTTTCTATGATGATAATGGCGATGATGAGCTTGATGATAAAAACGATGATGAAGTTAATGTTGGGAATTTGCAATACAAATTGTTGTATTATTGTAATATAAAAAAGCAACTAACCATTGACTACGTACTTCAATAAGCGTGAAGTACGCCAACTTCAACAAAGTCTTGCAACAGCAATTTATGATAGACTCGTCGGTGGAGTTCCGTTACCTTATTCACTCAGCGAAAGTCACTTATGCTTATAAGCATGAAATGGAAATCACACTGGAATGGACTTTTACTTTAAGTTATTATATCTTTACTTAGAACTATTAAATTGTATTATATTAATTTCATATTATAAAATTTAAATGAAAATATGTGATGTTTGTTTGATTTAAGGGCAAATCAAAATTTTTTATATTCAAACAATCTACATATACAAAATTTATAAATTGCTAATAAAAACACCTTTAAAAAAAATTACAATATTGAATGTCAATAAATCGAATACTAAAAGGACGAATGTACAAAAAGAAGACTAAGCAAAAGGAGTGAATATGAGAAGAGTAAACGACGAAACACAATGCTATACACAGCCACACCCACACTCGCATAGACGTGGCGTATTCGACTGCACGATGCGTACAACAGGGACATCGACCTGAGATAAAGCAAAAGCAAAGCCAAACAGTATCAAAATCAACGCTGGAATAATATTTAACCGCGTTGCTTATCATGATTTCACTTGTTATTGCACGATTCTCGCTTACAACCATTTTCTAAAGCAAACAGTTTTAAAGTCTCAAAAACCACTTGACTACGCTGAACGATGCTACGACAGATTTGTTGATGAAATGTTTTTAATTTAACAAACAAAAAAAACATTTGTCTTGAATAGCAGCTGCGGGTACAATAAAGTTGGAACCACATAATAATTGAGCGTTCGCCACTCGTTAAAGCAACTAAAAAAGTTACGGAGGTAGGAGATGAATGGAAAACAGGCGGAATATAAAGCTTTTCAAGTGGTTTGCTCTATCACAGACGCTTTCTTTGAGTTAATTTTTGTGGCGTATTTAATACGGATAGTGACGCATGCATTATCCCAACATAAATGTCAAGTTTTGCATACCTTTTGGCATATAATTATGTTTGATTCACGAACTGATTGAGTTTATATTGTATGGCAAAGTCAAACGCTAAACTTAAACAAAACTTGGCTGACTTGACAAAGTGGCGGTCAACCTCGCTCAACTGTCTCATGTTTTTTTTTGTCTTCTTAGAACACCAATTTGCAAATTTTTTTTTTTTTTCTCCAACTAAGAACATCGATTATCTCGCGGCTAAATTGAGATTATGACACTGAGTTTGTCAGCAGCAACGCGCTTAGTCATTAGAGATAGCGAGGCAAACGTTACTTATTACAATATCACTTTTTTTTTCGACGATATAAATTATGTCCGCTTAAACTTTTCGCAAAGTGCAATAAAAATGTTATCGTTTAGCTTATATTAGTTTATGCATAAATTTTCGCTGTCGCAGTTGAGTGTAAAAATATTTTGTTGAGGTTAATGACTTTGCATTATAGTTTGCCAAGTGATAAATTGATCGGTTATTGCAATCGAAACTCCAAAGTACATGTGGTATACTTAAATAAGTTGTCAATGTCACCTTCGTTATACTTAGTAAGAAAAATATTTATTTGAAAACTATCCAAAAAGGCTCAAAAATTATCTCAGACTGTGTCGCTGATAAGCTTTATCACTTCAAATTGCCTGTTAAAAATTAAGAAAGAAATTTTAAGAACGATTTTTTAGTTTAGTTTACCAACGAAGCCTTTTTGACTCGAACTTCCGAGTACATTAACTTCTTTTATTAGACGAACAAACTCGCTGTGCAAATATTTGCCATCGTTGATGAGTCAAGTTGTCGCCCTGTTCGCTTACTTGAGTAAAAGACAACACTTGGCAAGCAGCACATGACACCATCAATGCTCATCAAAGACAACATGCCGAACACGGTTAACAGCAGCCGGAGCTGTACGACAAAAGCCTACACCATTTCTGGAACCGTTTGTGCTACACAGTGACTTCTGTGTGGTCACTAATAAAACTGTATACACAAGGCTAACAAACACCAAAGGCAACAATGGCGACAGCAGTGTCAAAACTATGCCGCAACAAGAAAGTAAGAAAAAAATAATAAAAGCAACAAAGTTGGCTGTAAGCCAAGCATCCAAAAATAAATAAAAAAAGCAAAAGCAACGATTTAACAAACAACTCGCCTTCTTTGCTTATGCCCTTCCCCTCTCCTGATGGCTGACTGACTGACGTCAAAAAAACAAAAAAAAAAACTAAGAAACAACAACTGACGAAAAGTTAGAGTGCGAAAATTTTGATTGTTGTTAAATTTCCGTTGGCATGTGTTGCCTCTGTCGTTATCCTGCACAATGGTCGTCTATAAGCTTTGTGTGACATATGACAACAATAATTTCGTTGTAGCTGCACGTGAGACTAGAATTCAATGTTTATTCAATCATCGTTTAAGTCACTTGTAACACTGTTCACACATTCACTTACGTCACATCTAACATTGTTTCACGTTTTAATAATTGTAATTACACTCTTGAAAGTGTTTCTCATGTTTGGTTTAGCCTTGCTTTGTTTTATTAACATAATATCTATACATATTGTTATTCCTATTTGGTGTTTGTCTATGTATTTTCTCATACGAGAGAAATTAAATAAAATTATTTTCGTCATGTCTTAAATTATTGAAAAATTTATGACAAAAAATCATGCTAAAGTTAAGAATACAGTCATAGCAAAAATAATGACAATAGTCATAACATATGTCTCAAGATCTTACAAGACTAAATACATGACAAAAATCATAGCAAAAGTCAAAGCAAAAGTCAGACAAGAAGTCATAATAAAAAGCATGACAAAATGAACTAAAGTTATGTCAGAAACCAAAAGCCATCTCATGAATAAGACAAAAAGTATCTTGATCGAATTAACGAATTTGTTCGTTTGACCATGCTACTTAGCTGTCCTATTCAAAAAGAAAACGTTGCTATTGAGATACAATGCTGCTATAAAAAAGCCAAAAATCTCTTTATCTTACATTCAATACTCTTTCGTGCCTACACATTATTGCAATAATGATAAAGAAGGGCCACTATACCAAATTAAACCGCTAGAGGAATGTAGACTTCCGTCAACATTATTTAACTCCGCCCTTATGTGTAATATTGATGTTCTTGTCCCAAAAGGTACACACTTGGAAGTCTTGGAATTCTTAAATAAGAAAGTCCAGTACCTAGGACAAAATAGGTATAGCAGGACCTCTTCTTATATTCTAGCTTAATCATGTGCCTGCTTTGAATCCTGTCAACCTTTAGAAAACTGTGTTATCCTTAAAGCAGTTAAAGATTTACTAATTTTTTTTATCACATGTTTTGTTTTTTGCCATGCTCACTTTTTAAAACAAAACTGCTTTTCATAAATTATTTTTGAAAACATGACTAACTATAAATAAAATGTTAATAACAGCACATTTATTAACAGAAAATGTTTTGTATTGCAAAAATGTTGTTTAAAGCTTCAGAAAGCTTTTAAGTCCTTTCAATCAGAAAGTGTTAAAATAAGAACTGTAAGCTTTAAAGCAATTCGAATTTTTAATTTGTACTACGGATTAGAACCAGTAACAACTTTCAGCCAAAAGCTTTAAGTCGACTACCAATAGTATTTGGTTTATTTTTTAATATTTAACAAAGTTGAGCCATCAAATTTCAATCGCACACACGAGACTTCAAGTCCGAAAAAATAAAACAAAAAAAGAAAAAAAAACAAAAGAGAAACTGTTGCTACCAACCACGAATGTCCTGCGCTTTTATGATTGGATAGACTGTGCGTGTATTTCTTGTTTGTAGGTTGTGTGTGTATGTGATTCAATAAATGACTCCTAGACAGGGAAACATTCAAAACTCATTCATGTCGCAGTAGACCGTGAATATGACGTCGACGTTAAGAAGTACTAAGACGACTACGACGACGAGGACAACAACGACAACGACAAAATCGACAATTGAAATATGGTAGCGTGTCGAATGTTACGACTAACGATACGCTAAAGTGTTGTAAAGCGTCAGTGAACTTGTGTGCGAATAACGTTCAAGCATGGAAAGTATCGAAAATAAAACAATATAAAAGTGCGACCATTATAAAATTATATTTTTTAAATGTTCAAAGTTAGATGATATTAAAGCGTTAAGTGCTGCGTTTATTACTTTCTAAAAATTGCTTTAATATTTATGAAGAAGCCTTGAAGAATTTTGTGCCGCCACAAATATTTTGAAACATCAACAAAGCCAAAGTAGCACAGCTCGATTAGACTTATTATGGAACAGCCAAGACAGAGCGCAAAAATTCCACCAAAATATACTTAAAACAAAATAAAAATTAAAACACTTTTTAAAATTATTACCTAACCAACTTAAAACTTACCTAAGAAATCAATCCAAGTGTAAACTAAACTGGTTCTGTAGACAATCATAGCTGGAATCTTGTAATACACACTCAGCATGCCAGTAGTTCTTTCCTCTACTTCGCTATAAGGATTCAGCACATCGCGTCGTAATTCCGAAGTATACGTAAGTGACCGGCAGCTGTACAAACAATTACAAACCATGCCAGGCAGGCGACCCTTTACGAACCTTGATTCTCCTATTTGTTCGAAATACTGCATAAGGTGATTGTATTTTGCAAGGCAAGGAAAATCTGTTAGTTTACAGGCGGGATGTGGGCTGGGTGGATAGAAAAGATCAAAAGTGCAGTTACAATACTGCATGAGGTAACGCTGCTGGCACTCAGAGAGACAATTCTCAAACATATATTTATGTCCTTGAAGAGTACGATAGTCGCGACTGTCAAGTTCATCCTTTTGGTATTTTAAATGTTCATACAATAAAAAAAAAATCAGTTTATTGTCACTTACATCAAATACACAACGTCTCTCATTCGAATCCACAGCGCGTGTGTCATTGTCGTAATAATAATAAGAGGCAGTAACAGCAATATTATTGTTTGTGTATGGGGTAATATCGATGGATTTATCAAACCAACAAAACGGTTCGATTATGTTAAGCTATAAGTAAATAGATTAAAATTTTAAAACTGAACAGATATAATGACATACCGAAAATCCCTTGGGATTGCGATTTTCTGGCGCATGGTTCTTGCTTCTCAATAACAATCTAACCATTAAACCGGTTCCTCTACCTGACTCCACGCTCTGACGTCGCTTATCCCCGTTGAAAGCTAAACAGTTACCCAACAAATGCCTCCTCGGTTGAAATAAATCACAGCAATTATAGGATTGCAACTGCCAACTACAATCCGCTAATATCTCATCACAGCGCCAGGCCATGTCCAAAGCGACATTCGTAAAGTTCACATGATTCAAAGAGGTAAGATTGCTACTGCTCAAAAACGAGAACATGCCAAAACGATAAAAACTAAGACTATCATATACCGTGAGTATGCGCGTAAATAGTTCAGTATGATTGTCGGTGATGGCATAGCGGCGTTTCACCTCAGGCAAACGCGACCAATTTAAGCGATTCTTATTGCACACGATTACCATAGGAAAGGATATTAAATGAATCGGCGCTTTGTCTTGCGCAATAACTGTCTGAAATTGTTTACGCTGAAATCGCTCCGCAAGCAGGCATGAAACATAGATGAACACTGTGAGCACGGCAAGAAAGGCCATTGTCCAGAATAATCTGGAAAAAAGTGACCAAAATATTACAGTTGGTATAAGCCAACATTTATGTTGTTAATAATGACACACCGCAGTCTGAGACTCATGTTATCAGAGAGAAGATGATTAAGACCATGGGTTGTTGTCTGGTGTCCAAATTTCTTTAGTAATCCTTTAAAACTATCATCATGATATTCTGCCTTTGCTGCCCATGCAGGCAGTTGAGCAGTTCGAAATCGACCGTCTTTCCTTGTTTGCTGTTTCAGATACATGGTAACTAAAGTCTCATAGTCATTGGTGCATGAATATGCTTCTTTTATAGTTTCGGTAAAGTTCAAATGGTTTGCAAACATTATCATTAAGGCTCGATGCTAATTGGTCATCATTAAGTTCCGCAAACAATGTTAAGCTTTGCACATTAAATTTAATATCTGTTGACCTACACAAATGCATTGTCCTTGTCCCTTAATTAGTGTGAACATTAAATGTAAAGAAATCGAGGTAACTGGCACACTTGAAATCAATTTAAGTGTTGTTTGCTTATTTAAAAAAATTTAAACGTGCTAAAAAAAGAAAATGAAGTTCATTAAGCATTAAAGCTGGAGAATTTCGCACTCGTTTTTTTCCTCTTTGTATACAAATCCAATTAGAGAATATTTTGTATGTTGTATTTAATAAGCATTAAATATGCCAGCACAAAGTGCAAACAAGCCAGAAGTATTTGACATTTTTTCAATAGTGAAAAGATAATTATAATCATTAGAATTATTAGTTCATGTCTAGCCAATAAAAGCGCTACGAGCGCATGTCAACTGTTCAGTCATCAGCAGGTCGTGTACGCGTTAAAAACGATACTTTATTAACAGTAAAGCCGGAAATGACTTACGCTTATTTTACAAATTCGACGACAGATAATGCTTTTCGTGTGCAACAAGCCGCTAAATTCCAAAAACCTCGGCAATACTCCCCTGACAGCAACTGGTACGGTCAGCCATGGTCTGCCTTTCAAGGATTTTTGATCTCATGCTGGCAACTTTCATTGCGTTTTGGAAAGCACACGACCATTCACGGATTGGATCGACTACTGGCAGCACGTGCCAGCCGTTGGGAGCGTTTCGTTTGGTTGTGCACCTTTATTGTTGCACTAATGGGCGCCACTTATGTTTGCTTGAAGCTTTCACGCCGCTACAATGAAGGACACTTTCAAACAGTTGTGGAAAGTACGCGTTTTCACGTCTACCATGTACCATTTCCGGTTGTAACCATTTGCAATGCAAATCGCTTGAACTGGAAACGCATTGATCAGGCAAAAAAATTCTTTCTTCCTGGCGAAAATTCTACAGAGAAATTAGCACTCTTTGAACGTATTGTTGCAACATATGATGACGTCTCATTTGGTCACTTTCAGCCGTTTGCTGCACTAAAATACGAACCCGTTGCGGAACTTGATCAAATAAATTTCACTACTGTCGCCGAGTTTATGACATGGCGCTGTGAGGAAATGTTAACAAATTGCGTGTGGCGACATTCAAATTATAATTGCTGCGACATATTCTCACATAGACGCAGTAAGCAGGGTCTCTGCTTAGCCTTCAACACGCTTGAAACTGTCGAGGGCAGGCGCATGAAGCTACTGGATCCTTTATGGCCGTGGCACACTGGTAGCGCTGGTCCAACAAGCGCTTTAAATGTGAGGGTGTTGATTAATCCAGAGCAGCATATACCAAACCGAACTAATGAAAAAGGCATAAATGTGAGTAAAATAATCGACATTAACTCATATGTGAAAAATTGTTATAACCACTTAGGTAATGATCACTGAACCTTATGTATGGCATAAGGATCCATTCGCTGTTCCCGCTTATACGCAGACATTAGTCGAAATCGATCCAGTTATATATTTTTATGACAACGACACGCGCAGTCTAAGTTCGGACCAAAGACAATGCGTCTTCAATGTAAGTACAAAATTTACGTACGTAAATTTTCTTCTTATTTTGTATTTTGAGAGTTTAATTATATTAAACTTTAAAGTTTTAAAGTTCATATTAACACCTTTAGAACTCCAATCACCTTTCATTCGCAGGATGAACAGAACAGTCGAGATTTTAAATCGTTGCACGGCTACATTTACATGATTGAGAATTGCATGTCGGAGTGCCATCAAGAGTACTTGGTGCGTTACTGTAATTGCACAATGGATTTGTTTTTTCCGCCTGGTAAGTAGCCAACACAGCACGCACAACTTCGACAACCGAAGTCAAGCCAATTGCAACACATCCTAACAATACCACTTCACACAAATAACGTGATTTCCTTCTCTTTTCCCGTTGTGTTTCTTCACACTAACATAGGACAACATCGTCCCTGTCGTGCAAAGGATTTACCATGTCTAGCACAGAATAATGGTACATGTGTGGCTATGGGCTTTCATAAAAAAATGTCCTTTGCAAAGATTTGTTTTCTTTCTATCTTGTGCTTTTTTTGTCTGCTCTCTACTTTTCTAGACTTCTTTCTCTATTCGCATCAGCCAGGTGAGGAGGACTTCGTGCGCAGCAATTACGAAGGTATGATCTGCAAGTGCTTTCGCAATTGTTACTCACTCAACTACATTACGGATGTGCGGCCAACATTTCTACCGCCGGAAGTGTACGGTAATTTGTCATATGTTGATTTGGACGTTCATTACCGCTTTGAGACAATGATGGTGTATCGCACAAGTTTGGTTTTCGGTTGGGTGGACTTAATGGGTTAGTTTCGAATATACTGAAAATTTCTATCTTTAATCAAGTTGTTCCTAGCATAGTCTCCTTTGGCGGTATTGCAGGTCTTTTTCTCGGCTGTTCGCTCATCAGTGGCATTGAATTGGCATACTTCATTTGCATTGAGGTGCCGGCAAACATTTTCAATGGCCTGCGTCAGAAGTGCCAACAACGCGGCATTCATTCAACGGACCAAGCCACGCCTAATTGGAGTCGAACTCGCTTCAACATACAAAACCAACTGGAAAATCATATGTTAAAAATTCCAACAATGACGTTGGATAAACAGCCACTGAACAATTGGCAACGTTTGGCTTGGGCTAATAATAAACATGTTATTAGCAAATAAACCAAATAAATTATTTACAATTTGTTTGGCAACCGCTTCAGCTGGCAACCAGGCAACCAGGTCCGTATTGCCATCACCTTTCAACAAGCAGCGCCTCATCTGTGTGCGCCCCGAAAACAAATTGAGCTCATTTTTCAGGCTGCCAATTTGTCGTGCAAACACATCCGCTTTGCTCCCGCCCTTTTTGCAAGCAACGTTGCACATCACCGCCTCCCACGCTGTTTAACATCATTGCCACCCATTTTATGCCGTTGACAGCTTCATTGCCAGACATTGTTAATCAAAATTGAGGTTAAGTCGTGCTCCCTAGCGTATGCTATGAAAAAACGCCTTTCGTCTTTGGTTTTGCCTCCGACACGCTCCCGCTTTGCAAGCAAGCAACATTTTAGTATATTGAGATATTTTGTGACTTCATGAAGTGCTGAGTCGAGTTGAGTTGAATTGACTCGACTCGACTCGAGTAAAGTCAAGTCAAGTCGTGTCTTTGCGGCACAAGACAAAATGTAGCAATTAAGTTTATTTTAGTTTTGGTTTCAGGCGTACAACCAAAGAGAATAAAAGAGTAAGAGATTTTGTGTAGTAGCACTACAGTTACAGTAACTAATGACACAAAGTTGTGGCAGGTCAGGTTTGCAGTCGTCGACACAGACACTCATTCCCCCACGCTCTAACTTACTTCTTCAATACTAATGTCTTTAGGGGCGTCTTCGCAGGACATTCGTGTACACATTTGGTATTTACAAAATATTTATTTAAATTGTCAGCATAAATGGTTTGGCCAGAGTTGCGCTAAGGTTGAGTAATGGCAAACGTTGAAAGCAAGACCAATTAAAATTTGTCGATTGTGGCTATTAGGTCATATGTTTGTAAAGCTAATAAAAGCATAGCAAATCCTTCTCATATATCACTTGTCAAGTATATTTTACACTTTAGCATTGATATCGTAATACTTATAATAAATATTTCACCAGCTCTGTTCACTCTTTGTTCACTATGTTTAAGAAAACGGGCTTTCCATTCAAAATATTTGACATGAATGACATTTTGTAATTTGTATACTAATAATATTAAACATGTATAAACTTTTTGGAAAAATGTCAGCCATATAAACTTAAATAAAAACGTTTTTAAATTTACATACAGTATTAAAAGAGTCATAATTTTTCATTTCAATGTCGCGTCGACATAAATTTTTTGTTGGTTGCCTTTTCCACTGATGCCTTTTACGTGAAATAACACATGCGCCAACGTTCAAATTTAATACATCTACCATCATTTCCTTTAGCATTTACTTTTTTGTAGTCATGATAGGAAGCAACAAAAAAAAGCAATGAAAAAAGTAGGTGGCAACCACACACACAAACACATTATGAATTTTTAATGCGATTTGTGCGACGAAGTTATTGAAATTCAAAACGCACATTGGCAAGCGCATTAAGTATAGAGCATGTGGCAAAAGAATATAAGAAAAGTAAACGAAAAATTCAATAAAAATCACAGTAATTGATTGCCAAATTAGTAACGCACGGTTTACAATATCACCAAACCAATTGAAAACCGAAAAAAAAATCGACTAGCTTAAAATAAATACTCCAGCACAAAATCACAAAATCACACGAAATCAGCCGTGATTGCTTTTGAAATGCAGGTGAAATGAACTCGTTGAAGTAAATTTACGCGCACATTTTTTGAATTTTTTTTCCGTGGCAATATGTCATCGTTTGATAAGAATTTTAGAGGAAGTGACTTTGGCAAAAACAGAAGGAGAAGGAAAGTCACTTGTCACCAGAAAGTTTGCCTGTCTTGTGGTAATATTTGCTGACAGCACATGTTTGCCTGTCTTATGCTTAACTTGTCAAATTGTGTTATAGTTCCTTGTTGAGTTTGTCAACTATTTGTGCCAGAATCAAGCTTCGCAAATATAACGAACTATGTTGCATTTAACTTTTTTTACTCATACGCGGAAACGACGAAGACAAAAGCACTTAGAAAATTAAATGTTAAAGTGAATTTGACACACACACACACAAAAACACACGCATACATTGAATATTTGTCACGAAAATGGCGTTTAAAACACATTAATTTTGCCGTGTCATTGTCAAAAGCACGCAAAACAAGCCGAGGTATTATATTATATGTTTGTGCGATATGTCACTGTGACATGCAACATGGCGTATGCGTCATAATTTATACCACACAATAAGGGAAAGCAACAACGTGAAGAAAAAAACCGCTAAGTAGCTCACCTCATACCACAATCATCTGTGCGACTGTAGAACTTTTGACAGCCCATTGTCACTTTGAGATATCATGTTAATTTAAGCGCATACAATTTGCCATAATTAAATGATTAAAAAATTATGAAAAACCTTTTAAAAACATACCTAATATTTAAATACAATATAAACTTTACAAGCAAGTCTTAATGTAAAATAGAAGACACTATGCAAGCGATAGCGCCTTCAGTTATGCTATGACTTTGCAAATACCACTCACTTTTCTCGATCACCATACCCACGACGCCACCTAATTGATTTACTACATACATGCACATACAGCCTTGTCGGCTATGTCGAGGACGGCTCATGTAGACGTCAAACTTCAGCGGAAGTAGTTTGCCAAATGAGACAAGCCGCCCTTCAGCGCTCAAGTTCAACTCAAACCGGCTGCTCTGACTAATTGCAACGTTTGTTAGTTAATTAAAAATGCAAATAATGTGCAATTTCAAGTTTGGCAGACTGTGCTTTACTCAGCCAAGCTCGATTATAAAGCTTACACGCACTCGCATATAAGTAAGCACACAAATTGTCCTAGTCATATGTACACGACCCATGTTAATAGCAAATTTATGCGCGCGCGGTTTTCGCTAATCGAGCGAGACTGCTTCATGGTTACGGTTTTGAAAACTTGCCTAAATGCATTTTAAGCAGCAAAACCAATGTGAGTTTTCTGAGTTATTGGCGCAAATTTTCAAGTTATAAACGAATTTGTAGCATCCAAAATGGCGCAGTGACAAGGAAACACAACCAAATGACCCCCGATTATGCAAAGTACAACCAAAACAATTTGCACCATTGAAGCCATTATTTGATGCAAAGCAACGCTAACAATGTATATTATAGACGTCATCAATGTTCACTCCATGCCGCCGGCGACATCATTTTAGGCAAACACAAACGCTGATTTTTGGTTGTGGCTTAGGTAAATAAGTTGATTAGCACGTTTGAATGCATGCTTGCTCAAGCTAAAAGTGTTTTCTATTCGTTCAAAGTTGTATCCTACAAAAATGGTTTTAAAATTGCAGGCTAAATAACTTCAATGCTTAATGATATACTCTTGTCGAGTCATTTATCGTCAAAAGTAATTTCCTACATGAGCAAACTTTGACAATATTTTAAAGTAACGAATAATACGAATATTTTGCACAAGTCATTTCTGGCTAAAGTTTTAATTAAATGTCAAAAAGTAGAGGCCGGACATTTTTTGTTGGTTTTGTCCTCGTAATGAGGCTATGATAAACAACAGATAAAAGCATGCCCGCAGGACAAAAATGTGGCTAGATATTCAATAAAAGAATGTAACGCAATATTATTAGATATCCTACATGATAACAAATTTGGGGAGACACATATGACCCTTACTGAACAAGAAGTAGTGTACTTGTGACGAGAGCCAGCCAAAATTCATATATATGGATACGCCTTCAAGCGTCGTAATGGCTATTCGAGCAAGCACAAACCGAAACATGCCAATTGTTTTGCTTCAGTGAAGCTGAAATGGTACTTCATGCTGACAGTCAAAACACAGGACGAGAAGTAAAAATCATAGTTTCTTTAGTGCGCCTAATATTAACCAACAATGAAGCATGAATACGATTTCGCTAAGCTCTTCTAACACAAAAAGACAACAGATAATTATGCCAGACAATGAGCATATGATTTATGATTTCGACACAGTACAAGTAATCACAGAACCCAACAACACAACAATATTATACCATACTCAGAGGTACTGAGAATAGAGTTCTTTCAACGTCATGTAATACGTCTATCTATCAAATAAGATGAAGTCGACGACAGCTTAAATGTGTAGATATTGAAATAAAAAGCAAGGTACAAAATATCAAAAGCACCCCCAAAACCCGTAAACAAAAACTGCGTATTTTTTCCTTATAACCTCTCATTTTTTCTTCCTTTTGGTGTTGCTTATGACAATTTTTTAATAAAATAGCAAGCGTAAGCAACCCTTGAACTCACATATTACTTGCTACTTTAACATTACAATTGTAGCATTATTGCTCGTAACCAAAAACGCATGTAATATGCGTTGTATGGCTGCGCTTAAAATATTTTTTTTTCGTTTGTGCGTTTCTTTATTTCCTTTTTCATTTCTTTTTTTTTATGCCGAAGCGGTTTATCGGCTTAGTTTGAGGATTTATTTGAAAAAGTTGCACTTTGATGTTAGCAAAAAAGTAATGGCAGTTTGGTGGTAACAACGACAACCAGCCAATTGTCTAGGAATAGCAACAGCAAAAGCACACAAGATGGCTAAAATTTGCAGAAAAATGGTAAAAATGTGAGAAAAGTGCACAATGCATGCTTTAAATAATCGTCTTTTACATGTTTTTTTTCTCTTTTCAGCATTCGTTAGCCAAATGAAATATCAAGGACATCTGTTACGCGTAGACACACAGACTCCCAGTGGACGCAAGATTAACTCTTATTTCAAGCAGAAATGAAACATGGTTAGAGCGAATAGCACAAAAGCAATGAATGGTGGCAATATACAATAAAATGCAAATGTTGCATACACGCAATGTTGATGCAAAGATGAAATGTCATTTTCTTTGCTCACTTCAAGAAGAAACTGCAGTATTTGTCTAAAAGCAATGGCCAAGATGGCATTGTTATTTAAATTGCTTGAATTTATCGTGCCACTTTTTTTTGTAGTTTCTTGCAACATATTTCTGTGTCTCTGCATAAATCATATGAGTGAAAAGCCAAGACCAATAACGAGTCCTTAGATTTAGCTTATTTGACTGACTGTCGACCTCTCAGATCAACCCAGCTGCCTGGGTTGATACGACAAACAACGTCAAGCAATATCAACCAACCGTATCTAACAACATCATCTTCGAAGATGTTATCGTTACTGATGTCGGGTCCTTCGACGTGTCCTTGACAGTGGCAAATGATGATGAAATTATTGCTTCCAAAGTGAGAGCGACGACATTTTATTCTGTTTTTTTTTTTTTTTTTGTGTGATGCCGCATGCTTTTTGATTTACCTTTAGTTGCGATACATTAATTTTGCATTTCACTTGCACTCTGCAGTTTGTGGTGGCATTTTGACAACTACGCCACCAACTCGTTGGTAGGTGTCAGAGTCTAGCCGTAGAATGTCTAGACGTCTACGTATGATAATATTTATTTGCAGCTATGCGAAATTATATCATCAGAACGCAAAGAATGCATTAAAATATATAGCAAAAAATATTTTTGTATAATTTAATAAAGGTGACCAATAAAAAAAGGCGATCGAAAACTAGGTAATCTATGAAGATGGAAATATTTTTAAGCCATCCAAGTTTACTTTCCTTCAAAATAATTCAACAGCTTTTTAAACGCTTCCATACAATTCGAAGTCTGAAAATGATAAAGTAACTTTAAAGAAACATAAAATTTTAATTTCTTTAAATTTAAAAATGTTTCGCTACATTAAAAATGTAAACAAAGGACATTTTTCTTTAACTATACAAAACATAAAGAAACCAAAAATTAAAAAAAAAATATCGGCTATACCCGCGTCAACTGCACAAAGTATACTACATAAAATCTCAACTAAGCCAAATTCGTGCCTAGACGCTTTTGAATAATTCAAAACATTTTTGGAAAAAAAAAATTGTCAACAGGCCATGTTTCCGTTACTGTTGTTGTTGGTTTTCTTTCCTTTAGCTGTTTACATTCTCTTTTTTCACTTAAATCCAACTTACGCCTGCGAGCACACAGCGATAATATTTTATATAAGTATAATAAAATTTATGATTTTCATAGCTGCCAAGCGTACTGTGATTTTTCCAACGATGTCGACACCTTTTGCTGACTGTCAACTTTATACGACAGTTTTCGTTTGGCTTGCGGCGACCTTCTTTTCCTTTCGACACAACGTTCATATTTTTGTAGCTATAATCACGCTTTACCACAAAACTTGGTAAAAATTGTCGACAAGAAAAACTGAAAAAATACATTATTTTTTTCCATACTTTTCCTTGGCTGCTACTCACCTTTTCCGACTTCAATGTGCTTTGCATACGTAAATAGTGCGCTCAAGGTATACTGACAGCTTTCAGGCAGCTCTGAGAGAAAGGTGTATTTTAAGGTGTATTTATTATTTATGTATTAATGTTTTGCATTAAACGAAGACGTGTTTACGCTGCAGGATGTCCGATGCGTTTGTTGCTTTTAAGTGAATTCTTTTTGCAGGCGATGAAAAGAAAATGGTGTGTGGTTTGCTTTTAGGCGACAGCTGGAAGAAGTTTTTTTTTGCTTGTGTTGCTTAAGTTGACAAAATGATTTATGCAATTAGCTTTCGAATCAACTGCTCTTAACAGGTGGCATTAAATTGACCTCAACAGGAGAAAAATTATTCAACATCAGCTAAGTGAAAGCAGAAACCCTCTCAGAAACAACAACCCTATGGGTTTGATTTGCAAGTAATTAAAGCACACGTTTTAATCAGCAACAACAAGACTTTCTCTTTGAAGACAGCGTAGTGAAGACGCCCATTTGAGGTCATAATTAATCATTAGCAATCAATTTTGGCGTAATTTGCGTTTTACCATCTACCTTCGCCTTTTGAAATACAACACTGTACGCCTATTCAATACCTCAAGTCTGTGAAGACAATGAAGCCTGACAAAAGAAAGCACTCGAGCAGTTGAGCAGCCGAATGAGAAACAAATCACCGCAAATATTTCACTTTGATGAGCGTAAAATGTTCGTATTCGCGTGTCTAATTGGATTTCCTGCGAAATGGGTTAACGACAATCGAAACTCTTAACGTCGCCAATGCCACGCTTCAACATTGCTTATACGCCACGTTTTATCTTTAACAAAGCTTGCCACTTGAAAACGTTCGCTAGCAACGACTTCACACTGCAAAGCACTGTTGGCAGTTTAAAATCGTATTAATTAACACTCATTTCGCTTAACAAAATGAAATCACTTGAATTGAAATCACTTGAAGCGACTATGAAACTCATCCCTTGGTAAAATTCTACTCTAAGCCATGTTACTTCCTATGCGAACCCATAACGATGGCCGTAATCGTAATCTGTTAGCAAATTGTGTGAGTAGTAGAATGCTTAAATTTGCTTTTAATTAGTGTTGGCAGCAGTTGGTGTGCACAGCGTGTCCCCTTTGCATTCAAAGAGACGTTTTCGCATTCATGCAAGTTGTATTGTATTTGTGTGTGGGTGTGTGTATGTGTTTGTCGATGTAAATCTGTTGTCTGTTGATTGCACATTTGCTTATCTTACATATGCACACTCGTGTGTGTGCGTGTTATATGCAAATACATCATCTTGTATACGTTATTGTTGCTACTGCTGTTGTTGCTGTTATTGCTATTGTTGCTATTGTTGTCTTGTACTTCATCTTCTTCTGTGTTCAGCACTTCCGCTGGCATCTGCTATTGTTACAAAATGGCACTCAGACCGCCAGCGAAATGCATGCATATGTATGAGAATTACATCGGCATTGCAACATGCCACGCATATTGAATATTATGCATATTATTTACAATACAACACACAAAATATGAAAGATCAAAGATCCACGCTGCATACCATTTAACCGCCAGACATGCTATGAAATTTCCGCTAAAATTGTTGAAAAGCCGTGAAGTATATTGTTGAAAAATATACAAAAATTACTTTACCGCTTTCGATGCCATCCACCAACACAAATCTCTCTCGGGTCTAATTTCATTTAATGTCCTGCCATTCGCAGTTACATTTAAAAGTCCGTTAAAATTGTTGAAAATGTAATTAAATGTTTACAGACACATCAAAAAGAAGTGGCATGTGTCAACCCAACATGGCACAAGTTTTCACATTTTAAAATCGCTTCATGTCACAATGTCCCGTTTATAACAGATACACTACCGCAGCCGTCTCCCCTCGGCCACCTTTGTCCGTCTGCCTCTGATGTTGTTCCCAAGTGCGTCTTAAATGAAGTACATGTCATGATGATGTCCTGTACATATTTATAGCATACCATACATGCAACAAGCTCAAAATGTATGGAAGAGTATGTAAGTAAACACAATAACGCACGAAGGAAAACAAAAAAAAAAACAATGTACTTTTCATTAAAATCAAAAGTATAATTAAATTTTTTTGCGCACATTCTTTCTTTGGCCACTCTTGCGTACACAAAGTCACATGCTGGGAATTTGTTTGTTATGACAGCACTGCAAAATGAGATTTTATTTCCCTAGCCATAGTTTTCCTTTTCTCTCTTTTTTGCTTTACGCTCTTTAATGAATGCATGCATTTGGGCTTGAGTTTGAGCACTAAACTGAATTGAGTGGAGTGGAGTGGAGTGGAGTGAAGCTGAACTGGACATGACGAGCGGCAAGCAGCACTTTGGCACGCTCAAGTCACCAACGCCAGCGTTAACGTAACGTCAAAGCACATTGACGACGCAGTTGCGTACGAGTTGTAGCATTAAAATGGGGCGTGTTGTGGTAGGATGTATGTGGCATATGGATACATTGTGAAACATTATTGCGTGTACGTGCCACTTGTATGCGTGCAAGCATACTGAAAAAGTCGTTAGATTATTGTTACTTTTCTGATTCCTAATGAAGTTTTCTGATAAGTTGTGAAAATGGCAGAAGCGTGCACGTTTAGTATGCTATAAAGAGATTTAATGAACATTGACTGTGATTCGCAAATCATTAAAGACACATACATCTAAGTACCTATATATGTATATCTGAAGCTTAATACAAGTATCTGTCGCTATAATAGCATGAAATTATATTCAATTTATAATGTGACACACAAACAAATTTTAATAAGCTCTTGACTAAATTTTCTTTTGATATTTTGGAATATTTTGACAATTTCAATTTCAGCTCATTATACACAAATAGGAAATTCCATCCTTGCCTCGTTGTATTCGCGTAAACACTTTCTTAAACATTTGCTTGTTTTTTGCTTTCATGTCGCGGCTCATTTAACGCTTTAATCTACACTTCTCCTTCGTGTGAATATTCCAATTAAAATGCCAAGCTAAACGATGCACAAACCACTGAACGAGTGAACGAATAAACGAGTAACAAATAACGAGAACGAGCAAGTCAACCCGTTTCAAAACGAGGCACGCAACGCGCGTTAGAAAGAATTGCAATTTAATGTAAATGGCACACAAAACCACAAAAGGCCAACAGCAAACATAGCAGAAAATAACTGAAAAACTCAAAACAGAAAACAAGTATAAACATGTTACAAAAGCAACATGGCAGAGTATGTCATAAAAGGCAATGGAGCCTTTAAAACGTAACACAAGCACAAACACAAAATGGCTGTCGACATACCCACCGACCGACTGACTGACTGACAATTACTTCCAGTATTTCACATTGCCAGCCGTAGGATTCATTATTTGTTAGCTGTTACCGCATTGGCACACACAAAAAGAAGTCGAAGAGAAAAAAAATAACTGAAAATAAACAGGTGAAAACGAATATTATAGGTTGCCAAAGTACACAACAAACCGACACATCCTTACATATTTTGTTTCATTTTATTTATTTTTTTTTTTTCTTCTCTTATAAGCTTTTTTTACATTTTTACACAATTACTTTTGCATAGAATTGCCACAAAAAGACGTAATAAAAGTTCACAGTTAACTGATTTTGTAGCAATTTGCAGTTTGCATTGTTGTCCTTGCTGTCGCTACTGCTGCTGCTTCAGTACAGGTGGTTGCGTCACAGGGCAGCCAAGAGGTGCCGCCCTACTCACAACACGCAACGCTAGAGGAGTGAAGACGCAAGAGATGTGCTCGTAAATCTTACGCAAATGTTTGTTGAGTATGGTGAAAGGTAAGGTGTGTAAAGGTGTGAGCAAGGCAGCACATCTGTTGTCAGCCAAGTAAACGTGTATGAGTGAGTTGGCACTAGGTTTTGACTCAAGCGAAAGTAGATGGGTGTATTCCATCCACAGTAAATTCAATTTATTTAAAAGCTTGTCAACAAGAAGTCAAATGAAATATTCTTTTGCAGGCATTCTTTTGCCAAAGACTTGTGTTAACATCTTAGCATGGTTATGCCAGATGAGAACTGAACGTTGTGAACTCTCTGCAGATGTACGCACAAAAATTACCACAACTCAAACTTAAAATCTTTCTGACATTTTCGCGTACCGAACGCTGAGCAATAAACAAGATTTATTTGTTCAGGTGAGATTTACGTAGCCAAATAACTCAAATAATTGATGTGCAATTTGAAAGTAAGAGATTTTATATTTAAAGAAATAATAAATATTATTAAAAACGAAAAGAATTGTTGAGCTATGATTACGTAAATCAAGCGGGATGTCTGTCTGCCTGCTTAACTGCCTAACAGGCTAGCTAACTGGCTGACTGACATGCTGGGGCGGCGAAAGAAGTCAGTAAATAAAATTACAAATAAATTCATTTAACGAAAATTGTAGAAAAACGACAACGAAATGTGGTTATTGTGGCAATAAATTTGAATTTAAATTGAAGTACATTTGTCCGGCATCTAACCCTATAAAGAAAAGACAAAGAGAACAAGGGAAAAAATGGACAACGTCGGAATAAATGTTAAGCATAATATGTCTTTCACTTGGCCGTAAATAAAATGGCAAATGGACACTGCAAGAAGAGAAAGAGTTAAAGTTTAACTCACTTTTAAGATAAGCAGCTTGTACAGTTGCCATACAAATTGGCTGAAAGCGCACAAAACGCCAACAAGTTACTCAATGCAACAAAAGGACATACCTATGTATATACAAGTATACAAGTATCTTCCGCCACTATTGTTCTATCTATCTCTGACCACCACTACTGCTGCCGTAACGAGTTCAAGTATCTACATACTTACATACAAAGACAAACAATCTGAAGGGTTTTTTGCACAGCGTAAATATATAACAAACAATAAATATTAAATCAAACACTCACATGAAGCGTAAAGTAAATGTGAAGAGAGATAATTATCAAATGCATGCCAGTCGTTGCATAATACACAACTAAAGGCATGACCCGGGCATAGACGAGGGAAATTTTGTGTTTTGTAGTTTATTATATAAACAATTTTATTGAGTGCGCAAATGTTGCTCACTCAAATGCGTTCATAACTCTAGTCAAGTGTGACCGTGTCGGTTGGCAGAAAGAGTGAACTAAGCCCGGCTCATACTCACGTTCTTTGCGTATTAAATCACTTTAAATGGCGGCTTACAAACTCGTGTTCGTTGAAAATATCGATTTATATTGATGTCCTCACACCAATGGCATATCCTTCGTTCTTCATTGCCGACATTCACCTACACTTGCACATAAAAGTACGCCCGCTTGTTTAGTAACCTCGCTTTAGGCAATCAACGCTTTTATTTATTTGTAAGTATGTATTCTATATGTGTGAGAGTGTTTGTTCGAGAGTGTTGGTTTTATGCAACGGAAGCGGAAGTTTTTAACTGGCGTTTTGTGGTGATTCTGAACTTCCGTTGGTTATTATTAAATTTAAAAGTTTATTTATGATTACATTTTGCAAGCAAAATACCAAACATTTGCAGATACCACTCATGCCGGTTTTGCTCAGTTGAATGTTTACTTTTTAAGGTAGACTTGTGTAAATGTACATACATGTAGATAATATTAGTGAAATTCATAAAAATAATCTTATTTGTAACTTTTAACCCTTTCTATGTTTGTTGGAAGTCTTATCCGTTAAAAAAAAAGCTTTAAATAAATAAATATGGACAATTTTATAAAAACTTGCTTAGCTACTTTTAATGTGGATCAAGCAGACAACAAAACTCGATGAGAACATAAAAAAGTTTTGCTTTACGTAAAGTTTACGTAAAGGAAAGTTTTAAAAACAACTTTTAACACGTTTTACTACGTTGTTTTCTTTCGTGTTTTACCTAAAAAAAAAACAAAGGGAAAAAAACTTGATTCACTTGTTTTAAAGAAAAATCAAAGAAACTTTACAACAACAATAGCAAACAAAATGACGACTGACTGCAATTAATGTGACATTCTCTTATCACAGAAGAAAGAAGACAAGGAAAGCACGCACGTGCTTGAATGTGAATCAAAATGAATGAACAACAAACGAGCGAACGAATGAATGAATGAAAGAAAGAAGACCAGCAAACGTGATTTCCCTTAATTAAAGGATAATTTAATTGAAAAACTTTTTTCAGCGACAAGTTGTTCGGATCAGAAAATGAAAAGAAAACGCAAATGCCAAAAGAAAACCAAAACAAAAATAACAAAAAAAAAGGAAAAAAAGTTTTAATTATAATTACAGCTGTGCAAAATTATCGATAGATGCTATTTGCTTTTGTGTACAGTTTGTAGCTCAAAAATAATTTTACTTGAGGCTGAGCATTACTGTCACTCACCTGTTTGGTAAAACTTCGACAACGAAACTTTTAACGTTCGAGTGCAATTCAGCGTCGCGCAATGAACTTTTCCCTATAATAGTTTCGAGTTTGTTGTTTGAAAACTTGCCAACTAAATTTGTTGTCTTGCATTTAAGTTGCAATTGTAAGCGCAAAGGTATTATTTACAGAACCAACTGCTCATTGCGACCGCTTGTCTCGTCTTACCTTCTAAACTGGCACCTATAATTTAACACTGTTTATTTGTAAATGTCTGCCGCAGGTATCAAGTTTCAACGGCGTCGTCATGCTCGACACACTTCACAATTTCTTTGTCTTCTCAACTCGATGCAATTCCCGACAACCTCAAACTCCCGCTGCTACAGCTTTAGCTGCCAATGCTGCTGTTGCCGATGTCGTTGCTGTCATTACAACTGTTTCAGTGAATATACAAGTGTCAGTGACATTAAGTACAGGTTGTAAATGGAATGCACTTTACGAGTTATTAACTGTTAGTCTCAAATGTTTAAATAAGAAGTTTTTAAGTAGAGCTAAGACTGCTCTTCTGCAGGAATAGATTTCAAAATTAAAAAAAGGAAACTGCATTAAAATTTAAATACAATGCAACACAACTTTATAAAACTTTGAAAAAAAAATTACTTCAATACTTTAATTATTATGAACACACAAAATCTTTCTAGAAAACATCCGACAAAATATCGCATGACACATATTTAAAAAATCATAGAAATTTGATTAAAATTAACCAAACACACGCATACACACTGTGAGGCATACACATACAGAAACCTCAAAAATTCACATAACTATTGCACAATATATTGAGCGCCTAAAACTATGCAATGATATGCGTGCATGACACATACAACAAGTTGCGACAATATTGTTGCAAAATGTCGGCAGGGAAACCGAGTGTAAAGGTTAAAGGAAAAACTTTACAGACTGGAAAATTGTTTGCGCCCTCAAGGCAACCTCAGCCAACGAGGGTCGCTACAGCGGAAGAGGTAGAGAACTGAACTGAACCGAACCGAACCGAAAGTGTGAGAACGAATACCATACAAACGCACTGCCAAACAAACAATAATGCGTAAGTTTAGAATATAGCAACAATTCTACATTGAATCAAACAGGCAGACATGGACAGACGGACAGAATGACAAAAGGTCAGAGGCAGAGGCATGCAGACAGACAGACAAACAAGCGCCCAAAAGCAGGCAATATAAAGTACAGACAAACAAAAGTGCATAAAGGTGAGCACAATCGGTGTTACAAAGGACGAAAGCAGGCGTGGCAAAATGGCGCCGGAAGCGGAAACTGTTTTGTACAGGTTTAATAAATACGTCGACAATGTGTGTGCCGTAGAGACAAGAATAGAACAGAATAGACTAGCAGACTAGCCTAGTAGCAGACATTGTCAATATTAGCAAAAGGATTCGGTCGGGTAGTGTCTAAGAGCATGCAATAAACCTATTATTAAGCGCATTATTGGTTGGCTTAACAAAACGTGCTGAAGATTTTGTTTGCGTATTTAACAGAAAAAAAGATGAACGGTGACTGGGTTTGTGAAAATTTATTGAATCTTAGATTGCTTTAATGACATGACATTATATAACGGGCACTAAGGAACTAAAGCCAACTTGATGTGAACTTGACCATTTGTTACTAATGGTTACTAATTGTTAATTTATGAATTGCAAGTCGTAAAAGAAAAACAACAAATGCACAAATCAAACAAAAGGCTAAATTTTCATAAATTACAATTGCGTTTTAACACACTTTTTTTTAATCTAAGACAAGTTGTGAGAAAATAACAATAAAGCGACCATCATAACAAACGTTTTATAACTAAAGATTATACATTTTCTTTCTTCAACACCTTATTGCGCGCTGACTCTTTTTACAACACCATTATGCCAAAAGCTAACAAAACTAATTAAAACCACTTTTCGCAGACTTTTACGCAAATTTATTAACTTTACACGTCTTTATAACAAGACGACTTCATGCCACTTAGCTGTACAGGAAGAGGAAAGCACTTGCAGCGGAAATATAATCAGCCTCATGCTCACCGCACGAACCATGAAATGTCGGAAAAACAACCAAAAACGCAATAAGAAAGAACCGCAACAAACTTCATTAAAAATGCGCACAAAAGACGCACGAACGAATGCTAACACGAACGAAGCTGCAATGGAAGCAGGCGTTAACTTAATTGAAATTAAGTGCATTACTACTTACCTTTGCTCAGGCGTTGGCTTTGTGGCGAGTCTCACGAACGAATACCGAGTACTGAATGAATTATACCTACATACAAGACGATAGTTTTCCATTAATTTATTAAGTCATTAAATGCACTCAAAGTTGCACCTGAACGGTACAGTTTATCAGAGCTTTACACAGCAACCAAATCAAGTGCCTACAAGTGCTACTAGTCCTGATTCTATCACAGTTCGGTTCATTGCTCGGTCAGAGGGAGCTAAAAAGTTAAGCGTGCCAAAAATGGAATTGTTTAAGCATTGCGTTAGTGTGTGAGCTGCTCAAAACGTTTTCTAATTTTCCACGCCATTAAATCAGCGCAGCTAGCCAAGAATGTCAGACACTGTGACAGTAGTGAATCGACTTGACTAAACTTGACTTGAGTTGACTCGATTCAAGTTGACTTGACTCGACATGGATTCCTTCTAGTTTTTCGTTTTGCGCTCTGTCCGTCGACTGCTTTGCTTACTGGATATGAACTGAAATGTCGCTTACATTAGAATGCTTGACATGATGTTTTGGCAAGCGTGCACTCTGAACTTTAATACATTTGTGGGTGAGATGGAGAAACAGAAATAGAAAGAGAAAGAGACAGAGAGAGAAAATAGACAGACAGCCAACTATACCAGACAAACAACATGATAACTCATACGCCTTGTTATTCGATGGACTTAAGTTTTTGGACACTTGCCTGAAGCAATTGCCTAAGCTAGCTTAACTAAGCATTTTGGCTACTGAAATTGCAATTATTATGGATTTGCTTGCGTTGCATTTAGGCGTTTCAGCAATAAGAATGTTCTGGCACAACCCCAGTAAAGCATGTTTGTTTTAATATTATCAAGCAATATTATTTAATGCAAACACAATTTGACAAAAATTAAAGTATTTATTACAAATTGTAAAGTTAGAACGCAAAAGTATTTATTTTCAATTGCATTTAAGCCTTTAAAATTTTAATATCTGCCAACTGGTTTACTGAGACAAAACATACAGCAAATATGTGCTTTCAAAATAAGCCGCTCAGCACGCCTGCACAAAATATCATTGAACACAACAAAGTATTTATCAAAGCTACACATGTCTGCGCTATGCATACGAGCGTTTATGAATTTTTAACAATTTTACGCTTCAACGCCTAAAATCACACAACACTTTCAACTTAACTGTAACTGAAGACAGCGAATTTCATCCTTTGTTCTGTTGCTATAATGGAAATTACATTCTTTCCGCTTCAGCACCGGCAACATGTACATACATATATGTGCGTATGTGGATGTCGGTGTGTATATATGTAAAATTATAATTTTAAGTTAGTTTGCTTTTATGGTTGTCTACAATGTGTGGTATATATGAAGGCGTTCTTACTTAGCAAAGCTAAACTGATTATCTTTGAAGCACAAAAATTTGTTTCAATGACAAATTTTGCGTCAAACCGCACGTGGAAAATGTGTCATAAACATGTGTTCATACTAATATGACTGATAAATAAGACGTTCTGTTGGAACGTATTGGTAAGTGTTGCCGTACAATGACAATGCAAAACCACGTAAATGCCGCAAAACATATTCATGACATGTGAAGCTTAAATTTATCTGAATTGTGGTTTTATCTGTGTGTGAAGACGCCTCAAAAGCCAAAAGAAAAGTCATTAACTGCTGCCTAAAAGTATGTGACATAAGTTGAAAGAAGCTAATAGGCGACAGACAGCTTCAAGAGTTGTGTGCTTTAAAGGCGACAAGTAGTCAGAAGCAATCAAATCAACAATTTGGTCACTGTGTAAAAAAGTGAAACTTAAATGGCAATTTATGCAACACGCTTCAGATAATTTCATTGCTTAATGCTTTGATGCCTTTGATGTCTGATTTTTTGCGCTTTTGCTTGTTTTTAACGATTTCATTTATTTTTTGTTTTTTTGTTGACGACGGGATTAGCTTAAGATTGACTATCACTTCTTTTGAGGAATGGTGGAGGCTGACGCCACTTTTTTATTTTTTTACTTTTATAACATTTTCTTCTGCATTTCACTTTCAACTTATTTGAAGTAACGCTGGTTGTTTGCGTATTTCGCGTTCTAGCTTAGCTTTGATTGTCTTTTGACATTTGTCGTAAGCTCCAAAGTACAAAAACAAAATAAAAGTCAATGAAAAAAAGAATTACTACCGGCATGTCTTAGCTAAAGGCGCCAAACTGACTGAGTCGACTTTGGGGAACTTGGGGTAGCAACTTTCATATGCTTTCAAAATTTGTAAACATTTAAAGGAAATCAAGTTTCTACACTTAAAGTTATCGCATAAAGCGTAAATCTCAGTGCCTCTTTTAAGAGGGGTGTATATGCCGGAAACGAAAACGTTAAGCAGAGATTTTTAAAACATGCCATGCTTTTTATTGATTTAAAGGGCACAACTTTAAGCGCAATTTATAACAAACTGATTTTTCAAAGTCATATCAAACTGATTTTAAAAAATAGTACTATAGGACTACATGTGCCCCCACTTTCTGATACTAATTAACACGCCCTTCTAAACGCCCCTTTGACATTTTTTGCAAGACCTCTTAATTACTTCTACACTCCGATAATTATCGCCATTTATCAGCAGGGCAAAATCTCAATCAGCGATTATGCAAAATTTATACAATCTCACACTTTGACGACGCGCCCTTACACCCGCCCACCTTTTATTACGTGTGCTCTATCGGCTTTTATGAGCTGCCCGAATTACCAGGCAGTACACTGCGCCCAACAAAAGAAATGTGCTCAGGAAATCAAAGTAATGTGACCTTTTTAATGAAGCAAACGCACACAATGCTCAAACCCACGAAAATCGAATGGACTTTTTAGTGAGTAAATTGTGCAGCAATACAAGGCATGACCGCTTAGGGCGACTGTGTTAGTATATTGCTATGAATTTTAAACATGCACTGATTTATGACAACTTGAAATGCAATCAGAAAATCGCATGTTAATTACATTATGCTTAGGGTGGTGGTCGACACGCAGAAGGGTGTACAAATCCCTAAAAAATAACAATTGCAAACAAATACATATTTTCTCGAAGGCATGTTGAGTTGCAAATGTATGTTAATTATTGTAAAAAATAGACGCAATTTTTATTCAATCAAATATTCAACATTTTTCTACAAATTTCGGAAATTAAGTGCTTCGAATAAGATTTACGCAAATTAACTAAACTAAAAATTCTCTGAAGGAACTTGAAATAACATGTCTAAAAGCAAAACGAAGTTATTATGTATATCATACTTTTGCATCTTCAAATGCATTTAGTGGCTTGGGGCTTTCATTTTTACGTAACCAAACCAATTTGTTATTAAAACGATCGCATAGCTAACATTACACGTCAAAAGCATATTCCGTAGGAAATTAAAAACTGTTGGAGATGGAATGTAGCAGCCGAGCATGTTTGTGTGAACTGTGCAACAGTGCAAACAGAGCGTTTGCTAACTATACACCCTGACAGCAAAATACGCACACACTCAAACAAATTTATACACCCACACACAAGCTCATACACCGACAGAAGCCGCACTAACCACATGCAATATATACAGAGACCATGCAATGCAACACCATTGAGTAGATAAGGTAAAAAGGTCGAACGTCGTGCCATGAGTGGAAGTTGGGGCACAGAGTGAAGTTAAATACAACAAAGTCAGCCTGGTACGATGTATTAGCAGTGCAATCAACTGGTGTTTCAGTTTCCATTAAGCGCCACATGCTTGCTTCAGCTCAATGTCTGCCTGTATCTTTGTTTGTTCAGCATAAACTTAGGCTAAAACGCATAGGCACTGAAACAGGCAGGCGGTAAGGCAGGAAGGCCGACAAACATGCAGTTGGGTAAAGTAAAACGAGGCGATTGTGGCTTTCAATGCAAAAACTAAACAGACGAATGAAAAAAAAGGACTTCACGTAAAATAGCACTCAAAAAAGGTAAGTGCAATGCAGCAACAAGGATAACGTGTGAGTTCTATCGCCGGTTACAACGATGATGGTGGTGGTAGTACTGACAGAAATTTCCCAAACAACTGGAAAACCGCAACGAGCGTTTGAGAGAGCGCTTGAGAAAGAGAGCGCTGGAAATAAATTGGAAGTCTTTAAGGGGTTGGAACTTTATGCAACCCCTAAACGTGTGACGTCATAAAAATAGGCTGGGGAAAAGTTTGGGATATTTCGTGTAAAAAGTATTCAATCCAAATACCAAACACAACAAATATGAGACGTTTTAATAACAACAAAATGGAACTCAATCCGTTGATATCTAACATAACAGTATTTTCATTAGTAGCTAAATTATGGAATTGAAAATATATTCAATACACTAAAGTTTGCATAGTTTACAGCTTCTTATAAGGTACCAAAACTTCGGTATTTTTATTTAAACCTGGTTCAACAACCACCCTTAAAATAAAACAAGTTCTAGTGATATTAGGCATCCCAACTCACATACTAACACCCTTTAAAGCAAAACAAATTTCAGCTACCTTTCCGTGTATCAGTTAATTGCTGGCTGACATTCATTACCGTCCAACGTGTCACTCACTCACTCGCGCGTAAAGGCAGTATTTTAGCTTAACTCAGACTTCACTTTCAGTCGTCCGACATCAAATAAAAAGTAAGGGCGAATGTGGACCGTTACACAAAAGCTACCAACAGAAATATCACAAAAATGTGCACGTACCTCTGAAAGAACTAAATTCAAAAACTGAGTCTGACAACTACGAATATGATACGCGTTGCATACAAGCAGGCGCATACAAATCAGAGACCATCTAACCGTGACTGTGACAAGTTAAAACAATCGCAGTAAAGACTTTGATAGGGCATATCAATGACACTAACAGTTGTCAAAGTTAATTGTGGCAACATTGAAGTGTAAGCCATGAAATGTCACTGACAGCGTTTTATTACTGCATAAAATTTAATTATTTTTTGTGAGTATTTATTAAACACATTAAAAATATATAAGCGTTGGCATTTAAGCTGCATATAGAAAATATGTTAATTTAAACGGAAAAAAATTAGTAGCAAATAAACCATGGCAACCGTGACAATATGAAAAGTATGCAACAGCAACAAAATACGTTGCTAAGGATTAAGCACAGACGAATGAATGAACGCACATGCCATGCCACGCCACGCCATGTAAAACCAATGCCAATAAGCTGACAAAAAAGGACCAACAATGAGTGCCAACAAAAACAACATACATACATACACACTTATAAACATATAAATATGTACATACATATATGCACGTTTGTACAAAAAGCACAAATAAACTGATAAGCGCCGCAAAGTATGCAATGCCAAATGCAGTGACTGAGCCTGAAGCAACTTGTACAAGCGCAAGGGTGGTGAACAGGACAGGTCCGGCTGTCCGGACAGGAATGTCATTTGCTGTGAGTAAGAGTGAAAATGAGTGAATTATACGTCAGTGTAGCTCGAATCGAAATGCAAAATGGCAACTGCGATGAAAATATGTTGCATACTTTTATGCTGCACCAAAATGAAACGCAACCAAACAAAAATAAACAAACAATCGAACTGTAACAAGATAAGGTGGGTGTGTGTGTGTGTGTGTGTGTGTGTAGGTGACCGCGTTCGATTGTGAGGGAATGTAGCAGTCAGAAGTACAGTTTGTAACGCCGCAAAGCAGACAAACGAAGGTTGAGACCATGATGTTGTATTGGGAGTTGATGATGGTATTTTCACAACTGAAAGGCCAGGATAGTTGATAAGGTAGAACTCAGACCAAACAAACGCGCTCACATACACTCCACGAAATGACAAATGAATACGAGACACCAACTGCCACAACTCGGCTATAGAATCAATTATTCATGCGCTTGGCCACGCCGCTAAAAAGTATGCAAAGTATTTTGCCAACAAAAGTGTTGGAAAGCGTTTTCAGTGAAATTGTATTTGAGGTATGGTGCATGAGTGTTGAATGATTGTTTGCTGAAATGATGACTGCATGCATGAGATATGTCTGTCCAACAGAGTGGCTGACAGACGAGCTAAAAGTATGCAACAGTTATTGCAGAGCATTGATTAAAAGGCACACTGCAAATGAAGTTTAATTTAACGGAAGTTAGGTGTCATTCGACGATTCACTCACAAAGCATTCAGGTCTGAGTGTATAAAAAATTTAACAGTACTAATTAAATTTGACTTTCAGCACCATTCACGGCGTTCAGACGCCTTTTGATGCACATGAAAAAGCCCAAAGATAAGCCACATTGGCTAGACTAAATACTCAAATGAAATATAACTCAAACTTTTGCGAAATTTTTACTACATTTGAAAATTTTGGTAGACTATACACATATATTTTTTTTTTATTCATTGAAGAACGGAAAGTTCGAATCGTAGACACCTCATAAGCAGAAGCTTAGTGTCACTTTCGGTATGCCGCCAAAGACACACATGGCCTCTCGAAGCATTACGTGCTTTCAGGCGTAAAGTGTTTGATTATGGCCATTTATTGTTTGCTAGTTGTGTGTCCTATCGCATTCGACGATAAACGCTAGACAATGACATTTATTGAACGAATTTTTAGTTGAGTTTGGTGGTTTGGTCGTGCGTTGCTCGCGTATCAAACTTCGCTTCGTTGCGTTTCATTTACGTTCGTCTGCAATGGGTTCTATACTAAATGTGTAATCTACTATTAGGCACAGTAGCTATTATCTCAAAGGTTTGAGTTATGGCTTTGGTTTGGCATTGCCATGTTTTGCCGTTTTGTTTATGCCTGTCTGGATATGTGATTAAAATCGCATTCATCACATTCAAGGCTCCTTTTTTTTTAATTTTTAAAGGTCACGATTGTTTAAGAAATGAAGTTGCAACTTTATTAAATTTGAAAAAAAAATGTTAAAATTACTTGTAGTTCAGTCAGTAAGTCGTAAAAAAAAGGGGTTACCTGGAAAATTTTGCGGGAGTTTTAAAATGTAGCATCTATATGGATTCTGGGCTGCTCTTTCCGAATTTTCACTTTGCGACCTTCTATCACCGTCGGTCGAAAATCCCTTTTTTAACATATCTCCATTTTGGTTGATTTTACCTATTTTTCCTACAAATTATAATCTAAACTTTTTTTCGTAAGACTAATAGTTTAGGTATACGAGCGTCGCAAAGTGTACAACTTCGGTACTATGCGTTTTCATACATTTTTTTGCCGTAAAATGAGCCAAAATGGAGATATGGTGAAAAAAAAAGATTTTTTTCAAAATGGCAGCTCAAACGGGGGTGATAGATGGTCGCAAAGTGAAAATTAGGAAAGAATTTGTAAAATTTGTGTTTGTTGGTCTTTAAAGGGTAACCATCAATGAGAGGGAAATTTTGTGGAATGCAAGATTGAAGTTATGGTATTTTAAAAAAGTAGGTGGTGCTGGTTGGGAAGGAAGGAGGGGCGTGGCACAAAACCTTTTAAACTTGATCTACTGCCACATCACGAGTTTACCCACCTAATCTCAAGTCTCAAGCTGTTATAGTTTCTGAAAACTATTGGTGAGGACGCTCGTACATACGGACGAATACGGCTCAATGAATTTCTCTTATCGTCCTGATCGAGAATATATACATATACTTTATGGGGTCCTCCTCCTCTCCTTCTATGCGTTACATACATCTCGTTCAAATAAACACGATATACCCTACAAGGCATAATAAAAATAAATAAGATCCATACTCTAAATATGAACATTTTGGAGTTCACTAGGAAATTTGGAAAAAATTAGTGAGGTTCTAAGCCCTCAATCAAGAAAATCAGTAAAAAATAAGGTCAATTATACAATTATCTAGAACAGAAAGGACATTTCGAATGTGTCTAAAAAATCGAATTCGCAGAGAAACGAACCATTTGTTATTGGATTAAAGCCAATCATAAAATTATCTAGGACCGAAAGGACATTTCGAATGTTTCTAAACAATCGAATTAGCCGAGAAACCAACCATTCGCTATTCGAACAAAGCCAATCATAAAATTATCTAGAACCAAAAGGACATTTCGAATGTTTCTAAACAATTGAGATAGCAAATAAACCAACCATCGAAAGGATATTTTTTAATGTATAGAATTACTTTTTCAAAACCAAAATCGAAAACAAATAATCAAATGAGCAAAGAACCAAACCATTGAGAAGGATGTTCAAAATTTATCGAAAAACAAACCGTACCTCGAAAATCAATCATCAAAAGGCAACCTTCGAAAAGGACATTTAAAATTCGTTTCGAGCAAATTCGGAAAAATACCAAATCTCAGAATTTTCAAATAAGCAAAGAACTTAACCATCGAATAGAATGATTTAAATGATTTCGAATGTTTCTAAACAATCGAGATAGCAAATAAACCAACCATCGAAAGGATATTTTTTAATGTATAGAATTACTTTTTCAAAACCAAAATCGAAAACAAATAATCAAATGAGCAAAGAACCAAACCATTGAGAAGGATGTTCAAAATTAATCGAAAAACTAACCGAACCTCGAAAGTCAATCATCAAAAGGCATTCTTCGAAAAGGACATTTAAAATTCATTTCGAACAAATTCGGAAAAAACCAAATCTCAGAATTTTCAAATAAGCAAAGAACTTAACTATCGAATAGGATGATTTAAATGTAAACCAACGAAAAATAAAAATTGTTATTCCATACTGTAAGTTGGTCAACAATTTTCGTCTAAAAATAAAAGACAAAATATTTTAATATAAGTAGCAATTATTATTACAACTCACATCTTTAAGCCATAAATCAAACTTAAAATTGATATCAAAATATTTTTCTACGTGGTCGCAAACAAATACAAAAGATTCTTAGCAAATTGCACAATTTCGGTGCCACCCAACTTGGACGTTCCATAGACACGATCAACAAACGTTATGGGCACCTCGCCAATGCTGAAACCGTGCTGACGGGCGCGCACAAGCATTTCCATTTGGAAGACGTACCCTTTGGAAACACAACTCGAAATGCAACGCTCAAGAACATCCTTCTTATATAAACGGAATGAACCAGTCAAATCGGAGGCATTTGGACGTAATAATATCTGAGAGAGAAAGTTGGCGCCTCGTGAAATGAGTTTGCGTTTAAAATCCCAGCCATACACGCCACCATCGCCAGAATAACGAGTCCCAGATACAATATCTAAATTTTGTTTCATCTGCAGTTCGATGAAAGCTGGAATGAACTTCGGCTATATGTACAAAAAAAAATTCATTGTTATGACTGTGAAGTTAAAAAAACAGTAAGAAAGTTTCAAGTCAATTAGATAATAAAAAAAAAGTTGTCTATTCAACAACGTAAACGCTTTTCTTTCCCTTCTTCATTTTGTATGGCAGCTACCAGTTTAGTGGTCCGATCTCAAAGATACTTTCTGACATTTGGTTACGTAAAAGTACTATTTAGGAAATTTTTCCATGCATTGATTAATGTTTTGTTCATTTTCTTTTTGTATGGAAGCTACCAATTCCAGTGGTCCGATCATGCAGATTCCGACCAATAATTTGACTGCAGGCAAAAAAAGACTCTCTACAAAATTTTAGGTCTTGAGCTTCAAAACTGTGGGAGTATATTTTATATATACAGACAGACGGATATGTCTCAATCAATTTAACCTGTCTTCCTGATCAAGAATATACTATATACTTTATGGTCGGAGATGACTCCTTCTGGGTGTTACAAACTTCTGGATGAAATTGTAATACTATTCAATGCGTGAAGAGTGTAAAATAATTAATACATACGTGATGACTCAAATCTGCGTCCATAATGATAATGAAATCGCCGGTCGCATGTTTAATACCGTGTATATATGCCGTACCAAGTCCCAGTTTTGACGCTCGCGGTCGCAAAACTATTGTCTTCTCGCCGTAAAGCTTCTGCAAGTCCTTAGCTACATCCAATGTACCATCGGGACTACCGTCGTCAATAACAATCACTTCGTAATCGTAATTGCTGCAAAGACAATTTAATTAAGCCACACATAACGAGTTGTCTATCACACTTGTTATATATAACACACCTCTGATTCATATACTTGACAATAAGCCATATTATTATTGGTAAATTGTCCTTCTCATTGTAGGTCGGAAGCAGGATACTGTATTTATGCGCGTTTGTTGGCATTTTTAGTTTATAATTCGCAAATACACCCAACTAGTGGAATGCGTGGCGCAGAGAGAGAGAGTTCTTTCTCTCCTATGACTCTATGATGAAACGACACTGCAGTATTGGTTTAACTAATGTCGCGATGCATTCGCTGGGGATTTGTCTTGTTCCACCATTTCTAGGTAATTTGTAACTCATTCTTTATATTCCGCTTTTGCGACACTCTTGCGCCAAGGTGACACTTTTTTGGCTTTTCACATATATCAGCTGTTCACCTTCAAATTACCCAACAAACAATTGTCGACTAATTAGAAAGCACCCAGTGTTGTATATAAAATTACTGTAATCTCAAAATTATTATCCTATCAAATTTAAATTTAAATTTCAATGACTTTCTATTTATTAAAATAATCTAAGCTAAATCAATAGTCATACATAAACAAATTTGATATCAATGTAGTGTTTGTTGGGTATTTTTTCGCAACACAGAAAACAGCTGCGACGGTCAATGAAACCGTTTGAGCCATGCAGGGGCATGTGGTTGTCGCGCGTGAAATTTAAAAAAAAATAAATTAAATTTAATAACGAATGAAAAACATTGCCTATAAGTTGTTGTTCAAATGGTTAATTTTATTAACATTTTGCATTACCGTTAATATTTATAAGTGTGTGTTCTGTTGCGATGGCTAAAAAGATACCGTTTAATGTAGTGTTTGCATCAGGTAAAAAAATAAACGCATATTTTAACTATCTATTATGCATTGTTTTTAGTTATTATAATTTCTGCATTTTTTTCTTTTCCTTTTTAGTTTACAAATTTTTTGTTTTTGGTACCAGTTGACCACCAACAGCGCGCACTTGAGAAAAATCAATACACAAGCAAATGCAAGTCGCATTCCCCAAGTTGATGACACCCTTAAACATACCAACAACACAGTTCGTCCTGCACATTTGATTAATTTGTTGCTTGAATGAATTATTGAATCAATTACGTTTTTAATTATTTTTGCATTGCTCATTCAATTTTACACCACTTTTATTAAAAGAAAAGGAACTTCTTAAATAGTTATTTTAATTTAATGAATAACATCAAGAAAACTAATTCTAGTTAATGAAAATTACTTTTCATTATTTGTTACAAAACGTTTGATTTATCATTTTTCTTAATACAAAATGTATGATAACAAACATCTAATTCCGCATCAATTAATATACATGATGATGAGTATGTGTGTTTGTCTTTAATTTTTGTAATGATAAATTTACAATACTGCGGCATTTTGCATAAGAAGCTGCTCGCAGACAATTGCCATTGCCGCAATAAATCATAAAAACCCTGGCTAGACGAAAAACCTGCATCTGCGTTGGCTACGAAGCGCACACAAACGTATTTTAGCTAAAAAGAAAACTCGTCGCAGTTGACGAAAATACGTAATTGAAGCGCCACTTGGCAGTGTGACAAAAAATTATTAAAAGCCTATACAGATTTACAAGTAGTCTTTATTAAGTTTGTAGATTAACGACTTTAAAGGCGTTATCATCGTAACCAAATACACAAATATTGTTATGGTTTCTTTAACTGATTTAAGATAAAAACCCAGAACAATAACGCTCATCGCCCCATAGAATGTATTTACTTTTCTATTGTATAGAGATAATATGTCTAATTTATAGGCAAGAACCAGAGCAATGAACGCTGCTATAGGCAACAAATAATCGCCTTCTTCAAAAAAGATGTCTAATTGATAATCCCAACTCACCGTCATCATGCCCACAGTAAACACGAATAGACCGTAAAAATTATGAAGAAACTTAAGTTGCAATAGTGATACACACTGCAAAATTTGCCTTGGCTGAAAAAAATTTATAAAACCCCCAAAAAAACCGGCAAAACACAGGCACATAGACATGTAACCTAAAATGACGAAGTTGTATCAATACAACGTAAAATATAATAATAAAATTCTTACCAAACATTATCCGAGAATAAGATAATTCCCATTCAGTGTTTATAATTTTCCTATATTCTCCGAAAAGTACCATTAAAATGCTTACAAGTTGTAAGACTCCATGGACTTGCGACTTAACATTGTATGAGAGGCTATGCGTAAATAGATTACAAGGGTAATGCGTCATCATTGCCTCTGCCATTAGTACGTGGTACTGAAATTTAGTTGATATAATATATGATGTACATATTCATATTGATAACCGGATTTAGAAATTCACAGTTACTTACGCCAATTCCGGTGAGTGCTACGTTAATGAGACCTGAGTGTAATTCAGGTTTAATACAGAAAAGTACAAAGTAAAAAAACATAACAAAAATAAGTAATTGGTTAACATCATGTAGTACACGATGAAGTCTCATCAATGTTGTGACCTCCTTGAATCTTGTTTCCATGTTGTTTACAATATTATTTTAGGAGATGTAAATCAGAAGTTTCTTTGTTTTATTTATTTATTTATATTATTATTACGTGCGCTTCTGAGCGACTTTAGAAACACATTAAGATTGATTTGCAGTTGATAATGACAAAGTCTGTGGTTAACAGAAAGAGATACATACATTCGATGCACTCAATTTTTGTTTGAGTCGGCAGTGTTAATCTCTTTCGAATTTATTTTTTTCTACATTCACGTAGAATTTGTATTGATTCAGAATGCAGCAAATCTACTCAAGACATTTATTATTCCAAACAGCCCAATTAACAATTATTTAACCTAAACCTTATATGAAAAGTTATTTCGCAACAGATGTACGTTTTTGCCAACGATACTTAAGTTTATCCAACAGCGAGCTGACAGGCGCCAATACGCTCAGCAAGAATGTCAGCGTCGTAGCAATCATAAGCGCCGGTATCACTTCCTTGTCAACATGTTTCAAAATGAATTTCGAATAGTATCCTAAAAAGATGGTGGACATACCCAAAGTGAAGGGTATTAGTCCAAATAAATTATGTCGGAATTTCAGCTCTGATGGTGGATACACTTTGAGTGCAAATTTTGGTTGAAAGAAATTGACGAGTCCCCCTAAAAGACTTGCCGCACAAAATATTGTTGTCACTAGTCCTAAATTTAACATCAATAAGGTGTCAGTCTAATTGTTTATAAAAAAAGCTTTCCAAAATCTAAAACTTACCAAATTTGCCGTGCCATGTCGTAAAGTGTACCTCCTTTTGTGATATTTTACCTAGTGCACCCAGCAAGGCCATTGTGCCACCCACTAGTTGAAGAAGGCCATGAAAACGGGACTTGTTGCGATAGGAAAACCAACGCGTCACCGGGTTTAGGGGGTAATGTGACATCATCGCCTCGGCCATGAGTACATGGTACTAAAAGCGGTAACTATGTTAAACTAATGTCATTGAAAAAAAAGCTAACAACAAAACATGAAAATGCGTTAAACACGGTGACTTGGCAGTTTATTTTGACGCTTAGATTAGATTAAATGTCATTTGAACTATCAACTCTGACGTGGTTAAAAACAACTTACACCGACACCGGTTAGGAACATATGCATGGCAGTGTCTTTGAATTCCAAACTGTACGCCAAAACAGTAAAAAAACCACCAACTAGAAAGATGAATATGTGGTTAATGGAGTTTAGCAAGCTTAACAGTTGCAGCCTTGCTGAGGCAGTTGAATTCTTTGGCGGCATTCTAAATTTCTCTTTCTATATTCTTAAGATAGCAGAATAAACACAAACTGCCCTAAATGCTGGCACGCGTACAACTAAATAATAATAAGCAAACGCAGAGCGACAAGTGCGGCCCAGCTGATTGCGGAGGCCTTAATATGAAAATGTGTGTGTGGGAGAATAAAAACATTGAGTGTTTATTAGTTTGTTTAGGTGTGTTACATACATACTACATGCGTGTTAAGCCATGTTAACAGAAAGTATAGAAACAAGTTTTTTAACTTCGCTCGGGTTCGATTCCAGATGAGGATACCGCATACCCCGCCAGCGAGCTAAATACTCATGGGCCAACGGTGCATGGGTGGCGTAGTGCGCCGGACGGCACTCTAACGCCACACGACATTATACTCCGCTTTCAACAACCGGCAAAGATCTGCCGTATACAGTTACTAGCCCACCAGTATCTCATACGTGAGTAATAATAATTATTGACCTTTTAAAAACAAAAACAATTGTAATTTTTTTTTTCTTTGTTAAAGCTGAAAAGGTTGAACTCTGGCTGCATTATTCGCCCAAGAGCATGCCAAGCACACCATCATCGCAATGTTTTGATTTCCTTGGGTTTGTAGCGCTTTCGGATAATTCGACAACTAACTACAAATCACGTGAACTCCAAAGTGTCACAGTAAATCCGCGACGTGGTACGCATCTTAAATTACGGCTAAGCGCTGCGCAGCGTAATGACTATAATCCGAGAGGCCAGATTGCACTTATAGCAGTTAATGTGCTCGGCGAAGATTTGATATCAACCGATGTCGAGGATGTTCAAGAGAACGGTTTGGGTCCACCTTTGGATACGGCAACTGGTGAACTTGCACTTGCCTCTGTCTGCGATGATTTGCTATTCTCGATGTATGTTGAAGAGTCTATTGTTTCCTATATACGCGACATGGAGCAACGCAAGCTACAAGCAGTTGCTTCCGAGCGATTTGAGTATGCACGCAAGCTAAAACTTTGCATGACTGCATTGAGAACGGCAGGTGAACGTCTCGGTCGCTATGCGTTAGCCAAACGTCAAGCAGTACAACAAGAAGACTTCACAACAGCCCGTTTACGCAAAGAGCAGATTGAAATGTATAAGGCAGCAGTTTTGAAACAGTTGCAGGTAACAGAACTTCTTGAATCCAATGGACCGGCACAGACGAATGATCAAAGTTCCGAGATTTATGCCGCTAAGCCAGCTTTGCCACCAGCACCAAGTCTACAAGATGTTGCGCATGCATTGGCCGAAGCTCATCTTGCAGCGACAATGAGTCCAAAAAGCGCACAAGATGATAAATCATCGACAGATGGCGGTGGTAGCTCCGTAGGAGGCGGCATCATTGGCGGCCATAATACAAGTGAAACTCACTCATCGACGACAACCACGCCACATTCGACTGCAAGCTTTCGCAAATCTCACGATGAATTGCCAATACCGATGTCACCACGCTTGAATAGCGCAGGTCGCAGTCCATCACGTCATAGTTCGCCTTTGTCCAGCCGTCAAGGTTCTCTGCGACGGCGAAACAAAAGTGCGCCACGAAATTCATACGAAGATTACGAGGAACGTGCCATACCTACGCTTAGACAGTAAGTTTGACCATCGCAGTGCCCATCGTTTGCTCGGGCGACGCGCTAGCTAGGATTAGCCAGATCAGTGTAAAGTAGCAAGGCATGTAGCCACTGTTGATTTTTGTTGTTATTATTCATGCATGCGCCTGCCAATGCATATGCGCCTTCTAGTTTTTAGCCATAGCCGTTAAGCTCATCATCCAGTACATTTCGGTGTGAATTTTTAGTTGATTGTCGTACCGATTTTCTTTTTGTCTATTTTCTTTCCTGTACTTAATCGTTGTTGTCACATGTTGGTCAAACCATGACGCTAGCTCACATACTAATGAATTTTTAAGGGAATGCCAGGGCACAGCACTGCTCGAGGCCGATCCCAATAGAGGACGCTCGCGACTAAACGATCGTGAACGGCGACAGGCAGCTTTGCCAATTTTGGTTTTTGGGAATGACATGGTGAGTTCTTGAATGCAACATATTGGGTTCATATTATAATAAACTCTATTTTCACAATCTCAAAGGTGGAATTGTTCTACTCACGTCAATTTCAAGATCGCGAAGATGGCCTAATGCGTTTGCGTAACTTTCTAAAGGAGCAGGAGCTTGAGGCGCCTACAAATACCAATAACGCTGGCCCACCAAATGAACTAATAACAAGCGCCAATAAGGTGGCTCGCAGTGCTGCTTTGCTGCTCCATCGGGCAGTACGCGATGCCGTGTACTCAGTTTTCAATCAAGCAACGGAAACTGTACGCGTGCTCTTTCTAGAGTACGTACCCAGTCGTGTGTCCCAGAGTGAAGTTGCACGCTGTGTCGATCGCTTACTTCCAGAACTACTAGCAAAGTCTGGTGATCCATCGGCTCGCATACACACTTTGGCACAACACACCATACTCAGCATTGCTGCTTGTCCAGAAGTCGTAGAACAACATTTAGTAGCGCCAGCGCTCTCACGTTCAGTTGGCTCTGGTACGCATCCACGTCTCGCTCTCAGTCGCATGCAGATGCTTGAACAGGTAATCCTGTTTATATATTTGCGAATAATTGTGCTAACGCCATTGGTCTTAAATCAATTTTAAATTTCAGGTGGTTTTGAGTCAGGGAATTGGCACAGATAAACATAGTGGCCTAACGTGCCGGGCACTCTCCGAATGCGGATGCTCGGGCATACATCATCCGGCAGAGCCGGTGCGTAAGGTAGCCGAACGTATACTACTATTAGTGTACAAGGTTAATCCACGGTTGGTGCGCAAACAGCTACCGCCGGATGATGATATCACCCGACGCAATCTGCTGTATCGGCAACTTTTCACGGAGTTCGATAAGCTTGATTTGGAGCGCAAACAGGAAATGCTCGAAGCAAATAAGTACGCTGCAGCGCATAGTTCCAGTGATGCTGCATCGCCGCCATCGAATCGGAGTGTTGCAGACTTTTTGCAATTACGTCAGAAATCACCAGAACTGCGAACATTGAGTAGTCCCATGCGACGCTCTGAAACGCGGAATTTAAAGGGTGCTGTAAAGAATGACAGTGGGGGAGCAGAATTTAATACAATTAGAACTGTTGTGTCGGCAAGCACCAGCAATGGTTATACTGGAAGTGGTAGTAGTGGCTTAAACAGCTGTAATGGAAAACAACAGTACAATGAGCAACTTAAGCGTTCAATGCTCTCGGCAAGCAATTCGCGCAAGGGTTCTAACTCGAATTCAGAATCGTTGGAGGAGGCAGCATCACTTAAATTTGTGTATGTGTAAAATTAAGCGGATGATGATTGACTCTGTATCTATACTTCTACAATTTTATTTATAGAAGTTGTCCATTTTGTGACTGGAGTTGTCAAGGCGAACAAACGCAATTGGATCGTCACTATTGGAAATCGTGTCCTTTTCTCACTAAGTGCCCCCAATGCAGTCAGGTGCTGGAAGTCGCTGCGCTTAACTATCATCTGACAAGTAAGTATTGATGCAATATTTAATATACATACTTATAACAAGATGTAATCACAATTTAACAGAGGAGTGTGAAACCAAAGATAATTATGTTGTTTGTGAACGTTGCACGGAGTCGGTGCACAAGCAGCTATTCGAACTACACCAAATGGAGGACTATTGTAGAGGTTAATTTTCAGTTTATTTTTCAATCTTGATTCAATTTGAATTGACACATTTTAAAACAGCTTTGAAAACTGGTGCCGCACGCTGCCCACTCTGTCATGACGACGTACATTTGCCTTTGGACGGCGGCTGGAAGTTGCATCTTCTTAGTACAGGCGGTTGTCCGGGCAACACACGCAAGAAGTCCATGAAAAAAACCAGCTAAGTACGAAATGGGAATTACATGAATGCCAATTGTAGAAATTATAATGCAAATGCATTCAGCGTGAAAATCCATGCAAGCGAATTGGAAAAACTTTGCATCGTCGTGCATGGTCCTACATAATTAGAGCTTATAAGCTAAGTTAACTACGATGACATGCAGCATAATTTATTTTTTTGTTTTTTGTTTTAGATAACTGAACAAGTTTATTTTTTATTGATCTTAGCCATAGTATTTCTAAAGTTTGTTATACTTAGTTAACTTAAATTTTTGCGCAATTTTTTACGATGTTGAGCCAAATATTTTTTACTCGAGATTTATTTGAAATTTTCAATTGCATAGGTCCTAGTGAAGAATTTACCCATCCATGTTCAATGTGAAAATGAAAATTGAAATAAAACTATTAACAACTAATTCATATTTACTTTTTATTAACCGAAACATATGCGAATACAATTACAAATGACTCACTCAATCTTCGACTTGTTTGCTATCAAAATTACTTGACAAACAGTTCGTTCACTTACGATGAACCAATCATGGAAGCGATCTTAATGCAATGCATGCTTGCAATCAAGAACTTCAAAATCTTCCTGTGTTAATGTGTTCGTGCAAATGGAACATTTATCTCCTATTTTACTACAAGGACGCAATAAAAGAGAAAAAAGTAATTTATTAAATAGTTTGATAATCTTACGTTCCATAGCTGACAATTTCGCCACAATATATGCAATCGGTTTGCTGCAACTTGACATGCCGCTGATAGTAGCAATGGTAATGCAAAAGGTGATTGCAGCTGAGTCCCCTATCCCTTTCAGCTCCTTGGAACACACCGTACTGATCACCAATGAGTCTGTCGAGTAGATTCAACATTTATCAATTAATAACTGTGTTGTTACAAAAGCGACGCACAGCTGGCTTCGGTTTTTCTACGCAATCAGTTCGATTTAACTGACTTAAACATAGTTTTCTTTTATTAAGGTTATATTCAAATTCTCTTTCTATGAGAGGTTTTTTGTACTGACCCATAAACTTCGCGGCAGTTATACAAGCTACGGCAACAATTGTTCCTATCAATATCCACCAGGCCATCGTTAAAATTCTTATTGTTTGTACTCAATCCCAATGCGACACATCGGACAATTGTTTGTCACAAATTCAAAAACCCCCGGTGCCAATGTGGACAATCTTAAAAAAGTACATAAATATACCAGATAACAAAAGCAGTGCTAGCTAAAACGCTCATCACATAGGCTGACCCTTTGTCAAACGATTTGATTATTCGCTACTACCCACAGCTGAATTTGGGGGAGCCACCCACATTGAACTAGCCCAAGTGCCTGTGAAACTCGAATCGATATTGACCTAGCCAGCACTTTAAGAACCTCTTTCACTAACGCCATTTCAAACACTTTTGCCAAATTTTGCAAGATTTTTCGTTTCACTTTTGATCACCGATGAAGTTTTAAAAAAACCGAAAAAAACGGTAAACCACCTAGTGCTGCTACTTCTGAAGTTATAATAAATTCATAATAAATATGTATATGTTCATATCCTTTAAAGAAGTACATAGGGGACGACGAATTAGTGAGGTTTTTTCCTCAAAATGTTATCCTTTTTGCATTTTATTTGATGACTCCTGCTTTCTTAAGCAAGAAGTGGCAGCACTGAATGCTTGTCGATTTTCAATTTTCTACTTCCTCGCCCCACACGACGGTTCATTTTGCAAGATCTCTCTCTCGCCGCTTTTTCGTACGAAATTCGTGCAAAGCGGGAAAAGCCGGCGGCGTGTAATTTTGCGACAAAGTCGCATACGCGCAATCAAATTAAATTAATTACAATTATTCAGACGACGAATACGTGTAACTGGAAAATCGATTGATTTGCAAGCGTTAAAATGCGAGTCAAGTGCTAAAAAAAATTGTAAAATAAAAGCGCCGTCGCCTTAATAACGCACAATAAATTTATTGCTTCCTGTCTAAGACGCCTCCGTAGCCGCCAATTACATATTTTTGTACACAAAACACTACCTGCCGGCTAGCTAAGATTAGCAAAATGGACATCAAGAAACTTTTACATCACAAATATCTGAGTTCTGCACAACTCAAAGGATTCGATAATTATAAGGTACTGACTGACTGTGAAATGTCTTAAGACCTCATACGGAATTTATGGGTTATTCATTGTTTCTTTTCTTTCCCCCACCAAACATAGTACAGCGCAATCGACACCTCTCCGCTAAGTGTACATGTCATGCATCCGTTCTGGAATTGGCTGGTCATGGTAAGTGGGAACTTTTGGCATTACTACGTCATCAATGAAAAAAATCAATAATTCGTTTCTCAATTTGCAGTATTTTCCTCGTTGGTTTGCGCCGAATCTAATGACTTTCCTAGGATTCCTATGCAGCGCTCTGAATTTGGTGTTACTCTCCTACTATGATTGGAATTTTTATGCAAGTTCCGATATGCCCGATACTAAACCCATTCCCAAATGGGTGTGGCTCGCCTCTGCAATCAACATATTCTTGGCTTATACGCTTGATGGCATCGACGGCAAGCAGGCACGTCGCATTGGTCTCTCAGGACCTCTCGGTGAACTATTCGATCACGGTTTGGACTCGTATACTGCTATGTTGATACCGACATGCTTATACAGTATATTTGGACGCAGCATAATATACTCAGTGCGTCCAATGCGCATGTATTATGTTTGTCTTACAGTATTTTTTAATTTCTACGTATCGCATTGGGAGAAATACAATACAGGAGTATTATATCTGCCATGGGGTTATGATCTCAGCATGTGGGGTTCAACGGCAATGTACCTGATTACTTGGTGGTTCGGTTACGACTTGTGGAAATACTCGGTGCCAATCGGTTCTGGCCTACCTCTGGGCAATATCATGGAAGCCGTTTTGCATGTGAGCGCTATGGCTAATCTGCCAATTGTCATTATTAATGTCTACAAGTAAGCATTGACGTAGGGTTATTTATTTTATCAAAGTACTTAAAGGCCATGTGATGTTTTTACAGTTCCTATACTCAACGTACCGGTCGCATGCTTTCACTAAGCGAAGCTTTACGTCCGATGTGGCCGTTCCTGACCTACTTTGTGCTGCTGCTTGGTTGGCCATTGATCTCACGGAATGACATTATGGAAAGCGATCCCCGCGCACTTTTTATGCTTAGCGGCACCGTGTTCTCTAATGTTAGCGTAAGTAAATAACAAAGTTGATTGTCGTGTGTTAAACGAAATATAACGGGTTGGGGGTTGGTCAGCGGGTCTCACAAGTGCGCATTTATTATCAATTGTTGAAGTCTCATAGTTAATGAGCAATGCGTTATCGAAAATACAATAATAGTCTTGAGAGGTGTGCGGTGCGGTTTGGGTTCACATTAATGACGGCGATGATTCAACGTGGCGTGTTTTACTCGTTTTTATCTTCGAAAGTGTGCTAATTTGAAATGACAAGCGTAACCATTATTCGTTGATACTCTTTGCTCAATAACGAAGAGAAACGCAAACAAATCAAGTTGGCTGTTAATTTAATTTGGAAAAAAAGACTAGTTTTCTTTTGCTTTTTTGCTTTGAACATAACTTTTTAACAAAGAGCTAAAAATGCCGTGTTGTGGCAAACGTGTAATTGATACACCGTTTACATGCAAAACGAAGGAAACGGCAGTTGACGAAAATGCGGGTAATGCAAAGGAACCAAAGTTAATAGAACGTTTGATATTGCCTGTGGAACCGCCAAGGGAACAGCAATTAACACTCAAATTTTACTCGCGTTATGATTGGCCATACGGCACAAATGTACCAGAGGAAGCGCGGCGTATAGCAAATGGGCTGCGTGACAAAGATTCATGTTGTGATAAGCGCTACGTAAAGCGTCTTGTGGAAGTCATAGATGATCCGGATTTGCTGCCGCTCTCGCCAGAGTTCGCACAAACGCGTCCTGTGACAGTCAAATTCTATGCTCGGCATGATCTCCCGTACCGCACATGCACAGCGGAGGAAATTGAACGTATGTCAAAAAAGTTGGAAGCCTTTAAACGTGACAGCAATACAAAGTACAAAAAACGTACTATGACGCCGGAAACAACCAATCAGATGTATGGTTGGTATGAAAGTAAGGCCGAGAAATATCCACGGTCGTTAAATGGGATTTTCAATTTTCCGCATGTCAACGATCCAACTTTCGAGCACATTCTTAAGGACAATATGCTAAAGGCACGCCTTAAGTAGTTACGCACATAATTAAAGTAACGACAAATGAGAAGGCATAAATTTTCATGTTTCATATCAATATATTTTCCCATGCAATTAGTACTTGTGTTAATAAATTTCACAAACGTTTAGTAGGCCACTAATTAGATTTTAGAATTGCATTTGCTTGCTAATTAGCTAAATGCATATTTGTGTGTAATTGAAACAATTAACTGCATACGTTTTATGTCTTGGCGTCTCTTGCAGTGTCGTCTAATTGTCGCGCAAATGTCGAATTCGCGGTGTGACGCCTATCACTGGATGACGCCGCTGTTCGTTGTCAGCATCGGTTTGAGTTTGCTGATGCCTTGTCTGGAACGGCCAGCACTCTACTTTTTACTAATCGCTACAACGTTAACGCATTGGCATTATGGTACACGAGTCGTTAATCAAATGTGCGAACACTTCAATCGAATTTGCTTTGGTGTGAAGCCACGTCATCCGCCAGCGACAAAATCGTCTGATCCTGCATTCGAAATGAACAATGAAACCCCGCTCACAGCTAATAAGATGGACTAAGGTAGCAGCATGTAATTCGTGTTCCAAGTAACTCTAAACAGGCGCTGATTTTAATTTTATATCTTTTTTTTTGCGATTTGCCAGCCAAAGACGTTTAATTAATAATTGTTTATTGATTGACTTTTATAAGTTATATACATTTAAAGGAGGCTGTTTAGTGACAATTTGAGATTATTTGTTTAGAAAATAGTATTTAGCAGTGATTTAAGCTGAAACTATTTTAACAAATTTTAACTTTATTAACTCCAAGTTTCGACAAACTGGTCAAAGTTCATTCTGTACAATGTCGCCATGAATGTTTTACTTATCTTTTCCTTAAGTCAAGTTTTTGTTATGTCTGTAAAGCATTTAACGGTTATTTTATTTTATTTATTTCCTTAACTTTTGTGTTAATTCGAATAATTTGTACAACTTCTTGCATCCTTGTCTCTCTATTGTATTGTCTTTATTGTATTATTAGTTAATTATGCAATTCATTATTATTATTTTTTATGAGTCGTCTTTCAGCATTATTTAAAAAAAACGAAACAAAAAAAAAAAAAAAAAATAACCGCAAAAAACCTCTTTAATTTATTTTTAAGCTTACATCAAATTTTAAAACCATAAATTTTAATTAGTTAGCTGAGGAACATGTAAAAGACACACTTGTAATTTAAATAAATGTATTTTTTAAATTATATGTCACTCATTGTGTAAATCTCATTTCCTTAACTTGTTTAATACTTTTAATTCAATAAATATGTAACTAATTAATTTATTGATGATTTGTTGGTTCATGAACCAAATTCGAAAGAGTTTCCGATATCAAATAAACAAAATTATTGCACAAAAGAATTTCGTAAAACTAACAGGAGATAAAATTATATACACCATTGCTAAAGACCATTGCTTTGAAATGCACTTGTGCATTGTCTAACTAAAAAGCGTTCCCAAGACAAGGTAAACTTTTCAGGTTCATTATCATAATACCAGTTATGAAGCAGCATTGAAGCTTTATTCTAAGCTGTAAGTTACTAATTTGCAGCTGTAATGTGCACCAACGAATGGTTGTATTTGAATAGAATGAAAACAAGGGCAAAGTGCGGGCAGGTGGCCAAATTGAACATTGATGGAAGACGACATGAGCAGAAGCGGCAACTAAGTTTGAACAAGCACGCAAGTCACGCAACGAAATGGGCACGGCACACGGTAGAGAAAAAATGTTAAAGACGTTCTTACAAAGAAAGAAGAATAAAGGGGAAGAAAAGGTTGGGTAGATGATAGCAATAACAACTTCTCGCGTGAACAAAGAAAAGCAGCGAAGGCAAAAGAAAGCTGACGACTTTACTTAGCCGGGAATTGGTTGGCCAAGGGAGTGGTGCCAGGGGTCGCATGTACGACAGTCAAAAAAGTAAACAAAACGTAGAATCAGAACTCGACCGAAGCGAAATGAAAGTTCGTCGCGCATGCGCAACAGCACGCTACGATCACGACGCCGGCAGCACACGATGCCAGTCTGAAGGTGTTGACGTGAACTGAGCGCAGCGCTGAGCACAGTTGCGAATGGGCAGCGCGCATGTTAAGAACATTGAGCGGAACGTTAAGAACGTCAATTTTGGTGAAAAACAACTGAACGCAGCGAAAAAAACACTTGATTTTTTTTAGTTTTCTTTGTAAATCATAATGCGTGAGCTTCTTTATCTCACGCTAACACTGACAACGCTACTTGTTGTTTGTGCCACCAATGATTTTATGACACTGGAGAGTTTTCTGCAACCACTGAAAGATGAGTCGGACGCAGCGCAGTTGTTGAACGCAGCAACGACGGCAAATGAGAAGCCGACATCAACGCAGGACAATAATGAAGGCGGCACCATTATCACAACAACCACAACCAGTGAATATTCCAGTCTGCGACCGCCAAAGCAGGAAATTGCATTGCCACCGACACCTAATAAGGATGAAGCTCCTCCGCACCTGGTTGGCAACATGGACCCAGTGCCCGATCAGCACATGCAGCGCATTGTTACATACGATCAGCGACAGGAGGGACAATATAACGTACGCGCCGACTTAGAGAATTTCATGATTGTGCTTGTGCCTCCAAATCCGGCCCAAGGACTAAATCTACTGGATCTTTTGGCAAAATCGAAATTTCGACGTGGTAGCACACTGGCAATGAAAGAGAGACACAAACTATATCCGACTCTCACTGAAACGTCGGATCGTGGCACTATTGAGAATGTTGGTTACACTAAGACACATGCGAAGAAGCCGTTAACCAAGTACTCACCGAAATTGGAACAAGTTGGCCCTGGCAATCACGGTAAGCCGGAGTTCATTGAAGGTCGTACACCATACCATGTGGACATCTCCGCTAATGACGAAGCACAGTCACGTCTGCAGCCTGATCGACAGGTGGATGTGCTGCCGCCGCCATACTATCCCCAATTGCCTTTTAAGACTGTTCATCTTGAGGCTGAACCGACAGTCATACAAGCGCTGCCTCCAACAGACTTGGGTCGTTATAATCTACTTGAGGTTGCCAACGCTGGCTACAACAACAATCAACAGGCTTTACAAAATTCACGTGGTTTCTATCGCGACTCACGAGCCATACGCGCTGACAATTTACTCGACAGCAATCGTCTGCCTGCCGGCGCAGGGCTCCAACCAAACGTACGTGCTGTGAATGTGCCGCTCTATCGCGCCGAAGTAGGCAACGTTAATGGCCATGGCTTGTATCCTCCAATCGATGCACCCGATTTTCAAACAGTTGACAGTACACGAGCATGGCGGCTGGTCGATGTCGAGTCGGCACCACGACATTTAGTCAAGAATGTCGATTTAGAATTTGATCTGATTGGCGATGATTTTGATGATTTAAAACTGTTGCTCGGCGATGGCCTGGAACGCTGTGCGCCGGGACACCGACGTGACAGTTATGGCGTCTGTCGTGAAATTGAAGGCTACTGAGCGATATGATAATGGAATATTTTCAATCGATTTTAGACTGCATAGTTTTTAATTTACATTTGTTCATGTACACATAAGTAAAGATTTACAAAAATAAACTTTTATATAAATTTATCATACAAAAAAATGCTACGCAACTTTTTTTTATCACGATTTGAGCTTTTATTTATAATAAGCCATTCAATGTGAACTTGTTAACGAGATACGCAGTCGACGGAGCCATTTTTGGCGTGAATAATAAACTCAAATATTGACACAAATCGCATTTAGAATAACTTCAATGGCGAGTACGGAAGTAATAACGGCGAGTACTGGGCTCAAAGCACTTGGTCAAGTAGACGAGCGGAGGGGCGTAGCGCCTTAATTAACAGTCTGTAGTTAAATTACAACAACGATGACAATACGAAAAACTCATAAATAAATCCACTCACATCGCATGTAAATATGAGGAAGTACCGTTAAAATGCATTTCAAAAACAATTATCAAATTATTGATGAGCTACGCAGTTGTGAATATGAGTGTAGATTTGTCACAAATGAGTGAGTGAGAGATGCCCACAATGGAAAAGTCAATGTAAAGCAAAACTTGTAAATCAAAATAAACAAAAAAAAAACAACAAAACGAAAGGTTAATCGAATGCTACAAATACGATTACAATATTTTTCATGGCAGTCTCGGAAAACCAGTTTCGCCGGAAAAGCGGACAGGTTGCGGCATCCTGTGAGAAAATTCTTGCACTGCTATTTACATATAATGTATATACATATGTATGTATGTATGTACATACATTTTAGCTGAGTTGTATTAGTTCCCAGCAGTTTTTTGAGGAAGGCCCTGCAAAAACAAGGCATGTGACCATAATTCAAATGAGTCGCACAAAGAATGCTTGCCGTTTAAAGTTGCGAGAGTGCTTGAGACTCTCCTGGCTACATGCTGCAGGGACCGTGCAATGGGACTATCATGTTTGGCTCGTTCTTTTTCCATGGAACAGTCATGTGTTTCACATTGAAAAAAGCCACATCAACATTGCCAAAACCATTCAGTGAAAAATGTTCTGTAGAGGCCTACCTCATGCAACCAACATGTTTGTTTGTTGCATGTTTGTTTTTATCTGTTTGTTTTTGTGATATATGTAAGTGTTATTGAACCCAAAGCAAAAATCGCATGCAATAAAAAATGTACTGTGCAAGACACAAAGTTGTTAGGTCAACAAGCTTCATTAAAACTTGAATTAGTGCAATATGTATTAACAAAATAATTTATAATCATAAACACAAAAACGTGTTTGAGATATAATTTTATATTTTGATAGATTGTCACGGCATTACAGACAACGCACTGTCGTCGACGTTTTTAGGTTAATAGGTTACGTTGACACAAAAAATTAGCATCAGACAAATTTAAAAGCTCAATCGAAGATGAAACTTGATTTTATATACATACATACATATGTATGTACATATATATATATATATATATTTTTTTTGTCCAAAGAACACGTTTAAAAAGTTTGATTCTATGTTGGAAAAGATTGAGTTTGAAACTAAGAACTAAAAATAAGTATCCAATATGAACATGGATTGATTACCTGCCAGTTGACAAGTCAACCAAACCCGGAAGACTTTCAAGCATGCACAATGATCAACATGATCATTGACGGTGATAATCATGATTACACTCTAGAAGAGGAAATTGAAGAAAAGCCTAGCCAAGCAAAGCAAATCGAAGCGTTGGTGTAGTCGTCGCTGTAGTAGTGTGAAAAATGGGAAGCAGCATGAGTGCAACGAACTGGTGATACCAGAAATTCTAGCTTTCTAGTTGATATACACGGTTTATTACATAACAAAACACAAAAGTGGATAGTGCATGGAGTGCGATGGAGTGGGCGGTGGCGGGACATCAATTGCAGCGCAGGTTGCAATAAGAATGTTACCTCATTGCTGGCGTGCATTTGTGACAGCATTTCTGCTTCAGACACTGTGTGCACTGGTCCGTTCCAATACAGAGCGCGCATCTCATCGTTGCCATGTGTAAGTTTACAAATCGTTTATTTGTATTTACGCTGTTGGCCAGCGCTAATTCTGTTTCGGAAGCTGCGAACAACATGCGTCATGATACCCGTTTTGGTCTACTGGCTCAAACACACTACGATAGCGAAGTCGAAAGTCGAATGGACACACACAGTCAAGATATACAGCAGAATGACTTCTCTGACGAATCAGAAGTTAATGTCGACCAAGAGGACGAGTTAAGCCAGTGTGAGAGCTTTGAAATCAATGAAAATATGTGTTTTTTTTTAATCGGGGCAAAGATTATAAATATTTCAGATGACATTATAGACAATGATATTCAGGAGAGCTTGGGCGCTACAGCATTAGTGTATATGAGAAGGTTTTTTGATCAATTATGGTGGTTTACTTTATTCATCGATCGTGCGGGTGAGTACAATTTGAAATATGCTTTGAAGACCATATTATGTATACATTTTAATACAGCCGATAAGCACAAGTCGATGGTTTCAACAGAGGATAATGAATATCCTAAAAAGAATAAGCAGACAACGCTAACAAAACCAACGCCAACGCCCAAAAAAATAGCAAAAGATTCGATTTGGCACAAAATGCACTCTAACAAAGGGTTGGCTGCAGAAGCTAACAACGCTCGGTATATTAAAACTTAAGATTTGTGTACCCATTGGAAAGAAGAAAAGTATACATACATATACAATTGATAATATTTGAAAATTTTAAAGAATAAAGTGTGGCTAAGTACGAAATATTCATTTGTAGTTATTTTCTAAGGAATTAAAACATTTGATTAAAAAACCAATATTTTATATGTAATTTGATAAACAGTACCTTTCTTTTTTTTATTTTAACAAACACTAACATCATTTTATTATCAAACTAACATTGTATTTGTGAAAAAAGTCGTTTACTGGTACCCGAATCATTGCATGATTTCGATGTTTGTGCTGAGCTTCACAACGTTGACACAAGTCAAAATCGGGACATTGGAGACACTTATAGCGGAAACCAATTATTGGCTTCAACTTACAAGAATCACAGATTATGTGTGGGTGAACAACACACTCGTTGACGGTATCAATCTTTTCCAGATAACCGATTTGCATGTGCATCGACTTGCCGAAAGTGATGTGGTGGGCTAAAAACATTTTGTAATCATTTTGACTTTCGATCTCGACTTCGTCATTTTCGGAATCTAACAAAAAGAAAATCGTCATTTTAAAAATAAATAATTAAATAAATATAAAGAAATCATATATTTGAATAATTCCAAAAATCACTTTACGGAGATAAAAGAACACCCACAACCACTGTTATTGATTCTACCCAGTGGACAAAAAAACAATAAATTTTTGAACGATCACAAAACGAGCTCGAAAACGAATGTTTTACGGATAAAAATCGGACATATCAGAAAATGTCCGCAAAATGCTCGCAATCGGACTTACAAACGAACCTAAAACGGATAAAATTCGGATGAAAAATATTCGCAAAACATTCGCATATAGTTCGTAAACAGATTGCAAACGAAAGTTTTGCGGACAAAAAACTATCATTCACAAAACAATCGGAAAATGTTCGTAAACTGATTACAAACGAAAGTTTTTCGGTATTGCGGACAAGAGACGAGTTTGAACAAAAATGTTTCAAATAAATAAAATTTATCAAATATCAAATGTTTCTATGTAGCTCTGAGTTTAGTGTGTTGGACTATGAAACCGAAGGTATGAGGTTCAAACCCCAGCGGCACCAGAATTTAAAAGTTTATTATATCAATTTAATTGTTGTTAATAATGTTGTTGTTAAAATGATTCCCAATTGTCCGTATTCGACTATGGTAAACGAAGTTTTCGTGCACACAAACTGAACGACTGATGATTAATTTTCGTATCGTTTTCGGATCCATTTACGATAGTTTTGTCCGGTTGAGTTTCGCAAAACGTTCGTTTACGATATCGTTAACGAGAATTTTGTCCACTGGGTAGAGTCGCAAGCACATAACGACCGTTTCACCAAACAATAAATAAAATAAAACATTATCTCTAAAACGCTTTAGCATGACTCACTGTGATAATGAAATTAATCATACTTCTCACTAACAACTACAAAGGAATTTTTGGTGAAAATAACACATACCGATCCAATAAGTCCTGATATCAAATTCTGGCAGCAGACGTTCCTTAAATAAGTACAATTCCAAGTGACGTCTTAGGAAACTATAGTTTTGCGATGGCAGAGGCAGTACGTAAACAAGTTTTTTCGGCTTGATATGGCAAGTGATCTTCAGCGGCCGTTCTTGCGTCATAGTGGTTTCAGGTATGGAAGAATCAAAATAATAATAAATCCACGATTAGCTTGTCAGAATTTCTAACAAAACAAAAATTTGGGGAAGAACAATTGTTCCGAGATCAAAATGAGCGGTTTGACATTTAAAAAATAATGAACTAGTTTTCGCCATAATTATTTTCAGTGAAGCCAAATGAGCTTTCGCTTCGCCGAAATGTTCATCGTTAATGATGATGTTCTCGAACAAATTCGTGTTCGTGAACGAACAAATCCAAACCCAAAAATTTTCATTTTTACTGAGTTCTCCGCGAATTCGTCTTGGCACGAGCATCATTTGAAAAACAATTTCAGAGTTAACATCGCAGTAATCAAGAATAACTATACGAAAATGTCAAAGCATTTTTTATAACAGCTAATTATTTGTTTCAAAAGTGAACCTGAGTTGTGGCAAACGAAAAACGTGGAATATAAAAACAAAAACATAAAAAATAAAGGATGATAAGTTTTCTTTTCGCTACTATTGTTAAAGATTTTTAAGCAAATGATGTTCGCTATGAATATATTCGTCGTTAATGGGAAAACATATTTTTGTTCAGCGAACGAATTACGTGAATATATTCGTTCTGAATGCGCTTTTTTAAGTGATTTTCTGTTCACCTTTTATTTTACGAATTTTTAATTTAACGCTTTAACAAAAAAAAAATTGGCAACACTGTTTCTGATTCGACAAAATTGAAAGCAAAATACTGGAACTGTAGTGTAAAGCTGGGAAAACATCGATAGTGACCATATTCGATATTTTCGATGTTTTTCACCTAAATATTCGATAATATCGATATTATCGACAAAATATTACATATAAAATAGAATATTATGTATTTAGTAAATATTGGCATAAAAATATAGTATTTAAAATGGAATACTATATTTTGCGGGTGAAGTAACCTCTAAATACACGCCATGGCTGAAAAAACTCTAGATGATATACGCCGTGTTGAACGCATTTGTCTACCACCCCAATGTGTGAACTGCAACCAACAGTCTTTAAAACTGAAAATTTCAAACCTTAAAAGATCCATCCGGGAGCCCTTCATTACACACATTGCATTTAATTAAATTCGTCTGTGGGTCTCTCACAACCCAACCATGTTGTTTGGTATTGTGGGACATTTTGATGAAAATTAAGTTAATTGAATGAAAATTTAGTAATTCGAAATTCAGAATGGCGCGAAATGAGTCGGATTTTGGAAAAACGCAAGCGAGCCCACATTTACTCGAAAGCGACAAATTGCATCAAAAGCGTCGACGACCACAAGAGGAAGAAATCGCGAAAAGGGTGATTCGCGACTCCCGCGAAATGGAGGGTAGGGAAATATCCCCATGGAGTGCACCGCGACATATGCCAACACAATATGCATATGCAGTGTCATTTGGACCAGAAGAGGAAGCAGTTTGTTTACATTTTTTACGCAGCGTTGCATTCGAAAATTGGGCTTCCAAAACACCCTAAAATTTCCCTGTATAGTTACTTTTACATTATTTTTTGGCATGATTTTACATTTAAAACATTAACCAACCATTAATAATAATAGCCTGTTAATTTTTAACATTATTCATAAAGTTATATTGACGAATTCGTATATTTAGTACATTTTGTTAGTACATTTAAAAAAACTAGTTAGCAAACACTTATAAAAGCGGGAACGATAGTTACAAAAGACTATCGATAGTGGCTCAGAGAGGTAAATATTCGATACCTCGATAGAGCCATCGATTGTTTCCCAGCTCTACTGTAGTGATTGGGCAGAAAATAAGCAAGAACATTCAAGAATTTCACTTCGACGGTATTTCATCATTTGAACCACTTGCTGCAGTACAGATTTTTGTATATAAAGGCCGACCGGAACACATAGAAAAGTATAACAAGCCAAGTAATTGTCGAAATAAAGCGATAAAGTAATTGAACCAGTGCAGTTTATTTAAAAGAAGTTTATTTAGTGCAGTTTATTTAAAAGTTAAACCCTTGTGAAAAAAAGAAAGAAGAAAAAGGAAAATGCCTGGAGAAAAACTGATGAAGATTACCTGCCACCTGCCGCCGCAGAAGCATAATTCTTACCTGCGTATGCCGTCACCGACATTCGCTTTCCTGAAACGCGAATTGGAAATGTATTTGTTTACGGAGCGCCAGTTGCCCCAGTTTGAGATGAGAATCTACTGGATTGGTAAGTGGGTCAATTGCAAAATTGCATTTTTTTTTTTGCGTAACATACAGGGTACAGAAAAAACAGTGCTTCAGTTTGAGTGCATTGCAGCTCGAACTACGCAGTTTGTTTTTGTTTGGGTTTCTATTGGTTGGTTTGGTTGTGAAATAATCATATGTCTGCGCAACAGAGGCGCCGTTTAGGGGGTCAAAAAAAAAAACATTGTGTTTGTACAAATGTCATATGTATTATGACTCATGAGCAAATGAAAAATACCTCTAATCGATGTATAAATTGATAGTGAAATGACTTTTCACAGCTTTGTCCCTACACATATAATTAGAAAATTACTCATAGTCCAGATAATCAAACACTTACTTACACATACCTTTTTATATTCTTTTTACCATTCAATGAACAGATACCGACTTTGATGAGATTGAGATCATCAACCAAACTGATTACGAAATTTGCATGTCGAAATATGCGGCCCGTGGCAAGGATATGCATTTGCATATCACAACGATGACTCAACCGGAAAGTGCTACCGCTACTAAAACTGTTGATGCTGCTGCCAGCACCGGCGTTGGTGAAGGTGTAAAGACCAATCCTGATGACCCAGCTAACTTTATTATTCATGATAATGTAAGCTGTGATGCTTGTGGCTTGGCTCCGCTGATTGGGTTCCGATATAAGTGCATTCAATGCCCCAATTATGATTTATGTCAACGTTGTGAGGCAGGCCATAAGCATTCTGATCATGTAATGTTGCGCTTGCCAAGCAACAATTCGCCAAGCTTGGTGGATGCTTGGATTACTGGTCCGGGTGTATCATCACGTCGCCGTTCGCATCATCATAAGCGAGCCGCAAAAATGCAGTGTCCGTTTGCTGAGGCCACCGGTTTTGGTGTGCCACCAGCAACTGGTGAAGCAAGTGGTGCCGGTGTAGGCGCTGCTGAGTCTGGCGAGGGTCGCCATCACGGACGGAAACATCATAAGCGTCATATGCGCAATGGATTCTTTTCGCAAATTTATGATATAATTCAGGATTTGGCGGAGAGTGGTGTACCCCCAACAAATGTGGCCACCGAAAACGTTGCCGCGAATACTGAGGATAAAACTCAAACTACCGCATCAGAAGCGGTTGGTAAAGAGCAATCAAAAGCAGCACCCGACGTAGAAGTCAATAATGCTACAACAGAATTATCTTCGCCAGTAACTGAACCAGCTGTCGAAAAGGCTGAAGGAGTCACTGCACCATTTGCTGCTCCAAAGCCAGCTCCCAGACAAACAGAGCAACCAGATAATGCTGCTATCAAGGAGCCACAACAATCATCAAAGAAAGACGAACCGAATACACCAGTCATTGATTTAGGCAGTTTGGCACAAGCCGTTCCGCCAGAGTACATGCGTGCTGGCATCGAAATACTAAACAATTTCAGCGAAATGTTCGCAAAAATGTTGGACCCGGCTGAGGGCGCCGACATGGGAGTCCCGTCACCACTTAATACGCGCAAGAATTCAACTACTTCGAGTGTTAGCAGCACTTCAAATAGCACTAAAAACAGCCAAGCAACAGCTCCGGCAGCCAAACAACAAGATGTGCAGATACCACCAGCTGTGGTCCCTGACCAAACCAATAGCGAGCCACAGGTGCCGGCACAAAACGCTACTACGTCACTAACACTTCAGATGCGTGCTAATAGTGAGGATGGCGATTGGCAAGTCATCGGCGTGCCAAATACTTCCCAGATGTCACCATCTAACACACCCGCCAGTAATGGCAGTTTTGCCGATTTGCAGAATGAAACATCCGAAGTTGGATCCATTACTTCTAATAGTGAAACCGTAAAGGACACCGTCGCTCCAAATGCCAATATTAATTTTGCTCAATTAAGCGCCGATCTTCGAGCTCACGTTAAACAGGAAGAGGCGCGCGAACAACAATCGCAACAGTCAACTCCTCAAGGAAGCATCACTAATTCACAGCAGACACAAACAGCACAAGAACCTTCAGTCAGCACATCGACAGCTAGCACCAACACAAACGAACCGGAACCGGAGACAGAGCGTCCTAAGCCACCACAAGAAAAACGCACAGTGCCAATCTATCACACTGGTATGTGACTTGAAAGTACTAACTTTTCATTATTTGTCTTACTCAAACTTTTTATTATTCCTTTATTCAATACAGACGAACGCATCAATAACGCTGTACATGCTATGATGGCCATGGGATTCAGTAATGAGGGTGCTTGGCTTACACAGCTGCTTGAATCTGTCAATGGCAATATTGCACATGCCCTTGATTGCATGTCTAACTCGCAGCGTAATAGTTTGAATTAAGTTTTTTTTGCCTTTGGGGTCTCACATTGTTAAAATAGTAGAAGTAGTTTGCCTCATTGGCATCACTTGGCAAAGCCAAGCGTAAGTTTCAGCAAAATCCCTTAATGTCTTATTATATGAAACAAGCATAAATTTTATCTTTAACAAACTTTAAAAAAACTTTCCCAATGTTTTTAAATCATTCCGGTCTTTGTTTCCACATCTACTGATCCTTCAAGCGAATTTCTAAACCTCTTAGATTCTTACTGTTTAGTGCAGTGTCTCTTTGTAATGGGCTTAATATTTACAATTTTAATCAAAATAATTAGTAAGTAGTTTTTGGGTGAGCATAAATAGCTCTTATATATACTTATAAAATATCATATTATAAAAATATATATAAATGTACATTCATTATCATTATTTGTTCTATGTAACCAAACGGCAGATATGAATATCTCTATGTTTAAATGTAATAAAATTACTGTTCTAAATGTAATAAAAAATAGTGTACTATGATTTCAATGTTGTAAGCCTAAGAAGTCGAATACCTCAACCGGCACAATATTATATAAATCGACCAATGAACGTCGGAAAGAAAAATTCAACGTTGTGAAGAGCACCATAACCGTAAAGAATTTATACAATTTAATACTTTGCACACTGAGATTGCGACGCGCAAAGCCTGTGTTGAAGCCCAGAAATTGCGCAATGGTTAGAACTATAAAACTAATTAGTCCAAGTAGTCGGTGTAGTGGTAGAATAATTTTGCGATTATAGGTGAAAAACACACAGAAGCCAAGCACAATGCACAACACAAACAGCAAGGGTCCAATTATGCCTGTGTAAAAAGAAAGTGATCGTGAATATTTCTTCAGGTGTATAGCAAGAGGTACGAACTCACCATAGAAACCATGTTGCGAACGAAAGTGTTTAATCTCACGTTTTTCATTCTCATCATGCTTTCGTTGCTCCTTCTGAAAGTATTTGATTGCTACGCCATAGATGCCACAGACCAAAGCTGCCATACCCAATATTATGTGCGCCAGATCGCGATAAGGATCAACGATAAGACCGATAATGTCGTAGGGATTACGAACCAGTATGGCCTGGCCAATGAAAAGCACGAACTGTGGAATGTAAAAAATAACAACTACAATGAGCAGATATTCGCAGACTGAATCGACTTACCCCCAGTGTGCAATAGAAGGCGTGCTTTGCTGTCTTCTCCAAGCCCAATTCGAAACATTTACGCGACAGTGCAACTGTTATGCTGATAAGTATTCCTTGCGACAACAAGCCCAACAAGCCGAAATATATCCAGCGAAATAAAATTTTTAGTGTCTCTTTTTCATAGATTGGCGGATGAGCTTCAGTAGTAATATTCGAATGCCAGAGCGGCATCTCCTCGTAGTCGGAGTCGTTCAATGTTCTTGAAAGTAGAGGCTGCTCCATTTTGCAAACGTTCGTTTGTATACTGCTCGAGACTAATATTTAAAGAATGAATGTGATATGCCGAAACTGTCAATTTGCTATGTTACTTACATGCCATTGAGAGCAATTTGTTTATCAGAAAATTCTTTGTAGTTATTCTGATTTCGCGTTATCTCGCCTACGTGCGATCTTAATTCTAACCAAAGTGTCGTTTTATTGAACGAGTCTCGTGCACAACAGTTACGCGACTGCCTCTTGTTCTGATAAGTTTAACGTTAAAATCGCAACTAAAAATCCATTCATCAGACTCATTCGAGTTACTTTGGTGCCTTAATGTAGTCCGAAGCGAATGTTGGCAGCGCGGTGCCTACCCTTGGGTTTTTTTTTGTTATTGCTACTTTCCATTTTTTGCTGCTGTTGTTCTGGACTGCTGGCTGGCCGCTGGAAACGTTTTTTATACGTTTGGAGCAAGTTTTCGAACGGCGCATACCGATGAGTCACTTAGCAAAAACATTAAAATAAAAAGGAAAAAACAATCCAATCAGCTGTTGCCTTGATAATTTTTTTTTAACTACTTATTTGTTCTCCCGCGTTTATTTTTTGGCTTTTAACAATTAAGCAACAATTTCTTGTTCTTGTTGTTGTATATTTTGCTTTACAGCTCCTGTAAAACAATCACAAAATATTTATGTTAACATTTCTATTGTTAACATTTTCTTTTAACTAGTTCTCTCGATTTTATTAGTTAACTCTTCGAAAATAAAATTGAGTAATATTTTATAGAAATATTTACTCTATGTTGAGTAAGATTTAAAAGAGAATTTGTTGTGAAATTTTTGAAAAAAAATAGGAAAAGTTATTGTGACTGAGGATAGGACACGTCTTAAATATCCTACTTTTAAGAGTGGTTGATAAAACGTATTTGGTATTAAAACTGAATTAAGGAGTTTCCAGAATATCGTTTCCTTTGTTTTATTTATTTTTGATTGAGATTATTCCTGGTAGCAATTTGACTCACAATTTTTTTAATTGAATCAACAAACAAATCTTGAAGCCAATGTACTCCACTTATTGAAAAGTAGCACACATACACCAATGGGGACTTACAACGCTCATCAAGCACTGATGACGTCATCAGAGAAATGAGTCGCAAACTAAAATCGACTAAAAATATAAATTTCTGTTTGCCGTCCGCACTCATTCAAATACGTCATACGGCTAAGATAAAGCGCACACAAAGTAAAAAGTTGTCATCAATAAAAAACAGTCAGATTAAGTGGCCAACCCTTGAACTCCGCTGCTCCTCTTGCCCACGTCAACAACAATTTCTTATCTTTCAGCAAAACTGTAAGGTGCAGTTGACCGCTATGTCACCGATCAACGAAGTCAGTATTTCATTGTTATTAAACAAAATCGGTTGTGGTAATTCTCAATTTCTTTTTTTTTAATCATAAAACAAAACGTCAACAACTCAATATTTCTTTGTGTGAAAACCCCCGTCATTACAATTTCATCGAAAAATGTAAGTATTTTATTTAAAATCTGGTGATTTTATCCGTTTGTTTTTATTCGTGATGTATGTTGTGACGTCATTAAAAAAGGTTTTCAATAAATTATTCAGTTCATGTTGACAATTAAATGAGTGTAAATTTCTATTAAATGTAAAAATTTACCCATTTTCTGCGATAACCAAAATTTTTTAACGCCCAGAATTTAGTTCAAACTAATATAAAATCTTAATGACGACAATTACAGAAATGTTCTAACTATAGTATTATAAATAAATGTAAGTAATTTTAATTACATTTTGGCATGACATGCTCGGATTAGATCAGCGGGAAAATTCATGAATTAATTATAATCAATGTTTATTCTTAATGACCACCTCATACCTTACAGTAATTGTAAATCGTTTTGAGGTTCATATTGATCTTGACTTCTGGAAGCGAATTTCATTTAACATTCCACAAAGTATCTGCAATTTTTATAATCCTTTTTGGCTTGATTTAAGCAAATCTCAAAACTAAAACATTTCAAAATTCGATGAAATTGCAGTACTTTTTATTTTTGAAGAAAACGCCAGAAATTATTTAATCAAATATGGAAACTGGAATGAATATATAAAAGTATTTATATTCAATCTGTTTTTTTTTTTTACATTTATTTGCATTATTGTTCAATTCAATTCGGCAGCGACTTCGTTCAATGCATAAAATATTCTTTTTTTCCGGTAATTGACAATTCTTAAGAAATGTTTTTTTTATTCGATTCTCTTGAATTATTTATTATTATTATTATAATTTTTTTTTTTTGCCAATGTACCGCTAACTAATTGAATTTATTTCAGCTTTTTTTTTCAAAACAATTTATTTTTGTTTTTATTTTTATTTTGTACAATTTCTTTTCTCTTTGCCTCGGTTTCGCTGCCAAACAAAACTGATAGATAATCTTTCTGAACTTGCATTCTTCTTCTTCATCTGACGTCACTGACAAGTTTGCGCGCCGCTGGATTGAATCGAATCGAATTGCTAACAGAGAAGATACAATATATTGTCGGACCCGCGGATCATTCATTCGCAGCTCAACTCTGAGCCAAGCACGTCGAGCGAATAGAACGAAGTAAAGATTTTATTTTTATTTGTTTATTTTTATAAATTAACGAAAAGGATTGAATTCCGATATTTGAAAAAAACATTATTTAAAAATTGTGTTATTAATTAACAATAATAACGATGCGACTTTCAGTTGGCGTTGTTGTTGTTTTTGCTTTAGGCATTTTACAAATGGCTGAGTTTGTCAAAGGAGATGGGTAAGCCATAAATAATATAACTTTTGTTTGATTGTAAAATGAGTGTTTATTTTTATTTATTTATCGTTTTTTATTTGCTTTTTTGTTACTTTGTTTTGCTTGAAATATTAAAATACTCGTTTTGAGGGATTTCCCATCAAGGTAAAAAGTGTTAATTATAAACTTAAATATTTTTTTACGACTTTTGTAGAATGAAATATTTAAAAGTTTTTATTGACACAACACAAAATTGAATATTCTGCCCACTGCTTTGAGTGCAATTCAAGTTTTTCAATGTGACTTTGAAACTTCATAAAAAATTAATATTTTTTTCTTTATGCGCTTTGCGTTGAAATTTGTAAATATAATTGATTTGTTTGAACTTTAAACAGGAAGATCATTGTTAGTAAACTTGATTTATTTACATTTATTAACGATTATAATGTTATTTCAAATCTAATCTTAATTAAGAGTTCTTAAAAAGTTTACATACAACTTTGTTACATTTGATTTGCCATTCGTATTTTTTCAAAGTCGCTCACATTTAAACAAAGCATCGATTCTATGCCAAGAATCGATGCTTTGAGACCAATCTTAGAGATTGGAACTGCAGTAGTCTCGTTGCTAGCTGGTACATATTGCAGATAGCAAATGACATCAAATGACATGTACACACACACACACAGACACAATTACACTTTTTGGGTCAATTTCGGCGAGTTATCAACTGAAGCAGAAAAAATTTGTGCCCAAATACATAATCACAAACAAACAAAAAAACAAACGAAAAACAAAATATTAAATTATTTGACTAATTTCGTATGCTGCGCGACGACCCAGTTTGTTGATATAATTTTCTTTGTCATTGGCAACAACATAGGCAATACACGATTGTTGGCCCCGGCACCATTCACTCGGAACGCGATTACAACGTTGCTGTGGCAGTGCATCACACAACAGAGCCTGTGGAACTAAAGATCGGAATTACAGGACCTTCACACAACGAGTCGCAAACGGTGAAGATCACCAAGCCGGATGAATTGCATCAGTTGAACTTCAAGTTGCCCGAGCTTAAGGATGGCGACTACAATCTGACGGCGGAGGGTGTTTCCGGTTTGATCTTCAAAAATACGACGAAACTGAATTTAGAGAAATTCAAACCGTACATAAAACTGCAAACTGACAAGAGCAAATACAAGCCCGGTGATATCATCAATTTCCGTGTCTTATTTCTGGATGAGAATCTCAAACCTACAAAGCCTCATGGAGAAGCAGTTATATACATCGAGGTGGGTCGCATATAATTTGCAATTCAATAGAAGTATGTAATAAATCACATCATTTAATTTGACCAGGACCAGAAACGCAACCGCATCAAGGAGCTTAAGGACTTTCAGAGTTCTACACGCCAAGGCGTCTACACGGGCAAGTTTGAGCTTTCGGAATTTGCACCGGTCGGTTCATGGTCTATGCAGATACAGAACGGCGGCAGCTATCCAGACACCCGTGTCTATTTTGATGTGGAGAAGTATGTGCTCCCCAAGTACTCCGTTAAGATGGAAGCGACAGAAAATGTAGCCGTGCAGGATGGCGATATGCAAGTGATTGTACGCGCTAAGTATGTTTTTTGCTATCCAAGTATATCGAGACGATTTAGCTAATTACATGAGACTTTTGTACTTTTATTTGCAGTTACACCTACGGTAAGCCAGTAAATGGGAAAGTGCTTCTTTTGCTTGAACTCGACCCATCGACCATCTATAGTAATGTTGATGGCGTCGACAAGACAGAGGAGAAACCGGGCCACTCACTTGTACAGACTGCAGACATGATCAATGGCAAAGCGAAATTTGACCTTAACTTGCGTGAGTTTGAACCATTTTTGCCTTACAAGACATCCTCTTCGTACATACGTATTACGAGCACGGTGGAAGAAGACTTCACTGGTGTTAAGCTTAATGAGACCGGTGGTACACAGCTGTATCCGTATCGCTATCACATGAATTGTCACGACTATCAGAACTGCTATCAGTTCCACGCTGACAAAGAGCAACAGGTCAGCTTCAAGATAACATACATTGACGGCACTGAGGTCAAGGACACAAAATCTGTGGTGCGCGCTGTCTATACGGAGGGCATACGCTACAATTATGGCTGGCACCGTCACAATGAAGAAAAACCTGAATTGCCAAAAATCGATAACAAAACATTCACTTTTGAAAGTCATTTGAATGAGTCCGGCATTGCAGTTTTCAAAGTATTGTTGCCCGATCTGCCGGATATTGAGAATTTTACACGTTATTATGAAATCGAGTTGGAGTATGCGGGTGAGAAGCGTCAGTTGTTCACCACATATCCCTACAGGGAACCGAAACACGTAGAGCCCACAGAAGAGGAGGTAGAGAAGGAATACTTCAGAATTAACGTAGAGAAACAAGGCGACAGTTATTAGTATGTGTTAAGTTTTCTGATATCAATTATTTATTATGATGTTAAATTGAGCATCTTTTTCAAGTCTTAAACTGAATGAGCCCGCCATTTTCACCTTGAACTCAAGTGCACCGCTCAAATACTTTGTTTATAACATTGTTGGACGCGGCAATATCTTGCATAGTGAACGTGTTGAACTGGAAGAGCCCAAAAATGTCTATAACCTCACTGTCAAGACAAGCTTCTTGATGGCGCCTTATGGTCGAATCTATGCCTACTATATCGATGAAAAGGGTGAGTTCCGTTATGCAGAGACGTCGTTTAACATTGAGGTGGTACTACAAAATCAGGTACGACAATCTGAAGATCTGTGATCTGAATCGAATTATATTAAACAATAAATTGGCATTAGATCAATATTACCGCACCCGAGGAAGTGAAGCCCGGCGCAGATGTTACGTTAAAAATTAAAACTGAACCAAAATCTTTCGTCGGCCTGACTGCTATCGATCAGAGCGTCTTGCTTCTGGGCGGTGGTGGCAATGATATTAGCTCTGACGACTTCAGATGGCGTCTCGGTGGCTACGACACACACACTCCCTGGCAAGGCGGCTATTCATACTACCCCGGCGAACGTACAGGCGTAGTTACGCTAACTAATGGCAACTTCTTCTACAATCGCACACAACCGGAATATCATATCAGTAAGTCGTATTGGTTTCGGGATTTTGTGTCTATTGTCAATATTTATTAATGTAGAAAAAAAACATCTTAAACATCGTGTAGCTGCATTTTCCGGCGATGTTCAAAGTGTACGCAAAATGGGCGCTGTACAGTTTGAGCAAGCCGCAGCTCCGCACGGTCTTGGAGGCGTAGGCGTTGCTGCTATTGGCGGATCGGCTGGAGGAGCCGTTGCTGTGCGCAAGAACTTTGTTGAGACTTGGATTTTTGCTGATATTGAAAATACCAAAACAGAGGTGTTTGAATGGACTAAAACTGTACCCGATACGATTACTAGCTGGGTCCTTACTGCGTTTGCCGTTCATCCTGAAAAGGGTCTTGGTGTGCTCTCTGATAAAGTCAATATTAAAACCTTCCAGCCATTCTTCATTTCAGTAAGATTACCCTATGCCGTAAAACGAGGTTCGTAAGGACCAGTCAAAAAAAAAAAAATTAGTAAAAAATAAAATATTCTTATACCAATGAATCCAGGTGAGGTGATAAACGTTCCTGCTTTGGTATCCAATTATTTAACGAAGGACTTGGACGTGCAAGTTACGCTCGATAACTCTGACGGCGAGTATGAGTTCGTTGACACATCAAATGAGATCATCAGCGATCCAAAACGCACTCAGACGGTGCGTGTAGCTGCCAATGAAGCAGCCGGCGTTTCATTCATCATACGACCGAAGATCATTGGCAACATAATGCTCAAGCTTCTAGCCGTTTCGCCCATTGCGGGTGATGCCATACACAAAACTCTGAAAGTTATTCCTGAAGGCGTAACGCAATACGCCAATCGCGCCTATTTTGTCAATCTGAAGCAGGCACCCGAAGGTGTTATCAACGAACAATTTGAGCTCGAGCTGCCAGCAGAAGTTGTGCCTGATTCACAGCACATTGAGATCGCTGTTGTGGGTGATTTGCTGGGACCGGTCGTTAAGAATTTAGAAGAATTGATACGACTGCCGAGCGGTTGTGGTGAACAGACAATGTCTAAACTGGTACCCAATTACCTCGTCTACGAGTACCTTAAAAGCATTCAACGTCTGACACCGACTTTGGAAACGCGTATTAAGCGTAATTTGGAGCAGGGCTATCAGAATATACTCAACTATCGCCATGACGACGGTTCTTTCAGCTCGTTTGGACCAGGCAAATGGCATGCCGATGATAAGCCACGCAACGGCTCAACTTGGCTTACAGCTTATGTGCTCCGCTCGCTGCGTCAGATATCAGGACACATTAAAGTTGATGAAAAAATGTTACAGACCGGCTACGATTTTCTGCTAAGTAAACAAGCCGACAATGGCAGCTTCTTGGAGAATGGCGAATACTTCTATGGCTCACAGCGAAACGAACTAACTTTGACCTCTAGTGTCCTTCTGGCCCTTCAAAGTCACAAAGAACCACCAAAAACTCAAATCGATAAGGCTGTCAAATTTTTAGTGGAGAATCTTGACAAAAATAATGATATGCTGCCTCAGGCTATCGCCACTTACGCGTTGCAACAGTCGCAACCCGATGCGGTTATAGATCATGTAGCTAAGCTCAAATCAAAAGCCCAGTCGGAAGACGGTCGTACGTGGTGGTCAAACAGCGAAGAGCGAAAGAAAGGTGTGGGTCTATGTGCTCGCTGGTGGTGTTGGGTGTTTAGCAATGACGTTGAAATCACCTCATACGCTTTGTTGACATTGCTCGAACACGAAACTCCCGAACAGGTGCTCTCTATAATCTCGTGGCTTGTGGCTCAGCGTAACAACTATGGTGGTTTTGGATCATCACAGGACACTGTCGTCGGTCTGACGGCACTCATACGTTTTGCCCAAAAAGCTGGTTACGAGGCTGCACTGCTCGATGTTGATGTGCAATCACATGGAGCAAGTGAAAAGTCGGAAGTCATTAAGGTTACCGAGGACAACGGACTGCTCATGCAGACAGTCGAGGTCGGTAAAAGGGGCATTCTTTGACTATATCGAAAATTTATAACTTTTTCTTTACTTTAGCTGCCACAAGGCACCAAATCGATTGATTTTACTGCCAAGGGAACAGGCGCGGCTCTTGTACAAATCTCCTACCAGTACAACATCGTTGAGAAGGAACCAAAGCCAAGCTTTAAATTGGAAACTGTATTGAAACCAAATGTGGCCGCTCACAAGCTGGAACTCGATGTCTGTGTTGAGTTCGTGGAGGAGGAAACGAAGGCCTCGAACATGGCTATATTGGAGATATCGCTGCCATCGGGCTATACTGCCGATGAGGACAGTTTCGAGCAGATTAGGACCATTGATCGTGTGCGCGTAAGTTTCTGTTTATTGTATTAAGTTCACAAGATTTCAATTCAACCTCAAACTCTTTTAAATACAGCTTGTTGAGACGAAAAATGCAGATTCCGTTATTGTTGTCTATTTCGAGAGCCTGCCCAAAGGTGAAACGAAATGCGTGCCCATTGAAGCCTACAAAACTTTCTCGGTCGCTCTGCAAAAGCCGGCGTCAATCGTGCTTTATGACTATTATGATACTAACAAAAAAGCAACCGATTACTACCAAATCGATTCGAAATTCTGCGATTTATGCGAAGACAACGAGTGCAAAAGTAAATGTTAAGCGATTGATATTTGATTCCTGAAATTAAATATGAAATACGATTAGTGAAACACAATTCCTGAGCCTAAAAACATTTGATTGATCTGAAAAGCAAGTAAAAAAATATAAGTGTAATCTTTAAGTTTTTTTTAATAAGACTATAAATTCAAATTATAAACATAAACAATTATATGTTTTGAAGTTTATTGTTACTCATTAATACGGAAAAATCTATTATCATTGTTTGTTGGCAGAAAAATGTTATTTCAAGAATCGTAATAATAACCATAGATTAGAGGGAGTAGAGAGTATGTTTGGAAGTGTTTGGCTGGATTTGAAGCACGATAAGGGAACATGAATTATCAAATCGAACGAAGTGACTTTGTCTACTCAATCAACTGTATTTATTAAACTAATAATAATAGTGTTTCTTATCATTTTGCAGCTTTGCTTAGTGCAGTTGTTCGCTTTTTCTCTAATTAACGAGGTCAGTTTATCGTTGATACCAAAGAAGGTCAGCTGTAGAATTGTCGATTTTTTTTTTCATCAAACATCACAAGACTTTCTGGCAAACTTTCCAGACAAGATACATCTAGGTGTGTGGGATATAATTGAAGTGCACAATAACGTTATAAACTTTAAACAGGCATATTCACGAAACTCCCTAAGTTATACCCGAACGCGTAACGGAATACGCCAATCCACCAGGTTCCAGCAGATGTTGTGCCTGATTCACAGCACGTTGAGATCGCTCACGTGGGTGATCGCCACTTATGCGAATTATTCAATTAAATAAATATTTTTGAATGAATAAATAAACTAAAATTTTAAAGTTAAAATATATTATGTACCGATATTGCTAGTAAAGCACCATGTCTTCCACAACTATCTATAAAAACAGGAGAGTACATGACTAAGCGGAATCTATTCTTAACTGTTCGTCGGTTTGTTTGATACTAATTCGAAATATGTAAATTTCATTAACAATTTCGATAAGAGTTCGTTAAACGTTTGAAATACACAATGTGTACGTCCAATGGTCGTATTGAGATTGAACGGAGTCGTGTGCGTCGTCTAGTTCAAAATTTATCAGTCTACGTGCAATTTTATTGATCCGATAAGATAGGCTGTTGAAGACACTCTAAGTCTCCAACTTAATTACTGTAGGGAACATAACTAATCGGCAAATAAATAATTAAATTATCAATGAAGACGTGCAAACAAACACATAATACTTTGTTTAAATTTGTTCAATGCAATGCATAACTCTATTGAATTTCTTGTACGTACAGCTATCTCTGAGATACTACAAGACGTTAGCGGCAAGAAGTTTTTGCAGTGGCGTTGCTTTGTGAATGAATTCTCTGTCTAAAAGATCTAAAACAATATCTCATTTTTTTTTTTCTTTCGAAAAAAGTTAAATAAAACAAATCATCACCAAAACATAGGATATTAGATCAAATAGATGTACCCGCTTAGATAACATAAACACATATGGGCAAAATAGGAAACCCCATCGCTCACGGCCATGTCTACGCTACTTACTAACACTTCTGAGAAACGTTTGCAAAAATGTCTACTTACGTTTGGTAAACGTTTGCTTAAAACATTTGACCAATTAAAATCGATGTACGCATGTTTGTATTATAAACCTACAATGCATTATAATGGAATACTTACCGATAAGTTTGGTAAGTAGTAGCAAATATGCACATTGTTATTAATATTAGTTAAATAGTAAATTGTTTTAGTTATAAATTAACTGAACAGTAATAAAGATACCTTTTTAATATTAACAACAAACGTAGCATCCTTTTAAGTCGAACCAAAGTGTGTCCTTTCTTTAAAACATAAAAACATTGCAACTAGAATATTTAGAAACTCGAAAATAAATAAAAAAATAATTAAGGATTAAAGATGAGCGCACGGACAACAGAAACATTTACGCTCAAGAAGTTGTACCAGAATTTGGAAGCGATACTCAGTGTGATCAATCAGTTGTGCATTGGGTTTGTTATGTTCTTCGTGAGTTGGATGTGTCTACGTGCCGGACTCTCGGGTATTATGCTACACGCTTGGCTCGTGACATTCGGCTTTTGTTTCCTGATGGCTGAAGGCATTATGTGTCACTACGATACAAATACGCTTACGTTTCGATTGAGCCGAAAGAGCAAAACTATTGTACATCTCGTCTTGCTTATACTAGGCGGTGGCATGGGCGTTGCCGGTTGTCTAATTCAATTGATAAACGATCATTGGCAATTGGTGACTGTGCATGCCCGTTTAGGCTTTGCCGCTTTCATCCTCTGCCTATGCAGTCTGTTGACGGGCTTATGTGCCTTTCTCTCACGTTACATGTCAAAGTTGTGGTCACCGCTCCTAAATAAAACTTTTCATGTTTTGCTTGGGTTTACCACATTTGTTATTGCAATTATGGCACAGTATTACGGCTACAATACTACGGGTCTATTTCGTCGTTACGGTCAGGACTTTGAAGTGCTCATACAAGTTCTGACGCTACTTTCGTTGGTTCTAACCTCCATTGGACCGCTTAAGTCGCTTTACGAAAAATTGCGAAACCTTCTTACCTAATAGGTAATCAAAGTAAATTAAATAGAAATATAAAATATAATTAATCTCAGTTTTGTTAAGTTTTAATAAACATTTTTTTGTGTAATAAAATTGGTTTATTTTTAAAAAGTATACAACATTCATTGAACTACGACTTTATGGTGGGGATTTCCAGTTATTATATTGTTTTTTGTTATTTTTTTTTATTAACCAATGATTGCAATTCCGAGTTCGCATTTTTTTTCTTAACACCCTACTTTTCTGAACGGCTTATAAACTTTTATGTGAGGTCCGAAATTTACACGAACTTTTTTGGTAATAGACGAACTTTTTCGATTTTTCTATTTGCAATTTCTGTTCAGATTTTTTCGCATTTCAATAAATAAAATTTGATACAAAACTGTTTGAAACTTGCGTCTAAAATAACTGCTGATCATTGCGGTAGCGCATACAAAGTACACTTTAGGCAATGATATTGTGGTTTTTTTTTTTTTGCATTTCATTTGCTTCACGGTTGACATCGGAAAACTGATAGTGTGGCGTTCATACATGTATTATTTCTACATGACTGGTTTATGATTTGTGGTTGTAGTGTATCTAGAAGCAGCAGCAGCAACGCACATTCACACGTAGAATAGTTGTAAAGATTCGATTATCAGTTGTTAATTGTAGGCGGAATAAAGCGGCCGAGCACTTTAGTTTTTTTTTTTTTATTTGTTTGAATGGCACACGCGTCAAATATTTAAAACAGTCATTCTGGGCATAATTTACAAGACACAATTAAAATTTATAATTTGAAAAAACCATGTCTCATGTTTAGACGAAGAGCAAAAAATATTTATATTGTATTGAAATTTTATTATCAACAAATAAAAGGTCTAAGTTTCAAAATACCCAAAGTAGAAATACGTAATTTTTCACTGATAAGCTTGATTGGAATAAAGTGTAAATATAGAATTACGAAATTGGTGAACCGAAGATTGAAAGTGAATGGATCCGCTTCAGCAAACAGAACAGAATCTGCATGAGGCAGTAGTTAGTAGTGTACGACACGATTACGGGAGCACTTCAAGCGAAAGTGAATTCGCAACGCAAACAAAATTTAGTCAACCAACCGACGTACGCCAAGCAAGTACAACAACTTCCTTGAAAAGTACAGAGCGCAAAACAGAAACACGCACACGTACCGCGTCAGAACGTCTGCCCTCTTTTGTTCGGTTCGGTGGTGGTGATTCCCAACGCTATCTCAGAATGACTATGGATACAATGCCAAATAGCGAAACCCGCCAGATACTACAACGACTTGAGTTTGCACTCAACGTACTGAATCACATCTGTATTGGTTTTGTCACCATATATTTGTCGTGGATGCTGTTGAGAACTGGCCTATCGACTACGACCCCTTTGCATGCCTGGCTCGTGACAATTGGCGTAAGTTTAACCAGCAAGCATTTTCCGAATATTCTTAGGGGCCGTTCAAGTATTACGTAAAGCAATTTTTTAAAATTTAAAATTTTGCGATCTTTTATCTCGTCCGCTTACATAGAAATCGCATTTTTAAGTTTTTCTCTATATGGGCGGTGCCACGCCCTTATGTGCGATTCTTATGAAACTTTAGAAGGATGTATAAAAGGGTGTATAATTGCAAAGTTTCACCTGTTTATAGTTTTTCTAACAAAAACTGCATTTTTTACCGATTGTTCCTATCTAACCTTAGTTTAACCGATAGTGTTCCTATCAAGCTGCCTGCAAAGAAAATAAAATTTTCTGCGTTTAAATTTTTTTTTCTAACTTCAAAACTCTGGGAGGAGTTCGCATTGAAACAGACATACGGACAGACAGACGGACAAGGCTATATGAACTCATCTCGTCGTGCTGAGTAAGAATGTACATACTTTATATAGTCGGAGATGTCTCCTTCTCTGCGCTGCAAACTTCATGACAAAGTTAATATTAATTTATAAAAAGTATCTACCGGCAGAAGTTATTAAATACACGGCATTTGTAAAACATTATCTGACTTTCTGTTTCAGTTTTCATTCTTTATGGCCGAAGGCGTAATGGTCCACTACGGCGGCAATGTACTGACATCGACCTATAAACGCAATACAAAGACGACCATCCACTGGGTTCTACTTACGCTTGGCGGCGGTTGTGGCGCAAGCGGTGCGCTTATCAAGATGATCCAAAAGGGTTTCCTCCTCACCAGCGTACATGGCAAATTAGGTATTCTGATTTTATTTGATTTTAAAATTTTTGTACGAATACTTGTTTGAAATTCTTTTACAGGTTTTGCAGCTTTCATACTTTGTCTGATTTCGATGCTTTCCGGCTTGTCTGCGCTCTTCTCGACGCGTGTCAAGAAACTCATTTCTCCATTGTTGAACAAAACATTTCACAATTTCGTTGGATTTGCAACTTTTGTCATTGCACTTGTCGCTCAATATTACGGCTATCAGACGGGCTTCTTTAAGAATCGTGCTGAAGGCGATTTCATTATACTCATGAAATGTCTGACGCTCTTCTCTTTGGTGCTCTCCTCCATCGGACCGATCAAAGCATTGTACAATAAATCTCAGAATATCGTACGCCATTTTAAATAGAATAGCATCAAATATTAAATATTTATTTTTGTTTAAAAACTTTTGTTAAGACATGAAAAAAATTATTCATTTTGTACATAAATATTAAAATTAAATTATAAGTCTAAAGATTAAACAAAATGCGTAAGTCTATTTGCATAGTAATCGAATTCTTCGAAATCTGTTATTGATAATCTTATCAGTTACAGCAACAACATTCTTATGCTCAATACCTACTTGCTATCGTACCGTTCACGGTTCACGTTCACACACCAGGCGACTTAGAAACATTTGATATTTGATAAATTTGATTTATTTGAAATATTTTTCTCAGACTGGTGCTCTTATGCATAACCTCTGTCTGGTTCAAATACTAGTCCCAAATTCACTAGTTGAAAAACAGTTTCCAAATAACGAAAATGGGTCAATCCGACATTTTGTATTTTAAACTGGTGTGATAATGCGCCATCTTTGACTAGTTCTTGTACTAGTTTCGAAATCGACAGTTGGGTACTAGTTTGCTAACAGAAGTAAACTATCGAAAAGGGGACAATTGACAAAACGAGAACTGCTGGGAGTTTTTTGAGACTGGTGCTTTTATGCATTACACAGTGGTCCATCTTGTATGGGGAGAGCGGCCAAAAATACTTCTAGTTGAGGTAGGGACTTGAAACTTGGCACAACATTTTTTTATATTTATCATAAAATAATATGTAAAAATCAGCCAGATCGGACAACTATATCATATAGCTGCCATATGAACAATCGGTCTGATATTCAGTTTTTATATTAAAAACTTTTGATTTAAATTTTATCTGGATACTATAGGTTATAGCTGCCATAGGAACAATCAGTGTAAAACGAGTTATTTCCGGAAAACCCCTTGAAATTTTCCGCGTTTGGTTTAGCCTAAATAATTTAATGTTATTTTTGCCTCTGCATCTTCCTCAGAAAGCTCTCCAATTGAGACTAAACAATTTTTTATAATGGCAGGGCCATGTAATAACACTTTATGGACCGATGCAGGAAGGTAGTGCCACGGATATTTGATGATAAGAAGCTTTGCACGTGTTTTTTTTTAAATTGAGGTTAGGTTACTTTTTCGTATATTGCAAGCCGCACGGCACCTTACGGCACTGGAGTTAAACTTTCTTATATTCTTAAAATGCTTAAGAATATTATACAAAAGGATTTGTTCATCCCTTCACAACTAAAACTCTAACCAAACATAGGAAAGACAAACTAAGAACGTTCACAATTATGTACTAAATACGATAATGATTTACACAAACACACAACACATACTACATTTACTTTTTGTTGTAAAAAGAAAGTTAATACCTTTATTTAAAATATTAATCACTTCCATTGCACAAACACTTGTTTTAAATAAGTTTAACAAATTTTTTACGGAGAGCTTCCCTTGCACGTTGCTTACGCTGCAATATTCATTATATCATGCTCTCTCTTTCGATGCTATTCTTGAAGAGGGCAGATAGAGCAAAACAAAAAGATGAATAAATTCAAATAGCTAGACCAATTATAAATAAGAATTGGTATATTTAAAGTCAAAATTTTGACTTTGGTTTTTTTATTTTTGGCCTACTAGTTCAAATCTCCTTTGGAAAAAACTTTGCTAATACATTTGTATCAATGAAGTCATTTTTAACAGATTTCCTTTATCTGTTTTAAGGCATTTCGAAAATTATTTCAAATAATTTATTTAAGCATGATTGATAAAGCTAGCCTATCTGCTAGCCGGCGCGCCCTTTTGGGCTGAATGAACAGATAAGAAGATTATAAAGAGGAACACTAACAACCTCGTATGTCTTAGGAATAATAAAGAAAAAAAAAAAAGCATGATTGAATTTTTCTATTGAAAAATAATCAATTTTAAGCGCAACCCAAGAATATGTTATAATAAAATTTTTAGGTGCACCAACAACGATTGGAAATGAACTGCCGTATGTTCGCTTGAAATGAGTCAATTATGCCTAAGAGCATGCTAAATTTTAGCATTTGAAATTTTAAAATTTAAGAGCATGTGTTCGGTCGAAGTGTCATGCGACCGTTGCGTTGTGCGAATAGATGTAGACAAGTTTAGCAAGTGTCGTCAGTCAGTCGTCGAAAATTTTTAATTTCAGAGCTAGAAGAGGTTTTACAGATCTTAGAAAATCGCTTTTAAAGCGCTGTCAAGATGTAAAAGTTTTCTGACACGGTGTTGTTGCAGCATTCGCCGAATTTTATTGATATTGATAATTTGAATTAAGATTACATTAATATAGGGCGAGAAACGCAAACGGGCCAAATTGATTCAAAAGTGTCGGCAGAAGTGGAAGAAAACAAAACCGGGTTCTGAAAAAGCTGTTCGGAGTTTAAAGTGCCCATTACACCATAAAAGTGCAGTATTAAGCATTCGTGTACATGTGCATGAAGGGGCGAGCATTGTACATTGATTCCAACAACCAAATTAGCCCCAAAATAATATAAAACAACAATTTCTGACTTTAAACATTAAAAATGTGCATTTATTAATTGCCATCATTCTTAAGTGTGATGCATACATATTTTATCATAAAAAAAAAAGTTTATATATTTAGAAAAGAAAATTAAACGAATGTAGAGTGTCCAAAAAGCATAAAATAAATAACTAGTCAAATATATAAATATTTTCGTTTAAACCTACCTAGATTCGATCATGCATAAGCAACCTGACATAGCAGGATCTTCCTGTAATGTTTCTCTCTCGTCATTTACAGATAATATTTGTGTAGAAAAATCTTCAGATCGTTGTTTACATATAATAAAAAAATAATATGAGGATTCGAATTGTAATGTCCATCACGTAAAGCACTCAAAGGCCAATTCTCAAAGTATATGTTTATGAGTAGCCACCATTATCACCATCACCATATAGAATGATAGTGTCCTCCCTTCTACTTGATTTATGTGGAACGTTTAATTGCAAAAGAGAGCAAAGCATTCTCTAAACGCTGGCGATAGGTTAACTTGTCGATAAGGCCGAAGCTGAGACTACTACCTTTGCGCTGTTTGCCATTATCATCACGTCGATAACAGCGCTGATCCTGACTCTGACTGCAATTGCAACAACATCCACAGCAAGAATCGGCCACCAACGATGACGATGTCATCATCGCTGTTTCATTTTGCAGTTCATCGTACAATTCTAGCTCATGTGCCTTCTGATCATAGCATAGATACAATGTCAAACCGACAAAAAGCATAAAGAGTAAGGCACATGTGGCGCCACTTGCAATGCTCGCCTTCTCGAGCATAGGATTCGGCCGTTTAGGCATAAAGGAACCATCAAGTTCCTTGTATTCACATCTGGGACCAATGAAGCCGACCGCACACTCACAGCTATAAACAGGTTGTGCGCCGATTTTGACGGCAAAACATGTCGCATCATTTAGGCAATACCAGGCATCGAAATCATCCGGACATTTATACGTAGGGAATGTAATGTTCGGACGTGGTGTTGTTGTTGTCGTCGTCGTTGTGTACATTAGTTTTGTGTTGCTCAATATCGGCGATGATGTTGTTGCCGTAAAGACGCTGCCACCCGACGACATTGAAATGGAGGGCGATGATGAGATCGATGGACGCGGTTTAGGTACTGTGCGACTTGAGCACGCCTCCACAATGAGAAAATCATGGCTAGCGCATGCGTAAAGCGCGGCAAGCATAAACAGTTTATAGTAGTAATAGTTCAGCATATTTGGAAACGTTGAAAGAAATACTGAGTTTGTGGAATGAATATAGTTAACGAAAATACTGTGTGTTTCTCTGTTTAGTCTGTGTGTGTATGTGTATGTTTGTATGGATGGAAATCTTATTAAATATTTTGCTCAGCAGACAATTTGAATAAACGATTTGGTCAAGTTATTTCAGCTTAACTATTTGGTTTTAAGCGTTATTTTCTTTATCTTCTTTTATGTCTTACAGCTTTTTTGTGCTTCTTAAATGTCTAAAAAATACAAATCATAATCATGCGTGTCTGCTTTTACTAAACTGACTGACTGAAGACTTCTTAAAAATTAGTTTACATTAAAATTTATCACACGCTAAATGAAATCAGCAGATCGTCTTAAATTTAACTATTTTAAAACTTGAATATGAAAGCTTCGTGTCTTATGAATGTATAAAATAAATAGTACAAAAAATATTTTAAGGCCTTCTTCGTTCTATATCGTTTTCGTTGAATTTCGTTATGTTGTCTTTGGTGTTGTTGCGGCCTATCTACACACAATGTGTCTGTTCACATGCACTTTGACTTTACTTAATACTTTAGGCAAGTTTTGAATACAAATTCATTGATGTTTTTTATCTTTGTTATTGTTGTTGTCATTCTAGCAGCGCATACAGGTTGACATCTGTGTGAAATATAGAAAAAAGTTATTAATATTACTTTAATACATGTTGAAACAAATTCATTGGTTTTTGTTTGTGTTTCTTTGTACGTATGATGGTGGAGAAATTTGGTTTTAGTGTGTTAAGAAAAATTTTGCAAATTTGTTTTTATTTCTTCCCTAAAAATAAATGTTTCATTAAATTCCTATTGTTACTTTTAAATAGGCCAACTTAAAGGAAATTGGTAAAAAAAAAGGTGTAAGAAGTTATCTAAAATATACATGAAGCATGGAAAAGTAATTAGGTGAAAATTCTGTGTCATCTAAAATAAAACAACTTGTGTAACCAATATTTATGTAAGTCTTTAAGGCGCATACTAGGAGCGTTTAGAAATTTAACGTTTTTTATTTAAACTCAAGCCAATAAGATTAATTTTTCTTGTATACTCGTATATATTACAAGATATATATATATATTTTTTTCTTCTAAGCTGCTCCCAAAAGTAATTACATAACACTTGTAGCACTATGGAATTTGCACTTGTTTTAAAAAGTATTTGCATTTTTATATTTTGTTTTATCAAATGTTTTGAACACCAAACCAATTGTTGTCTCCCGTTGGTTATCCTAGCTCATCAAAGCTGGCTGTGATATGCGTCGGGTATCCATATCACAACCACTTGATGAGGCTTAGATAAGCAACATTTAAATTTTCTTAGTTTGCTTTCTTTTTTCTTTTTGGTTCCATACTCTTCTACAAGATCCAGTTATTTATTTATTTTTTGCTTGGTGCTGCACAGCGAGAGAACGCTTCATGGTCAAGTGGGTGGATGTTGTGCGCGTGCGTCAATTGTGATGAGATTTTTAATGATCTTGTGTACTTTGTAATCCAGCGAGCCAATTCCAGATTTGTGTAGTGATGAAAGGAACATCGCGAGGATATTTCGATTTTTTTTAAATATATATATTTTTTTAATGAGCTTGTGATCCATTGATTGAGCCAGCCAAAATTTTGTGTTGAGCGTTGATTTGTTTTTTTGCCATTTTATTAATTTCATTTTTTGATGTAAACGACTACAAAACTAAGCTCATCAAAGCTGGCTGTGATATGCTGAACAATTATATCAAAAATATGCATTTCACAACCACTTTGTGAGCGCAGTTGTGCGTCGGGCGAGGAAAAGAGATTTGAGGTTAGAACTTTTGCATGTGAAAATATAACGAAAAAAAAACAGTTATGAACTTTGTTTTAATTTGTAATTTTTGCACTATATGTGTGTATGCGTGGTGTGTGCCTTTTTATATGTGATAGATTTAAACAACAACAAATTGAAGGCACTTATATTAATTTTTTAAAATAATTTTTAATAGTGTAAACTTAATGTTATCCTTACTATTCTTTTTGTTATGAGCCATCGTGTCGCTCCTCAAAGCTGGCTGTGATATGATTAAAACGTGAAAACATTTCACAACCACTTTGAAGAATGACACAATTCTCGCAGTCATTGCATTTTTAAGATGATCAAGATGCGAAACAGGTGTACGAATGTGTTTGTGGGTGAGTGTGTATGTGATGTGAGAAAAATAAATAAAATCTTTAATTCAACGTGTACAGAAAAATGTAACAGTGATTATAGTTAATTATTGTTAAATCCTATCAAATCAATGCAAGTCTTGGCTTGGCTGCTACCAATAACAAATTTTTAATGAATGAAATCAAGACAAAAATGATGTTTAACTACAATAATAATACTACGCGGTTGAACAAAAACAAACAACGACAATGAGTAAAATTAATACGTTTTTTTTTTTATTTTTGCAGCAATAACAGTTTGCGATTGCATCTATCAAATTTGTTGTTAACAACAGAATACGAAGTCTTTTGTGCACGCAAACGAAACTGTTATACATATGTATATTAATCAACAACATAAAAACTGCTGACGTCGCCGGTCTTCTTCAACTTAATAATGACCGCTGCCGCCACCGATGCGCCAATCATTAATTTCTGACTGGTGGATTGGGTTCATTAGCCACCACGCAAAATAAAAACAAACAGGCATTATTTTCACAAAACATGTTATTTTACGCAGCAATTCACATAATGTGAAAATAATAAGAATTCTAGACAAAAACGACGAACCCGAAATAAATTGACAGATCTCGTAGCCGATAACAAAACAAATATGAATGTATACAATAGCAACAAATCATCTTGGAATTTACTTTCAGTGAGCTTTGATATAATTTTTTTTTTTTTTTAAATGAAATTTCCGGCGACCACTGCTTTGCTTTGCATACAACAAGTTGAATAACCATTAAATATGTTGATGTGTTGATCTCGCGCGCGCCTAGGTCAAGATCACCGGCTAAGTGACGATTTTATTGTTGATTTTTGCGTTATTATTTTATTTTATTGTCGTCTCCATTATCAGAGACACAGAGACAGAGATTCGCATTGATGCCAACGCCATTTTTTTAAGTTACTTTAATATTACTCAAATCTTTTTTATTTTATTTATAATAATTTATAAATTATATTAGAACAATATACGGATGTTTATGCGAAAAAACTGTCACACGAAATAAAGCAGACGCAACAAAAAAGTAGAATTACTAAGAAAATGTGTTGGTCCTTTTTCATCCGACTTTCTCACTAATTACAACAACTACATAAGTGCAACAACGAATCTAAATAAATGAAGACACATACACAACACATAGCGACATACATACCAACAACATAACATATACCAGTGAGAGAAAGAGAGCTAGCGTAAGAATTTCACCACACTTGTGCTTGCGGTAATTGTGCAGACGAGATGAAAACGACAGAAAAAAATAAATAAATAAATGCACAAGTATCAACAGCAAAAACAAAACGCGTAGCAATACAACAACATCCGCTTAATGCAAACGTCTGTCGTTGTTCTTGTATTACTGTTCTTCCTCTTGCTTGTATTCTTACGGGTCGTTGCCACTCGTTTTAGCGGCGACCGATGCGGTGACTCCGCTTGCTTCGCGTACACGCTATTTTTTTTCGCTCTCGCTCGTGCATTCGTTGTTGTTTAGAAAAACTGCAAGAAAAGTAGCGTGGAAAAATAATATATGAAAAAAAAAAAAGAAAGAAATAAAGGAAAACGAATCAGAAGAATAGAGAATTGAACAATTTTTATTTTCCTAACGAGGAGTGTGCATATATACATATATGTTAAAGAATAAAATTGGCAAATTGAAAAAAAAAAAAATTTAATTTAAGCGGCAAGGGCGCGGGTGGTTGACAGTGCGCGACTGTATATAGATTTTCTGTATATGTAGAAATATTTCAACCGCTGTCAGAATGGACGAAAAAAAAGAGGGAAAAAAATGCGAGCGACGCAAAAAATTACAAATTTTGTTTATATGCGCATTTTTTTTATATGTCTGCTCTGACTATCGTCACCGCACAAACACAAACGTTTATTATTAATAAATTAAACACACTTGCAAAATAAACATCACTCCGATTAAAAAAGAATAACTTAAGAAAAAAAAAAAATATCTGAAAAAACTGATATAAAAGAACGCACGACGATATGCGGAAAGAACGCAGCCAACTCTTCTTACGTACAAATTTCGACAGGCCTAATTTTTTTTTTAGTTATTCTACTTCGCGTTATACTAAAACGCAAAGCAACGATACGACTCAACATGAGGAGGATAGCTGTTTCTTCCCATTTTGTTTTACAAAAATATTCTGTCCTAAGTTTTATTCGAAAGCGTTGGTACATTAGGTACTACAGAAGTATGGTTATTAGTTTCAGGAACTGTTGAAATGAGACTTGCTCACATGTATACATAAGCCAATTCAATGCGAATTACTTGCAGACAGAAGAGAGTACAAAAATTGCTCCTTCTTACCTGAGCTCTCTCTGCATGAAAAAAACGAAAAGGTTGACAGTGGATGAGCACAAAAGAGACGCGGCATATTTTAATGTGTGTGCGTGTGTACGAGTTCATCACTATCTCTTACAAACCTTTGCTGAAATAATTTACTAATTGAATTTTCACACAAAATTCGTATTTACTTTCAATCAAGGCGAAATTTATTTAGTTTTATTGACTATTAATAAAAACAAACACTGCCAAAAATGAAACTAGTCGGTGGTATTCAAACAGTCTGGCAACTCCTTGTTGAGAGTTTTTAACAAACTGCAAGAGTATATGCGAACCGCTCTCTTATTCGACTAGCTTGTGTTCGTGAGTGCTCGTTAGAATTCTTTTCTGCTTTGGCCGCCGCAATGCTCATTTCAAAATTTTACCGGTTTTTTGCGTAAAAACGCAAAACAGAAAACAAGAATTTCTAGTTTATAGTATTGTTGTTGCTCCTCTGCAGTAAGTTTTCGCTAGTTTTGTCTTTACGCATTTGCAGGAAGGAGATAGCAATACTTAGCGATGGCAAGACGACTTGCGACGAATGCGAAATGAACGAGGCGCGTCAGACAAAATTAGGTGTTTTTTTTTTTAATGTTATTTCTCTCAATACTAACCAACGGCGTTGAGTTCAAGTGCACATGTGTGCGTCTGTGTCTACATGGGTTGGTGTGTCTAAGCGTGTGTTTGCGTCTGTGTATACTCGCGCATTTTTCTCAGCAGCTTCATGCGCGGGAATGTTGACAAGAATTCTAAGAATTTTTTTTTTGCAAAAGAATACCGCAAAAATTAAAGACGTCTACAACATTTCTTTTCGATTTGACTTTCACGCGCTTTTGAAAGCCGAAGGTGTGAAGAAAAGTTGCGCAAGGCAATACAAATAAATGTAGCCACTAATAAACGATATATAGGTGGGCGCGGCACAACCGTGCTCAACACAAAGCAATTAATGTCAACTTATTTATTTTGTTTTTATATTGCAAATAGTAATGCAATAAAACCACCATGTACACACATACACATTTTAAATTACAACGAACACTTAAGGAAACAAACCATTAACAAAAACACTAACAACGAAAACGAGCGTACAAAGAAGAAGCACTAGCACGGCACAGAGGCGCAATCGAACAACGACCGACCGCAAACGAACGAACGAGCAAACAAACAACCACTCAGCAACGCGTTCGAAATATACTGCGAAGAGTGAACAGTGTTACCAACTTTCGAAACTGGTTCACCCTAAACTCCGACCAAAAACACCTAAATAACTATTATCGACTAGGCAGAATAGGTGACAAGAAGCTCATAAAAAATCTGTTGAAACAAAAATACGCGGGAAAAATCGTAAAAATACGTAAAACAATGTAGAATTCACGCTGAACGCTGATTTGACAACTCTGCGTCGTGAGAGCAGAGAGAGAATTCTTACATTGCAGTATTGATTAGCGCATGTTGCGCTGCCACCGCTGGCGATTTTAGCCATACCTTCGATTTAAGGTCGCTTCAAAACTACGTTTTTTTTTCTTATTCTTCCACTTCTGCCAACACTTTTGTGTCAATCTGGTTCTTTTGTTTTTCACGCCCAATGGTAATATTACCTGAAATTAACAATTTAATGTACGATTTTATTAAGTTTATTTATCAAGGTGACGAAAATACCCCTAAAAAAATCCCATTCGAATCAAAACCCCCTAAATTTAAGGGGAAACCGCTAAGTTGGCAACCGTGCTGCGAGGAGTAGAGGTGGAGAATCATTGACAATGTTAGCATCGTGTTGCCAATATTCTAAAAAAGAGTTTCACTGCTTGCTCTGCGAAATGCTCCACAATGGCGTTGCCAGACTGTGGCAACCGGGGCCCCCACGAGAATAAGCCGTCGCTTCTAAATCCATTAAAAGACATGGCAACGACAGGGCGCACACCCAAAGCAGGATTTTAAAAAATGCCGCAAAAAAATCTTTACAAAAAAAAAATTAAATAACATAAAAATAGATTGAAAAAAGAAACTTGCAGCATGGACGCCGCTGCACTGTTAAAACTCGATTTGAATGCAGTGCGAGCGACGTTGGCGGCACAAAACGTACAGCTCCAGTTTATTTGTAGTAGGATCAACATGTTGACAGAAGAAAAAAAAACACCGCAAGCGAGTTCAAAGTGAGGGAGCAAAAATGCACACAAACAAGAAGTGGGGGTAGCCGGTGGCTCAGCTCAGTCCGTCATGGACGCTACAACAATTCATAGCACATTCAATGGGAGGGAGCACAGGAAGTTATGGCATATACATAGTATGTGTGTGTATTCATATGAGTTTTAGCAGCAGGTAGAAATTGTACGCGCCAATTGAGGACGACACAACGACGTAGACGATGATGGCAATTCGTGGAAGTCGCTGTCTGCTAAGGATGATGCGCAAGCGCGCACGTAAACAACATTCCCTTTTATATTCTCAATTCAAATCTACTCGGCATAATAGCTGGGAATTAAACATGTTTTGTGTTGTGCCGATGACGTGCAGCGACCAACGACCCAGCAAGGGAACATCACTGAACCTCTATGCTACGCTACTAAAGTGATGACTGATAAAGGAACTGTGGCGACGGCGGTGTACCGATATGAACCCGCGCCAAAAACTAAGTTTTTCGCGCGTTTACTTCGTCGTATGTAAAAATTAAGGCTCATGGCGAGGTTGCAATTCGAGGAATACAAATTTATATGAGGAAGAGGCGTTGCTTGCAGTTTGCGCTTTAATTGGAATTTATGGTACTGCACAAAATGTCAGGAATTTGCAAAAAATTGTGACATTTTATTACTGAATTATGCCTTTAAGAAAATAAATATAGATAAAATGATTGAAGATCAATAGTGTTTCAGAAAACTAACCAAATTGTGTTCCTTACAAGTATTAACACTATAGATGAACCCTTTCTATGATCATTTCATATTGTTTCTATACTCCATTGTTGTTTTTTTGTTCCAAGTTTCAATGCTTTATAATGAATTTAGTCAATTACTGTACTTGGAACCTGTCTCAATGCTTCTTGAATTGGGTTTACCCTTTTTACGCTCTGCCAATGCTTTGCGACTGTCTGAGTTGTTGATTGAGCGACGCAAGTGAAGACAGATCAAAACAAAAGTTGTGGTAACAAAACAAGTACATGCAACAAAACAACAACAAGGCGAAACAGCAAATAAAAATAGTAAGAGGGGCGCAATAAGACCCAAACGTCGTGGCGGTACAGAAGGGCAGCAGTTTTAGCTTACGCGCCATTTGCACAACAGAATAAACTTACTTACTGAGTGAGAGAGAGAGGGAGAGTGAAAAAGAAGAGACCAACAACGTGACCAAAAGGGAGAAGAAAATATAAAGAAGGAAACAAGACAAGATCACTTTTGGGCGCGCAGATTATGCTTGCTCAACATAGTCGATACAGACGAGTGATACGAGTGTTGTTGTTGCTGCTGCTGCCTCTACTTCTTCCTTAGGACATTGAACTGTACATTATAGCAACAACATGAAAAGTGGCGACGAACAACTACAAACGAGTCAAATGAACATTATGCATCAGAAGCAGAAGCAAAAACAGAAAAACTAAAGCAACAACATTAAAGGAGGAAAGAAAAATCCGTCAGATGTCGACAGACACCGTAAACAGAAAACCGGCAACGCTCTTATTGTAGAGGGGGGACCGAACGAGTATGGGAGTCAGCGCGCTCACTCACACGTCCAGGGCTCCCTTTGGGGATTAACTTGTGTAGTTGTGAAAACGAATTGCGCATTAGAGACAAAAACGAAAAGGTCTAAAGAAATCAATAAAATTCTAACAGGAAAAACTAAACAGAAAGTACCCGAGACAATCAAAAGAAAAAAAAAAGTATCAATCGTCTGATGTCGTCGTCGGCATCGTCAATGGCGGTAAATTTTCCGTCTTTTGAAAAAGGTCATTCTCATTGTCGTTTGCAAAAATTTCTCTTTTCTTTTTAATGGCAATGCGAATGAAACTACATACATATATACATACATATGTATGGGGCGTGTATATATGTTTGACAAAGCGGAAGTGAATCTTTCTCTCACTTAACACACATTACTCTCTCTCTCTCTAACTATCTCTTTTTTTGCTATTCTATTTGAGTTGATGTGTTTATTTGGCTGACTGGCTTAGTTTGGTCTGTTTGGGCTTGGTCTGCCTATGACCAGTAAGGGAAGCTATTAAATGAGTGGATCGACGGTCAGAAAAGTCGGTGCAGACAGCGAGAAGAAAGCAATTGAGTAGTAAAAGAAACAATAAAAGTCGGCAAGTGTAGTGTAACGGTAATTATTGTGTGTCGAGTATTTGTATGTATATAATATATATGTGTGTATATGCGTGAAGAGAGTTCTTGTTTTTTATTTTTCTGTTTTCTGTTGTTTTTTTAACTAAACATACAACACACACATAATCGAATTGAGTTCGTCGGCCTTCATTGGCGTCATTTGAACCTCTTCAATGTCTTCCTCTTCTCTGTTCACATGCTTTATTCTCACCGTCTGCACGGTATGCTTATGTGTGTGTGCGTGTGTGAAACGGCATGTTAACCTTTGCAAGGTGTTGCCATACTGCACATTGTACATATTTATACCATATATATATATACATATATATGTCGATTCTTACTAAGCTAATCAAAGTTTTTTTTTACTTAAGCTAAAAGCAAACAAAACAAAAAAAAAAAATTGTTTTTAAAACTGTACATATTCGTAACGAATTATGAAAAATGAAGTACATGTTAGAAACAAGGGGTCTTCAAGTAAGCGGCAACATTAAGAGACAGGAAGTGGAGAAGTAACAAAACATCGCATCGAATGAATGCGCAGACGCAAATATTTTTAAAGAATTTTTCAATTCAAAAATACTCACGCCACCAATTTACCCCTCATGAAATTGTGCCTGAAGATTTTCAACTTGTTCCGCGGCCACCATCATCGTCGTCGTCGTTGTCTCTCTGTCAACGCGTACGTCGCAGCTGCGGCAGACAATTTCTGTCTGTGTTGTGCCACAATGTAGTTGCTTGTTTGTTCTCGTTTAGTTTTTTGTTGTTGTTGTTGTTTTTTTTTTTTTTAATCCGAAATTTTCTGAATGTAAAGGAAGTGGCACGTACTGTACACAACACGGCGTGGAAAACTACACACAGCACAACAAGAACAACAACAACATCAATACGAGAGATTGTAACAGAATGGAATGCGCCGGTGTGCGGCAAAGCGGGTGTGATGACTGTCGTGTGAGTGAGTTTGGGTTTGGACATGTATGTATGTATGTGTGTGCTTCACTTTACTGAGAGCATAACTTACTCACAGCCAGAAATTTAAGAGCGCCAACGTCAAAACACCCCAAAGAAAAATTATCTAAATGAAAAGAACGAATGTGGAATGTAACCATATAAGAGAACAAATATTTAAGAGAGTGAGTCGCAAGTTCGTGAACTAACTCCACAGTTGCCAGATTAATAGAAATTAATGTGAAAATACTGTTTTTTTCTATGATATATCACTTTAAGCAGCAGGTTCCATGTTTGCGGTTGAAACTTGCGGCATTTCAATAATACTTAATTGTGTCAATTTTTTAGATTTCAGAATTATTATATCATTTATAAGGACATTAAAAAATTCGTCTAGATTACTTTAAAATTGTCGTTATTTTTAATTTGGCGACCAAGACAAAATAAAGAGTTAATCATAATCGTTGCTAACTTCGAATAAAGGCGATACAAGATTTCTTTCTGAATTTTAATAATATTAGAACTAAAAAATTTACAATTCCTCTTTAGAAAGTAAAAGATACTCAATGTATTTAACTCAACAGGTCTGCAAGAATAACAAAATAATTGAATTGAATACTTCCAGGAATTTTTACGAACTGGAAATGAACACAAAATGAAAATTACTATTATGCATACTTATGTACATGCATACATTCATACAAATGTATGCCTGTATTTGCTATACGCTATTTCCGTCCCACTGTGCTTTGATTGAAATCAATAGAGTGACGACAACGAAGACGACGACGATTCGCCTCAATTCGATGAATGCGGAGTTGTTTGGGCAAAGAATGTGAGAATAAAGAATGCGGCCAATGACGGTAATGTATTAAATGACTTGACAGTCTGAAGGCGGTCAAGCAACTACGCAAATAGCAACAACAACGACAGCACTTGTTCGTAACAACAGTCGGGCGCACCACATGCCACTTGCTGTATGAAGATGTTCTGAAGCAAGAAGAAAGTTGTTCATCTGCTCTCGTCGTCTTTATATTATTTTTCTTCTTTTTTTTCTTTATCATCTCTGGAATGTTTTCCCTGCACGTTGAACTTTACAACAAAAGTGCACCTAATTGAAAAAAATTAACGAAGATATCCGCCGCCATTTTGTGCCTGCAGTTTTGCAAAGCATGCGGAAACGCCCAAAACAACAAATAAGAACAAACAACTTCTTGAAGTTTGACCAAACCCTGCTAAAAGTACGAAAAATCTTGTTAAGCACCTGTTCTTCACTCAGACTGTGTTTTCTTCTTCTTAACTTTTCCACAGTTTTGGAACTATTAACTAACAACGTGAAAGCATTTCCGCTGCACACATGTTTTTATTCACATTAAACACAACTTCCGTTTAAGTTGTTAAGTTTTTTTTTTATAATAAAATGTTTTTTTTTTTTTAACTTGACCCAAAAGTGGCGGGCAATAAGTAAGAACGAAACAACAATGTATGAGACGAATATGAGTGGCGGATTGTATGCGAAAGGTAAAGCGGGTGAGAGAAACAGAGAGATAGTGGGAGAGTCGAAAAAGACAACTCGCGTGAGCAACATAGTGTGTGAGCAAATGACGCCTCGGCACACAAAACACAAATAGTTTTTTGGCTCGACTGCAATGAATGAAAATTGTTGTTAAATGATTCAAAAGCAAAATGATAAAAAAAAAAAAACAAATACAAAATGAAAAATGTATACAGACACATAATCTCACACATGCACACATTAACGTAAAAGACACGAGAGAGAGAGATAGAGAGACAATATGAGAATGAGAGCACCGCGTTGCCAACTGTTTCTGCAGTTAACTCATTGGAATTTCGCTTTAATTAATTGAAGCGGCGAAGACGAATCTTAATTATTGTTTTTTTCCCGTTTTTTTATTTATGCACATTGTTTAATTGTCTATGACAAAGACACTATCAATCTTCCTAAGTGTAAGCAAGTGCTTGCTTCTGACGACGCCTTCGTTACGCCACAGCACTAACCTACATTAATATAGTATTGATTGGAATGCGCAAGAAGCGATCAATGAAAATCACAACGACAAAGGGGAAGGCAATAAGACGAACAGCGACTCAGACGCAGCATTGTGCAAGCAAGTTGGCAACTCCATTTAGCGTAGACTCTCGCTTAAAAAAGGCGTCAGTGTGCGTACGTGTGTGTGTGTGTTTGTATGACGAAAGGCAACAACAAAACCGTCGCTAATATCACTAAATGAGAACGCAACGCTTCTACGGGACGGACGGGAAAAGGGATGGAGTAAAATAAACAAAATTTACCGTGTAACTAGCTGGGGGAGAGTAGAAGAGCAAGAATGAAGAAAAAAATATGAGTAGCGGCACATGCAACAACACAGAGCGGCGGCGTTTAATTAAAAAAAAAAAACATTTTTTAAAATTGCCTCATTGCTTTTTTTAATAACTTTCAATCAAAAGAAAAACATGATAATAAATCGAATTTCTGTTAAACATTTACCATTTAAATTGGTTTTTTTATAAAAATAGGTTTTCTTCTTCTTTGTCACTTCCGTTCAAAATTGGTCACTTTTCAGAAAAAAAACTTCTGCACCCGAACAACTTTTACGTTTTCACTTATATAATTTTTGGCTTAATTAATGCCGTTTTTTTTAAATATTCTAATACATTTTTATTGTTAATTTTGCTATGCGTTCGCAATTTGTTTTTCTTTTCAAAAAAGAGAATGAATTTTATGTATCTTTCGCTCACACAAACAAATGCTTTTTACTGACCCATTCGTACTTCCAAATACACACACACTAGAACCGCACATGCACACAAGTTTGCAGTATTGCCATCTCTATCGTCAATCTCAATCAGAGTTGCCAATTTTTCAAAAGCGGTCTGTTTCTCACGAATTTAAAGGAAGTCACCCATATTGACCTGGCTCAAGTGCTCCTTCAACTCGAAGCGACATTGAGCCGGCCGGTACTTATGCGAAATTTCGTTTGAACCTCGACACTGTCCATTTCGCCAAATGCGACAATTTGGTGACGCAAGTGCCTCTTCGATCCAAAAATGCCTCTTTCGATGACACGGGGTCGAATCATACTCTTGCGTCAAATTTTGACAATTCAAATTCAATTACCCGACTGGCCGAAATATTTCTAGAATTTGATTAAATTGTTAAATTTTTTAACAGTTAGCATGAATCTACATAATAAACGAACTTTATTAAAATGTCATATTTTCTAAAGTTAAGAGAAAATTGTTGCGTCCCAGGCGCCAGGTAGTCCGCATGTTGCTGATCATTTAACAGATTCTTGAGGCAAGTGACGGCACTTGTAGCAAATTTCGAATGTTGCAGTTGAAGTAAGAGAAATTCGACGTAAAAGCGACAACTATCGAGTTTCTACCGTATTTGAATACATTTTTGAAATTGCTTAAAACAAAACGAGTCGTTTAGCTTCATTGATATTGAACAGACTCATGGCACATACCATTTCAAGCAAACATATGCTAAAAGTCTCCCAGCAGATATCGATTATTTTAGTAGTTCTAACTTTGGTCATGAGCATGCATGACAATGGTTATGTCCTCCGTAATATAATTTCCGCTGAGGAAAAACTGGCGTTACACTTACGTATAGGCCATGCGCCGAATGCTTACCGGGAATTGTGCTACACTTGCGGCACTTGAACCTTCAAACCAACACTACTTAGTTTTTGAATTAATTTACAAATGCAGTCTTGCTTGTCTAAATGAACACATTCGGCAATACGATGTTGAATGAAGATGCGTTTATCGAGTATTTGCGGCCACGGCTGCTTTTCATCGACATTTATTGGAGCTAGTTGACTTGGTAAATAAAGTGCGATAAATTTTAAAGCTGGAATTTACGTCGCTTGTTTTTCTATGTTTTACTGTTTTATTGGTTTTTAATAAGATTGACAAATAAAAATAGAAAAACGATTGATTTTTGGGTGTGCTTTTTGAATAGTTCTTGCCTTGAACCGAAAGTTGTCAACCTTGAGGTTGATGTCATAAGCTTGCGCGGTAAATCGAGTTCATGACCACAATTCTGAAGTCATGCTGAGCCCAATACAGTAAAAACTCGATTATACGGATCAATTAAAACCAGGGGTAATTAAGTTTTTTACCCAAGGTAGGGTCTACAGCGACATCTTTCCTGAGAATAACTGCGTTTTTGTTTTTTTAAGGACACTATAAGGATTGGAATCATGTCAACCATGACACGACTTATTATTTGGCCTCCACTTCGCGACATCATAACAGGACGAATTAAATATTTCTTTTTGTGGGAATTTTTTTAATATGGCTATTGGTATTTAATAAATATTTTGTAAAAAACTGTATACCAAAATGTTTCTAAATTTTTTTAGTGTACGATGAAAAACGACTAAAATTGACGCATACTCTCTGAATCAATGGCTCTTTTGCTTGTGTAACGGTACATTTGTCCGTCCACTAGAGGCATGTAATGCCACTTTTCATTTTTAAAGCACGCGTACATATCAAAAGTCTCCGCTTTGGGCTGTAATAATAGTATTGTGAAAAATGCCGTTAGCGAGAATTTATTTCAAATTGTTGCGAGTTTTCCGTTTTCGGACTTGACATCACTTGATGCACTTGCTCTAAGCTACTTTTTAGGTTGCCTCATGAATTTTTTTAGTTCTTCTTTTTTCTTTTCATTTGTTTTATGAGTCTTTCCATTAGCCATACATTTTCACATACGAACAGACAAACACTCCCACACAAGCTTGGACAGAAAAGTAGTCGATATTGATTATTTTGAGATTCTGTTCCGAGCTTGTTTTTGTTACAAATTGTTTAGCTCGATGGTATAATAGATGAAGTCAGCAACAGATGTTTAAAAGATCTCACAGACAGCTTTCACTCACCCAGCCCCATGCCGTTCGCATATCCATTTTTTAGGCCATCATGTTGACTTTTCCGTTTCGCTTCAACTTTTTATGCCAACATTACGCTACGAATGTCAAAGGAATATCACAGACACATTGAAAGCAATCAACTTTTGTAACAAATGCCGACCAAGTTTCCCCGCCATTTCCCCCTATCGACAGCAGCTCTAGTGGTAGGCTCATTGTGGCTTCAGCTTGCGTAGTCCTGACTACAGAACGCACTTAGGCTCAAGTGACGTTGAACGAGAGTTTATTGGGAGTAAGTGAGGGGAAGAGAACGTAGTTAAAGGAGTATGAAAAAGTAAGAATGAGTGAAAATAACTGAAAAAAATAATGTAAAAGTCAATTTACGCGACGAAACGATGCGTTAAGCATATAAAATGCAAACGGAAACGCTTTTCATGCACGTGTATAAAATGAATGCAAGCACAAACATACACGCTCACTCATAGCAAATTGCAGGCTTGCAATCATGTAAAATATCTGTTGCATATTTGCTGTGGCATTTAGGCTTGACTTCTGATGGTTATTGTTGGCGGGAGTTCAATGAAACCAACAACAGGGTCAATTTTAACAATGCGGCAGTCAAACGCAAATAGACCAACAGACAGACTGCCAGACGGACGACGGAAAAGTTCAACCAAATATTAAAAGCAATGTGACTGAAGCGTTAAGCAAGCATTACATTACAATTAAGGCATTACTAGAATACAAAATTTGAAATTTTCCCCAAACCAAAATCGGTGTGCATTAATTAATGCCATCATTTCATTCTGGGTCACCCAATGTTACAAACTAATTCGATTAGCACTCAATTTACTTAAATCAAATTATCAAAAATATTTCAAAATTCAATTCAATTAGTTGAAATTTTCAGCCCACAAATGAAACAAAAAAGTCTAACATTAAACCAAAAAGGCGAACAGGTGTGTGAGCGTATTTGGAACATTTTGGAATGAAACGTCTCCAGTGCAAAAGAATGCAGCACCCACAAGTGCATTCATCGCCCTCCTTTTTGCGTGACGGTTCTCTCGCTCTGCGCTGGGCGCTGCATGTTGTCGCTCTTGCATTGCTTTGCACTCATAAGTTGTTTCATTTTGCCACCCACACGTGTTTCATTTCCGAAACGTGTCGTGCGCTATTCGTTCGCTCATTTGCTGGACGTGACGACGACTGCTGATGTTGCTGCTGCTAACGTCGCCGTCGACGCTATCGCTGTTGCTGACATTGCTGTTGTAGTTGTTGTCGTTGTTGTTGAAGACTGCTGCTGCTGCTGCAGTTTGCGTGCGACTGAGAATGTGTGACTGAGTCGAGTCTAGAAAATGTTTTTTCGTTGTGTGCAAAGCGGCATTGAGTCGTCATTCGTCGTTCCGTTCGTCGTCAATGTTGGGTTCGCTAATTCATTCACTCATTCGTTTGTTCGATTTGTAGACGCGTAGACGCGCGCGCTTTTAGTTCTAGTCTTGTCCGTCAGACTCTAAGTTTATTCACTCGCGCTTATTTCATTAATTTCAATTGTGCAAGTGCAGTGCAAATATATATAATTAAATTGAAATAATCATCATTTTTATTCAATTACATTCTAATAAAATTGTGTGCACAGAGGACACAGACACACATAAGCAACTTAATAAACAAAAAACAAAAAACCCAGACTTTCACATTCGTCCTTTCCATACGGACGCGCTTTTATCCTGGCTGTTTATTTTTGTGCTTTGCACTAAGTCACTGCATACTTTTTGGCGCGTCTTTTTCGCATACGTTTGCGCGCCGACGAGCATTTTTATTTATTTGTTTGCCTGGTAAGTAAAATATTTATGGCACGTTGAACTTTTTGTGGTTTTTCATACTCAATAGGTTTTGTTTTGTGCTTTAATTTTGTTTTTGTTTTTGTTTTGCTATGTTTTGTTTTCCTTTCAGCAAATTTTTACTTGTTATTTTTCACTTTGACGAATCTGGGGGTTGGTAATGTGAGGCATTTTGCTATGCTGTATTATGTTGGAATTTAAGTTTGAAGACTAAGGCAAATAATCCAATTAAATAGAATTTCATTATGCTAAAAACGAAAACGTATTTCATGAAATAAGGATACCAAAAAACTGTATTCACAACGTTGTATGAAAAGATAGAAAACAAAAAACTTACATTTTTTGAGCACCATTTGTAAATATTTTCCATATCAGATGACAATACCAACATCGCAATTGTGTGAATATTTGCAGAGTCATTTCATTTGAAATTCTCTTTAAATCCAATTTTTTTGTTAGCATATTGCTGCTTTTGTTATACGCAGTTGCGCCTGCGAGTAGGCAACATAATGCCATATACTCAGGCGCCTCAAAAAACCAATAAATACATATACATATATACATGCATACAATATATGTATGTAGTTTGTCATTGAGTTAAGTCCAGTTGAGTTGAGTTGAATCGCGTTACAGAATGCCGCAATGACCCCGGGTCGAGAATGTGTTGGGGCGTCTAGCCAAGCGAGTGTCCTGTATGTCCTTTTTTCGTTTTGTATGACTATCTGCGAGTACGGTTAATGTGCAGCCGCCGCAGCAGTTGCGTTGACGATGCCAACTTGCCGCTGCCGCTGCCGGATGCTGTTAAAAGTGCAAATTGCAATTTGGTTTTCATCGTTCGTCTCCCAACCATGTTCACGCGCCTTAATGTGCACGCTCGTTTTTTATTTGTTGTATTTAAACAATAATAATTGGTTTTTAAAAAATTGCATTTTATTTATGTATATGCCATTGGCATGTCGTTCAATATTGCATTTGTAGTGAAGTTGTCGACAAATTTGCCGATTTTTTTTTAATCGAAATAAGTATACTGAAATATGAATGAATTAAAATGTTGTTAAATGAAAATGCAATTTTAAAAAGTGTTTCAACAGACTTAGTCGCTTGTGAAATTTGGTTTTTTGCGTTGGCGTTTAAGGCATGCGTTAACTTTGAGATTTCGTTCATCATTAAATTTTAAACGCCTTTGCACAGCTGTCGGTTGGCATAGACCGCAGACTTACTGACTGCACAAACTTGATAAAATTCTTATGGCATACTTTAAGGCAAAATCCTGAAAATTTAATTTATCAAACTTATGCTAGACTGCACAAACTGCATACGGCGTGTCGAGGGAGTTAAGATGTTGAGTAAGTGCGACGCCAAAAGGACGGACAGATTGGCAGACAGACAAACGTTGATGACAGACAAAGAACACAAGCGCTTGCCAAGAACAAAGTCATCGACAACAACACGTATGTAGAAGTAAAGTTTTTGCGAAAACTTAACTATCAAAATAGAATAAAAAGCAATTTATGTGAGTTTTAAACACGCACACACAGTTTATTAGTCGATAACCGAGTTATTCAGCAAAGCAAAGCAAAATATTCAAGTAACGTTGGCGCGAATATCAATGTTTTCATAGCATACATTAGAGCGTTTTCAAAATAAGAAAATTAGTTCCGAAATTCGGCAAAAAGCACACAAACCGTGAACGATTAGTAAACCAAAAGCCTACTAAATTCGTTAAACAAATTTTTGGCTATTAATAAAAGAACTTTTGGCAAAATTTCGAATTCAACTTATTTGTAGTTGAAGATAGCTGAATTTTTCGTCGAATGTTAAGAGACCGCAAACTATAAAACAAAGCCTTAAAAGTCAACTGGTTAAGCAAATTATACAATAAAAATTAAACCAATATAAGTGAGGAACTTTTTTGAGCAACAATAAACGAACGAACGAACGAAGCAATTAATTAGTCAGCGCACCAAAGTGTATGCAACAAAAAGGCGATAATGTGTGTGTGTGAGTGTGCCAGAGAGCCAGTAGCAGACATGCTTCATTGACACGCACACACAATTTGCTAAAGCTTAATACTTGTGGAAAGTAAAAAAAGAAAAACTAAAAAGAAAATTATCAAAGTGTGGGCGTGGATGTGGGAGGCGCGGAAGACGTACATTTTCCAAAAGGCCACTTGAAACTATTGTCGAACATTTTGCGCTGAATTTACGAAAAAGAAGAAGAAGACGCGAGCACTCGATTGAACATTGTCGAACGAACTTGCGAACGCGTGTTAAGGAGTCACTGACATCACTCAAAAAGAAGAATGGCGGCGTTAAAGGGTAAAAGACGGCGTGAAGGGTGGTTGGATGAGTGTGTGTGTATGTGTGTGTGTGTGTGAGGGACGTAGTGCGTTATTTGATCTGAGCACAATAAACTTGCATACTTGATGTCGTTAACCATTCAAACTATAATTTTATTTTTTTATTTTATTATAGCGATAAATTAAAAAATTTATTAACATCATTTTAGGAGTGCCATCGAGTAACATTTACGCGAGCGACAGAAACGAAGACAACACCGTCAAATACAATGACGATGAAAATGATGACGAAAACGATGACAATCACAAAAGTGACACGTACACTGTGCACAAAATTGCACGCTCTCATATATGCACATACATTCATACATATATCGATGGCTTTTATCTATAACCTTACCACCTACAAACATACATCCATACATATACTTACACCAAGACAAGGCAGGCTGCATAACAAACGATTCCCTTTTAGATGTAAGTGTCTATGAAGTTTTTTGAATATTCTTCTTATTTTTGGCACTTCTGTCGCTTCCATTTTCTCTACTCTGTCTCTTGACAGTGCATTCTAATGCATACTTTCGGCAACTTCACCTTATTTGCCTTTGCATGTCCTTTTTTCGTGCTGCATTCAAGTATTCCATGCACAATGAAGTCGATATGACAACTTGAAGCGTTGCGCATCTTTGATGTGCGAAACTATTAAATTATTAATTATTCCTATTGAAGTTGTGACGCACTTAGCTTGATTAATTACAAGTTCTGTGTGTTTTGTGCTGTAGAAAGCTGACAAACAGTCATAAAGAGATTATAATCTCTTAAAATATGACAAGCATTGACTTTGTGAACTAATCTCAGATACCAAATAATATAATTCGATTCAACGATTGAAATTTTAAGTTTGCTAAAATCTTAAAATCTTCCTTTTTCAAATGTGGCAGACCTCATAAAATTGTGCCTTCATTTGCTCATAAATCTGCCCAAGCAGAGTGCGAAAAACTTTAGACAAAATTTCATATTCAAGCTTGTTGTGCACGACGAGTTTAAGTAAAAGTTTACGATAATGAAATTAATAAAAGTTTTAGTTTTCACTTCTCAAGGTTTAGTAAAATTTCCCTTTGTTTCGGTTTCATTCACGCTCTCCTCAATGTCATAAAATATTATAATTTTATGTAGTTTATGATTTAGAGAGAAAGTCATTAATGTTGAGGAAGATGACTTTGTTTGTTAAATTTACGAGTCCCATTCTCACACATTTTTAAAGTTCGTCTGAATCGCATGTGAACATTTTTTAAAGTTTAAAATTCTTACAACAATCGATGCTAAAATTTTATTGTTGTTGTGTAATCAAATTTGGCAAAGTAAAATTAAAATCAAAACGATAAAATCAACGAAAGTGATAAGCCCTGACAATCAAACGATATGAGCCAAAAATAATAACAACAACAAAAACAATCACACACATTCGCCCACGCAATGAATTGACGCGCTTGCACAGCTAGATTTTGTCTTCGCTTGTACGCTCGTCACGCCATTCATGCATGAAATAAAAAGTTCAAACAAATACATACGTGTATTTTGTAGTTGGTGCATGGCAGCGTGCCCGGGCAAGCGAAACAATAGTAAGGATTTCATTTGAACTCCAAAAGTGTAATGGCAAAGTTGTGCCAAAGTTCTTGTTAGCCAACAAAGGCAGCCGCAGCCATACAAGTGGCGACGGAAGTAGCAGCAGGACAATGGCAGGACTTCTGCCATAAAGACGACGAGCAATAGCAAGCCAGACACGTATAAAAAAATTTCATGGTTCAATAAATTTCAATGACAAACGAACAAGAACATTTCAAGAAATCGAACGTTGAACAAACGTAAACATAAAAAAAAAAAAGAAATGAAAACTAAAAAAGAACAAGAAAAAAAATTATATAATAAAGTCGCAGGATAACAACGCAGAGCACCACTGAGTTTATCACTATTTTCGATTCATTACAATATATTTCCGAATACATGTTGCATCGATGTATGTGTGCGTGGCGGCCTATCAGACACTTCCGATTGTTGTTTGTGTAAGTGTGTGCATGTGTCCTACTTGCCGCTACAATAAACTTTCAAAAAAAAAAAAAAATAAAATGATGCAAAAAGTGCTGTGCTGCCACTTTGACACAAAAACAAAAAATGAAAGCTAACAAAAAACTGGAAAAAAAGATGCTAAAATTTTCGCTCTGTTCTCGTTAAATTATGCGTGTTTGCGCTGCTACACCTTTCGTGGTAATTTTTCGTTGCATTCGCCATTTTTTTATTTGAGTTGCGAATAAATACAAAAAAAAAAAAAAAAATTCATTTTTGTTGGCAACATCTGCGCCAGTGAGCTCGAACCAGTCATTTTAATAGCATGTTCTTTTGCCTGTTTTTGCTTTTGCTCTCTTTTTTTTCTTTTTCCATTTGTCTTGCTTCAGAAAATTATTTCCATTAGGGTCGCCGCACTGACTGCTCGTGTAATTATGCTCGGAAGCGAGGATTTTGTTAATAATTTTGCACTCGTTCGTATATTTGTTTTTATTCCATTTTTTTTCTTTTCGAATTTTTGAATTCTTTGTTGTTTTTATTTTGTGTGGTAAATTGTACACTCTTGAGTTTTTAACAAGTTTGCAGGTTAAATGCGCAAAAGTAAAAGAGAACAGAAAATAAAATGAAAAAACATATTTCCATTGCATTTGTTTTAATGCTAATCTAATTAAACTTTGGCTGAGTAAGCAAAAATGTTGGCATTTTAGTGCATTCATGTGTGTATTTGTAACTTTGTTGAATTTGTTTATGTTGAGTTGCACAATTGAAACAAATTAAATCATGCTCCAAAAAATGCAACACAAAACAAAACAAAAAAAAGGCTTTAAACGCTTTCCTATTGATATCTTTTAACTGCTGTAAAGTTCACTTGTTGCGCACTTCAAATTGAAAAAAATTAAAAAAAAATAGGAAGACATACATCAATGTCTGTCTTATCAACTTTCGCATTCATGTTCATTTGTTTGCGCTTCACGTTGAAATCTAATGATTTTTCTTTCATTCTGTCGCCAATATGCGCGCAGAATAGAAAAATGTACTGTGACAGCGAAACTAATTGAATTTAGTTTTCTGTTTGGCAATGAACTAATGGTGAGTGAAAAATATTTGCGATTTTTTGCATACGTACGCATTGTTAAGCGCCGTCATCCATCAGCGTTGCCAAGAAGGACAGCTAACAAGCCGGCGCTAAAAAATAGCAAAGTGGGCAAAAAAAACAAGAATCAAACTGAAAAAATAAGAACAAAAAAATGTTTGGCCACCATTAGCAGAGCCAAAGTTTCTCTCTTTTGTTGTTTTTTTTGCATAGCTGGTTTTAGGAAACGTATTGGAAAAGCGCAACCAAATAAGTTCACAAACAAAATAAGGCAGCCATAGAAATGCCGTTTTCGCATAGCAAACGAAGAAAAAAACGACAAAAAAGAATGAAAAAAAAAAAAAAAAAATTGGAATAGATTGCATCATCATCACTAACAATGTTGCCAGCAGCAGCAGCCTCTGCCGGCGCCGTCAACCTGACAGCATTGCGAAACGACTTGCAGCTTTTGTGTTAAAATGTTACTGAACTCAATTCATGGAACGGTCCCGAGTGCCTGCCATAGAGCCAAAGTATACAACGCTGAGTAGTATGCGATTTAGAGAGAGTGAGAGAGCGAATGAATGACGGAACAAATAATTGAATAAGCGATCAATAGGTGAAAAGTTTCCAAAGTCAGTTCAAAGCGTTTTGTGTTTTGAGTGAATAGCGGCGCTGTGCAATGAAAGATGGTTGACTGGTTGACTGGCTGACTGGCTGGTTGGCTCAATGTGGGGCTGACTGCATGAATGGTTGCAGTGTCTGTCATTCTTTGAGCTGAGATGCGATGTAAGCTGAAACTGTTTAATTGAATTAGTTGTGGGGTTGAGGCATGGTTCGTTACAGTTTGGCGGTACTTTGCCTCTGTGTTTTCCAAATTGCGTCTGGTGAGCGCCTGAAGTGTGACTGTATTTGCTGTTACTTTTGTGTGTAGTTTTTTGTGCATACTTTCGAGCGTAACGGTAATTAACAAATAATGCAAATGACAATTGACAACATTTAATTAAGTTTAGGAATTTATATGACAAAATTAGAAGGTATTTCAATGCAATAAAATGAATGTTTTTTTGGGTAGAAAATTGGTAATTGGGTTTTTGCAAACTGTCAATAAATAAAATCCTTTTGTGGCTTTTGTAATTAAATATTTATTTGAAAAACAAAAATTAATTAAAAACAATCAACATAACTGATAATTATTATTTCACATATTAAAGCTTTAATACAAATTTACTCTCTTTCGATTTTAAATCGCTGTAAATTTGCATACATTTTGGCTTTTGTAACGTCTTTGAGTGACTTGATTTTACATTAAATTATATGTCAATTTCTCTTAACCTGTTTACGCTCTAACAACCAACCTACATGTAAATAAAGTCCATTCGAAAATTGCAATTTGAGATTGAAGTAAAAAAAACTCAACAAAATAATTACATAGTTTCAGGTGGACCACGCACACAAACACATTTACAGAAAAAAACATACAAAGAAATACTTAGACAAATAGTATAAACCCAACATTGCTTTGGTGTCCTATGAAGTGTCCTTTAATATTTTAATTATTTTTCCAACTGCACACACACTTTTCACTCTTGTCATCTGTACTGTGGTCTCAGACAGGTACTAAATTGTTGTTTTGTTTTGTTCTGTTTTTGTTTTTGCGTTGTTAAATGTTTTCCTGATGTATGCACATAATTTACTACTCATTTTAGTGAGAGTGCATAAATGTCAAAAATGATTTACAGTGCAAAGCAGAACGTTGCATCGTTCGAGAAAGACATCGTCGTCACCATAAAATATGTGCATGGCGGAGGGAAGGGAAGAACATAAGAGTTGAGCTTGACTATAAGCATTAATATGTTGTGTGTAAGCATATTACATTTAAATCCGTTACAATTTATTGCAAGAATGCACATTTTATGCTTCGTAATCCTAAAAGTATGCATTGCACTTTGCTGAAAACCAAATATTTGCGGTTTTTATACATCAAAAATTCAATAAAAGACTGATAATGTCCTACATAAACGATAATTCAGTATGAGAGGAAGACCGTAATCATAAAACTTTAAAACTACTCTATTCTATTGAAGTGTGCGTAACTGTTTGTTTGAAAACCACGTTGAATATATATATCTGTTGAAATTCGTTTGCCAATAAAACACGACCTTTTCTGCTACTGCCGCCCCTAAGGTAGGCAACAAATTCACATGCAATGCCAACTAAACGTCACACAAAGCATTTTTAATTGCGCCCAGCTTTTTCCATTTACAATCGAATAAGCTCTTTGTTTGTGTTTTTTTTTTCAGTTGTTTTTTATTATCCATCTTGGCTATTGGTATGAAAACTATGAGGCTCGTATATTTTCACTCGTTGACCGGTGTTGGATTCAACATAAAAAATGGCCACCAAAGTGATACGATTTCATGTCAGCTCGTAAATTTAATAGCCTCAGGTTAGCAGGCATGACTGCATTGTTGCCGCTGCTGCTTGGGTGCTTTGGCCAAGTCATCATCGTGGCTAAATGTTAGGTCATGGCTCAGAGTTGTGCTTGATCACACACACACGGTCGTTTTCCGGCTCGCTCAAAAGCTTTGGTACTTTTCATGCTCTATGAGCACTTTATTGCCAGGGATTGCAATAAATTCACCAATATTGCCTATTTTGCAATGCATTATTAGATTTTATATGTTTTCGGGCAAAAACTGCATCTGCCACCATCAACTGCAACAACAATGAACAAACATACACACAGGCAAACAAACAAATACCAAATTTCAATTAAAGCGCACTTTTCGGCGCGTATTTTGTTGTCAGAAGCTGCTGCTATTCGGAACAAGCCACAAATGGTGCTTGGTTGCACTCTCACTAAGTGCGTTTCGTAATCATCTGTTTGTGCACTTCAAAATGAGATACGATAATGGCAGCTCCACGACTTGGCGCGTGGTGTGCGCTACAAGTGCCCTTTTTGGTTTCATTTAACGTGCACGATTTGATGAAATTTACAGCGTAATTTAATTTGTCTGTAATCATCGGTTTGTGTAAAGATTCATTTTCACGTACAATAATTTGCTGTATTTTGAAACTTTAATAATAAAAGGAAAATAATATACTAAATAAAAAATGTACGTCAATTATCCAACGCGCTAATTGGTCAGAATACTTAACCAATCAACAAACGATCGTAACGCTTACATTTTCAGCGCAATATTTTGCATCAGCCTCGCAGAAAAAGAGACCACTTGAAGGCAATTGTGGCCCAATAAATTTCAAGCATTGACAACGCTGACTAAGCACTTAAACTTATTGTTGAAAATTTCGCATTTCGCTTGCAGCTTTTAGCCATGTTTGACGTCACTTTGCCAAAACACCCACCAATCGTTAGTAAAATATCATAAATTTTGTTCTTTTATTATTTATTTTTTATGGTTTGTCGCAAAAACCGCTAAAACGGCAACTATAACAACAACAGTTTTAATAAGCCATGTTGTTGCATGTCTGACTGGGCATGGATGTGTTTATGTCAACAAGAGTACTGTGCTTTAAAAAAGCGCCAAAAATATTCTATGCCGCACTTTTGCTTGTTTGACGTGCTCCTCCACTTCACTTCACTTCAGTCGCCGCACACACTAATCGCCAAAGTGAAAACAAGTGGTTAAGGTTATGAACAGCTGTCATCGACAGCGTACATGATCTGTTTAAACAGCTTAAAGCTTTTTTTTTGTTTAACGTTTTTTTTTTGCGCGTTTGTGGCTTATTTTTCATAAATATCAATATTAATTGGCTTATGTCTGAAAGCCTATTGGGCTTTTGAATATGTTCTATATTTGTAAGCGCACATATATTTCATATTGTATGATTTTATTTGGCTTAAGAATTGCAGACAAACGCGTTGCAACTTTTCTAGCGCTCAACACTTTATGCTTAACCAATGACAATAAACGAAGCCAGCTGCATGACCAACTGGAAAGCGAGAATATCTTTAATCCTTTACATGTTGACATATTTAAACATGTGTTATTTGTTATTTTTGGGCACACTTTAGTTTGGCACACTGTATTAAGGCAAACAACCTATGTCAATCGAACAATTGGTCGAGCCGACTGACCATCCGTTTGCTCTGTGACCGTTTACTCAGTCAACCAAGCTGAAACTCAGCGGTTTCACATGCTTTAATTTCTGCTCGAAAAAGTGTTGTTTAACTTTTGTTTTATCCCTTTTTATTTTTATTATTTGTTTTTGTCGTTTTTGTCGTGTCTTGTTTAAAGTTGGGAAACCTCATCAATGTCAGGTTGCTTCAAGCATTTGGGAAGAAAATCTTTATTGGAAAGTTTCTATTACAATTGCGTGTCATGTTGCCTTGTTTGTTGATTGAAGTTTTGTTTTTACTATGCCGTTTAGTATCGTTGATTCGTTGGTAATATGCTTCGTCATAGCAACATAGGAAAAAGTGGGCAACATTTGGTTACCTTGTGGTATAACAAACATTTAATTTACATTTTGTGTGCCCTCTGTTTAGTTTTTATTAGTTTTTAATCGTTACGATGCATATTTTTGATAGCCCACAGTCAAATTTATCGCATGCGAGTTTAGACTTTTGAAATAGCATGTTACAGTCCCCAGTGGTTTGTGTCTTTGCTAATGCAATGAGTGTTGTTTACATTAGTTTGAGTTAATGTTAAATGTTGGTTTTAAAATTTGAGATTCTTGTTTTCATAATTATTTGAAATAATAACAAACTTATGTTTTCCAAACGTGAAAAATTAAATTTTTTTTTTCTTGTGTTAACAAGCTATTATCTTCAACAATTTAGATTGGTTTAGCTCAGGAAAATCATCTCAATTCTACATTCCGCTATCAATTTTCTAAATACTAATCAATTAGATTATTTATTGCCCATTGCGAGTTGACAAATGATGGCACCTACAGTGGCGCCTGAAATCAATGAGCCAAACAAACATTACACGCTGACTATTTATCTCAAGAAGCAGCAATAAACAGTGGGCAAACATTGATGTTAACACATTAACTAACGAAACAAATCGTTCGTCGGCACGCAATCAAATTAAAATTCAAGATTAGTCTTCGCTTCGTTGTTTGGGTCTCATGACGACTAACATAAGAATTAAAGTACAAGTAAACAATTGGCAATTTAATAAATTATGACACGTAATCAAGTGACGAACTCATTAGAGCAATATGTTTTCATTATACATATTGTGTAGGCCAAATAGTAAAGATACTAAGGCAAGACATGTGAGTTCGGCTAAAAATAAATATAAACAAAGCCGCCGCTAAACCGGACCCAATAGGTTTTCTGCAAGCCATTATGGCTGCTGCTCTTTTAGACATCAGACAGGACGTGGACGCGCCCAGTTTTTGGTGTACTGTGAGCACAAATACTGTTAGCCGGGCCGAGAGTAAGGTAGTGACTGTAAGGATTTCAATTTAACAGTGCTAAACAGTAGTTTAACATTTTGTTGCCTTCACTCCGGCTTTCTGTTGGGTGATGGTGGTTGTTTGGAGAGATAATGACTTAACAATGCGCATGTTTTGTACTTTTTTTCAGAGGACTCTTGTCTTAGCTGCAGAGTGCCATAAACTGAGCTATTATTGTGAACTTAAACAGGGTATTCTATATGAAGTGTTAGGACATGCTGTTACAAAAGAAATGGATATATTAGTACATCAAACAAATTGTTTAGTTTTGACTTTTATCAACACAACTAAATAAAAAAAGTGGGACCAATTTTGCCGGTTCGCATGCTTTTCACTTGCTACTTAGAAATGACTTCTCCACCCAGTTTTTTTTGTTAACAATTGTCATTCAAGCATTGCACAAACAAAAATACGTTAAATGGAGCGCGTTTTCCAAGTTGAAACAGTAAGCCAGCAATTAGCACATGAATTGAAGTACAGTAAAGACTCGCTTGCACGGATCTTCGACTATCCGGATTCGTCCACCTCCTCCACCCATTTTCACTGCGGTTTTTATATGTAAATTTTACAAATCTGAACAAATTTTTGTTGACAATTACGTAAAATGTGGCAAACGGACGGACCAAATTCGTTAAAATCCGTGCACAACCTTTCCCAGCCGTAGTTCGCGCTTGACTAAAATTAATAAATTTAATTAATAAATTTAAATAATTAATTATTAATTAAAATTAATAAAAATTGAAATTTCTCATTTTTGATAATTTTTGGTAAATTTTTTAAAAAAAAAGAGAGAATTAGATCAAATAGATATCAAGCCTCGCTCCGCAAAAACCTCAAAAAGTGCTGCCATGTGCCGATCGAAATTTTTGTTTTTTATAATTTATTTCGGCAGAAGCATAAATATTTCGTATTGAATTAAAGACAATAAAACAGAAAATATATAACAAAGCGTGAAAAAAGGAAATTTGAGGTTTAGGTGCAATGAGTTCGAAAAAGGACTCAAATCTGACCAAAACATCATTGTAGTGCAGTACTGGCACTCTCATTAAACATTTATCAGCATTAAAGTGTCGTATCTGCTGTGTTGAGCTGCGTAATATAGGCGATCTTAGCAATCCAATCGCCGACCAATAAACGCAAGGCTCAAGAATTCACCGTTCTGCGTAGGCTGACCCAAAATTTTGCAAATTTGCTACAATTACACGATTTCAGTTTTCTTCTTTGCTTTAAAAAAATATTGACTATGAAAATCGATAATCGAGTTTCTACTGTAATTGAGTAAAACTCAACTCTGAGCTCAAAATTGGATTTGAATTTTACAGAGTTCTATTTTATAGCAACTTTATAGCAATAAAATGCGGGTTTTTAACGCTCTCTCTTATTCTCTTGGTATGCTCTCTCTGCTGCTTCTGCTGTTCTGCTGCTCTGCTGCTGCCGTTGACGACGTCTGTCTTGCAGGGTATATATGATACAATTTGGCCGTTATGGATCAAAGTGCTTTACAAAACATGGATCGGGACGCATTAAAGAAGCAAATCGAGAACATGAAATATCAGGCATCTATGGAGAGATGGCCACTATCTAAAAGCATTGCAGAGTGAGTAGAAATTTTAACAAAAAAAAAAAAACAAATAAAAACTTTAAATTTTTATTTATTTATTAAAAATTATTAAACGATTTTGTTTTATTCAAATTTTTTATTTGTTCAAGTGAGTGCTTTGCTATGTGATGTGTGACAAACAGCAAAAAGCCGTAAACATTTGTGCCAAAAATGGCTTTAAAAAAGGAAAACAAAGAAATTCTTCTTCTAAGTGACTGTCTGACAAAATGTCTGTGACCTGCGAACAAAAACAAAAACAAGCATATTTAATAAATAGCAATGAAAAAGAAAAAAAGAAATACAGGAAGAAAAACAGTGTCCTGCTTTGGTGTTTTGTGAGTGTGCTTTGTGAGTTATGATGTTCTTTGTTGGTGTTTGTGTTTATTTTGTATAAAAAATTCAAAACGCAAGCATTAAAAATATAATCAAGAAAAATACGGACTGAACTGTGCACTTAATGCCTATTGCTGCCAACAACCCCAAAAGTATTTGTGTCAACCTAGACACAGACCGAATAACCGTACCGAGACTGTAAATAGAAATCATACTATTCATTCGTGCATATATTTTTTGTAACTGTCAGTGCCATTTAAGTTGACTTTTAGGGCGGTCGGAGTGAATCTGAACAAACAAATGCGTGAAGGGATGTTCGAAAGTCGATGTGTGTCCTGTGGAAAAAACTTTCAAGGGCTGAGAATGAAAAACAAAAAAAAAAAACAAAAACAAAAATGTTTTGGTGAAATTTTAAAGACTCCCTGTTGTAATTTAACTAAACAATGAAAACGACCAAAAAGTTTATTCAAAGATTCACGACCACAAATATGTCATTCTCAATATAAAATATCATTTCTAAGCACACTCAAAAACAACTTCAACCTAAGCTTTTTAACTCACTACTTAACCAACGACTAATTAATACATACATATGTATATAAATAATTGAAATAAATATGCGCGCATTTAGTAATTAGCACCTGAAGTCGCACCAGATGCCGTCGCTGCCGCCACCGTCGGCGTCGCTCTTATTGCCGCAAATGTAAAAATAAAATATATTTTTTGTATTTGTTTTTTCTTTTATTTTGGAGTAAATACTCGTACTCACCTCTTGTGTCTCCTTCTTCTATTTAGTTAATTTTTTTTTGTTTTATTTTTTGAGTTCAACCGCACACTTAATTAAAAGCCCGCACACACAAATACACGCGCCATTCGTCACTTTTTTGTTCTCGCTCACTCACTGACAGCTAAATATTTTATGAAATTAGCAACGAGGCACTTGTAAAAATGAATTGGTGACGTTGGCGGTAGGCGTTGAAGATAGCATTGTTCGAGCTGAACACGGTAATAGAGGTCGAAGAGAAGATGCTGCCGTCTACTTGCTTAATTATTCATAATTAGCAACCGAGTAAATGTTGTCTAAATCGCATTATATATTGTTCATGGCATACATTTTTTAACAGCATTTATTTTGAATTTCACACTCTGAGGTTGATGAGTATGTACGCGTTTTCTTATACATATAATTATGTAAAATTCGTGTACGGATATTAATTTGAGTCTGCGGTTTGAGCCTCAACGAGGACATTTACTATTTGTAGCTGTTATTATTAGTAATTGTGGTGAAATCGTGCTTTTAATTAAGGACTAAAGCTTACAGTAAATTAAATTTAATAGCGAACTTTTAATTTTTGTGGTTTGAAATTCGTAGGATTTTGTTAATAACAAAATTTGTACATTAAAATAGCAATAAGTTGCTATTCAAAAGGCCAACCAAAAAAGAAATCAAACTGTAATGACAGGACGTTAAACTGAAAACTCGATTAGTTTAAAATCAAGTGGAAAACATGTGACTGACAAACTTATCTGATGCACAATTACTAACACAACCAACTCTCATATACTTAGAGCAAAATGTCAATCAGTCAACATGACATAGTGGCCAACAAATTTGATCATCATGGCAGATAACCAAGCAAATATCTAATGTACGAACTGTCAGTCTGACTGCCTTCGCCATGTCAAATGTGAGAATTGCACAACAAAGTGCAGGGTTGCAGTAAAACTCACAACACAACGGTCTGTCCCGCTGTCTCACAATGATGATGATAATGATGATAATAGCAGTCTAACTGTTAGACTATCGTACCATATGACCCAGACCAAGCAAAGTTTGTAGTTTGTGTGGTAGAGGATACGAGTGGATGTCTGATTTCTGGTTTCTGTTTGTTAATACAATACAATTATATGCATTATTTCGCAAATTGTTGCAGTGTCAGTTTAATGAACGACTGGACACAAGGTCGGATGGTTGTTAGTTCGTTGGTTGGTTGGTTTGTTGGTTGCTTGGTTGTATTTGCTGCATTTCTAGTGGCGACCACAAACACGCGCAGTTGATTGACGTTGCTGGCATTGTCGTTGCGACTATAACGGACATGGCCTCTGACACAAAGTGCGTTTACATGTCATTATTGGATGGTGGTTTTCAGGTTTTTAAACTTATTACAACTAACATTATCCAATGTGTTAATGATGTTGCATGTGAGCTACAGCCAATAAGTAGCTTTTAAAAGTTTGCTAACTTTGGCTCGTCACAGGTGTCACTTAACGTCGCCATGCCGGCTTACAATCATTATGGATACTTTTTTTAATGCATATCAAAAGTATGGAACAAATTATGAAAACTTTACTTTGCCTATTATTTAAAAAAAAAAGGAAACAGTAAAGTGGAAACTTTCTACTGTTCGCACACTTGACTTAAGTCTCTGGTACGTTTTAATTTCAACTGTGCGGTGTCATAAACACTGAAACTTTACCGTTCAACTTTGTGTGCTCCTGAAAGTATGCAACGTGGTCAGTGATGCGCATTACGTAATAAACTTCATACAGTCTATATTGTATATTTTCAAATTTCATAGCTGATTTGTTATTGTGTGTCTACATTTTCATGAGTGGCACTCATAAATTGTAAGTCTCAGCTGTCGCTACTGTTTTTATAGGATGCGTAAAGGCGCTTAAATGTTTGCTGTTTTGTTTTTTGTTATGTTTTTTATAAGGTAGTATAATGTTATGATTTTTCATGTCTGGCAACAATAACGTATTTAATACAAGCAACAAAAATTAAATGCTATATTTTTATAGCTGGCGCCAAACTTTAACTATAGAGCGAAAACAAAAACAACAACAAACTATGAGTTACTGAGTTGTGGAATTAACTTAATGTTGTGTGTTTAAAATTCATTTCACTAAAGCTTCAATTTAGCAGAAAGTATATAATTTTGCTTTGGTCCTGAGCTTAAAGTTTCCTTTTGTGGATATTAATTTCGAAGTACTTGAATTTAATGTGTACGAACATTTTTGCTAAGCATGTTTAGTCTAAAGAGACAAACACTCTGTTGGTCTTTATACACCGTGATTTTCCTCTCGGTTTATCATCAGTGTTTTTTTGTCAACCCCAACTAAATCTGCGACCACTTGCGGTAACATTAAATACAGCTGGTGTGCACATTTTTTTTTGTTTTTGTTTGCTGTTATTTTTACCACTCTCCTTCGACTGGTACACGCAAGCGTATGTGTGTGTTAGTTTCGTGTCGAGTTGAGTAGAGTCCTTCGAGTTGAGTGCATGTGGTCCTGCTGCTTGCTAAGAGATTTTTTCCACATGCTGGTCATATAGAAAATTACAGAAATTTTTTAATACTTATTTTCTTTGTTTTGTGCCGAATCTTAGATTCAGTCGACTCATGCCCAACCGAGTGCAACAAAGTCGACTATTTTATAACAAAGTTGCAAGTGGCACTTAGCTCCACACACAGGGTCGGTCGCTTGTGGTTCGTTGGTTTAGTTTGCTCAAATGGAAACATGACATAATTCAATTTATCAGCGCTTGCCGCCCAGCCAATACAGCACTCTAGTGTACTGAGTTAATTTGTTGTAATTTCTCAAATGCCCGATTTAGGTTGGCCTGCGGTAATTACCTAGGATTTAACAGTATTTTACTGTTAATTAATAGCTATGAAATATCAAGCTTAGACAAGACTTTCGCGCACTCAACATTAAATTCATTCGCCACAACACTCATTGTTGAGCTGTCGAACGTCTATAGGATGCAAAAACACTTATAGAGGCCAAAATAAGCGTATCAACATACTTTTGATTGGATGTAGTCAAGCAAGCATGCAAATTAGTTTTGGCTTGAATAAAATAAAGACATTTTAATAGAAAATTTCTTGTTGAGTCACATTTCACTGAAATTGTTGATGCTCGTTATTCATTCCCTGTGTGCGAAATTATTTTTCTTCCGTTTTTGTTTGTTTTTAACGAATTGGATTAGTGGTTTATTCAATTTAAATTTAAATGCCAAACAATTGAGTTGTTGTATTTGTTCAGTGAGTGCTGAAAACCAGATAGTTGTTTTTTTTCGGGATCTTTGATTGAGTTGTATGCACACTGAGCATATTCAATTTGTAATCTTCTTTGCTTCAAACTTTTTAATTTCTTTTTTAATGTCATCAAAATTTTTTAGTCATTTTTTTTCCTGACATGCTTTAATTTATTTATTTATGCATTAAATGTTCCTTTTTTTGATTAATTGTTTTTTGCAATCATTTAAATTAACCTTTGCGTCAGCCAATCATTAATGGAATAAACAATTAACTTATTAATAAGTTTTTCATTTTACATCGAATATACAATGTTAAAATCAAATTGATTTAAGGTACTTGCATTGTCCATAAGCATGAATAATTATGAAAGGCACGAATAATTACGAAATAAACATTTGATTAAATGTTCATTTTGAATGTGAGAGTTTATTAAAATATTAGTAAATTAGTGTTAATTTATACGCATACATTGAACGTACATCAAAGTTTATGCTTGTTTTTATCGAATGTATTCAATGCCAAAGTCAGTGTTTCCAAACAACTTCAGCTTCGATAATTTCCGTGGTGTGTGGCATTTATTTAGCATTCCCTGCAATCATCATTCGTCTAATGATGCAGCCACTGCAATGGTCGTTGGCATTGCTCTCTTAAGCCACTGTCATTGCCATTGCCGATGCAATGATTTGCCACTATTATCCTTTAACGATTTTCTCTGACAGCCGCCAACTGACACGCAACATGAGAGGCCACAACACCAACAACAACCATGATAACGTCGAATCCGTCGATGGATGCTGCATTAGGCAGCATCTAGCGTTTCCATTTCGATTTTATTGCTACTTAATTGACTTCCGACATTTTTCACTATTTCTTTTCTTGGTCTTTTTATACATTTTCTTTGGATGTTATTATATTAAAACGCAGTTATTCGATTCATAGTATTTTGCTTGAAAGCGTCAAATGATATCTACAAATTTTTTTTAATTATTTTTGCAATTTAAAGTAAGAGCAACAAGTTCCAATTGCATAAAAATACATGTGCCTTTTAATATAAGTTATGACAATATTACTTGGTCAGAATACAGCACAAGTTGTCAAGCACTCATCTTATTGTAATAAAAAAAAACATGAAACTGCTTAAACTTCCTTAAGTATTTTCTCATTCCTCTCTTGCGTATTTTTGTTTGCTGACCATTACTCACATTTGAATTGTTGATTGCACCAAATGTGCACTGTTAAAGTTTCACATTTTCCATAATAAACGTTTCCGGCATTGTTGTTGTCGATTTTTTCTATGCTAAGCTTTGACTATTTCGCCAGTGTTGGCGATGATATTCTTTCTCAATAACTACAAGAAAGTCTCGAAAAATAAAAAAAATTAATATTTCTTTTCTTTTCTTTTTAGGTGAGTAAAATTTTTATGAACATTGTCATTGCAAGTTCAAAGAACATAGTAAGTAAGGCAAAACATTTCATTATATTTTTCAACTTTCTGAATTAAAAATAGGTTAATTTTAATATATGTTCGTTTTAAATAGTTTATAAGAATAATATATTTGTTCTGATCTATTTTTGATCATCCGGATTATTTTTCATTTAAATTATTGTGCTTCAAGTCATCACCAAGTCAGAGGAAATTTATTGAAATGTCTTTCTTGCAAGTATGTCCGATGGCCTATCGATCATTGTCTATCTGAGAAGTACATGAGAATCCGGTCCATAGTGCAATGAGTCAAATGAAAGTCTTCTATTTGTAACCTTCTGCGGTTACTTTGCAAAACACGGAAAACGTCGGAGCTCCGTACCTCCGCTGATGCGGGTATTTTGTAGACAAGAAGGTTGAGGAACTCTGTCGTTAGGATTGCATCAACAAATTTTGACTCAATAAAATTTTTGACGTTGATCAAAGAATCATGTTGTGTTTGATTGTTACGACCATCAGTGTCTTCATATATTGTTAGGGTTTCCGTGTTATTGAGACGGTAGACGTGCGGCTGTTTCTCACGCTCATCATGATTTGATCTCCTCCAGTAAGTGTTGTAGCTGTCAAGTGACGACTTTCGTAGGAGTCCAATGTATAAAGTTAAGCCATCTGAGAATTTCTCCAACAAATCATTTGGTACACCTAAGCACATAAATTGGTTGTTCATCATAATGCCTAGTTGTGTGGCAAGTGTTTCGACTTCGTGATAGTTGTTTGTTGCAAGCAATATGCTTTTGCCCATATCCCGCAAGTGGTTGAGCACTTGCCACACACATATTTGATTATTGTGGTCTAAGCCCGATGTTGGTTCGTCTAAGTATAATATGGACGGATTGCCTATCAGCGCAATCGCAATGCTGAGTTTTCGGTTGTATTCGTGCGTATAACTGCTTATGAAGTTGTTTAGTACCTCGGAAAAATCCAAGATTTTTGCCAAATTTTTAACAACATTCATTAGTTCGGGGTGCCTAATGCCTCGCAAAAGACCATGTACATACAACAACTCGGCCCCGGTTAGAGATTTCAAATGTGCATCCTCCTGCGGGCAATAGCTTATCACTTTATATGACTTTTTTTTGTTCGAAGAAAAATTCAATCCAAAAACGTAGACTTTGCCGGATGTGGTTTTCTCGTCACCAGTAAGTATCTTTAAGATTGACGTCTTACCAACACCGTTTGCGCCAAGCAAAACAAATATCTCGGCTCTATTTACTTTAAATGAGACATTATTGACGGCCGTTAAGCTGCCATAGTTTTTCGTCAGCCCTTCCACGACCAACGGCACATTAATTCTCTGTGTAGACGACATATTTTTAATTAATATTTCTTCTTTAAGCACACTTTCATCGATGTGAGTGCCGCCAGTTGATCGCTTGATATAACTCATAGAAGTGTTTTTTACCTCTTTGATCATATTTAGTACCCATTGAAAAAACCTAAAGTGTATAAGTATAAGTAATATGCAGGATATGCAACCAACTGTGAACATTTCTAGAAATGGAAAAGTTCGCTTGCCACTCGATTCGACCCTATTTATGTATTCGCTCTCGTGGTTGCTCGCAGATTCCAATCCGAACATGACAGCGAAGTAAATGAAGACACGAAATATCCAGATAACACTTGAATGTTCTTTTTCTATTACCGCGGAGTAGATACCCAAGGCCATATAAAAACCCATACCTGTTATGAAGTTGTAGATGAGAATACTTGCGAAGCCAGTATCGGAATCGTGGAACATTAATGATACCAAATATGTACGTGGCAAAACTACTAATCCAAAGACAAGTAGTATCAGCATTTGGTCCATCAGACCCTCAATAGGGGAGTATATATACAAATTGAGGAATGCAATGGTGATTATGATCAGTATAGCGGCAATTGCAAAAATCAAGTAGTCAAACATAAATGTCATCAGCCAATAAATAGAGATGTTGACTCCACTAACGAATTGAAGAAGCTTAGCGCGTGACTCACGCTCGTTGATCGCTTGCATGCCGAAAAAGGCGCCCATAAAACATAGGCAAAAACAAAGCGACACCTCTATGCCATCGGTAAAGTAATCCGTTTTAAAAGTCGTTTTAATTGTGTTTGGATGATACGGCAGTGGCTTGTTTGTTACTTGAATTTCTACATCTGAACCAATTAGCGCTCGAGCCAAAGCTGTGTCCACCAGTGCGAGTGAGGCTGGCACCGAATGTAATGGTTTGTTATTAAACCAAATAGTTACGTGATTCGTAACAATTCTGACAGCCGTAACTAAAACTGCTTCCGATGCTGCGCAGCACATGGTATCAGTATTGATAATACGTTCACCAATATTATTGGTGTATTCGACGTATTGCATTCCGGGAAAGGATTTAGCATATGTAAATAATTCATATGCTAATTGTTCTGGTAGTGAGTCAGACATAACATCATTTGAGATCTGAAGTAAAACGGCTGACTTGTCATATTGCGACATATCTAATAATAAAGGTCGTAGCGGCACATGTTCTATAACGTTTCTTAAGTTTAAAATAACGATAGTAAGAAAAATCAATGGCAATGCTACTTGTATTATTATTAGCGATAAGTTTCGGCGTGCCAACGTAGCCTTTTTAAATAACATTGCTGAAAGTCTTAGAACATTCAGATTGCATCTTCTCTGTTCAAATTCGATATCATTAAAAAACTCCATGTCTGTTGCTGCAAGTGTTGTTATATCTTTTGCGCCATGTTGATCATTTACCGCCACAAACACTTCTTTTAGTGTGCCCGACTGTATGGCCAATATTTCAACCATAAGTTTAGAAGCATTGTTTTGGAGGGCATTTATCATTTCAATAGTCTTTTGCAGATAACCGGGTGGCAAATAATATGTAAATTTATAAGTCATGAAACTTTCTTGTATTACATCTGGTAAATATTGTCGAATAAATGCAGTCACGCTTGCCTCATTGCATCTAGGTTTTTTTGTCAATATTAAACGACAGCCGGCTGCGTATAATTTTTTGAGGTAGTAAGGTTGTTCAAAACATCGAAGTTCACCATGACACAGAACGCCAATGCGATCGGCCACAGCATCGGCTTCTCTGATAACACTCGTAGTGACAAATATAATTCGCCCAGTTTTCTCTCTATTTAAAAGTTCCCAAACACGCATCCTTGATATTGGATCCATGTCTGTGGTTGGTTCATCACAAATCACTAGTTTTGCATCACCGCAAAGTGCACAGCATAGAGACAACTTACGTTTTAGGCCACCAGGCAACTTAGAGGCTGCAGTTTTTGGATAGTCATGCAAGTTCAATATGTCCAAATACTTTTTTACTTCATTTTCAATGGCTCTTTTATCACGTACTCCCTTAAGACAACTAAAAAATACTATGTGATCTCGTACAGTCATATTACGAAAAAGTATATTCTCTTGCGGACAAATGCCCACAGACTTCGAGAACTTCGATATGTTCGATAATAAAGAATGTATAGTGCCTTGTGTGGGCTTTATCACACCGGCTAACAAAAGAGCGGTGGTTGTTTTGCCAGAGCGGTTTCGGCCCAAAAAAGCTGTGATTTCACCGATATGTAAATCAAATGAAAGGTTCTTTAAGATCATTCGGTTTTTGCTTTTTGCTGACACTTCTCTTATTTGAATACCAACTCTTCCTTCCTTATTCATGAACCGTTGATGTGCAGACTTTCTTTTTGGCTTTGTTTGTCGGCGCAGTTTGGAACAATTCCAGTAGTTGAGATATTGCAATGGAAAGTACCATTTGCGTGGTACTCTATACTTGCGCGGAGAAATTTGTAATACGTACATACTGATAAGAGTGTAGATAATTGTTGATAATAACATTGTGATCCACACATAAATTAGAGCTAGATTCTCGTATACCGTAATCGGACCCCACACATTAGACCAATTAACGCCTTTTCCAATTCGTTCTGAATCTAAAATAACTCGAAATCCAAAATCCATCGCCGTATTCGAAAACAGACAACCAAGTAATTTTCTCCATACGGTATGTCGCATGTACTCATATGATGGAATGATAAACGGTACATTTGTTGTAACACACAAAATTGCCGTAAAGGTTGCTGCTTTGCCGGAATGCGTGAAGAATGATGAAAGCATTAGTATAAACGCTGATAGTGCAGCAACATAGATGATCAAGAATGTGAATATAATGGACCAACTTGAATTCGTTAAAATGGCTGATTTACCGGATACTGGAATCTTCAAAAACATAGTTATCAGAGCAGCAATTAGAGAAAGTAATATGAATGAGGAGGCAAACCAAGACCACCACATGGCACAGTCGGATACACCCATGATATTTATTATCTGGCTTAAGTGTTCTGCTTTTTCCCGTGTTATCACTTTGGCCATAAAAATACTTGGATATAAGTAACCCAGAAGTAGAAAAAAAGCCAGTAGTGGTTGCAGGTCAATCATTAGAATATCCCGTTTATAAGGCCCGTACGGGAACCGCTGCATTACTATTGTTGGTAGTTCCAACTGATTAGATGCCAGTTCAATGTATGCAGTCGTCAATGCCTGCTGTATTGGTGCGAAACCTTCCACCATATAACCGCATGGAATACCACCATAGGTATCTTTGGGGTTACGTGGACTAAAAACATCATAGTAAGGAAAAATATTATTTGTCATCCAGGTTTTAATAACTTTTGCTTGGGATGTACGTAGTTCACTGGGAAATCGTAACGCAAAACTAAATTTGCGTGGATAACTTTTAATATTTGCAGTCGCATCGGGAAATTCCACACCGGCTATGTAGTGACCGTCTAAGAGCGCCAGTTCAAGATTGTCTGCGTTCTCGAACCTCTCGTAGCCATCAAGCTTCAACTTTTGTGTTGCACGTCCCACGATTTTATCGTAAAATTCGTTTGCCGGCGAATATAGTAAAATCATTTTTGGATAAGTACGCTTAAGTTGAGAATTAATACCACGTTTCGTAGCATTTTTGAAAACCGATAAGTCGTCTATGCGAAAAGAGGAAAACGTTGAGCCAGAGTTTTCTTTCTCGGGCAAGGCACAACGCAAGATTATCAAGATGAATACGAATGCCAGAGGCGACATTATTACAGTAAACAATTCACATTTCTGTCTTTTATGTATTACCCAATTCTTCCAGAGTAAAAGCGCAAAATTGTTGTCCAGTAAACCCATTTTTCTATTATATTTAAGCTTAAATTTATCAGCAATGTTAAGTTTAATATTTTGAAAATGTATGATTTTACAAAAAAAAAAAAAAAAAACTGAAAAATTTCTTTCATTTAATAAGTAAAGCAAAGGTTTCTAGATAAATTCAAAATTGTAATTGATATATTAATTTTTCTACACTTATGCAATACAGCTTAAGTCTTCTTCCAAAATGAGAACCAAACACGCTGTGGCCTAGAATTTTTAAATAATTATTGAAATTTCTAATCACTTTAGTATAGATAATTTTTACTTGCCGTGTTATATTATATAAAGTAGATGTATTTTCTCTTGGTTTCTGTGGTGCAAAATTTAAAAATATCTCTTCTAAGGTCGTTTGGCTTATAGTGTAATCTTCAATATTAAGTTTATCAAGGTTGTTTTCGATGAGGGCAAAGAGCTCCGACCATTTTATACTTTCTAATGGTATGTAATAGGTCAAGAGTCCTTGATATTCCTCCTGTAATTGTGCGCTCGAAAGTTTGTCAGCTATGAACTGTTTTATTTTGAGAATGTAATGCGTCGAACTCAGTTGGGTTTGTAATTCCAGTTCTTCTTTTTGGATTTGTGTTGACTCGATATCGTCGATCTCGGATGGAAATTGTTTTGATGAATAATCCATGATTGGTGCTTTTGAATCATTATTATCAAGCTTTTTCGAAGACACACGATTGTCAGTGGTTGACATATTGTCATTGTTAGTCGCTAATTCTTGTGATGTTGCCTCAATTGGCTTTAGTTTCTCATCAACCTCTGATACAACGTTTTCATCATTGCTCTCGATAGTGGGTATTCTAGTGTTGTATTCTGACTTAAGTACTTTAATTTTTAATATCAAGCCTTTTGAGAACTTGTTTTTTAAGTGCTGTGGTGAACCTAAGCACTTAAACATGCCATTGACCATAATGGCGAGACGTGTGCATAAAGCCTCACACTCTTCCATGCTGTGTGAGGTCAATACAATAGACTTGCCATTGTCACGTATATGGCATACCATATTCCATAACTGACGTCTCGCAGCCGGATCCATCCCACTAGTTGGCTCATCTAAATACATTACAATCGGACTACCAATAAGTGCAAGAGCCGTGCTTAATTTGCGTTTATTGCCACCGCTGTAATGCTTGATTTGCTTGTCAATATGCTGGACGAAGCCAAAAGCCAGCGAGAGCTCTTGCGATACTTGTTGAATGTGACCTTTCATAATGCCACGAAGAAGACAATAGATACGAATTGTTTCTCGCCCAGTTAGCTCCTCTAAAAGGCCATCAAATTGTGGACAGTAACCAATCCTTGTGTATATTTTACGCATATTCGTGTTCACACAAACACCCTGGACATAAGCCATTCCGCTGGTGATGCTCTCGTCGCCAGTTAACATTTTAAACATAGAAGTCTTCCCAGCTCCATTTACGCCCAATAGGCCAAAGCACTCGGCAGGATGTACGCAAAACGAAGTTTCTTGTATTGCTACATGTTTTCTATAGTGCTTCGTCATTCGATCGACAACCAATGGCAGATCATTACGTTCGCTTGGGGTCAGGTGCATGATATAACTTCTTTCTGTAGATACATCCTCATCGAAGGAGTCATCCTCACCACCAAATTGACGTCGTATCCTTAATTTGTTGAATTTTTCTCGTAGATTGACACTAAGCCATCTTATTAAGCGCAATTCGATTATAAGTAAGCATAGTGTCATAAAAATCGAAGTGCATAACATAAATATTAACTCAGGCAGTATGCCTGGCTGGTGCCACTCAAAGTAACCGGGTATGTCACAGCAAAGTGGTACAATCTTGCAGCGAGTCGTTTTTGGCATATTTCTTAAATAATCAATTTGACATCCATGTCGCAAATTGTATCCAATATGCAACTGATGCATGCCTAATGCCAGAGAGAAGTGTGGAAATAAACGGCAAAACCATGCAAGCGAATTGGCAACTGTTTTCATCTGAAAGAATTCTATTGAAAGCGCAATAAAAACTGAAAATAAACCGGCACCAGTAAAAAGGTTTACAATCGATATACGAGAAAAGCCAGTTGCTGCATCGTTGAAACAGAAAGAAATTAAGTAAGTGCTTGGTAAAGAAGCCAAACCAAAAGTTATCATCACTAGTAAGTATCGTGATAACTCCTCTGGCGTTGAAAGGCCACGTTCTTGAAAGATTCCGATTGTCACTATCGCCAACAGTGAGATAAAAATAAAGATTAAGAAGTCCCAAAAAAAGTGTGAGGCCCAAAACGTCAACACGTCCACGCCACTTACGAACTGTAGAAGTTTTGAACGTATTTGACGCTCTTTGATCAATGGAATTGCATAAAAAGCAGTCACAAAGCACATGCATAAACAAAGATTTACAGCTATTTCGGTTCCTAAGCGCGTACCTTTACTCAGGTGTCGTATAAGTGTATCGTTGCTGTGCGGCAAAGGATAGTTGATGACATGTATTTGTACGTCTGAGCCCAAAAGTGCACGTGCTATTGCATTATGTAGAAGATTGAGCGTGAGTGGTGCTGTGTGCAAGGGCTTATTATTTAACCAAGCCGTGAGTTTTCCTGTACTGATAGTAGCAGCAGCTAGATAATTGTTGCAAACTGTAGCAATGCTATCTTTGCTGATTTCAAGTACGAAATCTTCGAATGATTTTTCATCCGTATTAATGAATTTGTATTTTGGTCCAAAAGATTTAGCGTAACGCTCATATTCGAATGCAATTTTTGCCTCCAGTGAACTGGAGTTTACATCACTTGTGATCTCTAAAACAGTGACGGCTCTTTCGTAAGTGGTCAATTCAATTGGTAACATATCAAGTGTGTAATGGACAGTGCCTCCGGATCCATTGTATATAGTCAATGTTAGAAATAAAACTGAGATAAAACTTTGAAGGAATAACAACAGTTTGTTTCGATAAGTTATCATTGCCTTTTTGAAAAACATAGCTTGCCACTTCTGGCACTGACGACGGGAACGTTTCTGTTCACGAGTCCCTTCATCATATATTATATCATGTCCTTGTTCGCCGCCGTCTTCAGTGCCATGAAGCAAAGACGTAAATGATTTTTTATGATTATTAGATGTATTTTCAGTGCCTACGCGCATAAAAACTTCTTCTAATGTCGCAATACTCACGCCGAAGCCGGTGAGATTTAGTTCACCTGAGTTTTCCTCCAATTCACGTAAAATTGTTGGAAATTGTTTTGTTCTTTCGACGGGAAAGCGATAAGTTAATTCAGATCCGATTTCGCTTTCAGGTTTTATATTTGGTAAGAATGTTCTCAAAAATTTTGTTACCTCTGCCACATCGCAATTGTCACGCTTAACGCAGATCAAGCGATAACCCGATCCGTATTGTTTCTTGAGCTCAAAAGGAGTATCATAACACTCCAAACGACCATCGCACATAATCGCAATTCGATCGCCTAATACATCTGCCTCATCCATATGGTGTGTAGTTAACAATATGGAGCGTCCAATTTTTTCTTTTTGCAGAAGGTCCCAAATGCGGCGTCTTGCGGCCGGATCAACCCCAGAACTGGGTTCATCGCAAAGCACCGTACGTGTGTTGCCACAGAGGGCACAACAAAGAGATAGTTTCCGTTTCATTCCACCTGAGAGTTTAGATACCGGAACATTTGCTTTGTTTTCTAGCTCCATAATACGAACATACTTATCGACTTCTTGTTGTAGTGCAACACTACCACTCACCCCTTTTAAACGACTAAAAAAGATAATGTGATTCTTCACGCTCATTTCTTCAAATAATACATTATGTTGTGGGCAAATGCCCAACGATTGTCGAGCGCCTTCAAGATCGCTTACAATGTCATATCCGTTAATAATTGCTGTACCCTTACTGGGTGGAATAATGCCAGTTAACATGAGTATAGTGGTAGTCTTCCCGGCACCGTTATGTCCGAGTAAGACGGTGATTTCATTGATATAAGTATTCATTGTAAGATTTTTAACAACGTAACGTTTTCCATATTTTTTTTCCAGATTTCGAAGTTCTATTCCCACATTTTGATCATTTAATATGTCGTTTTCAATTGAATAATGATGTTTTTGTGGTTGAACATCTTCATTGTTGTGCTCGCCCCCAACAAACCTTTTTTTACCTCTAGTCCAGTACCGTCTTTGTAATGGAAAGTACCACTTTTTTGCCACGCCATAAGCACCCGGATGTATTTGTTCTACATATAAACACACCATTATGTAGATCAATGATGATACCATTGTGACAAGTATTACATCCAACAGTGAAAGCGAATCGTCAGTTGAGATTGGCATGTTTATGTTGTGCCAATGGACACCTTCGCCAATCCCTTCAAATGCCATTAACGCTCTAAAGCCAAAACCAAGCGCTGTGTTCGACAGGAGTGAAGCAAACAATTTGCTTGTCAAATTCAAGTGGTCATAGTAGTGAAAGGCAAATGAGTACGGTATATAGGTGAGAAACCATACTATGCCAGTTACAGCTGCAGCTGTACTCGCTTTGGAGAAAAACACCGCCAACATGAAGCAGAAGCAGATACTTGCTATAGAGTAGACATTTAAGAAGAAAAATATCACTGTCCAATTAGTATAGGTAAATATTGCTGCATCCTTGTAGAAAGGATACTTTAACATCAAAGTTATCAAACATGACACCGTAAACAGTATAGTGAATGATTTGATAAACCAAGCCATCCAGTGCAGCCAATTATGCAGACCCATTATTTTCATCACCTCCTTCAGTTGTTTTTCCTTTTCGTTTGTCACAAATTTCGTAATATAGATACAAGGATAAATAAAACTGAGCAGCATTATAAGCGGTAGCAGCTGTTGTAAGCCGCTCAGTAAAGGGTCAAACATATATGCCGGATATGGGAAACGAGTTATTTGCACTCTCGGTAGATCCTCGTTTTCGCTTGCAAGCTCAATGTATGACATTGCCAATGCGTGTTGTAGCGGTAAAAATCCTTCTGCAAGGTAGCCAACAGGTACACCACCATCACTCTGATTATGATTTCGCGGTCCACTGAAATCATATGGGGGAAATTTTCGATTTGTCATCCAATTCTGAATGAGAGGACCTTGAGCCGTCCGCAATTCGCTTGGAAAACGTAATGTATATGAAAAATATAATGGCTTCGTTTTTATATCCGCTGTTCTGTCACTAAATTGCACGCCGGCAAAGTAATTTGACCTTGTCAGTTCGTGTTCCAATTCACGTTTATTTCGAAATCCTTTAAACCCAAATAGTTTCAATTTGTAGGTGGTCGCCATTAAAATTTCATCATAGACATCGTTTACCGGTGAGTAGGCAAGCATAAATTTGGGAACATTTAAGGTGCCATTGTCGCTCAAAATTCGATTTCCCTGGACTATAGACTTCTGGTAAAGTGTCAGATCATCTATACTTACCGGTGGATATCTGGTTATACCCATAGCTTCAGGTTTGACTATTGATCTTAAAAGTACTAAGAGGAACACAAAGACCACCGGTAGAGATAATGCAACTATTAACTGAATTTTTCTGCTACATTGCAGCAACCAATTTTTCCAAACCAATAACTTGAACTTATCAAAATTAGTTACTTTAGCCATGTTAATTAGTAATGTCTGTAGTAAATACAAGTAAACTTCATTTTTGACATTTTAATGAATGATGTTGAATTTTTATTAATACACATTAAATTTGTACTGTTTAGTAGATTACGACAAAAATTAAAATGTGCTTATTTACGACGAATACGGCGCCATAGTCGTCTGCAAAAAACAAATAAATAAATATTATTTAACAAAAACAATAAATAAATTTTACTTACTTTAAAAATGAAGGGCGATCTTGTTTTATACGTCCTTGTATATCCGTGATCATGTTAAACTCTTTATAAATATCTTCCAATCTACTTTGAGTTAAGACATAATCTTCCAGTAGATATGGCTCTTTTATGCTCTCCATCATATCAAAAATTTCCCACCACAACATTAGTTTTAATGGTATCTTGTATATTATACAATTATCATATTCATTATTTAATTTGGCTTCAGGTACCTCCTTTGAAAAAAACGTTTTTATGCTTATATACTTCGCAGCGAGTTCACTCCAATTTTTGCCATTTGGATCAGGTTCATAGCTATTTACCTTAGGGGATCTATTGAGTTCTTCGGGAGTTTTTTCTTTAATCTCCATTTCCAAAGAATTTGCATCCGACGTAAATGATTCTTCATCAAAAAAATCGGTCGTTCTGCGTGCGATACCTTCTTTAGATTCTTTTATAAAGAGAGTGTATGTGTTTGAGAATTTAGTATTAAGGTGCGAAAGCAAACCAATGCATTCCAGTTTACCATCAACCAAAATGGCCATACGCGAACTAAGTATCTCCGCCTCTTCGATGTTGTCCGTTGTGACCAGTATGGAACTGTTGTCCGGGTCATCTCTTATCTTAGTAAGCACATTCCATATTATTGCGCATGTCTCTCCATCTGTACTGGTGGTAGGCTCGGCTACAATCATAATGGTGGGGCGTCCAATCATCGCTATTGCTACGCTAACTTTGCGTTTATCGCTACATTTATATTCACGTGTGCGCTTATCAATAATATCATTAAGTTTAAGAACATCGGATAATTGTTCGATCATTTCATTAATGTGATGTTTTGGCATACCTTTAAGCATGCAGAAAAAGCGAATAATTTCACGTGCTGTCAGGTCATTATATAGCGCGCTCTTTTTCGGACAATAACCTATATTACCATATGCATTTGGCCGATCTTTTGTAATGCTGTGTCCTTTGTAATAGCCGTCACCCCATTTAAAATAATATTTACCAGTTATTAGTTCCACGAGGAAATTTTTACCCGAATTTTGTATGCCTAACAGACAGAAGCAGTCATCTTTCGGCACCGTAAATGAAATGCTTCGAATAATTTCGTTCTTTCTTTTTCTATAAGCTTCTTTCACAACTAGTGGTATCTCTTTCATTTTTTCATCATCAAGTGCCAATGTATTTTTGTTCTCGGTCAAGACATTGTCATCAACGGGCTCATTGTTAGTTTGTGGAGCTTTTGGCCTGTGAAGCGTTTTCCGCATTACATATCGCCACCAATCCGAATCCATCAGTAATGTTATCACTGCGAACACGAAGCCAAGTATCAGCATGTTGACAATGTCCCTTAAAACGCCGGGGTAGTCCCAAGTAAAGTAACCTGGTATTGTGCAGCAGTCTGGTGCCGTCTCGCATTTAGGGTCCCGCTTTAAAAGATCATCACAGACAAGACGCATCTCATTTCCGATATGTAAATTTTTTAGCGCCATAAATAGGTTGATCATTGAGAATATGCGAAAGAATGGATAATAATCTTCGGCTTTTTCTATATAACGTCTTACTTCGAAAGCGACCAGTAAAAGTACAATCATTACACTCATTATGACGCCTTGTACGAATATAACTAAGAATGCGACTTTAGCATTTTTAAATAAAAAAATTCGCATATATGTAAATGGTATGCCACATAGACCAAAAATCATCATGACAACAAATATTCTGATAAGCGCAGGTCCTGATGAATAGTTTGGTATTTTTAGTACCCAAAACACAAAAATAGTGAACAGAACAGTCAATGTATATTGACCGTAGTCCCATAGAAATTGTGTCAACCAGTACGTAGGCATCGTAACCCCACTCATGAACTGAAGAGTTTTGGTCCCGTTCAAACGGTCGTTGATTATGGGGACTGCAATAATGGCCATCACAAAACAAAAAGCAATCACAACATTGTTAGCCAAGCCAATGTTGAGACCCGAATTTATCTTCAAGAGGTATAAGTGTTCGCTGGGCGTATAATCAATTGGATCGTTAACTACATGAATTTCCACGTCCGACCCGATGGCCGCTTTTGCCAGAGCATTATGCAAGAGTGTTAACGAAAGTGCAGTTGTATGATAATGTTGATTGTTCCACAATGCCTGATATGAGTCAGGTCCAATTTCTAAAGCAGCTAGAAACTCATTCTCCATTTCAAGTACTGAATGACTGGCTTCATTTAAAATGAATTTGTCCATGCTCCTTTTGTAATTTACTATCTTCAAACGAAATTCACTACCAAGTGATTTGGCATAATTTTCGTACTCTTTGTAAACTTTTGCTTCAAATGAATCATCTTCAAGGGTTCGATCAATTTTTAAGGCAAGTAATGCCTTTGAATACATATCCATTTCAATTGGTAAAGAGGGCAGGTTTATGTCTTGGATAGCACCTTTTGCAAAGAACACCTGTGTGGCAACCGATATCGCTGGCACAAGAATCACTAAGAAAAACATCCACCAATTACGTCGATGATAACGACATTTTTGGTAGTAAATAGCTCTCCATTTTTGTTTTTTATTGCCAGTTTGACTGTTTGTAGTTAGCCGACCACTATTGATATTGGTTGAGTTAGTTGGCTCGGTAGACCCGATAATATTTGATTTTGCAGGATTGACGCGCATAAACACATCCGAAAGTTCTAGTGTCCTCAGTAGGTAGTTTTTTACATATAATGTTTTCGTTTTACTATCTAGTTCTTTCAACATTTTTGGGTATCGAGTTTTTCGATTTCCTGGTATTTTAAGTAGAAACTCTTGCGTGTTCTCGTTAAGGAGCTGAATTTCTTTGACATGTTCTCTTAGTAAAGTAACAACGGATTGTGTGTCACATTGTTGGTTTGACTTAACACAGCTCATATAATAGTCCGAGAGAAAACCCGCTTTGAGCGCACTGCTTGTATTGAAGCATTTAAGTCTACCATCAAATAAAACTGCAATGCGATCACCTATGACCATAGCCTCTTCTTCGCTTTGAGTTGTCACAACTATAGTGCGACCGATTTTCTGCGTTTTTATGAGTTTCCACAATCGTTGCTTGCTGCGCATATCCAAGTTTTGTGACAGTTCGTCACAAATGATTGACGTTGTTCCGCCACAGAAGGCACAACATAATGAGAGACGACGCGCCATGCCTTCGGTTAACATTTTTGCGGGTAGATCAGCCAGATCATACATTGCCATCATTAACAAATATGTTTTTATTTCTTTTCTCATTGTTTTACCTCTTGGCACTCCTCGTAAATGACAATAGAAATGCAGATGCTGCGAAGGCGTTAAATCATCAAAAATTATATTATGTGCCGGCTGTATACCAAGATCAGTGCGTGCTGCTTTCAAATCTTTTTGAATGTTATTTCCATTGATAAAAATCCTGCCACTTGTCATTTCATATGAACCGATTATCATTTTCACAAGGGAAGTTTTACCAGATTTTGGCTTTCCCATAATTACTGTCACCTCATCTCGGTGACAGTTAATTGAAAAGTCTTTGATGACCCATTCACGACCATATTTTTTATTGACATCTATTAGTTGTATACCAACAGACGGATCTTTCAGTGGTTCGTTATAAATTATATCTATTGGTGGCTTTTCTGGAGGCGGTTTCTCTATAGGTACTTCCGAAAGGCTAAACGATGTCTGGATGCTGACGGTTCTCATATTTGGCGTGGCTTGAGATGGAGGTGCAATAGAAGGTTCTGATATTCTTTGTTCTTTTGGTGTTACAGGTTCTCTTTGCTGTCTAGCAGCAGCTTCTGCATCTCTTATTCGCTTTTCGGCAGCAAGTTCTACGGCTCTGATTCGTTCATCGGCGGCACGCTCTGCCGCTCTCACACGCTCTTCAGCGGCACGTTCTGCCGCTAACAAACGATCATCTTCAGCTTCGTCTTCAGTTAATGTTGATTGGGTGCCTGCGGTACGTTCTGTCGCTAACCGCGTTCTCTGTCGCTCCTCTTCTGCTTCATCTTCAGATAATGTTGATTGGGTGCCTTCTGACAACCTTGTTTGATTTGATTGCTGTCGTGGTTGACGTTGTTGTCTCTGATGCTCGTCGTCGGTACTACTTTCAATATCGTAATATGTTGAATGTCTAGGCATCATTGATCGTGGCAGAAATAAAAATGTTAAGCACGCTTTTCTCCAGTAAGAACATTTAAATGGAAAGTACCAGGGCTGGGCAATGCCATGCTGGCCAGGATTAATTTTTTCCACATATAAGCATATGATCATGTGAATAACTGCAGCTACGAGTAGCATAACCATGACATGCCACAAGCAAAGTTCGTCTTTCGGCGAATGCGGTATTTCAATTTTGTCCCATTGCAAACCTTCTCCAGTACTTTCGAAGTCAAGTATTATCATTTGACCCATTGCCAAGCCCGTGTTAAGAAACATACAGCAAATCAGCTTGCCCCAGAAAGGTATATCGTCATAAAAAAGTTCGCTGAATATATACACACTATAAGTGCTTAAATGAAGTATACTTGCATATAGATTGGCTGTTGTCGCCTTAGTAAATATTGCGGCAAGCGCAAATGTAAAAGTAATATTTGAAATTGTGTAGAACATCATGAAGAACAATATGGGTGTCCAATCACTGTATAAGTATATCGAGACGTTTGAATACCAAGTATAGCTCAGCGAAAATGTTGTTAGGACAGTGACAATGCCTTGAGTTACGAAAAGCTGCAAGAACCACGCAGTCCAGTGTATGTAATTTCGTATGCCCATGATTTGCATGTTCGCCTTAAGGTCACGTTCTCTTTCAATTGTTATCAATTTAACGATGTAGTGGCACGGATACATATATACAAACACAACACACATAGGCAACAATGCCTTAATTATTCTCTCAAGTGGGTCATGCAAATATCTTGGATACGCAAAACGACGAATATCTATTTTACCAAATGTCTTTCCACTACTTTTTTCCAAGAATGCCATTGCAACAGCGTGCTGAATAGCTATGAAACCTTCTTGAATGTAGCCTGACGGCAAGCCATCTTCCGACGTTTTTTTGTTTCTGGGTCCATTAATATCTTCAGCGGCACCGGGAAAAAGCTTATCAGTAGTCCAAGTCTTCGGATGCCTTAAATTCTGATTAGTTCGAAGTATACTTTTCATTTTTATTTGATAAGTTAGGTTTTTTGGCAAATTTATTATATTCCCATAGTCATCATTAAATGCTATGCCAGCCAGGTAATTATAATTGAAAAGATCTTTATCCATATCTTCTTGTGTTTTGTATCCGGTGAAACCATCGAGACCAAGTTTATTAACCGCATCCGAAATAATGTTTTCCAATACATTATTTTTTGGTGAATAAAGTAACATACGCTTTGGTATAGAATCTTTGCTCACCGAAGAGATTTGCTCATCAAATGAGCTTAAATCAGTTATGGACACTGCTGGATAAACGGTATGATGTTGCATTTCTGGAATATTTATTATACGAATTATCACAATAACTGGCATGAAAATGAGTGCTGTCAATATTGTTACAAACAGCTCCATTTTACGGTTCATTTGTGCTGTCACATTTTTCCACAGGATTGCCTTGAATTTATCCCAGTCGTTTAGTTTATTCTTCATTTTTCGAAGTTTCTCACCAAATCAAAATATAATACTTAACTTAAAATATATGTATGTATGTCTTAGATGTTTTTTCCAATTATTTTTATTAAAGTGCCAAACTGCCTTTTTGGTTGAGGCTTAACTCAAAGACTACTAAAAATATTTAATTTGACGATTGCTTAGTAGTGATTTTTCTGATACATAATATATGACCAAACAAGCAATAGTATCAAGTGCTTGTATCTACCAATGTATTTTCTGGGCAGCTTTGTCGCTGCCATTAATCTAATGTACAATGGCTGGTTTTTGTACACTTTTAATGACTATCTATACAACAATGGAATTTGGTCTTAAATTAATAACTACATACAATGATCATTGTATGTTGTTCGGACATACGGCTTTCATAAGTGTATATGTTTGTGTAAAAGGTAGTGTTTATAAAAACAGTAATCAATAAATCGAAAATGGTCAAACTTTAATAGTTTTAGTACAGTTGTTTTTAACTGTCAAATGATTTTCTCGCGGCCTTGAATCGTGCAATTTGGTAATTAGTTCTATAATAATGGTAATTATTTTTTTCTCTAACAGAAAGAAAGGTAGAAAAATAAAAAAATGTTGTATGTAAGGTTTCGACTTAGCAAGTCCCTTTAAAATTTTAATTTATTTGTAAAATCTGAAGGTTCTTTCTGGCATAATTTAAGGTAAATAGATTTTAATTTTCTTAATGCTGAATAATTTCATATTTAAAATTTGCGCTAATTTGATGTTTTCTTATATTTGTTTTTTATTTTCAGGTAAGTACGGTGACTTAATGAGGTGCCTTCTTCGATCTATGTATTTGGTTTTTTTTTTGGTTTCAAATTTTAATGAATAATAATAAGGAACTTGTACTAAGTGAGTAACAATTATGCCAAGTATATTTTGATTCTGTCTAACAAGTAAGCTGAAAATGTTAAAGCAAACGTGGTGTAAAAGATTAGTGATTTTCTCGGTGTTTCCTTTAGCTAAATTGTTTTATATTTTTATACAGAAATGATGTATAAGTATGTGTATTTAAGCAGCTCGGAGCAAGTAAAGTCAAGGCTGACAGCCAAAAATTATGCTAAGCTTTTTGATTCAGCTCTTTTCAGTTTGTTTTTCTTTTCTGTGGCTGCCTCTTGTACACAGCTAACCTTCGAATGAAAAATGTTGTCTAGCGCCTTATTAACATTTTCGCTTTTGTTGGCAGTACACGATTAAGACGAGCAGCAAGGCACACATAACCAACCAAGGATATTCTATAAAATGTTGCCTTCATGACACTTTCTTCATCCTTCTCATGCATATTTCTCAAGCTTCGCAACGTTGTTAGTGTTGCTTTCAGTCTGCGGTTGAAGATGGCATATGCGGCCAAGACATGGATTATGTCAACGACAGCAACAAGTTCATGTGCTGATTCTGATGCTGTCACTTCTTCTACTTCTACTACTTTTCTTAACGACTGTCAGTACACTGTGTGGCAGACACTTTTCTCTAACTTAACCCGCTTTTTTTGGCTGTGTCATTTTTTACATGGGCATGCAGTTCATTGTGTTCTGGTTTTTGACATTTTACTCCGTTTTAATTTGTTTCCTTTGTTTCTGTAAAATTTTAAAATTTAAATATACATGTAGTTGATTATTTCTATTTTTATATTAATGTGGGGTTTAATTCGGCATTACGCTTATTGTCAAGTGATCCGTCAAAAATTAAACCAGTAAGGAGGTTATCTTCAGCCTTGCTGAAGATTATATACTCTCTACGCTCGTTTTTGTGTCGATTTGCTTTGTTTTTCGTAAATTCTAAATTTTTCAACCGATTTTTCTGATATTTTGAACCCTATTTGAATGGGCAATGCCAGATAAATATTTTTGTGTACATTTTGGGTGTGGCCGCTCTTGCCATGTAGGCAAAGTATTTTATAGTCGAGTATACTAGCCTTTATCACCCTAACTAGTTTTTTTTTTAATAGTTTGTGTTTAATAATTTAAAAAGCTATTTAAATTATTAAGTTTCTATCATGAAATTTGTTCAGACGAAATACTCATAAAATGAATCAAATATTGTATATGAGAGCGGACGGACGTTAATTAAAGACAAAATTGTTGTAATTAATAAAAGCGATCACACACACTGAACACGGACATACACATTTACATATACATGCGTATACACATACATACATATAACAATATGACTGAGTCAAATGGAAAGCCAAATGACCCCATACAAAAAGCTGCTAAATGAGACAATGGCGACGACGAAGAAAAGAACAAGTGAACAACAGACACGTGCGAATGAAATACATAAAGAAACCCAACATAAAAATGTATCGGCTGCCATAACAATACTCGTACAGCGTTATGGCTACACACATACACTTAAGCATTCACGCACAATGAAAAACTCTATAAAAGCCACAATGAAAAACTGAACCAACGCCTGAACGCCTTACATAGTTTTCGGCATTGTTAATATCTACCTTCACCTACATATGAGACATTCACTAAGATGTTGCGCAAGAAATGACGTACAATTCTTTATGTTTGTGCTTATAAGCACAAGTGTGAATGTGTAGCGTAGCAGCAGGGGTACTGTAGCATGATTGCACAAGTCTGAAAACGATGTTGGTGACTGCAAAACAGAAAAGAAATAAGACAGATATTACGAAATAACACAGAATTAAGTTGGACAGCATGGCTACAGACTCATATATGAGTGGTGTAATGGGAAAAAGATTGGGAGCGTGAGAAAGAGTACGAAGTGAACTTGAGTCAGTGCAGGGTGGAAAAATCACCTATACAATACGTTTGTATGTACATTGGCAGGTGGTATTGTTGCTCTTCGGCACTCAAATTAAATTATTGGTTTATTTATGAAACGAAATGGGCACCAAAAAGTGATTGAAGTTGAAGAAAAATATCACGCTGAAATAACAAGAGGTGAAAAGGAAAACAAAAAATAAAAACAAAACGACAAAGGAAACATAAAGAAAAAACACATAGAAAGCATGCAATTTAAATGTAGGGCCATAAAAATGTTTGGTCCAAAACGGAAATTCATTTCTTATCAATGTCATTTTTATGAGTGTCGTCAAAGAATAATGATGTTTCTTGATTTTCTTGAGTGCAACATTAAATTTAAGCACATGGCTGTTCACGTTTGTCGATGTCGGAGAGTGTGTTTCACTGTTTAACAAGAGAATACTTGAAATACGATCAAATTAAGTTTAGTTTTCAATTGATAAGTTTAAAGATATTGGCAAATAGAGGTAACAGATTTTAATCATCCGTATACATGTTTCCAAGCCTCAGCAAGTTTTGCAACAATGAAACTTTAAACAAGGTTCTTTGCTGTTAACAATGCAAACAACTGTCCGAAAGCCACTTAACAGTAAATTAGCGAAAAAAAACAATCGACCAGGAATCTTGCTCGTTGAAAACCCGCAAACATAGAAACTTTTACAACTAGTTTTATGGAACTTGCTAAAAGGATTCCTAAGTTCGCAACAAACTACCAATTTGTGACCTCTATACAAAAAAAAACCATTAACGGTTTCCAACGGCACTTGGTGCAAGACCGACAATATTAAGTTGATTTCACATTACAGCAAAGAGTAGCATGTTTTTAGGTGCTTAAGCCCAGATTGAAGCAAACTTCAGAATGTTCTCAAATATATTGTATAAATTAAACGTTTAAGTAATATTTTTTGTCTATTTAATTTCTGTGCTTGCTTCATAGGATGATAAATATACGAATATTTTGAAAAGCGGCATTTTTCAAGGCTTCTGTGTGCTTAATATATAATATTGCAATTAATTTCAACCAGAGTTTATTTCATAAATTAATTAAAAATGTTTTATGACAAACATAAATTCAAACAAATTAAATAAAGAACTAGTTTTTAACCCACGGCGACAATTAATGTCTAAAACGCTAAAAAACATGCAGTAAAAATTATAATTTGACGCCAGTTTCACACTCGGAAATGCTTTGGAGCTGTTGAAAATAAGTAGAAAAAAACATCAAACAAATTTTTGTCGGCGCAGTTTATACACCAAGTAGCAAACTCGGCTTTGGGCTGACGCCTTGTATTATGCCACAGTCTTTTATTTGCAGCTTGTTTGAAGATTGATGCACAAAGAAATAAGAATAAAATTGTTATCATTATAATATATCGTTTGTAATTGTTTTGTTTTTGGTGTTTCATCTCATAAGTTTGAATTTCAGTTTTATTTATACTCTTGTTGAAGCTCGCATTTCGTAGAACCATGCGATTTGTTTTTTTTAATTGCGGATGTACAAAACGAACTATATAAAATTCCTTAGTATGATGATTATTTTTCACCGTGCAGTATTGGTCAGCATGGTGCTGTGCTACACCGACAAAAAAAAAATAGCATACATAAGGGCGACACAATGCTTTTCAGACAGACAAAAGCGTGAACAATGTTTTGTTATTTGTTTGTACTTTTTAGGCTTTATTCTATTCACAAGTACACAAGACATTCTTTTTCAACGTCAGCGAAAAGTAGGTTAAGCATTATTTTGCTATCAATTTCTGCTTTCGATGCTGTACGCAAACTGATTAATTGAAGTGAAAAATTTGCTAGGGCCCTCTGAATAAGCCGTTGGTTCTTTCGAGTGATTGATAGTTAAAGTTTAAATGAGTCCTTAAGAGTTATTGCCGCAGATTATGATTAATATGAGGTAGTTGAGTGGCAGGAATCTTGTAGTTAATCTTATCATGCCTTACCTTATTAGCTACTTGTATTACGAAAATACTTTCCCTTGTTATGATGAAGCTGATAAATCTTTTCGAAAATTATATACTTTTTTAATTACTGATGCCACATGCTTGGCACGCAAAGTGCTTTAAGTAATATGACAACAGCAGTCGTCGCGTATGTTTATTAACACAACAATCATGTCGATGTGTAAGAGTGCTTTCAAAGTATGCTACACCTTAATTAAAATTTGCTCCTACTCTCGAGCACAAACGCAAACTGACTCACATACAGTCACATGCAAATTGTTGAACACACAAGCACTTACTGGAAGTAGTTAAATTTTCAGCGTTGCATGATTTTAAGTTACCAAATATTTACAAATTCAGCTAAAGTTTAAAGTACACACAATAGCGCCAAAATGTATGCAAAGCTGTTTATATATTTTGTAATTTTCTTTGTTTATTTTTTTTTATTTGTGTTGACTATTATTCAAATGTGTATTTGTTTGTATTTGTTTAAAGCACGAGTTATGTATTTATTTAAAACATGAAGTGTTATACAGAAAACAAGACAGAATGATGTTTGTTTTGTGTTGCCCTAAAGTATGCTATACATTTATATCGATCGTGCGTGTCTCATGTTTTAAAAAAATGTTAATCGCCTGTTTTGCGATGCGTTCCGCCTTCACGTTGCTTTAACGCCGACATTCATTCATTTATATTCACGCTGTGCAAACAACTGCCATATGTCAATATGAAAACTGAAGGTGTCGTTGTAAGCGGCGGGCGGGCGGTCGGATTGTTGCCAATTGATGTGAGAAATATGTTATGGCAAGTAAAAATTATTTCTATACGTGTTGTCGTCACATTATTTGTCGACTTTATTCGCTGCGCAATCATCACGGAAAACTATTGCGAATAACTCATAACTTTTAGTGTGTAACATATGAACGACTTTTAAAGTTTAGTCATATTATGTTTTAATAACTTACAAATTTTAGTCTTACTTACAAATTTTGCCAGGTTTTGATATGAAAGAAAATTCAATTTTAAGCGCATTAAAATTTTTTTTAAATTCAACCATAAAGTTATTGTACAAATTTACAATAAATCCGGTTTGGGTTTTCATGTGTTAGTTTTATCAATTCTACAATTAACTGCACAACGTACAAAAAATATTATAATGTTGGCTATTTATTTTCATGAATATAATTGAAGCTAACAACAATATTGAAACAATATTTAAATTAAAAAATAGAGGCAGAAAAATGCCCTAATTAAGTCCTGAGCATTGAAGCTAAAACGTATGCTTTGTCTCAGGTGCAGTATAACAAGGCCAATTAAATTTATATGCTTCGTTGATATCAGAACAATTCGTGCAAATACAATTCTAGTTTTTAGTTAGTTAGTTGAGCAGTTCGTTAGTTCGTTCAATTAAAAGTTCGGTTAGAAAATTGTTGCATTCTTTTGAACATTTATCTTTAAACTACGTTGCATTTATTCCATTAATAGTTATTACTCATATGAATATCAATTAATAAACCACAACTAAAAGGCCAGTGAGTAATAAACATAATGATAATAGTACGCGACGTGTAGAGTATAAAGCAGCCGTAAAGGGAATAATCTATTTGATTCAAAGATTAATGTGTGTCTTATTTATTTAAAAAATATTCAAATAAATGAAATGTTTGTGTTTTAACTTGCTAGTTTCATATATTACTGTCTGTGTTTATAAAATTTGTTGATATTCACACACCTGAAGCGATCATTGGCGATAGTAAAAAATTTCTTGCAATTTACTGTATGCAAAACTCTGTTAGTTTCTTTTGACATTTTATTACGCATTTCAAGACAACTTTGCTTTTAATAGAGAAAAGACTTATTCAAATTTATGTTCGCGGGTTTACTCATTTTAGACAAAAACCACAAAACAAATAAAAAAATCCGCATTTTAATTTATTTCAACATTGAAACAACACACAATGCAAACTAACATCTGTATATCAGATTATGTTAATAATTGCAAATCCTGTCAAATTATGTGATTTGAGTTAATATTCTATGGCAATACCAATATAATTACCGATAAATAAATATAAAATACAAAAAATAAACGTTGCTGTTTGTCTATGTATTTGTGTGTTTGATTCAAAGTATGCAACGTGCTTCGCATGCAAATTGGTTTTCAGAGTGAACATATGAATAGAAATGAAATTGAAAAAAATTTATACAACGCTTTTTGCTAAGCTATGTCGTTCTAAATACAAAACGACCCAAACTCAAACTCATACACACTCATAGATAAACAGTTCAACATTTGACAGCTTTATTGGCTACAAACACACAAATCGTTTATGAATACAGGCACAAGTACAGAGAGTAGTACATATATATATTGCGAGATAGCTGCAGATGTAATATTTTCAATTGGTTTTCATAGAAAATGACTTAAGCTGCTTTTTCGAAATGCCATGTTTGTATTCAATGTACTTGAACTTTGGTATTTCTCAATATTTTTATTTTTATTTTTGAATATTACATTTGTTATTGGGTAGCATCATGGATGGAATAGAAATATACATTAATTGTATTGAATTTAAATTTTTTAAAAAGTATAAAAAAAATGTTATTAAAATTATCACTGAAATGTAAGCCAAACATTTTTGTTTTTCAACAACTTTATTTCTAAAGCTTAAAATAATATTAAGCTTTGTATGTTGTCGTTTTCTTGCAGTACATTGTTTCATTGGAACATCAAAAGATTATCACACAAATGCAGAGAAGAAGGTGTGAACATTTTATTAAATAAAGAATACATATGATGGTCTTGCAAAATGCATATTATATGATTTAATTTTTCGTTACCGCTCAAAAATAAATCAATGTCACACACACGCCTTGTAGCACGAGTAGGCTAAATGAAAAGAACAAAACATCGAGAGACGAAATGTTTTTGCCACAGTGGCAAAACAAAATACTTAAAAAATTTAGTGCTTTGTTTTCCGCAAGGACTTATGTAATGCGCTTTGTCGTCAGCGTCATTTCGTCGTAAGCTTGTGTGTCTTTAGCGGACTCTTTTTATGGAAATTTCAGCTCCCACGCAAAAAAGGCTTATAAGAGAAACATTGAATGGCACTCGAGCGGCAGCAGTAGTGGCACCAGACTTGAGTGTTGCTTGCACAATTTCTTTTCAATTCATATAAGAGCAGTGCCAAACCGAATCGAATCGTATCGAGCGGTGCCGAGTCGGCTCAAGTAAAGACCAGATGAGCTGAATTCGTAAAGAGCATAAAACAGCAAGTGGTCCGACCCACTTGGCCAGTCACGAACGTGCCACTTGTCATTGAGTTCATCATCGTCATCATCATCGTTGTCCGCATCTTTCTTCAGTCATTTTTTTTTTTTTTTCGTTTCCTTTTAAAGGATTTTACATACAAATTTGGTTTTTTGTTTTACATATTTTACTTCCACTATCACACTTTTACTTAAAGTCCCTTTCATTTCAATCACTGTTTCTGTTTGTTTCTCTGCTCAACTTGTGGCTTTCTTGGTAGTCGTTTTGTGTCTTTGCTTGTCGGTTGTCCGGTTTGTCTGTCTGATTGTTATGTACCTGTACCTTATGGTACAAGGGTATATAAGTTTTGTGCACGTCGACAATGTATGGAACACCTTAAAGGAGACATCTCCTACTATACAAAGCATATACATATATTCTTGTTCAATACCAAAAGAGAAGTCGATTTAGCCATGTCCGTCTGTCCGTCCGTTCGTCTGTCCGACTGTCTGTATGAACGCGTCGATCTCGGAAACTATAATAGATAGTTTTCGCAGTTCGATTCTGTGATCACCATATTTGACTTAGTTTAGGGGTGAGGGGCAAACAGCTGAAGCTACCTCGGGTAAAACATTACAAAAGTCGTATTTTCTGGGTTTTCTTTTGAGATAGGAACACCAAATTTGGAGTGTGTATAGCTGACTTGAAGCCCAAACAAATAGAATAAAAAATAGGAGTGGCCACGCCCACATACAGTACAAAATTGAAATGCTTATATCTCGTGAACCATATAACTTACAGGAATGTAATTTGGTGTGTATGATATTGGGATATAGTGTAACAAGATTCAATCATAATATGGACGTGGTCACGCCCACATATTGCCAAAATAGAAAAACTTAAACCTTTGGAGCAATTTGGTCTACAAGGGTAAAAATTGATATGTATGACATTAAATGAAAATGAGATCGGTTTCGATTGAAAAGTGGGGGGCCAACGCCCTATTACAGCCGTTACTAATTGAAGGTACAGGGTATGTCGAAGTCGAGTACTGTCGACTCCAATCCTTACTTTTAGCTTGATTTGTTATTCATGAAAAACAAATGCAATGTGGCTTCCTTTAAATAGAAGAAAAAATGAAATCATTGCATACTTTTTTGGTGTTGAAAAACTTTTTTTAAAAGCGCCACAAATTGAAATTGTTTGCGTCTTAATGTTGAACTGCAAGAGAGTTTTTAAATTAAAATTTGTTTTACATCAATTTAAATTCAATGCTGATACTTGTTCTCAAACTACTTGCTTGACTTTGCCAAACCTAACACTTATTTATACCCACACAAAAGCGTGCAATGATTTATAATACAAATGCAGATGTCACAAGCTCAGTCGATTGGGAAATTTACTTATTCAGCTGAGAGGTTTCGTTGCAATCAACATAGATTTATTTTCGATTTTTGATACACAGTTTGTCTGAAACACTGATTGCAAATGACATAAAAATAGACTCTGTTTTATAATATTTGAAGAATATAAAAAATAGTTTAACAAAAAGTCTGAAGTGGTTGAAAAAAAAACTGAAAACAGAATCGCATACTATACTAAAAGTTAAGTCAAAATAAACACAAAGTTCTTTACACAAATCATAATAAAAATAAAATGTGATGATAGGAAAATAAAAAAAAAATGCAAATCAAATCAGCAATGCGAAATAGTATGAGATTCGCACGAATTATTTGCTTTACACTTCGATTCACTTTTACCTTTCGAATCGTCGCCGATTGCTTACAAATCAGTGTAATCTCAACAGTTTGAAATTTCTTACAGTTGAGGTAATGCTGTCGTTTGTTGAAGAATTTTCGTTCAAATTAACCCAAATAAAATTCAATGAAACTCAACAAAGATCATATTGTGCGCTGAGTTATCGTCTTTGATTGCAATTCAGTAAAGTTTTGTTGATTTTACGGCACATGTTGCAACCATTTGCCATTCATTTCTGACTAGCCAAGTTTATTTATTCTTCTGTCTATTTTTGCTTGCTCAACATTGTGTAATGTAAGAGACAGGTTGACAAATGATACGCAGAAGTTTTTGATTGCTCTTGCAGCTTCTTGTAACATTTTCTTGAACAATAATTTTTGTGAATAATTTGCTTACTCAAGTGTATCTTTTGACGGCACTGTTAATATAATATATTTTTCGTAACATATACGACAGCAATAACAAGAAATCATGCTTAGCCTTGCCTAAAGGTAATCTTGAAAGTACTCAAATGTAACCACTCTCATTTCTGCTGACTTCATAAGTGACACTTTGTTAGCCCGCATTTTTAACCAAAAAGCATCTAACAAATATGTCAAAGTCAAATTTTAATCTTATCGCAAACAATAAATTGACTTTCAGTGATATTTTATAGCAATTTCGCAAACACAGATGGGACAATTACACATGTGCCCTCACAGTAATATATTAATTTCCAAATAAATTGTTCAGAAGCTAATTTTGCGTTAAAGTAATATCGAGGACCTGCGCTTTATATTTAATTCTGTGATAATGATGTCTGAGACTTGCGTGAATTTGCAATGCAAAGCCAATTATGGTGCTGCGCAGAACAGAAGCCCACGCATAAAAAATACGCACAGCAAACATGCGGTAGGAAGTATATTTGGCAACAAAGCCATGTAAAAATAAAGCCAAAAACAAATGTGAGCGAGAGAGATAAAAATTAACGTATGCATGCATAATTAAACTAACAAAGCGCCGCAAACAGTCATGGTGCATATGTATATGCGGTTGTTCATGTATGTGAGTGTGAGGGCTTGAGTTTACGAGTGTGACGCCGGTGCCTGGGTATGTGGCCTACAAAATGGCTTCCGTGCGCTTGTACGCTCCAAAGAAATTGTAATAATAAACGCGCAAATGTAAAGTTACGTAAAAACCCACAACGTGCAACGCTAATGGGCTTACGTCTTTTGTTTTGTTAGTTAGAGGGACAAGACCGACGGAAAACCGGTGGAAATAAAAAAAAAAAACGAAAACAAAATTATATAAATATAATTGTTTTGACTTTGACTTTTTTCAAGCTGCAAACTAAAAAACGAAATAAATAGAAACTAAAAAAAAAATTTCTGGTTAACAGTCAAGGCTAGAAAAATTTGCTCTGTAATGCGAACAAAGTTATGACTAAATGGCAGAAAATAAGTAGCAATGAATTTAGAAAATACTGCAGAAAGGCAAGTCAAACTGAAAGGAAAACACATAACCGCCGTAGAAACAAAACTAAATGTCCCAAATCAAAAAAAAAAAAAAAAAAAAACAGTAAGAAATTGCAGTCGAGAATGCTCGACTTCGACATACACTGTATCTTGAATTTGTAACAATTTCAGATTTAAATTTCGTTCAATATTATTTATACAAATTCTTACACTTCCAGACCAATGGGTTCCAGGGATATAACGATTTTCTCCTTTGACTATTTATGGGCCTGACCAAGCCCATTTTTTGATTGTATCTGCAAAGTTTCATTCTTAAAGGTTTTATGATTCCGCAAATATAAGCGTTTCAAATTTTTACTTTATGGTGCATTGCCACACCCATTTTTCTATTATATTTTGTTGGGATTTGAGTTAGCTATATACACTCCAAATTAAATGCTCTATCTCAAAAGACAACCGAGGAAATTCGACTTTTATATTATTTTTACCAGAAGTAGCTACAGTTATTTGCCTCTCTCAAATAAACTGGATCTGCGCATTGAGTAGCCAAATTGACCTGCGAAGGAATTTATATAGTTTCCGAGATCGACGCGTTCATACAGACGTACCGATGGACAGACGGACATGGCTGAATGGACTTCTCTTTCGATACTGATCAAGAATATATATCCTATGTATAGTCGGTGATTTCTTCTTTTATTTGTTACATACATTTTCAATGCGCACAAAACTAATATACCCTTTACTCAGGGTATAATCACAAACAAAAAAACAAAAGTAAAAAAAATGCCATTCGAGAGTTCTCGACTATGAAATACGCTTTATATAAACATTGTAAGACCGTTATTTGTTCTGTGAAACTCTTGTGTCTTTTTTCACTTAAACTTAAACTAACAGTCATTCTTCTATGTCATAGACATAAATTTCGGAAACAAAATGTTGTCTGCTGCATTGATTTTCTGTCCAGGAATCTTCAAGATTCAAGAATCCAAGTTCTCTTGACCGGACAAAGTGAATTGTGACTAATAGACTTCACTTTACCATAGATGCTAATCAAAAATACATTTGGAATAGTCAAAGACTCTGTGCACAACCACAAGCATGAGCTAGTTATACTACCCATCTGTAAGCTTCCAAAAAAGGAAACAAAATTCACACATAACAAATTTGACTTTATGCTATACTACTAGCTGCCAGCCTTCAACACAACGAGAAAGACATGGCATACTCATAATATCCAAAAAAAAATTTGTGAAATACAATTTTGTGGTTTGCGATGTGCAGAGAAAAGCACACGATGCGATTTGCCACGGACTTCCATAAAACGTGGCCACAAGCGACAAAAATCGGGCAAAAAGGTGAGGCTCGAAACAAACCTTATGACATTTTATTTTATATTTTTTGACATTTTATTTGAAATGCGGTTTTAGACTTTGTGAATGTGGAAAAGTTTGTGAGTGTGTGTGTGTATTTGGCATGCCACAAATGAACCTGATACCTTTATCGGCGGTGGAATAACGAAGTGTTATAACCCTTGAAACAAGAATAAAGAAAAAAAAAATAAATAAATAAATAAAAACAAAAACCAAATGCATGCGACAATGGTTTGGGATATTCTGTCACTAATGAAATGAAAATTTTATAAATTTTGTTTTGTCGAGACTTCTTGTATGTTCGTTCGTTTGCTTGCTCGTCTGTGCAAAGTTCAGAACTGTGTCATGTATTTATAATGAGCATTAACAAGAAATTTTACTTTATGGAAGCCGAAAATGTTAACTTGTCGCAAGTAATCCTTTTTTCGAGCGGAGGCCAAAAGTAAGCCAAGCCTATGCAGGCAAAGGCCAAAAAAAGGTTGAGCTTTTAAGCATCTTATTTTGTTTTTTGTGAACAAATGTTAGCATGAGCGTGAGTGACGAAGAAAATGAAAAAGAATATAAAAATGAAAAGCAACTGAAAACGGTTGGGTTGCAACAAAATGCCATGGCAAGGCACATGTTTGGGAATTTAAAATGGCAAATGTGTTTGACTTATATAGAATTCATTTCTATTTTACTTTTTGTATGCGCGTGTTTTTGTTAATCGCGTGATGATTTCAGCAAGAAGTTGGTTTAATTCTTAGAAGATAAAGAATCATGGCTGGTGTAAGGTTAAAATTGGAAAAGAACGTGTTTTTCCTTTGCTTCAATTTACGCTTTGCTTATAAAAGTTTTAAGCACGTAGACATGTTCTTTTCTTTACTGATATTGTGTGCTTTCAACATTTTTATTTTCTCTTTGGTTTTGTTTTAAGGGGTTCTTTAACTTAATCCGAATGTTAATGTCACAGAAGCTGTGAATAAGTCAAGTGAGCTGCCTGCGGAAGCACAACTCATTAAATATTAAAAACTTAATATTAATTAAAACATTTGCTACTCCCTTGAGTTGTTAAATGACCGTTCATTACACAACCTTAAACTGTCAGATATATTCGGTTTGCCACGGAACTTCATGAGGCATTGAGCAAGCTAAAGGCAACCTCCAAGAGATATTTCTGTAATTTTAATTTCTCTGGTTTGTTTGTCTGTTTGTTTTTTGGAGTAAGCAAATGTCTCGTGCGCTAATGAAATCACACTTTAATGAAACACGAACGAACGAAATGAATAACTTTTCTCATAATTAAAAGACCATTTTAATGAGCAAAGTGATGGTGGCGCTCGCCTACAGTACAGTATAAACTTTGTTGTTAAATGTGAAGACTTCGGGCGGGTTTGAAATCGACAAATCGAATTCCTGCAACAGCTGCAGGTAATTATATTTGTTAGTGCTAACATTTGTCGCTACTGAGTTGTTTTACTTAAACTTTTATGTTTGGGTTGAATGTTGTCATTTTTTTTGCAATGTCACATTTTCACATCCGTTAACGCATTTGTCATGCAAATAACTTTCATGTGCACCATTTTATATACAACAGAAACTTGTTTGATTAAATTTTTTTAACGTATTTCTAATTAAGTATGCTTCCGGCTAAAAAAGTAATTTACGCGCACTTCCGTAGTAATCCTTTGAGCGCTTTTTATGTCCATGTATGTATATTAAATAGTCGTTTTTTGTGTAAATTTTGTTCTTTATTTTTCTTTCGTTTCATTTGGCAACTTCCTGAAAATTTAATCAGCGCGAAATAAGTGACAGTGTTAAAGTGCATTTTTTGTCTGGTGTTTTTTTGTTTTGTTTTGGTAATGTGCTGTTGCTTGTACTTAAAAATTAATGCTACAAAACTAAGTGATTTTTAAAGCGAAACTTAAAATAAATTCAATTGAAAAAAAAATCCGATTTTCAGGTCGCAATTTTAGAGTATACAAACACAAATATTTAAAGCAATCCTTGGGGCTGTTCATAAAATGGCGGCATGTTTTTTTCTTTCTTTATAAGTATTTTGTTCAATGGGCCACACTTGCCTATTCCAATGAAAATGTGCTCTGCGCCATAAATTCTGCTATCGCTGCAGGACATTAATATAAAAGCATAAAAATCAACTAGCCCCTCTGCCGGTGCTGGCATCTTTGCTTGCTCTGTCGAAGTCGCTGTTGAGCTGCATTTTGATATTTTTCCATTCATTTACATTCACATTCGCATTCTGCTCTTTTGCTTTTTTCTGTTTTAATCCTGCGGCATGCGTGGCGAATTGCGAACAGCGCATATTTGATGCAATTTTAAATGGAACGTTGAATTCTTTAATGTATAAATAAAAAAAAAAACATGGAGCATAGAGCAAGTCAAAAGATTCATGTAGTCGTTATGTGTGCATTTGTGGTGGTCAAATGTGTATGCCATGTGTGTTGTATGGAGGCAAACAGTGTATGAAGTGTGACACAAAATGTTTGAATGAAGCATAACTGCGCATGTGGGGCTGTTTGTTGGCGTAACGAAAAGTCGGAGGCATAAAGGGCCTTATAAGTCGAGGGCTAACTGTTGCAAAATGTCCTCACAAAACCAAATGTGAAATGTCATTCGATGACACAGAAATTTAATTTCTTAAGAAAAACATAAAATTTTTATACTTTTCACGTATGTGAAATAGTTTATTAACTTTGTTTATTTTTTTTTGTATTTTGATTACAAATAAATAATAAACAATGTTTGAATTCCTGAAAGTGCTTACATCAAGATGCGAAAAGAGAATCAGCTTCAAGAAGCATCTATCAATTCATACCGCCCGATTATATTCAGGCTTGATAAGATAAGTCCTATCAATTTCAGTAGACTTCAATGAAATAGACTGTCAATGCTGTCAAACTTAAAGCAATAAATACCGGGGGAAAACAAAATATATTTCCTTATAAATCAGAAATTTAAGCTGTTGGAAAGCAGCAGAATAAAATCGGGACCTTGAGTAAAATTGCGAACGGACATAGTACGAGCGCTAAGCTGGAAGCAACGTAGAGCTTATGCTAATCTATACATGCTCAACAGTAATGCAATCTTGCAAACACTAGCAGTAAAAGACAACATTTGCTTGAAAAAAAAAAAAAAAACATCGGACGACATTGACTGCCACAAAGCAAGACAGAAAACGCTTCATCGTCCTTTTGCCACTTCCGCTTGAGCCTTTGCCTTTCTTGTTGTCTTGTCCCTTTTCACCGCCCACTTGCTTACCTGTCTAACTGTCAACGATGTGTACAGTACCACGCCCATAATATTTTCAGTCGACTTGTATTGCATACAAATAAATTGGCTATGTTTTGCAAGAATTCTGAGAACATTTTTATACTTTTACTTTTTCGCTTAACGTTTTCTTCCGTTCTTTTTTGCCGTGTGCAGTTGTTTGCCCTTTTGTTGCTTTACATTTCGTTTAAGTATTAATACACTTATCCTTCTGTGCCACCGGCATTAAAGCAAACAAAAACAATGAATGCAAAAAAAAAATTCTTCTCGACAGAATTGCTACGTGGTTTTGGCTTCAAACTGCTTTCACTTTTAGTGCGTTGATCAAAATTGTCTGTTATTTTCTTTGATTTATATATGTATATACATACGCATATGTATGTGTATAGGTGTGTTTGGTAATACCATAAAATATATTGATAGCATTCGTGTGTGAACAGGCAAGTGGCGTAAAGTATAAAACCGAAATGAGGCGTGGCATAATGTCGCGTCTGCAAGTTATGGTGGCAGACACACATTTTGCATTTAAATTTTATGCACACTAAGCGAGACTCGCATCTCTGATGAGTTTTACACGATCTGCTTCAATGGGCATGATGGCGTATGAGTAATACAATAACGTCAAGTGAGTATGTACTATCTGTCGTTGTTCAGTTACAATTTATTGCTGATATATATCGAAGAGTTTTCAATAAATTTCTCTGTGTATGTGTGTTTTGGGTAGAGTATTTTTCTTAAACCGACTGTCAATATGTCTGTCTGTCAAGTGCCAATACCATTTACATACATATGTATGTGCTCATACCAATGTACTTCAAACAATCATTGGCATTTGTGTGATCATTTATCTTCGCTTTTAGCAACAACATTTGCTTTTTCGCCCGTTTGCCAACAAAAACATTTTGTGGCCAGCTCAAGTTTCAAACGCATTATTTGCCTTTTGGCCCCGCTGGCCATTTTACAACTGCGTTAATTTGAAAAATTATTTGCGAAAATATTTGAAATGCATCCGTTTTCTTTCACGCCCTTCTCTTTACTTTTTCGTTGTCGTTTTGTTTTGTGGAAAGCCAAAGAAAAATAAGCTGTTCTGTTTTTTTTTGCACAAACACGCATTTTGCGGTTTGTTTTATGGTTTGTATTATTTATTTTGGTTAGCCCTTCATGTTTTCTCGTTCTTCCTTACGTAAGCAAAGATATTTTGCGGTCAAGTTGAGTGTAAGCATTGCACATCATTTACATTGTTTGTATACACAAGATTGTCGGGTCTCACATAAAAATACAGATATTTTTATTTGAAATAAGTATTTCAACATACTATTTCGATATTGATTATTGCAGTGTCAGTCTTTATTTTACACTTGGGCATCGTAAATAGTTGAAGTGAATAAGAAATGTTATGTTGACAGTTGCCTTAGCACGGACGTGTTTAATACAAACATATGTACATATAAGTAATCGTATTTGTTGTTTATATTTTAAAATAAATATATATAAGAATAGATGATTAACAATTAATTTTTGCTTATCTCAACAAATTAATTCTTTACAGAATGCGCTCCTTCATCGAGGAGAATGAAAAGAATGATCCGTTAATTAACGCTCCGGATAAAAAGAACAATCCATGGGCCGAAAAAGGCAAATGTGTCATCATGTAATATTATCGTAAACCACAAAAATACCGTAATAATTATAACAAACATCCAACAACAAATAACAATATTAACCAAGAAACAACATTTAATCAATTTAAAGAACAAAATAACCAAAACCAAAATCATAGTAATACATTAAATAAAAGTCAAAGCAGCAAAGAGAATTCAGTAAATCAAAATGAATTCAATCATGATGAAATACAACAACAAGATACTAATTCCCTAGATCCAAGTCAACAGCTTCACGAACTACGTCATCATGATGTACAAAAAAAAGAAGAAGAAAACTATTATAACAACAACTATTACTACTACAACTACAATTTGAATTATGAACAATTGCAGTGTACGCCAAAGACACGCAAGATCTATCAACAGATCAAGCGGCGTACCCAGCAGGAGATACTTCAGCGTCCACTGTTGCTGCAGATTGTGATGCTCTTCATTTGGTTACATAACAAGTTCTGGCAGATATTCTATGAGATGTTAACACGTCGATTACAGTAGACATTGAAAGTGATGATAAAGATGCTAGAATGATGTACTGATCATATTGCTAGAAGACCATATGGCAAAGCGGAATGAAAACTTCAACGGACAAATAGGACAAGATGACACACGCTAAATTGAATGGTTTGTTTGACAACTGTAATTGTCGTTATAATATTCCATTAAGTTTTAAGTCGTAATATACGAAACCTTTTGGAAATTTTTATGTTTTAAACAGAAAAAAAATCAAAACAAAATCAGTGAAAATAAAAATTCCATTTGCTGCTCTAAATACAGTATAATAATTAGAAATAACAACAAAAATGTCAAAGGCAGGCATCAATACTAAACTCTTCATAAAAAAAAAAAAAACAATCAGAAACTTTCGCCGTTTCAGTGTTTCGATCTGTCTCTTTCTATCTTTCTCTCTGTCTCTCGCTCTTTTCGCTGTCGTACTTATGCTCATAGTAGTTTGTAGATGACAAATCCCATAATTCTTAGCTAGTTTACGCATGGTTTCATCGTAAGTTTTGTTCTACCATTTACCAGTATCAACTCGTAGCTCATCGCTCGCTCGTATATCATCATCGTTTCTTTTTATTTAATTTTACTCATTTTATATTATTCATTCTATGTTTTGTACTTTACTTTATTGATGCTCACCAAATATACACCTCAAAAAATCGTAATTGAAAGCAAAAACAAAAATATATGTAAAACCATTTTCATCCAAGCCACTAACCTAACCAAGTCAACAAGCTATATATGTACATTAAAAAAAAAAAAAATAACTTTGTGTAACTGAACGAATATCATACTAGTACTAAAAAATCAAAAAGAAATTTAAAAAAAAGAACAAAACATCAAAGAATTCAAACAAAAAACCAAAGGAAAAAATACCTTACGTTGTGTGTATTACTCTAACCCACCCATTTAGCAAGAACCTCTCTATGGTATTAAAACAAAAACAACAAAAAACACCTGTAACTTTGATAAAAACAAGTAGTTGGTAACCCATTTAAAGGCAAAAAGCAAAACAAAGCAACAAAAATAACAAGAATAAAGAAAAAGTTTGTATGCCATGCGAATTAAACCAAAGCAAGACCCAAAAACAACTTTCACTTGAGGTTTCCTTTAAGCTTACTTAAGTATTGTAAATGCGTACGCGCCTAATTACGACAAAGACATTTTCCAAGTGTAGTTTTAGTTTTCTAAAAATGCAAAAACAAAAAGAAAAGAAGACGAAGAAGAACTTATAAACTAATTTTTACATTTATTTAAAGCTACGAAAGTTACGAAAGAAGATACTAACAAAATCAAATTAGTGCATTTTTGTGCAGCAAGCCAGAAAGTATGCTACTGTGTAGTGCTTCAAATGGTAAAAAATAATTTTTGAAATGTTAGTTTTTTAAACGTTGAAAAAGCGACGCAAATGTTTAATTTGTGTAGTGGCTTGTCTTCTTAAATACCATTAAATGGTATAAACAACAAAAGATGGTATTTATAAAACAAATTAAAAAAAAAGTTGCATATTTTTCAGCATCGAAGCGTAAAAAAGTGATAATAGTAATCGTTCAAAAATAACTAAAAGTATGCGGCTTGCCACTTAATTTGTTTCTTATTCGAAAAATGTATAACATTTCGCTTCCTCTTTTTTCTTTGTATTTATTGCCTGAAAAATGTTAAGGCATTCAGTAGCGGCAGCACATCCTCAAATGTAGTTAAATTCGTGACAAACCAAATCAGTAGCATTATTTTTTATTTGGATTCAAATGCGAAATTTAAATTAAGCATATTTTTAATAAAGCAGAATTTTAAGTACATATATACAACAAAACATATTTGTTATAAAAGATAAATAAAACAATACCAAACTAGAAAATATTTGAAGGCAGACGCTGACTTGACGAGTAGAAGAAAAAAAATATTTAACTATAATTGAAGACCATCAACAAGTACTAAGAAGTATATTATTTATATGTATGATTTTAAACATATGTATTATTATATTATATAGTGTATATTTAATAATTTTTAGAGTTTATATTATATACGCAAGTAGCAAGTTAAAGACAACAAATGACATCAAAACACAAAACAAGAATCCCTTTACACAGACAGAAATTACTTCAAAACAAGAAGAAAAATACAACAACAACTGAAAACGAACAAAATGAACAACTAAGTAGTTGTAGTGGATATGAACTTATATACATATTACTAATATACATACTTATATATATTAAATGAGGCAAACATTTAGTGAAAGAAGAAAAATAAAGTATTAAAAAATGCAAAATAAAATCAAACGCAAGAAGTCAGCTTCAACTTCATATCATCAAGACAAAAGCGTTGTCCTACTGGTTCATACAATATATTATATCTATATAAATTATATATAATCAATGAAAAAATTTTATTAGTTTACGTTAATTAATTACTAAGTTATTTGACTTTTGTTTACTAATTTTCTTATGAAAAGACAACAAACACAAAACAAGAAAAATTAAAAACAAAAACAAACTACACGTAGTGAAATACAAACAACAAATGAGGTTACCAAAGATACTTAATACACTCTAAAAAAATTGTAGTCTTTGCAGTAATTGCTGACAAAGGACAAGTTAAAATAAGTAAAAGTTAGTAGGAATGTGGTAAATGTCAAAAGAATGAATAGAAGCAAAGAACAACAAGTACAACTGCAAAATGCTAACGGCAAACAAAAAGGAAAATTTAGTTTAAAAAAAAATCATAAATATAAGTTTCCCCATAGAGAAAAAATTAGCAAAAAGACAACAAAAAACTAAACATAAGTTCATTCAAAACACAAACACAAAAAAGACCATAAGAAAAATCTGACAAAATAAAGTTAATTAAAAGTTAAAAATCTCAAAAAAATATCAGCAAAACGTAGAACATTTTAAAAGAACTTAAGAAAAAATTATAAAACAAAGAAAAATGTTAGTATTTAAGTGAATGAAAAAACCGATTTAAAAGGAAAGTGACAAGGGAGCCTTGAGCTATGTTGACGGAAGAACCGGCAACGAGAATGGAAATGGACGTGAGACAGTCAAAGATGAAAGGCGACGCTGGAGATGTTGAATGCTCACAATTGGTAAGCGAAACGTAGTTTATAATTTAAGACAACTTTTATTTTAAGATGCAAAACAACCATAAAAACGAAAGAGAAAAAAAAAATAGTAGCAAAAAGGCTTGCATAAGCTGTAAACGAGATCTAGGGAATAAAACAAACGAACTTACGAAAAGGTATTGGTGGTCATTAAATATTCAAAAATTCAAAACACATTTAAAAAAAGAGTAAATGTAATACTGAAAAATGCTATTACATATATCGAATAGCGACAAAGTATGAAATTTAATCAAAAGTGGACGAGGAAGGCACGACAAAAGTTTGAACTGATTACATAAGGCGTATGCCGTTAGTCGTCAGGAAAGGTTTTGTTGTGCAAGGTACGAAATACAAAAAAATTAAATTAAATTGAAATATTAATAAAATTCAGTCAAACGAAGACAAGAATTGCTATTTAGCAAAATTTCCAAAAAATGAAAAAAAAATTTAAGTAAATTAAAGAAGAAGTTTTTTAAATGGTTTTAAAGCGAGTGATGTCTTCTTTAAATTCTCAAAAAAAAAAGATTCGTTTTTTCACATGTCTCCTAAGTGCAATTCAAAGCTACAAATCACGCTTAGTAATACAGGCGATAATGGCATGGTTGAACAATGTTTTATGCTACTGAAGCTAAAACAGCGTAGTTCAACCAATGCATTTCACTTGTATAAACAGGGTTTTAAGGTAGCTGAGGCTGAGTTGCACTGAAAGCATTTTTTAATATCTTACACGACTTTGAACAGCGAATTAAGTTGTTTGCGCCATCGCTCGCACGAGAATTCTTTTGCAAGATTAAAATCAGAGTTGAACTTCAATAACAAAAAAATAAAATATTTGACAACAATTAAAAAACAAGTTAATTAAACTAATTGCAAATTAGAACATGTTATAGTTGAACATTTTATTCTCCAATAAAAATATATTAATATATATAAAAAAAAAATTGAGGGTCATTCGTTGTTTGAAAAATTAAATTAAGTCTACGATATATAAGCGAACCCATTTTCAAATGCATTCAAAATATATATACTTATAAATTTTTAAATATAAAATTTAATTACACAAATATTAAAAACAACAATTCAAAAAATATGTAATCCTTAAAATAACAAATAAAGCAAAGAGACAAACAAAAAAAAATGTGCATGTAAAAGTTGACGATTAATCATCAAATATAAACATAAATATTAAAAAAAATCCAATTTAACATTTATTAAACAGAAATATGAATTATAAAGCTAGTAAGTAAGCGGCATGGAATAAAAAGCGATTGTTAGGAGTGGCTTATGAAGAGAATTTGATCGGCTTGAGTGCGCCAGACGCATGGCCACCAAGTACGTTGGAAAGGAGCGGCAGAAGCTGCAAACAGAAACAAAAGTTAGGCATGGCATAAATGAGTTGGAAAAAAGTTGAAAAAATATACAAATATATGTGGAAAATTATATAACTAAACCGCCGTAAAAAGAATGAAGGAGGATAACAATTTCTAGTATTTAAGTCGGTGTTGAAGTTTATTCCAAACAAACAATTTAATTATATATTTAAACAAGAATATTTCAAAAAATAATAATTATTGTTACAATTCTAGTTATATACGCATTGCTGTGTCAAAAGTATAAGTAATTATAAGATATATGGACAAATATTATGATTTAAAACAATTTAAAAAAATGATTGATTGATTCTTAAAGTTGCCTACGAACAACAAAAAAATCCGGTCCAGACCATCGGACCGGTAAACATATTAATATATATTCAAGATACCCTAGTAATTAAGTGAATTTTAACAAAACACTAAACGAATAACTTCATTAAAAAAATAGAAGAAGAAAAAAAAAACAACATATATAAAATTAATTACGCAGAACTTAATTAATTATATACACAAGTACTTAGATGTTAAAACAACAATTATATAAGAAGTGGACAAATCGAAGAAAGACGAAGAAGATTGCAAACTTTTAACAAAAAGAAAAAATTTAACAAAACGAACAAATACAAAAAACAAAAAAAACAGTATGATTATCATTAAAAAATCTTCTCTTAACAAAAGTAAACTTTGAAAATCCTTAGCGGAGAAAAGCTACCCTCTAAACTAACAAAAAAAAAAAAAAAACCTAAAAAAAACTAAAAACTTCAACAAAACTAAAATCTGGCTTGTGTTTTATTTTGAGTTGAGTGCACAAAACAAAAACTTAAAACTACAAAAAAAATAATATTGAAATAATCTTTATAAACAACTGCGTCGTAAAAACCTAAAGAAGCATCCTGCAAATCCTGTTGCTATGCAAGTCGTTGCTGTGTTGATCCCAACCTCAATAAAGTCCTGGTTATGCAAAGTCCTGGCAAATGATATATTATTTTATGTTCATTCATTTTAATTGGCTTTTAATGCTTTACTTATCATTTCGTTTAAAGTTTGGCTTAATACAAATTTTTATTTACAATATAGTTTTTTGGCAAAAATGTAAGAATATATTTTGTTTTCTATTTACTAACGTTGAATTCGAGTTGATTTGAGCAGATACTCGTAACAGCGCTTATTGAACAGTAGCAGGTCGTTTTCATGCCATCCTTTTGGCTCGTCGTACGATTAAATAAACGCACACTTACATAAGTATAAGTTATTTCTGGATTTTCAGCTTACGTTGGCAGTAAGTATGCGGCACCGCTGATGTCGTCTAGAATATTACTAGATAAAAGAAAAATTAACATTTAATAAAATTTTAAACAGATTAACCAAATCCAACAAATGCTGTTTTATTTTTGAACGATATCAAGTAACAATGTTAAGTAAGTAATTTCCAGTTATTGTTAAACTCAATTGAGATTGAGAGGCATTCAGATAAACGATTACCATAAACACCTTAGTTAAAAAAATAATTAAAGAAAATGGGGAAAAAAATATTATTCAATTTTAAAAGTACAAAGTAAGGTAAAAACCAAAGGCGCTAACACGGCATTGTTTTAAATTCAATTGAAAATCATTGAACTGTAAACTGAATTTTGCACACCTAAACACAAATACACGGATACCGGAGCGGAGAGTGGGCCGTAAAGATGGGGGTACATTAATAGTCCATTTGTGTTTTGTAATGTGCTGAACATTTTAGCTTTCATTGCGCATTAAAGGGAATTAAACATAAATTGTTTTAATGAAATGTTAATTGTGTGCATGAATGTGTGTATTGTGTGTGGTATCTATTTGTCAGGCAGATGCTGAACGAATCGCGTTAAAGGAATTGAATGGTTTAACTATAATAACCGTACGAATGTGTTCACACGACTTATCGTATAATTTTGAATGAATCAATACAATTTGCAATTTAATGCAAACTGGTCTAATTTCAAACGTAAATTGGCCAATTTTATGACCAATTTTAAAATGCCTTTTGGCCTGCTCGAAGACATAATGTCTACAAACTTCCACAACCAATTTTTAAGTGTAGCAGCCTTGAAAATGTACATTTTAACAGCCAAGCAAAAATGGTATATGCAAATATAGTATCCAATTTATATGCGAATTTTTTGTTCGGTCGATATGAATTTTATGTTATTTTGCTTTTCCTAAATATTAAAGACACACAAAATTTTGTGCCAACCGAAAACTGTCTAAACTCAACATAAAATAGTTTTATTTATTTTATTTAGGCGTAACTTTATGAATGTATGGTATATGTATGTACCATATATGAGGAACTTTATTATTAGTCAAGGGACGTCAAGGACACCACGCTTCTGTTTGATTCAATGGCGTTAGTTTGTTTTTGTTTTTTTTTTCATAGTGGTAGGAATGCAAAAGTTTATTATTATTATATCGATTTGTTAGGACACAAAAAGTTGTTATAACTTTCCTTTATTGTCTTATTTATGCCAAAGTTTGTTTATGTTAGCGGTTTAGGCTTCGTTTCTTTGCCTGATTTAAAGAATCAGATGAGTGTTTTAAATTAATCAACAAACGAATAAAATTGCTATTCTTATTAGGTTTTTCGTCTTTTTATCATTTTATTTACAAATTGGTACAGTTCATTTGTTGTGCGAAAAATGTTCTACAATATGACAGAAAAAGAAAAGTATTTCAGTTATTTACTACAATCAAGCAAAAACCGCCAACATCAAATATTCAACGTCATCAGAGCACAAAAATCATTTGCCTTTTTACTATAAAAAACTTGTGTCATTTTGACAACGCTGTAACCAAATATCCTTATACCAATGAAAACCGCTAAAAAATAAAAAAAACCAGTAAGGGCGGTATAGTCAAGTATACTCGACAATATAATACCCTGCACACATGGTAGGCGGTGCCACACCCTCAATCTACAAAAACATATTGATCTGACGTCGCCTATTCAAATAGTGTTTAAAATATCAAGAAAACCGGGCAAAAAATGTTGATTTTACGAAAAATTTAAGTTTGAAGGCCTCTGAGGGGTAGCCATCAAAGGGAGGGGAAATTTGTGGTATGCAGTTTTTAAGATGTATTATCACTGAGCTTGTATACAAAATTTCAGGTTCATACCTTTGTTAGTTTTGGAGATATTGCTTTTTATAGAAAACAACTGGGGGAGGGGAAATGAAGAGGAGGGGGAAAAATTGTGGTATGCAGTTTTGTAGTGCTACTTATACTGAGTCTACATACCGACTTTAATGTTTCTATCTCTTTGGATGTTCGAGTTATAGCGTTTTAAAAAAGTGGGCGGTGCTGGATGGGCGGGAAGGAGTGGGCGTGGCACAAAACCGTTCAAACTTGATCTGCTGCCGAGCATCACGAGTCTACCCTCCAAATTTCAAGTCTCTAGCTATTATAGTTTCTGAGAACCATTGGTGAATACGGACGGACAGACGGACGGACGGACGGACAGACGGACGGACATGGCTTAATCAATTTCTCTTGTCATCCTGATCAAGAATATATATACTTTATATAGTCGCAAGTGAATATTTCTGTGCGTTACATACATTTCGCTCAAACAAACACAATATACCCCGATACACAGTATGTGTACAGGGTATAAAAATGCTTAAACTCGACTGATGTTTGCATAACGTGTGGCCAGCCAGTTAAACAGCACAAAGTGTTGGTAGCACGAAAAAAAAGATAACAGCACAAAAAGTCTAAATAAATCAGTGAAATATGTACGTGCAGTTTTTATAGTAAGAAGGACAGGCAAACAGTTGTTCAGGCTGGCAAAGCGTGCGGCAGAGTTATGAGTCAGTCAACTTGTCAGTGAGTTTGTCAGTGTGCCGCTTTTTTGCCTTCATATCAGGTTTTACGTGAGCGGCTGTCATAGCAAGAAAAGCTCAACGGCTGTCAAGCTGCCCGTTCATACAAATAAGTTCTTCACTGGGTGGAAGATGTAAAAACGATGAGCAAAAAAATGTCTGTAGAAAAGTTTAAGCTTTGTTAATTTTTATAAATTTGCGTGGGCCACGCAACCGAAAGGATGCCAACGTACGTGAATTCGGTAGTTAACTAAATGAGCAAACTTCGCTTCTCTTGCGTTCTTTTTTGTTTTTTCATCCTGCTTGGCTCTGTTTGACAAGCGTTGCTTTGGCCGATAAGCGTTTTTGGGATTTTCGGTTTAGGCTTGCAGCGGTTGACATTCGTTGTTGCTAATTAATATTTATGCTAAGTGTGATTTATGCGCGAAAGTTTTGAAATACATTTTCTGCTGTTAAATTAAGTTATCGCACAAGCGTTAAAATGTTTAAGTCATTAAATTGTTCAATGTGTATTAAATTTGTGAAACTTCATAAAGAAATATGATGTATCAAAGTTTAAATATTATTAAAATTTTCTTGCCTTGTTGTTTTACAAAAACTTTTCATATTTCTCTACATCAGAAACGCTAAAATAGCTTATGAACTAGTTTTGCATTCGTGCCTGGACTTTGTTATTAAAATAATGCCTTTGCAGCTATTCATTTTGCAGACTGAGCGAAAATTGTAAATCAAAATTTGCATTTCTTCAATGTCCTTTTTGTATGCATTGCCGTCAACACAGAAAGCCACATTAATGAACACACTCAGACATTGTGTGTTGTGTGTAGTTGGGTGCGAAAAGTAAAAATTACTTTGTCGATTGGCGCCGGGCGTCTTCATTGAAATGTGACGCAATGGCGCCGAAGACTTGCTTGTTGGCTTCTCTTGCCTTTGTTAAGACAAGACCTCGTCCTTTGCCATAACCGTCTTACTTCGCCATTTGTCAGTAAACGCGAAATATTGTGCTTTCAGTTAGTAATTATTTAGCTGCCTGCTGTTATTTTAATGCATTAAAGCATGTTGTACACCAACTGGCGAACGTATACTTTCAATTATCTATGCTTGTATATGAAATGTTTAGCATGTCTGCATGTTTATGCAACAATATTTAAATTTGTGCATATGCAATGTTTGAATTTTAATGCGGCTTGCATAAACAGATTATTGTTTGATGCTAATTAGTCAATTTAAGCTTTAGTTTATCAGAAGATCTGTATAATTAGACAAGAAATTCTTGTGCAAACTTAAAGGTCACGCCAGACCTTGCAGCTGCAGATAATACATATGTAAATATTTATTGTTGCTGTATTTCAGACGCACATAAATGTTTTTTTAAGTAATATTTCGAAGAGAAGTGTTTTTTTTTAAACAAAATATCTTGTTATCTTGTATGATTTCTTGCATATAAAGGTTATAAAAGAGCATGTCTCATTTTATACGTGTTTGTATATTTTCTATACAAAAAATCGAAAAAAAATCTATAGAAAATCGACAAATTACTTAAGTGATATTAAAGAAACTTAAATAGTTTCCAGCGCATAAAATTAATTAAATGTCGGTTTTTGGCATTGCAATGCGCATTAATTGTTAAGTATATTTGTAAATTGAAGATAAGATAAGATTGGCAGTAAGTTTTTGTTGATTGTCATTGCCGACTTCTTGGCGGCAAGCCAGATTTTGTAGCATAAACTAAAGGAACAATAACAATCATTGGCAAAGTTTTCGACACTTCTGATCTTGTTTCGTTAATGGAAAAATCACAAACTACAAAATTGCCAACATGATTTTGACTTAATTTAAAGAGACATGTGTCAAACTATTCAAGCGTTAAGCAATCAAAAATTTGCTCAATAAAAATACCACACAAAGGCGTTTGTGCACAACATTAATTTACATGAATTATGCAAAGAGCGAGCCAAAAAGTATGTCACAGTTTTGTTTCTTTTTCGTTATTTTGTACACCAGAAAAATAAATTAAGCGCCAACGAAGCATGTCAGGGCGAGCAAGAAGCGAAAAGTCATTTTTAATTATATCACACAGAGACTCGTTAAATTTTTATATTGAAAGCATATTTTAGGTAAATTTAAAAGCATATAAGTAAAAAAAAAAAATTATTTGCGAAATTAATGAGAGATCCAAACAAAAAAAAAAGATGAAAAAAAATATGAGCAAACATTAAAAAAAGAATATATGTTAATATAAAATTAATATGAAGCGAAAAGTGTATTTAATTGCTATCTCATTTTGTTAAAAATATGCGCTTGTAGTTGCGCATGAAGTTTGCAAAGTATGCAATAAAAATACAATAATTTCGTATTTTATTTTTTGGTTTCCGTTTATAGTTATTTAAAGTATGTAAAATTTCGAACATAAAATAATTTACGATTGAAGCGCGCGAACGGGATCGTCGGCTATGCTAAATGCCTGGCAACAATGTGTCAAGGTCTATGTATGCTGCGCAGTATACTGCATAAAAGTAACAAAAACATCTGCCACCCACGAGAATTTTTACTCTTTACTTGCGCACAATAAGTTATAAAGCATGAATTGTGTAAAACATGCGCAGATTCATTTTATTAATATTCTTTGTTGCTTAACCTTCGCATTACGCACACAAAAGCATGCAACAGCGAAGTCGCACAGTCATTGAGTCAGCAATTTTATTACAGATGAAAAGGAGTGGCTTTTACACAAATATTAATGTTCGTATGTCTATGTAGATATATGCGTATAAGGCATTCTGTGATTGCATTTGTATCTCTATCTGTTTCACGTACTGTAATCCGGTTGTTCTTACTGTCATACATACGCCCTGCTCTGTTTCCGGCAACATTTTGCGCACTGCCATGCACTTTAATTAATCTCACGATGACTGCAGACATTTTTTGTTACTATCGCACTATCTCGTCTACCGTTGTTGCTGTCCTGGTTTACTCGTTGCTGCATTGCACGATTCGCATTGTCGTTAATTTGCCTTTTTGTGTGTTCATTCAGCTGTTTATTTGTTTATAGATACAAACTTTTACATGCACATGTGGTTCACATACATTACTTGCATGTACATGTTTCCACTTATAATTAAATATTTCATGCACACAACAAGTCATCAGGGGGCGGTGAAATGAGCGCAGAACAAGAGACAATTGATTTATGCGTCTACAAAGTAAATGTGAAATATCTCTGTAAATATGAAAAGGGCTATAATTTAAAAGTGAAGCAACGAAAATTCACGCTCACCGCACAACAGACCTACTTTCATCATGACAACTCCAACCTACAATGCACAAATGTTTTATTTATACTTTTCAGCCAATTTTGTAAGAAAAGCCAAAGAGCAACTCAAGCAATATAAATCATGAAAATAATAACTCAAAAAGCTTTTTGGCTTCTCATTAATGCCTTAAATCAACATATTGCTAATTTTGTTTTCTCATTTGAATGTTGTGCAAAGTTTTAGTATATTTTCAGGAAAATGTGTTTGATGGGCAGGGAGACGTGACAAGCCCGGAATCACTTTGATTACAATTATTAAACCGGGGGCTCTAAAAATGTTCGTCAAGCATTGGATTTTAGCTCACAAGTGATTTCAGAAGTGAGTTGAGCAGCTGGCAAATATTGTCGAAATATTATTTTATTCTTTCTTTGTGTTCCTATTCGGTCTTAAATTGTTTTACGAATGTAAGTAATTTAATGATTTTGAAGCTTTATCAAGCTAACATTGAACTTTTCTGTTTTAAAAAGTAAATCTATTTTTAGTCAGCTCTCTTTAAAAAGTAACTTTAAATTTTTATACTTTCTTTAAGGAGGCGTTATAGTGAATAGAGATTGTTATTTCCCAATCAAATAGACCATCAAAGCCTGCATTACTATTTACAATAAAAACTAAAATTTTTCTATTAGATTGTTTGCAGATAATTTAAAAAGCGGTTGGGAATTGTTTTGAACAAATTGTAATGAACATTTTTATCTGTTTCGCTGCTCGTTTCTAAAACCAATTGTAGTAACTGCCAATGTCGATGTAGCATACTTTCAAGCGTTCATTTTGGCAGTTATCGCTTAAATATTAACAAAAAGCGAACCTTACAAAGCTCATTTTGAAACCTTTTTTGCTCATTTATGTCGTCGTTTACACCAGCGTACAGTATACATGTTTTTGTGCACAGTTCATTAGCATACTTTGCGGCACAGCGACCTTGTTTTAATAGTGTTTGTTCGTGCTCTGCTGAATTGTGCTGTGCTGTGCAAGCAACCGACTTATTCGCTAGTTGGCTGACCGACTAAGACTGCTTAAGACTCAAGTCAACTTTCTCCTTTTTCCATTCTTTTGCATTTGCTAGTTTTTTTTCTGATGCCTTTTCGCCTCAACTGTTGCAGTAGTGTGGCAAATTCTTTTTATCATTTCAATGCATAATCATCAGCAACATCATTGTCATCTTTAGTAATGCTAACAATCACAACAACAACGTCATCATCAACAGAGTGCTTAACTTGTGGGTCAGGCCAACAGACAGCAAACAGCAGACAGAAGCCAGCAGCCAAGCGAGAAAACTGCCAATTGTTTGCTTATATGTTTTATATAAGTACAGTTTGTGGCTTAATAGCGTAAAAACTTCATAATAGCATACTTTGCTGCGCAAGCCATGATTATGCTACAGTGCGTGTCTGTGTGTGTGTATGCGACACCTCATACATCATTTATATACTTTGTTTTACAAAGAAAAAGAAAGTCTAAAAGTAGAATAAGAAGCGTTTTGTTGTATGTTTATTTACCGCTGATTAATTGAAGTGTAAACGTACTCAAATATACGTAATGATTGACGGCACTAACTTTAATTAGAATTTATTGAGCATTGTACAGCATATTTTAAGTTGCACTTAGGAAATGAGTTTCCACTAAGAAAAAATCGAAATAATTAAATAAATGAACTTCTTGTGGAAAATTCCAATAAAATTTTTGCATTTACCTAAACGAAGATGTAACGAAGCAAAACGTTTTGCAATTTATTAAGATTTATATACGCCTCGTTGACCCTTGTGGACGTTACGTTGTTGTCAACGCAGTTTTATGTAAATTAAATTTCTCGTTAAAGATGCACATTGAATGCTAAAGCAAATTCGTTTTACATTAGTTAAATTATTTTGAAAGCATTTGACAATGTTTGAGGTGAGACGCAAGTCACCTCTGACATGATGACAGAGCATAGGAATGCATAGCATACTTTTCAACGTTCATCATGCATCGTTAAATCCGTTTCATATGCATATGCATTCGTTGTCTGACTTTTTCCTCATCGCGTCACATGTTGTCTCCTCATATCATGACTCGTTTCGCTTCGTCGTTTCGCAGTCGTTTGGCGACAGTAGTTTTCAATCACAAAGCACTGCCTCTGTCAGAATAATCGCACATACAATGGCAACCAGCCAGTCACCAACGCAACCAGTCGTAAGAGATTTTCAGCTAAACGTCATCTTCTAACGCCTGACAGTATGCAATGCTATGCTTTTCTGATGTCTATGCCACATTTTTTACCTGCTTTCGTTTAGCTTCCTTTCATGCCCTTGCCTCATACATGCATACATACATAAAGTTATTGTCATTACAGTTCAAGTGTCGTTTAGACGGTCGCGTTTTCGTTCTTCTCTTGCACTGTCAGCTTGAATTGTTCGTTCGTGTAAGTCTCGACCTGACAATCACATTAAGGCTCATCGTACGCTCATGTTGCAGGACAATGAGTGTTAAAATGCTACAGTTGTGTGTTTGTGTGTGAATGTGTTTGAGTTTGTGTAGAAAGTCCGGCTTTCTGTCTTGCCACGTGTAAGTACATACACATACATACATATGTATGAATGCAGGCCACATGACGAAAGTAAGCAATCGTTGCGTCAATGTTCACTTTTGTGTGTATCGCCTGACTTGATGTTTGCATGACTGTGTCGCGTTGTCATTTGTTCAATTGAATTGAGCTCGTGATTGCATAGACCTCACCTTATACCTTCTACGTGCGAGTCTTTGCGCAATGTATGCGTGTATATCTATGTGTACGTGCCTATCGTATGTGTTTTATATTATGAGCATTGTGTTTTAATGAGTTCGTAGAATGTAATGTTTGCATTTGAATTGTGTCTGTGCTTTACAATAGGTTTTACATTTATAGTCAGGTTGTACCAATGACACACAATGCATTCACATATATATTAAATAAAAGAGAAAAAACAATCTTTATCTGTTAATAAAGTGTAAGTCTATAAAAAGCAATAAATGAAATTGTTATTAAATAGTTCGGGTATTAAATCAAGTATATAAATTCCAACAAAAGATGTGCCAAATATTTTATCTTAAACTTTTTATCTCTAAAAGCTTCAATCAATCAACAAACACTGTATTTCAAACAAATCTCAAATTTGGTTTCCAAGAATTCAACAAACGAATTTATGCACTTAAACAATAGCAACAAATCACGCACGAGAACCTTTTTTCCAAGGCAAATCTCGCTTAGATTCTAAGAAATCTGTACACACACAGACAAGGCTTATTTTAACTCAATGCTGCTATTTTGAAATCCGATAAAAGCGTTTGACATGGCAACCGCAATTTTAGCGTGTCCATGAATGAGAGCGAAAGCAAACTAACATGTAAACACCCACACACACATGCACACACACATGCACACAGACACACTCGCATAGATAAAGAGCCACCAACCAGCGAAAACACTTTTCATTCATTTAGTAATGTGAGCGAAAAAGAAGAAGCAATAAACAAACACGCCAACAAAAATAGAATCGTTGGTTGTCAGCAGAGGCGACGACTGGGACAACCATGTTTGTCATGTATTCAAATTTACGTTGTCCTTAGCTATTTACTTGTTTCACGCCGTGCCCATTTTTCCGCCTCCGTCGTACCGCACTCTTGCACTTACCACATAGCCACAGGTGCGAAGATGACACCAAAGTTGTTGTTGTTGAATCGCGAACTGAAGCTGAAGTTGATGGCGTTGCTACTGCTGCTGTTGATGTCACTAACATCAGCTGATGGCAAGGTAAAGTGTAAACGAATCGGGGTAGGGGTCTCGGATCGGTTCGCTTTTGACATATCGGTTGCATGTAAATTGAAGTGTCTGTATGCATGCATGCATCCATACTTGCATGCATGCGTGTCAGTGTCTATATGTGTATGCTTGTATGTGTTGGTGAGTAAGTGTTGAGTTAAGTGATATGGAAAGCTATGAAAATGAAGAAGAGGACACTTTAAAGCGTTGACAGACGCGCCCAATCGATGTGTGTGAAAATCGCACGCCTCGGCGTTGGAATTCTGTCATCATTTGCCTGTTCGTAGTTGACTGCATTGATTTCGTTTTTTATTTTACATGCTATCAAATATACTTACATGACGATTTTTTCTTTCTTTTTTCAAATATCCAATTTTATTCCCATCTATCGCAAGATGGCTTTTTGCCGCTACTACCATGCTATTCGTAGCTCATTGGCACACAACACTTTGCTTTTGCATTACTGCGTTCTAAACTCATTTTACAGGTGAATGATTTGCTCAGCTACCTTGACGACACGCCGGCCGGAATGCATGGCGCAGACTGTGTCGTTGGGTTTTACTTGCAACGGTTTGAAACCGCTCAGCAATGAAACGCTTCAAAATTATTCATTTCGTATATGTGCGCTGTGAAGCTGATTTGTAGTTTAAGAAAGCTTTGCATAGCGCAAGGCGTTTAATGCAGTTTGCATAAAATTCGTTGTAACATTTACTTGATGATTTATTTATCGAGTCTGTAATTTTTAATCTGCGAAACTCAATCACTTTTCAGTTTTACAACATGATCTGTTTACTTCAAGCTATTCGACTGTGTCGAGATTAATGTAAATATGTAATTTAAAATTTAAACAAATTCAATTTTAAACTTCAACCGTTCACTTTGACCATTTTGCTGTCGAGCGTATATATTATTTACACACACACAGACACACACACACATGCTGAAATTATTCCAAGAATTTCAAGCATTACAGGCGTAGCCATGCGCGTCAGACAAACACACTCACCATGGACTTGTATTACTTATATGGTATATACATATGTGCAACGCTTTAGCGGTCTATGAGTGTATGTGCATGTGTATATGACACGTGTACAAAGCCACACAACGAATAAAGTTGTGCTGTACTGTGTCGTTGATAACCATTTCATTGCTTGTTTTTGTTTGTCTTGCTCGGACCGCACACACCTCTCAATGGGATGTACTGTTACGCGTTAGCTTTGGAATTTGTTTGTATTTTTTTGTTTGTATATTGCCCATCCTCTGTTCATTTATTTCAAACTGCCTGCTCTGCAGTTTATAGAGCAGATGTAATTTCATTTGTGCCATTGTGCTGAACGCGTCTAAGATGAAACTGACATTTTATATTGCGAAGTGCCTATTCGTTGACTTATGAACACTGCGTGAACATGACATCTATTTGTAAGTATGAAGAAATTATTAGGGAAAACCAAAAAAAAAAAAGAGACGTTATACAATTTTTGTTGCATCCGTTTTGGGCTTAAAAAGTCTATTTTAAATTGGTTAAACCATTATTGCGATTTTAATTTGACCTCAGCTAAACTCAAAATGATTTTGCCTTTTTTTTATATATTTTGAGGCGCAAAAGCGTGCAATGATTTTTGGGACTGTGAGTTTCCATCAATGCTGGCGATGTATACTAGTTATTTGCTTTATGCAATTTTGAAAATTTTTAGTTGAGCAATAAATATTCAGAAACATTCTGTCATTTTTCGCATAAGGAGCAGTGAAGCCACGACTTGTTTGGTTAATGATTGCAATTCGTGGTTGGAAAAACAATTTTTAATATGCCGAAATCATTATACAACAACAAACAAAATAAAGCGTAAATTGTGCAAGTTTCATAGCCTGAAAGTATGCAAACAAGACTAAATGAATAGATTGGCTGGTGCACAAGGAAAACAACACCAATGCTAAAACAGAAAAGAAAATGGCAACGATGACAACTACAACCTCGTCGTCGTCGTTGACGACCATGACCACTAGTAAAATGCAAACTGGAAAAAGCATATAACGACCTAAGCAGAACTCAGCAGAGCCAAGCTGAACCAGGCAAATCAACGGGCTTTGCCATCCTGTCGAGCCACAATAACTTGACGTCCGGCACACACTGAGCATGTAACATACTAGATGCGACTTGCATTGTAATTGCTTTGCGCAATTTTGGCTTGTGTGGCATTTTAAAATCTTTTTGGCCGCAATGAGTTGAATGCAAGAGCAGTTAGCGACTTTGAATTTCAAACGAATGTTAAGGTTTCTTAGCAATTGTGCAGCATTTTTATTTTAACTGGAATGGCTAAATTGTGGCCAGCCTGCAATGCCAAAGGGTTAAGTTTAGCTATCTGAAAAGAATGCTGCATTTAATTTTTTGCATCAGTTCGTTTATTTTTTTAACGATTTGAAATGACCTCCGAAAAATAAAACACATACGAATTTAAAGCAAAGGACATTTACTGAAAATTAAAGTTGCTTTGTTATGTGATATTGAGCCAAATTTTTCTGTAAACAGTTTATTACAATAGTTATGTGTTTAAATAAAATAATAAAACAATTGTTGTCATGAGCTTGCATACGGAAAATGCCATTAGCAATTTCGCTTATTTTTATTTAAAGGTTCACAAATATTTAAAAAGTTTGAAAATTAAAAAATAATTGGTCGTTTTTGTTTCTGAGTTGTTGATTCTGCCATAATTTAAGCAACTAAATGCTATCACTTTTGTCAATAAATACTTTAAGGCACAAAAACTTGAAGCTCAAATCAAAGTTACTGTATTGACACACCGCTTAAAAGTTGATAACGGCTTTTTGAAATATATCCAACGTCATGCCAAACGTCCTTCCAAACTTTTAGTTGAAGAACACTTCAAATTTTAATGCACTCGAAATTGTCTCGTTTTGAATTTCATTTATTTACCAAATGCTTAAAAGTCAGCTATGAAATTTCAGGCCTGAAAAAAGCGCAAAGCATACCGTCCGACACAGCCGACGTTATTTATTCAAGTAATAACCGCAACTTCAGCCTTGGCGCAATAAAAAACACGAACAAATTCAGGTTTTGTTTGAGTTTATTTATAAACACGGAGAAAGTTTCAATGGAGCGTGCATTAAAGTGTTAGCACAGCCCTCTAAATGAACGTCTTCAATGGAAAATTTTCTCTCAAATTTCAAGAAATTTAACGTTTAGTCATAAGTTTGATTTGGCAAAAATATGTTCGGTAAGATAAGATTTTGTAAAGAAATCGGCTTATTTAAAGCTGTTACTATGCAATTTTGTCAAAGTGAGAGGCAAGAAAATGCTTAAATCAAATGCCACTTCCTCTTCATTATCGCAACATCCGGTCAACTTCAGCATCAGCACACTGACATGTATACAAATACACCCACACATACAAGCGTACATACAGACAAATGCTCCGGGGCTTAGTCGAGCTTAATTTCCCTATTTTGGCAGCAAAATTTGTTATCAACATAAAATTTTGCATACATCAGTGCGCAGACAGTAGTTTTGGGCGTATGGCAAGCGGCAAGTCAATGATGAACGCACAATTGACCTTTTGTTGGCAAGACCGAACGAAACGAAGGCGAAGTGCACTCAAATGACCGAAGACAGCACAGTTCGACACAACTGTCGAACAATATGCTAATAAATTAAGACAATGCTTAAAATGCTTGATAAGCTGAGTGCCATATAGCGACCGTACGAAAATATGTAGCGAGATGTAAAAGTGAACAACGATAAGTGCGGAAATCATGACAAGACAATAAAGCATACTTTACGGCTATCAAGACGTTATTGGCCAAAGCAGTGTTAGTGTTAGTGCATGGACAAAAGTAGAGCCGAAAATTTGTTTAGGGTTATTTTGGGCGCGTGCTTCGTTACTTTTGTTCCCTTGTGTTATGCTAATTTCGGTACATTGTAACATGGCACATGGCCCGTAAGTTGTGCCCTTGTCCACACACACACTATCGCCATCACTAACTCTCTCTGCTATCCGCTGTCTGTTTAGTTAGTGTTTGTGCCGTTGGTCGTTATTGGTGCCTAATCAGCGTCGGCCTCAAGTACTGGTGTGGAATTAATGCGTTTCTCTTTGTCAAAATGTGATTTCTTGTTGGTTCATCCTCGTCTGCGTCGCCTCACCGCGGATTTTTGGTTGTCAAGACCACTTATAAGTGTTCAAGTGAGCCGGCCAAATGCGCTTATTGCTTCATGATAAGCGCTCATTTGACGCCTAATGGCACTATGATAAAATAAGATTTACATGCGCCTTAAAGACACTGTTTTTTGTATATTATTATGTCCCTTTGATTGATAAGCAGCCTTAATAAATTTGTCTGTTTTTCGTTTGTGAAACAAATAAGATTTTATTACAACGAAAATATCGTATCTTCGATGATAAAAATAAACCAATAACATTATTATATTATTTTTGTATTTGTTTACGAGATTTTTCGCCTCGAGAAACCTTTTTTACTTATTTCTGTATTCTATTATTATTTATTTATTTTTCCGTTTAAGTGTCATTTTTGCTCGATGTCAGTTACTTTCAAGCGGAGAAGAAATCGACTGGTTTGGTTGCGATACGTTTAACTCAAGCATACAATAAAGACTCATCATCTCCTTATCTTCTTCCTCTTTTTTGGTTTTTTTTTTTTGCAAAACTCAAATTGGTTCGGAAATGTACAATTTCAATTTGGCTGTCTGTCTACGTTGTTGCGCCTAAAGTTATGCAAAGCAAAATGACAGGCTATTCAAGTAAATAGGCATTGAAAAATTTTCTTTTTGGCGTTCGCTCTTTGGCTAAATTGAAAAGGTGCGCGGCTTTGGTTTGGTGATTGGACGCTGACTGATTGTAACTGATTACAGGCCCTGGAGGGCCTGTCTTGGCACCGAAAATCGTTGCCACATTAAAGGCGCACAAAATTTGTGACATTGATGTAATTATAACTTGGCAGCCAAACGAAACGAGATACGATGAGCGCTTTCATTGTTACAGATGCCAACAAAATATTTCGCATGTCAGCGACATAATTGAAATCGAAAATGAACTGGCAGCTAATTTCACTGAACTTTGTCGGCTATGCAAAATTTAATGGCCTGTCGGTCTATTCTATTAATAGAAACAGTGCCAGATCAAAGTTTGTGCGCACACTTGTAGCTTTTTTTACTTGCGGCGTAAATAAATTATGCACTCAACAGTCGATAACTAAAGTTAAACAACGATTTAAAAGCAAACATGTCAGTTGACAAATTCAATTGACATGACATGGGACCGTCAAATGTCTTTAAATAATGTGTTACATCGTTGGTTTCGTTTTGTTTCGTAACATTTTCCTTTTGCGCTTCTTTGACTTTCTTTTTGTTTGTCTTACAATTGACAAATGTTTTGTCTAGCACAATGCATACAATGAGTCTTACAATAAGACAAACCTTACCACAGGCACGCTTTGTTGACTCACTGACTGTCTGACTCACTGAATTGAATTGAATGGCAGCCCTTATTTGTACGACACCAATGTTGGCATTTTGCTATTTGCGAATCTTATTTAAGGTGTGGTCAGGCACTGAATTATTACTGTTATGTTGTTGATTGAAATGCGGTTTTGTGTAATTTGCAGTTCATTCATGGAGGCGTTTTTGTAATAATAATATTGTTGGAAAAAATATCATAATAAAATTAAAAACATATTTATATATAATATTATGTTAACTTAAATAATATATTCAACAAAATGTTGAACATTTTTAATTCAACGGAAAACAAATAAATTGAAAAATAAATAATTAAAAAATAAATTAGCTATTGTACTAACACTCGCCTCATATTTTGTTAGCTGTCGGTTTTATGTTTTGCCTCATAAACTTTGAAAATTTAAAAGTTTTACGCGCATAAATATTAAAATAACCAGTAAGGGTTGCAGCCGACAGTACGCGGCTTCGACATACCCTGTACCTACTACCAATTTACATTGCTGTAAGTTATATGGTTCATGAGATATAAGCATTTTAAATTTGTACTATATGTAGGCGTGGACACGCCTATTTTCTACTCTATTTGTTTGGGCTTCAAGTCAGCTATATACACACCAAATTTGGTATTCCTATTCAAAAAGACAACCCAGAAAATACGACTTTTGTAATGTTTTACCTGAGGTAGCAGTTATTTGCCCCTCACCCCTAAATTAAGTCAAACTAGTAAGGACGGTATAGTCGAATATTCTCGACTATATAATACTCTGTACACATGATAGGCGGTGCCGCACCCTCAATCTACAAAAAAATACTGATCTCACGTCGCATATTCAAATAGTGTTCAAAATATCAAGAAAATCGGTCACAAAATGTGTATTTTACGAAAAATTTAAGTTTGTAGGCCTCTGAGGGGAAGCCATCAAGAAGGGGGGAAAATTGTGGTATGCAGTTTTTAAGATGTATATTCACTGAGATTGTATACAATATATATTTTCAGGGTCGTACCTTTGTTAATTTTGGAGATATAGCAATTTATAACAAATAACTGGGGGAGGGGAAATAAAAGAAGGGGGATTCTGTGGTATGCAGTTTTGTAGGGCTATACATATATACATAGTCTACATACCGACTTTAATGTTTCTATCTCTTTGGATGTTTGAGTTATAGCGATTTAAAAAAGTGGGTGGGGGTCAATGGGCGGGAAGGAGTGGGCGTGGCAAAAAAAAAATAAACTTGATCTGCTGCCGAGCATCACGAGTCTACCCTCCAAATTTCAAGTAGAGTGTTGCATGATTGTATTTGAAACCAAGTACTTCCAAATAAATTTGAAAATTCATTTCATTTGTATTTGACAAAAACAAAGCAAACGAATGAAACAAATGGTTGTCACTTTTAAGTTTCTAGAACTCTTTTTATTTGAAAATAAAATACAAGTGAATGAAATGAAAAATTTAAACAAACAAATAAAATAGAATGCTCTGCATTAGTTTCATTTTGAGTACTTCCAAATGTTTCAGGGACTTCCAATATATGAGAAAAAATTTTTTCCAAAGTCGGCGTATATCTATATCTATTTATTTTGGCGCCCTGATGAAGAATATTATCACACTTTGAGCAACGCAGACCAATTGTCGATATAAACATTAAATACTATGCAAAACAATATAAACAAATAAAAATGAGTTTTTTATTGAGAAAAGAAAAAGAAGAAGAACATAATTTACAATTACCCGAATGATTTCCATTCATTCATTTGGTTTGAAACTCATTCCATTTGTATTTAGGCATTTGAAACAAAACATTTGCATATGTGAACAAGTACTTGGAATTTGTAAATGATGACGTAAAACTCTATTCATTCGATTTGATTGATCGAATACTCGAAACTTGCTTAACTTACAATAAAGCAAAAGCCTTGTTTGTCGTTTCAAATGTATTCATGCAAAACTCTAATTTCAAGTCTCCAGCTCTTATAGATTCCGAGAACCGTTGGTGAGGACGGACGGACAGATGGACAGTCGGACAGACTGAGAGACAGACAAACGGACGGTCATGACTCAATCAATTTCTCTTGTCGTCCTGATCAAGAATATATATACTTTTTGGGGTCCCCCTCCCTTCCTTCTGTGCGTTACATACATTTCGTTCAAACAAACCCAATATACCCTGAAATTATTTGTACAGGGTATAAAAAGGGAAAAACACAATAAACTTGATCTGCGCAATGAATCGACCTGCGAAAAGACTTTGATTTTATCTACTATAGTTTCCGAGATCGACTCGTTCATAAATTGATTTTTCTTTCGATACTGATCAAGAATATGTATACTTTGTATAGTCGGAGATGTATCCTTCTAGCTGTTACATACATTGTCGACGTGCTCAAAACTAATGTACCCTTGTACCATAAGGTGCAGGGTATAAAAAGTTTCAAAACTACACAACAAATGAATAAAAATACTGTAGCCGAGGTTGCTTAACTAAAATATATCCTTCACTCTTGTTTTGTACAAATGGTTTATAAACAAACTCTTGAAGAGAGATGAAGTTTTCAATTTTTATAATCTTCACGTAAGTGAATTGTATTATAATTTTGTCCTGAAGTTTGTAACACCAAGAATGTGGGGAGAGGGACTCCACAAAGTATATGTATTTTTGATTAGCTCGACAAGACGAGTTGATGTAGCCACGTCCGTCCTGTGTATATTCGATCTGCTCCCTCAGTTTTGAAGATATCGAGCTGAAATTTTGCAGGGAGTCTTGTCTAATGTGTGGTCAAATCATTGGTCGGAACCGGCCATATCGGATTACTGGAACTGGTAGCTCCCATAAAAAATGAAGAAGAAAAACCAATTTTAATCGTTGTATAGAAAACTTTTTTGTTTTGGAAGATAGAAGGCTGAATTTTCAAACATAGTTGTTTTACATGGTCCGACTAAATGCCTGAAAGTTTCATTGAGATTGGACAACTGCAACTGGTAGCTGCCATACAAAATGAAGAAGAGGGAGATAAATCAAGTTTTAACAACGTTGTATGGAAAACTTTTTTTGTTTTGGAAGATAGAGGGCTGCAATTTCAAACATAGTAATTTTGAAAAGTCCGACTGAAAGGCTGAAAGTTTCATTGAGATCGGATTACTAGAACTCGTACCTGCCATACAAAATGAAGAAGAGGAAGAGAAACAAGATTCACAAAAAAACTTTTTTATTTCTCAATCAATTGACTTGAAACTTCACACGTATGTTCTTAGGAAGGTATGAAAACTATTTTGACCAAAACATGGGCATAGGCACTTATAGCAAAAATAACTAATTTGCATATCTCCGGTACCCAATGAGCAAAAACAATGAAAATTGGTATATAGGCTAATAAGATGAAGAGAAAATAGAATAGCTTTATATAGAATAGAAATTGGCTTCAAGCACACATTTAATATAACCATTTTACCCTTCGGGAACAGATGATATAACAAGAAAAATAATTAAAACAAAAAAAAATTCGTGGGAAAAGTGAAAAGAGCAATAGCGAAAAATGCTACCCAAAGTATCAACTTGAGTGCAAAAGTTTTTAGTTGTTCATTGTTGGTAAGTTAGAATGGTGCGTGACTAGGTCTGCATTTGTGCTTTGTGACGAAGCAAGGCAAGAGGGTGTTACAAGAGACCAACTGTAAAGTTTTACTTAAGTTAGTGTGACGACAGCTTTAAATATAACACTAATAAAATAAAAAACCAGTAAGGACGCTATCTTCAGCAAGGCTGAAGCTATAATACTTTTCACTTTGTGTCACTATAAAAAAACTAAATGAATAGTTTTCATGCATCCCTAACAACATATCTGTAATGTTTCAAGTCAATTCGTTAAAAAACAAAAAATTTTTCCATACAACGGTTCAAGTTTTGCGATAAGTGGGCGTAGCCATGCCCACATTTGGTCAAAATAGTTTTTATTCCTCCCTAAGAGCACAACTGCAAAGTTTCAAGTCAATTGGTTAAAAAACAAAAAAGTTTTCCATACAACGGATAAATTTTCGCTATAAGTGGGCGTGGCTACGCCCACTTTTGGTCAAAATAGTTTTCATTCCTCTCTAAGAACATAACTGTAAAGTTTCAAGTCAATTGGTTAAAAAACAAAAAAGTTTTCCATACAAAGTGTCAATTTTCGCTATAAGTGGGCGTGGCTACGCCCACTTTTAGTCAAAATAGTTTTCATTCCTCCCTAAGAACATAACTGTAAAGTTTCAAGTCAATTGGTTAAAAAACAAGAAAGTTTTCCATACAAAGGGTCAAGTTAAGCTATAAGTGGGCGTGGCCACGCCCACTTTTGGTCAAAATAGTTTTCATTCCTCTCTAAGAACATAACTGTAAAGTTTCAAGTCAATTGGTTAAAAAACAAAAAAGTTTTCCATACAAAGTGTCAATTTTCGCTATAAGTGGGCGTGGCTACGCCCACTTTTAGTCAAAATAGTTTTCATTCCTCCCTAAGAACATAACTGTAAAGTTTCAAGTCAATTGGTTACAAAACAAAAAAGTTTTCCATACAACGGGTAAATTTTCGCTATAAGTGGGCGTGGCTACGCCCACTTTTGCTCAAAATAGTTTTCATTCCTCTCTAAGAACATAACTGTAAAGTTTCAAGTCAATTGGTTAAAAAACAAAAAAGTTTTCCATACAAAGGGTCAATTTTCGCTATAAGTGGGCGTGGCTACGCGTGGTTACGCCCACTTTTGGTCAAAATAGTTTTCATTCCTCCCTAAGAACATAACTGTAAAGTTTCAAGTCAATTGGTTAAAAAACAAGAAAGTTTTCCATACAAAGGGTCAAGTTAAGCTATAAGTGGGCGTGGCCACGCCCACTTTTGATCAAAATAGTTTTCATTCCTCCCTAAGAGCATAACTGCAAAGTTTCAAGTCAATTGGTTAAAAAACAAAAAAGTTTCCATACAACGGGTAAATTTTCGCTATAAGTGGGCGTGGCTACGCGTGGTTACGCCCACTTTTGGTCAAAATAGTTTTCATTCCTCCCTAAGAACATAACTTTAAAATTTCAAGTCAATTGGTTAAGAAACAAAAAAGTTTTCCATACAACGACGTGAATATGGCTTCTCTTCCTCTTCTTCATTTTGTATGGGAGCTACCAGTTCCAGATGTCCAATCTCAATGAAACTTTCAGGCATGTAGTCGGACCATGTAAAACAACTATGTTTAAAATTTCAGCACTCTATTGTACAAAACAAAAAAGTTTTCCATACAACGATTCAAGTTTTGTACACTTTTCTTCTTCTTTTCGTATGGGAGCTACCTGTTCCAATAATCCGATCATGCTGGTTCCGACGAATGATTCATCGTAATAAATTCTAAGACTCTGTGCAAAGTTTCAGCTCGATAGCTTCAAAACTGAGGGACTAGTTTGCATACATACAGACAGACAGACAGACAGACAGACAGACAGACAGACAGACGGACAGACGGACAGACGGACAGACGGACATGGCTAAATCAACTCGTCTTGTCGTCCTGATCAAGAATATATATACTTTATATAGTCGGAAATTAATATTTCGATCTGTTACAAACTCCGTGACAAAGTTAATATACTATTTCACATAAGTGAAAAGTATAAAGATAACCAATTTTTTGTTGCTTAACAGTGAGGATTGTGATATGGTATATTTTAACACTGATAGCTTTATATTCTGATTAATAACGAAAAACATCAAATTCTTAAACAAACTAAAAAATCAAATTTTTAAATGTCATATTATTCGCATTGTTGGTGCTCTCATAAATTGTTCTTTGTCTTTGCCTCGGGCATCTCTTGTCTTACATCTAGTTACACACTTCGTTTCATTATTTTCCTTTCCCTTTGTCATTCTCTGATCTACTTTTATATTAATAGTCTAAAGCATATTATCATTTCATAAAGCACGGATTGACAAGCAATGAACGAGCAAATGGGCCAACGGGCGAAACTGACCCAACAATCAACTCACCACACAAAATCAGCTCAACCAGTCATCTGCATATTTTTTACAATATATTCTTATTCTTTTTCTTTTTAAGACTTCCATAGACCAATGTATTAGAAGTAACTGTGCTGTGTGGAAAATAAAAGAAAAGAATGCTGTATTATATAAACTTGATATGCCACCTTCAGCTCATGGCGTCGCCCAAAACACACTCTGCTTTATTACGTACTATTTTCAGTGGCATTTTATTATTGCCGGCAATCCCGTGTCCGTCGTCAGACACGCGTTTGCTGATGGTTATCGTTTAACAAGTACTTAAGATTGTAATGCGATTTTATGCCAGTGAAATACAGTGAACGTAGTTTAATACACTTTGTCATGGCTCAGCACGAAGCTGCAGGGGCTCTAAAACGTTCTGGATTCGTTGTAAATTGAGCCAGGATCAGTTATTGTCTAGCTTCGTTGCAAAAAAAAAACACATGAATGAGTGCATAAAACTTGCTAAATTCGCATTAAAAAAGTATTTTTCAAGTTCAAACGACAACAATAATGATCATTATTATCGCGAAAGTAACATTTTGTTAAAAACTTCAAATTCGTATTTTCACTATGTTGGTGCTATATGTAAAAACACAAATAAAACTTTTTGCCTTTTTTGTAGTTGTGTTAAATTTAACTTTAACGAAAAGTCACTTTATCAATTGTCAGTTTTCTGAGAAATTAATGATTCTTCGATGCGTTTTTGCGAAAATTGATATTGACATTGAAGTACTCAATGCGCTGAACGAGTGAAATCCCTCTGGCAATGTAATTGTTTTCGCTACGTGTATTGCATGCTGACGGGCATTTAAAGAGAGTTCAGTTTGTCTGCTCAACAGTTTCTCAATTATTTCGGGCAGTCCGTTTTTGACTTTTGCATGGCAGACACGTAGGCGTTGAGACGCGTTTTAATTAGCCAATGTGCAGGCAAATATGTCGAATGCTCAGAACAATTTGTCTTGTACTAATGATTGAGCTGCTTTTGCGGTTTCGGCTTGTCAAAATGCTTGCCTGAACGCTTAACTGATTTGTGCGTGTGTGTGCGTTTTTTTGCTAATTACAATGTACGCAAAATCAAAACATTACCTCGGGCGTATTTTCATGCATAATTTAGACATTGAAATGGACGTTGGTATTTAAGCGTTGACGTTGTCATTAATTTGGCCATGTTAACAATTTTGCACACGTCTATGCCAACAGCAGCTTGTTCTTACTTTTTGTTTATATTCATATAACTAATAGTATTGAATATTTTTTGTTAAATGTTAGTGGTCACGTGCAGACTGCCAAATATAAGCGTAGAAAAAATATGTACGAAGTTAAAATTGGCTATTTCAAATTTTGCGCAGAAAACTATGAAATGTTGAAACGATTTAACGACAATTACGCTGGCGAAAATCAACGAAATTGTATGCCAACGGCAAAAGTGTCTAGAGGAAAAAACCCTCACACATACACAGACAAGTACAAAAAGTAACAAAACTTTTTGAAGTTTTCAACTTGACCTCGAGCGCAGTTGTACCGCAATTTCTTTACGCCCACTCACTTTGAGTTTGCGCTTTTCTGCAATCGATGTCACAGAAGTGCCTGCGCTTTTGTTGTGTTTGTATGTGTGTGAGTGTGTGTGTGTGCGGAAAACATATGCGTTGGCGAATTAGCACCATTGCCAAGCACAAGCGCCGCACAAGTGTTTTGTCAAGCAATGTTTTGCGTTTGCATACTTTTTGCTGCTTAGCTCAATATTCTTAAAGTGTGTGCTTTGCACTATAATGTATCGCACATGTGCGGGCTAACAAGCTATCCGGAAGTGGTTGAATTAAGCAACGAAAACTTTGTAATGAAATTTCTACAAAGTTCCAAGGGTTTCCGTGTTGAGCTTTTTTTTTCTATGAAGATTTCAACTATTTTTATTTTTTTTTGGTATCCTGCAAAGCTGCTAAACCCTTTACATACTTTGGGAAAAGTCAAACTAAATCCCATTTTTAATTATGCTGAGACCCAAGTGTCCAATAGTGTACGTGTAGCATACAACACAAGCTCATTCCTTAATGGCTTGCCAATATATATTGATGCTCAAATACGCCATTGGGAATCGGAAAAACACACACAAACACATGAAAAACTAAATTGAAAAATTTACCAACAACACAACGAAGGCGAAAAAGAACAAAATTTTGTACAAGTTTTCGATTTGCTTGAACAATAATGCAAACAAAAAGGGACACAACAAATGCACGTTGAAATACTCGTTAAGATTTTTAAATCGCAAAGTAGAAAAATCGTTAAAGGCAGACTCCATTTTCATGCAATTTTTTCCTCTCGTCAACTCATGACATGACTTACCCGCTTAGCACACCGTCAAGTTTAACGTCACCAACGACCAGAAAAAAAGGCTTAAGTTATTAAGCTGCTAAGTTAAACTTTATAACAATTTATAACTCCTGATGAGTTGATTATTGTTAAACCTTGTAATAAAAAAAAAAAAAAAAAAAAAAAAAAAAAAAGTTAAACTTTAATAACGCATAAAAGTATGCAGCTAAAACCATATCAACTTAAAATAAATGTCTCTCTCTCTCTCTTCACTCTTCGCATGTTTCTTCCTTACCAACAGCTGTTCAAATATAACTTACTGCCCGAAATGCGTGTCTACGCCGTCATCTTACTTTATTTTGCCCATTTTTATGTTACGTATTGTATAATTTTTGGGTCGTTGTTTATTCGACGGTGCATAATTTTGGGCGCGGCCAAAAACGACCCAAAAAGATTGTACAATTTTCGTTTTTGCTTTCAGATTTTTGCGTATTTTTGAGTCATTTAATTTTTAATTTATTCGTTGAAATACCAAACAAGCCCAAAACAACAAACCTAAACCGCACAAAAGTCTGATTGTTTGTTCTTATTTATTTTAAAGGCCCAATGGCTTATCAAACTTTATTTTACTCGCTTCTAAGCAATAATAGGAACATGCATAACATACAAAAAACACGCAGACACACACATGCACTCATAGTAAACTCAGTTTCAGAAAATGTAGTTGTCTTTCCGGCTGTCGGGCTCTATCAACTATCTTACACTTCAGCAGATCGCACAGCTGTGTCATTCAATGTTCTTTTTCACAAACGAGCTCAATCTTCTACCTATGTACGTTATCTAACACAAAAACACTTTCAATTTGAATAAAAAATCGAACAGGGACAATGTGCGATGTACATAAGTGATTTGCCTTAGACACATGCCCACTTGTCTCAACAATGCATCAAGCTACTTCCTTTTCCTAAATCCATGTGGTATGTGTGGTGTATTATGAATTTATTGATGAGCGTGTATGCTACGAAGCAGTGCTCGTATACTGGTTATTTTTGTAGTATACTTGCAGGTGTGTAAAATGCAAGTATTTTAGAGAATTTTCAAAAGCAAAATTAGTTAACAATTTCCTTTTGAATTTTTGAACGTGCATACTCATGTTGATGTTAGCAAACTGTGAAGTTTCAGAACGATTCACATATAAGTTAAATGTCAAATTAAAGACCTTTAAATTCAAGATTTTTGTAAATGGGTTCCTTAGAGATGAAATAAACCGAAACGTATTGGACACTTATGGTAATTGTTATCGACTCAAACTAAAATGATTTGCATACGAATACTTTAAACAACACTCGATGCACAAAATTTGTTTTCCTATAATTTAATTTGCAAGAATCTCAACATCGAAAGAATTGTTTCCCCACGCACCAAAATACAAAGTCTGTCAAACCATTAAATCTCATCTGCACACACGCCAAAAATTTGAAGCAGATTTTCACGTCACACACTTGAGAATTACCAAAAAGCGAAAAATGTAACTTCCGTTTGTCATACGGCAAATGATTTAAGAATCCTTTTCGGTATCCTTCTCTCACATCACCTCTTTTATAGCTACTTTCGACTCGATCCAGCTCGACTTTTTATTGTTTTTCGAAAACAACGACGTTGACTGCTGAAACGATTATAACAATAAGCTTTGTATGCACATATGTATGTACATACATATGTACAAATGCGCATGTGTGTGTTAGTAAATGTATGTGTTAGATTTGGTTTTCTAGTTAACTGAACGTTGGTTGCTGTACAAAATTTTCGAGTGCAATAAAAATAAAACAATTGACGATGATAAAGAAAAGTTTGTGCGCACGTGATTTTCAGCTGTAAACAAGCAGCGTGCAAAATAGTTTTTATTGTGTGTGTGCTGAGTGTGCGCGTGTGTGTGTTCTTTTGTGGCAAGTATAATTATATTTTTTGAAATGTAATTTTAGATCGAAATTGAGTTAACTCGACAAGAGCAGAAATTGTTCAGTTTAATTAACATTTTCAATGGATATGATTAGGCGCAAAATGAGCACTGTTGTCGCGTTGCTTTCCATAAATTGATTTGTATTCATAAGAACAAAATGAAATGAAATTTTCTATATGGAAATCAGATCAATCGCTCAATTGTTCTAAAAACTAACATTGAAGTGCATGCAAGCCTAAATAAATATTATTTTATAATATTTTATAAACCGAAAAGTGATAAGACTTCTTTTAGGCATTCGCACCTTTGCCAGCTTTTAATACATGATTTATGTATTCAAAAACAAAGGTAAACACTTTCTAAATAACAAATATAAATCAAAAATAAAAAAAGAGTCTGCCCAAATAAAAAAAAGTCATAGCATAAAAATAGGTAAGCTAACAGCATTGCAATTTGAAACGTCGCACATTTTTAATACAAATTGTGTGCTAAATAAAGCAACAACATTTTTTAGAGAGAAATGTTCGTCTTTGTCATTGCCAACAGAAATTTTATGCTGCCTGATAAGCGTAATTTATGACTTGCCAAAAAGTGTGCTACACTAAAGTGTGTAAAGCTTGTGAAACTAAGGCGAATGAAGACAAAGAAGACACAGAATTGCTATAACATAAATTAATCTGCCATGGAACACTTGTCAACGCACATTTAGTGTCGAAACAGTAGCAAAAGGAAACACTTTTCCTTTAGACAACATCGTCACTCCGCGGCCGCTATCATTGTTCTCGTTACGCCAGCGCTATTTTTGCATTTTTTTTTCCAATTCTTTGCTCATTACTAGCTTGCTTCCATAGTCGCACTACTATGTTTATATTGTATATAACATTTTTTTAGGTGTCAATGAGATATGTATGTATATGTATACATACATATATATTAATTTTTGTTTTTGTTCTGTCTAGCTTGTTTCTTTTTTGCCTTAGTATTTTATAGCGCCTTGACTTTACCGACATCTTCACCGCTTTTTTCTTCTTACATTTGCTTGTTTTTGCTTCCGTTCTTTAGCTTGACAGGAAAAGTGTTTATTTCTGCGCCATTTATCTGCTTTGCTGCACGAATATAAAGCATTTTAAATGTTCTATAGACACAAGTCAATGTAAAAATTACGCAAAATTCGGCGAAAAACTCATTTTAATTTTGCAGTAAATAAATTCACATTTTTTTGCTTCTTTATCATTATTTTAAATTATTTTTGTATATTAGAGTGTAAGTAAATATGCTTGAAAAATGTATAGCATTATTAAATCAAAATTAATCTTAATATTCATTTTTTAAAATTTATTTATTCCTTTTTTTGTTCTTTTTTTAAGCTCTGCTTACATCCTTTCATCATTTGGATTTTATTGAAGCACTTCTGAAGTTGTCATAAAATTGGTGCTCAAATCAGTTTAACGAGGAAATTTAACGAGGAAATGTTTTAAACTGACAAGAACAATGCAAGTGAGCGAAATAATTTGTTTCAAATTCAATTGAAGCATAAGGCTAACTTCTAATAGACTCTCGCTACTGTATCAAAGTAACCGAAGTTAATAGCATGCCACAAATAGTTTATTGACATGATTTACTTACTTGCAATAAAGAACATGACATCGACAATGACGACGTGGCATGTGTACGGACAAAATGGCACAAACTATGCACATTGTATACATTTTTTCAACAACAACAAAATGTATCCTGCTTTATGGCAATTCAGTGATTTTTTTTTTACTAAATTTAAGAGCACAAACTACGGAAGTAAAGATACCAAAATCTACGTTTTCATGACTGTTCAAGTCATTAAAAGCACACACTCAGAATAGCCCCCAAAAGGCTCACAAAAAAGTCAAGCAAAGCAAATGGTTAAAAGTTGCCTTCAATTGCACACAAAATGCAGCCAAATTGATGACAACACTCATCGTTGCACAACATTTTGCTATAAATCTTACACTTCTTCGTCACAGTCTTCAGCATGCTTCGAGGCGTCAGTTCCAGTCAATCATATCGTCATTCTGCTGTCATGTGCGTGCATGTGAGGACCGAAAAAAGCGCCAACAAAGAGCAAATCAACTGCATAAACAAAGTTTATACGCTGCGCAAAAGTAGACTTTAATAAATTTGTCAAGCGTCGAGCATTGTGTTCATGATTTGTCTGCTTTGGTTTGCTTATTCGTACGCTTAGAGTTCATATTCGAAATGTTATTACATAGTTTTTCGATCGCACACACAACTGACATCAGCTGCCGCTGACAGTGATGTAATGTGTAGTATACTTATGAGCGCTCGATGGCATACCGAGCTTAATGGCCAACTCATTTTACTTAGTGCGTTACGCATTTCACGATTCAGATTTATTTATGAACTTGCATAAAAATTACACATTAAAATCGATTATTGTTTTTGATTTATGTGCGCAACTATTAATCAAAGCTCGTACAGCTGGACAGTGAAAGAACGACGTTTGGGTCGAGTATTGGTCCGACTGGCGCGGAAGAGGCACACTTCAATCAGCATCAATCAATGCACTTAAATGGCGAACAGAGTGTAAAATCGAGCACAATTCTTTTGATGCTGATGAGCATCGATGATGCCGAAACTTGGTTGGTTAGTTGCTTGGTAGCTTGAATGCTAGAGCACTGGGCGAGTGGCGCCAATTAAGTGCCAATAAAAAACCCGAAACGAGTGCCGTAAGTGAAAGTGCCTAAGTGGCCGTTAAGGGAATTGTGCATGCATGGCGGACAGGAGGCGGTCGCACAGACAAATGTCCTGGGCTGAACTTGTTTCTGGTTGTTTGGGTGCGCACAAACTGAACTCTATGTAAGCAAAACTGCTGGCCCAGCAGATGCTTAGACATGCCAAGTTTTACAAAGGCGACAAAAGTTGTTATGTCGTATTGCATACTTTTAAGCTACTTGTGCCACTGAACTAAACAACCATTTATGTTATGGTAGCCATTTCAGCTTTGGCAGTTAAGCAAACAATCTACAACATTGTTTGCTTCATTTAAAGACGGTGATGGCCGTTTTACGAATTGAACGTTGTCGTGTAGTTTCTGACAGCATACAAATGACAATTTAAGTAGCCTTCTGTTTTATGTAGAGTAAACTTGAGACATAACCATATTCAAAAAGTTCTGTCGTATAAGTTTCAACATGTCACAACATTACCTTCAGTTGTTCATTAAAAATAATGATTCGACTGACGGACTAATTAGATCCCAACTTCAATACCAAAACAATACATGTTTAAATACATATTAAAATAATAATGCATAATTTGTGATGACTAAGCATACACGCGCTCATTTTTAGTCTCAAGCCAATGCTAGCACAAAAGTATGCAATTAAAAATGTGCGTTAATAACAATTACGAGCAAATAATACGGGTGACTAATAACGCAAACTCAGCGCAACATGAACAGCTGTGACGCAAAGTATGCGCTATAATAAAAAAAAGAAAATCGCTTGAACAGTTGTGCCTGAAAGTGTGCTACACCTTTGCACGTTTTGCGAATTTAAAATTAAAAAAATATTTTGACACGTGACGCAGCGACGCGAACCGTGGCAACGTTTTATGTAATTTATGAGAAAGCATATAAAAACACAGTACCACCAGGCGTATACTTCAAATGCTAAAAAGCATGTAGTATACAACACGTTGGTCAGTTGATTTTTTACTGGATAAAAACGTAAATATAAAAAAAATGGATTCACAAAAAAGTACGATTTACGGCTTAATAATAACTATTTTTTAATGAATTTATGCTAAGAGCTTAAAATTAATACAAATTAAGTTAAAATTAATCACATGTTGATTGTTTTTTTTTTTTTATTGAGAGAATTTTTTAACCTTATTGGCATTGAGTATAAATCGCATTAAATTTTGTTTGAAAATATTTGCTAAACACTTTGACCTTTTATGTTTGTCTATTTATAGGCGCAGAACGTTATAACGCTCGCTTTAAATTTCTATGCTTCTTTCCAGTTTTGGGCTTTACATCAAGAAGTTGTCCGCCGGGAAATTTGACTTGAAGCCAAAACCAAAAAAAAAAAACATAGAAAATGAAAGTAACCAAAAAAGGTTACAAGGTTTGAAACGCACCCTTGCTAACTCACTTACTCACTCATTCATTGAGTCATTCAGACAGAACTTGCTACTGAAATAAAATGAAAATGTCGGCAAGCTCAAAAATAAGTAAAAGAAGGAAACAAAAAAAATAGAAATGTTGCAGAAAAACTCAACAAGCGTCGGATGACGACGTAGACGACAAAAACATCTTCATGTTTACCTTTGTGCCAGCAGCGGCAGTACGAGAAATTTGTGCGGCACATGTTATGCCTAAGAGGATTTTTAGTATCCGTTTTTTAGGTCACCCGGACGCCCGAACACCCGGCTGACGCTCACAAGTCAACACACATGCCACACAAGCCGCACACATCAACCCCATTTATAGCATAACTTGAGGCGGCTGAGGCAGCTTAGTTTAAAAACTTGCACAAATTGAGACATTTAACCAAAAAGTTGTTCGGCTTTGATTTCGATTTTATAGCGAAATCATTTCATAAAGTATGCGAAATATGTTCAACATAAGAATTACCCAACGAAGCAAACCGCACACTCGGTTCATTTGACATCGATGCATGCGATGCCGCTCGCATTCATTATGATTTTCCATTTAATTTGGCATTCAAATGCGCTCGTTTGCACACGTTCTATTTGCATGCTTTTTTTTTGTATCGCACTTAAATGCCTTTTTGATTTTATGTACGCAACCCTATAAGTAGACAATAAAGAACGTACTATATGCTTTTTAATGCTGCACACAACTCTTTTTTTTTCTTATAGTTAATGGTGTTGTTGTTGTTGTTGTTGTTTTTGTTGTTTTTCTTCTTATTAACAAATTATTTTGACAAAAATGTTGTATGTGCGCTTATAGCAAATAAACGACACGTTTTTAGGCGCAAATACAAAAAAAAAAATGGGAGTATTTTTGTATGGTAAAATATGCTCTCATTGCTTCTGCAAATCCGGAGAGCACTCTGCTTTCACCATTTGCTCTCCGCAGATAATCCTACCGAGTTACCCGGTAATTTTTATGCTCTTTTTTTTTTCACTCTTTGTCTTTGTCAATCCCACCCTCGTTTAAGTGGGTGCTCATTTAATGACCAGCTGTGCAGTAAGCGTTTAAAGGGTGTCACATGCATTGCAATCAGGTCACCTCTGGCTGACTTATTCTGGAAAAGAAGTTGAACAAGAACATTAGATTATGTATATATTAGGTTAACCATACCAATGTTAGGTGACAACCAATGATTCGATTTTTAAGAGGAGACCAAAGTTAATGTGAACACCCTGTATTTGTATTATAGGCGCCAGACCCAAAGTTAACCTTAAATTTTACGACTTTGCGGTGTTTATAGCACAAATCGTATAAACAATCCGGAAATACAATAAGCTCATTTTATTTTTTATGGCAACTACCAGATGAGTTTTGATATTCTAAAATTTATCTCTGCTTCTCATTGCTTCTGCGCACTAACAAAACGAGCTCACACAATCAATAACAATTTTTTGTTGTCCTGGTTATATTTGACGTCCTTAAAATACTCTCTTTACACATTTTACCATCCTAAAAAAAAATCTCTTTTGTTCATGTTTCGCTATAATGTTAATGAAAAGTTTTATGCTAACATTAGTTTTGACTAACATTATCAAAGCTCAAAACCAGACTGAAAAACACTAATTTATTGCATGCGAGAAAAAATCAGTGTTATATATATTTTATTTTAAAATCTTATTGTTTCAAATTCAGTACATATGTATATATTTCCAATTCAAAGATGTATTCTAATTTTTTGTTGCATATTTGAGAAAATATTGTGAAAAGAAAATTGTTAAATAAAATAATAAAATATTCCACACTGAATGACTTCTTTCAAACTCTCAAACATTATTGTCAAATTTGAGTAAATTAAGTTAATTCAAAACAAAGCCGTCAGAAGACCATCAGTCGTGAAACCAATAGAATTTAATGAAGTTAATAGTAGTCAACAGTACTCAAAGTAGTGTCGGCAACAGAGTCCCCTGCGGCACACTTGGCCAGCATTCAAGCCGCCGACCAACATTATCGGCAACGCAAACAAACCATAAGCGTGTAACCAAATGTCAACAAGCATTAAATTAAAGTACCGTAAAAAATAAACTAATTCTTACATTTTTCTACTGTTCTACATGCGCATGTATGTATGTGTGCATCTGTATCTCATATACATACATACATATAAATATATATTTCAACGGACTGTGTACACATGTCAAAAAAAAATTGAAAGCAGCAATTTTAGCGCAAGTGACTGAGATTTTGGAATGCTGTTCTGGGTGTTGTGCTTGCCGCTAATGTGCCTTAACGCCTTGCAGGACATGGGCGACATCGTTGTCGCTGTTATAAATGTCGTCTTCGTCTACGCCATTGCCGTCATCTTTTGCCGCAAGACGCGTTCGAGCATTGACAACATCTGTTCCTAATAGAACGTCGCGCTTATGTCTAGCTCGTTGATGACGTTTTTCCTTGTCTTTTTCTCTTGTCCTTGTTGTCGCTATTGCTGTTATGGTTTTTGTTGCGGCTGTCTGTGTCAGGCAGTCCGTGTGTTCCTCATAGCCACTTGTAATGGTCGCGTATTCATAATTGGTTTTCCTGCCAACTGTAGTAGGCAGTAAAAGAATTCATGTTGATCGCTTTTAAAATAAACGGTCATATATGTTAGCGCCATCTATGGTCAAAAATTTGCGTTTGATGATTGCCCCTTTTCGGACCATAAAAATACCAAGATATCCTAGCGCCATCTATGGCAACGTCAAATCCTAGCAGTGGCAAGGTTTGCGTATAAGCTGTCATAGGACGGAAATTAAAGTTTTGACGAAGCTAAGCTTAGGTATATATCTGCTAGCCAGATCTTAATTCTTTCTTTTGCCATCGAACCAGCGATCGAACAAGTCGTTCGACTTGAAAACACCTATAAAAAAATAAATAAATTAAGGAATTCAAATAAACAAGATATTCGTTTTGAATAGCGTGGGTTAAAATACCTTAAATTGCCAACAATTAATTTATAATTAATTGGCAATTCGCTAAAAATGAATAATTTCAAATAAAATAAATATTCTACACGAATTTGAATATATTTTGGTAAGTGGATTTATTAATCTCTCATCGTCCATGTGCGACTGAGAGAAAATATAACTAAATCCCTAACCATTATTTTAATTCTCATCAATAGCACCTATTATTGGCACAAAAACTGTTTCTCGAAAGGAACAGCCAACGAATTTCGGAAAATCCGCACGGATTGGCGTGATATTTCCTGATTGCCAAAAAACGATTTGCCACCGGAGAACTCCGTAGCCAACACGGCTCGTGTCTTTTAAAGGGTCCCGGATGGTTATATTTGGCCATTGAGCTATATCAAGTTACATCGGGCTACATCAATTTTGTTTTTGAGCCTGGACGACAAAAAGTCTAAAAAAAAATCGGAGCCTTGGGAGAAGCGGATGAGCTGCAGCATTTAAAATTAAGTGTAGTGTATGGTGAAAAAAAAAAAAAAAAGTATAAGATAAAAACAAAAATTTGGTTGGAAGAAAAAAAAAAAAAAAAAAAAAACGTTTTAAAACCTAAGTAAAGTTAGTGTTAGTGAGAGGCAAGAAAATTGAACAAGTGAAGTCGCTAGTGCATGCAAAAAGAACAAAATATAGAAAAAGTGTTGTTTGGGAAAATATGAATTGAAAAAAAAAATAAAAATAAGTAAAATAATTCATAAAATAATGAAAAAATTGACATACAAAAGTCACATATAGTGAATCTGTTCCATCGATATCCCTTTCTTAAGAAAATAAAGAAAAGAAAAATAAAGTGAGAAAAAAAAAAAAATGTTTAAATTCTAAACAAAGTTAGAGAAGATAATAAATAAAGTCTAACTAAAAAGTTAAGAATAAGGAAAAACAAAAACAACACGACAAGAATTAAAATCAAGAACCCAAGAATTTTGAAAAAGAAAAAAAAAAAAAAAAAACATAAAATAATAAAATTTAAGCGCAACATATAATTTCAAGAAACCATTCCCAGCTACAGCTACATGGTTCCAGCGAAAGATCTTTCGACGAGGACATCAAAGTAAGTTGCTGTTTTTATTATTTCTTTATTTGCCCTTTGATTTGCTTATTTAAAAGAAAAAAAAAAAAAAAAATTAATAATTTTGAAGTGCGTGCAAAATAATATGCATTACTATTCGGAGGTATCCCCTACGAATGTTCGACTCAGCATATGCAAGCTGAATTCGACAAGATGACCAGTTACAAGTCCAAAACAAGGGAGCACACACAATAATAATGAATATGAAATAAAATCTTAAATTCATAAAAAAAAAAAAAAAAAAAGACATAAGAAGCACTGTACAAACAAATAAAACAAACCAAAACCAAAATGCAACAACAACAATAACAGCACATCGAACGCTAGAAGTTTGCATTTGCTTTGCGCTATGTTCGTAGGCTTTCGAGATGTTTGCTTTTGAATTGCTCTTGTTGCTTTTGTTTTTGCGTTTGCTGCACCTGTCGTTTTGTTTTGCATTTCTTTGCGTTTGCACTTGTTTACCGACTTCTATGAAAACTGTACCCAATATGCAATAGATTTTTTTTATTATCTTTCTTTTCTTTCTTTAATTCAGTTTGTTTAGTTTCATGAATTAACAACTTTATATTGTCAAGTTATGGTGACTTAAAATTCTCCTACCCCATGCCCATATTAAAAATAAAACCAGAATAAAAGAACATGAATTAATAAGTAACTACGTAGTCACTATAAGCTGAAAGAAGTAAATTCAAGACACAAAGATTATAACTTAAACCAAACAACACTTATAATAATATAACTATATACCGATATAAATAGTAACATGCAACAAAAATATATTTACACTATCCTATTTATATTCATTATATTATATTTATAACATTCATAAACTTTACTTTTCAGCACTTCACTTGTTCATAGATAGATTTTTTTTTTTTTTATATACAATAATTAAACGCTTTGTAAATGGAGAGTTCAATTCTGTTATTAGAGACCTTTGTTCTAAATAAAACCTTTTATATATGATTGTAGATATGATAAATTAATTTTGTTTTTATTTCCTGACATGGGAACCTAAAGAAAGAAGAGGAGTAGGTTAAAACACAAAAGGGGTTCTTAAAATGTTTTCATTTCATTTAAAGGCCAAGGTAGGGTGGGTACAGACCAAGAGTGGCGATTAACACCATAGCCACACCAACATTTTGCCGTGTAGGAACATTCATTCTTTTGCCTATTTAGTTTTTTTGTTTCCAGATAGTCTTTGGCAATGCTGTCTCAGACTAGTCGTTTGTGTGTCTGTTGCAGACTTGAAGTGGATGACTTCATTAGATTTCGTAGGGACTCTATAATAATAAAGTTCGTAGTGTAGGATATTGACGTCAGCAAAAACCCCCCCAAGCCGAGAAGAGCTAGAATTTCAAAGGGTCCCGCCGTCGCTGATTAGTTAATATCCCTGGCCCGTACAAGTGTAGCGTTTCTACATTGTACGCATATTATATTCCATCTAGGCCGATGATATACAAAATCGTTTTATTGTGATTTTTATCATTTACTTTGTTGGTTTATTAAAACAAACCTCCATACTACACCGCTACAGTATTTTTGGCGCCCAACGTGGGGCAGACTAAGATCGGTAGCTAACATAGTCGACTAGCTGTGACTAAGATCACTGCAGAATGGCTGGCAGCCTGATATATCACTACGATAGATTGTTGGCTGTTTGACTAATGTGTGACTTAGTTACAGTTGTGTGCTTTGTTTTGTATATTAGATCTCCAACCGTATATTTTGCACTATTACGGTTGGGCACTGATCGTTAGTAAGTCTCCACACTTATTTAGTTTTGTTGTGTTGGAAAAAAAAAATTGTTTTGTATGCATAAGTGTTATTTTTGTTCTGGATCTCGATCATATTAGCGCCTGCTGATTTGAGTTGACCGAATAAAAGATACGCTAGCCACAATCGATTAAAGCGAATAACCTGGGTTACATCTTGTTGTCTTTGTTGTGCTCATACATTGGGGTTGACCTGTGTCGTATGCACACAATAATAATAAACAATTGGTTAATTCAACAACGTTAATTAATAGCTCGTTTGTTTTCGACTGGATATCAGTTTTTCTTTTTGCCATTCGAAGTTGGTTTTAGGTTGACGTTTGTTACACACATCTGGAAATTCGAGTATTTGAGTATTTGAATACTATCGACCGATGTTAGCGGTTTCAAATTGTTTTCTTGGAGTTAGCTTTGTTCATGAAGAATGCTATATTCCATTATTCTTTTGGTTTCATTTGAGTTCATGGGAAAGGTATACGACTTCGTTGTTGCTGTATTTTGCTGGAAATACGAAGCATATGAGCATGCGTAGCTTGGTCCGTTTAATATAGCAATGTTATGAATAATATACAAATCTTGAAGCTCGAAGCCAAAAATTAGATTCAATAGCCCAATTTAACTTCCTGTTCCGCAAGAGCAAAATGTTTTAATACTACTTCTGATTTTTTTTTATGATTCCCAAATATGTCGAATAGGAAATAGCATATAAGATGCCATTACACCATAGTTTTGAGAATACTAATGCCCCAGCAGCAGCTGAGGTTAATATTTGTTTGATTTGCGACGCATGCATGACTGATACTCAAACTTGTTTAATTACTAGTTGTCAGCATGTGTTTCATAAGTCGTGTATCGAACAGCGATTACACGAAAATAAGGAATGCCCTGCTTGCTTTGCAATTGTGCAAGTTAAAGACTTGAAAGTCGTTGTCGGAAATTGTTCTCCGAAACGGAAACAAGTCACAGCAGTCATTCATCGTCCCGTTACACGTGGAGTAGCTCGAGATTTAGGTTTAGATGTGGGTGCAGTCCCAGTGGAGTCACACTCACATAATGCTAGTAGTGTAGCATTGCCACCATCCGAGGTGAGCCATAGCACTAATCGCCATGAGCATAATATAGTCCAACCACCGCCCAGAGCACCAAGGCGAGGTAGACCAGTACGTGCGAGAAATTATCGCCGTCAAAACATACCAGATATGACAAATATAGAAAGCATCATTGAACAAACAGTCACTAGATTGCTTTCAACAATGAATGTCAGTGTGCCAATTGATTCAAATAACTCTCGAGAAGAGAGACAATCAATACGTCCTAGTCCGGTTGTGTCAACCATTGCTAGTTCGTTGTCGCATAAAAAAATCACGGATATAATTCAGAAATGGGGAATCCATTTCGATGGATCTTCTCAAGGATTATCCGTTGAAGAATTTTTATATCGGGTCAAGATATTGACTCGTGAGAATCTGTCCAATGATTTGGAAGCATTAAGTAAAAATGTTCACACATTGTTGGTCGGAAAAGCGCGAGATTGGTATTGGAGATACCACAAAAGTGTCGAAAATTTTAATTGGAAGGAATTTTGTAGAGCCATACGACATCAATATAAAGAAAGTCGCACTAATAATGAGTTGCGAGAGCAAATCCGAAGTCGTAAGCAAAAGCCAGGTGAACCTTTTGAATTGTTTTACGAGGCCATTTGTCAGTTGGTAGATAGATTATCGGTCCGCATCGATGAAGAAGAGCTGGTGGAAATCGTTCAAGCAAATTTGTTGTCCGATTATAAAGAAAGGTTATTGTTCGAAGATATTCGTTCAATTTCTGAGCTGCGTAAACTTGTGCAAAAGCGAGAAAACTTTTTAAAAGATATTAATCGCTCGCGAACTGCACCAACTAAGAATAGAGAAACAGGTCCTTATCGTGTATATGCCGTTGAAGAAGATTCTTTGGAAGAATCAACTCCAGTGGTAGTAGACGAAGAAATCGCCGCCATGCAGAAAGTATCTACTAAGATCATCTGTTGGAATTGCGAAAATCCCGGTCACGTGTGGGAAAATTGTTTGTCTGACAGACGCATTTTTTGCTACGGATGTGGTACACCAAATGTGTATAAACCACAATGCCAAACTTGTGTGCGTAGGTCGGAAAACCGCCAAAAGGGGGCATCCAACAACAACCCTCGGGTGTCCCTATAATAATGGATCAAATTAAGAAAAACTCAAATATTAATAACAGCAACGTTATTAATAAATGTCGGCAAATTACTGTCGAGAAACCAGATAGGTCTGGAAGTCTTCCGATTAAGTTAATCACTTCTTCAGAAGAGACTAATAAACCCCCTAACGAGACTAAATTGAAGTTCCTGCCTTACCATGAAAGATTGAAAAAGTATCTAGAAATAAGAGATAGAATTTTCGCAGATATCGGAAGCTGCATTAAAAGAAATACGAAGAGAATTCGGTCATATTTTCATAAAATTAGAAAGAAACGCAAGTTGGTCGTAGCTACCATTTTTCAGAACAAAGAAGATATGCGCAGTTATGCGAAAGTATCTTTTCTAGACTTTACGGAGTTAGGATTGTTAGATACTGGAGCAAACATCAGTTGTATAGGTTCAGAGATAGCTCGAAGCGATTGGAGTAAATATTCCGCTTTTCGGCCGATTGTTTCCAATGTGAAAACAGCAGATGGCAAGGCGCATAAAGTTCTTGGAACATTAAAAATTTCCATGACGTACAATGGCGTAGAAAAAGCCATAGAACTTTATGTCATTCCCTCAATTGCACAAAGGCTTATTTTAGGTATCGATTTTTGGAGAATTTTCGAATTAGCTCCAGGAATCATAAGCTCTGTTTCCGCCGAAGTTTCGCAAGAACTAAAATCTGACGCTTCTGATCACTATCCGTTGTCAGATATGGAGCTCAAACAATTAGAGACAGTCAAAAGTTTGTTTCTTAATTTTGAAAAACAAGGTTTAGGTCGTACTTCTCTGATTAAGCATCATATTGATGTAGGAGATGCTAAGTCAGTGAAGCAGCGATATTATCCCGTTAGTCCAGCTGTAGAAAAGCTGATGTATGCAGAAATTGATAGAATGTTGAGTTTAGGAGTAATTGAACTGTCGCATAGCGCCTGGAGCTCGCCGATGAGATTGGTTGTAAAACCCAACAAAGTGCGATTGTGCTTAGATGCAAGGAAATTGAATGATGTGAGTAAAAAGGATGCATATCCTTTACAAAGCATTGATGGAATTTTCGCTCGTTTACCAAAGGCAAATCTTATTTCAAAATTAGATTTGAAAGATGCCTATTGGCAAATTGAGTTGACTGATGAGTCAAAACCATTAACCGCGTTTACCGTGCCAGGAAGGCCATTATACCAATTTGTTGTTATGCCCTTTGGTTTATGCAACGCCCCCTCAACGATGTGTAGGTTAATGGATGAAATAATCCCGCCTGATTTGCGTCATTGTGTATTTGGCTACCTAGATGACCTCTGCATTGTATCGGAAGATTTTTCATCGCATTTAGCTGTCCTAGTCCGTATTGCTGACCAATTTCGTAAAGCTAACTTGACGTTAAATATCAATAAATCGAATTTCTGTGTTACAAAGGTTAACTACCTAGGATATGTGATAGGAAGTGGAGGTATTTCTACTGACCCATCAAAAATATCGTGTGTATTAGATTGGCCCCCGCCCAGAAACTTGAAGCAAGTTCGAGGATTTTTAGGAGTTTGTGGTTGGTATAGGAGATTTATTCAGAATTTTGCTGAAGTAACCTTTCCGATTACCGAAGTTCTTTCTATAAAAAAATCGTTTAAATGGTCGCCTGAGGCTCAAGAAGCCATGGAAAAATTAAAAATTTTATTAACTACTGCCCCTGTTCTTCAAAATCCGGATTTTCATAAAAAGTTCTATTTACATTGTGATGCCAGCGATTATGGTATAGGCGCAGTATTAATACAGTTGTCGGACGCATTGGAAGAGAAACCAATTGCCTTTATGTCGAAGAAATTGAGCAAGTCGCAAAGAAATTATAGCGTAACAGAACGCGAATGTTTAGCAGTCATTCTTGCCATCGAAAAGTTTCGTTGTTACCTTGAGTTGCAAGAATTTGAAGTGGTTACCGATCATTCTAGTTTGCTTTGGCTTATGCGCCAACAGAATGTGTCTGGTCGCTTAGCTCGATGGGTGTTTAGACTGCAAGCATTTAAGTTTACCATTTCACACAGAAAAGGGAAAGATCATATTGTCCCAGATGCGTTGTCGAGATTGTGTGACGATCAAGTTGATAGTGTCGAACTGATAGGTCCAGAAATCGATCTTGATTCCCCAGCGTTTTTAGATACAGACTATGTGGAACTTAAAGTGAGAATTTCGTCTAATACAGATAAGTTTCCAGATTTGCGAGTGGAAGATAAATATGTGTACATTCGTACAGAGCATTCGTCTGGTGATCCATCGCAAGAGTCGAGTAGTTGGAAATTATGGGTACCCGAAAAACTACGTAAGTCGGTTATTATGCAAGCTCATGACAGTTTAACCTCAGCTCATGGAGGTATGCAAAAGACTATCGAACGTCTGCGTAGAAATTTCTTTTGGCCAGGTTTATCGAAAGAAGTTCGAGACTATATTCGTGTCTGCGATACATGCAAAGAAACGAAAGCTCCCAATCAAACTTTACGTCCACCCATGGGTGAGCAAAGTGTTTCTGTCAGGCCTTTTCAGAAGTTGTATATAGACATTCTTGGTCCATATCCACGTAGCAAAAACGGTAATATTGGATTGCTCATTGTGTTAGACCATTTTAGTCGATATCATTGGTTACACCCGCTAAAAAAATTCTCGTCAATTTCAATTCGAGACTATCTCTTGAAAAATATTTTTCATTGCTTTGGTGTTCCCGAAGTCATCATAAGTGATAATGGTTCCCAATTTAAGGCAAATGATTTTGCAGCATTTCTTACCAAATTCGGAATCCGACATGTTTTCACAGCCCTTTATTCGCCTCAGAGTAATGCAGCTGAAAGAGTGAATAGATCGTTGTTATCGGCTATTCGAGCATATATTCGAAAAGATCACACTGAATGGGATAATTATTTATCAAACATTTCATGTGCTCTCCGATCCGCTTTGCACCAATCGATAGGTTGTTCACCCTATAGAGCGTTATTTGGAATGAATATGATCAGGCATGGTGAAGATTATAAATTGTTGAAAAAACTTTCCTTGTTAGAAGAATCAATCCCTTTAACCCGTGAAGATGGTTTAGCCTTGATTCGAAAAGATATTCAAATGAACAGTCGTCAAGCATATGAAAGAAATGCCAAACAATATAATTTGCGATCGAAGCCAGTTTCTTTCAAAGTAGGCCAAGAAGTGTTCAAAAGAAATTTTCAATTGAGTCAGTTCAGTCAGAACTATAATAAGAAATTAGGTCCCCAGTTTTCAAAATGTCGCGTAAAAAGAAAACTTGGTAATGCGTATTATGTATTAGAAAATTTGCAAGGTCAAGAAATCGGTACATTTCATGCAAAAGACATTCGTGTCTAAATTCCAGCTAATCTGCCTCTTGTTAGTCGTCAGAATTATCTGTGTTTGTAATGGTCGCGTATTCATAATTGGTTTTCCTGCCAACTGTAGTAGGCAGTAAAAGAATTCATGTTGATCGCTTTTAAAATAAACGGTCATATATGTTAGCGCCATCTATGGTCAAAAATTTGCGTTTGATGATTGCCCCTTTTCGGACCATAAAAATACCAAGATATCCTAGCGCCATCTATGGCAACGTCAAATCCTAGCAGTGGCAAGGTTTGCGTATAAGCTGTCATAGGACGGAAATTAAAGTTTTGACGAAGCTAAGCTTAGGTATATATCTGCTAGCCAGATCTTAATTCTTTCTTTTGCCATCGAACCAGCGATCGAACAAGTCGTTCGACTTGAAAACACCTATAAAAAAATAAATAAATTAAGGAATTCAAATAAACAAGATATTCGTTTTGAATAGCGTGGGTTAAAATACCTTAAATTGCCAACAATTAATTTATAATTAATTGGCAATTCGCTAAAAATGAATAATTTCAAATAAAATAAATATTCTACACGAATTTGAATATATTTTGGTAAGTGGATTTATTAATCTCTCATCGTCCATGTGCGACTGAGAGAAAATATAACTAAATCCCTAACCATTATTTTAATTCTCATCAATAGCACCTATTATTGGCACAAAAACTGTTTCTCGAAAGGAACAGCCAACGAATTTCGGAAAATCCGCACGGATTGGCGTGATATTTCCTGATTGCCAAAAAACGATTTGCCACCGGAGAACTCCGTAGCCAACACGGCTCGTGTCTTTTAAAGGGTCCCGGATGGTTATATTTGGCCATTGAGCTATATCAAGTTACATCGGGCTACATCAATTTTGTTTTTGAGCCTGGACGACAAAAAGTCTAAAAAAAAATCGGAGCCTTGGGAGAAGCGGATGAGCTGCAGCATTTAAAATTAAGTGTAGTGTATGGTGAAAAAAAAAAAAAAAAGTATAAGATAAAAACAAAAATTTGGTTGGAAGAAAAAAAAAAAAAAAAAAAAAACGTTTTAAAACCTAAGTAAAGTTAGTGTTAGTGAGAGGCAAGAAAATTGAACAAGTGAAGTCGCTAGTGCATGCAAAAAGAACAAAATATAGAAAAAGTGTTGTTTGGGAAAATATGAATTGAAAAAAAAAAATAAAAATAAGTAAAATAATTCATAAAATAATGAAAAAATTGACATACAAAAGTCACATATAGTGAATCTGTTCCATCGATATCCCTTTCTTAAGAAAATAAAGAAAAGAAAAATAAAGTGAGAAAAAAAAAAAAATGTTTAAATTCTAAACAAAGTTAGAGAAGATAATAAATAAAGTCTAACTAAAAAGTTAAGAATAAGGAAAAACAAAAACAACACGACAAGAATTAAAATCAAGAACCCAAGAATTTTGAAAAAGAAAAAAAAAAAAAAAAAACATAAAATAATAAAATTTAAGCGCAACATATAATTTCAAGAAACCATTCCCAGCTACAGCTACATGGTTCCAGCGAAAGATCTTTCGACGAGGACATCAAAGTAAGTTGCTGTTTTTATTATTTCTTTATTTGCCCTTTGATTTGCTTATTTAAAAGAAAAAAAAAAAAAAAAATTAATAATTTTGAAGTGCGTGCAAAATAATATGCATTACTATTCGGAGGTATCCCCTACGAATGTTCGACTCAGCATATGCAAGCTGAATTCGACAAGATGACCAGTTACAAGTCCAAAACAAGGGAGCACACACAATAATAATGAATATGAAATAAAATCTTAAATTCATAAAAAAAAAAAAAAAAAAAGACATAAGAAGCACTGTACAAACAAATAAAACAAACCAAAACCAAAATGCAACAACAACAATAACAGCACATCGAACGCTAGAAGTTTGCATTTGCTTTGCGCTATGTTCGTAGGCTTTCGAGATGTTTGCTTTTGAATTGCTCTTGTTGCTTTTGTTTTTGCGTTTGCTGCACCTGTCGTTTTGTTTTGCATTTCTTTGCGTTTGCACTTGTTTACCGACTTCTATGAAAACTGTACCCAATATGCAATAGATTTTTTTTATTATCTTTCTTTTCTTTCTTTAATTCAGTTTGTTTAGTTTCATGAATTAACAACTTTATATTGTCAAGTTATGGTGACTTAAAATTCTCCTACCCCATGCCCATATTAAAAATAAAACCAGAATAAAAGAACATGAATTAATAAGTAACTACGTAGTCACTATAAGCTGAAAGAAGTAAATTCAAGACACAAAGATTATAACTTAAACCAAACAACACTTATAATAATATAACTATATACCGATATAAATAGTAACATGCAACAAAAATATATTTACACTATCCTATTTATATTCATTATATTATATTTATAACATTCATAAACTTTACTTTTCAGCACTTCACTTGTTCATAGATAGATTTTTTTTTTTTTTATATACAATAATTAAACGCTTTGTAAATGGAGAGTTCAATTCTGTTATTAGAGACCTTTGTTCTAAATAAAACCTTTTATATATGATTGTAGATATGATAAATTAATTTTGTTTTTATTTCCTGACATGGGAACCTAAAGAAAGAAGAGGAGTAGGTTAAAACACAAAAGGGGTTCTTAAAATGTTTTCATTTCATTTAAAGGCCAAGGTAGGGTGGGTACAGACCAAGAGTGGCGATTAACACCATAGCCACACCAACATTTTGCCGTGTAGGAACATTCATTCTTTTGCCTATTTAGTTTTTTTGTTTCCAGATAGTCTTTGGCAATGCTGTCTCAGACTAGTCGTTTGTGTGTCTGTTGCAGACTTGAAGTGGATGACTTCATTAGATTTCGTAGGGACTCTATAATAATAAAGTTCGTAGTGTAGGATATTGACGTCAGCAAAAACCCCCCCAAGCCGAGAAGAGCTAGAATTTCAAAGGGTCCCGCCGTCGCTGATTAGTTAATATCCCTGGCCCGTACAAGTGTAGCGTTTCTACATTGTACGCATATTATATTCCATCTAGGCCGATGATATACAAAATCGTTTTATTGTGATTTTTATCATTTACTTTGTTGGTTTATTAAAACAAACCTCCATACTACACCGCTACACACTCGCGCGTTTCTAGCTCGTTATGCTCGTTAAATATGCGATGAGCGCTTAGCATTTTGCCATTATATATTGTCTAACATTAAAAAAGGTTATGAAAATTAGTCAAACAATTATAATCATAATGTGTCTTGTTCAGATTTTCATGTGACTGAGTACGATTTGTAAAACCAGTAAGTTTTTCATTTAATAATTAAACTTTAAAATCAAAAATATAAAAACAGAAAAAATTTAATATTTTTTCCCCATTTTAGAAGAAAACAAAACAATATGCAATTAAATGTGGTAAAGTAACACTAAAAAATTATTCAATAGCTCGCGTTCTTTGTGTCCAATAGCCTTTTTTGGCTCACAGCTACAACGAATAGGTTATTAAAATATGCAATGGAAAAAAGTTTTCCATATTTTTTATTTTCAAACGAATCGCTTTTGGCATTTGAGAAACCAAAAATAAAAGCAGTAAGAGCGGTATAGTCGAGAACACTCGACAATATAATACCCTGCATACACTGTAGGCGGTGCCACACCCCAAATGGTAAAAAAAATTGGAATTTACTAAAAATTTGAGTTTGTTGGTCTTTGAGGGGTAACCATCAAAGAGATGGGAATTGCGTGGTATGCAATTTGAAAGATGTAAACAGGTGCGTACATATAGCAATTTATAGAAAAAAATTGGGGAGAGGAAATGCATGATGCACTGTGTGTACAGGGTAAAAATTTAATCAATTAAAATGTTCTCAACAGCCACTCAGCTCAGTGTGAGTGAAGAGTGCTCAGTATCAGAACATCATTAATCACATTATGAAATATGAAAACATATGCCACAAACAACTTTAGTTGTGTTAGAGAGGTTTATGCAACACTCAGGGTGCTATAAAAATTAAGCGAATAAAGCCGAGTTATGAGTTATTTCAGTGCTAAGCTTGTTGAGACTGAGCCTGAGTATCACTGGAGTGGCAGAGATAGTCATAGATATACACAGTCGCACACTTGACGATGTAGGGAAGCGTTAAGTCACCTAATTGATTTATTTTGTGTTTTAATGAAGCCGAAGCTGTAACACAGATTCGTTGTGTATGCGTGTGTATGTGTGAGCATGATTCTTGTTGACTTGGCCAAGCTTAACTCACTCTATAGTATCTCTTATGTAGTGGCTTGTCTTTGCCTAACATATCTGGCATAATCTTAATAATCGACAGAAATTAATTACAAAATTGACGCAACACAGCACAAAATGCCTTCGAGGGACATTCACTTAATTCACCCAAAGCACGTTCAATGTTGCAATAAAGTCATAATTAAAATAATGCACCAAATGAACAAAATAATGCAATAATTTGTGTTAATTAAACAGTCAACTGAACACTGAATATGTTCAATGCGCAATCCCCTGTACAATTGTTTGCCACACTTTTATTTTTGTCTTGCATAGCCATAGGCGCAATGGCTGACATTCAACTACACATACATACATACATAACATCATGGAAATTATTCATTACTCTGTGCTTATCCACTTGTATTATATATTGCAATGTGCATTGCGATAACTCATAATGGAGATTATAAATTTTTAGTAACGGTAACCATTTGCGCAATGCAATATTATTTGTCGCAACAAAATGGCCGTTTATCCGTTTCCGGCGCGTGGTAATACTCATTACAGTTCAAGCTTTTCGTTGATTGTGTATTATTGTGTGGTGTGGGGTCGCTGCTCACCATCTTCCTGCTGATATCTTCCTGCAACTAACTGAATTTGTATCTTTTATCAAACCATGACAGTTTATGCTTTGTGGTTTGTTTGCATTCAACGACAAATTGGATTCAAATGGTTTACAAAATTAATTACGCGCGGCAAACGTGATTTATGCGAAGTTATTCGTGCTTTAATTAGTCGTACTCGGCGCGTGCTTACCGACCACTGCAGCACACCTTGAATGGCTTTGAAATAACACGCTTATTAAGCATACAATAGCCGCACTTGACCATTATAGTGTTGTATGCGACTCTGAACATAAAATTATTTGATGGAACAAACGGCAAACGGTGGAGAGTTGAGAACAAGAGCAGCTCAATTTTCTTTAACTTGTGCAATTCAATCGTCAGACATGATCAACATGTTTTTGGTTCCTTTGTAAGCACAATTTTCTCGGCTACAATCACGTAGCAGCAACAAACTAGTCAAAAGCCTGCAAGTATGCAACAAAATATGCAGGAAACTAAATGGCTGACAAAACAAGCAACGAATACCAAATTGCAAGTTGCTGAAAAGAAATGAGTAAACAAAATAAAAAATGAAACAAAAAACATGAAAACATGAAAACACAAACGGAAATTTAAGGAATTTACTTATATTTATGTAGATTTATTTTTCTCAAGCGCCGCACAAAAGTTGTAAACCAAACTCTAAGAAATAAAACAAGCAAAAAAAAAAAAAAAAATGCGGGCCATGGAAATATCAAAAAAGCACACACAAAGGCCACAAATATGCAACCACACACAGACACGTACCCGAAGGCACACACACACCTATGTAAATAGTGACATACATTCACACTCAGATAAAGCTATAAAAGTACGCGTTGGCATACACACAGAATTAAATATGCAGAACGAATATTTTAGCAGTAACAAAAAAAAAAAAACGAAAAAAATCGGAAAAGAATGCTTGAATTAAATAGTGGGAATGTTATATTTTTGTATATTCTGTACGCACCGATTCAGTTAAGCGTGAAAATCGCACAAAAAATTATACATCACATGGCAAAACAATGTAAATCATGCACATGCATCCAAAAGCTAACATACATAAGAAACACACACACACACAGGTGCTACTGCTGTCGAACGAGCTGAGAAGGACGCATATCCGCATCCGTTTGTGAAGTTTTAATTGGAACATGTGCCGCCATTTGTATGCAATCATTGTACAAACTACGCCTTAAACACCCACATTGGCCATCCCCTGCCCTTGCAGCATGTCTATTTGTTCGACAGTTGCTAGTTTCATTTAGTTGCAGTTTTAGTTCGCATTTACTTTTGTCTTTTGAGCTCAACAAAAATGTGTCACTTTCAGCTTCCGCCATCGCTTCTCTCCAAACAAAGATCATTCCATTTCTCTTGCACTCACTCACTCACTCACTCAGTTCGATGTGTATCGGATTGCTTGTGTTTGTTAACTTGTTTATTGAGATTTAGCGTAAAAAGTTTTATCGCACTCGCGTATTTTCTGTTCACAGCAAAAAGTTCCAACTTTGGGAAAACAATTTCTTTTGAGTTTAGGATTTTACATTCGTTTGAACAATTTGCCTGACAAACCGTTTAATTTAAATGGCTTAACTAACGTTGTTGCTTTAAATGCGCAATAATAGTATGGTTAGTGATTACTCAATTGAAAGCTTTTCAGTTCGGAAACTGATAATGGCAAGTTGTATAATGTGTGTATTTTAACTGTAAACTTTCAATTGCTTTTAGCAAAGTACATGAATTTTGAATAGTTTCTTTAAATTGAAATTCGTTGCATCATTCACGATGTGCACTTACTGACCGCCCCCACACAGACACATACACAAACAGAGCCGTGTAGTAAATCAACAAACTTTCAATAAAATTGATTGCCAACAAAACTTGTACCAATAAATATTTAATAAATGCAAATAAAGTTTTATCAGCTGCCGTCATCAACAACAAGCAGCTGCAATGGCAACAACTAAGCGCAACCAAATTTGAGCACTTCCTGCCGCTGTCATAGCTGCCGTCGCCGTCGCCTTTTTCGTTGCCGTTCGCTGCAACTGAAGTTTGTGCATACACGGAAATAAGTGTAAGATGAAACCAGCGGCAAGGAGCGAAGAACGAACGAACGAACGAACAACAACAAGCAGAATTATAACAAGACTTCTTCACTGCACTTTGTTGCATTTCCTGCAACAAAACGAACAACTTCCTTAACGAGCCAACGTTACGACTTTGCTCACACTTAAGCGCTTCTTCAGATGCGCCCATAAGGATGTGGCAATGTAAGTGTGTATAACTTTTCAATAATAACAATTCTATTTTGTTGCGACAGCAAACATTTTTATTCAAATAAGCAAATATTTTGCATTCTTCATGCCCGGAAGTTGTTCCAAAGAAGAGCAGTTTGCGAAACGAACAACAAGAAAAAAAAAACCCAACAGAATATACAATGAATATTTTAATAACCTTTCACCAAAAAAAAAAAAAAAAACTAAACAGAACGAAAAAAAAGGGGAAAACCAAATAAAACTTCCATAAACACAAGCAGAGGCACAATACAAGAGCATGACACTCGTGAACGATTTCTGCACGGTTGAAGCTTTTAATTGCTTGTATGCCTAAAGGTACGCAACGAACAAACGGAACGAAATGCTTGAGCGAGCACACCAGCTGTATGTATGAATAAGTCGGTGGTTGGGTGGTTCAATGAACGGGGGGTGGGGGTAGCATAAATCGAAAAAAACAGGACGAAAATTAAAACAACGAATAACGTGTGCCAAGTGAACTCTTATTATTTCGACAACTTCATAACGCAAACGAAAAACGAAAAAAAAAGAGACAACAACCGGAAGACCGAGCCTGAGCCGAAGCCGGTGACTGTGACTGTGGGGGACCGATAACAAATGTGACTCGACTTCAACATTAAATAGAAATTTGCATTTCAAGTTATGTTGCGTGTGTGTGTGTGAGGTTGGTTGTTGGGTCATATTCTCATTGCTGTGCTCAATGAGCGATTATTGACGAAATAATTGTTTGCATTCAGCAACGTTTGGGCGCTGTAGACAGTTATGTTGGCCAACAAAAAGAATGAGCGTCTAAAAAAAACGCGACATCAACATTTTGGTTGACAACTTTCGCAGTAAGTCATAAGTTATGGCCGCCATGTGCGCTGAAAAAATACTACTTTAAATAAAAACAAAAAAACAAACTACAACAAAATAACAACAACAACAGTTAAACTGTCCAGATGTTAAAACAACTCAGAGTTTTCCAACTTAAGGATATGTTTTCACGAATTCTACGAATGTCAACTTTCACTGACTGCGCTGACGCTTAGTTGATGTTTCGGTTCGTTTTTGTTTTTGTTTCATACTTTTGAGACTTATCTTTTCGCGTTTGTTTATTCGTTTACTTTTTAAGTTTAGCATATTTTTTATTTATTTTTTTTTTTTATTTTCCACTCTAAAGTGTCACTTACTTAACACAACATGTCACAACGGAACAACTGCACTTGCCGTATCTTGAATGAGCATCCATATTTATAAGCAATTATAGTTTAGCATAACTCAAGGCGCACGTAGCAGAAACATCGTTTTTTTTAAACATATCTGTCTTTATTTTTTGCTGCAGTTTGCACTTGTGCAGGTGGAATGCTGTTGTAAAAGCGCATACGGCAAGTTTTATTGCAAAAAAATATATATGTATGTATGACAGACGCGCCAAGGTTCATGTGCGCTTTTTCTACATGAATCCACACCCACTTGTTCCCGGCTGGCGTTTCTGTTAATATACATTTTCAATTACGAGAACGTTCACTCGCATGCCCATTTTTAAAGCTCGCTTCAACGCGCACGCCATAAAGTATGCAACGTTATATTTAAACATGCGTTTTAAGGGTGTCATCAGCATTTCATATATATTTTTTTTTTGAGCTCATGTTGTCATAACTTTGTCAGTTGTTAAATTAACAAAAATTAAACGCTGAAAATATTATAGTAAAAAAGGTCTTGTATTAAAAACTTTTTAATTGCGATCTTTTTGGCGTTTTGCATTTCAGTGAATTGTTTGCTTAAAAGCAGACACTTTAAAAAAACATCCATACAACAAAAAAGCTGTTTTAAAACTTGTTCATGGTGCGTTAAATTTTATAATTAGTTCTAGTTTCATGATTTTCGTCTTTTGTTCGAAGACGGCAAAACTTTTACGTCGCGGAAATTAGGCAATAATTACTTGTCAAAAAGGACAAAAACATGAACGGAAAAGTTGCCGAAACAAGCTGAAAAGCTAAACCCCCTTATTAAAGCTTAATGCTGTTGAATGGTGCCAAAATATTTTGCTTTGCGTCGCGATTTTAATTTGATGATACTTAAGTAATTTGGCTGAAAGTTCTTAAATGCGAAATGCGCTTTAAACAAATTTGAACATTTTAACAGTTTAGCACCAATGAGCGACTTTGTGTTTATTGTTTGTTTAAGGAGTGCAATGAATTTGATAAATTACATTTCTAACCATAAAATTAAACAGCTCCATTTAGTATAACTCAAAAGAGTCAACGAATTCCCAGCAGTTCTCTTTGTATGAATTGTCCCATTTTCGATAGTTAAGGACTATTTCTCAACTATCGAATTTGGGACAGAATTAAGACGAAATCAAATTATATAGAATACTTCTATAAGCAAACAAATATCAAAGAGGGAGAGGGGCTCACCTGGCCTTATTTTTTTTACATATAAGGGGGAGGGGTCAAATATGGTACAGACAAAAATCGTCTTACGTAATTAATGAATGGGCCCCAACTTGGCGCAAACATATGGAATAGGAGTTTACACAGTATAGTTTGACTATAAAATCGATTATCCAGATTTTCGATTACACAGAATACCCCTGGTTTTAATTAATCCGGATATTCGATGTTTCTATGACGCCCGGTGCAGCACAGAGTTTAGTGTGTTTGACTATGTTATGGCAGACCTAGTGCGATAACTAGTCAAAGGTGGTAGAATTGTGACAATTGACCCCTGCCTATGACTAGTGACTTTCATCAGGTGAAAGCTGGGAGAATATATTGAACTAGCCTAGTACTATGTACATTTGAACTAGTTTAAGCCTTACTTCTCAGAACTAGATCGATGAACTACTATGTTTATACAAGATAAACAGATTGCGTACTTTTGTGTGCGCAAGCAACTCGGTAAAATGAACAACGAAAAATAATGTGAAAAGAGACTCAATAACAACAAACACAGTGAGTTCGCTCTCATTGCAATTCAAATGCAAACAGTTGAAAATGAAACGCATACGAGTAACAAACGAAATGGAACAGAAACAAACGCGTTGAACGAGACCGAAGGAGCTCGAGAGAGAGAGTGAAAAAGAGAGTGCAAGGCAAGCCGAGAGCATGGTCATGGGTTAACGCTGCAAGTGTGAGCTCCACCTACGCAAGTTGATGGCATGAATGCATGTATTTTTCTTTAACCGACTGCTTCTACGGCACCTAACCAATTCCATCTTGCTTCTTCCACCGGCCCTCACCTGCTGTGATTCTTTTGTAGCTATTCAAAAGCAACATTCAATAATGCTTGGTTGACCACAGGTATTTTTTAACGTCGCTGCTGGCTACACTGACATTCATTAGTTTTTCTCGCTACAACGATTGTCCTTTATTGGTCGTTTCGTTAAGTAAATGTGTGGCAATTGTCATCATCAGCACACAAAAAACGAAAACACAAACAAACAAGAAACGAATTGAGAACGCCAACAAGAGTTACTTATTTACACATCGTGTTGTGCAACATTGTTGCCATACATGCACGAACAAGCAAATAAACAAAAGTATGATATGAATTCATTGTTGTTGTCATTGCTCCTGCTGTTGTTATTGTTGCTGTTACTGTTGCTGTAGTTATTGTTGGTGTTTCCAAAGTTTGCACTGATTGATGTTTGTAGAGATCCGGCTGCTTGCGACTTGTGCAACGACGTATGACATTCGTTAACAACAGCAAGTGATGATGATGAGAGGACCAAGTGTGCAACCGAAGTGCGGGCTTGTTCCATTGTTTTCATGCAATTGTCGCACTAACTGTAAATGATGTTCAACTGTCCTCTTTATTATCCTGTAACGTGTACTTGATCCGGTGTCGTGCTTAGCCAGTGGCGGTTCAACACAACAGTAAATATGTATAATTTTTTACATTTTTTTAAGGTCCAAACCCTTAAGAATATGTGGCTAAAAGGTTTTTCAAACTTCGAAGTATTTTCGGAGTTATAGCTGTTCCAAAGAGTATTAAAATAACCAGAGAGGAAATCACGCTCAACGTTAACTTTTATTTGGAAACATTTTGCGGCCGACTTAAGCACACTTGTGAAAAAGGACAGACTGATAAAAATCTAATGCGTATACAAGGCGTGAGTGGAAGCGGCAAAGAAAATACCATGAAATTAAATTCACATGAAATGAAAAGATGCAATATTATTAATGTTGAAGTAGAATAAAAAATAAAAACAAATTTCGACATTTTTATATGTTATTATTTATTTAAAACACCAATCAATGCTCAAAATGCATTATAATGTGTTTATAAATTAAAAACAACTCCAGGTTAGCCAAACCAAAAAAGGCTAACGACAAAAAGAAATTTGAAAGATTAAAGAAAATAAAACATTTATATTAAAAACTAATGAGGACGCGTGCGAGCCCTACGATGACGTAAGCGCCTCTTGCTCCAATTAAGCAGATCACCAAAATCTTTTCTTTTTAAACGCTGAATAGGGTATGTAGATGTTAATGATCTTGCAAGATGATTTGTGTGAACAAGTAATCTGTTGTTGTATCTGCTTGTGTGCAGGGCAAAATCTGTATACCGTACTTCCAAGTCGGCGCAATAATCATTGAATAAATTGTGCGTTTATTTTTGAGAGAGAGTTTGCTTGATTTGTTAATTAACCAATAAAGTTTATGCACCTTAGAACGGCAACTCTGAATCACTGTCGTGAGATGCGGTCTAAATGTTAATCGTTGGTCTGAAGTAAGACCTAAACACACTCAATGCTTTTTGCTTTTGCAATCACCAAATTCACTCAGTTTATATTGTTGTCTCATCTTTTTTCTCACTTACTCCTCTCACTGTTAGCAGGCTACTAATCATGGATCTGTACAGTTCAATCATCTAACATTTGCTGAGCGTGTTTTCACCTATTGTTATATTAATACTCTTTGACATAATCGTTGATTGTAGGTTGCCAGATTTATTGAGCATTGCGGTGGTTCCTCCTTGCATGATTAGCGCGACATTTTAAAATCATTGTCATTAACCGGACGTTTCATTTTTCTTGTTCTTCCACTTCTGCCGACACTCTGCCGACGTCGGCGACACTTTTGTGTCAAATGGCCCGTTTGCGTTTCTCAACTAATTGAAGGTGTACCACCTTATGCTACCTAAAATTTCAAGCGAACATGCGGCACTTGATTTCCGACGGTGTTTAACAGTGACTGTTACCACAATGTTACCACTCATTTTAATTCAGGGTCTCTCAATTCCTCTCTTTAGCCCTGTTAAAATTCAGTTGCCATTTGAAGCGAACACATGCCAAACAATATTATATTTATCGAGCATGAAGTTTCTCCTTGCATGACTAGCGCGACACTTTAACATCATTGACAATAACCGGACACATAGAATACTCAAATTGAAGCGAACACATGCCCAACTATATCAATTCTGTAACAGTCGCAGAGTTGCATCACCACTTGGTCAGTGCGTCAATTTTGACACTGTTTCACAGACACAATTGACACAGCTAGCACTGAGCTGACACAAGTGCGCCAATTTTGAAACTGTTTCGAAACACAATTGACACTGCACGTGTTGAGCTGACGCAATCCGTTTTCTGACGCAAGTGCGCCAATTGTGACACTGTTTACGTGAAACACTGACACATGTGAATTTGCCGCACAGTCATCGTGTTCGTGTGCACGAATGTATGCAACGAATTGAGGATAACTCTGATTGGTTTAGCAGCAAAACATGACAGCAACACCGATTGGGCAATAATTCTGATTGGTTGAGCAAGTGTTCATGACAATACGCTTGTCGTTGACAGAAGCAATGACCATTATGACTGTTCCTTAGCGAATGAAACATGCTCACAGATTTTTGGAAAGGTAAACTTCATCAGAAAATGTATTGAAGCCATCGCGGAGAATGTCTGGAGTTGATATGCGAGCTGGGGAAGAATGTGTGAACTTCATATGCGAGCCGGACGAAACTAACAAATTCTTGCCGATGAAATCAAAAAGGTCCCCAACTCAAAACCGCCGGGAAAAATTTAACATTTCCCCACTGGATCAAGGTGGGGAGCAAAAAAAAAAAAAAAAAAAGGTCATCACATCAATTTTGCCGGGCGAAACTGCACTTTTGAAAATGCGGTATAAATTTTAAATAAATTTGTAGAAAGCTATTTAGAAATAATGATAAGTATGTACTTAGTTAGGGCACAATGTAGCCGAGCATTAGAAGTACATGTACGATAGATGACCGCCAGGCAGTAGAGACCGAGTCAATTAGGTTTAAAAATTCGTTTGGAACAATTTGTTAGGAAGAATATAATAAACATTAGTAGGTATAGAAGCCCGACACTGATAGAGTTTTGCTGCTTTTCTAACACTAATTTCTCACTTAATAACGATAGATGTTTTAATGGGAACACTTTGATAACTGCACTCTTTTTATATATTGACCGTCCTGTGTAAAATAAGCTTGCCATTTACGTGTTTTCTTTGATATTAATAATAATAAAAGCTGTAATGATTTGCAAGTTTTAATTAAATTTCAAATGTACACAAACATCGCGAAAAACATGATTTAAAGAGTGTATAAATTGTTGCTAAAATAAAAACAATTAAAATATTTCAATATAATTTAGTTACAATTGATTTGTTTCCACTGGTTTAGATTTTAAATGATAACATTGAATAAAAATGATATAAAAACTAATTAAACAGATTTTGTTTTGAAACTTCAATCTTTCAACCGTTTAACTGATTCAAGCATAATATTCGTAGCCGAATGGCGCTGAAATCACACAACTTAATTATTCACTAAACAAACATATACACTTAGCAGAGACACAAACTAAATCAAACTATTCAAATGAAACGATCCCTTGTCTTAAATATGCCAACACCCTCTCACTTCCACTCATCGTGCTATAGCAGCATTATTATATGCATGCATTATATATATGCAAAACAATGCTGAACGCATTAGAAGAATGCGAGCTAGTTAGAGGAGAGAAGAGTATTTGCGCCGCAAAGTGCAACAACAACCAGAAGCACAAGACGAACGGCACCAGTTGCATAGCGGCACTTCTTAAATTCGTGCAAATTTTTGCAATTGTGCTTTTCAATTATTAATTTCTCAAGTAAAAAGTGCGCATTAACCGGCCGGTCAGCAATAGTCCTGCGATCTAATTCTTGAGAATTATAATACGCATCAACTTTGCTGCTTCTTCACCTTATGGACTGTAATTCTCGAGAATTATATTGCGCATCAACTTTGCTGCTTCGTAAACTTTTAAACTGTAAATTTCGAGTAATTGTAATGCGTATTAATTTCGGAGTCATATACTTTGTATTAATATTTGTGTAGTTCTTAAGAATTGAAGTAATTCCTGAGAATTGTAATACGCATCAGATTTTACCTTAGCATAAGTATAAGCAGCTGCAGTTTGCAAGTTTTCCTTCAACATCGTAAAAATAAAATATTTATATATATATAATTAATAAGCTTTGAAAAATAGCAAATGAAGAGTGTAAATTAATCTTAAAGTGAAAAAATTATGCTTGAGTTAACTAACCCCCTACCAACTGCGCATTAACCGGCCGGTCAGCAACAATCCTGCGATCTAATTCTTGAGAATTATAATACGCATCAACTTTGCTGCTTCTTCACCTTATGGACTGTAATTCTCGAGAATTATATTGCGCATCAACTTTGCTTCGCGTATTAATTTTGGAGTCATATACTATGTATTAATATTTGTGTAGTTCCTAAGAATTGAAGTAATTTCTGAGAATTGTAATACGCATCAGATTTTACCTTAGCATAAGTATAAGCAGCTGCAGTTTGCAAGTTTTCCTTCAACATCGTAAAAATAAAATATTTACTTCTGTTCGAACCTCAGACCAAACAAGTCGTCTCGCTGGTTCCTTAACTCGTGCGCGTGTTTTCGTTGTGGAAAAAGACTTGTAATTTATTTATTTATTTATTTAATATAGTTAGAAAAGTTTACAAAACTAGAACTAATTTTTTTGCAATTGTGCTTTTCAATTATTAATTTCTGAAGTAAAAAGTGTGCGTTCATAAGTAATAAGCTTTGAAAAATAGCAAATAAAAAATATTAAAGTGAAAAAATTATGCGTGCGTGTGTTTTCGTTGTGGAAAAAGAATTTGCAATTAAATTTGTGCGAGTGGCGCCGGTTTGGGTTTTTTTTGCAATTGTGCTTTTCAATTATTAATTTATCAAGTAAAAAGTGTGCGTTCAAAAGTAATAAGCTTTGAAAAATAGCAAATAAAAAATATTAAAGTGAAAAAATTATGCGTGTGCGTGTTTTCATTGTTGAAAAAGAATTTGCAATTAAATTTATGCGAGTGGCGCCGCTTTGGATTTTTTTGCAATTGTGCTTTTGTATTATTAATTTCTCAAGTAAAAAGTGTGCATTCAAAAGTAATAAGCTTTGAAAAATAGCAAATGAAGAGTGTAAATTAATATAAAAGTGAAAAAATTATGCGTGCGCGTGTTTTCGTTGTGGAAAAAGAATTTGCAATTAAATTTGTGCGAGTGGCGCCGCTTTGGTTTTTTTTGTCTCGGTTGCCGGAAATGGAGCGCTAGAGCTTCTTGGATTGTTCTTTGTCTTCTGCTTCTTCTTCTAAGTGTTGTGTGCGTGTGTGTACCAGAATTTGAAAGCATAGAAGCGAAAGGAGAAGGAAGTTTTTTTTTTTTTTTTTTGTGTCGTAAAGCCAAAATGTAGTCTTGTCGCATGCTACTAAAAATGTTGTGTTTGTGGCTTTTCGTTTATCGTTGAGCAAATGAAGAAAACTTTGTTCTGTCGCATGATTGATGTCAAGTTTTATATTTGGACATTTATGAATGGTGAGTTTTGACAAAAAATGTCCAGATTATCAAATTTTTTCTGTACTATTGAATATGTTTAATATTTCCAATAATTTATGCATCTCATGTATTTTTTTTCTTTTTGTGTCGTACAGCCAAAATGTAGTTTTGTCGCATGCTACTAAAAATGTTGTGTTTGAGGCTTTTCGTTTATCGTTGAGCAAATGAAGTAAACTTTGTTCTGTCGCATGATTGATGTCAAGTTTTATATTTGGACATTTATGAATGGTGAGTTTTGACAAAAAATGTCCAGATTATCAAATTTTTACTGTACTATTGAATATGTTTAATATTTCCAATAATTTATGCATCTCATGTATTTTTTTTCTTTTTGTGTCGTACAGCCAAAATGTAGTTTTGTCGCATGCTACAAAAAATGTTGTGTTTGAGGCTTTTCGTTTATCGTTGAGCAAATGAAGTAAACTTTGTTCTGTCGCATGATTGATGTCAAGTTTTATATTTGGACATTTATGAATGGTGAGTTTTGACAAAAAATGTCCAGATTATCAAATTTTTACTGTACTATTGAATATGTTTAATATTTCCAATAATTTATGCATCTCATGTATTTTTTTTCTTTTTGTGTCGTACAGCCAAAATGTAGTTTTGTCGCATGCTACTAAAAATGTTGTGTTTGAGGCGTTTCGTTTATCGTTGAGCAAATGAAGTAAACTTTGTTCTGTCGCATGATTGATGTCAAGTTTTATGTTTGGACATTTATGAATGGTGAGTTTTGACAGAAAATGTCCAGATTATCAAATTTTTACTGTACTATTGAATATGTTTAATATTTCCAATAATTTATGCATCTCATATTACACCCATCTCATTCACACACCCATTCTTTTTCCTAATACAATAAACATTTTTAAGTTAAACACAAACAACTCTCTTAAAACCCTTACCTGAATGACCACGCAAATTAAAATAGACATCCTACACTACATTTTTGCCGAATAAATCGATGCTCTATCTATTATAGTTTTTGAGTAATAGAGATTTTAAACTTCAAAAACTTAAATCGTCGATAACTCCTAAAGGAGAAGCCGTAGAGGGTCCAAAGTTGACATAATTTTTTTTTGCCTTAAGGTAAATTCAAAAGCTTATATCTTTTGAACCAGAAAAGATAGGAGGCTGAATGACCACGCAAATTAAAATAGACATCCTACACTACATTTTTGCCGAATAAATCGATGCTCTATCTATTATAGTTTTTGAGTAATTGAGATTTTAAACTTCAAAAACTTAAATCGTCGATATCTGCTAAACTAGAAGCCGTAGAGGGTCCAAAGTTGACATAATTTTTTTTTGCCTTAAGGTAAATTCAAAAGCTTATATCTTTTGAACCAGAAAAGATAGGAGGCTGAATGACCACGCAAATTAAAATAGACATCCTACACTACATTTTTGCCGAATAAATCGATGCTCTATCTATTATAGTTTTTGAGTAATAGAGATTTTAAACTTCAAAAACTTAAATCGTCGATATCTGCTAAACTAGAAGCCGTAGAGGGTCCAAAGTTGACATAATTTTTTTTTGCCTTAAGGTAAATTCAAAAGCTTATATCTTTTGAACCAGAAAAGATAGGAGGCTGAATGACCACGCAAATTAAAATAGACATCCTACACTACATTTTTGCCGAATAAATCGATGCTCTATCTATTATAGTTTTTGTGTAATAGAGATTTTAAACTTCAAAAACTTAAATCGTCGATATCTGCTAAACTAGAAGCCGTAGAGGGTCCAAAGTTGACATAATTTTTTTTTGCCTTAAGGTAACTTCAAAAGCTTATATCTTTTAAACCAGAAAAGATAGGAGGCTGAATGACCACGCAAATTAAAATAGACATCGTACACTACATTTTTGCCGAACAAATCGATGCTCTATCTATTATAGTTTTTGAGTAATAGAGATTTTAAACTTCAAAAACTTAAATCGTCGATATCTGCTAAACTAGAAGCCGTAGAGGGTCCAAAGTTGACATAATTTTTTTTTGCCTTAAGGTAAATTCAAAAGCTTATATCTTTTGAACCAGAAAAGATAGGAGGCTGAATGACCACGCAAATTAAAATAGACATCCTACACTACATTTTTGCCGAATAAATCGATGCTCTATCTATTATAGTTTTTGAGTAATAGAGATTTTAAACTTCAAAAACTTAAATCGCTCATATCTTCTAAAGGAGAAGCCGTAGAGGGTCCAAAGTTGACATAATTTTTTTTTGCCTTAAGGTAACTTCAAAAGCTTATATCTTTTAAACCAGAAAAGATAGGAGGCTGAATGACCACGCAAATTAAAATAGACATCGTACACTACATTTTTGCCGAACAAATCGATGCTCTATCTATTATAGTTTTTGAGTAATAGAGATTTGAAACTTCAAAAACTTAAATCGCTCATATCTTCTAAAGGAGAAGCCGTAGAGGGTCCAAAGTTGACATAATTTTTTTTTGCCTTAAGGTAACTTCAAAAGCTTATATCTTTTAAACCAGAAAAGATAGGAGGCTGAATGACCACGCAAATTAAAATAGACATCGTACACTACATTTTTGCCGAACAAATCGATGCTCTATCTATTATAGTTTTTGAGTAATAGAGATTTGAAACTTCAAAAACTTAAATCGCTCATATCTTCTAAAGGAGAAGCCGTAGAGGGTCCAAAGTTGACATAATTTTTTTTTGCCTTAAGGTAACTTCAAAAGCTTATATCTTTTAAACCAGAAAAGATAGGAGGCTGAATGACCACGCAAATTAAAATAGACATCGTACACTACATTTTTGCCGAACAAATCGATGCTCTATCTATTATAGTTTTTGAGTAATAGAGATTTGAAACTTCAAAAACTTAAATCGCTCATATCTTCTAAAGGAGAAGCCGTAGAGGGTCCAAAGTTGACATAATTTTTTTTTGCCTTAAGGTAACTTCAAAAGCTTATATCTTTTAAACCAGAAAAGATAGGAGGCTGAATGACCACGCAAATTAAAATAGACATCGTACACTACATTTTTGCCGAACAAATCGATGCTCTATCTATTATAGTTTTTGAGTAATAGAGATTTGAAACTTCAAAAACTTAAATCGCTCATATCTTCTAAAGGAGAAGCCGTAGAGGGTCCAAATTTGACATAATTTTTTTTTGCCTTAAGGTAACTTCAAAAGCTTATATCTTTTAAACCAGAAAAGATAGGAGGCTGAATGACCACGCAAATTAAAATAGACATCGTACACTACATTTTTGCCGAACAAATCGATGCTCTATCTATTATAGTTTTTGAGTAATAGAGATTTGAAACTTCAAAAACTTAAATCGCTCATATCTTCTAAAGGAGAAGCCGTAGAGGGTCCAAATTTGACATAATTTTTTTTTGCCTTAAGGTAACTTCAAAAGCTTATATCTTTTAAACCAGAAAAGATAGGAGGCTGAATGACCACGCAAATTAAAATAGACATCGTACACTACATTTTTGCCGAACAAATCGATGCTCTATCTATTATAGTTTTTGAGTAATAGAGATTTGAAACTTCAAAAACTTAAATCGCTCATATCTTCTAAAGGAGAAGCCGTAGAGGGTCCAAAGTTGACATAATTTTTTTTTGCCTTAAGGTAACTTCAAAAGCTTATATCTTTTAAACCAGAAAAGATAGGAGGCTGAATGACCACGCAAATTAAAATAGACATCGTACACTACATTTTTGCCGAACAAATCGATGCTCTATCTATTATAGTTTTTGAGTAATAGAGATTTGAAACTTCAAAAACTTAAATCGTCGATATCTGCTAAACTAGAAGCCGTAGAGGGTCCAAAGTTGACATAATTTTTTTTTGCCTTAAGGTAACTTCAAAAGCTTATATCTTTTAAACCAGAAAAGATAGGAGGCTGAATGACCACGCAAATTAAAATAGACATCGTACACTACATTTTTGCCGAACAAATCGATGCTCTATCTATTATAGTTTTTTAGTAATAGAGATTTGAAACTTCAAAAACTTAAATCGCTCATATCTTCTAAAGGAGAAGCCGTAGAGGGTCCAAATTTGACATAATTTTTTTTTGCCTTAAGGTAACTTCAAAAGCTTATATCTTTTAAACCAGAAAAGATAGGAGGCTGAATGACCACGCAAATTAAAATAGACATCGTACACTACATTTTTGCCGAACAAATCGATGCTCTATCTATTATAGTTTTTTAGTAATAGAGATTTGAAACTTCAAAAACTTAAATCGCTCATATCTTCTAAAGGAGAAGCCGTAGAGGGTCCAAAGTTGACATAATTTTTTTTTGCCTTAAGGTAACTTCAAAAGCTTATATCTTTTAAACCAGAAAAGATAGGAGGCTGAATGACCACGCAAATTAAAATAGACATCGTACACTACATTTTTGCCGAACAAATCGATGCTCTATCTATTATAGTTTTTGAGTAATAGAGATTTTAAACTTCAAAAACTTAAATCGTCGATATCTGCTAAACTAGAAGCCGTAGAGGGTCCAAAGTTGACATAATTTTTTTTTGCCTTAAGGTAACTTCAAAAGCTTATATCTTTTAAACCAGAAAAGATAGGAGGCTGAATGACCACGCAAATTAAAATAGACATCGTACACTACATTTTTGCCGAACAAATCGATGCTCTATCTATTATAGTTTTTGAGTAATAGAGATTTGAAACTTCAAAAACTTAAATCGCTCATATCTTCTAAAGGAGAAGCCGTAGAGGGTCCAAAGTTGACATAATTTTTTTTTGCCTTAAGGTAACTTCAAAAGCTTATATCTTTTAAACCAGAAAAGATAGGAGGCTGAATGACCACGCAAATTAAAATAGACATCGTACACTACATTTTTGCCGAACAAATCGATGCTCTATCTATTATAGTTTTTGAGTAATAGAGATTTGAAACTTCAAAAACTTAAATCGCTCATATCTTCTAAAGGAGAAGCCGTAGAGGGTCCAAAGTTGACATAATTTTTTTTTGCCTTAAGGTAACTTCAAAAGCTTATATCTTTTAAACCAGAAAAGATAGGAGGCTGAATGACCACGCAAATTAAAATAGACATCGTACACTACATTTTTGCCGAACAAATCGATGCTCTATCTATTATAGTTTTTGAGTAATAGAGATTTGAAACTTCAAAAACTTAAATCGCTCATATCTTCTAAAGGAGAAGCCGTAGAGGGTCCAAAGTTGACATAATTTTTTTTTGCCTTAAGGTAACTTCAAAAGCTTATATCTTTTAAACCAGAAAAGATAGGAGGCTGAATGACCACGCAAATTAAAATAGACATCGTACACTACATTTTTGCCGAACAAATCGATGCTCTATCTATTATAGTTTTTGAGTAATAGAGATTTGAAACTTCAAAAACTTAAATCGCTCATATCTTCTAAAGGAGAAGCCGTAGAGGGTCCAAATTTGACATAATTTTTTTTTGCCTTAAGGTAACTTCAAAAGCTTATATCTTTTAAACCAGAAAAGATAGGAGGCTGAATGACCACGCAAATTAAAATAGACATCGTACACTACATTTTTGCCGAACAAATCGATGCTCTATCTATTATAGTTTTTGAGTAATAGAGATTTGAAACTTCAAAAACTTAAATCGCTCATATCTTCTAAAGGAGAAGCCGTAGAGGGTCCAAAGTTGACATAATTTTTTTTTGCCTTAAGGTAACTTCAAAAGCTTATATCTTTTAAACCAGAAAAGATAGGAGGCTGAATGACCACGCAAATTAAAATAGACATCGTACACTACATTTTTGCCGAACAAATCGATGCTCTATCTATTATAGTTTTTGAGTAATAGAGATTTGAAACTTCAAAAACTTAAATCGCTCATATCTTCTAAAGGAGAAGCCGTAGAGGGTCCAAAGTTGACATAATTTTTTTTTGCCTTAAGGTAACTTCAAAAGCTTATATCTTTTAAACCAGAAAAGATAGGAGGCTGAATGACCACGCAAATTAAAATAGACATCGTACACTACATTTTTGCCGAACAAATCGATGCTCTATCTATTATAGTTTTTGAGTAATAGAGATTTGAAACTTCAAAAACTTAAATCGCTCATATCTTCTAAAGGAGAAGCCGTAGAGGGTCCAAAGTTGACATAATTTTTTTTTGCCTTAAGGTAACTTCAAAAGCTTATATCTTTTAAACCAGAAAAGATAGGAGGCTGAATGACCACGCAAATTAAAATAGACATCGTACACTACATTTTTGCCGAACAAATCGATGCTCTATCTATTATAGTTTTTGAGTAATAGAGATTTGAAACTTCAAAAACTTAAATCGCTCATATCTTCTAAAGGAGAAGCCGTAGAGGGTCCAAAGTTGACATAATTTTTTTTTTGCCTTAAGGTAACTTCAAAAGCTTATATCTTTTAAACCAGAAAAGATAGGAGGCTGAATGACCACGCAAATTAAAATAGACATCGTACACTACATTTTTGCCGAACAAATCGATGCTCTATCTATTATAGTTTTTGAGTAATAGAGATTTGAAACTTCAAAAACTTAAATCGCTCATATCTTCTAAAGGAGAAGCCGTAGAGGGTCCAAAGTTGACATAATTTTTTTTTGCCTTAAGGTAACTTCAAAAGCTTATATCTTTTAAACCAGAAAAGATAGGAGGCTGAATGACCACGCAAATTAAAATAGACATCGTACACTACATTTTTGCCGAACAAATCGATGCTCTATCTATTATAGTTTTTGAGTAGTAGAGATTTGAAACGTCAAAAACTTAAATCGCTCATATCTTCTAAAGGAGAAGCCGTAGAGGGTCCAAAGTTGACATCATTTTTTTTGCCTTAAGGTAACTTCAAAAGCTTATATCTTTTAAACCAGAAAAGATAGGAGGCTGAATGACCACGCAAATTAAAATAGACATCGTACACTACATTTTTGCCGAACAAATCGATGCTCTATCTATTATAGTTTTTGAGTAATAGAGATTTGAAACTTCAAAAACTTAAATCGCTCATATCTTCTAAAGGAGAAGCCGTAGAGGGTCCAAAGTTGACATCATTTTTTTTTGCCTTAAGGTAACTTCAAAAGCTTATATCTTTTAAACCAGAAAAGATAGGAGGCTGAATGACCACGCAAATTAAAATAGACATCGTACACTACATTTTTGCCGAACAAATCGATGCTCTATCTATTATAGTTTTTGAGTAATAGAGATTTGAAACTTCAAAAACTTAAATCGCTCATATCTTCTAAAGGAGAAGCCGTAGAGGGTCCAAAGTTGACATAATTTTTTTTTGCCTTAAGGTAACTTCAAAAGCTTATATCTTTTAAACCAGAAAAGATAGGAGGCTGAATGACCACGCAAATTAAAATAGACATCGTACACTACATTTTTGCCGAACAAATCGATGCTCTATCTATTATAGTTTTTGAGTAATAGAGATTTGAAACTTCAAAAACTTAAATCGCTCATATCTTCTAAAGGAGAAGCCGTAGAGGGTCCAAAGTTGACATAATTTTTTTTTGCCTTAAGGTAACTTCAAAAGCTTATATCTTTTAAACCAGAAAAGATAGGAGGCTGAATGACCACGCAAATTAAAATAGACATCGTACACTACATTTTTGCCGAACAAATCGATGCTCTATCTATTATAGTTTTTGAGTAATAGAGATTTGAAACTTCAAAAACTTAAATCGCTCATATCTTCTAAAGGAGAAGCCGTAGAGGGTCCAAAGTTGACATAATTTTTTTTTTGCCTTAAGGTAACTTCAAAAGCTTATATCTTTTAAACCAGAAAAGATAGGAGGCTGAATGACCACGCAAATTAAAATAGACATCGTACACTACATTTTTGCCGAACAAATCGATGCTCTATCTATTATAGTTTTTGAGTAATAGAGATTTGAAACTTCAAAAACTTAAATCGCTCATATCTTCTAAAGGAGAAGCCGTAGAGGGTCCAAAGTTGACATAATTTTTTTTTGCCTTAAGGTAACTTCAAAAGCTTATATCTTTTAAACCAGAAAAGATAGGAGGCTGAATGACCACGCAAATTAAAATAGACATCGTACACTACATTTTTGCCGAACAAATCGATGCTCTATCTATTATAGTTTTTGAGTAATAGAGATTTGAAACTTCAAAAACTTAAATCGCTCATATCTTCTAAAGGAGAAGCCGTAGAGGGTCCAAAGTTGACATAATTTTTTTTTGCCTTAAGGTAACTTCAAAAGCTTATATCTTTTAAACCAGAAAAGATAGGAGGCTGAATGACCACGCAAATTAAAATAGACATCGTACACTACATTTTTGCCGAACAAATCGATGCTCTATCTATTATAGTTTTTGAGTAATAGAGATTTGAAACTTCAAAAACTTAAATCGCTCATATCTTCTAAAGGAGAAGCCGTAGAGGGTCCAAAGTTGACATAATTTTTTTTTGCCTTAAGGTAACTTCAAAAGCTTATATCTTTTAAACCAGAAAAGATAGGAGGCTGAATGACCACGCAAATTAAAATAGACATCGTACACTACATTTTTGCCGAACAAATCGATGCTCTATCTATTATAGTTTTTGAGTAATAGAGATTTGAAACTTCAAAAACTTAAATCGCTCATATCTTCTAAAGGAGAAGCCGTAGAGGGTCCAAAGTTGACATAATTTTTTTTTGCCTTAAGGTAACTTCAAAAGCTTATATCTTTTAAACCAGAAAAGATAGGAGGCTGAATGACCACGCAAATTAAAATAGACATCGTACACTACATTTTTGCCGAACAAATCGATGCTCTATCTATTATATTTTTTGAGTAATAGAGATTTGAAACTTCAAAAACTTAAATCGCTCATATCTTCTAAAGGAGAAGCCGTAGAGGGTCCAAAGTTGACATAATTTTTTTTTGCCTTAAGGTAACTTCAAAAGCTTATATCTTTTAAACCAGAAAAGATAGGAGGCTGAATGACCACGCAAATTAAAATAGACATCGTACACTACATTTTTGCCGAACAAATCGATGCTCTATCTATTATAGTTTTTGAGTAATAGAGATTTGAAACTTCAAAAACTTAAATCGCTCATATCTTCTAAAGGAGAAGCCGTAGAGGGTCCAAAGTTGACATAATTTTTTTTTGCCTTAAGGTAACTTCAAAAGCTTATATCTTTTAAACCAGAAAAGATAGGAGGCTGAATGACCACGCAAATTAAAATAGACATCGTACACTACATTTTTGCCGAACAAATCGATGCTCTATCTATTATAGTTTTTGAGTAATAGAGATTTGAAACTTCAAAAACTTAAATCGCTCATATCTTCTAAAGGAGAAGCCGTAGAGGGTCCAAAGTTGACATAATTTTTTTTTGCCTTAAGGTAACTTCAAAAGCTTATATCTTTTAAACCAGAAAAGATAGGAGGCTGAATGACCACGCAAATTAAAATAGACATCGTACACTACATTTTTGCCGAACAAATCGATGCTCTATCTATTATAGTTTTTGAGTAATAGAGATTTGAAACTTCAAAAACTTAAATCGCTCATATCTTCTAAAGGAGAAGCCGTAGAGGGTCCAAAGTTGACATAATTTTTTTTTGCCTTAAGGTAACTTCAAAAGCTTATATCTTTTAAACCAGAAAAGATAGGAGGCTGAATGACCACGCAAATTAAAATAGACATCGTACACTACATTTTTGCCGAACAAATCGATGCTCTATCTATTATAGTTTTTGAGTAATAGAGATTTGAAACTTCAAAAACTTAAATCGCTCATATCTTCTAAAGGAGAAGCCGTAGAGGGTCCAAAGTTGACATAATTTTTTTTTTGCCTTAAGGTAACTTCAAAAGCTTATATCTTTTAAACCAGAAAAGATAGGAGGCTGAATGACCACGCAAATTAAAATAGACATCGTACACTACATTTTTGCCGAACAAATCGATGCTCTATCTATTATAGTTTTTGAGTAATAGAGATTTGAAACTTCAAAAACTTAAATCGCTCATATCTTCTAAAGGAGAAGCCGTAGAGGGTCCAAAGTTGACATAATTTTTTTTTTGCCTTAAGGTAACTTCAAAAGCTTATATCTTTTAAACCAGAAAAGATAGGAGGCTGAATGACCACGCAAATTAAAATAGACATCGTACACTACATTTTTGCCGAACAAATCGATGCTCTATCTATTATAGTTTTTGAGTAATAGAGATTTGAAACTTCAAAAACTTAAATCGCTCATATCTTCTAAAGGAGAAGCCGTAGAGGGTCCAAAGTTGACATAATTTTTTTTTTGCCTTAAGGTAACTTCAAAAGCTTATATCTTTTAAACCAGAAAAGATAGGAGGCTGAATGACCACGCAAATTAAAATAGACATCGTACACTACATTTTTGCCGAACAAATCGATGCTCTATCTATTATAGTTTTTGAGTAATAGAGATTTGAAACTTCAAAAACTTAAATCGCTCATATCTTCTAAAGGAGAAGCCGTAGAGGGTCCAAAGTTGACATAATTTTTTTTTTGCCTTAAGGTAACTTCAAAAGCTTATATCTTTTAAACCAGAAAAGATAGGAGGCTGAATGACCACGCAAATTAAAATAGACATCGTACACTACATTTTTGCCGAACAAATCGATGCTCTATCTATTATAGTTTTTGAGTAATAGAGATTTGAAACTTCAAAAACTTAAATCGCTCATATCTTCTAAAGGAGAAGCCGTAGAGGGTCCAAAGTTGACATAATTTTTTTTTGCCTTAAGGTAACTTCAAAAGCTTATATCTTTTAAACCAGAAAAGATAGGAGGCTGAATGACCACGCAAATTAAAATAGACATCGTACACTACATTTTTGCCGAACAAATCGATGCTCTATCTATTATAGTTTTTGAGTAATAGAGATTTGAAACTTCAAAAACTTAAATCGCTCATATCTTCTAAAGGAGAAGCCGTAGAGGGTCCAAAGTTGACATAATTTTTTTTTGCCTTAAGGTAACTTCAAAAGCTTATATCTTTTAAACCAGAAAAGATAGGAGGCTGAATGACCACGCAAATTAAAATAGACATCGTACACTACATTTTTGCCGAACAAATCGATGCTCTATCTATTATAGTTTTTGAGTAATAGAGATTTGAAACTTCAAAAACTTAAATCGCTCATATCTTCTAAAGGAGAAGCCGTAGAGGGTCCAAAGTTGACATAATTTTTTTTTGCCTTAAGGTAACTTCAAAAGCTTATATCTTTTAAACCAGAAAAGATAGGAGGCTGAATGACCACGCAAATTAAAATAGACATCGTACACTACATTTTTGCCGAACAAATCGATGCTCTATCTATTATAGTTTTTGAGTAATAGAGATTTGAAACTTCAAAAACTTAAATCGCTCATATCTTCTAAAGGAGAAGCCGTAGAGGGTCCAAAGTTGACATCATTTTTTTTTGCCTTAAGGTAACTTCAAAAGCTTATATCTTTTAAACCAGAAAAGATAGGAGGCTGAATGACCACGCAAATTAAAATAGACATCGTACACTACATTTTTGCCGAACAAATCGATGCTCTATCTATTATAGTTTTTGAGTAATAGAGATTTGAAACTTCAAAAACTTAAATCGCTCATATCTTCTAAAGGAGAAGCCGTAGAGGGTCCAAAGTTGACATAATTTTTTTTTGCCTTAAGGTAACTTCAAAAGCTTATATCTTTTAAACCAGAAAAGATAGGAGGCTGAATGACCACGCAAATTAAAATAGACATCGTACACTACATTTTTGCCGAACAAATCGATGCTCTATCTATTATAGTTTTTGAGTAATAGAGATTTGAAACTTCAAAAACTTAAATCGCTCATATCTTCTAAAGGAGAAGCCGTAGAGGGTCCAAAGTTGACATAATTTTTTTTTGCCTTAAGGTAACTTCAAAAGCTTATATCTTTTAAACCAGAAAAGATAGGAGGCTGAATGACCACGCAAATTAAAATAGACATCGTACACTACATTTTTGCCGAACAAATCGATGCTCTATCTATTATAGTTTTTGAGTAATAGAGATTTGAAACTTCAAAAACTTAAATCGCTCATATCTTCTAAAGGAGAAGCCGTAGAGGGTCCAAAGTTGACATAATTTTTTTTTGCCTTAAGGTAACTTCAAAAGCTTATATCTTTTAAACCAGAAAAGATAGGAGGCTGAATGACCACGCAAATTAAAATAGACATCGTACACTACATTTTTGCCGAACAAATCGATGCTCTATCTATTATAGTTTTTGAGTAATAGAGATTTGAAACTTCAAAAACTTAAATCGCTCATATCTTCTAAAGGAGAAGCCGTAGAGGGTCCAAAGTTGACATAATTTTTTTTTGCCTTAAGGTAACTTCAAAAGCTTATATCTTTTAAACCAGAAAAGATAGGAGGCTGAATGACCACGCAAATTAAAATAGACATCGTACACTACATTTTTGCCGAACAAATCGATGCTCTATCTATTATAGTTTTTGAGTAATAGAGATTTGAAACTTCAAAAACTTAAATCGCTCATATCTTCTAAAGGAGAAGCCGTAGAGGGTCCAAAGTTGACATAATTTTTTTTTGCCTTAAGGTAACTTCAAAAGCTTATATCTTTTAAACCAGAAAAGATAGGAGGCTGAATGACCACGCAAATTAAAATAGACATCGTACACTACATTTTTGCCGAACAAATCGATGCTCTATCTATTATAGTTTTTGAGTAATAGAGATTTGAAACTTCAAAAACTTAAATCGCTCATATCTTCTAAAGGAGAAGCCGTAGAGGGTCCAAAGTTGACATAATTTTTTTTTGCCTTAAGGTAACTTCAAAAGCTTATATCTTTTAAACCAGAAAAGATAGGAGGCTGAATGACCACGCAAATTAAAATAGACATCGTACACTACATTTTTGCCGAACAAATCGATGCTCTATCTATTATAGTTTTTGAGTAATAGAGATTTGAAACTTCAAAAACTTAAATCGCTCATATCTTCTAAAGGAGAAGCCGTAGAGGGTCCAAAGTTGACATAATTTTTTTTTGCCTTAAGGTAACTTCAAAAGCTTATATCTTTTAAACCAGAAAAGATAGGAGGCTGAATGACCACGCAAATTAAAATAGACATCGTACACTACATTTTTGCCGAACAAATCGATGCTCTATCTATTATAGTTTTTGAGTAATAGAGATTTGAAACTTCAAAAACTTAAATCGCTCATATCTTCTAAAGGAGAAGCCGTAGAGGGTCCAAAGTTGACATAATTTTTTTTTGCCTTAAGGTAACTTCAAAAGCTTATATCTTTTAAACCAGAAAAGATAGGAGGCTGAATGACCACGCAAATTAAAATAGACATCGTACACTACATTTTTGCCGAACAAATCGATGCTCTATCTATTATAGTTTTTGAGTAATAGAGATTTGAAACTTCAAAAACTTAAATCGCTCATATCTTCTAAAGGAGAAGCCGTAGAGGGTCCAAAGTTGACATAATTTTTTTTTGCCTTAAGGTAACTTCAAAAGCTTATATCTTTTAAACCAGAAAAGATAGGAGGCTGAATGACCACGCAAATTAAAATAGACATCGTACACTACATTTTTGCCGAACAAATCGATGCTCTATCTATTATAGTTTTTGAGTAATAGAGATTTGAAACTTCAAAAACTTAAATCGCTCATATCTTCTAAAGGAGAAGCCGTAGAGGGTCCAAAGTTGACATAATTTTTTTTTGCCTTAAGGTAACTTCAAAAGCTTATATCTTTTAAACCAGAAAAGATAGGAGGCTGAATGACCACGCAAATTAAAATAGACATCGTACACTACATTTTTGCCGAACAAATCGATGCTCTATCTATTATAGTTTTTGAGTAATAGAGATTTGAAACTTCAAAAACTTAAATCGCTCATATCTTCTAAAGGAGAAGCCGTAGAGGGTCCAAAGTTGACATAATTTTTTTTTGCCTTAAGGTAACTTCAAAAGCTTATATCTTTTAAACCAGAAAAGATAGGAGGCTGAATGACCACGCAAATTAAAATAGACATCGTACACTACATTTTTGCCGAACAAATCGATGCTCTATCTATTATAGTTTTTGAGTAATAGAGATTTGAAACTTCAAAAACTTAAATCGCTCATATCTTCTAAAGGAGAAGCCGTAGAGGGTCCAAAGTTGACATAATTTTTTTTTGCCTTAAGGTAACTTCAAAAGCTTATATCTTTTAAACCAGAAAAGATAGGAGGCTGAATGACCACGCAAATTAAAATAGACATCGTACACTACATTTTTGCCGAACAAATCGATGCTCTATCTATTATAGTTTTTGAGTAATAGAGATTTGAAACTTCAAAAACTTAAATCGCTCATATCTTCTAAAGGAGAAGCCGTAGAGGGTCCAAAGTTGACATAATTTTTTTTTGCCTTAAGGTAACTTCAAAAGCTTATATCTTTTAAACCAGAAAAGATAGGAGGCTGAATGACCACGCAAATTAAAATAGACATCGTACACTACATTTTTGCCGAACAAATCGATGCTCTATCTATTATAGTTTTTGAGTAATAGAGATTTGAAACTTCAAAAACTTAAATCGCTCATATCTTCTAAAGGAGAAGCCGTAGAGGGTCCAAAGTTGACATAATTTTTTTTTGCCTTAAGGTAACTTCAAAAGCTTATATCTTTTAAACCAGAAAAGATAGGAGGCTGAATGACCACGCAAATTAAAATAGACATCGTACACTACATTTTTGCCGAACAAATCGATGCTCTATCTATTATAGTTTTTGAGTAATAGAGATTTGAAACTTCAAAAACTTAAATCGCTCATATCTTCTAAAGGAGAAGCCGTAGAGGGTCCAAAGTTGACATAATTTTTTTTTGCCTTAAGGTAACTTCAAAAGCTTATATCTTTTAAACCAGAAAAGATAGGAGGCTGAATGACCACGCAAATTAAAATAGACATCGTACACTACATTTTTGCCGAACAAATCGATGCTCTATCTATTATAGTTTTTGAGTAATAGAGATTTGAAACTTCAAAAACTTAAATCGCTCATATCTTCTAAAGGAGAAGCCGTAGAGGGTCCAAAGTTGACATAATTTTTTTTTGCCTTAAGGTAACTTCAAAAGCTTATATCTTTTAAACCAGAAAAGATAGGAGGCTGAATGACCACGCAAATTAAAATAGACATCGTACACTACATTTTTGCCGAACAAATCGATGCTCTATCTATTATAGTTTTTGAGTAATAGAGATTTGAAACTTCAAAAACTTAAATCGCTCATATCTTCTAAAGGAGAAGCCGTAGAGGGTCCAAAGTTGACATAATTTTTTTTTGCCTTAAGGTAACTTCAAAAGCTTATATCTTTTAAACCAGAAAAGATAGGAGGCTGAATGACCACGCAAATTAAAATAGACATCGTACACTACATTTTTGCCGAACAAATCGATGCTCTATCTATTATAGTTTTTGAGTAATAGAGATTTGAAACTTCAAAAACTTAAATCGCTCATATCTTCTAAAGGAGAAGCCGTAGAGGGTCCAAAGTTGACATAATTTTTTTTTGCCTTAAGGTAACTTCAAAAGCTTATATCTTTTAAACCAGAAAAGATAGGAGGCTGAATGACCACGCAAATTAAAATAGACATCGTACACTACATTTTTGCCGAACAAATCGATGCTCTATCTATTATAGTTTTTGAGTAATAGAGATTTGAAACTTCAAAAACTTAAATCGCTCATATCTTCTAAAGGAGAAGCCGTAGAGGGTCCAAAGTTGACATAATTTTTTTTTGCCTTAAGGTAACTTCAAAAGCTTATATCTTTTAAACCAGAAAAGATAGGAGGCTGAATGACCACGCAAATTAAAATAGACATCGTACACTACATTTTTGCCGAACAAATCGATGCTCTATCTATTATAGTTTTTGAGTAATAGAGATTTGAAACTTCAAAAACTTAAATCGCTCATATCTTCTAAAGGAGAAGCCGTAGAGGGTCCAAAGTTGACATAATTTTTTTTTGCCTTAAGGTAACTTCAAAAGCTTATATCTTTTAAACCAGAAAAGATAGGAGGCTGAATGACCACGCAAATTAAAATAGACATCGTACACTACATTTTTGCCGAACAAATCGATGCTCTATCTATTATAGTTTTTGAGTAATAGAGATTTGAAACTTCAAAAACTTAAATCGCTCATATCTTCTAAAGGAGAAGCCGTAGAGGGTCCAAAGTTGACATAATTTTTTTTTGCCTTAAGGTAACTTCAAAAGCTTATATCTTTTAAACCAGAAAAGATAGGAGGCTGAATGACCACGCAAATTAAAATAGACATCGTACACTACATTTTTGCCGAACAAATCGATGCTCTATCTATTATAGTTTTTGAGTAATAGAGATTTGAAACTTCAAAAACTTAAATCGCTCATATCTTCTAAAGGAGAAGCCGTAGAGGGTCCAAAGTTGACATAATTTTTTTTTGCCTTAAGGTAACTTCAAAAGCTTATATCTTTTAAACCAGAAAAGATAGGAGGCTGAATGACCACGCAAATTAAAATAGACATCGTACACTACATTTTGACATAATTTTTTTTTGCCTTAAGGTAACTTCAAAAGCTTATATCTTTTAAACCAGAAAAGATAGGAGGCTGAATGACCACGCAAATTAAAATAGACATCGTACACTACATTTTTGCCGAACAAATCGATGCTCTATCTATTATAGTTTTTGAGTAATAGAGATTTGAAACTTCAAAAACTTAAATCGCTCATATCTTCTAAAGGAGAAGCCGTAGAGGGTCCAAAGTTGACATAATTTTTTTTTGCCTTAAGGTAACTTCAAAAGCTTATATCTTTTAAACCAGAAAAGATAGGAGGCTGAATGACCACGCAAATTAAAATAGACATCGTACACTACATTTTTGCCGAACAAATCGATGCTCTATCTATTATAGTTTTTGAGTAATAGAGATTTGAAACTTCAAAAACTTAAATCGCTCATATCTTCTAAAGGAGAAGCCGTAGAGGGTCCAAAGTTGACATAATTTTTTTTTGCCTTAAGGTAACTTCAAAAGCTTATATCTTTTAAACCAGAAAAGATAGGAGGCTGAATGACCACGCAAATTAAAATAGACATCGTACACTACATTTTTGCCGAACAAATCGATGCTCTATCTATTATAGTTTTTGAGTAATAGAGATTTGAAACTTCAAAAACTTAAATCGCTCATATCTTCTAAAGGAGAAGCCGTAGAGGGTCCAAAGTTGACATAATTTTTTTTTGCCTTAAGGTAACTTCAAAAGCTTATATCTTTTAAACCAGAAAAGATAGGAGGCTGAATGACCACGCAAATTAAAATAGACATCGTACACTACATTTTTGCCGAACAAATCGATGCTCTATCTATTATAGTTTTTGAGTAATAGAGATTTGAAACTTCAAAAACTTAAATCGCTCATATCTTCTAAAGGAGAAGCCGTAGAGGGTCCAAAGTTGACATAATTTTTTTTTGCCTTAAGGTAACTTCAAAAGCTTATATCTTTTAAACCAGAAAAGATAGGAGGCTGAATGACCACGCAAATTAAAATAGACATCGTACACTACATTTTTGCCGAACAAATCGATGCTCTATCTATTATAGTTTTTGAGTAATAGAGATTTGAAACTTCAAAAACTTAAATCGCTCATATCTTCTAAAGGAGAAGCCGTAGAGGGTCCAAAGTTGACATAATTTTTTTTTGCCTTAAGGTAACTTCAAAAGCTTATATCTTTTAAACCAGAAAAGATAGGAGGCTGAATGACCACGCAAATTAAAATAGACATCGTACACTACATTTTTGCCGAACAAATCGATGCTCTATCTATTATAGTTTTTGAGTAATAGAGATTTGAAACTTCAAAAACTTAAATCGCTCATATCTTCTAAAGGAGAAGCCGTAGAGGGTCCAAAGTTGACATAATTTTTTTTTGCCTTAAGGTAACTTCAAAAGCTTATATCTTTTAAACCAGAAAAGATAGGAGGCTGAATGACCACGCAAATTAAAATAGACATCGTACACTACATTTTTGCCGAACAAATCGATGCTCTATCTATTATAGTTTTTGAGTAATAGAGATTTGAAACTTCAAAAACTTAAATCGCTCATATCTTCTAAAGGAGAAGCCGTAGAGGGTCCAAAGTTGACATAATTTTTTTTTGCCTTAAGGTAACTTCAAAAGCTTATATCTTTTAAACCAGAAAAGATAGGAGGCTGAATGACCAAAGTTGACATAATTTTTTTTTGCCTTAAGGTAACTTCAAAAGCTTATATCTTTTAAACCAGAAAAGATAGGAGGCTGAATGACCACGCAAATTAAAATAGACATCGTACACTACATTTTTGCCGAACAAATCGATGCTCTATCTATTATAGTTTTTGAGTAATAGAGATTTGAAACTTCAAAAACTTAAATCGCTCATATCTTCTAAAGGAGAAGCCGTAGAGGGTCCAAAGTTGACATAATTTTTTTTTGCCTTAAGGTAACTTCAAAAGCTTATATCTTTTAAACCAGAAAAGATAGGAGGCTGAATGACCACGCAAATTAAAATAGACATCGTACACTACATTTTTGCCGAACAAATCGATGCTCTATCTATTATAGTTTTTGAGTAATAGAGATTTGAAACTTCAAAAACTTAAATCGCTCATATCTTCTAAAGGAGAAGCCGTAGAGGGTCCAAAGTTGACATAATTTTTTTTTGCCTTAAGGTAACTTCAAAAGCTTATATCTTTTAAACCAGAAAAGATAGGAGGCTGAATGACCACGCAAATTAAAATAGACATCGTACACTACATTTTTGCCGAACAAATCGATGCTCTATCTATTATAGTTTTTGAGTAATAGAGATTTGAAACTTCAAAAACTTAAATCGCTCATATCTTCTAAAGGAGAAGCCGTAGAGGGTCCAAAGTTGACATAATTTTTTTTTGCCTTAAGGTAACTTCAAAAGCTTATATCTTTTAAACCAGAAAAGATAGGAGGCTGAATGACCACGCAAATTAAAATAGACATCGTACACTACATTTTTGCCGAACAAATCGATGCTCTATCTATTATAGTTTTTGAGTAATAGAGATTTGAAACTTCAAAAACTTAAATCGCTCATATCTTCTAAAGGAGAAGCCGTAGAGGGTCCAAAGTTGACATAATTTTTTTTTGCCTTAAGGTAACTTCAAAAGCTTATATCTTTTAAACCAGAAAAGATAGGAGGCTGAATGACCACGCAAATTAAAATAGACATCGTACACTACATTTTTGCCGAACAAATCGATGCTCTATCTATTATAGTTTTTGAGTAATAGAGATTTGAAACTTCAAAAACTTAAATCGCTCATATCTTCTAAAGGAGAAGCCGTAGAGGGTCCAAAGTTGACATAATTTTTTTTTGCCTTAAGGTAACTTCAAAAGCTTATATCTTTTAAACCAGAAAAGATAGGAGGCTGAATGACCACGCAAATTAAAATAGACATCGTACACTACATTTTTGCCGAACAAATCGATGCTCTATCTATTATAGTTTTTGAGTAATAGAGATTTGAAACTTCAAAAACTTAAATCGCTCATATCTTCTAAAGGAGAAGCCGTAGAGGGTCCAAAGTTGACATAATTTTTTTTTGCCTTAAGGTAACTTCAAAAGCTTATATCTTTTAAACCAGAAAAGATAGGAGGCTGAATGACCAAAGTTGACATAATTTTTTTTTGCCTTAAGGTAACTTCAAAAGCTTATATCTTTTAAACCAGAAAAGATAGGAGGCTGAATGACCACGCAAATTAAAATAGACATCGTACACTACATTTTTGCCGAACAAATCGATGCTCTATCTATTATAGTTTTTGAGTAATAGAGATTTGAAACTTCAAAAACTTAAATCGCTCATATCTTCTAAAGGAGAAGCCGTAGAGGGTCCAAAGTTGACATAATTTTTTTTTGCCTTAAGGTAACTTCAAAAGCTTATATCTTTTAAACCAGAAAAGATAGGAGGCTGAATGACCACGCAAATTAAAATAGACATCGTACACTACATTTTTGCCGAACAAATCGATGCTCTATCTATTATAGTTTTTGAGTAATAGAGATTTGAAACTTCAAAAACTTAAATCGCTCATATCTTCTAAAGGAGAAGCCGTAGAGGGTCCAAAGTTGACATAATTTTTTTTTGCCTTAAGGTAACTTCAAAAGCTTATATCTTTTAAACCAGAAAAGATAGGAGGCTGAATGACCACGCAAATTAAAATAGACATCGTACACTACATTTTTGCCGAACAAATCGATGCTCTATCTATTATAGTTTTTGAGTAATAGAGATTTGAAACTTCAAAAACTTAAATCGCTCATATCTTCTAAAGGAGAAGCCGTAGAGGGTCCAAAGTTGACATAATTTTTTTTTGCCTTAAGGTAACTTCAAAAGCTTATATCTTTTAAACCAGAAAAGATAGGAGGCTGAATGACCACGCAAATTAAAATAGACATCGTACACTACATTTTTGCCGAACAAATCGATGCTCTATCTATTATAGTTTTTGAGTAATAGAGATTTGAAACTTCAAAAACTTAAATCGCTCATATCTTCTAAAGGAGAAGCCGTAGAGGGTCCAAAGTTGACATAATTTTTTTTTGCCTTAAGGTAACTTCAAAAGCTTATATCTTTTAAACCAGAAAAGATAGGAGGCTGAATGACCACGCAAATTAAAATAGACATCGTACACTACATTTTTGCCGAACAAATCGATGCTCTATCTATTATAGTTTTTGAGTAATAGAGATTTGAAACTTCAAAAACTTAAATCGCTCATATCTTCTAAAGGAGAAGCCGTAGAGGGTCCAAAGTTGACATAATTTTTTTTTGCCTTAAGGTAACTTCAAAAGCTTATATCTTTTAAACCAGAAAAGATAGGAGGCTGAATGACCAAAGTTGACATAATTTTTTTTTGCCTTAAGGTAACTTCAAAAGCTTATATCTTTTAAACCAGAAAAGATAGGAGGCTGAATGACCACGCAAATTAAAATAGACATCGTACACTACATTTTTGCCGAACAAATCGATGCTCTATCTATTATAGTTTTTGAGTAATAGAGATTTGAAACTTCAAAAACTTAAATCGCTCATATCTTCTAAAGGAGAAGCCGTAGAGGGTCCAAAGTTGACATAATTTTTTTTTGCCTTAAGGTAACTTCAAAAGCTTATATCTTTTAAACCAGAAAAGATAGGAGGCTGAATGACCACGCAAATTAAAATAGACATCGTACACTACATTTTTGCCGAACAAATCGATGCTCTATCTATTATAGTTTTTGAGTAATAGAGATTTGAAACTTCAAAAACTTAAATCGCTCATATCTTCTAAAGGAGAAGCCGTAGAGGGTCCAAAGTTGACATAATTTTTTTTTGCCTTAAGGTAACTTCAAAAGCTTATATCTTTTAAACCAGAAAAGATAGGAGGCTGAATGACCACGCAAATTAAAATAGACATCGTACACTACATTTTTGCCGAACAAATCGATGCTCTATCTATTATAGTTTTTGAGTAATAGAGATTTGAAACTTCAAAAACTTAAATCGCTCATATCTTCTAAAGGAGAAGCCGTAGAGGGTCCAAAGTTGACATAATTTTTTTTTGCCTTAAGGTAACTTCAAAAGCTTATATCTTTTAAACCAGAAAAGATAGGAGGCTGAATGACCAAAGTTGACATAATTTTTTTTTGCCTTAAGGTAACTTCAAAAGCTTATATCTTTTAAACCAGAAAAGATAGGAGGCTGAATGACCACGCAAATTAAAATAGACATTTCGTACACTACATTTTTGCCGAACAAATCGATGCTCTATCTATTATAGTTTTTGAGTAATAGAGATTTGAAACTTCAAAAACTTAAATCGCTCATATCTTCTAAAGGAGAAGCCGTAGAGGGTCCAAAGTTGACATAATTTTTTTTTGCCTTAAGGTAACTTCAAAAGCTTATATCTTTTAAACCAGAAAAGATAGGAGGCTGAATGACCACGCAAATTAAAATAGACATCGTACACTACATTTTTGCCGAACAAATCGATGCTCTATCTATTATAGTTTTTGAGTAATAGAGATTTGAAACTTCAAAAACTTAAATCGCTCATATCTTCTAAAGGAGAAGCCGTAGAGGGTCCAAAGTTGACATAATTTTTTTTTGCCTTAAGGTAACTTCAAAAGCTTATATCTTTTAAACCAGAAAAGATAGGAGGCTGAATGACCACGCAAATTAAAATAGACATCGTACACTACATTTTTGCCGAACAAATCGATGCTCTATCTATTATAGTTTTTGAGTAATAGAGATTTGAAACTTCAAAAACTTAAATCGCTCATATCTTCTAAAGGAGAAGCCGTAGAGGGTCCAAAGTTGACATAATTTTTTTTTGCCTTAAGGTAACTTCAAAAGCTTATATCTTTTAAACCAGAAAAGATAGGAGGCTGAATGACCACGCAAATTAAAATAGACATCGTACACTACATTTTGCCGAACAAATCTGAATGACCACGCAAATTAAAATAGACATCGTACACTACATTTTTGCCGAACAAATCGATGCTCTATCTATTATAGTTTTTGAGTAATAGAGATTTGAAACTTCAAAAACTTAAATCGCTCATATCTTCTAAAGGAGAAGCCGTAGAGGGTCCAAAGTTGACATAATTTTTTTTTGCCTTAAGGTAACTTCAAAAGCTTATATCTTTTAAACCAGAAAAGATAGGAGGCTGAATGACCACGCAAATTAAAATAGACATCGTACACTACATTTTTGCCGAACAAATCGATGCTCTATCTATTATAGTTTTTGAGTAATAGAGATTTGAAACTTCAAAAACTTAAATCGCTCATATCTTCTAAAGGAGAAGCCGTAGAGGGTCCAAAGTTGACATAATTTTTTTTTGCCTTAAGGTAACTTCAAAAGCTTATATCTTTTAAACCAGAAAAGATAGGAGGCTGAATGACCACGCAAATTAAAATAGACATCGTACACTACATTTTTGCCGAACAAATCGATGCTCTATCTATTATAGTTTTTGAGTAATAGAGATTTGAAACTTCAAAAACTTAAATCGCTCATATCTTCTAAAGGAGAAGCCGTAGAGGGTCCAAAGTTGACATAATTTTTTTTTGCCTTAAGGTAACTTCAAAAGCTTATATCTTTTAAACCAGAAAAGATAGGAGGCTGAATGACCACGCAAATTAAAATAGACATCGTACACTACATTTTTGCCGAACAAATCGATGCTCTATCTATTATAGTTTTTGAGTAATAGAGATTTGAAACTTCAAAAACTTAAATCGCTCATATCTTCTAAAGGAGAAGCCGTAGAGGGTCCAAAGTTGACATAATTTTTTTTTGCCTTAAGGTAACTTCAAAAGCTTATATCTTTTAAACCAGAAAAGATAGGAGGCTGAATGACCACGCAAATTAAAATAGACATCGTACACTACATTTCTGCCGAACAAATCGATGCTCTATCTATTATAGTTTTTGAGTAATAGAGATTTGAAACTTCAAAAACTTAAATCGCTCATATCTTCTAAAGGAGAAGCCGTAGAGGGTCCAAAGTTGACATAATTTTTTTTTGCCTTAAGGTAACTTCAAAAGCTTATATCTTTTAAACCAGAAAAGATAGGAGGCTGAATGACCACGCAAATTAAAATAGACATCGTACACTACATTTTTGCTGAACAAATCGATGCTCTATCTATTATAGTTTTTGAGTAATAGAGATTTGAAACTTCAAAAACTTAAATCGCTCATATCTTCTAAAGGAGAAGCCGTAGAGGGTCCAAAGTTGACATAATTTTTTTTTGCCTTAAGGTAACTTCAAAAGCTTATATCTTTTAAACCAGAAAAGATAGGAGGCTGAATGACCACGCAAATTAAAATAGACATCGTACACTACATTTTTGCTGAACAAATCGATGCTCTATCTATTATAGTTTTTGAGTAATAGAGATTTGAAACTTCAAAAACTTAAATCGCTCATATCTTCTAAAGGAGAAGCCGTAGAGGGTCCAAAGTTGACATAATTTTTTTTTGCCTTAAGGTAACTTCAAAAGCTTATATCTTTTAAACCAGAAAAGATAGGAGGCTGAATGACCACGCAAATTAAAATAGACATCGTACACTACATTTTTGCCGAACAAATCGATGCTCTATCTATTATAGTTTTTGAGTAATAGAGATTTGAAACTTCAAAAACTTAAATCGCTCATATCTTCTAAAGGAGAAGCCGTAGAGGGCCAAAGTTGACATAATTTTTTTTTTGCCTTAAGGTAACTTCAAAAGCTTATATCTTTTAAACCAGAAAAGATAGGAGGCTGAATGACCACGCAAATTAAAATAGACATCGTACACTACATTTTTGCCGAACAAATCGATGCTCTATCTATTATAGTTTTTGAGTAATAGAGATTTGAAACTTCAAAAACTTAAATCGCTCATATCTTCTAAAGGAGAAGCCGTAGAGGGTCCAAAGTTGACATAATTTTTTTTTTGCCTTAAGGTAACTTCAAAAGCTTATATCTTTTAAACCAGAAAAGATAGGAGGCTGAATGACCACGCAAATTAAAATAGACATCGTACACTACATTTTTGCCGAACAAATCGATGCTCTATCTATTATAGTTTTTGAGTAATAGAGATTTGAAACTTCAAAAACTTAAATCGCTCATATCTTCTAAAGGAGAAGCCGTAGAGGGTCCAAAGTTGACATAATTTTTTTTTGCCTTAAGGTAACTTCAAAAGCTTATATCTTTTAAACCAGAAAAGATAGGAGGCTGAATGACCACGCAAATTAAAATAGACATCGTACACTACATTTTTGCCGAACAAATCGATGCTCTATCTATTATAGTTTTTGAGTAATAGAGATTTGAAACTTCAAAAACTTAAATCGCTCATATCTTCTAAAGGAGAAGCCGTAGAGGGTCCAAAGTTGACATAATTTTTTTTTGCCTTAAGGTAACTTCAAAAGCTTATATCTTTTAAACCAGAAAAGATAGGAGGCTGAATGACCACGCAAATTAAAATAGACATCGTACACTACATTTTTGCGAACAAATCGATGCTCTATCTATTATAGTTTTTGAGTAATAGAGATTTGAAACTTCAAAAACTTAAATCGCTCATATCTTCTAAAGGAGAAGCCGTAGAGGGTCCAAAGTTGACATAATTTTTTTTTGCCTTAAGGTAACTTCAAAAGCTTATATCTTTAAACCAGAAAAGATAGGAGGCTGAATGACCACGCAAATTAAAATAGACATCGTACACTACATTTTTGCTGAACAAATCGATGCTCTATCTATTATAGTTTTTGAGTAATAGAGATTTGAAACTTCAAAAACTTAAATCGCTCATATCTTCTAAAGGAGAAGCCGTAGAGGGTCCAAAGTTGACATAATTTTTTTTTGCCTTAAGGTAACTTCAAAAGCTTATATCTTTTAAACCAGAAAAGATAGGAGGCTGAATGACCACGCAAATTAAAATAGACATCGTACACTACATTTTTGCCGAACAAATCGATGCTCTATCTATTATAGTTTTTGAGTAATAGAGATTTGAAACTTCAAAAACTTAAATCGCTCATATCTTCTAAAGGAGAAGCCGTAGAGGGCCAAAGTTGACATAATTTTTTTTTGCCTTAAGGTAACTTCAAAAGCTTATATCTTTTAAACCAGAAAAGATAGGAGGCTGAATGACCACGCAAATTAAAATAGACATCGTACACTACATTTTTGCCGAACAAATCGATGCTCTATCTATTATAGTTTTTGAGTAATAGAGATTTGAAACTTCAAAAACTTAAATCGCTCATATCTTCTAAAGGAGAAGCCGTAGAGGGTCCAAAGTTGACATAATTTTTTTTTTGCCTTAAGGTAACTTCAAAAGCTTATATCTTTTAAACCAGAAAAGATAGGAGGCTGAATGACCACGCAAATTAAAATAGACATCGTACACTACATTTTTGCCGAACAAATCGATGCTCTATCTATTATAGTTTTTGAGTAATAGAGATTTGAAACTTCAAAAACTTAAATCGCTCATATCTTCTAAAGGAGAAGCCGTAGAGGGTCCAAAGTTGACATAATTTTTTTTTGCCTTAAGGTAACTTCAAAAGCTTATATCTTTTAAACCAGAAAAGATAGGAGGCTGAATGACCACGCAAATTAAAATAGACATCGTACACTACATTTTTGCCGAACAAATCGATGCTCTATCTATTATAGTTTTTGAGTAATAGAGATTTGAAACTTCAAAAACTTAAATCGCTCATATCTTCTAAAGGAGAAGCCGTAGAGGGTCCAAAGTTGACATAATTTTTTTTTGCCTTAAGGTAACTTCAAAAGCTTATATCTTTTAAACCAGAAAAGATAGGAGGCTGAATGACCACGCAAATTAAAATAGACATCGTACACTACATTTTTGCCGAACAAATCGATGCTCTATCTATTATAGTTTTTGAGTAATAGAGATTTGAAACTTCAAAAACTTAAATCGCTCATATCTTCTAAAGGAGAAGCCGTAGAGGGTCCAAAGTTGACATAATTTTTTTTTGCCTTAAGGTAACTTCAAAAGCTTATATCTTTTAAACCAGAAAAGATAGGAGGCTGAATGACCACGCAAATTAAAATAGACATCGTACACTACATTTTTGCCGAACAAATCGATGCTCTATCTATTATAGTTTTTGAGTAATAGAGATTTGAAACTTCAAAAACTTAAATCGCTCATATCTTCTAAAGGAGAAGCCGTAGAGGGTCCAAAGTTGACATAATTTTTTTTTGCCTTAAGGTAACTTCAAAAGCTTATATCTTTTAAACCAGAAAAGATAGGAGGCTGAATGACCACGCAAATTAAAATAGACATCGTACACTACATTTTTGCCGAACAAATCGATGCTCTATCTATTATAGTTTTTGAGTAATAGAGATTTGAAACTTCAAAAACTTAAATCGCTCATATCTTCTAAAGGAGAAGCCGTAGAGGGTCCAAAGTTGACATAATTTTTTTTTGCCTTAAGGTAACTTCAAAAGCTTATATCTTTTAAACCAGAAAAGATAGGAGGCTGAATGACCACGCAAATTAAAATAGACATCGTACACTACATTTTTGCCGAACAAATCGATGCTCTATCTATTATAGTTTTTGAGTAATAGAGATTTGAAACTTCAAAAACTTAAATCGCTCATATCTTCTAAAGGAGAAGCCGTAGAGGGTCCAAAGTTGACATAATTTTTTTTTGCCTTAAGGTAACTTCAAAAGCTTATATCTTTTAAACCAGAAAAGATAGGAGGCTGAATGACCACGCAAATTAAAATAGACATCGTACACTACATTTTTGCCGAACAAATCGATGCTCTATCTATTATAGTTTTTGAGTAATAGAGATTTGAAACTTCAAAAACTTAAATCGCTCATATCTTCTAAAGGAGAAGCCGTAGAGGGTCCAAAGTTGACATAATTTTTTTTTGCCTTAAGGTAACTTCAAAAGCTTATATCTTTTAAACCAGAAAAGATAGGAGGCTGAATGACCACGCAAATTAAAATAGACATCGTACACTACATTTTTGCCGAACAAATCGATGCTCTATCTATTATAGTTTTTGAGTAATAGAGATTTGAAACTTCAAAAACTTAAATCGCTCATATCTTCTAAAGGAGAAGCCGTAGAGGGTCCAAAGTTGACATAATTTTTTTTTGCCTTAAGGTAACTTCAAAAGCTTATATCTTTTAAACCAGAAAAGATAGGAGGCTGAATGACCACGCAAATTAAAATAGACATCGTACACTACATTTTTGCCGAACAAATCGATGCTCTATCTATTATAGTTTTTGAGTAATAGAGATTTGAAACTTCAAAAACTTAAATCGCTCATATCTTCTAAAGGAGAAGCCGTAGAGGGTCCAAAGTTGACATAATTTTTTTTTGCCTTAAGGTAACTTCAAAAGCTTATATCTTTTAAACCAGAAAAGATAGGAGGCTGAATGACCACGCAAATTAAAATAGACATCGTACACTACATTTTTGCCGAACAAATCGATGCTCTATCTATTATAGTTTTTGAGTAATAGAGATTTGAAACTTCAAAAACTTAAATCGCTCATATCTTCTAAAGGAGAAGCCGTAGAGGGTCCAAAGTTGACATAATTTTTTTTTGCCTTAAGGTAACTTCAAAAGCTTATATCTTTTAAACCAGAAAAGATAGGAGGCTGAATGACCACGCAAATTAAAATAGACATCGTACACTACATTTTTGCCGAACAAATCGATGCTCTATCTATTATAGTTTTTGAGTAATAGAGATTTGAAACTTCAAAAACTTAAATCGCTCATATCTTCTAAAGGAGAAGCCGTAGAGGGTCCAAAGTTGACATAATTTTTTTTTTGCCTTAAGGTAACTTCAAAAGCTTATATCTTTTAAACCAGAAAAGATAGGAGGCTGAATGACCACGCAAATTAAAATAGACATCGTACACTACATTTTTGCCGAACAAATCGATGCTCTATCTATTATAGTTTTTGAGTAATAGAGATTTGAAACTTCAAAAACTTAAATCGCTCATATCTTCTAAAGGAGAAGCCGTAGAGGGTCCAAAGTTGACATAATTTTTTTTTGCCTTAAGGTAACTTCAAAAGCTTATATCTTTTAAACCAGAAAAGATAGGAGGCTGAATGACCACGCAAATTAAAATAGACATCGTACACTACATTTTTGCCGAACAAATCGATGCTCTATCTATTATAGTTTTTGAGTAATAGAGATTTGAAACTTCAAAAACTTAAATCGCTCATATCTTCTAAAGGAGAAGCCGTAGAGGGTCCAAAGTTGACATAATTTTTTTTTGCCTTAAGGTAACTTCAAAAGCTTATATCTTTTAAACCAGAAAAGATAGGAGGCTGAATGACCACGCAAATTAAAATAGACATCGTACACTACATTTTTGCCGAACAAATCGATGCTCTATCTATTATAGTTTTTGAGTAATAGAGATTTGAAACTTCAAAAACTTAAATCGCTCATATCTTCTAAAGGAGAAGCCGTAGAGGGTCCAAAGTTGACATAATTTTTTTTTGCCTTAAGGTAACTTCAAAAGCTTATATCTTTTAAACCAGAAAAGATAGGAGGCTGAATGACCACGCAAATTAAAATAGACATCGTACACTACATTTTTGCCGAACAAATCGATGCTCTATCTATTATAGTTTTTGAGTAATAGAGATTTGAAACTTCAAAAACTTAAATCGCTCATATCTTCTAAAGGAGAAGCCGTAGAGGGTCCAAAGTTGACATAATTTTTTTTTGCCTTAAGGTAACTTCAAAAGCTTATATCTTTTAAACCAGAAAAGATAGGAGGCTGAATGACCACGCAAATTAAAATAGACATCGTACACTACATTTTTGCCGAACAAATCGATGCTCTATCTATTATAGTTTTTGAGTAATAGAGATTTGAAACTTCAAAAACTTAAATCGCTCATATCTTCTAAAGGAGAAGCCGTAGAGGGTCCAAAGTTGACATAATTTTTTTTTGCCTTAAGGTAACTTCAAAAGCTTATATCTTTTAAACCAGAAAAGATAGGAGGCTGAATGACCACGCAAATTAAAATAGACATCGTACACTACATTTTTGCCGAACAAATCGATGCTCTATCTATTATAGTTTTTGAGTAATAGAGATTTGAAACTTCAAAAACTTAAATCGCTCATATCTTCTAAAGGAGAAGCCGTAGAGGGTCCAAAGTTGACATAATTTTTTTTTGCCTTAAGGTAACTTCAAAAGCTTATATCTTTTAAACCAGAAAAGATAGGAGGCTGAATGACCACGCAAATTAAAATAGACATCGTACACTACATTTTTGCCGAACAAATCGATGCTCTATCTATTATAGTTTTTGAGTAATAGAGATTTGAAACTTCAAAAACTTAAATCGCTCATATCTTCTAAAGGAGAAGCCGTAGAGGGTCCAAAGTTGACATAATTTTTTTTTGCCTTAAGGTAACTTCAAAAGCTTATATCTTTTAAACCAGAAAAGATAGGAGGCTGAATGACCACGCAAATTAAAATAGACATCGTACACTACATTTTTGCCGAACAAATCGATGCTCTATCTATTATAGTTTTTGAGTAATAGAGATTTGAAACTTCAAAAACTTAAATCGCTCATATCTTCTAAAGGAGAAGCCGTAGAGGGTCCAAAGTTGACATAATTTTTTTTTGCCTTAAGGTAACTTCAAAAGCTTATATCTTTTAAACCAGAAAAGATAGGAGGCTGAATGACCACGCAAATTAAAATAGACATCGTACACTACATTTTTGCCGAACAAATCGATGCTCTATCTATTATAGTTTTTGAGTAATAGAGATTTGAAACTTCAAAAACTTAAATCGCTCATATCTTCTAAAGGAGAAGCCGTAGAGGGTCCAAAGTTGACATAATTTTTTTTTGCCTTAAGGTAACTTCAAAAGCTTATATCTTTTAAACCAGAAAAGATAGGAGGCTGAATGACCACGCAAATTAAAATAGACATCGTACACTACATTTTTGCCGAACAAATCGATGCTCTATCTATTATAGTTTTTGAGTAATAGAGATTTGAAACTTCAAAAACTTAAATCGCTCATATCTTCTAAAGGAGAAGCCGTAGAGGGTCCAAAGTTGACATAATTTTTTTTTGCCTTAAGGTAACTTCAAAAGCTTATATCTTTTAAACCAGAAAAGATAGGAGGCTGAATGACCACGCAAATTAAAATAGACATCGTACACTACATTTTTGCCGAACAAATCGATGCTCTATCTATTATAGTTTTTGAGTAATAGAGATTTGAAACTTCAAAAACTTAAATCGCTCATATCTTCTAAAGGAGAAGCCGTAGAGGGTCCAAAGTTGACATAATTTTTTTTTGCCTTAAGGTAACTTCAAAAGCTTATATCTTTTAAACCAGAAAAGATAGGAGGCTGAATGACCACGCAAATTAAAATAGACATCGTACACTACATTTTTGCCGAACAAATCGATGCTCTATCTATTATAGTTTTTGAGTAATAGAGATTTGAAACTTCAAAAACTTAAATCGCTCATATCTTCTAAAGGAGAAGCCGTAGAGGGTCCAAAGTTGACATAATTTTTTTTTGCCTTAAGGTAACTTCAAAAGCTTATATCTTTTAAACCAGAAAAGATAGGAGGCTGAATGACCACGCAAATTAAAATAGACATCGTACACTACATTTTTGCCGAACAAATCGATGCTCTATCTATTATAGTTTTTGAGTAATAGAGATTTGAAACTTCAAAAACTTAAATCGCTCATATCTTCTAAAGGAGAAGCCGTAGAGGGTCCAAAGTTGACATAATTTTTTTTTGCCTTAAGGTAACTTCAAAAGCTTATATCTTTTAAACCAGAAAAGATAGGAGGCTGAATGACCACGCAAATTAAAATAGACATCGTACACTACATTTTTGCCGAACAAATCGATGCTCTATCTATTATAGTTTTTGAGTAATAGAGATTTGAAACTTCAAAAACTTAAATCGCTCATATCTTCTAAAGGAGAAGCCGTAGAGGGTCCAAAGTTGACATAATTTTTTTTTGCCTTAAGGTAACTTCAAAAGCTTATATCTTTTAAACCAGAAAAGATAGGAGGCTGAATGACCACGCAAATTAAAATAGACATCGTACACTACATTTTTGCCGAACAAATCGATGCTCTATCTATTATAGTTTTTGAGTAATAGAGATTTGAAACTTCAAAAACTTAAATCGCTCATATCTTCTAAAGGAGAAGCCGTAGAGGGTCCAAAGTTGACATAATTTTTTTTTGCCTTAAGGTAACTTCAAAAGCTTATATCTTTTAAACCAGAAAAGATAGGAGGCTGAATGACCACGCAAATTAAAATAGACATCGTACACTACATTTTTGCCGAACAAATCGATGCTCTATCTATTATAGTTTTTGAGTAATAGAGATTTGAAACTTCAAAAACTTAAATCGCTCATATCTTCTAAAGGAGAAGCCGTAGAGGGTCCAAAGTTGACATAATTTTTTTTTGCCTTAAGGTAACTTCAAAAGCTTATATCTTTTAAACCAGAAAAGATAGGAGGCTGAATGACCACGCAAATTAAAATAGACATCGTACACTACATTTTTGCCGAACAAATCGATGCTCTATCTATTATAGTTTTTGAGTAATAGAGATTTGAAACTTCAAAAACTTAAATCGCTCATATCTTCTAAAGGAGAAGCCGTAGAGGGTCCAAAGTTGACATAATTTTTTTTTGCCTTAAGGTAACTTCAAAAGCTTATATCTTTTAAACCAGAAAAGATAGGAGGCTGAATGACCACGCAAATTAAAATAGACATCGTACACTACATTTTTGCCGAACAAATCGATGCTCTATCTATTATAGTTTTTGAGTAATAGAGATTTGAAACTTCAAAAACTTAAATCGCTCATATCTTCTAAAGGAGAAGCCGTAGAGGGTCCAAAGTTGACATAATTTTTTTTTGCCTTAAGGTAACTTCAAAAGCTTATATCTTTTAAACCAGAAAAGATAGGAGGCTGAATGACCACGCAAATTAAAATAGACATCGTACACTACATTTTTGCCGAACAAATCGATGCTCTATCTATTATAGTTTTTGAGTAATAGAGATTTGAAACTTCAAAAACTTAAATCGCTCATATCTTCTAAAGGAGAAGCCGTAGAGGGTCCAAAGTTGACATAATTTTTTTTTGCCTTAAGGTAACTTCAAAAGCTTATATCTTTTAAACCAGAAAAGATAGGAGGCTGAATGACCACGCAAATTAAAATAGACATCGTACACTACATTTTTGCCGAACAAATCGATGCTCTATCTATTATAGTTTTTGAGTAATAGAGATTTGAAACTTCAAAAACTTAAATCGCTCATATCTTCTAAAGGAGAAGCCGTAGAGGGTCCAAAGTTGACATAATTTTTTTTTGCCTTAAGGTAACTTCAAAAGCTTATATCTTTTAAACCAGAAAAGATAGGAGGCTGAATGACCACGCAAATTAAAATAGACATCGTACACTACATTTTTGCCGAACAAATCGATGCTCTATCTATTATAGTTTTTGAGTAATAGAGATTTGAAACTTCAAAAACTTAAATCGCTCATATCTTCTAAAGGAGAAGCCGTAGAGGGTCCAAAGTTGACATAATTTTTTTTTGCCTTAAGGTAACTTCAAAAGCTTATATCTTTTAAACCAGAAAAGATAGGAGGCTGAATGACCACGCAAATTAAAATAGACATCGTACACTACATTTTTGCCGAACAAATCGATGCTCTATCTATTATAGTTTTTGAGTAATAGAGATTTGAAACTTCAAAAACTTAAATCGCTCATATCTTCTAAAGGAGAAGCCGTAGAGGGTCCAAAGTTGACATAATTTTTTTTTGCCTTAAGGTAACTTCAAAAGCTTATATCTTTTAAACCAGAAAAGATAGGAGGCTGAATGACCACGCAAATTAAAATAGACATCGTACACTACATTTTTGCCGAACAAATCGATGCTCTATCTATTATAGTTTTTGAGTAATAGAGATTTGAAACTTCAAAAACTTAAATCGCTCATATCTTCTAAAGGAGAAGCCGTAGAGGGTCCAAAGTTGACATAATTTTTTTTTGCCTTAAGGTAACTTCAAAAGCTTATATCTTTTAAACCAGAAAAGATAGGAGGCTGAATGACCACGCAAATTAAAATAGACATCGTACACTACATTTTTGCCGAACAAATCGATGCTCTATCTATTATAGTTTTTGAGTAATAGAGATTTGAAACTTCAAAAACTTAAATCGCTCATATCTTCTAAAGGAGAAGCCGTAGAGGGTCCAAAGTTGACATAATTTTTTTTTGCCTTAAGGTAACTTCAAAAGCTTATATCTTTTAAACCAGAAAAGATAGGAGGCTGAATGACCACGCAAATTAAAATAGACATCGTACACTACATTTTTGCCGAACAAATCGATGCTCTATCTATTATAGTTTTTGAGTAATAGAGATTTGAAACTTCAAAAACTTAAATCGCTCATATCTTCTAAAGGAGAAGCCGTAGAGGGTCCAAAGTTGACATAATTTTTTTTTGCCTTAAGGTAACTTCAAAAGCTTATATCTTTTAAACCAGAAAAGATAGGAGGCTGAATGACCACGCAAATTAAAATAGACATCGTACACTACATTTTTGCCGAACAAATCGATGCTCTATCTATTATAGTTTTTGAGTAATAGAGATTTGAAACTTCAAAAACTTAAATCGCTCATATCTTCTAAAGGAGAAGCCGTAGAGGGTCCAAAGTTGACATAATTTTTTTTTGCCTTAAGGTAACTTCAAAAGCTTATATCTTTTAAACCAGAAAAGATAGGAGGCTGAATGACCACGCAAATTAAAATAGACATCGTACACTACATTTTTGCCGAACAAATCGATGCTCTATCTATTATAGTTTTTGAGTAATAGAGATTTGAAACTTCAAAAACTTAAATCGCTCATATCTTCTAAAGGAGAAGCCGTAGAGGGTCCAAAGTTGACATAATTTTTTTTTGCCTTAAGGTAACTTCAAAAGCTTATATCTTTTAAACCAGAAAAGATAGGAGGCTGAATGACCACGCAAATTAAAATAGACATCGTACACTACATTTTTGCCGAACAAATCGATGCTCTATCTATTATAGTTTTTGAGTAATAGAGATTTGAAACTTCAAAAACTTAAATCGCTCATATCTTCTAAAGGAGAAGCCGTAGAGGGTCCAAAGTTGACATAATTTTTTTTTGCCTTAAGGTAACTTCAAAAGCTTATATCTTTTAAACCAGAAAAGATAGGAGGCTGAATGACCACGCAAATTAAAATAGACATCGTACACTACATTTTTGCCGAACAAATCGATGCTCTATCTATTATAGTTTTTGAGTAATAGAGATTTGAAACTTCAAAAACTTAAATCGCTCATATCTTCTAAAGGAGAAGCCGTAGAGGGTCCAAAGTTGACATAATTTTTTTTTGCCTTAAGGTAACTTCAAAAGCTTATATCTTTTAAACCAGAAAAGATAGGAGGCTGAATGACCACGCAAATTAAAATAGACATCGTACACTACATTTTTGCCGAACAAATCGATGCTCTATCTATTATAGTTTTTGAGTAATAGAGATTTGAAACTTCAAAAACTTAAATCGCTCATATCTTCTAAAGGAGAAGCCGTAGAGGGTCCAAAGTTGACATAATTTTTTTTTGCCTTAAGGTAACTTCAAAAGCTTATATCTTTTAAACCAGAAAAGATAGGAGGCTGAATGACCACGCAAATTAAAATAGACATCGTACACTACATTTTTGCCGAACAAATCGATGCTCTATCTATTATAGTTTTTGAGTAATAGAGATTTGAAACTTCAAAAACTTAAATCGCTCATATCTTCTAAAGGAGAAGCCGTAGAGGGTCCAAAGTTGACATAATTTTTTTTTGCCTTAAGGTAACTTCAAAAGCTTATATCTTTTAAACCAGAAAAGATAGGAGGCTGAATGACCACGCAAATTAAAATAGACATCGTACACTACATTTTTGCCGAACAAATCGATGCTCTATCTATTATAGTTTTTGAGTAATAGAGATTTGAAACTTCAAAAACTTAAATCGCTCATATCTTCTAAAGGAGAAGCCGTAGAGGGTCCAAAGTTGACATAATTTTTTTTTGCCTTAAGGTAACTTCAAAAGCTTATATCTTTTAAACCAGAAAAGATAGGAGGCTGAATGACCACGCAAATTAAAATAGACATCGTACACTACATTTTTGCCGAACAAATCGATGCTCTATCTATTATAGTTTTTGAGTAATAGAGATTTGAAACTTCAAAAACTTAAATCGCTCATATCTTCTAAAGGAGAAGCCGTAGAGGGTCCAAAGTTGACATAATTTTTTTTTGCCTTAAGGTAACTTCAAAAGCTTATATCTTTTAAACCAGAAAAGATAGGAGGCTGAATGACCACGCAAATTAAAATAGACATCGTACACTACATTTTTGCCGAACAAATCGATGCTCTATCTATTATAGTTTTTGAGTAATAGAGATTTGAAACTTCAAAAACTTAAATCGCTCATATCTTCTAAAGGAGAAGCCGTAGAGGGTCCAAAGTTGACATAATTTTTTTTTGCCTTAAGGTAACTTCAAAAGCTTATATCTTTTAAACCAGAAAAGATAGGAGGCTGAATGACCACGCAAATTAAAATAGACATCGTACACTACATTTTTGCCGAACAAATCGATGCTCTATCTATTATAGTTTTTGAGTAATAGAGATTTGAAACTTCAAAAACTTAAATCGCTCATATCTTCTAAAGGAGAAGCCGTAGAGGGTCCAAAGTTGACATAATTTTTTTTTGCCTTAAGGTAACTTCAAAAGCTTATATCTTTTAAACCAGAAAAGATAGGAGGCTGAATGACCACGCAAATTAAAATAGACATCGTACACTACATTTTTGCCGAACAAATCGATGCTCTATCTATTATAGTTTTTGAGTAATAGAGATTTGAAACTTCAAAAACTTAAATCGCTCATATCTTCTAAAGGAGAAGCCGTAGAGGGTCCAAAGTTGACATAATTTTTTTTTGCCTTAAGGTAACTTCAAAAGCTTATATCTTTTAAACCAGAAAAGATAGGAGGCTGAATGACCACGCAAATTAAAATAGACATCGTACACTACATTTTTGCCGAACAAATCGATGCTCTATCTATTATAGTTTTTGAGTAATAGAGATTTGAAACTTCAAAAACTTAAATCGCTCATATCTTCTAAAGGAGAAGCCGTAGAGGGTCCAAAGTTGACATAATTTTTTTTTGCCTTAAGGTAACTTCAAAAGCTTATATCTTTTAAACCAGAAAAGATAGGAGGCTGAATGACCACGCAAATTAAAATAGACATCGTACACTACATTTTTGCCGAACAAATCGATGCTCTATCTATTATAGTTTTTGAGTAATAGAGATTTGAAACTTCAAAAACTTAAATCGCTCATATCTTCTAAAGGAGAAGCCGTAGAGGGTCCAAAGTTGACATAATTTTTTTTTGCCTTAAGGTAACTTCAAAAGCTTATATCTTTTAAACCAGAAAAGATAGGAGGCTGAATGACCACGCAAATTAAAATAGACATCGTACACTACATTTTTGCCGAACAAATCGATGCTCTATCTATTATAGTTTTTGAGTAATAGAGATTTGAAACTTCAAAAACTTAAATCGCTCATATCTTCTAAAGGAGAAGCCGTAGAGGGTCCAAAGTTGACATAATTTTTTTTTGCCTTAAGGTAACTTCAAAAGCTTATATCTTTTAAACCAGAAAAGATAGGAGGCTGAATGACCACGCAAATTAAAATAGACATCGTACACTACATTTTTGCCGAACAAATCGATGCTCTATCTATTATAGTTTTTGAGTAATAGAGATTTGAAACTTCAAAAACTTAAATCGCTCATATCTTCTAAAGGAGAAGCCGTAGAGGGTCCAAAGTTGACATAATTTTTTTTTGCCTTAAGGTAACTTCAAAAGCTTATATCTTTTAAACCAGAAAAGATAGGAGGCTGAATGACCACGCAAATTAAAATAGACATCGTACACTACATTTTTGCCGAACAAATCGATGCTCTATCTATTATAGTTTTTGAGTAATAGAGATTTGAAACTTCAAAAACTTAAATCGCTCATATCTTCTAAAGGAGAAGCCGTAGAGGGTCCAAAGTTGACATAATTTTTTTTTGCCTTAAGGTAACTTCAAAAGCTTATATCTTTTAAACCAGAAAAGATAGGAGGCTGATCTATCGAATAAATCGATGCTCTATCTATTATAGTTTTTGAGTAATAGAGATTTTAAACTTCAAAAACTTAAATCGTAAATATCTCGAGAACTAGAAGCCGTAGAGGGTCCAAAGTTGACATAATTTTTTTTTGCCTTAAGGTAAATTCAAAAGCTTATATCTTTTGAACCAGAAAAGATAGGAGGCTGAATGACCACGCAAATTAAAATAGACATCCTACACTACATTTTTGCCGAATAAATCGATGCTCTATCTATTATAGTTTTTGAGTAATAGAGATTTTAAACTTCAAAAACTTAAATCGTCGATATCTGCTAAACTAGAAGCCGTAGAGGGTCCAAAGTTGACATAATTTTTTTTTGCCTTAAGGTAAATTCAAAAGCTTATATCTTTTGAACCAGAAAAGATAGGAGGCTGAATGACCACGCAAATTAAAATAGACATCCTACACTACATTTTTGCCGAATAAATCGATGCTCTATCTATTATAGTTTTTGAGTAATAGAGATTTTAAACTTCAAAAACTTAAATCGTAAATATCTCGAGAACTAGAAGCCGTAGAGGGTCCAAAGTTGACATAATTTTTTTTTGCCTTAAGGTAAATTCAAAAGCTTATATCTTTTGAACCAGAAAAGATAGGAGGCTGAATGACCACGCAAATTAAAATAGACATCCTACACTACATTTTTGCCGAATAAATCGATGCTCTATCTATTATAGTTTTTGAGTAATAGAGATTTTAAACTTCAAAAACTTAAATCGTCGATATCTGCTAAACTAGAAGCCGTAGAGGGTCCAAAGTTGACATAATTTTTTTTTGCCTTAAGGTAAATTCAAAAGCTTATATCTTTTGAACCAGAAAAGATAGGAGGCTGAATGACCACGCAAATTAAAATAGACATCCTACACTACATTTTTGCCGAATAAATCGATGCTCTATCTATTATAGTTTTTGAGTAATAGAGATTTTAAACTTCAAAAACTTAAATCGTAAATATCTCGAGAACTAGAAGCCGTAGAGGGTCCAAAGTTGACATAATTTTTTTTTGCCTTAAGGTGAATTCAAAAGCTTATATCTTTTGAACAGCAGCACCAATTGGGCAATAATTGTGATTGGTTGGGCAAGTGTTCATGACAATACCTTAAGGTGAATTCAAAAGCTTATATCTTTTGAACAGCAGCACCAATTGGGCAATAATTGTGATTGGTTGGGCAAGTGTTCATGACAATACGCTTGTCGTTGACATAATCAATGACCATTATGACTGCACCTTAGCGAAGGGAATGTGGTCACAGATTTTTGGAAAGGAAAATTTCACGAGAAAATTTATTGAAGCTATCGCGGAGAATGTTTGGAGTTCATATGCGAGCTGGGGAAGAATGTGTCAACTTCATCTGCGAGCCGGGCGAAATTAACGAATTCTTCCCGATGAAATCAAAGTGAGGAGCAAAAAAAAAAAAAAAAAAAAAAAAAAGGTCCCCAACTCGAAACCGTCGGGTAAACATACACATTGCCCCCACAGAATGCAAGTGGGGAGCAAAAAAAAAAAAAAAAAAAAAAAAAAGGTCATCAAATCGATTCCGACGGGAAACAAAACAAGTCACAAACTCTCAAGCAAACACGGCCAGCGCGAACCACAACGGCATAAACTAAACTCCGGCGACGCAACCAAATCGCACACCACATTCCCCGCCAGACAAACGATCACTTCTCCATTCCTTCACGCCAACTTCAGCATGCTCACAACTACGTCAACGCGTCGTCTCATACGCAAGTACTTAACATCCTGATTAGTTTCTCTCATTGTCTTGTCGTCTTCTAATCCACCTTCATCCATATCAACATTACAAATTTCTTTCTTCACCTTCACATTTTCACCACTCGCCTTCCAGTTCCAGAAAAAATAGGAGGCTGAATGACCACGCAAATTAAAATAGACATCCTACACTACATTTTTGCCGAACAAATCGATGCTCTATCTATTATAGTTTTTGAGTAATAGAGATTTGAAACTTCAAAAACTTAAATCGCTCATATCTTCTAAAGGAGAAGCCGTAGAGGGTCCAAAGTTGACATAATTTTTTTTTGCCTTAAGGTAACTTCAAAAGCTTATATCTTTTAAACCAGAAAAGATAGGAGGCTGAATGACCACGCAAATTAAAATAGACATCGTACACTACATTTTTGCCGAACAAATCGATGCTCTATCTATTATAGTTTTTGAGTAATAGAGATTTGAAACTTCAAAAACTTAAATCGCTCATATCTTCTAAAGGAGAAGCCGCAAATTAAAATAGACATCCTACACTACATTTTTGCCGAATAAATCGATGCTCTATCTATTATAGTTTTTGAGTAATAGAGATTTTAAACTTCAAAAACTTAAATCGTAAATATCTCGAGAACTAGAAGCCGTAGAGGGTCCAAAGTTGACATAATTTTTTTTTGCCTTAAGGTAAATTCAAAAGCTTATATCTTTTGAACCAGAAAAGATAGGAGGCTGAATGACCACGCAAATTAAAATAGACATCCTACACTACATTTTTGCCGAATAAATCGATGCTCTATCTATTATAGTTTTTGAGTAATAGAGATTTTAAACTTCAAAAACTTAAATCGTCGATATCTGCTAAACTAGAAGCCGTAGAGGGTCCAAAGTTGACATAATTTTTTTTTGCCTTAAGGTAAATTCAAAAGCTTATATCTTTTGAACCAGAAAAGATAGGAGGCTGAATGACCACGCAAATTAAAATAGACATCCTACACTACATTTTTGCCGAATAAATCGATGCTCTATCTATTATAGTTTTTGAGTAATAGAGATTTTAAACTTCAAAAACTTAAATCGTAAATATCTCGAGAACTAGAAGCCGTAGAGGGTCCAAAGTTGACATAATTTTTTTTTGCCTTAAGGTAAATTCAAAAGCTTATATCTTTTGAACCAGAAAAGATAGGAGGCTGAATGACCACGCAAATTAAAATAGACACCCTACACTACATTTTTGCCGAATAAATCGATGCTCTATCTATTATAGTTTTTGAGTAATAGAGATTTTAAACTTCAAAAACTTAAATCGTAAATATCTCGAGAACTAGAAGCCGTAGAGGGTCCAAAGTTGACATAATTTTTTTTTGCCTTAAGGTAAATTCAAAAGCTTATATCTTTTGAACCAGAAAAGATAGGAGGCTGAATGACCACGCAAATTAAAATAGACATCCTACACTACATTTTTGCCGAATAAATCGATGCTCTATCTATTATAGTTTTTGAGTAATAGAGATTTTAAACTTCAAAAACTTAAATCGTAAATATCTCGAGAACTAGAAGCCGTAGAGGGTCCAAAGTTGACATAATTTTTTTTTGCCTTAAGGTAAATTCAAAAGCTTATATCTTTTGAACCAGAAAAGATAGGAGGCTGAATGACCACGCAAATTAAAATAGACACCCTACACTACATTTTTGCCGAATAAATCGATGCTCTATCTATTATAGTTTTTGAGTAATAGAGATTTTAAACTTCAAAAACTTAAATCGTAAATATCTCGAGAACTAGAAGCCGTAGAGGGTCCAAAGTTGACATAATTTTTTTTTGCCTTAAGGTAAATTCAAAAGCTTATATCTTTTGAACCAGAAAAGATAGGAGGCTGAATGACCACGCAAATTAAAATAGACATCCTACACTACATTTTTGCCGAATAAATCGATGCTCTATCTATTATAGTTTTTGAGTAATAGAGATTTTAAACTTCAAAAACTTAAATCGTCGATATCTGCTAAACTAGAAGCCGTAGAGGGTCCAAAGTTGACATAATTTTTTTTTGCCTTAAGGTAAATTCAAAAGCTTATATCTTTTGAACCAGAAAAGATAGGAGGCTGAATGACCACGCAAATTAAAATAGACATCCTACACTACATTTTTGCCGAATAAATCGATGCTCTATCTATTATAGTTTTTGAGTAATAGAGATTTTAAACTTCAAAAACTTCAATCGTAAATATCTCGAGAACTAGAAGCCGTAGAGGGTCCAAAGTTGACATAATTTTTTTTTGCCTTAAGGTAAATTCAAAAGCTTATATCTTTTGAACCAGAAAAGATAGGAGGCTGAATGACCACGCAAATTAAAATAGACATCCTACACTACATTTTTGCCGAATAAATCGATGCTCTATCTATTATAGTTTTTGAGTAATAGAGATTTTAAACTTCAAAAACTTAAATCGTCGATATCTGCTAAACTAGAAGCCGTAGAGGGTCCAAAGTTGACATAATTTTTTTTTGCCTTAAGGTAAATTCAAAAGCTTATATCTTTTGAACCAGAAAAGATAGGAGGCTGAATGACCACGCAAATTAAAATAGACATCCTACACTACATTTTTGCCGAATAAATCGATGCTCTATCTATTATAGTTTTTGAGTAATAGAGATTTTAAACTTCAAAAACTTAAATCGTAAATATCTCGAGAACTAGAAGCCGTAGAGGGTCCAAAGTTGACATAATTTTTTTTTGCCTTAAGGTAAATTCAAAAGCTTATATCTTTTGAACCAGAAAAGATAGGAGGCTGAATGACCACGCAAATTAAAATAGACATCCTACACTACATTTTTGCCGAATAAATCGATGCTCTATCTATTATAGTTTTTGAGTAATAGAGATTTTAAACTTCAAAAACTTAAATCGTAAATATCTCGAGAACTAGAAGCCGTAGAGGGTCCAAAGTTGACATAATTTTTTTTTGCCTTAAGGTAAATTCAAAAGCTTATATCTTTTGAACCAGAAAAGATAGGAGGCTGAATGACCACGCAAATTAAAATAGACATCCTACACTACATTTTTGCCGAATAAATCGATGCTCTATCTATTATAGTTTTTGAGTAATAGAGATTTTAAACTTCAAAAACTTAAATCGTAAATATCTCGAGAACTAGAAGCCGTAGAGGGTCCAAAGTTGACATAATTTTTTTTTGCCTTAAGGTAAATTCAAAAGCTTATATCTTTTGAACCAGAAAAGATAGGAGGCTGAATGACCACGCAAATTAAAATAGACATCCTACACTACATTTTTGCCGAATAAATCGATGCTCTATCTATTATAGTTTTTGAGTAATAGAGATTTTAAACTTCAAAAACTTAAATCGTCGATATCTGCTAAACTAGAAGCCGTAGAGGGTCCAAAGTTGACATAATTTTTTTTTGCCTTAAGGTAAATTCAAAAGCTTATATCTTTTGAACCAGAAAAGATAGGAGGCTGAATGACCACGCAAATTAAAATAGACATCCTACACTACATTTTTGCCGAATAAATCGATGCTCTATCTATTATAGTTTTTGAGTAATAGAGATTTTAAACTTCAAAAACTTAAATCGTAAATATCTCGAGAACTAGAAGCCGTAGAGGGTCCAAAGTTGACATAATTTTTTTTTGCCTTAAGGTAAATTCAAAAGCTTATATCTTTTGAACCAGAAAAGATAGGAGGCTGAATGACCACGCAAATTAAAATAGACATCCTACACTACATTTTTGCCGAATAAATCGATGCTCTATCTATTATAGTTTTTGAGTAATAGAGATTTTAAACTTCAAAAACTTCAATCGTAAATATCTCGAGAACTAGAAGCCGTAGAGGGTCCAAAGTTGACATAATTTTTTTTTGCCTTAAGGTAAATTCAAAAGCTTATATCTTTTGAACCAGAAAAGATAGGAGGCTGAATGACCACGCAAATTAAAATAGACATCCTACACTACATTTTTGCCGAATAAATCGATGCTCTATCTATTATAGTTTTTGAGTAATAGAGATTTTAAACTTCAAAAACTTAAATCGTCGATATCTGCTAAACTAGAAGCCGTAGAGGGTCCAAAGTTGACATAATTTTTTTTTGCCTTAAGGTAAATTCAAAAGCTTATATCTTTTGAACCAGAAAAGATAGGAGGCTGAATGACCACGCAAATTAAAATAGACATCCTACACTACATTTTTGCCGAATAAATCGATGCTCTATCTATTATAGTTTTTGAGTAATAGAGATTTTAAACTTCAAAAACTTAAATCGTCGATATCTGCTAAACTAGAAGCCGTAGAGGGTCCAAAGTTGACATAATTTTTTTTTGCCTTAAGGTAAATTCAAAAGCTTATATCTTTTGAACCAGAAAAGATAGGAGGCTGAATGACCACGCAAATTAAAATAGACATCCTACACTACATTTTTGCCGAATAAATCGATGCTCTATCTATTATAGTTTTTGAGTAATAGAGATTTTAAACTTCAAAAACTTAAATCGTCGATATCTGCTAAACTAGAAGCCGTAGAGGGTCCAAAGTTGACATAATATTTTTTTGCCTTAAGGTAAATTCAAAAGCTTATATCTTTTGAACCAGAAAAGATAGGAGGCTGAATGACCACGCAAATTAAAATAGACATCCTACACTACATTTTTGCCGAATAAATCGATGCTCTATCTATTATAGTTTTTGAGTAATAGAGATTTTAAACTTCAAAAACTTAAATCGTAAATATCTCGAGAACTAGAAGCCGTAGAGGGTCCAAAGTTGACATAATTTTTTTTTGCCTTAAGGTAAATTCAAAAGCTTATATCTTTTGAACCAGAAAAGATAGGAGGCTGAATGACCACGCAAATTAAAATAGACATCCTACACTACATTTTTGCCGAATAAATCGATGCTCTATCTATTATAGTTTTTGAGTAATAGAGATTTTAAACTTCAAAAACTTAAATCGTAAATATCTCGAGAACTAGAAGCCGTAGAGGGTCCAAAGTTGACATAATTTTTTTTTGCCTTAAGGTAAATTCAAAAGCTTATATCTTTTGAACCAGAAAAGATAGGAGGCTGAATGACCACGCAAATTAAAATAGACATCCTACACTACATTTTTGCCGAATAAATCGATGCTCTATCTATTATAGTTTTTGAGTAATAGAGATTTTAAACTTCAAAAACTTAAATCGTCGATATCTGCTAAACTAGAAGCCGTAGAGGGTCCAAAGTTGACATAATTTTTTTTTGCCTTAAGGTAAATTCAAAAGCTTATATCTTTTGAACCAGAAAAGATAGGCTGAATGACCACGCAAATTAAAATAGACATCCTACACTACATTTTTGCCGAATAAATCGATGCTCTATCTATTATAGTTTTTGAGTAATAGAGATTTTAAACTTCAAAAACTTAAATCGTCGATATCTGCTAAACTAGAAGCCGTAGAGGGTCCAAAGTTGACATAATTTTTTTTTGCCTTAAGGTAAATTCAAAAGCTTATATCTTTTGAACCAGAAAAGATAGGAGACTGAATGACCACGCAAATTAAAATAGACATCCTACACTACATTTTTGCCGAATAAATCGATGCTCTATCTATTATAGTTTTTGAGTAATAGAGATTTTAAACTTCAAAAACTTAAATCGTAAATATCTCGAGAACTAGAAGCCGTAGAGGGTCCAAAGTTGACATAATTTTTTTTTGCCTTAAGGTAAATTCAAAAGCTTATATCTTTTGAACCAGAAAAGATAGGAGGCTGAATGACCACGCAAATTAAAATAGACATCCTACACTACATTTTTGCCGAATAAATCGATGCTCTATCTATTATAGTTTTTGAGTAATAGAGATTTTAAACTTCAAAAACTTAAATCGTCGATATCTGCTAAACTAGAAGCCGTAGAGGGTCCAAAGTTGACATAATTTTTTTTTGCCTTAAGGTAAATTCAAAAGCTTATATCTTTTGAACCAGAAAAGATAGGAGGCTGAATGACCACGCAAATTAAAATAGACATCCTACACTACATTTTTGCCGAATAAATCGATGCTCTATCTATTATAGTTTTTGAGTAATAGAGATTTTAAACTTCAAAAACTTAAATCGTAAATATCTCGAGAACTAGAAGCCGTAGAGGGTCCAAAGTTGACATAATTTTTTTTTGCCTTAAGGTAAATTCAAAAGCTTATATCTTTTGAACCAGAAAAGATAGGAGGCTGAATGACCACGCAAATTAAAATAGACATCCTACACTACATTTTTGCCGAATAAATCGATGCTCTATCTATTATAGTTTTTGAGTAATAGAGATTTTAAACTTCAAAAACTTAAATCGTCGATATCTGCTAAACTAGAAGCCGTAGAGGGTCCAAAGTTGACATAATTTTTTTTTGCCTTAAGGTAAATTCAAAAGCTTATATCTTTTGAACCAGAAAAGATAGGAGGCTGAATGACCACGCAAATTAAAATAAACATCCTACACTACATTTTTGCCGAATAAATCGATGCTCTATCTATTATAGTTTTTGAGTAATAGAGATTTTAAACTTCAAAAACTTAAATCGTAAATATCTCGAGAACTAGAAGCCGTAGAGGGTCCAAAGTTGACATAATTTTTTTTTGCCTTAAGGTAAATTCAAAAGCTTATATCTTTTGAACCAGAAAAGATAGGAGGCTGAATGACCACGCAAATTAAAATAGACATCCTACACTACATTTTTGCCGAATAAATCGATGCTCTATCTATTATAGTTTTTGAGTAATAGAGATTTTAAACTTCAAAAACTTAAATCGTCGATATCTGCTAAACTAGAAGCCGTAGAGGGTCCAAAGTTGACATAATTTTTTTTTGCCTTAAGGTAAATTCAAAAGCTTATATCTTTTGAACCAGAAAAGATAGGAGGCTGAATGACCACGCAAATTAAAATAGACATCCTACACTACATTTTTGCCGAATAAATCGATGCTCTATCTATTATAGTTTTTGAGTAATAGAGATTTTAAACTTCAAAAACTTAAATCGTAAATATCTCGAGAACTAGAAGCCGTAGAGGGTCCAAAGTTGACATAATTTTTTTTTGCCTTAAGGTAAATTCAAAAGCTTATATCTTTTGAACCAGAAAAGATAGGAGGCTGAATGACCACGCAAATTAAAATAGACATCCTACACTACATTTTTGCCGAATAAATCGATGCTCTATCTATTATAGTTTTTGAGTAATAGAGATTTTAAACTTCAAAAACTTAAATCGTAAATATCTCGAGAACTAGAAGCCGTAGAGGGTCCAAAGTTGACATAATTTTTTTTTGCCTTAAGGTAAATTCAAAAGCTTATATCTTTTGAACCAGAAAAGATAGGAGGCTGAATGACCACGCAAATTAAAATAGACATCCTACACTACATTTTTGCCGAATAAATCGATGCTCTATCTATTATAGTTTTTGAGTAATAGAGATTTTAAACTTCAAAAACTTAAATCGTAAATATCTCGAGAACTAGAAGCCGTAGAGGGTCCAAAGTTGACATAATTTTTTTTTGCCTTAAGGTAAATTCAAAAGCTTATATCTTTTGAACCAGAAAAGATAGGAGGCTGAATGACCACGCAAATTAAAATAGACATCCTACACTACATTTTTGCCGAATAAATCGATGCTCTATCTATTATAGTTTTTGAGTAATAGAGATTTTAAACTTCAAAAACTTAAATCGTCGATATCTGCTAAACTAGAAGCCGTAGAGGGTCCAAAGTTGACATAATTTTTTTTTGCCTTAAGGTAAATTCAAAAGCTTATATCTTTTGAACCAGAAAAGATAGGAGGCTGAATGACCACGCAAATTAAAATAGACATCCTACACTACATTTTTGCCGAATAAATCGATGCTCTATCTATTATAGTTTTTGAGTAATAGAGATTTTAAACTTCAAAAACTTAAATCGTAAATATCTCGAGAACTAGAAGCCGTAGAGGGTCCAAAGTTGACATAATTTTTTTTTGCCTTAAGGTAAATTCAAAAGCTTATATCTTTTGAACCAGAAAAGATAGGAGGCTGAATGACCACGCAAATTAAAATAGACATCCTACACTACATTTTTGCCGAATAAATCGATGCTCTATCTATTATAGTTTTTGAGTAATAGAGATTTTAAACTTCAAAAACTTAAATCGTCGATATCTGCTAAACTAGAAGCCGTAGAGGGTCCAAAGTTGACATAATTTTTTTTTGCCTTAAGGTAAATTCAAAAGCTTATATCTTTTGAACCAGAAAAGATAGGAGGCTGAATGACGACGCAAATTAAAATAAACATCCTACACTACATTTTTGCCGAATAAATCGATGCTCTATCTATTATAGTTTTTGAGTAATAGAGATTTTAAACTTCAAAAACTTAAATCGTAAATATCTCGAGAACTAGAAGCCGTAGAGGGTCCAAAGTTGACATAATTTTTTTTTGCCTTAAGGTAAATTCAAAAGCTTATATCTTTTGAACCAGAAAAGATAGGAGGCTGAATGACCACGCAAATTAAAATAGACATCCTACACTACATTTTTGCCGAATAAATCGATGCTCTATCTATTATAGTTTTTGAGTAATAGAGATTTTAAACTTCAAAAACTTAAATCGTCGATATCTGCTAAACTAGAAGCCGTAGAGGGTCCAAAGTTGACATAATTTTTTTTTGCCTTAAGGTAAATTCAAAAGCTTATATCTTTTGAACCAGAAAAGATAGGAGGCTGAATGACCACGCAAATTAAAATAGACATCCTACACTACATTTTTGCCGAATAAATCGATGCTCTATCTATTATAGTTTTTGAGTAATAGAGATTTTAAACTTCAAAAACTTAAATCGTAAATATCTCGAGAACTAGAAGCCGTAGAGGGTCCAAAGTTGACATAATTTTTTTTTGCCTTAAGGTAAATTCAAAAGCTTATATCTTTTGAACCAGAAAAGATAGGAGGCTGAATGACCACGCAAATTAAAATAGACATCCTACACTACATTTTTGCCGAATAAATCGATGCTCTATCTATTATAGTTTTTGAGTAATAGAGATTTTAAACTTCAAAAACTTAAATCGTCGATATCTGCTAAACTAGAAGCCGTAGAGGGTCCAAAGTTGACATAATTTTTTTTTGCCTTAAGGTAAATTCAAAAGCTTATATCTTTTGAACCAGAAAAGATAGGAGGCTGAATGACCACGCAAATTAAAATAGACATCCTACACTACATTTTTGCCGAATAAATCGATGCTCTATCTATTATAGTTTTTGAGTAATAGAGATTTTAAACTTCAAAAACTTAAATCGTAAATATCTCGAGAACTAGAAGCCGTAGAGGGTCCAAAGTTGACATAATTTTTTTTTGCCTTAAGGTAAATTCAAAAGCTTATATCTTTTGAACCAGAAAAGATAGGAGGCTGAATGACCACGCAAATTAAAATAGACATCCTACACTACATTTTTGCCGAAGAAATCGATGCTCTATCTATTATAGTTTTTGAGTAATAGAGATTTTAAACTTCAAAAACTTAAATCGTAAATATCTCGAGAACTAGAAGCCGTAGAGGGTCCAAAGTTGACATAATTTTTTTTTGCCTTAAGGTAAATTCAAAAGCTTATATCTTTTGAACCAGAAAAGATAGGAGGCTGAATGACCACGCAAATTAAAATAGACATCCTACACTACATTTTTGCCGAATAAATCGATGCTCTATCTATTATAGTTTTTGAGTAATAGAGATTTTAAACTTCAAAAACTTAAATCGTAAATATCTCGAGAACTAGAAGCCGTAGAGGGTCCAAAGTTGACATAATTTTTTTTTGCCTTAAGGTAAATTCAAAAGCTTATATCTTTTGAACCAGAAAAGATAGGAGGCTGAATGACCACGCAAATTAAAATAGACATCCTACACTACATTTTTGCCGAATAAATCGATGCTCTATCTATTATAGTTTTTGAGTAATAGAGATTTTAAACTTCAAAAACTTAAATCGTAAATATCTCGAGAACTAGAAGCCGTAGAGGGTCCAAAGTTGACATAATTTTTTTTTGCCTTAAGGTAAATTCAAAAGCTTATATCTTTTGAACCAGAAAAGATAGGAGGCTGAATGACCACGCAAATTAAAATAGACATCCTACACTACATTTTTGCCGAATAAATCGATGCTCTATCTATTATAGTTTTTGAGTAATAGAGATTTTAAACTTCAAAAACTTAAATCGTCGATATCTGCTAAACTAGAAGCCGTAGAGGGTCCAAAGTTGACATAATTTTTTTTTGCCTTAAGGTAAATTCAAAAGCTTATATCTTTTGAACCAGAAAAGATAGGAGGCTGAATGACCACGCAAATTAAAATAGACATCCTACACTACATTTTTGCCGAATAAATCGATGCTCTATCTATTATAGTTTTTGAGTAATAGAGATTTTAAACTTCAAAAACTTAAATCGTAAATATCTCGAGAACTAGAAGCCGTAGAGGGTCCAAAGTTGACATAATTTTTTTTTGCCTTAAGGTAAATTCAAAAGCTTATATCTTTTGAACCAGAAAAGATAGGAGGCTGAATGACCACGCAAATTAAAATAGACATCCTACACTACATTTTTGCCGAATAAATCGATGCTCTATCTATTATAGTTTTTGAGTAATAGAGATTTTAAACTTCAAAAACTTAAATCGTAAATATCTCGAGAACTAGAAGCCGTAGAGGGTCCAAAGTTGACATAATTTTTTTTTGCCTTAAGGTAAATTCAAAAGCTTATATCTTTTGAACCAGAAAAGATAGGAGGCTGAATGACCACGCAAATTAAAATAGACATCCTACACTACATTTTTGCCGAATAAATCGATGCTCTATCTATTATAGTTTTTGAGTAATAGAGATTTTAAACTTCAAAAACTTAAATCGTAAATATCTCGAGAACTAGAAGCCGTAGAGGGTCCAAAGTTGACATAATTTTTTTTTGCCTTAAGGTAAATTCAAAAGCTTATATCTTTTGAACCAGAAAAGATAGGAGGCTGAATGACCACGCAAATTAAAATAGACATCCTACACTACATTTTTGCCGAATAAATCGATGCTCTATCTATTATAGTTTTTGAGTAATAGAGATTTTAAACTTCAAAAACTTAAATCGTAAATATCTCGAGAACTAGAAGCCGTAGAGGGTCCAAAGTTGACATAATTTTTTTTTGCCTTAAGGTAAATTCAAAAGCTTATATCTTTTGAACCAGAAAAGATAGGAGGCTGAATGACCACGCAAATTAAAATAGACATCCTACACTACATTTTTGCCGAATAAATCGATGCTCTATCTATTATAGTTTTTGAGTAATAGAGATTTTAAACTTCAAAAACTTAAATCGTCGATATCTGCTAAACTAGAAGCCGTAGAGGGTCCAAAGTTGACATAATTTTTTTTTGCCTTAAGGTAAATTCAAAAGCTTATATCTTTTGAACCAGAAAAGATAGGAGGCTGAATGACCACGCAAATTAAAATAGACATCCTACACTACATTTTTGCCGAATAAATCGATGCTCTATCTATTATAGTTTTTGAGTAATAGAGATTTTAAACTTCAAAAACTTAAATCGTCGATATCTGCTAAACTAGAAGCCGTAGAGGGTCCAAAGTTGACATAATTTTTTTTTGCCTTAAGGTAAATTCAAAAGCTTATATCTTTTGAACCAGAAAAGATAGGAGGCTGAATGACCACGCAAATTAAAATAGACATCCTACACTACATTTTTGCCGAATAAATCGATGCTCTATCTATTATAGTTTTTGAGTAATAGAGATTTTAAACTTCAAAAACTTAAATCGTCGATATCTGCTAAACTAGAAGCCGTAGAGGGTCCAAAGTTGACATAATTTTTTTTTGCCTTAAGGTAAATTCAAAAGCTTATATCTTTTGAACCAGAAAAGATAGGAGGCTGAATGACCACGCAAATTAAAATAGACATCCTACACTACATTTTTGCCGAATAAATCGATGCTCTATCTATTATAGTTTTTGAGTAATAGAGATTTTAAACTTCAAAAACTTAAATCGTCGATATCTGCTAAACTAGAAGCCGTAGAGGGTCCAAAGTTGACATAATTTTTTTTTGCCTTAAGGTAAATTCAAAAGCTTATATCTTTTGAACCAGAAAAGATAGGAGGCTGAATGACCACGCAAATTAAAATAGACATCCTACACTACATTTTTGCCGAATAAATCGATGCTCTATCTATTATAGTTTTTGAGTAATAGAGATTTTAAACTTCAAAAACTTAAATCGTAAATATCTCGAGAACTAGAAGCCGTAGAGGGTCCAAAGTTGACATAATTTTTTTTTGCCTTAAGGTAAATTCAAAAGCTTATATCTTTTGAACCAGAAAAGATAGGAGGCTGAATGACCACGCAAATTAAAATAGACATCCTACACTACATTTTTGCCGAATAAATCGATGCTCTATCTATTATAGTTTTTGAGTAATAGAGATTTTAAACTTCAAAAACTTAAATCGTCGATATCTGCTAAACTAGAAGCCGTAGAGGGTCCAAAGTTGACATAATTTTTTTTTGCCTTAAGGTAAATTCAAAAGCTTATATCTTTTGAACCAGAAAAGATAGGAGGCTGAATGACCACGCAAATTAAAATAGACATCCTACACTACATTTTTGCCGAATAAATCGATGCTCTATCTATTATAGTTTTTGAGTAATAGAGATTTTAAACTTCAAAAACTTAAATCGTCGATATCTGCTAAACTAGAAGCCGTAGAGGGTCCAAAGTTGACATAATTTTTTTTTGCCTTAAGGTAAATTCAAAAGCTTATATCTTTTGAACCAGAAAAGATAGGAGGCTGAATGACCACGCAAATTAAAATAGACATCCTACACTACATTTTTGCCGAATAAATCGATGCTCTATCTATTATAGTTTTTGAGTAATAGAGATTTTAAACTTCAAAAACTTAAATCGTCGATATCTGCTAAACTAGAAGCCGTAGAGGGTCCAAAGTTGACATAATTTTTTTTTGCCTTAAGGTAAATTCAAAAGCTTATATCTTTTGAACCAGAAAAGATAGGAGGCTGAATGACCACGCAAATTAAAATAGACATCCTACACTACATTTTTGCCGAATAAATCGATGCTCTATCTATTATAGTTTTTGAGTAATAGAGATTTTAAACTTCAAAAACTTAAATCGTAAATATCTCGAGAACTAGAAGCCGTAGAGGGTCCAAAGTTGACATAATTTTTTTTTGCCTTAAGGTAAATTCAAAAGCTTATATCTTTTGAACCAGAAAAGATAGGAGGCTGAATGACCACGCAAATTAAAATAGACATCCTACACTACATTTTTGCCGAATAAATCGATGCTCTATCTATTATAGTTTTTGAGTAATAGAGATTTTAAACTTCAAAAACTTAAATCGTCGATATCTGCTAAACTAGAAGCCGTAGAGGGTCCAAAGTTGACATAATTTTTTTTTGCCTTAAGGTAAATTCAAAAGCTTATATCTTTTGAACCAGAAAAGATATGAGGCTGAATGACCACGCAAATTAAAATAGACATCCTACACTACATTTTTGCCGAATAAATCGATGCTCTGTCTATTATAGTTTTTGAGTAATAGAGATTTTAAACTTCAAAAACTTAAATCGTAAATATCTCGAGAACTAGAAGCCGTAGAGGGTCCAAAGTTGACATAATTTTTTTTTGCCTTAAGGTAAATTCAAAAGCTTATATCTTTTGAACCAGAAAAGATAGGAGGCTGAATGACCACGCAAATTAAAATAGACATCCTACACTACATTTTTGCCGAATAAATCGATGCTCTATCTATTATAGTTTTTGAGTAATAGAGATTTTAAACTTCAAAAACTTAAATCGTCGATATCTGCTAAACTAGAAGCCGTAGAGGGTCCAAAGTTGACATAATTTTTTTTTGCCTTAAGGTAAATTCAAAAGCTTATATCTTTTGAACCAGAAAAGATAGGAGGCTGAATGACCACGCAAATTAAAATAGACATCCTACACTACATTTTTGCCGAATAAATCGATGCTCTATCTATTATAGTTTTTGAGTAATAGAGATTTTAAACTTCAAAAACTTAAATCGTAAATATCTCGAGAACTAGAAGCCGTAGAGGGTCCAAAGTTGACATAATTTTTTTTTGCCTTAAGGTAAATTCAAAAGCTTATATCTTTTGAACCAGAAAAGATAGGAGGCTGAATGACCACGCAAATTAAAATAGACATCCTACACTACATTTTTGCCGAATAAATCGATGCTCTATCTATTATAGTTTTTGAGTAATAGAGATTTTAAACTTCAAAAACTTAAATCGTCGATATCTGCTAAACTAGAAGCCGTAGAGGGTCCAAAGTTGACATAATTTTTTTTTGCCTTAAGGTAAATTCAAAAGCTTATATCTTTTGAACCAGAAAAGATAGGAGGCTGAATGACCACGCAAATTAAAATAGACATCCTACACTACATTTTTGCCGAATAAATCGATGCTCTATCTATTATAGTTTTTGAGTAATAGAGATTTTAAACTTCAAAAACTTAAATCGTAAATATCTCGAGAACTAGAAGCCGTAGAGGGTCCAAAGTTGACATAATTTTTTTTTGCCTTAAGGTAAATTCAAAAGCTTATATCTTTTGAACCAGAAAAGATAGGAGGCTGAATGACCACGCAAATTAAAATAGACATCCTACACTACATTTTTGCCGAATAAATCGATGCTCTATCTATTATAGTTTTTGAGTAATAGAGATTTTAAACTTCAAAAACTTAAATCGTCGATATCTGCTAAACTAGAAGCCGTAGAGGGTCCAAAGTTGACATAATTTTTTTTTGCCTTAAGGTAAATTCAAAAGCTTATATCTTTTGAACCAGAAAAGATAGGAGGCTGAATGACCACGCAAATTAAAATAGACATCCTACACTACATTTTTGCCGAATAAATCGATGCTCTATCTATTATAGTTTTTGAGTAATAGAGATTTTAAACTTCAAAAACTTAAATCGTCGATATCTGCTAAACTAGAAGCCGTAGAGGGTCCAAAGTTGACATAATTTTTTTTTGCCTTAAGGTAAATTCAAAAGCTTATATCTTTTGAACCAGAAAAGATAGGAGGCTGAATGACCACGCAAATTAAAATAGACATCCTACACTACATTTTTGCCGAATAAATCGATGCTCTATCTATTATAGTTTTTGAGTAATAGAGATTTTAAACTTCAAAAACTTAAATCGTCGATATCTGCTAAACTAGAAGCCGTAGAGGGTCCAAAGTTGACATAATTTTTTTTTGCCTTAAGGTAAATTCAAAAGCTTATATCTTTTGAACCAGAAAAGATAGGAGGCTGAATGACCACGCAAATTAAAATAGACATCCTACACTACATTTTTGCCGAATAAATCGATGCTCTATCTATTATAGTTTTTGAGTAATAGAGATTTTAAACTTCAAAAACTTAAATCGTAAATATCTCGAGAACTAGAAGCCGTAGAGGGTCCAAAGTTGACATAATTTTTTTTTGCCTTAAGGTAAATTCAAAAGCTTATATCTTTTGAACCAGAAAAGATAGGAGGCTGAATGACCACGCAAATTAAAATAGACATCCTACACTACATTTTTGCCGAATAAATCGATGCTCTATCTATTATAGTTTTTGAGTAATAGAGATTTTAAACTTCAAAAACTTAAATCGTCGATATCTGCTAAACTAGAAGCCGTAGAGGGTCCAAAGTTGACATAATTTTTTTTTGCCTTAAGGTAAATTCAAAAGCTTATATCTTTTGAACCAGAAAAGATAGGAGGCTGAATGACCACGCAAATTAAAATAGACATCCTACACTACATTTTTGCCGAATAAATCGATGCTCTATCTATTATAGTTTTTGAGTAATAGAGATTTTAAACTTCAAAAACTTAAATCGTAAATATCTCGAGAACTAGAAGCCGTAGAGGGTCCAAAGTTGACATAATTTTTTTTTGCCTTAAGGTAAATTCAAAAGCTTATATCTTTTGAACCAGAAAAGATAGGAGGCTGAATGACCACGCAAATTAAAATAGACATCCTACACTACATTTTTGCCGAATAAATCGATGCTCTATCTATTATAGTTTTTGAGTAATAGAGATGCTCTATCTATTATAGTTTTTGAGTAATAGAGATTTTAAACTTCAAAAACTTAAATCGTCGATATCTGCTAAACTAGAAGCCGTAGAGGGTCCAAAGTTGACATAATTTTTTTTTGCCTTAAGGTAAATTCAAAAGCTTATATCTTTTGAACCAGAAAAGATAGGAGGCTGAATGACCACGCAAATTAAAATAGACATCCTACACTACATTTTTGCCGAATAAATCGATGCTCTATCTATTATAGTTTTTGAGTAATAGAGATTTTAAACTTCAAAAACTTAAATCGTAAATATCTCGAGAACTAGAAGCCGTAGAGGGTCCAAAGTTGACATAATTTTTTTTTGCCTTAAGGTAAATTCAAAAGCTTATATCTTTTGAACCAGAAAAGATAGGAGGCTGAATGACCACGCAAATTAAAATAGACATCCTACACTACATTTTTGCCGAATAAATCGATGCTCTATCTATTATAGTTTTTGAGTAATAGAGATTTTAAACTTCAAAAACTTAAATCGTCGATATCTGCTAAACTAGAAGCCGTAGAGGGTCCAAAGTTGACATAATTTTTTTTTGCCTTAAGGTAAATTCAAAAGCTTATATCTTTTGAACCAGAAAAGATAGGAGGCTGAATGACCACGCAAATTAAAATAGACATCCTACACTACATTTTTGCCGAATAAATCGATGCTCTATCTATTATAGTTTTTGAGTAATAGAGATTTTAAACTTCAAAAACTTAAATCGTAAATATCTCGAGAACTAGAAGCCGTAGAGGGTCCAAAGTTGACATAATTTTTTTTTGCCTTAAGGTAAATTCAAAAGCTTATATCTTTTGAACCAGAAAAGATAGGAGGCTGAATGACCACGCAAATTAAAATAGACATCCTACACTACATTTTTGCCGAATAAATCGATGCTCTATCTATTATAGTTTTTGAGTAATAGAGATTTTAAACTTCAAAAACTTAAATCGTCGATATCTGCTAAACTAGAAGCCGTAGAGGGTCCAAAGTTGACATAATTTTTTTTTGCCTTAAGGTAAATTCAAAAGCTTATATCTTTTGAACCAGAAAAGATAGGAGGCTGAATGACCACGCAAATTAAAATAGACATCCTACACTACATTTTTGCCGAATAAATCGATGCTCTATCTATTATAGTTTTTGAGTAATAGAGATTTTAAACTTCAAAAACTTAAATCGTCGATATCTGCTAAACTAGAAGCCGTAGAGGGTCCAAAGTTGACATAATTTTTTTTTGCCTTAAGGTAAATTCAAAAGCTTATATCTTTTGAACCAGAAAAGATAGGAGGCTGAATGACCACGCAAATTAAAATAGACATCCTACACTACATTTTTGCCGAATAAATCGATGCTCTATCTATTATAGTTTTTGAGTAATAGAGATTTTAAACTTCAAAAACTTAAATCGTCGATATCTGCTAAACTAGAAGCCGTAGAGGGTCCAAAGTTGACATAATTTTTTTTTGCCTTAAGGTAAATTCAAAAGCTTATATCTTTTGAACCAGAAAAGATAGGAGGCTGAATGACCACGCAAATTAAAATAGACATCCTACACTACATTTTTGCCGAATAAATCGATGCTCTATCTATTATAGTTTTTGAGTAATAGAGATTTTAAACTTCAAAAACTTAAATCGTAAATATCTCGAGAACTAGAAGCCGTAGAGGGTCCAAAGTTGACATAATTTTTTTTTGCCTTAAGGTAAATTCAAAAGCTTATATCTTTTGAACCAGAAAAGATAGGAGGCTGAATGACCACGCAAATTAAAATAGACATCCTACACTACATTTTTGCCGAATAAATCGATGCTCTATCTATTATAGTTTTTGAGTAATAGAGATTTTAAACTTCAAAAACTTAAATCGTCGATATCTGCTAAACTAGAAGCCGTAGAGGGTCCAAAGTTGACATAATTTTTTTTTGCCTTAAGGTAAATTCAAAAGCTTATATCTTTTGAACCAGAAAAGATAGGAGGCTGAATGACCACGCAAATTAAAATAGACATCCTACACTACATTTTTGCCGAATAAATCGATGCTCTATCTATTATAGTTTTTGAGTAATAGAGATTTTAAACTTCAAAAACTTAAATCGTAAATATCTCGAGAACTAGAAGCCGTAGAGGGTCCAAAGTTGACATAATTTTTTTTTGCCTTAAGGTAAATTCAAAAGCTTATATCTTTTGAACCAGAAAAGATAGGAGGCTGAATGACCACGCAAATTAAAATAGACATCCTACACTACATTTTTGCCGAATAAATCGATGCTCTATCTATTATAGTTTTTGAGTAATAGAGATTTTAAACTTCAAAAACTTAAATCGTAAATATCTCGAGAACTAGAAGCCGTAGAGGGTCCAAAGTTGACATAATTTTTTTTTGCCTTAAGGTAAATTCAAAAGCTTATATCTTTTGAACCAGAAAAGATAGGAGGCTGAATGACCACGCAAATTAAAATAGACATCCTACACTACATTTTTGCCGAATAAATCGATGCTCTATCTATTATAGTTTTTGAGTAATAGAGATTTTAAACTTCAAAAACTTAAATCGTCGATATCTGCTAAACTAGAAGCCGTAGAGGGTCCAAAGTTGACATAATTTTTTTTTGCCTTAAGGTAAATTCAAAAGCTTATATCTTTTGAACCAGAAAAGATAGGAGGCTGAATGACCACGCAAATTAAAATAGACATCCTACACTACATTTTTGCCGAATAAATCGATGCTCTATCTATTATAGTTTTTGAGTAATAGAGATTTTAAACTTCAAAAACTTAAATCGTCGATATCTGCTAAACTAGAAGCCGTAGAGGGTCCAAAGTTGACATAATTTTTTTTTGCCTTAAGGTAAATTCAAAAGCTTATATCTTTTGAACCAGAAAAGATAGGAGGCTGAATGACCACGCAAATTAAAATAGACATCCTACACTACATTTTTGCCGAATAAATCGATGCTCTATCTATTATAGTTTTTGAGTAATAGAGATTTTAAACTTCAAAAACTTAAATCGTCGATATCTGCTAAACTAGAAGCCGTAGAGGGTCCAAAGTTGACATAATTTTTTTTTGCCTTAAGGTAAATTCAAAAGCTTATATCTTTTGAACCAGAAAAGATAGGAGGCTGAATGACCACGCAAATTAAAATAGACATCCTACACTACATTTTTGCCGAATAAATCGATGCTCTATCTATTATAGTTTTTGAGTAATAGAGATTTTAAACTTCAAAAACTTAAATCGTAAATATCTCGAGAACTAGAAGCCGTAGAGGGTCCAAAGTTGACATAATTTTTTTTTGCCTTAAGGTAAATTCAAAAGCTTATATCTTTTGAACCAGAAAAGATAGGAGGCTGAATGACCACGCAAATTAAAATAGACATCCTACACTACATTTTTGCCGAATAAATCGATGCTCTATCTATTATAATTTTTGAGTAATAGAGATTTTAAACTTCAAAAACTTAAATCGTCGATATCTGCTAAACTAGAAGCCGTAGAGGGTCCAAAGTTGACATAATTTTTTTTTGCCTTAAGGTAAATTCAAAAGCTTATATCTTTTGAACCAGAAAAGATAGGAGGCTGAATGACCACGCAAATTAAAATAGACATCCTACACTACATTTTTGCCGAATAAATCGATGCTCTATCTATTATAGTTTTTGAGTAATAGAGATTTTAAACTTCAAAAACTTAAATCGTAAATATCTCGAGAACTAGAAGCCGTAGAGGGTCCAAAGTTGACATAATTTTTTTTTGCCTTAAGGTAAATTCAAAAGCTTATATCTTTTGAACCAGAAAAGATAGGAGGCTGAATGACCACGCAAATTAAAATAGACATCCTACACTACATTTTTGCCGAATAAATCGATGCTCTATCTATTATAGTTTTTGAGTAATAGAGATTTTAAACTTCAAAAACTTAAATCGTCGATATCTGCTAAACTAGAAGCCGTAGAGGGTCCAAAGTTGACATAATTTTTTTTTGCCTTAAGGTAAATTCAAAAGCTTATATCTTTTGAACCAGAAAAGATAGGAGGCTGAATGACCACGCAAATTAAAATAGACATCCTACACTACATTTTTGCCGAATAAATCGATGCTCTATCTATTATAGTTTTTGAGTAATAGAGATTTTAAACTTCAAAAACTTAAATCGTCGATATCTGCTAAACTAGAAGCCGTAGAGGGTCCAAAGTTGACATAATTTTTTTTTGCCTTAAGGTAAATTCAAAAGCTTATATCTTTTGAACCAGAAAAGATAGGAGGCTGAATGACCACGCAAATTAAAATAGACATCCTACACTACATTTTTGCCGAATAAATCGATGCTCTATCTATTATAGTTTTTGAGTAATAGAGATTTTAAACTTCAAAAACTTAAATCGTCGATATCTGCTAAACTAGAAGCCGTAGAGGGTCCAAAGTTGACATAATTTTTTTTTGCCTTAAGGTAAATTCAAAAGCTTATATCTTTTGAACCAGAAACCAGTAAGGACGCTATCTTCAGCAAGGCTGAAGCTATAATACTTTTCACTTTGTGTCACTATAAAAAAAACTAAATGAATAGTTTTCATGCCTCCCTAACAACATAACTGTAATGTTTCAAGTCAATTCGTTAAAAAACAAAAAATTTTTCCATACAACGGTTCAAGTTTTGCGATAAGTGGGCGTAGCCATGCCCACATTTGGTCAAAATAGTTTTTATTCCTCCCTAAGAGCACAACTGCAAAGTTTCAAGTCAATTGGTTAAAAAACAAAAAAGTTTTCCATACAACGGATAAATTTTCGCTATAAGTGGGCGTGGCTACGCCCACTTTTGGTCAAAATAGTTTTCATTCCTCTCTAAGAACATAACTGTAAAGTTTCAAGTCAATTGGTTAAAAAACAAAAAAGTTTTCCATACAAAGTGTCAATTTTCGCTATAAGTGGGCGTGGCTACGCCCACTTTTGGTCAAAATAGTTTTCATTCCTCTCTAAGAACATAACTGCAAAGTTTCAAGTCAATTGGTTAAAAAACAAAAAAGTTTTCCATACAACGGGTAAATTTTCGCTATAAGTGGGCGTGGCTACGCCCACTTTTGGTCAAAATAGTTTTCATTCCTCTCTAAGAACATAACTGTAAAGTTTCAAGTCAATTGGTTAAAAAACAAAAAAGTTTTCCATACAAAGGGTCAATTTTCGCTATAAGTGGGCGTGGCTACGCCCACTTTTGGTCAAAATAGTTTTCATTCCTCTCTAAGAACATAACTGTAAAGTTTCAAGTCAATTGGTTAAAAAACAAAAAAGTTTTCCATACAACGGGTAAATTTTCGCTATAAGTGGGCGTGGCTACGCCCACTTTTGGTCAAAATAGTTTTCATTCCTCCCTAAGAGCATAACTGCAAAGTTTCAAGTCAATTGGTTAAAAAACAAAAAAGTTTTCCATACAACGGGTAAATTTTCGCTATAAGTGGGCGTGGCTACGCCCACTTTTGGTCAAAATAGTTTTCATTCCTCTCTAAGAACATAACTGTAAAGTTTCAAGTCAATTGGTTAAAAAACAAAAAAGTTTTCCATACAAAGGGTCAATTTTCGCTATAAGTGGGCGTGGCTACGCCCACTTTTAGTCAAAATAGTTTTCATTCCTCTCTAAGAACATAACTGTAAAGTTTCAAGTCAATTGGTTAAAAAACAAAAAAGTTTTCCATACAAAGGGTCAATTTTCGCTATAAGTGGGCGTGGCTACGCGTGGTTACGCCCACTTTTGGTCAAAATAGTTTTCATTCCTCCCTAAGAACATAACTGTAAAGTTTCAAGTCAATTGGTTAAAAAACAAGAAAGTTTTCCATACAAAGGGTCAAGTTAAGCTATAAGTGGGCGTGGCCACGCCCACTTTTGATCAAAATAGTTTTCATTCCTCCCTAAGAGCATAACTGCAAGGTTTCAAGTCAATTGGTTAAAAAACAAAAAAGTTTTCCATACAACGGGTAAATTTTCGCTATAAGTGGGCGTGGCTACGCCCACTTTTGGTCAAAATAGTTTTCATTCCTCTCTAAGAACATAACTGTAAAGTTTCAAGTCAATTGGTTAAAAAACAAAAAAGTTTTCCATACAAAGGGTCAATTTTCGCTATAAGTGGGCGTGGCTACGCGTGGTTACGCCCACTTTTGGTCAAAATAGTTTTCATTCCTCCCTAAGAACATAACTGTAAAGTTTCAAGTCAATTGGTTAAAAAACAAGAAAGTTTTCCATACAAAGGGTCAAGTTAAGCTATAAGTGGGCGTGGCCACGCCCACTTTTGATCAAAATAGTTTTCATTCCTCCCTAAGAGCATAACTGCAAAGTTTCAAGTCAATTGGTTAAAAAACAAAAAAGTTTTCCATACAACGGGTAAATTTTCGCTATAAGTGGGCGTGGCTACGCGTGGTTACGCCCACTTTTGGTCAAAATAGTTTTCATTCCTCCCTAAGAACATAACTTTAAAATTTCAAGTCAATTGGTTAAGAAACAAAAAAGTTTTCCATACAACGACGTGAATATGGCTTCTCTTCCTCTTCTTCATTTTGTATGGGAGCTACCAGTTCCAGATGTCCAATCTCAATGAAACTTTCAGGCATGTAGTCGGACCATGTAAAACAACTATGTTTAAAATTTCAGCACTCTATTGTACAAAACAAAAAAGTTTTCCATACAACGATTCAAGTTTTGTTCACTTTTCTTCTTCTTTTCGTATGGGAGCTACCTGTTCCAATAATCCGATCATGCTGGTTCCGACGAATGATTCATCGTAATAAATTCTAAGACTCTGTGCAAAGTTTCAGCTCGATAGCTTCAAAACTGAGGGACTAGTTTGCATACATACAGACAGACAGACAGACAGACAGACAGACAGACAGACAGACAGACAGACAGACAGACAGACAGACAGACAGACAGACAGACAGACAGACGGACAGACGGACAGACGGACATGGCTAAATCAACTCGTCTTGTCGTCCTGATCAAGAATATATATACTTTATATAGTCGGAAATTAATATTTCGATCTGTTACAAACTCCGTGACAAAGTTAATATACTATTTCACATAAGTGAAAAGTATAAAGATAGGAGGCTGAATGACCACGCAAATTAAAATAGACATCCTACACTACATTTTTGCCGAATAAATCGATGCTCTATCTATTATAGTTTTTGAGTAATAGAGATTTTAAACTTCAAAAACTTAAATCGTAAATATCTCGAGAACTAGAAGCCGTAGAGGGTCCAAAGTTGACATAATTTTTTTTTGCCTTAAGGTAAATTCAAAAGCTTATATCTTTTGAACCAGAAAAGATAGGAGGCTGAATGACCACGCAAATTAAAATAGACATCCTACACTACATTTTTGCCGAATAAATCGATGCTCTATCTATTATAGTTTTTGAGTAATAGAGATTTTAAACTTCAAAAACTTAAATCGTCGATATCTGCTAAACTAGAAGCCGTAGAGGGTCCAAAGTTGACATAATTTTTTTTTGCCTTAAGGTAAATTCAAAAGCTTATATCTTTTGAACCAGAAAAGATAGGAGGCTGAATGACCACGCAAATTAAAATAGACATCCTACACTACATTTTTGCCGAATAAATCGATGCTCTATCTATTATAGTTTTTGAGTAATAGAGATTTTAAACTTCAAAAACTTAAATCGTCGATATCTGCTAAACTAGAAGCCGTAGAGGGTCCAAAGTTGACATAATTTTTTTTTGCCTTAAGGTAAATTCAAAAGCTTATATCTTTTGAACCAGAAAAGATAGGAGGCTGAATGACAAATAAAATAGACATCCTACACTACATTTTTGCCGAATAAATCGATGCTCTATCTATTATAGTTTTTGAGTAATAGAGATTTTAAACTTCAAAAACTTAAATCGTCGATATCTGCTAAACTAGAAGCCGTAGAGGGTCCAAAGTTGACATAATTTTTTTTTGCCTTAAGGTAAATTCAAAAGCTTATATCTTTTGAACCAGAAAAGATAGGAGGCTGAATGACCACGCAAATTAAAATAGACATCCTACACTACATTTTTGCCGAATAAATCGATGCTCTATCTATTATAGTTTTTGAGTAATAGAGATTTTAAACTTCAAAAACTTAAATCGTAAATATCTCGAGAACTAGAAGCCGTAGAGGGTCCAAAGTTGACATAATTTTTTTTTGCCTTAAGGTAAATTCAAAAGCTTATATCTTTTGAACCAGAAAAGATAGGAGGCTGAATGACCACGCAAATTAAAATAGACATCCTACACTACATTTTTGCCGAATAAATCGATGCTCTATCTATTATAGTTTTTGAGTAATAGAGATTTTAAACTTCAAAAACTTAAATCGTCGATATCTGCTAAACTAGAAGCCGTAGAGGGTCCAAAGTTGACATAATTTTTTTTTGCCTTAAGGTAAATTCAAAAGCTTATATCTTTTGAACCAGAAAAGATAGGAGGCTGAATGACCACGCAAATTAAAATAGACATCCTACACTACATTTTTGCCGAATAAATCGATGCTCTATCTATTATAGTTTTTGAGTAATAGAGATTTTAAACTTCAAAAACTTAAATCGTAAATATCTCGAGAACTAGAAGCCGTAGAGGGTCCAAAGTTGACATAATTTTTTTTTGCCTTAAGGTAAATTCAAAAGCTTATATCTTTTGAACCAGAAAAGATAGGAGGCTGAATGACCACGCAAATTAAAATAGACATCCTACACTACATTTTTGCCGAATAAATCGATGCTCTATCTATTATAGTTTTTGAGTAATAGAGATTTTAAACTTCAAAAACTTAAATCGTCGATATCTGCTAAACTAGAAGCCGTAGAGGGTCCAAAGTTGACATAATTTTTTTTTGCCTTAAGGTAAATTCAAAAGCTTATATCTTTTGAACCAGAAAAGATAGGAGGCTGAATGACCACGCAAATTAAAATAGACATCCTACACTACATTTTTGCCGAATAAATCGATGCTCTATCTATTATAGTTTTTGAGTAATAGAGATTTTAAACTTCAAAAACTTAAATCGTCGATATCTGCTAAACTAGAAGCCGTAGAGGGTCCAAAGTTGACATAATTTTTTTTTGCCTTAAGGTAAATTCAAAAGCTTATATCTTTTGAACCAGAAAAGATAGGAGGCTGAATGACCACGCAAATTAAAATAGACATCCTACACTACATTTTTGCCGAATAAATCGATGCTCTATCTATTATAGTTTTTGAGTAATAGAGATTTTAAACTTCAAAAACTTAAATCGTCGATATCTGCTAAACTAGAAGCCGTAGAGGGTCCAAAGTTGACATAATTTTTTTTTGCCTTAAGGTAAATTCAAAAGCTTATATCTTTTGAACCAGAAAAGATAGGAGGCTGAATGACCACGCAAATTAAAATAGACATCCTACACTACATTTTTGCCGAATAAATCGATGCTCTATCTATTATAGTTTTTGAGTAATAGAGATTTTAAACTTCAAAAACTTAAATCGTAAATATCTCGAGAACTAGAAGCCGTAGAGGGTCCAAAGTTGACATAATTTTTTTTTGCCTTAAGGTAAATTCAAAAGCTTATATCTTTTGAACCAGAAAAGATAGGAGGCTGAATGACCACGCAAATTAAAATAGACATCCTACACTACATTTTTGCCGAATAAATCGATGCTCTATCTATTATAGTTTTTGAGTAATAGAGATTTTAAACTTCAAAAACTTAAATCGTCGATATCTGCTAAACTAGAAGCCGTAGAGGGTCCAAAGTTGACATAATTTTTTTTTGCCTTAAGGTAAATTCAAAAGCTTATATCTTTTGAACCAGAAAAGATAGGAGGCTGAATGACCACGCAAATTAAAATAGACATCCTACACTACATTTTTGCCGAATAAATCGATGCTCTATCTATTATAGTTTTTGAGTAATAGAGATTTTAAACTTCAAAAACTTAAATCGTCGATATCTGCTAAACTAGAAGCCGTAGAGGGTCCAAAGTTGACATAATTTTTTTTTGCCTTAAGGTAAATTCAAAAGCTTATATCTTTTGAACCAGAAAAGATAGGAGGCTGAATGACCACGCAAATTAAAATAGACATCCTACACTACATTTTTGCCGAATAAATCGATGCTCTATCTATTATAGTTTTTGAGTAATAGAGATTTTAAACTTCAAAAACTTAAATCGTCGATATCTGCTAAACTAGAAGCCGTAGAGGGTCCAAAGTTGACATAATTTTTTTTTGCCTTAAGGTAAATTCAAAAGCTTATATCTTTTGAACCAGAAAAGATAGGAGGCTGAATGACCACGCAAATTAAAATAGACATCCTACACTACATTTTTGCCGAATAAATCGATGCTCTATCTATTATAGTTTTTGAGTAATAGAGATTTTAAACTTCAAAAACTTAAATCGTCGATATCTGCTAAACTAGAAGCCGTAGAGGGTCCAAAGTTGACATAATTTTTTTTTGCCTTAAGGTAAATTCAAAAGCTTATATCTTTTGAACCAGAAAAGATAGGAGGCTGAATGACCACGCAAATTAAAATAGACATCCTACACTACATTTTTGCCGAATAAATCGATGCTCTATCTATTATAGTTTTTGAGTAATAGAGATTTTAAACTTCAAAAACTTAAATCGTCGATATCTGCTAAACTAGAAGCCGTAGAGGGTCCAAAGTTGACATAATTTTTTTTTGCCTTAAGGTAAATTCAAAAGCTTATATCTTTTGAACCAGAAAAGATAGGAGGCTGAATGACCACGCAAATTAAAATAGACATCCTACACTACATTTTTGCCGAATAAATCGATGCTCTATCTATTATAGTTTTTGAGTAATAGAGATTTTAAACTTCAAAAACTTAAATCGTAAATATCTCGAGAACTAGAAGCCGTAGAGGGTCCAAAGTTGACATAATTTTTTTTTGCCTTAAGGTAAATTCAAAAGCTTATATCTTTTGAACCAGAAAAGATAGGAGGCTGAATGACCACGCAAATTAAAATAGACATCCTACACTACATTTTTGCCGAATAAATCGATGCTCTATCTATTATAGTTTTTGAGTAATAGAGATTTTAAACTTCAAAAACTTAAATCGTCGATATCTGCTAAACTAGAAGCCGTAGAGGGTCCAAAGTTGACATAATTTTTTTTTGCCTTAAGGTAAATTCAAAAGCTTATATCTTTTGAACCAGAAAAGATAGGAGGCTGAATGACCACGCAAATTAAAATAGACATCCTACACTACATTTTTGCCGAATAAATCGATGCTCTATCTATTATAGTTTTTGAGTAATAGAGATTTTAAACTTCAAAAACTTAAATCGTAAATATCTCGAGAACTAGAAGCCGTAGAGGGTCCAAAGTTGACATAATTTTTTTTTGCCTTAAGGTAAATTCAAAAGCTTATATCTTTTGAACCAGAAAAGATAGGAGGCTGAATGACCACGCAAATTAAAATAGACATCCTACACTACATTTTTGCCGAATAAATCGATGCTCTATCTATTATAGTTTTTGAGTAATAGAGATTTTAAACTTCAAAAACTTAAATCGTAAATATCTCGAGAACTAGAAGCCGTAGAGGGTCCAAAGTTGACATAATTTTTTTTTGCCTTAAGGTAAATTCAAAAGCTTATATCTTTTGAACCAGAAAAGATAGGAGGCTGAATGACCACGCAAATTAAAATAGACATCCTACACTACATTTTTGCCGAATAAATCGATGCTCTATCTATTATAGTTTTTGAGTAATAGAGATTTTAAACTTCAAAAACTTAAATCGTCGATATCTGCTAAACTAGAAGCCGTAGAGGGTCCAAAGTTGACATAATTTTTTTTTGCCTTAAGGTAAATTCAAAAGCTTATATCTTTTGAACCAGAAAAGATAGGAGGCTGAATGACCACGCAAATTAAAATAGACATCCTACACTACATTTTTGCCGAATAAATCGATGCTCTATCTATTATAGTTTTTGAGTAATAGAGATTTTAAACTTCAAAAACTTAAATCGTAAATATCTCGAGAACTAGAAGCCGTAGAGGGTCCAAAGTTGACATAATTTTTTTTTGCCTTAAGGTAAATTCAAAAGCTTATATCTTTTGAACCAGAAAAGATAGGAGGCTGAATGACCACGCAAATTAAAATAGACATCCTACACTACATTTTTGCCGAATAAATCGATGCTCTATCTATTATAGTTTTTGAGTAATAGAGATTTTAAACTTCAAAAACTTAAATCGTAAATATCTCGAGAACTAGAAGCCGTAGAGGGTCCAAAGTTGACATAATTTTTTTTTGCCTTAAGGTAAATTCAAAAGCTTATATCTTTTGAACCAGAAAAGATAGGAGGCTGAATGACCACGCAAATTAAAATAGACATCCTACACTACATTTTTGCCGAATAAATCGATGCTCTATCTATTATAGTTTTTGAGTAATAGAGATTTTAAACTTCAAAAACTTAAATCGTCGATATCTGCTAAACTAGAAGCCGTAGAGGGTCCAAAGTTGACATAATTTTTTTTTGCCTTAAGGTAAATTCAAAAGCTTATATCTTTTGAACCAGAAAAGATAGGAGGCTGAATGACCACGCAAATTAAAATAGACATCCTACACTACATTTTTGCCGAATAAATCGATGCTCTATCTATTATAGTTTTTGAGTAATAGAGATTTTAAACTTCAAAAACTTAAATCGTAAATATCTCGAGAACTAGAAGCCGTAGAGGGTCCAAAGTTGACATAATTTTTTTTTTGCCTTAAGGTAAATTCAAAAGCTTATATCTTTTGAACCAGAAAAGATAGGAGGCTCCAAAGTTGACATAATTTTTTTTTGCCTTAAGGTAAATTCAAAAGCTTATATCTTTTGAACCAGAAAAGATAGGAGGCTGAATGACCACGCAAATTAAAATAGACATCCTACACTACATTTTTGCCGAATAAATCGATGCTCTATCTATTATAGTTTTTGAGTAATAGAGATTTTAAACTTCAAAAACTTAAATCGTCGATATCTGCTAAACTAGAAGCCGTAGAGGGTCCAAAGTTGACATAATTTTTTTTTGCCTTAAGGTAAATTCAAAAGCTTATATCTTTTGAACCAGAAAAGATAGGAGGCTGAATGAGAGATTTTAAACTTCAAAAACTTAAATCGTCGATATCTGCTAAACTAGAAGCCGTAGAGGGTCCAAAGTTGACATAATTTTTTTTTGCCTTAAGGTAAATTCAAAAGCTTATATCTTTTGAACCAGAAAAGATAGGAGGCTGAATGACCACGCAAATTAAAATAGACATCCTACACTACATTTTTGCCGAATAAATCGATGCTCTATCTATTATAGTTTTTGAGTAATAGAGATTTTAAACTTCAAAAACTTAAATCGTAAATATCTCGAGAACTAGAAGCCGTAGAGGGTCCAAAGTTGACATAATTTTTTTTTGCCTTAAGGTAAATTCAAAAGCTTATATCTTTTGAACCAGAAAAGATAGGAGGCTGAATGACCACGCAAATTAAAATAGACATCCTACACTACATTTTTGCCGAATAAATCGATGCTCTATCTATTATAGTTTTTGAGTAATAGAGATTTTAAACTTCAAAAACTTAAATCGTAAATATCTCGAGAACTAGAAGCCGTAGAGGGTCCAAAGTTGACATAATTTTTTTTTGCCTTAAGGTAAATTCAAAAGCTTATATCTTTTGAACCAGAAAAGATAGGAGGCTGAATGACCACGCAAATTAAAATAGACATCCTACACTACATTTTTGCCGAATAAATCGATGCTCTATCTATTATAGTTTTTGAGTAATAGAGATTTTAAACTTCAAAAACTTAAATCGTCGATATCTGCTAAACTAGAAGCCGTAGAGGGTCCAAAGTTGACATAATTTTTTTTTGCCTTAAGGTAAATTCAAAAGCTTATATCTTTTGAACCAGAAAAGATAGGAGGCTGAATGACCACGCAAATTAAAATAGACATCCTACACTACATTTTTGCCGAATAAATCGATGCTCTATCTATTATAGTTTTTGAGTAATAGAGATTTTAAACTTCAAAAACTTAAATCGTAAATATCTCGAGAACTAGAAGCCGTAGAGGGTCCAAAGTTGACATAATTTTTTTTTGCCTTAAGGTAAATTCAAAAGCTTATATCTTTTGAACCAGAAAAGATAGGAGGCTGAATGACCACGCAAATTAAAATAGACATCCTACACTACATTTTTGCCGAATAAATCGATGCTCTATCTATTATAGTTTTTGAGTAATAGAGATTTTAAACTTCAAAAACTTAAATCGTAAATATCTCGAGAACTAGAAGCCGTAGAGGGTCCAAAGTTGACATAATTTTTTTTTGCCTTAAGGTAAATTCAAAAGCTTATATCTTTTGAACCAGAAAAGATAGGAGGCTCCAAAGTTGACATAATTTTTTTTTGCTAGGAGGGTCCAAAGTTGACATAATTTTTTTTTGCCTTAAGGTAAATTCAAAAGCTTATATCTTTTGAACCAGAAAAGATAGGAGGCTGAATGACCACGCAAATTAAAATAGACATCCTACACTACATTTTTGCCGAATAAATCGATGCTCTATCTATTATAGTTTTTGAGTAATAGAGATTTTAAACTTCAAAAACTTAAATCGTAAATATCTCGAGAACTAGAAGCCGTAGAGGGTCCAAAGTTGACATAATTTTTTTTTGCCTTAAGGTAAATTCAAAAGCTTATATCTTTTGAACCAGAAAAGATAGGAGGCTGAATGACCACGCAAATTAAAATAGACATCCTACACTACATTTTTGCCGAATAAATCGATGCTCTATCTATTATAGTTTTTGAGTAATAGAGATTTTAAACTTCAAAAACTTAAATCGTAAATATCTCGAGAACTAGAAGCCGTAGAGGGTCCAAAGTTGACATAATTTTTTTTTGCCTTAAGGTAAATTCAAAAGCTTATATCTTTTGAACCAGAAAAGATAGGAGGCTGAATGACCACGCAAATTAAAATAGACATCCTACACTACATTTTTGCCGAATAAATCGATGCTCTATCTATTATAGTTTTTGAGTAATAGAGATTTTAAACTTCAAAAACTTAAATCGTCGATATCTGCTAAACTAGAAGCCGTAGAGGGTCCAAAGTTGACATAATTTTTTTTTGCCTTAAGGTAAATTCAAAAGCTTATATCTTTTGAACCAGAAAAGATAGGAGGCTGAATGACCACGCAAATTAAAATAGACATCCTACACTACATTTTTGCCGAATAAATCGATGCTCTATCTATTATAGTTTTTGAGTAATAGAGATTTTAAACTTCAAAAACTTAAATCGTAAATATCTCGAGAACTAGAAGCCGTAGAGGGTCCAAAGTTGACATAATTTTTTTTTGCCTTAAGGTAAATTCAAAAGTGTTTTGTTTTACGACCTATACAAGTAATTCAATAATGATTAGCAGGCTCGAGGTCAATTTTGATACACCAAATTTGTAATCAAAAAGTTTTGGCAGTTTTAACAACACACAATATTGCAAGAACTAGCTCAAAAGCTAGCAGCAGGCAGATCGTACAGCTGTTTCGGGAGTTGCCAAACTCCTTCATCAGCGATCTTTGCTTAACGATGAACGGATTATCAGCACTCCCCATACGTTTTTCTTGATAAACTGCATGAGAATTGCAAGTTATCAAACGAAAAACCCTGAGAAATGCTGCTTCGATCATCGCCTTGCAATATTGTTGTTGTTGTGGGCCACCGCTGTTTGTTGGAGTCAAGTCTTGACTCACGTCAACTGCTTGTGGACCAAATTTAGAAAAATAAAACAAAAATTTTATTTTTCAAGTTTCTGTCATACTACACAATTATGTGGATGACTACGGCGTGCCTTCCGTTTTAGTTAAAAAGTGTTTTGTTTTACGACCTATACAAGTAATTCAATAATGATTAGCAGGCTCGAGGTCAATTTTGATACACCAAATTTGTAATCAAAAAGTTTTGGCAGTTTTAACAACACACAATATTGCAAGAACTAGCTCAAAAGCTAGCAGCAGGCAGATCGTACAGCTGTTTCGGGAGTTGCCAAACTCCTTCATCAGCGATCTTTGCTTAACGATGAACGGATTATCAGCACTCCCCATACGTTTTTCTTGATAAACTGCATGAGAATTGCAAGTTATCAAACGAAAAACCCTGAGAAATGCTGCTTCGATCATCGCCTTGCAATATTGTTGTTGTTGTGGGCCACCGCTGTTTGTTGGAGTCAAGTCTTGACTCACGTCAACTGCTTGTGGACCAAATTTAGAAAAATAAAAAAAAATTTTATTTTTCAAGTTTCTGTCATACTACACAATTATGTGGATGACTACGGCGTGCCTTCCGTTTTAGTTAAAAAGTGTTTTGTTTTACGACCTATACAAGTAATTCAATAATGATTAGCAGGCTCGAGGTCAATTTTGATACACCAAATTTGTAATCAAAAAGTTTTGGCAGTTTTAACAACACACAATATTGCAAGAACTAGCTCAAAAGCTAGCAGCAGGCAGATCGTACAGCTGTTTCGGGAGTTGCCAAACTCCTTCATCAGCGATCTTTGCTTAACGATGAACGGATTATCAGCACTCCCCATACGTTTTTCTTGATAAACTGCATGAGAATTGCAAGTTATCAAACGAAACGATCTGCCTGCTGCTAGCTTTTGAGCTAGTTCTTGCAATATTGTGTGTTGTTAAAACTGCCAAAACTTTTTGATTACAAATTTGGTGTATCAAAATTGACCTCGAGCCTGCTAATCATTATTGAATTACTTGTATAGGTCGTAAAACAAAACACTTTTTAACTAAAACGGAAGGCACGCCGTAGTCATCCACATAATTGTGTAGTATGACAGAAACTTGAAAAATAAAATTTTTGTTTTATTTTTCTAAATTTGGTCCACAAGCAGTTGACGTGAGTCAAGACTTGACTCCAACAAACAGCGGTGGCCCACAACAACAACAATATTGCAAGGCGATGATCGAAGCAGCATTTCTCAGGGTTTTTTCGTTTGATAACTTGCAATTCTCATGCAGTTTATCAAGAAAAACGTATGGGGAGTGCTGATAATCCGTTCATCGTTAAGCAAAGATCGCTGATGAAGGAGTTTGGCAACTCCCGAAACAGCTGTACGATCTGCCTGCTGCTAGCTTTTGAGCTAGTTCTTGCAATATTGTGTGTTGTTAAAACTGCCAAAACTTTTTGATTACAAATTTGGTGTATCAAAATTGACCTCGAGCCTGCTAATCATTATTGAATTACTTGTATAGGTCGTAAAACAAAACACTTTTTAACTAAAACGGAAGGCACGCCGTAGTCATCCACATAATTGTGTAGTATGACAGAAACTTGAAAAATAAAATTTTTGTTTTATTTTTCTAAATTTGGTCCACAAGCAGTTGACGTGAGTCAAGACTTGACTCCAACAAACAGCGGTGGCCCACAACAACAACAATATTGCAAGGCGATGATCGAAGCAGCATTTCTCAGGGTTTTTCGTTTGATAACTTGCAATTCTCATGCAGTTTATCAAGAAAAACGTATGGGGAGTGCTGATAATCCGTTCATCGTTAAGCAAAGATCGCTGATGAAGGAGTTTGGCAACTCCCGAAACAGCTGTACGATCTGCCTGCTGCTAGCTTTTGAGCTAGTTCTTGCAATATTGTGTGTTGTTAAAACTGCCAAAACTTTTTGATTACAAATTTGGTGTATCAAAATTGACCTCGAGCCTGCTAATCATTATTGAATTACTTGTATAGGTCGTAAAACAAAACACTTTTTAACTAAAACGGAAGGCACGCCGTAGTCATCCACATAATTGTGTAGTATGACAGAAACTTGAAAAATAAAATTTTTGTTTTATTTTTCTAAATTTGGTCCACAAGCAGTTGACGTGAGTCAAGACTTGACTCCAACAAACAGCGGTGGCCCACAACAACAACAATATTGCAAGGCGATGATCGAAGCAGCATTTCTCAGGGTTTTTCGTTTGATAACTTGCAATTCTCATGCAGTTTATCAAGAAAAACGTATGGGGAGTGCTGATAATCCGTTCATCGTTAAGCAAAGATCGCTGATGAAGGAGTTTGGCAACTCCCGAAACAGCTGTACGATCTGCCTGCTGCTAGCTTTTGAGCTAGTTCTTGCAATATTGTGTGTTGTTAAAACTGCCAAAACTTTTTGATTACAAATTTGGTGTATCAAAATTGACCTCGAGCCTGCTAATCATTATTGAATTACTTGTATAGGTCGTAAAACAAAACACTTTTTAACTAAAACGGAAGGCACGCCGTAGTCATCCACATAATTGTGTAGTATGACAGAAACTTGAAAAATAAAATTTTTGTTTTATTTTTCTAAATTTGGTCCACAAGCAGTTGACGTGAGTCAAGACTTGACTCCAACAAACAGCGGTGGCCCACAACAACAACAATATTGCAAGGCGATGATCGAAGCAGCATTTCTCAGGGTTTTTCGTTTGATAACTTGCAATTCTCATGCAGTTTATCAAGAAAAACGTATGGGGAGTGCTGATAATCCGTTCATCGTTAAGCAAAGATCGCTGATGAAGGAGTTTGGCAACTCCCGAAACAGCTGTACGATCTGCCTGCTGCTAGCTTTTGAGCTAGTTCTTGCAATATTGTGTGTTGTTAAAACTGCCAAAACTTTTTGATTACAAATTTGGTGTATCAAAATTGACCTCGAGCCTGCTAATCATTAGTAAATTCAAAAGCTTATATCTTTTGAACCAGAAAAGATAGGAGGCTGAATGACCACGCAAATTAAAATAGACATCCTACACTACATTTTTGCCGAATAAATCGATGCTCTATCTATTATAGTTTTTGAGTAATAGAGATTTTAAACTTCAAAAACTTAAATCGTAAATATCTCGAGAACTAGAAGCCGTAGAGGGTCCAAAGTTGACATAATTTTTTTTTGCCTTAAGGTAAATTCAAAAGCTTATATCTTTTGAACCAGAAAAGATAGGAGGCTGAATGACCACGCAAATTAAAATAGACATCCTACACTACATTTTTGCCGAATAAATCGATGCTCTATCTATTATAGTTTTTGAGTAATAGAGATTTTAAACTTCAAAAACTTAAATCGTCGATATCTGCTAAACTAGAAGCCGTAGAGGGTCCAAAGTTGACATAATTTTTTTTTGCCTTAAGGTAAATTCAAAAGCTTATATCTTTTGAACCAGAAAAGATAGGAGGCTGAATGACCACGCAAATTAAAATAGACATCCTACACTACATTTTTGCCGAATAAATCGATGCTCTATCTATTATAGTTTTTGAGTAATAGAGATTTTAAACTTCAAAAACTTAAATCGTAAATATCTCGAGAACTAGAAGCCGTAGAGGGTCCAAAGTTGACATAATTTTTTTTTGCCTTAAGGTAAATTCAAAAGCTTATATCTTTTGAACCAGAAAAGATAGGAGGCTGAATGACCACGCAAATTAAAATAGACATCCTACACTACATTTTTGCCGAATAAATCGATGCTCTATCTATTATAGTTTTTGAGTAATAGAGATTTTAAACTTCAAAAACTTAAATCGTAAATATCTCGAGAACTAGAAGCCGTAGAGGGTCCAAAGTTGACATAATTTTTTTTTGCCTTAAGGTAAATTCAAAAGCTTATATCTTTTGAACCAGAAAAGATAGGAGGCTGAATGACCACGCAAATTAAAATAGACATCCTACACTACATTTTTGCCGAATAAATCGATGCTCTATCTATTATAGTTTTTGAGTAATAGAGATTTTAAACTTCAAAAACTTAAATCGTAAATATCTCGAGAACTAGAAGCCGTAGAGGGTCCAAAGTTGACATAATTTTTTTTTGCCTTAAGGTAAATTCAAAAGCTTATATCTTTTGAACCAGAAAAGATAGGAGGCTGAATGACCACGCAAATTAAAATAGACATCCTACACTACATTTTTGCCGAATAAATCGATGCTCTATCTATTGTAGTTTTTGAGTAATAGAGATTTTAAACTTCAAAAACTTAAATCGTCGATATCTGCTAAACTAGAAGCCGTAGAGGGTCCAAAGTTGACATAATTTTTTTTTGCCTTAAGGTAAATTCAAAAGCTTATATCTTTTGAACCAGAAAAGATAGGAGGCTGAATGACCACGCAAATTAAAATAGACATCCTACACTACATTTTTGCCGAATAAATCGATGCTCTATCTATTATAGTTTTTGAGTAATAGAGATTTTAAACTTCAAAAACTTAAATCGTAAATATCTCGAGAACTAGAAGCCGTAGAGGGTCCAAAGTTGACATAATTTTTTTTTGCCTTAAGGTAAATTCAAAAGCTTATATCTTTTGAACCAGAAAAGATAGGAGGCTGAATGACCACGCAAATTAAAATAGACATCCTACACTACATTTTTGCCGAATAAATCGATGCTCTATCTATTATAGTTTTTGAGTAATAGAGATTTTAAACTTCAAAAACTTAAATCGTAAATATCTCGAGAACTAGAAGCCGTAGAGGGTCCAAAGTTGACATAATTTTTTTTTGCCTTAAGGTAAATTCAAAAGCTTATATCTTTTGAACCAGAAAAGATAGGAGGCTGAATGACCACGCAAATTAAAATAGACATCCTACACTACATTTTTGCCGAATAAATCGATGCTCTATCTATTATAGTTTTTGAGTAATAGAGATTTTAAACTTCAAAAACTTAAATCGTCGATATCTGCTAAACTAGAAGCCGTAGAGGGTCCAAAGTTGACATAATTTTTTTTTGCCTTAAGGTAAATTCAAAAGCTTATATCTTTTGAACCAGAAAAGATAGGAGGCTGAATGACCACGCAAATTAAAATAGACATCCTACACTACATTTTTGCCGAATAAATCGATGCTCTATCTATTATAGTTTTTGAGTAATAGAGATTTTAAACTTCAAAAACTTAAATCGTAAATATCTCGAGAACTAGAAGCCGTAGAGGGTCCAAAGTTGACATAATTTTTTTTTGCCTTAAGGTAAATTCAAAAGCTTATATCTTTTGAACCAGAAAAGATAGGAGGCTGAATGACCACGCAAATTAAAATAATTCAAAAGCTTATATCTTTTGAACCAGAAAAGATAGGAGGCTGAATGACCACGCAAATTAAAATAGACATCCTACACTACATTTTTGCCGAATAAATCGATGCTCTATCTATTATAGTTTTTGAGTAATAGAGATTTTAAACTTCAAAAACTTAAATCGTCGATATCTGCTAAACTAGAAGCCGTAGAGGGTCCAAAGTTGACATAATTTTTTTTTGCCTTAAGGTAAATTCAAAAGCTTATATCTTTTGAACCAGAAAAGATAGGAGGCTGAATGACCACGCAAATTAAAATAGACATCCTACACTACATTTTTGCCGAATAAATCGATGCTCTATCTATTATAGTTTTTGAGTAATCGAGATTTTAAACTTCAAAAACTTAAATCGTAAATATCTCGAGAACTAGAAGCCGTAGAGGGTCCAAAGTTGACATAATTTTTTTTTGCCTTAAGGTAAATTCAAAAGCTTATATCTTTTGAACCAGAAAAGATAGGAGGCTGAATGACCACGCAAATTAAAATAGACATCCTACACTACATTTTTGCCGAATAAATCGATGCTCTATCTATTATAGTTTTTGAGTAATAGAGATTTTAAACTTCAAAAACTTAAATCGTAAATATCTCGAGAACTAGAAGCCGTAGAGGGTCCAAAGTTGACATAATTTTTTTTTGCCTTAAGGTAAATTCAAAAGCTTATATCTTTTGAACCAGAAAAGATAGGAGGCTGAATGACCACGCAAATTAAAATAGACATCCTACACTACATTTTTGCCGAATAAATCGATGCTCTATCTATTATAGTTTTTGAGTAATAGAGATTTTAAACTTCAAAAACTTAAATCGTAAATATCTCGAGAACTAGAAGCCGTAGAGGGTCCAAAGTTGACATAATTTTTTTTTGCCTTAAGGTAAATTCAAAAGCTTATATCTTTTGAACCAGAAAAGATAGGAGGCTGAATGACCACGCAAATTAAAATAGACATCCTACACTACATTTTTGCCGAATAAATCGATGCTCTATCTATTATAGTTTTTGAGTAATAGAGATTTTAAACTTCAAAAACTTAAATCGTCGATATCTGCTAAACTAGAAGCCGTAGAGGGTCCAAAGTTGACATAATTTTTTTTTGCCTTAAGGTAAATTCAAAAGCTTATATCTTTTGAACCAGAAAAGATAGGAGGCTGAATGACCACGCAAATTAAAATAGACATCCTACACTACATTTTTGCCGAATAAATCGATGCTCTATCTATTATAGTTTTTGAGTAATAGAGATTTTAAACTTCAAAAACTTAAATCGTAAATATCTCGAGAACTAGAAGCCGTAGAGGGTCCAAAGTTGACATAATTTTTTTTTGCCTTAAGGTAAATTCAAAAGCTTATATCTTTTGAACCAGAAAAGATAGGAGGCTGAATGACCACGCAAATTAAAATAGACATCCTACACTACATTTTTGCCGAATAAATCGATGCTCTATCTATTATAGTTTTTGAGTAATAGAGATTTTAAACTTCAAAAACTTAAATCGTAAATATCTCGAGAACTAGAAGCCGTAGAGGGTCCAAAGTTGACATAATTTTTTTTTGCCTTAAGGTAAATTCAAAAGCTTATATCTTTTGAACCAGAAAAGATAGGAGGCTGAATGACCACGCAAATTAAAATAGACATCCTACACTACATTTTTGCCGAATAAATCGATGCTCTATCTATTATAGTTTTTGAGTAATAGAGATTTTAAACTTCAAAAACTTAAATCGTCGATATCTGCTAAACTAGAAGCCGTAGAGGGTCCAAAGTTGACATAATTTTTTTTTGCCTTAAGGTAAATTCAAAAGCTTATATCTTTTGAACCAGAAAAGATAGGAGGCTGAATGACCACGCAAATTAAAATAGACATCCTACACTACATTTTTGCCGAATAAATCGATGCTCTATCTATTATAGTTTTTGAGTAATAGAGATTTTAAACTTCAAAAACTTAAATCGTAAATATCTCGAGAACTAGAAGCCGTAGAGGGTCCAAAGTTGACATAATTTTTTTTTGCCTTAAGGTAAATTCAAAAGCTTATATCTTTTGAACCAGAAAAGATAGGAGGCTGAATGACCACGCAAATTAAAATAGACATCCTACACTACATTTTTGCCGAATAAATCGATGCTCTATCTATTATAGTTTTTGAGTAATAGAGATTTTAAACTTCAAAAACTTAAATCGTAAATATCTCGAGAACTAGAAGCCGTAGAGGGTCCAAAGTTGACATAATTTTTTTTTGCCTTAAGGTAAATTCAAAAGCTTATATCTTTTGAACCAGAAAAGATAGGAGGCTGAATGACCACGCAAATTAAAATAGACATCCTACACTACATTTTTGCCGAATAAATCGATGCTCTATCTATTATAGTTTTTGAGTAATAGAGATTTTAAACTTCAAAAACTTAAATCGTAAATATCTCGAGAACTAGAAGCCGTAGAGGGTCCAAAGTTGACATAATTTTTTTTTGCCTTAAGGTAAATTCAAAAGCTTATATCTTTTGAACCAGAAAAGATAGGAGGCTGAATGACCACGCAAATTAAAATAGACATCCTACACTACATTTTTGCCGAATAAATCGATGCTCTATCTATTATAGTTTTTGAGTAATAGAGATTTTAAACTTCAAAAACTTAAATCGTCGATATCTGCTAAACTAGAAGCCGTAGAGGGTCCAAAGTTGACATAATTTTTTTTTGCCTTAAGGTAAATTCAAAAGCTTATATCTTTTGAACCAGAAAAGATAGGAGGCTGAATGACCACGCAAATTAAAATAGACATCCTACACTACATTTTTGCCGAATAAATCGATGCTCTATCTATTATAGTTTTTGAGTAATAGAGATTTTAAACTTCAAAAACTTAAATCGTAAATATCTCGAGAACTAGAAGCCGTAGAGGGTCCAAAGTTGACATAATTTTTTTTTGCCTTAAGGTAAATTCAAAAGCTTATATCTTTTGAACCAGAAAAGATAGGAGGCTGAATGACCACGCAAATTAAAATAGACATCCTACACTACATTTTTGCCGAATAAATCGATGCTCTATCTATTATAGTTTTTGAGTAATAGAGATTTTAAACTTCAAAAACTTAAATCGTAAATATCTCGAGAACTAGAAGCCGTAGAGGGTCCAAAGTTGACATAATTTTTTTTTGCCTTAAGGTAAATTCAAAAGCTTATATCTTTTGAACCAGAAAAGATAGGAGGCTGAATGACCACGCAAATTAAAATAGACATCCTACACTACATTTTTGCCGAATAAATCGATGCTCTATCTATTATAGTTTTTGAGTAATAGAGATTTTAAACTTCAAAAACTTAAATCGTCGATATCTGCTAAACTAGAAGCCGTAGAGGGTCCAAAGTTGACATAATTTTTTTTTGCCTTAAGGTAAATTCAAAAGCTTATATCTTTTGAACCAGAAAAGATAGGAGGCTGAATGACCACGCAAATTAAAATAGACATCCTACACTACATTTTTGCCGAATAAATCGATGCTCTATCTATTATAGTTTTTGAGTAATAGAGATTTTAAACTTCAAAAACTTAAATCGTAAATATCTCGAGAACTAGAAGCCGTAGAGGGTCCAAAGTTGACATAATTTTTTTTTGCCTTAAGGTAAATTCAAAAGCTTATATCTTTTGAACCAGAAAAGATAGGAGGCTGAATGACCACGCAAATTAAAATAGACATCCTACACTACATTTTTGCCGAATAAATCGATGCTCTATCTATTATAGTTTTTGAGTAATAGAGATTTTAAACTTCAAAAACTTAAATCGTAAATATCTCGAGAACTAGAAGCCGTAGAGGGTCCAAAGTTGACATAATTTTTTTTTGCCTTAAGGTAAATTCAAAAGCTTATATCTTTTGAACCAGAAAAGATAGGAGGCTGAATGACCACGCAAATTAAAATAGACATCCTACACTACATTTTTGCCGAATAAATCGATGCTCTATCTATTATAGTTTTTGAGTAATAGAGATTTTAAACTTCAAAAACTTAAATCGTAAATATCTCGAGAACTAGAAGCCGTAGAGGGTCCAAAGTTGACATAATTTTTTTTTGCCTTAAGGTAAATTCAAAAGCTTATATCTTTTGAACCAGAAAAGATAGGAGGCTGAATGACCACGCAAATTAAAATAGACATCCTACACTACATTTTTGCCGAATAAATCGATGCTCTATCTATTATAGTTTTTGAGTAATAGAGATTTTAAACTTCAAAAACTTAAATCGTCGATATCTGCTAAACTAGAAGCCGTAGAGGGTCCAAAGTTGACATAATTTTTTTTTGCCTTAAGGTAAATTCAAAAGCTTATATCTTTTGAACCAGAAAAGATAGGAGGCTGAATGACCACGCAAATTAAAATAGACATCCTACACTACATTTTTGCCGAATAAATCGATGCTCTATCTATTATAGTTTTTGAGTAATAGAGATTTTAAACTTCAAAAACTTAAATCGTAAATATCTCGAGAACTAGAAGCCGTAGAGGGTCCAAAGTTGACATAATTTTTTTTTGCCTTAAGGTAAATTCAAAAGCTTATATCTTTTGAACCAGAAAAGATAGGAGGCTGAATGACCACGCAAATTAAAATAGACATCCTACACTACATTTTTGCCGAATAAATCGATGCTCTATCTATTATAGTTTTTGAGTAATAGAGATTTTAAACTTCAAAAACTTAAATCGTAAATATCTCGAGAACTAGAAGCCGTAGAGGGTCCAAAGTTGACATAATTTTTTTTTGCCTTAAGGTAAATTCAAAAGCTTATATCTTTTGAACCAGAAAAGATAGGAGGCTGAATGACCACGCAAATTAAAATAGACATCCTACACTACATTTTTGCCGAATAAATCGATGCTCTATCTATTATAGTTTTTGAGTAATAGAGATTTTAAACTTCAAAAACTTAAATCGTAAATATCTCGAGAACTAGAAGCCGTAGAGGGTCCAAAGTTGACATAATTTTTTTTTGCCTTAAGGTAAATTCAAAAGCTTATATCTTTTGAACCAGAAAAGATAGGAGGCTGAATGACCACGCAAATTAAAATAGACATCCTACACTACATTTTTGCCGAATAAATCGATGCTCTATCTATTATAGTTTTTGAGTAATAGAGATTTTAAACTTCAAAAACTTAAATCGTCGATATCTGCTAAACTAGAAGCCGTAGAGGGTCCAAAGTTGACATAATTTTTTTTTGCCTTAAGGTAAATTCAAAAGCTTATATCTTTTGAACCAGAAAAGATAGGAGGCTGAATGACCACGCAAATTAAAATAGACATCCTACACTACATTTTTGCCGAATAAATCGATGCTCTATCTATTATAGTTTTTGAGTAATAGAGATTTTAAACTTCAAAAACTTAAATCGTAAATATCTCGAGAACTAGAAGCCGTAGAGGGTCCAAAGTTGACATAATTTTTTTTTGCCTTAAGGTAAATTCAAAAGCTTATATCTTTTGAACCAGAAAAGATAGGAGGCTGAATGACCACGCAAATTAAAATAGACATCCTACACTACATTTTTGCCGAATAAATCGATGCTCTATCTATTATAGTTTTTGAGTAATAGAGATTTTAAACTTCAAAAACTTAAATCGTAAATATCTCGAGAACTAGAAGCCGTAGAGGGTCCAAAGTTGACATAATTTTTTTTTGCCTTAAGGTAAATTCAAAAGCTTATATCTTTTGAACCAGAAAAGATAGGAGGCTGAATGACCACGCAAATTAAAATAGACATCCTACACTACATTTTTGCCGAATAAATCGATGCTCTATCTATTATAGTTTTTGAGTAATAGAGATTTTAAACTTCAAAAACTTAAATCGTAAATATCTCGAGAACTAGAAGCCGTAGAGGGTCCAAAGTTGACATAATTTTTTTTTGCCTTAAGGTAAATTCAAAAGCTTATATCTTTTGAACCAGAAAAGATAGGAGGCTGAATGACCACGCAAATTAAAATAGACATCCTACACTACATTTTTGCCGAATAAATCGATGCTCTATCTATTATAGTTTTTGAGTAATAGAGATTTTAAACTTCAAAAACTTAAATCGTAAATATCTCGAGAACTAGAAGCCGTAGAGGGTCCAAAGTTGACATAATTTTTTTTTGCCTTAAGGTAAATTCAAAAGCTTATATCTTTTGAACCAGAAAAGATAGGAGGCTGAATGACCACGCAAATTAAAATAGACATCCTACACTACATTTTTGCCGAATAAATCGATGCTCTATCTATTATAGTTTTTGAGTAATAGAGATTTTAAACTTCAAAAACTTAAATCGTCGATATCTGCTAAACTAGAAGCCGTAGAGGGTCCAAAGTTGACATAATTTTTTTTTGCCTTAAGGTAAATTCAAAAGCTTATATCTTTTGAACCAGAAAAGATAGGAGGCTGAATGACCACGCAAATTAAAATAGACATCCTACACTACATTTTTGCCGAATAAATCGATGCTCTATCTATTATAGTTTTTGAGTAATAGAGATTTTAAACTTCAAAAACTTAAATCGTAAATATCTCGAGAACTAGAAGCCGTAGAGGGTCCAAAGTTGACATAATTTTTTTTTGCCTTAAGGTAAATTCAAAAGCTTATATCTTTTGAACCAGAAAAGATAGGAGGCTGAATGACCACGCAAATTAAAATAGACATCCTACACTACATTTTTGCCGAATAAATCGATGCTCTATCTATTATAGTTTTTGAGTAATAGAGATTTTAAACTTCAAAAACTTAAATCGTAAATATCTCGAGAACTAGAAGCCGTAGAGGGTCCAAAGTTGACATAATTTTTTTTTGCCTTAAGGTAAATTCAAAAGCTTATATCTTTTGAACCAGAAAAGATAGGAGGCTGAATGACCACGCAAATTAAAATAGACATCCTACACTACATTTTTGCCGAATAAATCGATGCTCTATCTATTATAGTTTTTGAGTAATAGAGATTTTAAACTTCAAAAACTTAAATCGTAAATATCTCGAGAACTAGAAGCCGTAGAGGGTCCAAAGTTGACATAATTTTTTTTTGCCTTAAGGTAAATTCAAAAGCTTATATCTTTTGAACCAGAAAAGATAGGAGGCTGAATGACCACGCAAATTAAAATAGACATCCTACACTACATTTTTGCCGAATAAATCGATGCTCTATCTATTATAGTTTTTGAGTAATAGAGATTTTAAACTTCAAAAACTTAAATCGTCGATATCTGCTAAACTAGAAGCCGTAGAGGGTCCAAAGTTGACATAATTTTTTTTTGCCTTAAGGTAAATTCAAAAGCTTATATCTTTTGAACCAGAAAAGATAGGAGGCTGAATGACCACGCAAATTAAAATAGACATCCTACACTACATTTTTGCCGAATAAATCGATGCTCTATCTATTATAGTTTTTGAGTAATAGAGATTTTAAACTTCAAAAACTTAAATCGTAAATATCTCGAGAACTAGAAGCCGTAGAGGGTCCAAAGTTGACATAATTTTTTTTTGCCTTAAGGTAAATTCAAAAGCTTATATCTTTTGAACCAGAAAAGATAGGAGGCTGAATGACCACGCAAATTAAAATAGACATCCTACACTACATTTTTGCCGAATAAATCGATGCTCTATCTATTATAGTTTTTGAGTAATAGAGATTTTAAACTTCAAAAACTTAAATCGTAAATATCTCGAGAACTAGAAGCCGTAGAGGGTCCAAAGTTGACATAATTTTTTTTTGCCTTAAGGTAAATTCAAAAGCTTATATCTTTTGAACCAGAAAAGATAGGAGGCTGAATGACCACGCAAATTAAAATAGACATCCTACACTACATTTTTGCCGAATAAATCGATGCTCTATCTATTATAGTTTTTGAGTAATAGAGATTTTAAACTTCAAAAACTTAAATCGTCGATATCTGCTAAACTAGAAGCCGTAGAGGGTCCAAAGTTGACATAATTTTTTTTTGCCTTAAGGTAAATTCAAAAGCTTATATCTTTTGAACCAGAAAAGATAGGAGGCTGAATGACCACGCAAATTAAAATAGACATCCTACACTACATTTTTGCCGAATAAATCGATGCTCTATCTATTATAGTTTTTGAGTAATAGAGATTTTAAACTTCAAAAACTTAAATCGTAAATATCTCGAGAACTAGAAGCCGTAGAGGGTCCAAAGTTGACATAATTTTTTTTTGCCTTAAGGTAAATTCAAAAGCTTATATCTTTTGAACCAGAAAAGATAGGAGGCTGAATGACCACGCAAATTAAAATAGACATCCTACACTACATTTTTGCCGAATAAATCGATGCTCTATCTATTATAGTTTTTGAGTAATAGAGATTTTAAACTTCAAAAACTTAAATCGTAAATATCTCGAGAACTAGAAGCCGTAGAGGGTCCAAAGTTGACATAATTTTTTTTTGCCTTAAGGTAAATTCAAAAGCTTATATCTTTTGAACCAGAAAAGATAGGAGGCTGAATGACCACGCAAATTAAAATAGACATCCTACACTACATTTTTGCCGAATAAATCGATGCTCTATCTATTATAGTTTTTGAGTAATAGAGATTTTAAACTTCAAAAACTTAAATCGTCGATATCTGCTAAACTAGAAGCCGTAGAGGGTCCAAAGTTGACATAATTTTTTTTTGCCTTAAGGTAAATTCAAAAGCTTATATCTTTTGAACCAGAAAAGATAGGAGGCTGAATGACCACGCAAATTAAAATAGACATCCTACACTACATTTTTGCCGAATAAATCGATGCTCTATCTATTATAGTTTTTGAGTAATAGAGATTTTAAACTTCAAAAACTTAAATCGTAAATATCTCGAGAACTAGAAGCCGTAGAGGGTCCAAAGTTGACATAATTTTTTTTTGCCTTAAGGTAAATTCAAAAGCTTATATCTTTTGAACCAGAAAAGATAGGAGGCTGAATGACCACGCAAATTAAAATAGACATCCTACACTACATTTTTGCCGAATAAATCGATGCTCTATCTATTATAGTTTTTGAGTAATAGAGATTTTAAACTTCAAAAACTTAAATCGTAAATATCTCGAGAACTAGAAGCCGTAGAGGGTCCAAAGTTGACATAATTTTTTTTTGCCTTAAGGTAAATTCAAAAGCTTATATCTTTTGAACCAGAAAAGATAGGAGGCTGAATGACCACGCAAATTAAAATAGACATCCTACACTACATTTTTGCCGAATAAATCGATGCTCTATCTATTATAGTTTTTGAGTAATAGAGATTTTAAACTTCAAAAACTTAAATCGTCGATATCTGCTAAACTAGAAGCCGTAGAGGGTCCAAAGTTGACATAATTTTTTTTTGCCTTAAGGTAAATTCAAAAGCTTATATCTTTTGAACCAGAAAAGATAGGAGGCTGAATGACCACGCAAATTAAAATAGACATCCTACACTACATTTTTGCCGAATAAATCGATGCTCTATCTATTATAGTTTTTGAGTAATAGAGATTTTAAACTTCAAAAACTTAAATCGTAAATATCTCGAGAACTAGAAGCCGTAGAGGGTCCAAAGTTGACATAATTTTTTTTTTGCCTTAAGGTAAATTCAAAAGCTTATATCTTTTGAACCAGAAAAGATAGGAGGCTGAATGACCACGCAAATTAAAATAGACATCCTACACTACATTTTTGCCGAATAAATCGATGCTCTATCTATTATAGTTTTTGAGTAATAGAGATTTTAAACTTCAAAAACTTAAATCGTAAATATCTCGAGAACTAGAAGCCGTAGAGGGTCCAAAGTTGACATAATTTTTTTTTGCCTTAAGGTAAATTCAAAAGCTTATATCTTTTGAACCAGAAAAGATAGGAGGCTGAATGACCACGCAAATTAAAATAGACATCCTACACTACATTTTTGCCGAATAAATCGATGCTCTATCTATTATAGTTTTTGAGTAATAGAGATTTTAAATTTCAAAAACTTAAATCGTCGATATCTGCTAAACTAGAAGCCGTAGAGGGTCCAAAGTTGACATAATTTTTTTTTGCCTTAAGGTAAATTCAAAAGCTTATATCTTTTGAACCAGAAAAGATAGGAGGCTGAATGACCACGCAAATTAAAATAGACATCCTACACTACATTTTTGCCGAATAAATCGATGCTCTATCTATTATAGTTTTTGAGTAATAGAGATTTTAAACTTCAAAAAATTAAATCGTAAATATCTCGAGAACTAGAAGCCGTAGAGGGTCCAAAGTTGACATAATTTTTTTTTGCCTTAAGGTAAATTCAAAAGCTTATATCTTTTGAACCAGAAAAGATAGGAGGCTGAATGACCACGCAAATTAAAATAGACATCCTACACTACATTTTTGCCGAATAAATCGATGCTCTATCTATTATAGTTTTTGAGTAATAGAGATTTTAAACTTCAAAAACTTAAATCGTAAATATCTCGAGAACTAGAAGCCGTAGAGGGTCCAAAGTTGACATAATTTTTTTTTGCCTTAAGGTAAATTCAAAAGCTTATATCTTTTGAACCAGAAAAGATAGGAGGCTGAATGACCACGCAAATTAAAATAGACATCCTACACTACATTTTTGCCGAATAAATCGATGCTCTATCTATTATAGTTTTTGAGTAATAGAGATTTTAAACTTCAAAAACTTAAATCGTCGATATCTGCTAAACTAGAAGCCGTAGAGGGTCCAAAGTTGACATAATTTTTTTTTGCCTTAAGGTAAATTCAAAAGCTTATATCTTTTGAACCAGAAAAGATAGGAGGCTGAATGACCACGCAAATTAAAATAGACATCCTACACTACATTTTTGCCGAATAAATCGATGCTCTATCTATTATAGTTTTTGAGTAATAGAGATTTTAAACTTCAAAAACTTAAATCGTAAATATCTCGAGAACTAGAAGCCGTAGAGGGTCCAAAGTTGACATAATTTTTTTTTGCCTTAAGGTAAATTCAAAAGCTTATATCTTTTGAACCAGAAAAGATAGGAGGCTGAATGACCACGCAAATTAAAATAGACATCCCTACACTACATTTTTGCCGAATAAATCGATGCTCTATCTATTATAGTTTTTGAGTAATAGAGATTTTAAACTTCAAAAACTTAAATCGTCGATATCTGCTAAACTAGAAGCCGTAGAGGGTCCAAAGTTGACATAATTTTTTTTTGCCTTAAGGTAAATTCAAAAGCTTATATCTTTTGAACCAGAAAAGATAGGAGGCTGAATGACCACGCAAATTAAAATAGACATCCCTACACTACATTTTTGCCGAATAAATCGATGCTCTATCTATTATAGTTTTTGAGTAATAGAGATTTTAAACTTCAAAAACTTAAATCGTCGATATCTGCTAAACTAGAAGCCGTAGAGGGTCCAAAGTTGACATAATTTTTTTTTGCCTTAAGGTAAATTCAAAAGCTTATATCTTTTGAACCAGAAAAGATAGGAGGCTGAATGACCACGCAAATTAAAATAGACATCCTACACTACATTTTTGCCGAATAAATCGATGCTCTATCTATTATAGTTTTTGAGTAATAGAGATTTTAAACTTCAAAAACTTAAATCGTCGATATCTGCTAAACTAGAAGCCGTAGAGGGTCCAAAGTTGACATAATTTTTTTTTGCCTTAAGGTAAATTCAAAAGCTTATATCTTTTGAACCAGAAAAGATAGGAGGCTGAATGACCACGCAAATTAAAATAGACATCCTACACTACATTTTTGCCGAATAAATCGATGCTCTATCTATTATAGTTTTTGAGTAATAGAGATTTTAAACTTCAAAAACTTAAATCGTCGATATCTGCTAAACTAGAAGCCGTAGAGGGTCCAAAGTTGACATAATTTTTTTTTGCCTTAAGGTAAATTCAAAAGCTTATATCTTTTGAACCAGAAAAGATAGGAGGCTGAATGACCACGCAAATTAAAATAGACATCCTACACTACATTTTTGCCGAATAAATCGATGCTCTATCTATTATAGTTTTTGAGTAATAGAGATTTTAAACTTCAAAAACTTAAATCGTAAATATCTCGAGAACTAGAAGCCGTAGAGGGTCCAAAGTTGACATAATTTTTTTTTGCCTTAAGGTAAATTCAAAAGCTTATATCTTTTGAACCAGAAAAGATAGGAGGCTGAATGACCACGCAAATTAAAATAGACATCCTACACTACATTTTTGCCGAATAAATCGATGCTCTATCTATTATAGTTTTTGAGTAATAGAGATTTTAAACTTCAAAAACTTAAATCGTAAATATCTCGAGAACTAGAAGCCGTAGAGGGTCCAAAGTTGACATAATTTTTTTTTGCCTTAAGGTAAATTCAAAAGCTTATATCTTTTGAACCAGAAAAGATAGGAGGCTGAATGACCACGCAAATTAAAATAGACATCCCTACACTACATTTTTGCCGAATAAATCGATGCTCTATCTATTATAGTTTTTGAGTAATAGAGATTTTAAACTTCAAAAACTTAAATCGTCGATATCTGCTAAACTAGAAGCCGTAGAGGGTCCAAAGTTGACATAATTTTTTTTTGCCTTAAGGTAAATTCAAAAGCTTATATCTTTTGAACCAGAAAAGATAGGAGGCTGAATGACCACGCAAATTAAAATAGACATCCCTACACTACATTTTTGCCGAATAAATCGATGCTCTATCTATTATAGTTTTTGAGTAATAGAGATTTTAAACTTCAAAAACTTAAATCGTCGATATCTGCTAAACTAGAAGCCGTAGAGGGTCCAAAGTTGACATAATTTTTTTTTGCCTTAAGGTAAATTCAAAAGCTTATATCTTTTGAACCAGAAAAGATAGGAGGCTGAATGACCACGCAAATTAAAATAGACATCCTACACTACATTTTTGCCGAATAAATCGATGCTCTATCTATTATAGTTTTTGAGTAATAGAGATTTTAAACTTCAAAAACTTAAATCGTCGATATCTGCTAAACTAGAAGCCGTAGAGGGTCCAAAGTTGACATAATTTTTTTTTGCCTTAAGGTAAATTCAAAAGCTTATATCTTTTGAACCAGAAAAGATAGGAGGCTGAATGACCACGCAAATTAAAATAGACATCCTACACTACATTTTTGCCGAATAAATCGATGCTCTATCTATTATAGTTTTTGAGTAATAGAGATTTTAAACTTCAAAAACTTAAATCGTAAATATCTCGAGAACTAGAAGCCGTAGAGGGTCCAAAGTTGACATAATTTTTTTTTGCCTTAAGGTAAATTCAAAAGCTTATATCTTTTGAACCAGAAAAGATAGGAGGCTGAATGACCACGCAAATTAAAATAGACATCCTACACTACATTTTTGCCGAATAAATCGATGCTCTATCTATTATAGTTTTTGAGTAATAGAGATTTTAAACTTCAAAAACTTAAATCGTAAATATCTCGAGAACTAGAAGCCGTAGAGGGTCCAAAGTTGACATAATTTTTTTTTGCCTTAAGGTAAATTCAAAAGCTTATATCTTTTGAACCAGAAAAGATAGGAGGCTGAATGACCACGCAAATTAAAATAGACATCCTACACTACATTTTTGCCGAATAAATCGATGCTCTATCTATTATAGTTTTTGAGTAATAGAGATTTTAAACTTCAAAAACTTAAATCGTCGATATCTGCTAAACTAGAAGCCGTAGAGGGTCCAAAGTTGACATAATTTTTTTTTGCCTTAAGGTAAATTCAAAAGCTTATATCTTTTGAACCAGAAAAGATAAGAGGCTGAATGACCACGCAAATTAAAATAGACATCCTACACTACATTTTTGCCGAATAAATCGATGCTCTATCTATTATAGTTTTTGAGTAATAGAGATTTTAAACTTCAAAAACTTAAATCGTAAGTATTTCGAGAACTAGAAGCCGTAGAGGGTCCAAAGTTGACATAATTTTTTTTTGCCTTAAGGTAAATTCAAAAGCTTATATCTTTTGAACCAGAAAAGATAGGAGGCTGAATGACCACGCAAATTAAAATAGACATCCTACACTACATTTTTGCCGAATAAATCGATGCTCTATCTATTATAGTTTTTGAGTAATAGAGATTTTAAACTTCAAAAACTTAAATCGTCGATATCTGCTAAACTAGAAGCCGTAGAGGGTCCAAAGTTGACATAATTTTTTTTTGCCTTAAGGTAAATTCAAAAGCTTATATCTTTTGAACCAGCAAAGATAGGAGGCTGAATGACCACGCAAATTAAAATAGACATCCTACACTACATTTTTGCCGAATAAATCGATGCTCTATCTATTATAGTTTTTGAGTAATAGAGATTTTAAACTTCAAAAACTTAAATCGTAAATATCTCGAGAACTAGAAGCCGTAGAGGGTCCAAAGTTGACATAATTTTTTTTTGCCTTAAGGTAAATTCAAAAGCTTATATCTTTTGAACCAGAAAAGATAGGAGGCTGAATGACCACGCAAATTAAAATAGACATCCTACACTACATTTTTGCCGAATAAATCGATGCTCTATCTATTATAGTTTTTGAGTAATAGAGATTTTAAACTTCAAAAACTTAAATCGTAAATATCTCGAGAACTAGAAGCCGTAGAGGGTCCAAAGTTGACATAATTTTTTTTTGCCTTAAGGTAAATTCAAAAGCTTATATCTTTTGAACCAGAAAAGATAGGAGGCTGAATGACCACGCAAATTAAAATAGACATCCTACACTACATTTTTGCCGAATAAATCGATGCTCTATCTATTATAGTTTTTGAGTAATAGAGATTTTAAACTTCAAAAACTTAAATCGTCGATATCTGCTAAACTAGAAGCCGTAGAGGGTCCAAAGTTGACATAATTTTTTTTTGCCTTAAGGTAAATTCAAAAGCTTATATCTTTTGAACCAGAAAAGATAGGAGGCTGAATGACCACGCAAATTAAAATAGACATCCTACACTACATTTTTGCCGAATAAATCGATGCTCTATCTATTATAGTTTTTGAGTAATAGAGATTTTAAACTTCAAAAACTTAAATCGTCGATATCTGCTAAACTAGAAGCCGTAGAGGGTCCAAAGTTGACATAATTTTTTTTTGCCTTAAGGTAAATTCAAAAGCTTATATCTTTTGAACCAGAAAAGATAGGAGGCTGAATGACCACGCAAATTAAAATAGACATCCTACACTACATTTTTGCCGAATAAATCGATGCTCTATCTATTATAGTTTTTGAGTAATAGAGATTTTAAACTTCAAAAACTTAAATCGTAAATATCTCGAGAACTAGAAGCCGTAGAGGGTCCAAAGTTGACATAATTTTTTTTTGCCTTAAGGTAAATTCAAAAGCTTATATCTTTTGAACCAGAAAAGATAGGAGGCTGAATGACCACGCAAATTAAAATAGACATCCTACACTACATTTTTGCCGAATAAATCGATGCTCTATCTATTATAGTTTTTGAGTAATAGAGATTTTAAACTTCAAAAACTTAAATCGTCGATATCTGCTAAACTAGAAGCCGTAGAGGGTCCAAAGTTGACATAATTTTTTTTTGCCTTAAGGTAAATTCAAAAGCTTATATCTTTTGAACCAGAAAAGATAGGAGGCTGAATGACCACGCAAATTAAAATAGACATCCTACACTACATTTTTGCCGAATAAATCGATGCTCTATCTATTATAGTTTTTGAGTAATAGAGATTTTAAACTTCAAAAACTTAAATCGTAAATATCTCGAGAACTAGAAGCCGTAGAGGGTCCAAAGTTGACATAATTTTTTTTTGCCTTAAGGTAAATTCAAAAGCTTATATCTTTTGAACCAGAAAAGATAGGAGGCTGAATGACCACGCAAATTAAAATAGACATCCTACACTACATTTTTGCCGAATAAATCGATGCTCTATCTATTATAGTTTTTGAGTAATAGAGATTTTAAACTTCAAAAACTTAAATCGTAAATATCTCGAGAACTAGAAGCCGTAGAGGGTCCAAAGTTGACATAATTTTTTTTTGCCTTAAGGTAAATTCAAAAGCTTATATCTTTTGAACCAGAAAAGATAGGAGGCTGAATGACCACGCAAATTAAAATAGACATCCTACACTACATTTTTGCCGAATAAATCGATGCTCTATCTATTATAGTTTTTGAGTAATAGAGATTTTAAACTTCAAAAACTTAAATCGTAAATATCTCGAGAACTAGAAGCCGTAGAGGGTCCAAAGTTGACATAATTTTTTTTTGCCTTAAGGTAAATTCAAAAGCTTATATCTTTTGAACCAGAAAAGATAGGAGGCTGAATGACCACGCAAATTAAAATAGACATCCTACACTACATTTTTGCCGAATAAATCGATGCTCTATCTATTATAGTTTTTGAGTAATAGAGATTTTAAACTTCAAAAACTTAAATCGTAAATATCTCGAGAACTAGAAGCCGTAGAGGGTCCAAAGTTGACATAATTTTTTTTTGCCTTAAGGTAAATTCAAAAGCTTATATCTTTTGAACCAGAAAAGATAGGAGGCTGAATGACCACGCAAATTAAAATAGACATCCTACACTACATTTTTGCCGAATAAATCGATGCTCTATCTATTATAGTTTTTGAGTAATAGAGATTTTAAACTTCAAAAACTTAAATCGTCGATATCTGCTAAACTAGAAGCCGTAGAGGGTCCAAAGTTGACATAATTTTTTTTTGCCTTAAGGTAAATTCAAAAGCTTATATCTTTTGAACCAGAAAAGATAGGAGGCTGAATGACCACGCAAATTAAAATAGACATCCTACACTACATTTTTGCCGAATAAATCGATGCTCTATCTATTATAGTTTTTGAGTAATAGAGATTTTAAACTTCAAAAACTTAAATCGTAAATATCTCGAGAACTAGAAGCCGTAGAGGGTCCAAAGTTGACATAATTTTTTTTTGCCTTAAGGTAAATTCAAAAGCTTATATCTTTTGAACCAGAAAAGATAGGAGGCTGAATGACCACGCAAATTAAAATAGACATCCTACACTAAATTTTTGCCGAATAAATCGATGCTCTATCTATTATAGTTTTTGAGTAATAGAGATTTTAAACTTCAAAAACTTAAATCGTAAATATCTCGAGAACTAGAAGCCGTAGAGGGTCCAAAGTTGACATAATTTTTTTTTGCCTTAAGGTAAATTCAAAAGCTTATATCTTTTGAACCAGAAAAGATAGGAGGCTGAATGACCACGCAAATTAAAATAGACATCCTACACTACATTTTTGCCGAATAAATCGATGCTCTATCTATTATAGTTTTTGAGTAATAGAGATTTTAAACTTCAAAAACTTAAATCGTCGATATCTGCTAAACTAGAAGCCGTAGAGGGTCCAAAGTTGACATAATTTTTTTTTGCCTTAAGGTAAATTCAAAAGCTTATATCTTTTGAACCAGAAAAGATAGGAGGCTGAATGACCACGCAAATTAAAATAGACATCCTACACTACATTTTTGCCGAATAAATCGATGCTCTATCTATTATAGTTTTTGAGTAATAGAGATTTTAAACTTCAAAAACTTAAATCGTCGATATCTGCTAAACTAGAAGCCGTAGAGGGTCCAAAGTTGACATAATTTTTTTTTGCCTTAAGGTAAATTCAAAAGCTTATATGCTCTATCTATTATAGTTTTTGAGTAATAGAGATTTTAAACTTCAAAAACTTAAATCGTCGATATCTGCTAAACTAGAAGCCGTAGAGGGTCCAAAGTTGACATAATTTTTTTTTGCCTTAAGGTAAATTCAAAAGCTTATATCTTTTGAACCAGAAAAGATAGGAGGCTGAATGACCACGCAAATTAAAATAGACATCCTACACTACATTTTTGCCGAATAAATCGATGCTCTATCTATTATAGTTTTTGAGTAATAGAGATTTTAAACTTCAAAAACTTAAATCGTAAATATCTCGAGAACTAGAAGCCGTAGAGGGTCCAAAGTTGACATAATTTTTTTTTGCCTTAAGGTAAATTCAAAAGCTTATATCTTTTGAACCAGAAAAGATAGGAGGCTGAATGACCACGCAAATTAAAATAGACATCCTACACTACATTTTTGCCGAATAAATCGATGCTCTATCTATTATAGTTTTTGAGTAATAGAGATTTTAAACTTCAAAAACTTAAATCGTAAATATCTCGAGAACTAGAAGCCGTAGAGGGTCCAAAGTTGACATAATTTTTTTTTGCCTTAAGGTAAATTCAAAAGCTTATATCTTTTGAACCAGAAAAGATAGGAGGCTGAATGACCACGCAAATTAAAATAGACATCCTACACTACATTTTTGCCGAATAAATCGATGCTCTATCTATTATAGTTTTTGAGTAATAGAGATTTTAAACTTCAAAAACTTAAATTGTCGATATCTGCTAAACTAGAAGCCGTAGAGGGTCCAAAGTTGACATAATTTTTTTTTGCCTTAAGGTAAATTCAAAAGCTTATATCTTTTGAACCAGAAAAGATAGGAGTCTGAATGACCACGCAAATTAAAATAGACATCCTACACTATATTTCTGCCGAATAAATCGATGCTCTATCTATTATAGTTTTTGAGTAATAGAGATTTTAAACTTCAAAAACTTAAATCGTAAATATCTCGAGAACTAGAAGCCGTAGAGGGTCCAAAGTTGACATAATTTTTTTTTGCCTTAAGGTAAATTCAAAAGCTTATATCTTTTGAACCAGAAAAGATAGGAGGCTGAATGACCACGCAAATTAAAATAGACATCCTACACTACATTTTTGCCGAATAAATCGATGCTCTATCTATTATAGTTTTTGAGTAATAGAGATTTTAAACTTCAAAAACTTAAATCGTCGATATCTGCTAAACTAGAAGCCGTAGAGGGTCCAAAGTTGACATAATTTTTTTTTGCCTTAAGGTAAATTCAAAAGCTTATATCTTTTGAACCAGAAAAGATAGGAGGCTGAATGACCACGCAAATTAAAATAGACATCCTACACTAAATTTTTGCCGAATAAATCGATGCTCTATCTATTATAGTTTTTGAGTAATAGAGATTTTAAACTTCAAAAACTTAAATCGTAAATATCTCGAGAACTAGAAGCCGTAGAGGGTCCAAAGTTGACATAATTTTTTTTTGCCTTAAGGTAAATTCAAAAGCTTATATCTTTTGAACCAGAAAAGATAGGAGGCTGAATGACCACGCAAATTAAAATAGACATCCTACACTACATTTTTGCCGAATAAATCGATGCTCTATCTATTATAGTTTTTGAGTAATAGAGATTTTAAACTTCAAAAACTTAAATCGTCGATATCTGCTAAACTAGAAGCCGTAGAGGGTCCAAAGTTGACATAATTTTTTTTTGCCTTAAGGTAAATTCAAAAGCTTATATCTTTTGAACCAGAAAAGATAGGAGGCTGAATGACCACGCAAATTAAAATAGACATCCTACACTACATTTTTGCCGAATAAATCGATGCTCTATCTATTATAGTTTTTGAGTAATAGAGATTTTAAACTTCAAAAACTTAAATCGTCGATATCTGCTAAACTAGAAGCCGTAGAGGGTCCAAAGTTGACATAATTTTTTTTTGCCTTAAGGTAAATTCAAAAGCTTATATCTTTTGAACCAGAAAAGATAGGAGGCTGAATGACCACGCAAATTAAAATAGACATCCTACACTACATTTTTGCCGAATAAATCGATGCTCTATCTATTATAGTTTTTGAGTAATAGAGATTTTAAACTTCAAAAACTTAAATCGTAAATATCTCGAGAACTAGAAGCCGTAGAGGGTCCAAAGTTGACATAATTTTTTTTTGCCTTAAGGTAAATTCAAAAGCTTATATCTTTTGAACCAGAAAAGATAGGAGGCTGAATGACCACGCAAATTAAAATAGACATCCTACACTACATTTTTGCCGAATAAATCGATGCTCTATCTATTATAGTTTTTGAGTAATAGAGATTTTAAACTTCAAAAACTTAAATCGTCGATATCTGCTAAACTAGAAGCCGTAGAGGGTCCAAAGTTGACATAATTTTTTTTTGCCTTAAGGTAAATTCAAAAGCTTATATCTTTTGAACCAGAAAAGATAGGAGGCTGAATGACCACGCAAATTAAAATAGACATCCTACACTACATTTTTGCCGAATAAATCGATGCTCTATCTATTATAGTTTTTGAGTAATAGAGATTTTAAACTTCAAAAACTTAAATCGTAAATATCTCGAGAACTAGAAGCCGTAGAGGGTCCAAAGTTGACATAATTTTTTTTTGCCTTAAGGTAAATTCAAAAGCTTATATCTTTTGAACCAGAAAAGATAGGAGGCTGAATGACCACGCAAATTAAAATAGACATCCTACACTACATTTTTGCCGAATAAATCGATGCTCTATCTATTATAGTTTTTGAGTAATAGAGATTTTAAACTTCAAAAACTTAAATCGTCGATATCTGCTAAACTAGAAGCCGTAGAGGGTCCAAAGTTGACATAATTTTTTTTTGCCTTAAGGTAAATTCAAAAGCTTATATCTTTTGAACCAGAAAAGATAGGAGGCTGAATGACCACGCAAATTAAAATAGACATCCTACACTACATTTTTGCCGAATAAATCGATGCTCTATCTATTATAGTTTTTGAGTAATAGAGATTTTAAACTTCAAAAACTTAAATCGTAAATATCTCGAGAACTAGAAGCCGTAGAGGGTCCAAAGTTGACATAATTTTTTTTTGCCTTAAGGTAAATTCAAAAGCTTATATCTTTTGAACCAGAAAAGATAGGAGGCTGAATGACAACGCAAATTAAAATAGACATCCTACACTACATTTTTGCCGAATAAATCGATGCTCTATCTATTATAGTTTTTGAGTAATAGAGATTTTAAACTTCAAAAACTTAAATCGTAAATATCTCGAGAACTAGAAGCCGTAGAGGGTCCAAAGTTGACATAATTTTTTTTTGCCTTAAGGTAAATTCAAAAGCTTATATCTTTTGAACCAGAAAAGATAGGAGGCTGAATGACCACGCAAATTAAAATAGACATCCTACACTACATTTTTGCCGAATAAATCGATGCTCTATCTATTATAGTTTTTGAGTAATAGAGATTTTAAACTTCAAAAACTTAAATCGTCGATATCTGCTAAACTAGAAGCCGTAGAGGGTCCAAAGTTGACATAATTTTTTTTTGCCTTAAGGTAAATTCAAAAGCTTATATCTTTTGAACCAGAAAAGATAGGAGGCTGAATGACCACGCAAATTAAAATAGACATCCTACACTACATTTTTGCCGAATAAATCGATGCTCTATCTATTATAGTTTTTGAGTAATAGAGATTTTAAACTTCAAAAACTTAAATCGTCGATATCTGCTAAACTAGAAGCCGTAGAGGGTCCAAAGTTGACATAATTTTTTTTTGCCTTAAGGTAAATTCAAAAGCTTATATCTTTTGAACCAGAAAAGATAGGAGGCTGAATGACCACGCAAATTAAAATAGACATCCTACACTACATTTTTGCCGAATAAATCGATGCTCTATCTATTATAGTTTTTGAGTAATAGAGATTTTAAACTTCAAAAACTTAAATCGTAAATATCTCGAGAACTAGAAGCCGTAGAGGGTCCAAAGTTGACATAATTTTTTTTTGCCTTAAGGTAAATTCAAAAGCTTATATCTTTTGAACCAGAAAAGATAGGAGGCTGAATGACCACGCAAATTAAAATAGACATCCTACACTACATTTTTGCCGAATAAATCGATGCTCTATCTATTATAGTTTTTGAGTAATAGAGATTTTAAACTTCAAAAACTTAAATCGTCGATATCTGCTAAACTAGAAGCCGTAGAGGGTCCAAAGTTGACATAATTTTTTTTTGCCTTAAGGTAAATTCAAAAGCTTATATCTTTTGAACCAGAAAAGATAGGAGGCTGAATGACCACGCAAATCAAAATAGACATCCTACACTACATTTTTGCCGAATAAATCGATGCTCTATCTATTATAGTTTTTGAGTAATAGAGATTTTAAACTTCAAAAACTTAAATCGTCGATATCTGCTAAACTAGAAGCCGTAGAGGGTCCAAAGTTGACATAATTTTTTTTTGCCTTAAGGTAAATTCAAAAGCTTATATCTTTTGAACCAGAAAAGATAGGAGGCTGAATGACCACGCAAATTAAAATAGACATCCTACACTACATTTTTGCCGAATAAATCGATGCTCTATCTATTATAGTTTTTGAGTAATAGAGATTTTAAACTTCAAAAACTTAAATCGTCGATATCTGCTAAACTAGAAGCCGTAGAGGGTCCAAAGTTGACATAATTTTTTTTTGCCTTAAGGTAAATTCAAAAGCTTATATCTTTTGAACCAGAAAAGATAGGAGGCTGAATGACCACGCAAATTAAAATAGACATCCTACACTATATTTTTGCCGAATAAATCGATGCTCTATCTATTATAGTTTTTGAGTAATAGAGATTTTAAACTTCAAAAACTTAAATCGTAAATATCTCGAGAACTAGAAGCCGTAGAGGGTCCAAAGTTGACATAATTTTTTTTTGCCTTAAGGTAAATTCAAAAGCTTATATCTTTTGAACCAGAAAAGATAGGAGGCTGAATGACCACGCAAATTAAAATAGACATCCTACACTACATTTTTGCCGAATAAATCGATGCTCTATCTATTATAGTTTTTGAGTAATAGAGATTTTAAACTTCAAAAACTTAAATCGTAAATATCTCGAGAACTAGAAGCCGTAGAGGGTCCAAAGTTGACATAATTTTTTTTTGCCTTAAGGTAAATTCAAAAGCTTATATCTTTTGAACCAGAAAAGATAGGAGGCTGAATGACCACGCAAATTAAAATAGACATCCTACACTACATTTTTGCCGAATAAATCGATGCTCTATCTATTATAGTTTTTGAGTAATAGAGATTTTAAACTTCAAAAACTTAAATCGTAAATATCTCGAGAACTAGAAGCCGTAGAGGGTCCAAAGTTGACATAATTTTTTTTTGCCTTAAGGTAAATTCAAAAGCTTATATCTTTTGAACCAGAAAAGATAGGAGGCTGAATGACCACGCAAATTAAAATAGACATCCTACACTACATTTTTGCCGAATAAATCGATGCTCTATCTATTATAGTTTTTGAGTAATAGAGATTTTAAACTTCAAAAACTTAAATCGTAAATATCTCGAGAACTAGAAGCCGTAGAGGGTCCAAAGTTGACATAATTTTTTTTTGCCTTAAGGTAAATTCAAAAGCTTATATCTTTTGAACCAGAAAAGATAGGAGGCTGAATGACCACGCAAATTAAAATAGACATCCTACACTACATTTTTGCCGAATAAATCGATGCTCTATCTATTATAGTTTTTGAGTAATAGAGATTTTAAACTTCAAAAACTTAAATCGTCGATATCTGCTAAACTAGAAGCCGTAGAGGGTCCAAAGTTGACATAATTTTTTTTTGCCTTAAGGTAAATTCAAAAGCTTATATCTTTTGAACCAGAAAAGATAGGAGGCTGAATGACCACGCAAATTAAAATAGACATCCTACACTACATTTTTGCCGAATAAATCGATACTCTATCTATTATAGTTTTTGAGTAATAGAGATTTTAAACTTCAAAAACTTAAATCGTAAATATCTCGAGAACTAGAAGCCGTAGAGGGTCCAAAGTTGACATAATTTTTTTTTGCCTTAAGGTAAATTCAAAAGCTTATATCTTTTGAACCAGAAAAGATAGGAGGCTGAATGACCACGCAAATTAAAATAGACATCCTACACTACATTTTTGCCGAATAAATCGATGCTCTATCTATTATAGTTTTTGAGTAATAGAGATTTTAAACTTCAAAAACTTAAATCGTAAATATCTCGAGAACTAGAAGCCGTAGAGGGTCCAAAGTTGACATAATTTTTTTTTGCCTTAAGGTAAATTCAAAAGCTTATATCTTTTGAACCAGAAAAGATAGGAGGCTGAATGACCACGCAAATTAAAATAGACATCCTACACTACATTTTTGCCGAATAAATCGATGCTCTATCTATTATAGTTTTTGAGTAATAGAGATTTTAAACTTCAAAAACTTAAATCGTCGATATCTGCTAAACTAGAAGCCGTAGAGGGTCCAAAGTTGACATAATTTTTTTTTGCCTTAAGGTAAATTCAAAAGCTTATATCTTTTGAACCAGAAAAGATAGGAGGCTGAATGACCACGCAAATTAAAATAGACATCCTACACTACATTTTTGCCGAATAAATCGATGCTCTATCTATTATAGTTTTTGAGTAATAGAGATTTTAAACTTCAAAAACTTAAATCATCGATATCTGCTAAACTAGAAGCCGTAGAGGGTCCAAAGTTGACATAATTTTTTTTTGCCTTAAGGTAAATTCAAAAGCTTATATCTTTTGAACCAGAAAAGATAGGAGGCTGAATGACCACGCAAATTAAAATAGACATCCTACACTACATTTTTGCCGAATAAATCGATGCTCTATCTATTATAGTTTTTGAGTAATAGAGATTTTAAACTTCAAAAACTTAAATCGTAAATATCTCGAGAACTAGAAGCCGTAGAGGGTCCAAAGTTGACATAATTTTTTTTTGCCTTAAGGTAAATTCAAAAGCTTATATCTTTTGAACCAGAAAAGATAGGAGGCTGAATGACCACGCAAATTAAAATAGACATCCTACACTACATTTTTGCCGAATAAATCGATGCTCTATCTATTATAGTTTTTGAGTAATAGAGATTTTAAACTTCAAAAACTTAAATCGTCGATATCTGCTAAACTAGAAGCCGTAGAGGGTCCAAAGTTGACATAATTTTTTTTTGCCTTAAGGTAAATTCAAAAGCTTATATCTTTTGAACCAGAAAAGATAGGAGGCTGAATGACCACGCAAATTAAAATAGACATCCTACACTACATTTTTGCCGAATAAATCGATGCTCTATCTATTATAGTTTTTGAGTAATAGAGATTTTAAACTTCAAAAACTTAAATCGTAAATATCTCGAGAACTAGAAGCCGTAGAGGGTCCAAAGTTGACATAATTTTTTTTTGCCTTAAGGTAAATTCAAAAGCTTATATCTTTTGAACCAGAAAAGATAGGAGGCTGAATGACCACGCAAATTAAAATAGACATCCTACACTACATTTTTGCCGAATAAATCGATGCTCTATCTATTATAGTTTTTGAGTAATAGAGATTTTAAACTTCAAAAACTTAAATCGTCGATATCTGCTAAACTAGAAGCCGTAGAGGGTCCAAAGTTGACATAATTTTTTTTTGCCTTAAGGTAAATTCAAAAGCTTATATCTTTTGAACCAGAAAAGATAGGAGGCTGAATGACCACGCAAATTAAAATAGACATCCTACACTACATTTTTGCCGAATAAATCGATGCTCTATCTATTATAGTTTTTGAGTAATAGAGATTTTAAACTTCAAAAACTTAAATCGTAAATATCTCGAGAACTAGAAGCCGTAGAGGGTCCAAAGTTGACATAATTTTTTTTTGCCTTAAGGTAAATTCAAAAGCTTATATCTTTTGAACCAGAAAAGATAGGAGGCTGAATGACCACGCAAATTAAAATAGACATCCTACACTACATTTTTGCCGAATAAATCGATGCTCTATCTATTATAGTTTTTGAGTAATAGAGATTTTAAACTTCAAAAACTTAAATCGTAAATATCTCGAGAACTAGAAGCCGTAGAGGGTCCAAAGTTGACATAATTTTTTTTTGCCTTAAGGTAAATTCAAAAGCTTATATCTTTTGAACCAGAAAAGATAGGAGGCTGAATGACCACGCAAATTAAAATAGACATCCTACACTACATTTTTGCCGAATAAATCGATGCTCTATCTATTATAGTTTTTGAGTAATAGAGATTTTAAACTTCAAAAACTTAAATCGTCGATATCTGCTAAACTAGAAGCCGTAGAGGGTCCAAAGTTGACATAATTTTTTTTTGCCTTAAGGTAAATTCAAAAGCTTATATCTTTTGAACCAGAAAAGATAGGAGGCTGAATGACCACGCAAATCAAAATAGACATCCTACACTACATTTTTGCCGAATAAATCGATGCTCTATCTATTATAGTTTTTGAGTAATAGAGATTTTAAACTTCAAAAACTTAAATCGTCGATATCTGCTAAACTAGAAGCCGTAGAGGGTCCAAAGTTGACATAATTTTTTTTTGCCTTAAGGTAAATTCAAAAGCTTATATCTTTTGAACCAGAAAAGATAGGAGGCTGAATGACCACGCAAATTAAAATAGACATCCTACACTACATTTTTGCCGAATAAATCGATGCTCTATCTATTATAGTTTTTGAGTAATAGAGATTTTAAACTTCAAAAACTTAAATCGTCGATATCTGCTAAACTAGAAGCCGTAGAGGGTCCAAAGTTGACATAATTTTTTTTTGCCTTAAGGTAAATTCAAAAGCTTATATCTTTTGAACCAGAAAAGATAGGAGGCTGAATGACCACGCAAATTAAAATAGACATCCTACACTACATTTTTGCCGAATAAATCGATGCTCTATCTATTATAGTTTTTGAGTAATAGAGATTTTAAACTTCAAAAACTTAAATCGTAAATATCTCGAGAACTAGAAGCCGTAGAGGGTCCAAAGTTGATATAATTTTTTTTTGCCTTAAGGTAAATTCAAAAGCTTATATCTTTTGAACCAGAAAAGATAGGAGGCTGAATGACCACGCAAATTAAAATAGACATCCTACACTACATTTTTGCCGAATAAATCGATGCTCTATCTATTATAGTTTTTGAGTAATAGAGATTTTAAACTTCAAAAACTTAAATCGTAAATATCTCGAGAACTAGAAGCCGTAGAGGGTCCAAAGTTGACATAATTTTTTTTTGCCTTAAGGTAAATTCAAAAGCTTATATCTTTTGAACCAGAAAAGATAGGAGGCTGAATGACCACGCAAATTAAAATAGACATCCTACACTACATTTTTGCCGAATAAATCGATGCTCTATCTATTATAGTTTTTGAGTAATAGAGATTTTAAACTTCAAAAACTTAAATCGTAAATATCTCGAGAACTAGAAGCCGTAGAGGGTCCAAAGTTGACATAATTTTTTTTTGCCTTAAGGTAAATTCAAAAGCTTATATCTTTTGAACCAGAAAAGATAGGAGGCTGAATGACCACGCAAATTAAAATAGACATCCTACACTACATTTTTGCCGAATAAATCGATGCTCTATCTATTATAGTTTTTGAGTAATAGAGATTTTAAACTTCAAAAACTTAAATCGTCGATATCTGCTAAACTAGAAGCCGTAGAGGGTCCAAAGTTGACATAATTTTTTTTTGCCTTAAGGTAAATTCAAAAGCTTATATCTTTTGAACCAGAAAAGATAGGAGGCTGAATGACCACGCAAATTAAAATAGACATCCTACACTACATTTTTGCCGAATAAATCGATGCTCTATCTATTATAGTTTTTGAGTAATAGAGATTTTAAACTTCAAAAACTTAAATCATCGATATCTGCTAAACTAGAAGCCGTAGAGGGTCCAAAGTTGACATAATTTTTTTTTGCCTTAAGGTAAATTCAAAAGCTTATATCTTTTGAACCAGAAAAGATAGGAGGCTGAATGACCACGCAAATTAAAATAGACATCCTACACTACATTTTTGCCGAATAAATCGATGCTCTATCTATTATAGTTTTTGAGTAATAGAGATTTTAAACTTCAAAAACTTAAATCGTAAATATCTCGAGAACTAGAAGCCGTAGAGGGTCCAAAGTTGACATAATTTTTTTTTTGCCTTAAGGTAAATTCAAAAGCTTATATCTTTTGAACCAGAAAAGATAGGAGGCTGAATGACCACGCAAATTAAAATAGACATCCTACACTACATTTTTGCCGAATAAATCGATGCTCTATCTATTATAGTTTTTGAGTAATAGAGATTTTAAACTTCAAAAACTTAAATCGTAAATATCTCGAGAACTAGAAGCCGTAGAGGGTCCAAAGTTGACATAATTTTTTTTTGCCTTAAGGTAAATTCAAAAGCTTATATCTTTTGAACCAGAAAAGATAGGAGGCTGAATGACCACGCAAATTAAAATAGACATCCTACACTACATTTTTGCCGAATAAATCGATGCTCTATCTATTATAGTTTTTGAGTAATAGAGATTTTAAACTTCAAAAACTTAAATCGTCGATATCTGCTAAACTAGAAGCCGTAGAGGGTCCAAAGTTGACATAATTTTTTTTTGCCTTAAGGTAAATTCAAAAGCTTATATCTTTTGAACCAGAAAAGATAGGAGGCTGAATGACCACGCAAATCAAAATAGACATCCTACACTACATTTTTGCCGAATAAATCGATGCTCTATCTATTATAGTTTTTGAGTAATAGAGATTTTAAACTTCAAAAACTTAAATCGTCGATATCTGCTAAACTAGAAGCCGTAGAGGGTCCAAAGTTGACATAATTTTTTTTTGCCTTAAGGTAAATTCAAAAGCTTATATCTTTTGAACCAGAAAAGATAGGAGGCTGAATGACCACGCAAATTAAAATAGACATCCTACACTACATTTTTGCCGAATAAATCGATGCTCTATCTATTATAGTTTTTGAGTAATAGAGATTTTAAACTTCAAAAACTTAAATCGTCGATATCTGCTAAACTAGAAGCCGTAGAGGGTCCAAAGTTGACATAATTTTTTTTTGCCTTAAGGTAAATTCAAAAGCTTATATCTTTTGAACCAGAAAAGATAGGAGGCTGAATGACCACGCAAATTAAAATAGACATCCTACACTACATTTTTGCCGAATAAATCGATGCTCTATCTATTATAGTTTTTGAGTAATAGAGATTTTAAACTTCAAAAACTTAAATCGTAAATATCTCGAGAACTAGAAGCCGTAGAGGGTCCAAAGTTGACATAATTTTTTTTTGCCTTAAGGTAAATTCAAAAGCTTATATCTTTTGAACCAGAAAAGATAGGAGGCTGAATGACCACGCAAATTAAAATAGACATCCTACACTACATTTTTGCCGAATAAATCGATGCTCTATCTATTATAGTTTTTGAGTAATAGAGATTTTAAACTTCAAAAACTTAAATCGTAAATATCTCGAGAACTAGAAGCCGTAGAGGGTCCAAAGTTGACATAATTTTTTTTTGCCTTAAGGTAAATTCAAAAGCTTATATCTTTTGAACCAGAAAAAATAGGAGGCTGAATGACCACGCAAATTAAAATAGACATCCTACACTACATTTTTGCCGAATAAATCGATGCTCTATCTATTATAGTTTTTGAGTAATAGAGATTTTAAACTTCAAAAACTTAAATCGTCGATATCTGCTAAACTAGAAGCCGTAGAGGGTCCAAAGTTGACATAATTTTTTTTTGCCTTAAGGTAAATTCAAAAGCTTATATCTTTTGAACCAGAAAAGATAGGAGGCTGAATGACCACGCAAATTAAAATAGACATCATACACTACATTTTTGCCGAATAAATCGATGCTCTATCTATTATAGTTTTTGAGTAATAGAGATTTTAAACTTCAAAAACTTAAATCGTAAATATCTCGAGAACTAGAAGCCGTAGAGGGTCCAAAGTTGACATAATTTTTTTTTGCCTTAAGGTAAATTCAAAAGCTTATATCTTTTGAACCAGAAAAGATAGGAGGCTGAATGACCACGCAAATTAAAATAGACATCCTACACTACATTTTTGCCGAATAAATCGATGCTCTATCTATTATAGTTTTTGAGTAATAGAGATTTTAAACTTCAAAAACTTAAATCGTAAATATCTCGAGAACTAGAAGCCGTAGAGGGTCCAAAGTTGACATAATTTTTTTTTGCCTTAAGGTAAATTCAAAAGCTTATATCTTTTGAACCAGAAAAGATAGGAGGCTGAATGACCACGCAAATTAAAATAGACATCCTACACTACATTTTTGCCGAATAAATCGATGCTCTATCTATTATAGTTTTTGAGTAATAGAGATTTTAAACTTCAAAAACTTAAATCGTAAATATCTCGAGAACTAGAAGCCGTAGAGGGTCCAAAGTTGACATAATTTTTTTTTGCCTTAAGGTAAATTCAAAAGCTTATATCTTTTGAACCAGAAAAGATAGGAGGCTGAATGACCACGCAAATTAAAATAGACATCCTACACTACATTTTTGCCGAATAAATCGATGCTCTATCTATTATAGTTTTTGAGTAATAGAGATTTTAAACTTCAAAAACTTAAATCGTAAATATCTCGAGAACTAGAAGCCGTAGAGGGTCCAAAGTTGACATAATTTTTTTTTGCCTTAAGGTAAATTCAAAAGCTTATATCTTTTGAACCAGAAAAGATAGGAGGCTGAATGACCACGCAAATTAAAATAGACATCCTACACTACATTTTTGCCGAATAAATCGATGCTCTATCTATTATAGTTTTTGAGTAATAGAGATTTTAAACTTCAAAAACTTAAATCGTAAATATCTCGAGAACTAGAAGCCGTAGAGGGTCCAAAGTTGACATAATTTTTTTTTGCCTTAAGGTAAATTCAAAAGCTTATATCTTTTGAACCAGAAAAGATAGGAGGCTGAATGACCACGCAAATTAAAATAGACATCCTACACTACATTTTTGCCGAATAAATCGATGCTCTATCTATTATAGTTTTTGAGTAATAGAGATTTTAAACTTCAAAAACTTAAATCGTAAATATCTCGAGAACTAGAAGCCGTAGAGGGTCCAAAGTTGACATAATTTTTTTTTGCCTTAAGGTAAATTCAAAAGCTTATATCTTTTGAACCAGAAAAGATAGGAGGCTGAATGACAACGCAAATTAAAATAGACATCCTACACTACATTTTTGCCGAATAAATCGATGCTCTATCTATTATAGTTTTTGAGTAATAGAGATTTTAAACTTCAAAAACTTAAATCGTAAATATCTCGAGAACTAGAAGCCGTAGAGGGTCCAAAGTTGACATAATTTTTTTTGCCTTAAGGTAAATTCAAAAGCTTATATCTTTTGAACCAGAAAAGATAGGAGGCTGAATGACCACGCAAATTAAAATAGACATCCTACACTACATTTTTGCCGAATAAATCGATGCTCTATCTATTATAGTTTTTGAGTAATAGAGATTTTAAACTTCAAAAACTTAAATCGTCGATATCTGCTAAACTAGAAGCCGTAGAGGGTCCAAAGTTGACATAATTTTTTTTTGCCTTAAGGTAAATTCAAAAGCTTATATCTTTTGAACCAGAAAAGATAGGAGGCTGAATGACCACGCAAATTAAAATAGACATCCTACACTACATTTTTGCCGAATAAATCGATGCTCTATCTATTATAGTTTTTGAGTAATAGAGATTTTAAACTTCAAAAACTTAAATCGTCGATATCTGCTAAACTAGAAGCCGTAGAGGGTCCAAAGTTGACATAATTTTTTTTTGCCTTAAGGTAAATTCAAAAGCTTATATCTTTTGAACCAGAAAAGATAGGAGGCTGAATGACCACGCAAATTAAAATAGACATCCTACACTACATTTTTGCCGAATAAATCGATGCTCTATCTATTATAGTTTTTGAGTAATAGAGATTTTAAACTTCAAAAACTTAAATCGTAAATATCTCGAGAACTAGAAGCCGTAGAGGGTCCAAAGTTGACATAATTTTTTTTTGCCTTAAGGTAAATTCAAAAGCTTATATCTTTTGAACCAGAAAAGATAGGAGGCTGAATGACCACGCAAATTAAAATAGACATCCTACACTACATTTTTGCCGAATAAATCGATGCTCTATCTATTATAGTTTTTGAGTAATAGAGATTTTAAACTTCAAAAACTTAAATCGTCGATATCTGCTAAACTAGAAGCCGTAGAGGGTCCAAAGTTGACATAATTTTTTTTTGCCTTAAGGTAAATTCAAAAGCTTATATCTTTTGAACCAGAAAAGATAGGAGGCTGAATGACCACGCAAATCAAAATAGACATCCTACACTACATTTTTGCCGAATAAATCGATGCTCTATCTATTATAGTTTTTGAGTAATAGAGATTTTAAACTTCAAAAACTTAAATCGTCGATATCTGCTAAACTAGAAGCCGTAGAGGGTCCAAAGTTGACATAATTTTTTTTTGCCTTAAGGTAAATTCAAAAGCTTATATCTTTTGAACCAGAAAAGATAGGAGGCTGAATGACCACGCAAATTAAAATAGACATCCTACACTACATTTTTGCCGAATAAATCGATGCTCTATCTATTATAGTTTTTGAGTAATAGAGATTTTAAACTTCAAAAACTTAAATCGTCGATATCTGCTAAACTAGAAGCCGTAGAGGGTCCAAAGTTGACATAATTTTTTTTTGCCTTAAGGTAAATTCAAAAGCTTATATCTTTTGAACCAGAAAAGATAGGAGGCTGAATGACCACGCAAATTAAAATAGACATCCTACACTATATTTTTGCCGAATAAATCGATGCTCTATCTATTATAGTTTTTGAGTAATAGAGATTTTAAACTTCAAAAACTTAAATCGTAAATATCTCGAGAACTAGAAGCCGTAGAGGGTCCAAAGTTGACATAATTTTTTTTTGCCTTAAGGTAAATTCAAAAGCTTATATCTTTTGAACCAGAAAAGATAGGAGGCTGAATGACCACGCAAATTAAAATAGACATCCTACACTACATTTTTGCCGAATAAATCGATGCTCTATCTATTATAGTTTTTGAGTAATAGAGATTTTAAACTTCAAAAACTTAAATCGTAAATATCTCGAGAACTAGAAGCCGTAGAGGGTCCAAAGTTGACATAATTTTTTTTTGCCTTAAGGTAAATTCAAAAGCTTATATCTTTTGAACCAGAAAAGATAGGAGGCTGAATGACCACGCAAATTAAAATAGACATCCTACACTACATTTTTGCCGAATAAATCGATGCTCTATCTATTATAGTTTTTGAGTAATAGAGATTTTAAACTTCAAAAACTTAAATCGTAAATATCTCGAGAACTAGAAGCCGTAGAGGGTCCAAAGTTGACATAATTTTTTTTTGCCTTAAGGTAAATTCAAAAGCTTATATCTTTTGAACCAGAAAAGATAGGAGGCTGAATGACCACGCAAATTAAAATAGACATCCTACACTACATTTTTGCCGAATAAATCGATGCTCTATCTATTATAGTTTTTGAGTAATAGAGATTTTAAACTTCAAAAACTTAAATCGTAAATATCTCGAGAACTAGAAGCCGTAGAGGGTCCAAAGTTGACATAATTTTTTTTTGCCTTAAGGTAAATTCAAAAGCTTATATCTTTTGAACCAGAAAAGATAGGAGGCTGAATGACCACGCAAATTAAAATAGACATCCTACACTACATTTTTGCCGAATAAATCGATGCTCTATCTATTATAGTTTTTGAGTAATAGAGATTTTAAACTTCAAAAACTTAAATCGTCGATATCTGCTAAACTAGAAGCCGTAGAGGGTCCAAAGTTGACATAATTTTTTTTTGCCTTAAGGTAAATTCAAAAGCTTATATCTTTTGAACCAGAAAAGATAGGAGGCTGAATGACCACGCAAATTAAAATAGACATCCTACACTACATTTTTGCCGAATAAATCGATACTCTATCTATTATAGTTTTTGAGTAATAGAGATTTTAAACTTCAAAAACTTAAATCGTAAATATCTCGAGAACTAGAAGCCGTAGAGGGTCCAAAGTTGACATAATTTTTTTTTGCCTTAAGGTAAATTCAAAAGCTTATATCTTTTGAACCAGAAAAGATAGGAGGCTGAATGACCACGCAAATTAAAATAGACATCCTACACTACATTTTTGCCGAATAAATCGATGCTCTATCTATTATAGTTTTTGAGTAATAGAGATTTTAAACTTCAAAAACTTAAATCGTAAATATCTCGAGAACTAGAAGCCGTAGAGGGTCCAAAGTTGACATAATTTTTTTTTGCCTTAAGGTAAATTCAAAAGCTTATATCTTTTGAACCAGAAAAGATAGGAGGCTGAATGACCACGCAAATTAAAATAGACATCCTACACTACATTTTTGCCGAATAAATCGATGCTCTATCTATTATAGTTTTTGAGTAATAGAGATTTTAAACTTCAAAAACTTAAATCGTCGATATCTGCTAAACTAGAAGCCGTAGAGGGTCCAAAGTTGACATAATTTTTTTTTGCCTTAAGGTAAATTCAAAAGCTTATATCTTTTGAACCAGAAAAGATAGGAGGCTGAATGACCACGCAAATTAAAATAGACATCCTACACTACATTTTTGCCGAATAAATCGATGCTCTATCTATTATAGTTTTTGAGTAATAGAGATTTTAAACTTCAAAAACTTAAATCATCGATATCTGCTAAACTAGAAGCCGTAGAGGGTCCAAAGTTGACATAATTTTTTTTTGCCTTAAGGTAAATTCAAAAGCTTATATCTTTTGAACCAGAAAAGATAGGAGGCTGAATGACCACGCAAATTAAAATAGACATCCTACACTACATTTTTGCCGAATAAATCGATGCTCTATCTATTATAGTTTTTGAGTAATAGAGATTTTAAACTTCAAAAACTTAAATCGTAAATATCTCGAGAACTAGAAGCCGTAGAGGGTCCAAAGTTGACATAATTTTTTTTTGCCTTAAGGTAAATTCAAAAGCTTATATCTTTTGAACCAGAAAAGATAGGAGGCTGAATGACCACGCAAATTAAAATAGACATCCTACACTACATTTTTGCCGAATAAATCGATGCTCTATCTATTATAGTTTTTGAGTAATAGAGATTTTAAACTTCAAAAACTTAAATCGTCGATATCTGCTAAACTAGAAGCCGTAGAGGGTCCAAAGTTGACATAATTTTTTTTTGCCTTAAGGTAAATTCAAAAGCTTATATCTTTTGAACCAGAAAAGATAGGAGGCTGAATGACCACGCAAATTAAAATAGACATCCTACACTACATTTTTGCCGAATAAATCGATGCTCTATCTATTATAGTTTTTGAGTAATAGAGATTTTAAACTTCAAAAACTTAAATCGTAAATATCTCGAGAACTAGAAGCCGTAGAGGGTCCAAAGTTGACATAATTTTTTTTTGCCTTAAGGTAAATTCAAAAGCTTATATCTTTTGAACCAGAAAAGATAGGAGGCTGAATGACCACGCAAATTAAAATAGACATCCTACACTACATTTTTGCCGAATAAATCGATGCTCTATCTATTATAGTTTTTGAGTAATAGAGATTTTAAACTTCAAAAACTTAAATCGTCGATATCTGCTAAACTAGAAGCCGTAGAGGGTCCAAAGTTGACATAATTTTTTTTTGCCTTAAGGTAAATTCAAAAGCTTATATCTTTTGAACCAGAAAAGATAGGAGGCTGAATGACCACGCAAATTAAAATAGACATCCTACACTACATTTTTGCCGAATAAATCGATGCTCTATCTATTATAGTTTTTGAGTAATAGAGATTTTAAACTTCAAAAACTTAAATCGTAAATATCTCGAGAACTAGAAGCCGTAGAGGGTCCAAAGTTGACATAATTTTTTTTTGCCTTAAGGTAAATTCAAAAGCTTATATCTTTTGAACCAGAAAAGATAGGAGGCTGAATGACCACGCAAATTAAAATAGACATCCTACACTACATTTTTGCCGAATAAATCGATGCTCTATCTATTATAGTTTTTGAGTAATAGAGATTTTAAACTTCAAAAACTTAAATCGTAAATATCTCGAGAACTAGAAGCCGTAGAGGGTCCAAAGTTGACATAATTTTTTTTTGCCTTAAGGTAAATTCAAAAGCTTATATCTTTTGAACCAGAAAAGATAGGAGGCTGAATGACCACGCAAATTAAAATAGACATCCTACACTACATTTTTGCCGAATAAATCGATGCTCTATCTATTATAGTTTTTGAGTAATAGAGATTTTAAACTTCAAAAACTTAAATCGTCGATATCTGCTAAACTAGAAGCCGTAGAGGGTCCAAAGTTGACATAATTTTTTTTTGCCTTAAGGTAAATTCAAAAGCTTATATCTTTTGAACCAGAAAAGATAGGAGGCTGAATGACCACGCAAATCAAAATAGACATCCTACACTACATTTTTGCCGAATAAATCGATGCTCTATCTATTATAGTTTTTGAGTAATAGAGATTTTAAACTTCAAAAACTTAAATCGTCGATATCTGCTAAACTAGAAGCCGTAGAGGGTCCAAAGTTGACATAATTTTTTTTTGCCTTAAGGTAAATTCAAAAGCTTATATCTTTTGAACCAGAAAAGATAGGAGGCTGAATGACCACGCAAATTAAAATAGACATCCTACACTACATTTTTGCCGAATAAATCGATGCTCTATCTATTATAGTTTTTGAGTAATAGAGATTTTAAACTTCAAAAACTTAAATCGTCGATATCTGCTAAACTAGAAGCCGTAGAGGGTCCAAAGTTGACATAATTTTTTTTTGCCTTAAGGTAAATTCAAAAGCTTATATCTTTTGAACCAGAAAAGATAGGAGGCTGAATGACCACGCAAATTAAAATAGACATCCTACACTACATTTTTGCCGAATAAATCGATGCTCTATCTATTATAGTTTTTGAGTAATAGAGATTTTAAACTTCAAAAACTTAAATCGTAAATATCTCGAGAACTAGAAGCCGTAGAGGGTCCAAAGTTGACATAATTTTTTTTTGCCTTAAGGTAAATTCAAAAGCTTATATCTTTTGAACCAGAAAAGATAGGAGGCTGAATGACCACGCAAATTAAAATAGACATCCTACACTACATTTTTGCCGAATAAATCGATGCTCTATCTATTATAGTTTTTGAGTAATAGAGATTTTAAACTTCAAAAACTTAAATCGTAAATATCTCGAGAACTAGAAGCCGTAGAGGGTCCAAAGTTGACATAATTTTTTTTTGCCTTAAGGTAAATTCAAAAGCTTATATCTTTTGAACCAGAAAAGATAGGAGGCTGAATGACCACGCAAATTAAAATAGACATCCTACACTACATTTTTGCCGAATAAATCGATGCTCTATCTATTATAGTTTTTGAGTAATAGAGATTTTAAACTTCAAAAACTTAAATCGTAAATATCTCGAGAACTAGAAGCCGTAGAGGGTCCAAAGTTGACATAATTTTTTTTTGCCTTAAGGTAAATTCAAAAGCTTATATCTTTTGAACCAGAAAAGATAGGAGGCTGAATGACCACGCAAATTAAAATAGACATCCTACACTACATTTTTGCCGAATAAATCGATGCTCTATCTATTATAGTTTTTGAGTAATAGAGATTTTAAACTTCAAAAACTTAAATCGTCGATATCTGCTAAACTAGAAGCCGTAGAGGGTCCAAAGTTGACATAATTTTTTTTTGCCTTAAGGTAAATTCAAAAGCTTATATCTTTTGAACCAGAAAAGATAGGAGGCTGAATGACCACGCAAATTAAAATAGACATCCTACACTACATTTTTGCCGAATAAATCGATGCTCTATCTATTATAGTTTTTGAGTAATAGAGATTTTAAACTTCAAAAACTTAAATCATCGATATCTGCTAAACTAGAAGCCGTAGAGGGTCCAAAGTTGACATAATTTTTTTTTGCCTTAAGGTAAATTCAAAAGCTTATATCTTTTGAACCAGAAAAGATAGGAGGCTGAATGACCACGCAAATTAAAATAGACATCCTACACTACATTTTTTAATAGAGATTTTAAACTTCAAAAACTTAAATCATCGATATCTGCTAAACTAGAAGCCGTAGAGGGTCCAAAGTTGACATAATTTTTTTTTGCCTTAAGGTAAATTCAAAAGCTTATATCTTTTGAACCAGAAAAGATAGGAGGCTGAATGACCACGCAAATTAAAATAGACATCCTACACTACATTTTTGCCGAATAAATCGATGCTCTATCTATTATAGTTTTTGAGTAATAGAGATTTTAAACTTCAAAAACTTAAATCGTAAATATCTCGAGAACTAGAAGCCGTAGAGGGTCCAAAGTTGACATAATTTTTTTTTGCCTTAAGGTAAATTCAAAAGCTTATATCTTTTGAACCAGAAAAGATAGGAGGCTGAATGACCACGCAAATTAAAATAGACATCCTACACTACATTTTTGCCGAATAAATCGATGCTCTATCTATTATAGTTTTTGAGTAATAGAGATTTTAAACTTCAAAAACTTAAATCGTAAATATCTCGAGAACTAGAAGCCGTAGAGGGTCCAAAGTTGACATAATTTTTTTTTGCCTTAAGGTAAATTCAAAAGCTTATATCTTTTGAACCAGAAAAGATAGGAGGCTGAATGACCACGCAAATTAAAATAGACATCCTACACTACATTTTTGCCGAATAAATCGATGCTCTATCTATTATAGTTTTTGAGTAATAGAGATTTTAAACTTCAAAAACTTAAATCGTCGATATCTGCTAAACTAGAAGCCGTAGAGGGTCCAAAGTTGACATAATTTTTTTTTGCCTTAAGGTAAATTCAAAAGCTTATATCTTTTGAACCAGAAAAGATAGGAGGCTGAATGACCACGCAAATCAAAATAGACATCCTACACTACATTTTTGCCGAATAAATCGATGCTCTATCTATTATAGTTTTTGAGTAATAGAGATTTTAAACTTCAAAAACTTAAATCGTCGATATCTGCTAAACTAGAAGCCGTAGAGGGTCCAAAGTTGACATAATTTTTTTTTGCCTTAAGGTAAATTCAAAAGCTTATATCTTTTGAACCAGAAAAGATAGGAGGCTGAATGACCACGCAAATTAAAATAGACATCCTACACTACATTTTTGCCGAATAAATCGATGCTCTATCTATTATAGTTTTTGAGTAATAGAGATTTTAAACTTCAAAAACTTAAATCGTCGATATCTGCTAAACTAGAAGCCGTAGAGGGTCCAAAGTTGACATAATTTTTTTTTGCCTTAAGGTAAATTCAAAAGCTTATATCTTTTGAACCAGAAAAGATAGGAGGCTGAATGACCACGCAAATTAAAATAGACATCCTACACTACATTTTTGCCGAATAAATCGATGCTCTATCTATTATAGTTTTTGAGTAATAGAGATTTTAAACTTCAAAAACTTAAATCGTAAATATCTCGAGAACTAGAAGCCGTAGAGGGTCCAAAGTTGACATAATTTTTTTTTGCCTTAAGGTAAATTCAAAAGCTTATATCTTTTGAACCAGAAAAGATAGGAGGCTGAATGACCACGCAAATTAAAATAGACATCCTACACTACATTTTTGCCGAATAAATCGATGCTCTATCTATTATAGTTTTTGAGTAATAGAGATTTTAAACTTCAAAAACTTAAATCGTAAATATCTCGAGAACTAGAAGCCGTAGAGGGTCCAAAGTTGACATAATTTTTTTTTGCCTTAAGGTAAATTCAAAAGCTTATATCTTTTGAACCAGAAAAAATAGGAGGCTGAATGACCACGCAAATTAAAATAGACATCCTACACTACATTTTTGCCGAATAAATCGATGCTCTATCTATTATAGTTTTTGAGTAATAGAGATTTTAAACTTCAAAAACTTAAATCGTAAATATCTCGAGAACTAGAAGCCGTAGAGGGTCCAAAGTTGACATAATTTTTTTTTGCCTTAAGGTAAATTCAAAAGCTTATATCTTTTGAACCAGAAAAGATAGGAGGCTGAATGACCACGCAAATTAAAATAGACATCCTACACTACATTTTTGCCGAATAAATCGATGCTCTATCTATTATAGTTTTTGAGTAATAGAGATTTTAAACTTCAAAAACTTAAATCGTAAATATCTCGAGAACTAGAAGCCGTAGAGGGTCCAAAGTTGACATAATTTTTTTTTGCCTTAAGGTAAATTCAAAAGCTTATATCTTTTGAACCAGAAAAGATAGGAGGCTGAATGACCACGCAAATTAAAATAGACATCCTACACTACATTTTTGCCGAATAAATCGATGCTCTATCTATTATAGTTTTTGAGTAATAGAGATTTTAAACTTCAAAAACTTAAATCGTAAATATCTCGAGAACTAGAAGCCGTAGAGGGTCCAAAGTTGACATAATTTTTTTTTGCCTTAAGGTAAATTCAAAAGCTTATATCTTTTGAACCAGAAAAGATAGGAGGCTGAATGACCACGCAAATTAAAATAGACATCCTACACTACATTTTTGCCGAATAAATCGATGCTCTATCTATTATAGTTTTTGAGTAATAGAGATTTTAAACTTCAAAAACTTAAATCGTAAATATCTCGAGAACTAGAAGCCGTAGAGGGTCCAAAGTTGACATAATTTTTTTTTGCCTTAAGGTAAATTCAAAAGCTTATATCTTTTGAACCAGAAAAGATAGGAGGCTGAATGACCACGCAAATTAAAATAGACATCCTACACTACATTTTTGCCGAATAAATCGATGCTCTATCTATTATAGTTTTTGAGTAATAGAGATTTTAAACTTCAAAAACTTAAATCGTCGATATCTGCTAAACTAGAAGCCGTAGAGGGTCCAAAGTTGACATAATTTTTTTTTGCCTTAAGGTAAATTCAAAAGCTTATATCTTTTGAACCAGAAAAGATAGGAGGCTGAATGACCACGCAAATTAAAATAGACATCCTACACTACATTTTTGCCGAATAAATCGATGCTCTATCTATTATAGTTTTTGAGTAATAGAGATTTTAAACTTCAAAAACTTAAATCGTCGATATCTGCTAAACTAGAAGCCGTAGAGGGTCCAAAGTTGACATAATTTTTTTTTGCCTTAAGGTAAATTCAAAAGCTTATATCTTTTGAACCAGAAAAGATAGGAGGCTGAATGACCACGCAAATTAAAATAGACATCCTACACTACATTTTTGCCGAATAAATCGATGCTCTATCTATTATAGTTTTTGAGTAATAGAGATTTTAAACTTCAAAAACTTAAATCGTCGATATCTGCTAAACTAGAAGCCGTAGAGGGTCCAAAGTTGACATAATTTTTTTTTGCCTTAAGGTAAATTCAAAAGCTTATATCTTTTGAACCAGAAAAGATAGGAGGCTGAATGACCACGCAAATTAAAATAGACATCCTACACTACATTTTTGCCGAATAAATCGATGCTCTATCTATTATAGTTTTTGAGTAATAGAGATTTTAAACTTCAAAAACTTAAATCGTAAATATCTCGAGAACTAGAAGCCGTAGAGGGTCCAAAGTTGACATAATTTTTTTTTGCCTTAAGGTAAATTCAAAAGCTTATATCTTTTGAACCAGAAAAGATAGGAGGCTGAATGACCACGCAAATTAAAATAGACATCCTACACTACATTTTTGCCGAATAAATCGATGGTCTATCTATTATAGTTTTTGAGTAATAGAGATTTTAAACTTCAAAAACTTAAATCGTAAATATCTCGAGAACTAGAAGCCGTAGAGGGTCCAAAGTTGACATAATTTTTTTTTGCCTTAAGGTAAATTCAAAAGCTTATATCTTTTGAACCAGAAAAGATAGGAGGCTGAATGACCACGCAAATTAAAATAGACATCCTACACTACATTTTTGCCGAATAAATCGATGCTCTATCTATTATAGTTTTTGAGTAATAGAGATTTTAAACTTCAAAAACTTAAATCGTAAATATCTCGAGAACTAGAAGCCGTAGAGGGTCCAAAGTTGACATAATTTTTTTTTGCCTTAAGGTAAATTCAAAAGCTTATATCTTTTGAACCAGAAAAGATAGGAGGCTGAATGACCACGCAAATTAAAATAGACATCCTACACTACATTTTTGCCGAATAAATCGATGCTCTATCTATTATAGTTTTTGAGTAATAGAGATTTTAAACTTCAAAAACTTAAATCGTAAATATCTCGAGAACTAGAAGCCGTAGAGGGTCCAAAGTTGACATAATTTTTTTTTGCCTTAAGGTAAATTCAAAAGCTTATATCTTTTGAACCAGAAAAGATAGGAGGCTGAATGACCACGCAAATTAAAATAGACATCCTACACTACATTTTTGCCGAATAAATCGATGCTCTATCTATTATAGTTTTTGAGTAATAGAGATTTTAAACTTCAAAAACTTAAATCGTAAATATCTCGAGAACTAGAAGCCGTAGAGGGTCCAAAGTTGACATAATTTTTTTTTGCCTTAAGGTAAATTCAAAAGCTTATATCTTTTGAACCAGAAAAGATAGGAGGCTGAATGACCACGCAAATTAAAATAGACATCCTACACTACATTTTTGCCGAATAAATCGATGCTCTATCTATTATAGTTTTTGAGTAATAGAGATTTTAAACTTCAAAAACTTAAATCGTAAATATCTCGAGAACTAGAAGCCGTAGAGGGTCCAAAGTTGACATAATTTTTTTTTGCCTTAAGGTAAATTCAAAAGCTTATATCTTTTGAACCAGAAAAGATAGGAGGCTGAATGACCACGCAAATTAAAATAGACATCCTACACTACATTTTTGCCGAATAAATCGATGCTCTATCTATTATAGTTTTTGAGTAATAGAGATTTTAAACTTCAAAAACTTAAATCGTCGATATCTGCTAAACTAGAAGCCGTAGAGGGTCCAAAGTTGACATAATTTTTTTTTGCCTTAAGGTAAATTCAAAAGCTTATATCTTTTGAACCAGAAAAGATAGGAGGCTGAATGACCACGCAAATCAAAATAGACATCCTACACTACATTTTTGCCGAATAAATCGATGCTCTATCTATTATAGTTTTTGAGTAATAGAGATTTTAAACTTCAAAAACTTAAATCGTCGATATCTGCTAAACTAGAAGCCGTAGAGGGTCCAAAGTTGACATAATTTTTTTTTGCCTTAAGGTAAATTCAAAAGCTTATATCTTTTGAACCAGAAAAGATAGGAGGCTGAATGACCACGCAAATTAAAATAGACATCCTACACTACATTTTTGCCGAATAAATCGATGCTCTATCTATTATAGTTTTTGAGTAATAGAGATTTTAAACTTCAAAAACTTAAATCGTCGATATCTGCTAAACTAGAAGCCGTAGAGGGTCCAAAGTTGACATAATTTTTTTTTGCCTTAAGGTAAATTCAAAAGCTTATATCTTTTGAACCAGAAAAGATAGGAGGCTGAATGACCACGCAAATTAAAATAGACATCCTACACTACATTTTTGCCGAATAAATCGATGCTCTATCTATTATAGTTTTTGAGTAATAGAGATTTTAAACTTCAAAAACTTAAATCGTAAATATCTCGAGAACTAGAAGCCGTAGAGGGTCCAAAGTTGACATAATTTTTTTTTGCCTTAAGGTAAATTCAAAAGCTTATATCTTTTGAACCAGAAAAGATAGGAGGCTGAATGACCACGCAAATTAAAATAGACATCCTACACTACATTTTTGCCGAATAAATCGATGCTCTATCTATTATAGTTTTTGAGTAATAGAGATTTTAAACTTCAAAAACTTAAATCGTAAATATCTCGAGAACTAGAAGCCGTAGAGGGTCCAAAGTTGACATAATTTTTTTTTGCCTTAAGGTAAATTCAAAAGCTTATATCTTTTGAACCAGAAAAGATAGGAGGCTGAATGACCACGCAAATCAAAATAGACATCCTACACTACATTTTTGCCGAATAAATCGATGCTCTATCTATTATAGTTTTTGAGTAATAGAGATTTTAAACTTCAAAAACTTAAATCGTAAATATCTCGAGAACTAGAAGCCGTAGAGGGTCCAAAGTTGACATAATTTTTTTTTGCCTTAAGGTAAATTCAAAAGCTTATATCTTTTGAACCAGAAAAGATAGGAGGCTGAATGACCACGCAAATTAAAATAGACATCCTACACTACATTTTTGCCGAATAAATCGATGCTCTATCTATTATAGTTTTTGAGTAATAGAGATTTTAAACTTCAAAAACTTAAATCGTAAATATCTCGAGAACTAGAAGCCGTAGAGGGTCCAAAGTTGACATAATTTTTTTTTGCCTTAAGGTAAATTCAAAAGCTTATATCTTTTGAACCAGAAAAGATAGGAGGCTGAATGACCACGCAAATTAAAATAGACATCCTACACTACATTTTTGCCGAATAAATCGATGCTCTATCTATTATAGTTTTTGAGTAATAGAGATTTTAAACTTCAAAAACTTAAATCGTAAATATCTCGAGAACTAGAAGCCGTAGAGGGTCCAAAGTTGACATAATTTTTTTTTGCCTTAAGGTAAATTCAAAAGCTTATATCTTTTGAACCAGAAAAGATAGGAGGCTGAATGACCACGCAAATTAAAATAGACATCCTACACTACATTTTTGCCGAATAAATCGATGCTCTATCTATTATAGTTTTTGAGTAATAGAGATTTTAAACTTCAAAAACTTAAATCGTCGATATCTGCTAAACTAGAAGAGATTTTAAACTTCAAAAACTTAAATCGTAAATATCTCGAGAACTAGAAGCCGTAGAGGGTCCAAAGTTGACATAATTTTTTTTTGCCTTAAGGTAAATTCAAAAGCTTATATCTTTTGAACCAGAAAAGATAGGAGGCTGAATGACCACGCAAATTAAAATAGACATCCTACACTACATTTTTGCCGAATAAATCGATGCTCTATCTATTATAGTTTTTGAGTAATAGAGATTTTAAACTTCAAAAACTTAAATCGTCGATATCTGCTAAACTAGAAGCCGTAGAGGGTCCAAAGTTGACATAATTTTTTTTTGCCTTAAGGTAAATTCAAAAGCTTATATCTTTTGAACCAGAAAAGATAGGAGGCTGAATGACCACGCAAATTAAGATAGACATCCTACACTACATTTTTGCCGAATAAATCGATGCTCTATCTATTATAGTTTTTGAGTAATAGAGATTTTAAACTTCAAAAACTTAAATCGTCGATATCTGCTAAACTAGAAGCCGTAGAGGGTCCAAAGTTGACATAATTTTTTTTTGCCTTAAGGTAAATTCAAAAGCTTATATCTTTTGAACCAGAAAAGATAGGAGGCTGAATGACCACGCAAATTAAAATAGACATCCTACACTACATTTTTGCCGAATAAATCGATGCTCTATCTATTATAGTTTTTGAGTAATAGAGATTTTAAACTTCAAAAACTTAAATCGTCGATATCTGCTAAACTAGAAGCCGTAGAGGGTCCAAAGTTGACATAATTTTTTTTTGCCTTAAGGTAAATTCAAAAGCTTATATCTTTTGAACCAGAAAAGATAGGAGGCTGAATGACCACGCAAATTAAAATAGACATCCTACACTACATTTTTGCCGAATAAATCGATGCTCTATCTATTATAGTTTTTGAGTAATAGAGATTTTAAACTTCAAAAACTTAAATCGTAAATATCTCGAGAACTAGAAGCCGTAGAGGGTCCAAAGTTGACATAATTTTTTTTTGCCTTAAGGTAAATTCAAAAGCTTATATCTTTTGAACCAGAAAAGATAGGAGGCTGAATGACCACGCAAATTAAAATAGACATCCTACACTACATTTTTGCCGAATAAATCGATGCTCTATCTATTATAGTTTTTGAGTAATAGAGATTTTAAACTTCAAAAACTTAAATCGTCGATATCTGCTAAACTAGAAGCCGTAGAGGGTCCAAAGTTGACATAATTTTTTTTTGCCTTAAGGTAAACTCAAAAGCTTATATCTTTTGAACCAGAAAAGATAGGAGGCTGAATGACCACGCAAATCAAAATAGACATCCTACACTACATTTTTGCCGAATAAATCGATGCTCTATCTATTATAGTTTTTGAGTAATAGAGATTTTAAACTTCAAAAACTTAAATCGTCGATATCTGCTAAACTAGAAGCCGTAGAGGGTCCAAAGTTGACATAATTTTTTTTTGCCTTAAGGTAAATTCAAAAGCTTATATCTTTTGAACCAGAAAAGATAGGAGGCTGAATGACCACGCAAATTAAAATAGACATCCTACACTACATTTTTGCCGAATAAATCGATGCTCTATCTATTATAGTTTTTGAGTAATAGAGATTTTAAACTTCAAAAACTTAAATCGTAAATATCTCGAGAACTAGAAGCCGTAGAGGGTCCAAAGTTGACATAATTTTTTTTTGCCTTAAGGTAAATTCAAAAGCTTATATCTTTTGAACCAGAAAAGATAGGAGGCTGAATGACCACGCAAATTAAAATAGACATCCTACACTACATTTTTGCCGAATAAATCGATGCTCTATCTATTATAGTTTTTGAGTAATAGAGATTTTAAACTTCAAAAACTTAAATCGTAAATATCTCGAGAACTAGAAGCCGTAGAGGGTCCAAAGTTGACATAATTTTTTTTTGCCTTAAGGTAAATTCAAAAGCTTATATCTTTTGAACCAGAAAAGATAGGAGGCTGAATGACCACGCAAATTAAAATAGACATCCTACACTACATTTTTGCCGAATAAATCGATGCTCTATCTATTATAGTTTTTGAGTAATAGAGATTTTAAACTTCAAAAACTTAAATCGTAAATATCTCGAGAACTAGAAGCCGTAGAGGGTCCAAAGTTGACATAATTTTTTTTTGCCTTAAGGTAAATTCAAAAGCTTATATCTTTTGAACCAGAAAAGATAGGAGGCTGAATGACCACGCAAATTAAAATAGACATCCTACACTACATTTTTGCCGAATAAATCGATGCTCTATCTATTATAGTTTTTGAGTAATAGAGATTTTAAACTTCAAAAACTTAAATCGTCGATATCTGCTAAACTAGAAGCCGTAGAGGGTCCAAAGTTGACATAATTTTTTTTTGCCTTAAGGTAAATTCAAAAGCTTATATCTTTTGAACCAGAAAAGATAGGAGGCTGAATGACCACGCAAATTAAAATAGACATCCTACACTACATTTTTGCCGAATAAATCGATGCTCTATCTATTATAGTTTTTGAGTAATAGAGATTTTAAACTTCAAAAACTTAAATCGTAAATATCTCGAGAACTAGAAGCCGTAGAGGGTCCAAAGTTGACATAATTTTTTTTTGCCTTAAGGTAAATTCAAAAGCTTATATCTTTTGAACCAGAAAAGATAGGAGGCTGAATGACCACGCAAATTAAAATAGACATCCTACACTACATTTTTGCCGAATAAATCGATGCTCTATCTATTATAGTTTTTGAGTAATAGAGATTTTAAACTTCAAAAACTTAAATCGTAAATATCTCGAGAACTAGAAGCCGTAGAGGGTCCAAAGTTGACATAATTTTTTTTTGCCTTAAGGTAAATTCAAAAGCTTATATCTTTTGAACCAGAAAAGATAGGAGGCTGAATGACCACGCAAATTAAAATAGACATCCTACACTACATTTTTGCCGAATAAATCGATGCTCTATCTATTATAGTTTTTGAGTAATAGAGATTTTAAACTTCAAAAACTTAAATCGTCGATATCTGCTAAACTAGAAGCCGTAGAGGGTCCAAAGTTGACATAATTTTTTTTTGCCTTAAGGTAAATTCAAAAGCTTATATCTTTTGAACCAGAAAAGATAGGAGGCTGAATGACCACGCAAATTAAAATAGACATCCTACACTACATTTTTGCCGAATAAATCGATGCTCTATCTATTATAGTTTTTGAGTAATAGAGATTTTAAACTTCAAAAACTTAAATCGTAAATATCTCGAGAACTAGAAGCCGTAGAGGGTCCAAAGTTGACATAATTTTTTTTTGCCTTAAGGTAAATTCAAAAGCTTATATCTTTTGAACCAGAAAAGATAGGAGGCTGAATGACCACGCAAATTAAAATAGACATCCTACACTACATTTTTGCCGAATAAATCGATGCTCTATCTATTATAGTTTTTGAGTAATAGAGATTTTAAACTTCAAAAACTTAAATCGTAAATATCTCGAGAACTAGAAGCCGTAGAGGGTCCAAAGTTGACATAATTTTTTTTTGCCTTAAGGTAAATTCAAAAGCTTATATCTTTTGAACCAGAAAAGATAGGAGGCTGAATGACCACGCAAATTAAAATAGACATCCTACACTACATTTTTGCCGAATAAATCGATGCTCTATCTATTATAGTTTTTGAGTAATAGAGATTTTAAACTTCAAAAACTTAAATCGTCGATATCTGCTAAACTAGAAGCCGTAGAGGGTCCAAAGTTGACATAATTTTTTTTTGCCTTAAGGTAAATTCAAAAGCTTATATCTTTTGAACCAGAAAAGATAGGAGGCTGAATGACCACGCAAATTAAGATAGACATCCTACACTACATTTTTGCCGAATAAATCGATGCTCTATCTATTATAGTTTTTGAGTAATAGAGATTTTAAACTTCAAAAACTTAAATCGTCGATATCTGCTAAACTAGAAGCCGTAGAGGGTCCAAAGTTGACATAATTTTTTTTTGCCTTAAGGTAAATTCAAAAGCTTATATCTTTTGAACCAGAAAAGATAGGAGGCTGAATGACCACGCAAATTAAAATAGACATCCTACACTACATTTTTGCCGAATAAATCGATGCTCTATCTATTATAGTTTTTGAGTAATAGAGATTTTAAACTTCAAAAACTTAAATCGTCGATATCTGCTAAACTAGAAGCCGTAGAGGGTCCAAAGTTGACATAATTTTTTTTTGCCTTAAGGTAAATTCAAAAGCTTATATCTTTTGAACCAGAAAAGATAGGAGGCTGAATGACCACGCAAATTAAAATAGACATCCTACACTACATTTTTGCCGAATAAATCGATGCTCTATCTATTATAGTTTTTGAGTAATAGAGATTTTAAACTTCAAAAACTTAAATCGTAAATATCTCGAGAACTAGAAGCCGTAGAGGGTCCAAAGTTGACATAATTTTTTTTTGCCTTAAGGTAAATTCAAAAGCTTATATCTTTTGAACCAGAAAAGATAGGAGGCTGAATGACCACGCAAATTAAAATAGACATCCTACACTACATTTTTGCCGAATAAATCGATGCTCTATCTATTATAGTTTTTGAGTAATAGAGATTTTAAACTTCAAAAACTTAAATCGTCGATATCTGCTAAACTAGAAGCCGTAGAGGGTCCAAAGTTGACATAATTTTTTTTTGCCTTAAGGTAAACTCAAAAGCTTATATCTTTTGAACCAGAAAAGATAGGAGGCTGAATGACCACGCAAATCAAAATAGACATCCTACACTACATTTTTGCCGAATAAATCGATGCTCTATCTATTATAGTTTTTGAGTAATAGAGATTTTAAACTTCAAAAACTTAAATCGTCGATATCTGCTAAACTAGAAGCCGTAGAGGGTCCAAAGTTGACATAATTTTTTTTTGCCTTAAGGTAAATTCAAAAGCTTATATCTTTTGAACCAGAAAAGATAGGAGGCTGAATGACCACGCAAATTAAAATAGACATCCTACACTACATTTTTGCCGAATAAATCGATGCTCTATCTATTATAGTTTTTGAGTAATAGAGATTTTAAACTTCAAAAACTTAAATCGTCGATATCTGCTAAACTAGAAGCCGTAGAGGGTCCAAAGTTGACATAATTTTTTTTTGCCTTAAGGTAAATTCAAAAGCTTATATCTTTTGAACCAGAAAAGATAGGAGGCTGAATGACCACGCAAATTAAAATAGACATCCTACACTACATTTTTGCCGAATAAATCGATGCTCTATCTATTATAGTTTTTGAGTAATAGAGATTTTAAACTTCAAAAACTTAAATCGTAAATATCTCGAGAACTAGAAGCCGTAGAGGGTCCAAAGTTGACATAATTTTTTTTTGCCTTAAGGTAAATTCAAAAGCTTATATCTTTTGAACCAGAAAAGATAGGAGGCTGAATGACCACGCAAATTAAAATAGACATCCTACACTACATTTTTGCCGAATAAATCGATGCTCTATCTATTATAGTTTTTGAGTAATAGAGATTTTAAACTTCAAAAACTTAAATCGTAAATATCTCGAGAACTAGAAGCCGTAGAGGGTCCAAAGTTGACATAATTTTTTTTTGCCTTAAGGTAAATTCAAAAGCTTATATCTTTTGAACCAGAAAAGATAGGAGGCTGAATGACCACGCAAATTAAAATAGACATCCTACACTACATTTTTGCCGAATAAATCGATGCTCTATCTATTATAGTTTTTGAGTAATAGAGATTTTAAACTTCAAAAACTTAAATCGTAAATATCTCGAGAACTAGAAGCCGTAGAGGGTCCAAAGTTGACATAATTTTTTTTTGCCTTAAGGTAAATTCAAAAGCTTATATCTTTTGAACCAGAAAAGATAGGAGGCTGAATGACCACGCAAATTAAAATAGACATCCTACACTACATTTTTGCCGAATAAATCGATGCTCTATCTATTATAGTTTTTGAGTAATAGAGATTTTAAACTTCAAAAACTTAAATCGTAAATATCTCGAGAACTAGAAGCCGTAGAGGGTCCAAAGTTGACATAATTTTTTTTTGCCTTAAGGTAAATTCAAAAGCTTATATCTTTTGAACCAGAAAAGATAGGAGGCTGAATGACCACGCAAATTAAAATAGACATCCTACACTACATTTTTGCCGAATAAATCGATGCTCTATCTATTACAGTTTTTGAGTAATAGAGATTTTAAACTTCAAAAACTTAAATCGTAAATATCTCGAGAACTAGAAGCCGTAGAGGGTCCAAAGTTGACATAATTTTTTTTTGCCTTAAGGTAAATTCAAAAGCTTATATCTTTTGAACCAGAAAAGATAGGAGGCTGAATGACCACGCAAATTAAAATAGACATCCTACACTACATTTTTGCCGAATAAATCGATGCTCTATCTATTATAGTTTTTGAGTAATAGAGATTTTAAACTTCAAAAACTTAAATCGTCGATATCTGCTAAACTAGAAGCCGTAGAGGGTCCAAAGTTGACATAATTTTTTTTTGCCTTAAGGTAAATTCAAAAGCTTATATCTTTTGAACCAGAAAAGATAGGAGGCTGAATGACCACGCAAATTAAAATAGACATCCTACACTACATTTTTGCCGAATAAATCGATGCTCTATCTATTATAGTTTTTGAGTAATAGAGATTTTAAACTTCAAAAACTTAAATCGTAAATATCTCGAGAACTAGAAGCCGTAGAGGGTCCAAAGTTGACATAATTTTTTTTTGCCTTAAGGTAAATTCAAAAGCTTATATCTTTTGAACCAGAAAAGATAGGAGGCTGAATGACCACGCAAATTAAAATAGACATCCTACACTACATTTTTGCCGAATAAATCGATGCTCTATCTATTATAGTTTTTGAGTAATAGAGATTTTAAACTTCAAAAACTTAAATCGTAAATATCTGCTAAACTAGAAGCCGTAGAGGGTCCAAAGTTGACATAATTTTTTTTTGCCTTAAGGTAAATTCAAAAGCTTATATCTTTTGAACCAGAAAAGATAGGAGGCTGAATGACCACGCAAATTAAAATAGACATCCTACACTACATTTTTGCCGAATAAATCGATGCTCTATCTATTATAGTTTTTGAGTAATAGAGATTTTAAACTTCAAAAACTTAAATCGTCGATATCTGCTAAACTAGAAGCCGTAGAGGGTCCAAAGTTGACATAATTTTTTTTTGCCTTAAGGTAAATTCAAAAGCTTATATCTTTTGAACCAGAAAAGATAGGAGGCTGAATGACCACGCAAATTAAAATAGACATCCTACACTACATTTTTGCCGAATAAATCGATGCTCTATCTATTATAGTTTTTGAGTAATAGAGATTTTAAACTTCAAAAACTTAAATCGTAAATATCTCGAGAACTAGAAGCCGTAGAGGGTCCAAAGTTGACATAATTTTTTTTTGCCTTAAGGTAAATTCAAAAGCTTATATCTTTTGAACCAGAAAAGATAGGAGGCTGAATGACCACGCAAATTAAAATAGACATCCTACACTACATTTTTGCCGAATAAATCGATGCTCTATCTATTATAGTTTTTGAGTAATAGAGATTTTAAACTTCAAAAACTTAAATCGTAAATATCTCGAGAACTAGAAGCCGTAGAGGGTCCAAAGTTGACATAATTTTTTTTTGCCTTAAGGTAAATTCAAAAGCTTATATCTTTTGAACCAGAAAAGATAGGAGGCTGAATGACCACGCAAATTAAAATAGACATCCTACACTACATTTTTGCCGAATAAATCGATGCTCTATCTATTATAGTTTTTGAGTAATAGAGATTTTAAACTTCAAAAACTTAAATCGTAAATATCTCGAGAACTAGAAGCCGTAGAGGGTCCAAAGTTGACATAATTTTTTTTTGCCTTAAGGTAAATTCAAAAGCTTATATCTTTTGAACCAGAAAAGATAGGAGGCTGAATGACCACGCAAATTAAAATAGACATCCTACACTACATTTTTGCCGAATAAATCGATGCTCTATCTATTACAGTTTTTGAGTAATAGAGATTTTAAACTTCAAAAACTTAAATCGTAAATATCTCGAGAACTAGAAGCCGTAGAGGGTCCAAAGTTGACATAATTTTTTTTTGCCTTAAGGTAAATTCAAAAGCTTATATCTTTTGAACCAGAAAAGATAGGAGGCTGAATGACCACGCAAATTAAAATAGACATCCTACACTACATTTTTGCCGAATAAATCGATGCTCTATCTATTATAGTTTTTGAGTAATAGAGATTTTAAACTTCAAAAACTTAAATCGTCGATATCTGCTAAACTAGAAGCCGTAGAGGGTCCAAAGTTGACATAATTTTTTTTTGCCTTAAGGTAAATTCAAAAGCTTATATCTTTTGAACCAGAAAAGATAGGAGGCTGAATGACCACGCAAATTAAAATAGACATCCTACACTACATTTTTGCCGAATAAATCGATGCTCTATCTATTATAGTTTTTGAGTAATAGAGATTTTAAACTTCAAAAACTTAAATCGTAAATATCTCGAGAACTAGAAGCCGTAGAGGGTCCAAAGTTGACATAATTTTTTTTTGCCTTAAGGTAAATTCAAAAGCTTATATCTTTTGAACCAGAAAAGATAGGAGGCTGAATGACCACGCAAATTAAAATAGACATCCTACACTACATTTTTGCCGAATAAATCGATGCTCTATCTATTATAGTTTTTGAGTAATAGAGATTTTAAACTTCAAAAACTTAAATCGTAAATATCTCGAGAACTAGAAGCCGTAGAGGGTCCAAAGTTGACATAATTTTTTTTTGCCTTAAGGTAAATTCAAAAGCTTATATCTTTTGAACCAGAAAAGATAGGAGGCTGAATGACCACGCAAATTAAAATAGACATCCTACACTACATTTTTGCCGAATAAATCGATGCTCTATCTATTATAGTTTTTGAGTAATAGAGATTTTAAACTTCAAAAACTTAAATCGTAAATATCTCGAGAACTAGAAGCCGTAGAGGGTCCAAAGTTGACATAATTTTTTTTTGCCTTAAGGTAAATTCAAAAGCTTATATCTTTTGAACCAGAAAAGATAGGAGGCTGAATGACCACGCAAATTAAAATAGACATCCTACACTACATTTTTGCCGAATAAATCGATGCTCTATCTATTATAGTTTTTGAGTAATAGAGATTTTAAACTTCAAAAACTTAAATCGTCGATATCTGCTAAACTAGAAGCCGTAGAGGGTCCAAAGTTGACATAATTTTTTTTTGCCTTAAGGTAAATTCAAAAGCTTATATCTTTTGAACCAGAAAAGATAGGAGGCTGAATGACCACGCAAATTAAAATAGACATCCTACACTACATTTTTGCCGAATAAATCGATGCTCTATCTATTATAGTTTTTGAGTAATAGAGATTTTAAACTTCAAAAACTTAAATCGTAAATATCTCGAGAACTAGAAGCCGTAGAGGGTCCAAAGTTGACATAATTTTTTTTTGCCTTAAGGTAAATTCAAAAGCTTATATCTTTTGAACCAGAAAAGATAGGAGGCTGAATGACCACGCAAATTAAAATAGACATCCTACACTACATTTTTGCCGAATAAATCGATGCTCTATCTATTATAGTTTTTGAGTAATAGAGATTTTAAACTTCAAAAACTTAAATCGTCGATATCTGCTAAACTAGAAGCCGTAGAGGGTCCAAAGTTGACATAATTTTTTTTTGCCTTAAGGTAAATTCAAAAGCTTATATCTTTTGAACCAGAAAAGATAGGAGGCTGAATGACCACGCAAATTAAAATAGACATCCTACACTACATTTTTGCCGAATAAATCGATGCTCTATCTATTATAGTTTTTGAGTAATAGAGATTTTAAACTTCAAAAACTTAAATCGTAAATATCTCGAGAACTAGAAGCCGTAGAGGGTCCAAAGTTGACATAATTTTTTTTTGCCTTAAGGTAAATTCAAAAGCTTATATCTTTTGAACCAGAAAAGATAGGAGGCTGAATGACCACGCAAATTAAAATAGACATCCTACACTACATTTTTGCCGAATAAATCGATGCTCTATCTATTATAGTTTTTGAGTAATAGAGATTTTAAACTTCAAAAACTTAAATCGTAAATATCTCGAGAACTAGAAGCCGTAGAGGGTCCAAAGTTGACATAATTTTTTTTTGCCTTAAGGTAAATTCAAAAGCTTATATCTTTTGAACCAGAAAAGATAGGAGGCTGAATGACCACGCAAATTAAAATAGACATCCTACACTACATTTTTGCCGAATAAATCGATGCTCTATCTATTATAGTTTTTGAGTAATAGAGATTTTAAACTTCAAAAACTTAAATCGTCGATATCTGCTAAACTAGAAGCCGTAGAGGGTCCAAAGTTGACATAATTTTTTTTGCCTTAAGGTAAATTCAAAAGCTTATATCTTTTGAACCAGAAAAGATAGGAGGCTGAATGACCACGCAAATTAAAATAGACATCCTACACTACATTTTTGCCGAATAAATCGATGCTCTATCTATTATAGTTTTTGAGTAATAGAGATTTTAAACTTCAAAAACTTAAATCGTAAATATCTCGAGAACTAGAAGCCGTAGAGGGTCCAAAGTTGACATAATTTTTTTTTGCCTTAAGGTAAATTCAAAAGCTTATATCTTTTGAACCAGAAAAGATAGGAGGCTGAATGACCACGCAAATTAAAATAGACATCCTACACTACATTTTTGCCGAATAAATCGATGCTCTATCTATTATAGTTTTTGAGTAATAGAGATTTTAAACTTCAAAAACTTAAATCGTAAATATCTCGAGAACTAGAAGCCGTAGAGGGTCCAAAGTTGACATAATTTTTTTTTGCCTTAAGGTAAATTCAAAAGCTTATATCTTTTGAACCAGAAAAGATAGGAGGCTGAATGACCACGCAAATTAAAATAGACATCCTACACTACATTTTTGCCGAATAAATCGATGCTCTATCTATTATAGTTTTTGAGTAATAGAGATTTTAAACTTCAAAAACTTAAATCGTCGATATCTGCTAAACTAGAAGCCGTAGAGGGTCCAAAGTTGACATAATTTTTTTTTGCCTTAAGGTAAATTCAAAAGCTTATATCTTTTGAACCAGAAAAGATAGGAGGCTGAATGACCACGCAAATTAAAATAGACATCCTACACTACATTTTTGCCGAATAAATCGATGCTCTATCTATTATAGTTTTTGAGTAATAGAGATTTTAAACTTCAAAAACTTAAATCGTAAATATCTCGAGAACTAGAAGCCGTAGAGGGTCCAAAGTTGACATAATTTTTTTTTGCCTTAAGGTAAATTCAAAAGCTTATATCTTTTGAACCAGAAAAGATAGGAGGCTGAATGACCACGCAAATTAAAATAGACATCCTACACTACATTTTTGCCGAATAAATCGATGCTCTATCTATTATAGTTTTTGAGTAATAGAGATTTTAAACTTCAAAAACTTAAATCGTAAATATCTCGAGAACTAGAAGCCGTAGAGGGTCCAAAGTTGACATAATTTTTTTTTGCCTTAAGGTAAATTCAAAAGCTTATATCTTTTGAACCAGAAAAGATAGGAGGCTGAATGACCACGCAAATTAAAATAGACATCCTACACTACATTTTTGCCGAATAAATCGATGCTCTATCTATTATAGTTTTTGAGTAATAGAGATTTTAAACTTCAAAAACTTAAATCGTCGATATCTGCTAAACTAGAAGCCGTAGAGGGTCCAAAGTTGACATAATTTTTTTTTGCCTTAAGGTAAATTCAAAAGCTTATATCTTTTGAACCAGAAAAGATAGGAGGCTGAATGACCACGCAAATTAAAATAGACATCCTACACTACATTTTTGCCGAATAAATCGATGCTCTATCTATTATAGTTTTTGAGTAATAGAGATTTTAAACTTCAAAAACTTAAATCGTCGATATCTGCTAAACTAGAAGCCGTAGAGGGTCCAAAGTTGACATAATTTTTTTTTGCCTTAAGGTAAATTCAAAAGCTTATATCTTTTGAACCAGAAAAGATAGGAGGCTGAATGACCACGCAAATTAAAATAGACATCCTACACTACATTTTTGCCGAATAAATCGATGCTCTATCTATTATAGTTTTTGAGTAATAGAGATTTTAAACTTCAAAAACTTAAATCGTCGATATCTGCTAAACTAGAAGCCGTAGAGGGTCCAAAGTTGACATAATTTTTTTTTGCCTTAAGGTAAATTCAAAAGCTTATATCTTTTGAACCAGAAAAGATAGGAGGCTGAATGACCACGCAAATTAAAATAGACATCCTACACTACATTTTTGCCGAATAAATCGATGCTCTATCTATTATAGTTTTTGAGTAATAGAGATTTTAAACTTCAAAAACTTAAATCGTAAATATCTCGAGAACTAGAAGCCGTAGAGGGTCCAAAGTTGACATAATTTTTTTTTGCCTTAAGGTAAATTCAAAAGCTTATATCTTTTGAACCAGAAAAGATAGGAGGCTGAATGACCACGCAAATTAAAATAGACATCCTACACTACATTTTTGCCGAATAAATCGATGCTCTATCTATTATAGTTTTTGAGTAATAGAGATTTTAAACTTCAAAAACTTAAATCGTCGATATCTGCTAAACTAGAAGCCGTAGAGGGTCCAAAGTTGACATAATTTTTTTTTGCCTTAAGGTAAATTCAAAAGCTTATATCTTTTGAACCAGAAAAGATAGGAGGCTGAATGACCACGCAAATTAAAATAGACATCCTACACTACATTTTTGCCGAATAAATCGATGCTCTATCTATTATAGTTTTTGAGTAATAGAGATTTTAAACTTCAAAAACTTAAATCGTAAATATCTCGAGAACTAGAAGCCGTAGAGGGTCCAAAGTTGACATAATTTTTTTTTGCCTTAAGGTAAATTCAAAAGCTTATATCTTTTGAACCAGAAAAGATAGGAGGCTGAATGACCACGCAAATTAAAATAGACATCCTACACTACATTTTTGCCGAATAAATCGATGCTCTATCTATTATAGTTTTTGAGTAATAGAGATTTTAAACTTCAAAAACTTAAATCGTCGATATCTGCTAAACTAGAAGCCGTAGAGGGTCCAAAGTTGACATAATTTTTTTTTGCCTTAAGGTAAATTCAAAAGCTTATATCTTTTGAACCAGAAAAGATAGGAGGCTGAATGACCACGCAAATCAAAATAGACATCCTACACTACATTTTTGCCGAATAAATCGATGCTCTATCTATTATAGTTTTTGAGTAATAGAGATTTTAAACTTCAAAAACTTAAATCGTCGATATCTGCTAAACTAGAAGCCGTAGAGGGTCCAAAGTTGACATAATTTTTTTTTGCCTTAAGGTAAATTCAAAAGCTTATATCTTTTGAACCAGAAAAGATAGGAGGCTGAATGACCACGCAAATTAAAATAGACATCCTACACTACATTTTTGCCGAATAAATCGATGCTCTATCTATTATAGTTTTTGAGTAATAGAGATTTTAAACTTCAAAAACTTAAATCGTAAATATCTCGAGAACTAGAAGCCGTAGAGGGTCCAAAGTTGACATAATTTTTTTTTGCCTTAAGGTAAATTCAAAAGCTTATATCTTTTGAACCAGAAAAGATAGGAGGCTGAATGACCACGCAAATTAAAATAGACATCCTACACTACATTTTTGCCGAATAAATCGATGCTCTATCTATTATAGTTTTTGAGTAATAGAGATTTTAAACTTCAAAAACTTAAATCGTAAATATCTCGAGAACTAGAAGCCGTAGAGGGTCCAAAGTTGACATAATTTTTTTTGCCTTAAGGTAAATTCAAAAGCTTATATCTTTTGAACCAGAAAAGATAGGAGGCTGAATGACCACGCAAATTAAAATAGACATCCTACACTACATTTTTGCCGAATAAATCGATGCTCTATCTATTATAGTTTTTGAGTAATAGAGATTTTAAACTTCAAAAACTTAAATCGTAAATATCTCGAGAACTAGAAGCCGTAGAGGGTCCAAAGTTGACATAATTTTTTTTTGCCTTAAGGTAAATTCAAAAGCTTATATCTTTTGAACCAGAAAAGATAGGAGGCTGAATGACCACGCAAATTAAAATAGACATCCTACACTACATTTTTGCCGAATAAATCGATGCTCTATCTATTATAGTTTTTGAGTAATAGAGATTTTAAACTTCAAAAACTTAAATCGTAAATATCTCGAGAACTAGAAGCCGTAGAGGGTCCAAAGTTGACATAATTTTTTTTTGCCTTAAGGTAAATTCAAAAGCTTATATCTTTTGAACCAGAAAAGATAGGAGGCTGAATGACCACGCAAATTAAAATAGACATCCTACACTACATTTTTGCCGAATAAATCGATGCTCTATCTATTACAGTTTTTGAGTAATAGAGATTTTAAACTTCAAAAACTTAAATCGTAAATATCTCGAGAACTAGAAGCCGTAGAGGGTCCAAAGTTGACATAATTTTTTTTTGCCTTAAGGTAAATTCAAAAGCTTATATCTTTTGAACCAGAAAAGATAGGAGGCTGAATGACCACGCAAATTAAAATAGACATCCTACACTACATTTTTGCCGAATAAATCGATGCTCTATCTATTATAGTTTTTGAGTAATAGAGATTTTAAACTTCAAAAACTTAAATCGTAAATATCTCGAGAACTAGAAGCCGTAGAGGGTCCAAAGTTGACATAATTTTTTTTTGCCTTAAGGTAAATTCAAAAGCTTATATCTTTTGAACCAGAAAAGATAGGAGGCTGAATGACCACGCAAATTAAAATAGACATCCTACACTACATTTTTGCCGAATAAATCGATGCTCTATCTATTATAGTTTTTGAGTAATAGAGATTTTAAACTTCAAAAACTTAAATCGTAAATATCTCGAGAACTAGAAGCCGTAGAGGGTCCAAAGTTGACATAATTTTTTTTTGCCTTAAGGTAAATTCAAAAGCTTATATCTTTTGAACCAGAAAAGATAGGAGGCTGAATGACCACGCAAATTAAAATAGACATCCTACACTACATTTTTGCCGAATAAATCGATGCTCTATCTATTATAGTTTTTGAGTAATAGAGATTTTAAACTTCAAAAACTTAAATCGTAAATATCTCGAGAACTAGAAGCCGTAGAGGGTCCAAAGTTGACATAATTTTTTTTTGCCTTAAGGTAAATTCAAAAGCTTATATCTTTTGAACCAGAAAAGATAGGAGGCTGAATGACCACGCAAATTAAAATAGACATCCTACACTACATTTTTGCCGAATAAATCGATGCTCTATCTATTATAGTTTTTGAGTAATAGAGATTTTAAACTTCAAAAACTTAAATCGTCGATATCTGCTAAACTAGAAGCCGTAGAGGGTCCAAAGTTGACATAATTTTTTTTTGCCTTAAGGTAAATTCAAAAGCTTATATCTTTTGAACCAGAAAAGATAGGAGGCTGAATGACCACGCAAATTAAAATAGACATCCTACACTACATTTTTGCCGAATAAATCGATGCTCTATCTATTATAGTTTTTGAGTAATAGAGATTTTAAACTTCAAAAACTTAAATCGTCGATATCTGCTAAACTAGAAGCCGTAGAGGGTCCAAAGTTGACATAATTTTTTTTTGCCTTAAGGTAAATTCAAAAGCTTATATCTTTTGAACCAGAAAAGATAGGAGGCTGAATGACCACGCAAATTAAAATAGACATCCTACACTACATTTTTGCCGAATAAATCGATGCTCTATCTATTATAGTTTTTGAGTAATAGAGATTTTAAACTTCAAAAACTTAAATCGTAAATATCTCGAGAACTAGAAGCCGTAGAGGGTCCAAAGTTGACATAATTTTTTTTTGCCTTAAGGTAAATTCAAAAGCTTATATCTTTTGAACCAGAAAAGATAGGAGGCTGAATGACCACGCAAATTAAAATAGACATCCTACACTACATTTTTGCCGAATAAATCGATGCTCTATCTATTATAGTTTTTGAGTAATAGAGATTTTAAACTTCAAAAACTTAAATCGTCGATATCTGCTAAACTAGAAGCCGTAGAGGGTCCAAAGTTGACATAATTTTTTTTTGCCTTAAGGTAAATTCAAAAGCTTATATCTTTTGAACCAGAAAAGATAGGAGGCTGAATGACGACGCAAATTAAAATAAACATCCTACACTACATTTTTGCCGAATAAATCGATGCTCTATCTATTATAGTTTTTGAGTAATAGAGATTTTAAACTTCAAAAACTTAAATCGTAAATATCTCGAGAACTAGAAGCCGTAGAGGGTCCAAAGTTGACATAATTTTTTTTTGCCTTAAGGTAAATTCAAAAGCTTATATCTTTTGAACCAGAAAAGATAGGAGGCTGAATGACCACGCAAATTAAAATAGACATCCTACACTACATTTTTGCCGAATAAATCGATGCTCTATCTATTATAGTTTTTGAGTAATAGAGATTTTAAACTTCAAAAACTTAAATCGTCGATATCTGCTAAACTAGAAGCCGTAGAGGGTCCAAAGTTGACATAATTTTTTTTTGCCTTAAGGTAAATTCAAAAGCTTATATCTTTTGAACCAGAAAAGATAGGAGGCTGAATGACCACGCAAATTAAAATAGACATCCTACACTACATTTTTGCCGAATAAATCGATGCTCTATCTATTATAGTTTTTGAGTAATAGAGATTTTAAACTTCAAAAACTTAAATCGTAAATATCTCGAGAACTAGAAGCCGTAGAGGGTCCAAAGTTGACATAATTTTTTTTTGCCTTAAGGTAAATTCAAAAGCTTATATCTTTTGAACCAGAAAAGATAGGAGGCTGAATGACCACGCAAATTAAAATAGACATCCTACACTACATTTTTGCCGAATAAATCGATGCTCTATCTATTATAGTTTTTGAGTAATAGAGATTTTAAACTTCAAAAACTTAAATCGTCGATATCTGCTAAACTAGAAGCCGTAGAGGGTCCAAAGTTGACATAATTTTTTTTTGCCTTAAGGTAAATTCAAAAGCTTATATCTTTTGAACCAGAAAAGATAGGAGGCTGAATGACCACGCAAATTAAAATAGACATCCTACACTACATTTTTGCCGAATAAATCGATGCTCTATCTATTATAGTTTTTGAGTAATAGAGATTTTAAACTTCAAAAACTTAAATCGTAAATATCTCGAGAACTAGAAGCCGTAGAGGGTCCAAAGTTGACATAATTTTTTTTTGCCTTAAGGTAAATTCAAAAGCTTATATCTTTTGAACCAGAAAAGATAGGAGGCTGAATGACCACGCAAATTAAAATAGACATCCTACACTACATTTTTGCCGAAGAAATCGATGCTCTATCTATTATAGTTTTTGAGTAATAGAGATTTTAAACTTCAAAAACTTAAATCGTAAATATCTCGAGAACTAGAAGCCGTAGAGGGTCCAAAGTTGACATAATTTTTTTTTGCCTTAAGGTAAATTCAAAAGCTTATATCTTTTGAACCAGAAAAGATAGGAGGCTGAATGACCACGCAAATTAAAATAGACATCCTACACTACATTTTTGCCGAATAAATCGATGCTCTATCTATTATAGTTTTTGAGTAATAGAGATTTTAAACTTCAAAAACTTAAATCGTAAATATCTCGAGAACTAGAAGCCGTAGAGGGTCCAAAGTTGACATAATTTTTTTTTGCCTTAAGGTAAATTCAAAAGCTTATATCTTTTGAACCAGAAAAGATAGGAGGCTGAATGACCACGCAAATTAAAATAGACATCCTACACTACATTTTTGCCGAATAAATCGATGCTCTATCTATTATAGTTTTTGAGTAATAGAGATTTTAAACTTCAAAAACTTAAATCGTAAATATCTCGAGAACTAGAAGCCGTAGAGGGTCCAAAGTTGACATAATTTTTTTTTGCCTTAAGGTAAATTCAAAAGCTTATATCTTTTGAACCAGAAAAGATAGGAGGCTGAATGACCACGCAAATTAAAATAGACATCCTACACTACATTTTTGCCGAATAAATCGATGCTCTATCTATTATAGTTTTTGAGTAATAGAGATTTTAAACTTCAAAAACTTAAATCGTCGATATCTGCTAAACTAGAAGCCGTAGAGGGTCCAAAGTTGACATAATTTTTTTTTGCCTTAAGGTAAATTCAAAAGCTTATATCTTTTGAACCAGAAAAGATAGGAGGCTGAATGACCACGCAAATTAAAATAGACATCCTACACTACATTTTTGCCGAATAAATCGATGCTCTATCTATTATAGTTTTTGAGTAATAGAGATTTTAAACTTCAAAAACTTAAATCGTAAATATCTCGAGAACTAGAAGCCGTAGAGGGTCCAAAGTTGACATAATTTTTTTTTGCCTTAAGGTAAATTCAAAAGCTTATATCTTTTGAACCAGAAAAGATAGGAGGCTGAATGACCACGCAAATTAAAATAGACATCCTACACTACATTTTTGCCGAATAAATCGATGCTCTATCTATTATAGTTTTTGAGTAATAGAGATTTTAAACTTCAAAAACTTAAATCGTAAATATCTCGAGAACTAGAAGCCGTAGAGGGTCCAAAGTTGACATAATTTTTTTTTGCCTTAAGGTAAATTCAAAAGCTTATATCTTTTGAACCAGAAAAGATAGGAGGCTGAATGACCACGCAAATTAAAATAGACATCCTACACTACATTTTTGCCGAATAAATCGATGCTCTATCTATTATAGTTTTTGAGTAATAGAGATTTTAAACTTCAAAAACTTAAATCGTAAATATCTCGAGAACTAGAAGCCGTAGAGGGTCCAAAGTTGACATAATTTTTTTTTGCCTTAAGGTAAATTCAAAAGCTTATATCTTTTGAACCAGAAAAGATAGGAGGCTGAATGACCACGCAAATTAAAATAGACATCCTACACTACATTTTTGCCGAATAAATCGATGCTCTATCTATTATAGTTTTTGAGTAATAGAGATTTTAAACTTCAAAAACTTAAATCGTAAATATCTCGAGAACTAGAAGCCGTAGAGGGTCCAAAGTTGACATAATTTTTTTTTGCCTTAAGGTAAATTCAAAAGCTTATATCTTTTGAACCAGAAAAGATAGGAGGCTGAATGACCACGCAAATTAAAATAGACATCCTACACTACATTTTTGCCGAATAAATCGATGCTCTATCTATTATAGTTTTTGAGTAATAGAGATTTTAAACTTCAAAAACTTAAATCGTCGATATCTGCTAAACTAGAAGCCGTAGAGGGTCCAAAGTTGACATAATTTTTTTTTGCCTTAAGGTAAATTCAAAAGCTTATATCTTTTGAACCAGAAAAGATAGGAGGCTGAATGACCACGCAAATTAAAATAGACATCCTACACTACATTTTTGCCGAATAAATCGATGCTCTATCTATTATAGTTTTTGAGTAATAGAGATTTTAAACTTCAAAAACTTAAATCGTCGATATCTGCTAAACTAGAAGCCGTAGAGGGTCCAAAGTTGACATAATTTTTTTTTGCCTTAAGGTAAATTCAAAAGCTTATATCTTTTGAACCAGAAAAGATAGGAGGCTGAATGACCACGCAAATTAAAATAGACATCCTACACTACATTTTTGCCGAATAAATCGATGCTCTATCTATTATAGTTTTTGAGTAATAGAGATTTTAAACTTCAAAAACTTAAATCGTCGATATCTGCTAAACTAGAAGCCGTAGAGGGTCCAAAGTTGACATAATTTTTTTTTGCCTTAAGGTAAATTCAAAAGCTTATATCTTTTGAACCAGAAAAGATAGGAGGCTGAATGACCACGCAAATTAAAATAGACATCCTACACTACATTTTTGCCGAATAAATCGATGCTCTATCTATTATAGTTTTTGAGTAATAGAGATTTTAAACTTCAAAAACTTAAATCGTCGATATCTGCTAAACTAGAAGCCGTAGAGGGTCCAAAGTTGACATAATTTTTTTTTGCCTTAAGGTAAATTCAAAAGCTTATATCTTTTGAACCAGAAAAGATAGGAGGCTGAATGACCACGCAAATTAAAATAGACATCCTACACTACATTTTTGCCGAATAAATCGATGCTCTATCTATTATAGTTTTTGAGTAATAGAGATTTTAAACTTCAAAAACTTAAATCGTAAATATCTCGAGAACTAGAAGCCGTAGAGGGTCCAAAGTTGACATAATTTTTTTTTGCCTTAAGGTAAATTCAAAAGCTTATATCTTTTGAACCAGAAAAGATAGGAGGCTGAATGACCACGCAAATTAAAATAGACATCCTACACTACATTTTTGCCGAATAAATCGATGCTCTATCTATTATAGTTTTTGAGTAATAGAGATTTTAAACTTCAAAAACTTAAATCGTCGATATCTGCTAAACTAGAAGCCGTAGAGGGTCCAAAGTTGACATAATTTTTTTTTGCCTTAAGGTAAATTCAAAAGCTTATATCTTTTGAACCAGAAAAGATAGGAGGCTGAATGACCACGCAAATTAAAATAGACATCCTACACTACATTTTTGCCGAATAAATCGATGCTCTATCTATTATAGTTTTTGAGTAATAGAGATTTTAAACTTCAAAAACTTAAATCGTCGATATCTGCTAAACTAGAAGCCGTAGAGGGTCCAAAGTTGACATAATTTTTTTTTGCCTTAAGGTAAATTCAAAAGCTTATATCTTTTGAACCAGAAAAGATAGGAGGCTGAATGACCACGCAAATTAAAATAGACATCCTACACTACATTTTTGCCGAATAAATCGATGCTCTATCTATTATAGTTTTTGAGTAATAGAGATTTTAAACTTCAAAAACTTAAATCGTCGATATCTGCTAAACTAGAAGCCGTAGAGGGTCCAAAGTTGACATAATTTTTTTTTGCCTTAAGGTAAATTCAAAAGCTTATATCTTTTGAACCAGAAAAGATAGGAGGCTGAATGACCACGCAAATTAAAATAGACATCCTACACTACATTTTTGCCGAATAAATCGATGCTCTATCTATTATAGTTTTTGAGTAATAGAGATTTTAAACTTCAAAAACTTAAATCGTAAATATCTCGAGAACTAGAAGCCGTAGAGGGTCCAAAGTTGACATAATTTTTTTTTGCCTTAAGGTAAATTCAAAAGCTTATATCTTTTGAACCAGAAAAGATAGGAGGCTGAATGACCACGCAAATTAAAATAGACATCCTACACTACATTTTTGCCGAATAAATCGATGCTCTATCTATTATAGTTTTTGAGTAATAGAGATTTTAAACTTCAAAAACTTAAATCGTCGATATCTGCTAAACTAGAAGCCGTAGAGGGTCCAAAGTTGACATAATTTTTTTTTGCCTTAAGGTAAATTCAAAAGCTTATATCTTTTGAACCAGAAAAGATATGAGGCTGAATGACCACGCAAATTAAAATAGACATCCTACACTACATTTTTGCCGAATAAATCGATGCTCTGTCTATTATAGTTTTTGAGTAATAGAGATTTTAAACTTCAAAAACTTAAATCGTAAATATCTCGAGAACTAGAAGCCGTAGAGGGTCCAAAGTTGACATAATTTTTTTTTGCCTTAAGGTAAATTCAAAAGCTTATATCTTTTGAACCAGAAAAGATAGGAGGCTGAATGACCACGCAAATTAAAATAGACATCCTACACTACATTTTTGCCGAATAAATCGATGCTCTATCTATTATAGTTTTTGAGTAATAGAGATTTTAAACTTCAAAAACTTAAATCGTCGATATCTGCTAAACTAGAAGCCGTAGAGGGTCCAAAGTTGACATAATTTTTTTTTGCCTTAAGGTAAATTCAAAAGCTTATATCTTTTGAACCAGAAAAGATAGGAGGCTGAATGACCACGCAAATTAAAATAGACATCCTACACTACATTTTTGCCGAATAAATCGATGCTCTATCTATTATAGTTTTTGAGTAATAGAGATTTTAAACTTCAAAAACTTAAATCGTAAATATCTCGAGAACTAGAAGCCGTAGAGGGTCCAAAGTTGACATAATTTTTTTTTGCCTTAAGGTAAATTCAAAAGCTTATATCTTTTGAACCAGAAAAGATAGGAGGCTGAATGACCACGCAAATTAAAATAGACATCCTACACTACATTTTTGCCGAATAAATCGATGCTCTATCTATTATAGTTTTTGAGTAATAGAGATTTTAAACTTCAAAAACTTAAATCGTCGATATCTGCTAAACTAGAAGCCGTAGAGGGTCCAAAGTTGACATAATTTTTTTTTGCCTTAAGGTAAATTCAAAAGCTTATATCTTTTGAACCAGAAAAGATAGGAGGCTGAATGACCACGCAAATTAAAATAGACATCCTACACTACATTTTTGCCGAATAAATCGATGCTCTATCTATTATAGTTTTTGAGTAATAGAGATTTTAAACTTCAAAAACTTAAATCGTAAATATCTCGAGAACTAGAAGCCGTAGAGGGTCCAAAGTTGACATAATTTTTTTTTGCCTTAAGGTAAATTCAAAAGCTTATATCTTTTGAACCAGAAAAGATAGGAGGCTGAATGACCACGCAAATTAAAATAGACATCCTACACTACATTTTTGCCGAATAAATCGATGCTCTATCTATTATAGTTTTTGAGTAATAGAGATTTTAAACTTCAAAAACTTAAATCGTCGATATCTGCTAAACTAGAAGCCGTAGAGGGTCCAAAGTTGACATAATTTTTTTTTGCCTTAAGGTAAATTCAAAAGCTTATATCTTTTGAACCAGAAAAGATAGGAGGCTGAATGACCACGCAAATTAAAATAGACATCCTACACTACATTTTTGCCGAATAAATCGATGCTCTATCTATTATAGTTTTTGAGTAATAGAGATTTTAAACTTCAAAAACTTAAATCGTCGATATCTGCTAAACTAGAAGCCGTAGAGGGTCCAAAGTTGACATAATTTTTTTTTGCCTTAAGGTAAATTCAAAAGCTTATATCTTTTGAACCAGAAAAGATAGGAGGCTGAATGACCACGCAAATTAAAATAGACATCCTACACTACATTTTTGCCGAATAAATCGATGCTCTATCTATTATAGTTTTTGAGTAATAGAGATTTTAAACTTCAAAAACTTAAATCGTCGATATCTGCTAAACTAGAAGCCGTAGAGGGTCCAAAGTTGACATAATTTTTTTTTGCCTTAAGGTAAATTCAAAAGCTTATATCTTTTGAACCAGAAAAGATAGGAGGCTGAATGACCACGCAAATTAAAATAGACATCCTACACTACATTTTTGCCGAATAAATCGATGCTCTATCTATTATAGTTTTTGAGTAATAGAGATTTTAAACTTCAAAAACTTAAATCGTAAATATCTCGAGAACTAGAAGCCGTAGAGGGTCCAAAGTTGACATAATTTTTTTTTGCCTTAAGGTAAATTCAAAAGCTTATATCTTTTGAACCAGAAAAGATAGGAGGCTGAATGACCACGCAAATTAAAATAGACATCCTACACTACATTTTTGCCGAATAAATCGATGCTCTATCTATTATAGTTTTTGAGTAATAGAGATTTTAAACTTCAAAAACTTAAATCGTCGATATCTGCTAAACTAGAAGCCGTAGAGGGTCCAAAGTTGACATAATTTTTTTTTGCCTTAAGGTAAATTCAAAAGCTTATATCTTTTGAACCAGAAAAGATAGGAGGCTGAATGACCACGCAAATTAAAATAGACATCCTACACTACATTTTTGCCGAATAAATCGATGCTCTATCTATTATAGTTTTTGAGTAATAGAGATTTTAAACTTCAAAAACTTAAATCGTAAATATCTCGAGAACTAGAAGCCGTAGAGGGTCCAAAGTTGACATAATTTTTTTTTGCCTTAAGGTAAATTCAAAAGCTTATATCTTTTGAACCAGAAAAGATAGGAGGCTGAATGACCACGCAAATTAAAATAGACATCCTACACTACATTTTTGCCGAATAAATCGATGCTCTATCTATTATAGTTTTTGAGTAATAGAGATGCTCTATCTATTATAGTTTTTGAGTAATAGAGATTTTAAACTTCAAAAACTTAAATCGTCGATATCTGCTAAACTAGAAGCCGTAGAGGGTCCAAAGTTGACATAATTTTTTTTTGCCTTAAGGTAAATTCAAAAGCTTATATCTTTTGAACCAGAAAAGATAGGAGGCTGAATGACCACGCAAATTAAAATAGACATCCTACACTACATTTTTGCCGAATAAATCGATGCTCTATCTATTATAGTTTTTGAGTAATAGAGATTTTAAACTTCAAAAACTTAAATCGTAAATATCTCGAGAACTAGAAGCCGTAGAGGGTCCAAAGTTGACATAATTTTTTTTTGCCTTAAGGTAAATTCAAAAGCTTATATCTTTTGAACCAGAAAAGATAGGAGGCTGAATGACCACGCAAATTAAAATAGACATCCTACACTACATTTTTGCCGAATAAATCGATGCTCTATCTATTATAGTTTTTGAGTAATAGAGATTTTAAACTTCAAAAACTTAAATCGTCGATATCTGCTAAACTAGAAGCCGTAGAGGGTCCAAAGTTGACATAATTTTTTTTTGCCTTAAGGTAAATTCAAAAGCTTATATCTTTTGAACCAGAAAAGATAGGAGGCTGAATGACCACGCAAATTAAAATAGACATCCTACACTACATTTTTGCCGAATAAATCGATGCTCTATCTATTATAGTTTTTGAGTAATAGAGATTTTAAACTTCAAAAACTTAAATCGTAAATATCTCGAGAACTAGAAGCCGTAGAGGGTCCAAAGTTGACATAATTTTTTTTTGCCTTAAGGTAAATTCAAAAGCTTATATCTTTTGAACCAGAAAAGATAGGAGGCTGAATGACCACGCAAATTAAAATAGACATCCTACACTACATTTTTGCCGAATAAATCGATGCTCTATCTATTATAGTTTTTGAGTAATAGAGATTTTAAACTTCAAAAACTTAAATCGTCGATATCTGCTAAACTAGAAGCCGTAGAGGGTCCAAAGTTGACATAATTTTTTTTTGCCTTAAGGTAAATTCAAAAGCTTATATCTTTTGAACCAGAAAAGATAGGAGGCTGAATGACCACGCAAATTAAAATAGACATCCTACACTACATTTTTGCCGAATAAATCGATGCTCTATCTATTATAGTTTTTGAGTAATAGAGATTTTAAACTTCAAAAACTTAAATCGTCGATATCTGCTAAACTAGAAGCCGTAGAGGGTCCAAAGTTGACATAATTTTTTTTTGCCTTAAGGTAAATTCAAAAGCTTATATCTTTTGAACCAGAAAAGATAGGAGGCTGAATGACCACGCAAATTAAAATAGACATCCTACACTACATTTTTGCCGAATAAATCGATGCTCTATCTATTATAGTTTTTGAGTAATAGAGATTTTAAACTTCAAAAACTTAAATCGTCGATATCTGCTAAACTAGAAGCCGTAGAGGGTCCAAAGTTGACATAATTTTTTTTTGCCTTAAGGTAAATTCAAAAGCTTATATCTTTTGAACCAGAAAAGATAGGAGGCTGAATGACCACGCAAATTAAAATAGACATCCTACACTACATTTTTGCCGAATAAATCGATGCTCTATCTATTATAGTTTTTGAGTAATAGAGATTTTAAACTTCAAAAACTTAAATCGTAAATATCTCGAGAACTAGAAGCCGTAGAGGGTCCAAAGTTGACATAATTTTTTTTTGCCTTAAGGTAAATTCAAAAGCTTATATCTTTTGAACCAGAAAAGATAGGAGGCTGAATGACCACGCAAATTAAAATAGACATCCTACACTACATTTTTGCCGAATAAATCGATGCTCTATCTATTATAGTTTTTGAGTAATAGAGATTTTAAACTTCAAAAACTTAAATCGTCGATATCTGCTAAACTAGAAGCCGTAGAGGGTCCAAAGTTGACATAATTTTTTTTTGCCTTAAGGTAAATTCAAAAGCTTATATCTTTTGAACCAGAAAAGATAGGAGGCTGAATGACCACGCAAATTAAAATAGACATCCTACACTACATTTTTGCCGAATAAATCGATGCTCTATCTATTATAGTTTTTGAGTAATAGAGATTTTAAACTTCAAAAACTTAAATCGTAAATATCTCGAGAACTAGAAGCCGTAGAGGGTCCAAAGTTGACATAATTTTTTTTTGCCTTAAGGTAAATTCAAAAGCTTATATCTTTTGAACCAGAAAAGATAGGAGGCTGAATGACCACGCAAATTAAAATAGACATCCTACACTACATTTTTGCCGAATAAATCGATGCTCTATCTATTATAGTTTTTGAGTAATAGAGATTTTAAACTTCAAAAACTTAAATCGTAAATATCTCGAGAACTAGAAGCCGTAGAGGGTCCAAAGTTGACATAATTTTTTTTTGCCTTAAGGTAAATTCAAAAGCTTATATCTTTTGAACCAGAAAAGATAGGAGGCTGAATGACCACGCAAATTAAAATAGACATCCTACACTACATTTTTGCCGAATAAATCGATGCTCTATCTATTATAGTTTTTGAGTAATAGAGATTTTAAACTTCAAAAACTTAAATCGTCGATATCTGCTAAACTAGAAGCCGTAGAGGGTCCAAAGTTGACATAATTTTTTTTTGCCTTAAGGTAAATTCAAAAGCTTATATCTTTTGAACCAGAAAAGATAGGAGGCTGAATGACCACGCAAATTAAAATAGACATCCTACACTACATTTTTGCCGAATAAATCGATGCTCTATCTATTATAGTTTTTGAGTAATAGAGATTTTAAACTTCAAAAACTTAAATCGTCGATATCTGCTAAACTAGAAGCCGTAGAGGGTCCAAAGTTGACATAATTTTTTTTTGCCTTAAGGTAAATTCAAAAGCTTATATCTTTTGAACCAGAAAAGATAGGAGGCTGAATGACCACGCAAATTAAAATAGACATCCTACACTACATTTTTGCCGAATAAATCGATGCTCTATCTATTATAGTTTTTGAGTAATAGAGATTTTAAACTTCAAAAACTTAAATCGTCGATATCTGCTAAACTAGAAGCCGTAGAGGGTCCAAAGTTGACATAATTTTTTTTTGCCTTAAGGTAAATTCAAAAGCTTATATCTTTTGAACCAGAAAAGATAGGAGGCTGAATGACCACGCAAATTAAAATAGACATCCTACACTACATTTTTGCCGAATAAATCGATGCTCTATCTATTATAGTTTTTGAGTAATAGAGATTTTAAACTTCAAAAACTTAAATCGTAAATATCTCGAGAACTAGAAGCCGTAGAGGGTCCAAAGTTGACATAATTTTTTTTTGCCTTAAGGTAAATTCAAAAGCTTATATCTTTTGAACCAGAAAAGATAGGAGGCTGAATGACCACGCAAATTAAAATAGACATCCTACACTACATTTTTGCCGAATAAATCGATGCTCTATCTATTATAATTTTTGAGTAATAGAGATTTTAAACTTCAAAAACTTAAATCGTCGATATCTGCTAAACTAGAAGCCGTAGAGGGTCCAAAGTTGACATAATTTTTTTTTGCCTTAAGGTAAATTCAAAAGCTTATATCTTTTGAACCAGAAAAGATAGGAGGCTGAATGACCACGCAAATTAAAATAGACATCCTACACTACATTTTTGCCGAATAAATCGATGCTCTATCTATTATAGTTTTTGAGTAATAGAGATTTTAAACTTCAAAAACTTAAATCGTAAATATCTCGAGAACTAGAAGCCGTAGAGGGTCCAAAGTTGACATAATTTTTTTTTGCCTTAAGGTAAATTCAAAAGCTTATATCTTTTGAACCAGAAAAGATAGGAGGCTGAATGACCACGCAAATTAAAATAGACATCCTACACTACATTTTTGCCGAATAAATCGATGCTCTATCTATTATAGTTTTTGAGTAATAGAGATTTTAAACTTCAAAAACTTAAATCGTCGATATCTGCTAAACTAGAAGCCGTAGAGGGTCCAAAGTTGACATAATTTTTTTTTGCCTTAAGGTAAATTCAAAAGCTTATATCTTTTGAACCAGAAAAGATAGGAGGCTGAATGACCACGCAAATTAAAATAGACATCCTACACTACATTTTTGCCGAATAAATCGATGCTCTATCTATTATAGTTTTTGAGTAATAGAGATTTTAAACTTCAAAAACTTAAATCGTCGATATCTGCTAAACTAGAAGCCGTAGAGGGTCCAAAGTTGACATAATTTTTTTTTGCCTTAAGGTAAATTCAAAAGCTTATATCTTTTGAACCAGAAAAGATAGGAGGCTGAATGACCACGCAAATTAAAATAGACATCCTACACTACATTTTTGCCGAATAAATCGATGCTCTATCTATTATAGTTTTTGAGTAATAGAGATTTTAAACTTCAAAAACTTAAATCGTCGATATCTGCTAAACTAGAAGCCGTAGAGGGTCCAAAGTTGACATAATTTTTTTTTGCCTTAAGGTAAATTCAAAAGCTTATATCTTTTGAACCAGAAACCAGTAAGGACGCTATCTTCAGCAAGGCTGAAGCTATAATACTTTTCACTTTGTGTCACTATAAAAAAAACTAAATGAATAGTTTTCATGCCTCCCTAACAACATAACTGTAATGTTTCAAGTCAATTCGTTAAAAAACAAAAAATTTTTCCATACAACGGTTCAAGTTTTGCGATAAGTGGGCGTAGCCATGCCCACATTTGGTCAAAATAGTTTTTATTCCTCCCTAAGAGCACAACTGCAAAGTTTCAAGTCAATTGGTTAAAAAACAAAAAAGTTTTCCATACAACGGATAAATTTTCGCTATAAGTGGGCGTGGCTACGCCCACTTTTGGTCAAAATAGTTTTCATTCCTCTCTAAGAACATAACTGTAAAGTTTCAAGTCAATTGGTTAAAAAACAAAAAAGTTTTCCATACAAAGTGTCAATTTTCGCTATAAGTGGGCGTGGCTACGCCCACTTTTGGTCAAAATAGTTTTCATTCCTCTCTAAGAACATAACTGCAAAGTTTCAAGTCAATTGGTTAAAAAACAAAAAAGTTTTCCATACAACGGGTAAATTTTCGCTATAAGTGGGCGTGGCTACGCCCACTTTTGGTCAAAATAGTTTTCATTCCTCTCTAAGAACATAACTGTAAAGTTTCAAGTCAATTGGTTAAAAAACAAAAAAGTTTTCCATACAAAGGGTCAATTTTCGCTATAAGTGGGCGTGGCTACGCCCACTTTTGGTCAAAATAGTTTTCATTCCTCTCTAAGAACATAACTGTAAAGTTTCAAGTCAATTGGTTAAAAAACAAAAAAGTTTTCCATACAACGGGTAAATTTTCGCTATAAGTGGGCGTGGCTACGCCCACTTTTGGTCAAAATAGTTTTCATTCCTCCCTAAGAGCATAACTGCAAAGTTTCAAGTCAATTGGTTAAAAAACAAAAAAGTTTTCCATACAACGGGTAAATTTTCGCTATAAGTGGGCGTGGCTACGCCCACTTTTGGTCAAAATAGTTTTCATTCCTCTCTAAGAACATAACTGTAAAGTTTCAAGTCAATTGGTTAAAAAACAAAAAAGTTTTCCATACAAAGGGTCAATTTTCGCTATAAGTGGGCGTGGCTACGCCCACTTTTAGTCAAAATAGTTTTCATTCCTCTCTAAGAACATAACTGTAAAGTTTCAAGTCAATTGGTTAAAAAACAAAAAAGTTTTCCATACAAAGGGTCAATTTTCGCTATAAGTGGGCGTGGCTACGCGTGGTTACGCCCACTTTTGGTCAAAATAGTTTTCATTCCTCCCTAAGAACATAACTGTAAAGTTTCAAGTCAATTGGTTAAAAAACAAGAAAGTTTTCCATACAAAGGGTCAAGTTAAGCTATAAGTGGGCGTGGCCACGCCCACTTTTGATCAAAATAGTTTTCATTCCTCCCTAAGAGCATAACTGCAAGGTTTCAAGTCAATTGGTTAAAAAACAAAAAAGTTTTCCATACAACGGGTAAATTTTCGCTATAAGTGGGCGTGGCTACGCCCACTTTTGGTCAAAATAGTTTTCATTCCTCTCTAAGAACATAACTGTAAAGTTTCAAGTCAATTGGTTAAAAAACAAAAAAGTTTTCCATACAAAGGGTCAATTTTCGCTATAAGT